>CM053147.1:89418156-90678513 GCA_028571685.1 Heterohyrax brucei | reverse complement strand
TTGAAGATAGCCACTATATGCATTAAAATTACTAAAGAAAGCCCCAAACCCACTGCTGATGAGTCAATTCCAACCCATAGCAATCATGTAGGACAGAGCAGAAATTCCCTATAGGACCCCCAAGGCTGTAATTTGTATGTAAGTAGACCGCATATCTTTCTTCCACAGAACAGCTGGTAGGGCTGAAATCTTGATCTTTTAGTTAGCAGTCAAGCACTTAACCAATGTACCACCTGGACTCCTTATGGACTCTCATGCATATTACAAGTAAGGTGATTTTCCTCATTTAAAACAAAACACTACATAATCAAACCTTAACTTCAACAGTAGGAAAATAACACTAGAATTGTTTGAATTTTTCAGAAGGTTTAGATTAAGAACTAAAGTTCTTTCAAAACATATTTATTCAATGAAACACTTCTTACACTGTAAAAATGAGTTAGCAAGCAAAGGCATATGAAAACATGCCTATTCAACAAGAATTATCTATTCTCCATATAACACTGTACCAAACAGTAAAAGAGAGAAATTCAGATACTGGCATTCACTGAACACTTCAAACGTACCACGCTCTGTGCTAAAAATGTATACTTACTTATACTACCCTGTTAAAATCTTGCAATAACCCTGTAAGGCAGATATTATAATTCCTATTTTAGACATGAGGTATACAGAGTTTACCAGTAGCTTCAAATCCCCCAACCAGCAGTATTTGTCATGTGCCAAGCAGAGAACTGTGTCCTGAACAAAGTAAAAGAGTTAGAAGGCAGAAAAACTGGGATTATAGCCCAGGCCTCCAATTCCCCTACCATGCCAAGAAAGACATAAAATACAATACATAAATTCAAGGAACTGCATGACTGAGTTCTATAAAAAGCAGTAAAAATGTTATTTTGTTAATAAGCAGATATTTATTATATTAAATATTTATTATAACTAATGAAAATAAGCCAGTGTTTGCATTGGTACTAGCACTAGGCTTGTCATATCAATAAGGTACATCCTACATATGCCTATAAACTCTGTCATTACAACACTAGAACAAATTTCTGAAGCACCCAAGAATTCGGAAGCTACCATGACACCTGTTAGCTGTGGATGAATCAACGCCAACACACGGTGACCTGATGTACAGCAGAACAAAAGGTTGCTTGGTTCTGGGGTCTCTTCAGGATCACTGGTACCTTTAAATCCACTGCTGCGGCTATCGAGTCAATCCATCCCACTGAGGGTTGCCCTTGTTTTCCCAGACCCTCTGTTTTACCACATGATGTCCTTCTCTAGCCACTGGTCTTTCCTGATGATATGCCCAAAATAAGCTAGCCTGTGTCTTGCCATCTAGCCTCTAAGGAGCATTCTGGTGGCATTTCTCCTAAGGCTGATTTGTTCATTTTTCATGCAGTCCATGGTGCGTTCAGCATTCTTCACCAAAACTGCAACTGGAATGCACCAAGCCTTCTGTTTTCCTTTTTCACTATCAGATTTTTGCATCCATGTGGGTGACTGAAAAGACCATGGCTTGGGTCAGAAGCACCTTGGTCATCAAAGTGACACCTTTGCTTTTCAATTACTAAAAAGTTTTTTGCAACATACATACCCAATAGAACGTCTTATCTGATTTCCTGATTGTTACTTGTATGCACACTGGTTACTGATCCAAGTAGAATGAAATCACTGCCAATTTCACTTTCTTCTACAGAAGCCCTCACCATATCATCAGATTACCAGCTATTCAAATGAGCTGCAGTGAAGTAGGATTTCTATAGCTAGATACGGACACACACACACACACACACACACACACGCACGCACACGTATATATATGTATAATTTGATACAAGATGATATGGCCACAGAAATTGTAATTGTTCTTCACACAAATATCATGTTGAATATTCTGGAAAGATTCAAAGTAAGCCAATTGGTAAAGCAAAGCCAGACAAAAACAAAATGCCAAACTACTACACAATGAAGCACAAACAAGGCAAATTGAGGCTTTCTAAGAACTACAAGGATATATATTCCAAGTGCTTCATCAAGCTTTGAGTTCCCTTTCTACTCACACAACTATAGCTAGTAATCAGTGGTAATGTGTTAGTTTATATAAGATGAACCAGGTTCCTCTCAAAAGACCCATATTCAAAGAAAAGATTATATGAATGTAGATCTGTATTTTTTTAAGTACAAATATATTACTTAAGGTGCAAATGAATTACTTTTTAAAGACTCCTAAATTAAATCAAATCAATTCTCAATCAACCAAAAACTACGATTCCTGGTCAAATCAAAGGGTATTACACATGATATACGTTGATACACATATTCTTTTCTACAATAATACATAATAAATTACTCACAATCAAAGCCAACGCCACTGCCACCAAGTTGATTTTAACTCGAGACCCTATAGGCCAGAGGAGAACTGACCCAGAGAGTTTCCAAGGAGCACCTGGCAGATTTCAACTGTCAACCTTTGAGTCAGCAGATGCAGCATTTAACCTCTGTGCCACCGTAATTTCCACAAGAAACCGTCGGCAACAGTTGCCTTTACCGTGGGAGGCCTCACCTCTGGCACCACTGGCATTTTGAACTGGATAATGTTTGCCGTGGTAACTTCTCAGTGCCCTGTTTGCAGCTTCCATGATTTCTACCCACTAGGTGCCAGCAGCAAACCCGTTCCCAGCCGAAAATGTCTTCAGATATTGCCAATGTAGGGACAGCAAAATTGTTGCTGGTTGGGAGACAATGATTCAGAAAGAGAGGGATGACTGGAGTGGGGGTGGGTGGGAAGACTTTTACCTCTACCTTTCTTTTCTAAGCTATTTGAACTCTGTATCATTGTGGAATAAGGCTGCTATGCATCTGAATTGACTCAATGGCAATGTGTTTGCTTTGAGTTATTTTATTTATTTTTGATGTTAGGCTGAATCATCACCCCTCCCCCCACAAAGACATCCAAGTCCTATTCCCTGGAATCTGTAAGTATTATCTTCTTTGGAAAAAGAGTCTTACAGATATGATTACATTAAGAATCTTGTGATAGGGTGACTATACTGGGTCAGGTGGGAACTGCCATCACAAGTGCCCTTATGAGAAAGAGGCAGATCTCTTTCTCTCTGACATACTTGCACATGCACACGCATGCAAGAAGGACTTGAGTTGGTGGAGTAGACAGGAGCTTGTAGAGATGTGAGCCTGGCTAAAGCAGAGACCATGGTGAGACAGCTTGAGTTCTAGGATCAGAGGTATCCAAAAGATATAGAACCGTAAAAGCTATATTGGTTGATTTAGTTATCAAATAAAATATTCCACAGGATGTTAGTATTCTACACTCAAATAGTAGCTATTGGAGACTTTAAGAAATAAAAACATTTTCCTGCATCACACCTACTAAATTAGAACCCTTTGGTGTAGTGTAACTCTAAGGATGTTGATGCCCTCTTAGATGGAGAACTTCTGCACCAGAATCACTTCTGTGTAAAAATGATCTATAGAATAAAATACCATAAAACTGTAAACTGTACCCTTGATGTATGCTTTCAGTTAAGTCACTTTAGCATTTCCTAGCTTAAAACAGCTCACAAGATGCAGTCCCTCTGGGCTCCACCCAAATTATTTCCCTAATCTCTTACCCTTCACTTTTCCCTTCCTAAGCATGTGGTCCTTGACTGGCTTAGAAAAGCATCTTGCTCACACTTTCTCACAAATATGTCCAAAACATCCCTAGTATCTTTAACTGCTGTCTCCTATCTTTTCACAACATTTAAACAACTCAACTGAGCTCTAACAGTATCTTAGAGAACAAAGGAACCTAGTAAAAACGAAGCCCCACTAGAAAACTATATACTGAATGAACATTTATAAAAACTCTTCTGTTGCCCATTTGTTCTAATTTGACTAAGCACATTTATCAAGTGAAATCCTCAACTGCTTTGTACAAAAGATTTCTTCTAAAAGCATAAATCATAAACTGGCTATACAGAAACTTAATAATCTCAGGGCATTCAACTCCACCTTAGTTCTAGCTACTAAGCAGCTAACAGAGGGTTAGGCTCCTGTACAAAGCATACGGAAATTTCAGTGATTTAGAAACGGAAATTTCAGTGATTTAGAAACAACTTCGTCAATACTAGGGTAGAAAGGGAACTAAACGAGATCTTAAAAGGTATGAGGGTTAGGGGGAGAAGCAACTGCTGGTTTACCCTAGGCTAGATGTGCTTCACAACTCAAAACATAAAACAAAGCAACACAAGTTAGCATTCAGATGAATAAAGTATATATTAGCTCTTTCCCTCCTCCCACAAACACTTTTATTAATATATGTATATTCCTAGCTATTTCCATTTACCTAATGCTCCTATTGATAGCAACCCTATAGGACAAAGCAGAAGTGACCCATAGGGTTTCCAAGGAGCAGCTGCTGAACTCCAGCTGCTGACCTTTTGGCTGGCAGCTGAACTCTTAACCAATGTTCACCGGGGCTCGGTCCTCTAGTTCGTGCTGTCTGTCTTTTTCTCTCATACGATTAAATATAAGTATGCTAAGTATACAGTCCACAGTGAGCACTCAATGAAGACTGGCTACTGGAAACCCTGGTGGCATAATGGTTAATTACTACAGGTACTGTTATGGATCGAATTGTGTCCCCCCAAAAATATGGGTAGCCATGTGGCTGGGCCATGATTCCCAGTATGCAGTGACTGTCCTCCGTTTTGTGGTTTTCCTATGCTGTATGTTAAAGGATTAGGGTGGGACTGTAAATCCCTTCATAGGATCACCTCCCCACTCCACTGTAACGGGAGTTTCCCTGGAGTATGGCTTGCCCCACCCTTAATCCTTTTATCCTGCAAGAGTTAAAGAATCAGGCTGAGAATCGGGAACCTCATACCATCAAGAAAGCAGCCCTGGGAGAAGAGCACATCCTTCAGACCTGAGATTCCTGTGCCAAGATGCTCCCTGGACAGAGACTGACTTTCCTCCTGAGCCGACAAGGGGGATAGCCTTCCCCTGGAGTGGACACCCTGAATATGGACTTGCAGCCTACCAGACCACGTAGGAATAAACTTTCCTTTAATAAAGCCATCCACTTTGTGGTAATTCTGTTAGAGTAGCCCTAGCTGATTGAAACAGGTACTAACCAAAAGGTCAGCAGTTCAAATCCACCTGATGCTCCCTGGAAACTCTACAGGGCAATTCTACTCTGCTCTACAGGGTTGCTTTGAGCTGGAATCGATTCCACTGCCATGTGCCTTTGAAATCCTATCACAAAGGTGGAAGTATAATCTATGTAGCTCAATCTCTTTTTCTGTCTGTAAAATGGGATGCCAGCCAAGCCAAGTGCCGTTGAGTCACCTAGTTTTACAGCTGAGTCTAGATCTCAATAATTTTGGAACATATTGGTAGAAAAATATGGAAGAGAAAATGGGAAAAACAGACTAATCACTGCCCCCCCCCTTTAACTTCAAAGATTTCTACCCTATTCATGATGAACACAGTGTTTTACTTTGCCAACTAATTTGGCTGTGCATTGTCTTAAATCTTAATGATGCCCAAAAAGATTCTGGTTTTTCCTTTGCACCACCACAAAGCCCATTAAGAAAACGTTCCCAAAACAGCGTGTTTTCAAAGTAAACATCCAGGCACAGTCTTTCTTTCCCTGTTTCTCAAAGTTTGTCCACACACCCTGCTATCTCAGTATTTCCCAGGGTACTTTTTACAAACTGATAGATTTCCTGGGACTTGCAGAAGATCTCCTGAATAAGAATTTCTTAGAAACTGGTCTCAAAATTTGCATTTAAGAACATTTCCTGAAGATTAAAAGAGAAAACAAAAATGTGGCTCACAACGTATGAGGAATAAACGAACGCATCAGGTTCCCTAAGTGATTCTCACACAAACTAAGAACCACTCCTGAATCTGTTTGAAAAAAAAAAAAAAAAAAAAAGGTTAGTTTGTTCTTCTGACCCTGCGTTTGAGATCTAGACTCAGCTCTCAAAACAGCAAAACAAACCCACTGCCATCTAGTTGATTCCGGCTGATAGGGACCTTATAAGACAGAGCAGAACTGCTCCACAGGGTCTCCCAGGAGCGCCTCACAGATCTGAACTGCTGACCTTTTGGTTAGCAGACAGAGCACTTAATCACTGTACCACCTCACTACAAGAAGTGTGCTTGATCCCATTCTACAGAGGAGAAAAAGGTATTCAACTATGTAGATGGGACAACTACCTTTGTGATCTGATTTCAAAGGCATAAGCATAAAGGCTTAAGGCAACCAAAAGGTCTGTTAGAATCCACCAGTTGCACTTGGAAACTCTACAGAGGTAGTTCTACTGGAGCCCTTAGGGTCACTATGAGTTGGAATGGACTTGATAGTGGAGAGTTTTGGTGAGTACCCTTTAGAAATTTCAACTACATCCCATTCTAAGGATTAGACTCCCACCAGCAACAAGACAGCACCTGTTAGCATCTATCTTCTTCAAGAGTACCATCAAACTTTGATGGCTTGTCAAACAAATAGGTGAAAATTGTATCTCACAATTTTTTTAAAAAAATTTATTTTAGCAATGGGACTATACACAGAATATAACACCAATTCAAAAATTTTACAGGTACAATTCACTGACGCCGAATCTCACAGTTTTTGTTCGTAGAATTCGTATTATGCCTCAGGTTGAATATCTTTACATGTGTTTAAGAATCATTCAAATTTCCCTTTCTAGCAATTATCTGTTCATGATTTTTGCCACTTTATAGTTAGTCTTTTTCTTATCAATCTCTAAATACTCTTTATGCATTACAGAAGCTAGTCTTTTGTCTATGACATAAACTGCAATTATTTCTCACACTACCTGCATTATCATCATGTTAATCGTTTTTTTTTACTTTCCTTAACTAAACGATAAATTTCTTCCATGAAAGCAAGGGCATTTCTTTTGTATATCCCCAGAATCGTGCTTTTTAGATTTCATATAACAACAAAGTTTAAAAAGGAGAGAGAACCAGCCTTTTATAGTCAAGTATGAGAATCTGAAACCACTAATTATAACAGATGGCATCTACTTGGGTTATATGTCTAATTCCACTTTACCTGGTACAGCAAGTACAACCAATTTCTAATAAAGTGATCATCAAGTGTGATAAACCGGGAAGGGATAGGTGCTAAATGAATCTCTCTCCTGGTACTTTGAAAAGTTAGGAGATGCTGGCAGCCATACTTTCTATTAAGAATACTAGAATGTGGAATGGAACAGCCAGAAAGGAAACAATGAGAATGTTTACACATTGCAAAGCACGTAACCATGTCACTGAACAACTTGTGTATAAATTGTAGAATGTGAACCTAAACTTCTATGCCAACATCCACTGAAAAAACAATAAAATTGTTTAAAAAGAGAGAGAGAGAATACTAGGATACGGTCCTAGAATGAGGGGCAAAGAAAAAACATGCATGGTGTCCTGCTGGCATTTGGAGTCCCTGAGTCCCAGTCTCTGGATCCCATCAAACACTCTCTGCATCTTTGTAATAAATACTCTGTTTGTACCAGTTGGAATGGATTTCTACTCCTTATGACCAAAACATGCCTATTTAACGTAACTACCATCTCCTCAGATAGTGTCAAAAGGGGGCATTTTAACACCCAAAACAGACAGTATATAAGCTCAGTATTTTTTTAAAAAAAGAATATTTAGTTAATGCTAGCCGTGTTCAAGAACCCCACGTCTGTCAGTTTCTTAAACTGTAGTGATCTGCATTTGCTCTGATGCTAGAAGCTATTGTCAGTTTCTTAAACTGCAGTGGTCTGCATTTGCTCTGATGCTAGAAGCTATGCTACTGGTATTTCAAACACCAACTCATGTTGGACAGGTTTCAGCTGAGCTTCCAATTAACAGAGATTAGGAAAGAAGGATCTGGCAGTCTACTTCTGAAAAAATTAGCCACTGAAAACCTTATGAACAGCAGCTGAACACTGTCTGATATTGTGCCAGAAGTTGAGCAACTCAGGTTGGAAAGCACTAAAAATACAATTGGAGAATATCACCCTCTCAAAGCAGGGAAGACCTTAATGATGTGGATGGAGTCAAGCTTTGGGGATCTTCGTTAGCTGATGAAGCGTAACTCAAAAGAAACCGCTGTAAACATACATTTCTAATAGGGAGGTGGGATGTTTGAAATATGACTCCAGGAATACTGGAAGTTATCAAAAATGAAATGGAACACATAGCTATCAATATCCTAGACACTTGCGAGCTAAACTGGACTGCTTCTGGCCTTCTGAATCAGGCAGTCATACAGTATATTATGCTAAGAATGACATATTGAAGAGGAATGGCACTGTACCCATCATCAAAAAAAAAAAAAAATTCACACTATCCTGAAATACAATGTTGTCAGGGACAGAATAACAATATGCTTACAAAGTAAACCAGTTAGTATGACCATTATTCAAATATACACACCAACCACTAAGGCCAAAGATGAGAAAACCAAAGGTTTTTTTTAACTTCTACAGTATGAATTTGATGAAATATGCAATCAATATGCCCTGGTAATTAACGAAAATTGTAATATAAAAATTAGACACAAACATCACGGATCAGTAGCTGGAAATATGGCATGATGACAGAAATGACACCAGAGGTTGCATGAAAGAATTTTGCAAGACCAACAACTATTGCACTGCAAATATCTGTTTCCACCATCATAAATGCAACTATACACATGGACCTCAACAGATAGAGTACATAGCAAACAAAAAAACTACAACTTATGAAATGCAAAGAAAACAAAGCTCAACATCATAGTCCGAACATGGCCAGGGGCCAACTATGGAAAAGCTCATGAACTACTCATGTGCAAGTTCAAACTGAAGCTGAAGAAAATTAGAACAAGTCCACAAAAGCCAAAGTATGATCTTGAATATCTTCCATCTGAATTTAGAAACCATCTCTAGAACAGATTCGATGCATTAAACACTAAAGACTGAAGAACACGCAAACCGTGGAAGGACACCAAAGGCATCATAAATGAACAAGAAATTATTCAGAAGACAGGAAAGAAAGAACGAAAGGAATGTCACAAGATGCTCTGAAACTTGCTCTTGAATGTAGAGAAGCTGAAGCTAAAGGAAGAGATGATAAAGTAAAAAAGAACAAATCAAGAACACAAAGTATTATAATGAAGTGTGCAAAGACCTAGAGTTAGAAAACCAAAAGAGAAAAACATACTTGCCATTTTTCAAGCTGAAAAAATTGGAGAAAAAAATACCAAATAAGATGTTTCAACAAACAGATATAACGCTAGACATCCTTACTTGTCTATGCAAAGAAATCTGGAAGACAGGTAACTAGTAGGTAAACCAGGAAAAAAACAAACCAAACTCACTGCCGTCGAGTTGATTCTGACTGATAGCAGCCCTACAGGACAGAGTAGAACGGCCCCTGTAGTGTTTCCAAGGAATGCCCAGCAGATTCAAACTGCCAACCTTTTGGTTAGCAGCTGTAGCACTTAATCACTATACCACCAGGGTTTCCAATCAACTGGAAGAGATCCCTATTTGTACCGATTACAAAGAAAGGTGATCCAACAGAATACTGAAATTATCAAACAATGTCAGTAATATCATACACAAGTAAACTTTTGTTGAAGATCACTCAAAAGCAGTACATCAACAGGGAAGTGATGGAAACTCAAACTGGATTCAGAAGAGGACATGGAACATGGGATATACCACTAATGATGTCAGATAGATCTTGGCTAAAAGCAGTAAATAACAGAAAGATATTTACCTCTGTTTCACTGACTATGCAAAGGCATATGTGGATTATAATACATTATAGACAACAATGTAAAAAATGAGAATTCCAGAACACTTAATTGCATTCTTGGCCAATCTATGCATAGACCAAGAAAGAGGCAATTGTTCAGACAGAACCAGGGGATGCTGTGTGGTTTAAAATCAGGAAAGCTGTGTGTCAGGGTTATAGCCTTTCACCATACTTATTCAGTCTGTCTGCAGAGCAAATAATCTGAGAAGCCAAACAACATGAAGAATAGGGCATGAGGATTAGAGGAAGCTTTACCAACAACCTGCTTTACACAAATGACACAATCTTGAATGCTGAAAGTGAAGAGGACTTGAATAACTTAAACTGATGAAAGTCAAAGACTGTAGCCTTCATTGTGGATTACACCTCAACATAAACAAAGGAAAATCCCCACAACTGGACTAATGAGCAACATCACAATAAATGAAGAAAAGACTGAAGCTGTCAAGGATTCCATTGATTCCACAACCAAGGCCCATAAAAACCACCAAGAAATCAAACAATGCACTGCATTGGGTAAATTTACCACGAAAAAGCAAAAAATGTCACCTTGAAGCCACGGTGTTTTCAATCACCTCATATGCACACTAGAGTTTAAAAATGAATAAAGAAGACTGAAGAATTGATACCTGTGAATTATGGTATTCAAGAACAGTGAATGTATCATGGACTGCCTAAAGAATGAACAGATCTGTCTTGCAAGAAGTACCACCAGAGTGTTCCTTAGAAAGAAGGGTGGCAAGACTGTCTCACAGACTTTGGATATGTTATCAGAGGGGCCAGTCGCTAGAGAAGGACATCATGTTTGGTAGCGGGTCAGTGAAAAAAGAGGCAGGTCGTCAAGGAGATGTACTAACATAGCGGCTGCAATAATGAGCTCAAGCATAACACTGACTGTAAGGACAGTGCAGGCCCTGTTTTGTTCTGTTGTACACAGGGATGCTGAGAGTCGGAATTGACTCAATAGCACCTAGTAACACCAATCACATGTTCCAGAAATGGGTCTAAATCTCTAAAAAGAATAGCATTAAACAAGAGAGGTGAGATCACTGTGTTTTACATTCTAGTGAAGAGTATTCAGGTGATAATTTAAAAATTCAATTAAATATAGTGATAGTTTACAGAAAACAAAAAAGGCAATGGGATAGAAGAGAATGAGGATGGTGTCATTCTGGAAGAAGGTACTATTTGTATTGAGACTACATGTGATGAAAAGGAGACACTGTATAATGATTTAACAAGAAAAATCACACACAGAGACAAAAGAAGTGCAAAAGCCATAAGTCAGAAATAAATCGTGGCATTTCTGAGGGACTAAACGAAGGGCAGTACGATGGAGTACAGCAGATGGTAAAGACGTGGTAAAAGCATGTCTAAGAAGGAGATGTAACTTGGTGAAGTAAAGGTCAGATCATGTTGCAAAGCTGTAAGGCTTTGAAAATAACTTGATTTTTATGAAAATTCAGTATATTTGTCTTTATTTCTCATTCTGCCTTGAATCAATGATAACTTTAACAGAAAAGCCTTTAAAAGTACCATGTTCCTAAGTATTTAACATAGTCCTGAGACTAGACAGAAATGAACATTTTCTTAAGTAGAAAATCTCTCTTCTGACATGCTGCTTAAAACACACACACACAGAAACCCTGGTGGTGTAGTGGTTAAGAGCTACCTCTGCTACCCAAAAGGTCAGTAGTTCAAATCTGCCAGGTGCTCGTTGGAAACTCTATAGGGCAGTTCTACCCTGCCCTATAGGGTCGCTAGCAGTCAGAATCAACTCGATGGCCCTGGGGCAAAACACACATATATAAGGACAAAAGCAAAGTCACCTTAAAGGAAAGAACAGCAATCCAGAAGGCTAGAAAAATTGAAACAATCCCGAATCCTGTCCCATTTAGTATTCTGTACACAATGTCTTTGAATTATTCTAAAAGAAGGTGTTTCAATCAGCTAGGGCTACTCTAGCAGAAATATCAAAGAGTGGATAGCTTTAATAAAGGAAAGGTTTATTCTTACACAGTCCAGTAGGCTACAAGTCCATATTCAGGGTGTCCGCTGCAGGGGAAGGCTTTCCCCCTTGTCGGCTCTGGAGGAAAGTCCGGTATTGCATCAGTCCAGGAAGCATCTTGGCGCAGGAACCTCAGGTCTGAAGAATGCACTCTTCTCCCGGTGCTGCTTTCTTGATGGTACAAGGTTCCCAATTCTCTGCCTGCTTCTCTGTCCTTTTATCTCTCATAGGATGAAAGGATTAAGGGTGGGGCAAGCCATACTCCAGGGAAACTCCCTTTACAGTGGAGCAGGGAGGTGATCCTATGAAGGGATTTACAGCCTCACCCTAATCCTTTAACATACAACATAGGAAAACCACATAATGGAGGACAGTCACTGCATACTGGGAATCATGGCCCAGCCACACGGCTGCACATATTTTGGGGGGACACAATTTAATCCATGACAGAAGGTAATGCAAACTTAAGTTCTCTCTAGCTGTAAACATAACATTGTCTTTGTTTACTGAGTTCACTGTTATTGAATGGGACACTGATCAAGTAAACTACTTTCAGAAGAGAAAAGATGGAAACCAATCTCTTCTGACTTCCCTGCTGCTATGAGTCAGAATCCAAGTGACCACACACAAGAACATCAAAACCAGCTAGCTAATGGTCCACAAACTTAGTGAGGTGTAATCTTATCTTCACTATTGTGATAAAGGAAGAACTTCCAATGTTTAGTGAAATGAAAACTAAAATTAGGGACAAGGGATGCTTTGCCTCAATATTTCTTTCTCTTCAAGTGTATTAGCATAGGAGTTTAATCTGCTAAAAAGAGGTCCGGAGAGAATACCTATACCTCATGGAAGAGTAATGATATCTCCAGATCCTTCCAGACAACTAATCTATGTACACTCAGCAAACAAATAAACCTGAGATAAATGTCAGTCAGTAAAGTCAGATCTTTGAACCTGTAATGTACTCATGAATCTTATCTCTTACCATGTTAGAGATATACTTACCCAGCGCACTAAAAAGAGACCAAAAGGTAGGCTGTTTAACAGTCTATAAAGAGAAGTATTTGGTGAATGTGGTGCGAGTCAAAGAAATAAAAATCACTAGACACCTTGATCAAGACTTGGTTCTAAGTGCATCCTCTTCAGCACATTTCCAGCAGTTTGGCAAAGTGCCCAGAGGGGATTAGCAGCAGTGTAGGTGAATAAGGGATATGGTCAACCTAAATTGTAACGTCTCCCTCCAGTGGTCATATATACACAACAGGAAAAGTAAGAAAATCACTGGTGCATCTGTGAGACTGACCAAAAATACCATAAGCAAAAGCAGGTCAGTACAGCTAAGAAATACAATCTTTAATTCAATACCAGCACCACATCTGTAGAGAGATCTCGTGTGCTTATCTGCTCTAATGATACTCACAAGTGTGAAAACTATTTTTGGAAGGCAAGAACCTACAGGTAAAACAAAACTAGAATACTTTTTCTAGTATAGCTCTTTTTTAGGAATAGCTGGCCACACCAAATCCTCAGTCAGCCCAGTATTTATTTTATTTAATGAGTTCATTCTTCCTAAAATATCAGTATATCCCTTGTATGTTAATTACACTTAAGAGTTTTGACAAATTTAGTCACTAACTGAATCCCAGTGGAAAGGAAAAAATCAGTAGCATTATATACCCAGTGTCTAATTTACAAGATACTTTTTCAAATATTACCTAGAATTAAATCATCTGCATTATAGTAATGATATCAAAAGTACAGATGAGTCTTCTTGCCTCTTTCAATGTTTACTTTCTTGGTATTTTTACAACTACAAAGCCTCTAACTATCACTAAATGCATCTACTGCTATCGAGTCTCTGATTCACAGCGACCCTGCAGGACAGAGCAGAATTGCCCCATGGAGTTTCCAAGGAGCGCCTCGCAGATTCGAACTGCCAGCCTTTTGGTTAGCAGCTGTAGCACTTAACCACTACAATATCAGCCCTAAAAGAAAAGAAAAGAAAAAAACAAACCCATTGCCATAGAGTTGGCTCCAATTCATAGCAACCCTAGAGGTCAGAGTAGAACTGCCGCATAGTGTTTCCAAGGAGCACGTGGTGGATTTGCACTGCCAGCCTTTGGGTTAGCAGACATAGCACTTAACCCACTAAGCCACCAGGGTTTCCTGACTAACCCTAGTCCTGTATTATTTGCAAATCTCTTAGCAATAATTTGCTGGTGCTACTTACCTTTAATAGACCTTAGATGTCCAAAATGTGAACAGTATTTAATTTAAAAAAGTCTGTTGCCTTCTGCTAACTAGTCATTATTAAATGGTAAAGTATATAAAGGATAGTAGATACTGAAACAAGCAACTACAATTTTAAGACAGCTTTTCCAAGGTAACACATACAGTCTCATAATTACGAATTTCTTGGTTATCTCAAGTCAAAAAGAGGGAAGAAGGGATACAGAAAGGAGGAAGGTGGGAGACAGTGGGGAGGGAAGCAAGCTGTGTAGCCTGGAACAATTTCAGCCCGAAATGAGACTCAGAAAGGAAAAAAAAAAAAAAGCAAACTGTTCTTTCAAATGTTTAAGAAAAATATGATCCATTTTTTAAAAAATCCAACAGTTGGCATAAAGAACAAAAAATTATGTGTCTTATGTACCAGACTTACTTAAGCACTTTAATTTTTCCAGCATTGATTTAATCTAGAATATAAAGTAATTCATTCTGACATTCCAGGTGGAAAACAGACTGAGACATCACTTAGAAAGGGACACACACACTTCTGAATGTTTTTTAATAAAGAGATTTACCGCAGTCTCTACCTGACAAAACAGTGAAATTAAAAGTGCTAATCATTTGTATATTATGTAACCCTAGTCTAGAATAAAAGAAACAGGAACCGGAAAGAGTAACATTCTTCAAATGTATGTGTATTTAAATATATTATAGAAATGACCTCAAAATGACACAGCCTATAAAAGTTCTTTGTTTACTGTTATAAGGCCTCAAGACATTCCTATAATCAGGCCCAGTACCTTACGATAATTGCACAGTAGACCCCAAAAAGAAGTTCTCTCACTTGAGGTCCGGTTGTTGTAGCTATCTAACAAAACTGTCTCTGCATTCATAACAGCATGTCAGCTCACGTAATACATTCAATATACATAAGTGCCCAAAAGATCATTTGAACGATTTCCCGGCAAAAAATGGCTGGTAAATCATACCCCAACTGAAGAGCATTTTAACGCACCTCAAATGTTCTCTGAATCATTACCATAAGGCCAATTCAGGCAGCATCAAGTAAAATTCCAAGAATCCCCAAAGGTGCAGGCAAGAGCACAACGGTGCTAGTTTGACCTTAACAGGCTGTTTGTAAGTAATGCGGAGAATTTTCTGAGGCTTCCCATCAGTCCTCAATTCTTTCCTCGTCCACCCCCTACACACCCCGACACACGCACATACATGCAAACCCTACAGGACAGAAGTTTAATGAACGTAATCTCGAGCTGTAATCGTAGGAGCTGGTAGGATACACTCAACTCCCAATAAAGTGTTAAAAAGTCCTACAGCAAAAAATACCCACCAGCCAATCCACAGGCTTGTCATCACACTGTCAGATCCCTCAGTCGACTCTCCTGTCCTCCACCCACCTCGCTCCCCCACCCTTCAAAAAAGAAAAGCCCCGGCACCTTTCTGTTTCCAGAGAAATGTACCCAAGCTGGTAAAGCACTGCCTTAGCAGCGAACGCCCCCGGAGCAGCGTGTGCTCGCTCGGCCCACAGCCACTTTGGCCAAACAACTGGAGTCTCGTGCCTCGGAAGTGGCAGCAGCAGTTGCTGAAACCCTCTTCCCCCAAGAAGTTCCAGCTCGGGAGAAAACCCAGAGCCGGCGAAATCTCCCCCTCTTGGGACTGACCTCGAAGGTGTCAGTCACAGCAACACCGCCCCCGGCGCGGCTCTCCATTCAAGCTTGAAAGCTACTCCTGCCGCAGAAGGGTCCGCGCCCAAATCCTGCTCCCGAAGGTGGCCCCCTGGCACCCCCAGCCGCCGCCAGGGCTCCGGGACCGCGCAGGGGGCGCGCGGCAAGGAGGTCGGCAGCATGAGCCAGACACGTTGCCGCGCTCCGGCGCCAGTCCGCAGACCGCGAGCGGAGGCCCCCTCCCACGCGGGCCGGGCCCAGGGCGCCCAGCAGTGCCTGCCAGCCGCCTCCAGCCCTGCCCTGCTGCCCCGGCCGCCGGACCCCGTCCCGTTGAAGCCCAGGTGCCGAGGGGGCGGGGCGGGCCGGGGGTATCCGCGTGGCGCGCGGCGACGAGCAACAGGGCGCCCCCCGGCCCGGCCCGCCCCGGCGCACGGCGGCTCCCGCGCGGCGAGACCGTTACGCGAGCGGCGTGGGGGCTCCAGCAACTCACCGGCTGGCACCTCGGCCGCCTCCGCGCCGCCGCCGTTCCCTTCGCCTGCCGCTGCTGGTCTGGCTCAGCCGCAGGCGCTGCCGAGCAGCCCCATCTACAAACTCAGGGATCGCAGTTGGAAATTGGAAATACGTCTCTCACTCCCCTCCTCCTCCTCCCGCTCCCTCCGCCCCCTTCCTCGCTCCCTACTCCGCCTGGGCTCCGGTCGCCGCCGCCGCCACCGCCGCCACCGCGCGCGCGGCCAGCTCCCCTCCGCCGCCCTCCTCCCCCCGCCGCTGCCGGGGCTCGCTCCCTCCCGGTCCCGCGCGTGCGCCGGACGCGGGGAGCGCGCGCTCGGGCGCGAGGGGGCGCTGCCGCCGCCGGGAAGGGGGCCCCGCCCTCGTTCAGCGGCTAGGTGGCCAGGTGGAGCCCCCTGCGAGCGCCCGCAGACGGCGCCCTCGGGCTGGCCTGAAGGCGCCACCAGCGCCCGGCGGCCGCCTCGTGGGTTTTCCTGGTCCTGCCCGCAGGGTCGTTTCCGCCCCGCGCCCTCAACAGGGACTTGTCACACCCAATCAACGCCGGGGCTCGCAGGCCGAAATCGCTGCTGTCATTCAGCTGCCACCGATGGACCAGACACTGCAGGGGGCCTAGGCGAGGATCCTAGTCACTGCCTTCTCGGAGTTTACATTCAAAGAATCCCGCCGCGGGCACAAAGGATAAACAGACTCGAAGAAAAGCCTCTGAAACACGGGCGCGCGCGCGCGTGTACACACACACGCGCGCGCTAGCGCGCGCACATACACACACACACACACACACACACACACACACACACACACACACGTTCTGATTTGTATTTGGCAGGTTCTCCAGCGCTAGCTGGCTGACTGTGTCCTTCATGAATTTTCTCTCACAGCCCTAGCTGGGGACTGTGATTCACACACGAGAAAACAGACGGGCACTAGCTCTTGTCACAGCACGGAGGCTCGGTGAAAGTCCCGAAGCCCGCTGGGCTGGATACTCCCCAGACACCAGTTGTTCGGCTCCTCCCAAACATCTGGCTTTCCCAGAACTGTAAAATGCTGACGGTTCGCGTCCAATATGCTTTCCGGTGAGCTATTCAGCCTCTACTCTGAACGGCATGAAGCAAGTTGAAGCATGATGATTGTCCGGGTATGCAAGTGACACATTTTGACAGGAGTGCCAATTTAATTTTTCAGTGGAGGGAAGTCGAGCAGTGCATTGCAGTAGAGCCTCTGGCTAGAAAAACAAAGCTAGGCAGTCAGAGAACTTCTGCCCCTTCTCCCCTGAACGTCTACCTAATCCCAAAAGATTGCTGTGAATCTTCTGATCTGAGATGGCTTTTGGGACTTGGCTTGGCTTTATCCTGCTGTTTGTCAAATCAAAACTATCAAAATGGTATTTAAATTTTACAAAATGTTTACTACAATCTTTTCAAAGTGTGAAAGTAGAAAGTGCAAATAGAGCTTCACAGGTTGGTTGCCCCCTGTGTGCAGCCTTTCTTGACTCCTCTTGGGCAACTTGCACACGCCCCACACAAACCAGGCATTTGGTAAATGTTTGCAGAATGAGTGAATGCATCATGGCCCTTTGGATTCAGAGACAGAGTTACAGGCTGTGTTGTTTCCCCTCTTTGTGAATGAACCGTGGCTGGCATGGAAGGGAAGAAGGAATTTTTAAAAGTGAGATGTACTAAGACCCTGTCCCTGAAATAATGATTTGTCTCTGTAGCTTCAACCAAGCATCAAAGATTAATTTATCTTTCCACTAGGATCATTAATTTTGCAAAGTAAAATGTGGGGGAATCTTTGTAGAGGATTCACTTAGAACCCTCCTTCTTAAAACAGCAGACCTGAGGAAGGTAAATGGGAGGCATTCAGAGAAACTGCAATGTACTTAGGGGCACAGAGTGATGTTGGACAGGTATTGCAATGTCCCTGTCGTCAGGCCATCTGGATGAAATGAAGCAGACTGGACACGTGCCCAAGAGAGAGGCAAGGCGGAGGCAGAATGGAAGAATATTTCTCTTTATAGGGTCTCAGCAGAACTTTCAGGCCTTTCTTCTGTTTGCTGCCTCAAGCCCACTTACTTTCTATGGAATGCTCAGTTGCATCCTTCCCCAGGCCTGGGAACTTTTATTCTCTTCTCCCTTTTGACCCCAGCCTCGATACCCTGAACTCCAACACAGCCAATTTACTTGCTTTCAGCAACTCTGGCTGTATTCTTTATTCCTTATAAACAAACAAACAAAAACCATTGCTCTTGAGTTAATTGCAACTCACCGTGTCCTTGTATGTTATGAGAACTGTTCTTTAGGATTCTCTTGGCTGTAATCTTTATAGAAACAGATCACCAGACCTTTCTTCTAAGGCATCAATGGGTGGGTTCAAATCACCAACCTTTAGGGTAAAAGTCATGTTCAAATGTTTGTGCCCCCCCCCGTGAACTTGCTGATTTTTATAGTCCACTCTTATTTTTTTCAAGGGTTATCTGGAAACAATGCCCTAACCTCCTACCTCACCCTCATCCCTGTAAATAGAATTAAATTAACAGAGAAGTTTGGCAGTGGAGACATGGGGAGTCTGTGCCCCTCAAATCAACGTGTAGACCCACCTGACGTCTGGAAGCAGCCTTTGCCAACAACCTGAACTCAGTGTCTCCCGTGGACCCAGCCTTGGGGAGCAGGAACGCAGGCACAATTATTTTCATTTACAGTCCAAGTCTCTTCCCTAAATACCGACAGCAACTAATAGATGGAGGCTTAGCCCTGTTGTAAGACTCAGGATCATCCTCAGAGGTGGGAAAATGATTTCACTCAAGTAAATACCTTCAATTGCCTTTTTTCAGAATGCTCTTCCCAGTGAAATATCTCTTTCAGTGTCTGTTTTATAAGTAGTCACACCGTTTATATTACTACTCTTTTAAAAATATAAATAACAGTGCCACTTGATGACGTTCTGCTTTTTCTCTAAACTTCAAAGGTAGGACAAGCCAGAATAAGTATAAAGTAATTTGGAACTCTCAGCTTGCTTTGCCAGGATACCTTTCTGAGAGGTCATCATTTCTGAGACACCACCCATCTACTTCCCATATCTGTGCAAATTCTTCATTCCAGGAAAGGTCAATGTTATGACTGAAAATGATGGTAAATCTTTCTCTTCAGAGTCCTTAATAAATAGTCTGACTCTTCATTTCCTTCAAGGTTTCTTTAAAATGATCATAATTTTAGCAGTCCAATATTTCTTAACTGTAACACAATTTAAAGTCTGAATTTTGGTTCTTAATTCAGCAGCATGCATCCCTGGCTTTCATTTTCTTCTCTGGATATAAGCAAACGTTTGTATACCTTTTATAGGATTGTGTTTTCTCTTTTGACTACTTTGTTGCTACAGAAATTGTGACTTTTGCTAATAGTAAAATGCCCATAATTTTAGCAAAGCACATTTTACTTGTTTGTTTTCTAACTAATCCATTATAATAAGAGCAGTGATGCTCTTGGAGTATAGCTTTATTTAAAAAAAAAAAAAAGAAATTACAATTGACATACATCACAAAGTCCAACCAAATTCTCCTTTGGAATACTTTACTTAGCTTCACTCCTTTTATCTCTGTTTGCAAAGCTAGGTCAGACTCCAATTTCCAGCCTCTTTGCTAATCCTTCTAATTCTGGTCTCTCTCTCTCTCTCTTTCTCTTTCTTCCAATTCACCTTACATTTAGAGCGAAAACCAAACCAAACTTACTGCTGCTGAGTCAATTGTGACTCACAGTGACCCTATAAGACAGAGTAGAACTGCCCTATAGGGTTTGTAAGGCTGTAAATCTTTATGGAAGCAGGCTGCCACACCTTTCACCTGCGAAGTGGCCAGTAGATTTCCAATCACTGACTTTTCAGTTAGCAGTAAAGCACTTAACCACTGAGCTGCCAGGGCTGTCTGAACTTAAGAGTCAACCCCAACCCAACCCACCATCTTCAAGTTGATTGCAACTCATAGTGACCCCATAGGATTTCTTGAAATAGACTGCCACTTCTTTCTCCTGTGGAGCCATGGATGGTTTCAAACGACTAATGTTTTGGGTTTGCAGTCAGTCACTTTAACCACATGCTCCATTGGTGCTACTTAGACTTAGAACTAAAAAAAACAAAAAAACAAACAAACAAAAAAAAACAATTGCTGTCAAGTCATTTCTGACTTACAGCAACTCTATAGGACAGTGCTTTTCCAATTTGATTCTTTATGGGAATCACTCAGAAAACACTAAAAAGAAGAAGAAGAAGATTGATACCTGGGGCCCGCCCCTAGAAGCTCATTTTATTGGTTTAGGTGCAGCCTGGGCACCAGGATTTTTCAAAGTTCCCCAGATCATTCTGACATGCAGCCAACATTAAGAAACACAGAAGTGAATCAACTTCCAAATAGCATTTATACCAAGTCTTCTGAGGAAACAAAGGTGGCTCCACTTTACTCTAAGTAATCAAATTAAAATACCTAATCCTGCACTTTAAGACTCTTTGCCGGTTGACTAGAATAGTCCCTTTTCAAAACAGCTTAAATTTATCTCCTACCTAAAGCTTCTCTAGATTAGTCTCACCTGGCTGCCTGAAGATGGCTGTTTCCAACTCGAAGCATTCTGACAGGCACTGGTTGACAAGCCTGGGGACCACAGTTGATTCTGTATATTATTGTTTTAATCTTGCTTTCGTAGGTATCAGTCAGAGGCTTTTCTTGTAATCTAAATTTCTTTGAAGTCCCACTGGATCAAAGGACAATCCCCAAATAAACAGAACTATTATTCTTAGCAGAGCTTTCTCCTCTAAACCACTGTCTGACACAATGGAAGTTCATTTTATTATCATCTCAGTTAAAGAAGACAATTTTCAGAACTTAAATGTTTGTGTGTTTTTTCTCTTTTACAAATGAAAAGCTGTATCTCAGTATACCTCCCTGCCTCTCCTCATTACTATTTATTTACATTAAGCGTTGGAATTTGGCATCCTAACTTACCTCTCTAGTGAAACTAGTCTTCAGATTACCATTGATATATTCAGGCATGTGTTTACTCATTCACTTATTTATTAGTGATAAATGCTGGAAACAAAATAATTGATAGTAATACTAAAGGTTGCTGTTAGCTGCACTCAAGTTGGCCCACAACTCCTGGAGGCCTCCTGTGTAAGTGAGTGGTGTCTGGACCTATACCGTCCCCATGACTGGTGAGGGATAACCCACTGTGGTCCATAGAGTTTTCACTGGCCCGTTTTCGGAAGTAGATAGCCAAACCTTTCTTCCTAGTCTGTCTTTGCCTAAAACTTCTTCAGAATCATAACAACACGTAAGCCTCCACTGACGGATGGTGGCTACCCGTAAGGTGTATTGGTTGAGAATCCAATATGGGCACCGTGCATGGAAAGAAAGAATTTTACGTCTAAACCACCAATGCCCTGTAACAATAACAAATACCTGCTTCTTGACATTGGGAAATAAATAGCAATTAAAATATCACATGGTAAGTGCTAGGTCAGAAGATTTAGCAGGACATAATGGAATTGGGACGGTTTACCTACTGTTCATGCTATTTGTAGAGTGTGATGAGGTTCACCCCCATACAACTACTTTTTTTTTTTCTTAATTGAATCTAGATGAAGGTCGGAAGCCCGAGTGGTGGAGTGGTGGAGTGCTATGCCTGCTGACTGAAAGGTCTACAGTTCAAATCCACTAGGTGCTCGTTGGAAACTTGATGGGGCAGTTCCACTCTGTCTATAGGATCACTGTGAGTCAGAGTGGACTTGAAGGCAGCGGGTTTATTTATTTATTGGTTTAGATGAAGGTTTACAGAACAAACTAGTTTTTCGTTAAACAGTACACATACAGTTTTATGGCATTAGCTAACAACACCACAACATGTCATCACTATCCCTTCTCAACTTTGAGTTCCCTAATACCAGCTTTCTTGTCCCCTCTGACCTTCTAGTCTCTGCCTCTGGGCTGGTGAGCTCCTCTAGTCTTGTTTCGTTTTACGGGCCTGTCCAGTCTTTGGCTGAAGTGTGAACCTCAGGAGAGGCTTCGTTACTGAGCTGAAAGAGTGTCCATGGGCCACACTCTCAGGCTTTCCCCAATCTCTGGCAGGCCAGCAAATCTATTCTTTTTTTTTTTTTAGTTAGAATTTCGGTGTGTATTTTTCTCCAGCTCTGTCGGGAACCCTCTGTTGTGGTCCCTGTCAGAGCAGACAGTCCAGTTGTACTGGACTCAGTCTGGTGGCAACTGTTGTAGATATAGTCTGTTAGTTCTTTAGACTAATCTTTCCCTTGGATCTTTATTTTTTTCCAATATTTCTTGCTCCCAAAAGGGTGAGAACAACAGAGTGTCCTAGATGGCTGCTCACATGTTTTAAGACCCCATATGCTACACACCAAAGAAGAATGTAGAACATTTTCTTTATAAACTATGTTATACCAGTTAAGCTAGATGTTCCCCAAGACCATGGCCTCCACAGCCCTCAGTCCAGCAATTCAGTCCCTTGGAGAGTTTGGATATACCTGTGGTATACCTCCTCCTTTTTAACCTCTTCTTTCCTTCAACTTTCAGTTAATACAAGTTCTGATAACCAAGTCTGCAAACTTAATTGTTCTAAGTGCTACATACCTCATTGCTGGGTATCACTATGGTCACCTTTGAAATACTCCTCTTGGGAAGCTATGCACTGATGCCAGTGCCTAGTCCACCTTTCAAAGCAGTTTTGAAAACTCTTTCTCGAATGGCCATTGTGCACTGTATAGCTGTCTCCGAGGGAGTTTTTAGCCAGCAGACAAATAACTGTATTGGAGCACCCTCCCTACTTACCTGATCTGGACCCCAGTGACTTTTTTCTTTACCCAACGATAAAGGAAATGTTGAAAGGAAGACATTTGGATGACATTCACAACATCAAGAGTAATACAATGACAGCTCTAATAGCCATTCCAGAAAATGAGTTCCAAAATTGCTTTGAAGGATGACTAGGCACTGGTGTTGGTGCCTAGCTTCCCAAGGGGACTCTTTCGAAGGTGACCACAGTAATATTCCCAATGATGTTTGTAGCACTTTTGGTAGGATGAGTTTGTGAACTTCATTGTCAGTCCTCTGTAAACGCAGGAACTCCTGCTTCCCTGGTCATTACTTCTCTGACCCTAACTTGTTGCTTCACATCTTATCACTTTCTAACATTTTCTAAATAAAAATATTCCACTAAGAATGGAAGAGATTTTCAGCAAGTGTAGATAGGGAACACTGTTTCTCTCTAAACTTTCAAGGATCCTAAGGTCTCTCTCACAAAGCCTCCATATCACTATGTATAGTTCTACTCTCCCCTGAGCCCCAGAGACGTGTTCCAATTTCCTGTTGAATATCTCCATCTGGATAAACCATCCACAGCTCAAATAAACATGCCTAAAAGCAAAGTCATTGCTTCCGCTATCTTAATCCATTTCTTCCTGCTGGTTTTTCTCTCACCTGCTTTACTCCACTTCTCATCAGGCATTCAGCCTGCACAAGGTCCCTTGAAGTCCACCTTCCCCGTGTTGTGGGAAAAGATTCTGTTTTCCATTCCTCCAACCTTGCAAGAAGAATATCCCAACTTCTCCTGCCTCAGGGCCTCCCTGTTCCGCTCCTGTCTCTACCTGAATGCCAGATGTCAGGCATATTATCTGCTGCCTTCTCACTCTCTGGAGGACTCTGTGCACACTGACATTCAAGGCTCCCCCAAGTGAATATTGTGTATGAGTCTCATCTTGCACCCTTGTATTTCCACCCCTCTGTTTTGTTAGGAATGCCTTCCCTGTCTCCGCTAGTCAAAATCCAAGCATCCTTTTCCATTAATCCTTTCCTGTCCCATTTCAAAGGGGCAGTTGCTGTCCTCATGTGACACTGTGATGATTTCTTATGACCTTCTTCTATTGTGGTTGGTGTCATCAAGCCTATTCCAACTCATGGCAACCCCATGTGTGCCAAATAGAACTAACTGCTCCACAGAATTTTCAAGGCTGTGACCTCTCTGAAGTAGATTACCATGGGAACACTGGGGCACTTCCCAGAGAACTGCACTTGGTAAGGGCTCATTTACTGAGTTAGTTAGTTAACTAGTTAGTTAGTTAGTTAGTTAACTACTAAACCAAAAGTTAAGTTAAAAAATGTTACTAATTATGACTAATTTTTGGTCCTAAATTTAAAAGTTACAGTTGAGAAGCTCTTACAAGGACAATCAGATTCCAGGCAGGGACTTGAATAGAGCTATTTCAGTTTATCTTGCCAACAACAGCATTTATATCCAATTAACCATTTTCAATTCTCCTTTCAAATTGTCCCCTAAATTTCACCTCTCCAACTTATATATAAGCTGAAAAAAATAATAGCCTTTTTATTCAGGTGTCAAAAGAAAGATTCAAAGGGATATGAAAAATGTTTTTTAAAAAGTGAACCCGATGTGGTATCATTATAGCGTCCTGGCCTCACTGGACGGGCAGGGAAGTGAAGAGTCCTGGAGGGCAGGAAGGTCTTCATGAGAATTTCTTTGTTGTCATAGAAAGGGCATCTAACTAGCCATAAGGCACAAAAACAAAGGATCAAACTAGAGAGGTACTGCTGCTGCAGAGAACTGGGCAGAGCACATCAGGCAGGAAAACTAAGTCCAGAGGATGCACGTTGTTGTAGTTAGTTGCCATTGAACTTCATATGCACAACATAACAACACCTTGTCCAGTCCTGTACCATCTACATGATTATTAGTATGTTCAAGTCCATGGTGCTCACTGTGCATCCGAGTGCCTTCCAACCTAGGGGCTCATTTTATGGCACTATTGTGGAGAGTATTCTCTTGTGATCCATAGGGATTTTGTTGGCTGATTTTTGGAAGTAGATTGCCAGGCCTTTGTACTTAGTCTGTTTTGACCTGGAAGCTCAGCTCAAACCTGTCCACTATGGGTGACCCAGTGGCTTACATTTTAGCAACATAGCAATATATGAGCCTCCACAGCACAAAAAGCTGATAGGTAAGTGGTAGAAAAGGGTACATAGTAGTTACTTAAGACATTTTTTTTAAATGAGTGAAAGATGATCAGGAAGCAGAATGTGTATTGTGTGTGCATGTGGGGATGACAGGCAAGCTGTCTTGGCTGTTGAAAATACTAAGAAATTAATAGTCCATTTAAAAGTGAGGCCATCTATGTGTTAGAAAGTATGGAGTACTTAGTTCTACTGCAAAATATCAGCTGTTAATAAATATCAAAGACCAGGTCTTTTAAAATTTCTTCTTTGGTAGTAATAATGAATAATAACGGCTATATATATATATATATATATTTTTTGAGCATCCCATTTGAGGCAAATGCTGTTTTAAGCCCTTTAAAGAATGCATTCTGTTAAGGTTGTTATTACTATTACCCCACTTTAAGAATGATGAAACAAGGAAAAAAAGGATGAAGTTAAAATGCCCTGGGCTCAAGAACTAGAAAGTATTTGAATCCACTTGAATCCAAAGCTCCTGCTTCTTTCCACAGTTCATGCACAGGGTGCTTTGTAATGCTCAGGTCAGTTCAACCGGAATGAATTACAGTACAAGTCACTACAATTAAGCATTCTCTGTAGTATGTTATTTAACTTGGACTCATCACGAGGATCTTTAAACTTACCCCGTGCACGTGTCTATGTGTGTGTTTACTTGAACAACGTATAATCTGTGGTAGGACTATCTTTGTTGCTGTTATAGCAGAACTGTATTAGAAAATAGTGCACATTTTCTTAACCACTCCTTTCAAGAAGTAGAAGAAGAATAAATGAAATGGTAAGTTAAGGAAATAAATAAAGAGTAATGAGAGTTTCTTCCACTCATTCAGTACGTTGTCACTCTTGAACTTCAATATTTTGCACTGAAATTGGTTTTGCAGTCCAGGTGCTTATTATCAAGTGAGAGAAATGGAGTCAGTTCAGTTTTGTCAGGGGATAAATCCACTTCTGTACCAGGAAAGAATAGCAGTAGGGTTAAAATGAAGTAAATTTTCATAATTGTTATTAAAAAAATTTATAAAAGTTTCATACCACAGCATTGCAAAATCTATTGGCCAATTATTTTTCCCCTTCTTCTTTTCAACTTCCTTGAAGAATGTCCTAGATGCTAAGATGCTCTGCCCAGATGTGCATTCAGGGAGACTTCTGGCCCCACCGGTCGAGAGAGCTGATAGAAGACAGCCCTCAGCTGGCAGCCCCTCAGGGATCACCTCAATTCTGGAAGAGTCCTCCAGGCCCTAAGATATGCCTTCCCAGCGTGGCCTACATCTAATGGCCAATATAGATGGGATATCAAATCCAGTTATTTCAGCCCAACATGGCATATTTGAATTCCATTTGAATTCCAGAGTTCGCTGTGGGATTAGCCAGCACATCACACATTGATTTCTCCCTCTGTCCAGTTCTGCTAATTTCTCCTTCCTTTCTCAAGTGTTGATCCCAAGAACACTCCCTTGTGATAAACATCCTTCCCACCACACACTGTGTCAGAGTTCACATCCCTGAGAACCCAGCATGTTACATAGAAAAGGGGCACATTTTGATTCACGTAGCACATTTTTTTTTTTTTTTTTTTTAGCCTAGTGACATAGTGGTGAAGTGCTATGGCTGCTAACCAAAAGGTAGGCAATTCAAATCTGCCAGGCGCACCTTGGAAACTCTATAGAACAGTTCTATTCTGTCTGTGGGGTTGCTATGAGTTGGAAACGACTCAACAGCAATGAGTTTGTTTGTTTGGGGTAAGGAAAAAACAACATCAAGTCATATATGCAGATTCAGTTGTTAAGGGAGGTTCACTGCTGACTCTGAATCAAATTCATTATTTGTATATATATATATATATATATATATATATATATATATATTGTGTGAAGGAGCCTGAGCAACCCAATCATGAAATGCTCCCCGGTTAGCTGCAAGACCAGCAGTTTCAACCCACCAAAGGCTCTGTAGGGGGAAAGATCTGCTACTGTAATGTAAAGATGACAACCTAGGAAACCCTGTGAAACAGTTCTTCTCTATGCCATAGGGTCTAAATCGACTGAACGTCAATTAGTTATATATTGTATTATGTATTTCATTCATTGTCTGAATGTCTTCTAACCAAATGGATAATCATTTTGCTAGCCACTGTGAGTGACACTAAGATGTGCCTGACCCAAGCCTTGGTATTTCCATTGTCTCGAATACATGCAAAAGCTGGGCAATGAATAAGAAAAATTGAAGAATTGATAAATGTCAGTTATCTAGTGCTGCTCTAACAGAAATACCATAAATGGATGGCTTTAACAAACAGAAATTTATTTTCTTAGAGTTTAGCAGGCCAGCAGTCTGAATTCGGAGCATCAGCTCCAGGGCAAGATTCTCTCTCTGTGTTGGCTCTGGAGGAAGATCCTTCTTATCAATATTCACCAGACTAGGAGCTTCTCAGGAGCAAGAACCCTGGGTCCAAAGGACACATGCTGTCACAGTGCTGCTTTTTTGGCGGTATGAGCTTCTCTTGCCTCAAAAAGAGATTGTTTAAAACACAATCAGATCTTGAAGATTGAGTTCTACCTCATTAACTGCTACCTATCCGACTCAAAGCATTCCATCTCATTAACATCATAGAGGTAGGGTTTCAGTGAATAGGAAAATGACATCTGATGACAAAATGATAGACAATCACACAGTTACATGATCACACAGTACTAGGAATCATGGCCTAACCAAATTCATATATATATATATATATATATATATATATATTCAAGACACAATTCAGTCCATGACAATGAATTTGAATTATGGTATTGATGAAGAATATTGAATAATTATGGACTGCCAGAAGAACAAACATAAATCTTTGATTTTTTAATGTACTACACAAAAGGAAATAAAATTTTGTTTTTATCTTTTCACATGCAGAAACTCAGAAATAGGAAGATTTAGTCATGCTTCACATAATTCTATTGAATGTAAGATATTTAATGTAAGTAAATTTGAATTGGGTTTCTATCATTTGTTACCAACAGAATTCTGGCTAACAGACAATCTATTTGGGGAGCAGGTATTAGATATATGAAATGTTAAGGCACAATACAATCAATATATAATAATATACCAAATTAGAGAAACAGTTAAGTAATTATGAAGAGACTGACATTGTAGGTACAGTACTTAACATTTAGTTGATTAGCTCATTCGTTTTTTAAGATTAAGAAGCAACAATTATAATTCATCTTATTCTAAGGCAATATGTAGTTCTCACAAGTGGAATACTTAAAATGTATTAAAGTGTATCATTACAACCTACATTAATTGTCCAATCAGAGATATCCATTTACATATGTCAGAATTAAGTCTATGGTATTTATATAAAGCAGGCAATATGGTGCATAAGAAGAGTTTAGAATCAGAGAAATCTTGATTCTATTTCTGGATTCACTACTTATGAGCTATACCCTTAGATAAGTGTTTCAATAATGAGACACTTTTTTCCTTATTTGCAAATGGGTATAATAGTCGTACCTTGAAAGATGTTTTAAGGATTACACGTAATGTCTATAAAGTATCAATACAGTTGTTTGTTCAGAAATGAAAAAAATTGTTTACTATTGTTATTTTTTTATAATAGCAACTGAGCAGCAAATGATCATTTGGTGCATACTTAAGCTGAAATCCCAAACCAAATCCGTTGTTGTCAAATGGATTCCGATGCATAGTGATTGTATAGCACAGGGTAGAAACCGCCCACAGGATTTCCAAGGCTGTGATCTTTACAGAAGCAGACTGTCACATCATCTCCCAAGGAAAGGCTGGTGAGTTCAAATTGCTAACCTTTTGGCTAGCAGCTGAGCGCTTAACCACTGTGCCACCAAGAGAACCCTTGATAAGATTATCTTTCCTTCAAATGGACACTTTGGTGGCAGAGTGGTTAAGTGTTACTTCTGCTAACCAAAAGGTCAGCAGTTCAAATCCTCCAGTTCAAATCCACTCCTTGAAAACTCTATGGAGCAGTTCTACTCTGACCTCTAGGGTCACTGTGAGTTGAAATTGACTATATGGCAGTGGGTTTAGGTTTTTGGATTCCTTCAAATGAGACAAAACTTGGCTGACTGGCTCTGTGATATCTATTATTCTTAAAAATTAATCTAGGAGTTCTAGACAGTACAATAAGAGAAGAAAGAGAAATCAAAAGCATATTGGTACGGGAAGGAAAAGGCAATGTTGTCATAGAGGATGACATGTCTTTCTAAAAGATCTAAGATAATCCACTGAAAGAGTCATTAGAATTAAAAAGAAAGATTTGAAAGATGATCAGATCTGATGAAAATTTATGGAATGAAATTAGTTTCTCATATACGACTAACAAGCATATAGAAAATTGACTGAAAAATATTCCCTTTACAATAGAAACAAAAACATGTCATATCAAAAATTAGAATACAAGTACAAAGTAATTTAAATATGTAATACTGGAGAGAGAATAGTTTAATAGAACAAAAGGGTTAAAAATAAGTCTATGTACATATGAAAATTTGGGAATGCTAAAGTTGTTATTTCTAATTGATAAAGTTTGAATCACTCAATATATGATGTGAAGACAATTGACAAAACATTTTTTTATATAGACTCTTGCCATCCAGTTGATTCCTGCTAAATGTGACCCTATACCACTCCAAAAAACAGAGTCTAAATGAACCAAGGATTTAAATCTAAAAGACCACATAAAGAACTAAAAGAAAATTCACTATTACATGAAGACAGAAATTATAACCAAAAGACTGAAAATGTTACTACATAAAATTATTTTGATAAAAAGTAACCATAATTAAAATTGAAAGTTAAAAAGGGTAAATTTAGAAATAAAATTGAAGTCTATGGCAAAGTGTTAAGAGTCATCACATATCAAGAATGTCTAACAGTCAGTGTAAGTACTGTAGCTAACCAGATCTAGTCTGAAGCAATAAAAGACACATGTAAATTTCATTAAATTAGTGTTCTTTAAGACTCACCCTGATGTTTGATTTATGAGAGTTGACATCTATGGAATAGGATCCAGCTGTTTAAATCACTCCTCTTTAAAGTTAAAGCAAAGTGTCAACACTTGGAGAAACTCAGAATGTTCTGCATTTTTCTTTCTTTCCTGTTTTTCAGGTAAATTTAATCTTCAAAGTGTAGGGATTGAACTTGTTTAAATCAATGCCTTTTGCATGGTATATAGCTGGGCGTCTAACCCAGATGTACTTAATAACGATGATGTAGACTATAACAATGTTCACACAATATGTAGAATATTTTGTAATCATGTGGACTTCTTTATGACAGCAAACATGAATGATTAGATTAACGTCATTTACATGTCCTTATGGGCTTTATGGTTTTCATTCTCTTTTTACATCTTAATGACATCTTAGTATGGTAAAAGAATTATAGCTGAGTTAAGGCCACTTTTTCTCATGTGTCTTTATGTATCTCTTGCATTTTTAATGGAATGCTACAGACACAAAAAGTGGTAAGGTCTTGTAGGATGCTACAATGTAAATAATTCAACAACATGTTGCTTTGAAAATACAGTCTTTTGACTTTCTTCTAGAAACTAGATTGCAGGTTACTTGTTGGCAAAAGATGTGATTTTTGTTGCTTACCTGGTACAGTGATTTATACCCATTAGGTCCTTACTAAATTAACCAATCCAACCAATATTTATTTTAAACACCTGGTATATGTGTCAGAGAAGCACTGGTGGCACAGTGGTTAAAGCACCCAGCTGCAAACCAAAAGGTCAGCAATTCGAACCCAACAGCCACTTCAAGGGAGACAGTTGTGGAATCTGCTTCCTTCAAGACTTACATCTTTGGAAACCCTGTAGAGTAGTTCTGCCCTGACTCCTAGGGTCTCTATGAGCCAGAATCAACTTGACACAGTCAGCATAAATGTGGCAGAAAGTACACTGAGAACTGGGACATAAAGAGGACTAAGACAGGCACAGTCCCTGTCTTCATGGAACTCATAGTCTAGACATGGAGATAATATGCCAAGTATATTAGATTCAATAAGAGTAAACAAGCACTCCGAAAGGGAAGGACAAGTAGCCACGGAGCACATACTTGGAGTAGCAAACTCACGTATTGTTATCCTTACTTCTTGTTGTGTGCTGTCAAGTTGAATCGCACTCACTGAGACCTTGTAGACATAGTAGAAGTGTCCCATCGGGTTTTCTAGGCTGTAATCTATGCAAGAACAGATCACCAGGTCTTTTCTCTCTTGGAGTAACTAGTTATTACTAACTTCCCACCTTTTGGTTAGCAGCCAAGCCTTAACCAACGCATCACCGTGGCTTTTTAATTATGCCATCACAGCGGAATTATTTCCAGTTCCTACCTATTTATTTTCTGAATACCAACTATGTCCTAAGTACCATGCTAGAGACTTTACAATTAGTGTTCAAAAGAATTCGGTGAGAAATATGTAATGATCCCCAGTTTATGGGTTAGGAAACAGAAACTCAGATTATTTAAGGAATTTAATAAAGATTAAGAAATATGGTGATAAAGAAATGGAGTCTGGTGACACGGTAAATCTTGGCTTTATGTAGGCAAATTCCTATATTCTTGAACATCATGGCTTTCCATCTGCAAAACTGGAGGTAGTCATGAGCATTAATGGAGTCAGTATTTATAAAAAGAATTTAGCACAGTGCAGGCAGTTGGTAAAGGCTTAATAAATGATAACAAAAGCCAACAAATCAAAAAGGGTCATATAGATTTTATTAAGTCATTAAACCTTTATCGCCATGAGTCAGATTTGACTTGACGGCATTTGGCTTTTGGCAAACCTTTATTATTAGTGTTTACAAAACATTGTGTTGATTATACACAATGAGAACAGTGTTTAGGGGCCACAGAATATGTGAGACTTAAAAATTTCATTAATGATTCTGAACAATAAAAAGAAAAACATAGTAAAATTTAAATAATAGATTTTCAATAAGTATCTATAAGATAGTATTAATTGTTAATTTAATTAATTTAAAAATAATCCCAGGTCAGTTTTCCTACTTTGAGAGAATTTTGAGATTTCTCAATGCCTAGAAATCATTACCGTTTGAAAATTGAACAGTTACCTGTAGCTAAATAATTTTAAAAGCAAAATTATAAATTTATTCCAAATACTATAGCAAGAAAACTCTTACTTGTGGGATGCAGATTCATTTCACTATTTCAGTATAAAGTGTGGTGGAGTCTGGTTGAGTCAGAGTTAAAGTGGTTCTATTTGTTAGGCATGGGCTATGTAAGCTCGTTTAGTATACTATCTCAATCTTCAATGAGCTCCAAGTGTAGTAGGGAAACAGATACACAAGTAAGTGTAGTTTATAAGTTATATATGTGGTATATATATATGTACATTGCATGTAACATATATATGTTATGTATAAAATCAAATCCAGTGCTTTCAAGTCAATTCCAACTCACAGTGACCCTATAAAACAATGTAGAACTGCTCCATAGTGTTTCCAAGGAGTGACTGGCAGATCGGAGCTGCCAACCTTCTAGTTAGCAGACACAGCATTTAACCATATATATGTATATATATATACATTATATACTACAGTTACTTATTTGTGCTTTTTTCCTACCAGACTCTGAGCTCATTGAAAATTAAGATCATATGAGTTATATAGAAATATATATATTCTCTATGTAATTTATATACTATAGTTATATAGTCTATAAAGGGTATGAGTTATACAGCTATACTGTATGTAATTTACTATAGTTATATAGTACATAAAGGATATAATTGTGCTTTATATAAAAGATAAAAAAACCAGTTGTTCCACAGGATTTTCAGAAGTACTAGGAATGACAATTAAGTCCATGAACTGAATTGTTTTAAGTGCTAAATGCCTCATTGCTGAATATCACTATGGTCACTGTCACAGCACACCCCATGGGAAGCTATGCACCAATACCAGTGCCTAGTACACTCTTCAGAGCAATTTTGGAACTCTTGCTGAAATGACCATTGCACATAGTGACATGGTGGCAAGTTCACAAACTTAATTATCTAGTTGTCTGTAAGGGAGTTTTAGCCAGGAAACAAATAACTGTATTGAAACACCCTCCCTACTCCCCTGATCTGGTCCCCAGTGACTTCTTTCTTTACCCAAAGATAAGGGAAAAATTGAAAGGAAGACATTTGGATGACATTCAGGACATCAACGGTAGTACAACGACAGCTCTGATGGCCATTCCAGAAAAAGAGTTCCAAAATTGCTTTGAAGGGTGAACTAGGCACTGGCATCAGTGCACAGCTTCCCATGGGGAGTCCTTCCAAGGTGACCATAGTGAAATTCAGCAGTGCAGTATGTAGCACTTTTTCTGGGATGAGTTAGTGAACTTAATTGGCAGTTCTTGCAGATCACCAGGATTTTCTTAAGAGACGCATCTGGGGACACTCCAACATCCACCAACTTTCAGTTCATGGCTGAGCTCATTAAGTGTTTGCACCATGTAGGAACTGCTATACAGAGGTTAGTGGTGGGGGACAAAAAAAGAAACCCCAAAAGAGGTAAGATCAGTTATATAAAATATGCAGAGAAAATTTCTTAAGAGTTTGAGAACTTAAACTGGGACTAAATGAATGAATAGCATGAGTTGCTAGTCGGACGAGGTTGGGGAGAGAGAAGGATATTTGAAGCAGACCAAAACAAGAAAAACCCCATTACTGTTGAGTCGATTCTGACTTGTAGCAACCCTGCAGGATGGACTCGAACTACCACCGTAGAGTTTGCAAGGAGTGGCTGGTGATTTAAACAGTTGGCCTTTTGATTAGCGGCTGAACACTTAACATCTGCACTGCCAGGGCTCTGAAACTAGAAAAGCAGGAAGACAGGAAATGGTTCGATGTATTCTTAGAAATTCTCACAGTTCAGGAAGCACCAAAAAGGGGAAGCCTGGGAGATGAACCTGTGAAGACCAGTGTGTACAGATAAATGGAGGAGCACCTGGTGGAGTGGGCTTTGTTCTGAGAACAACGGTAAGCCACTAATCACTTTTCCCCCCCACCAGATTTCTGATTTCAAATGACTGCTCTAGTGGTATTGTGGGTGTGCACTTGGGAGACCGGTAGATCTGTTGGAAACAATGATTGAAACTGAAGAACAAAAAATGGGGGGGGGGGGGGGGGAGAAAATGAAACCATATTTGTGAAGACCGATTACGTGGAGGCGTTATGGTAAGTGACCTCACACATACTATCTCATTTAACCCTCCCAGCATGCCTGTGAGGTGGATAGAATTCCCATTTTCAAGATGAGGAAGTCTCAGAAATGCCAATTATTGCTCCCTGTGTCAGGTGGTTACAAAGGGTAGATGTAAGCTTCACGCCCAGGTCTCTCTGAAACCAAATTATTTATGTGTTTATTTTTGTGCTATGAAGAAGGCACATCATGAGAACTTGAATTAAAACAATAGCAATGATGACCAAAAGAATAGACTGTTTTGAGATGCTGAGATGACCTACCATGTCTGGCATCTGGCTGCATGTGGAAATGAGGAGAGTCTGAGATTCTAGGAAAAAGGCAGTGAAGGAGGCAGAGGTGTTTTTCAGAGAACAAGTGATTTCAGAAAGCACAGAGGAAGTGGCAGAGGGTGGGAGTGCAAGTTGGGGAGAGGGTAGGAAGAGGTGGGAACCACTGGTAAAGCAGCCTTTGGTAGGAAGCATGGAGCAATGTGGATTGAAGATGAAACCTTAGCTTTGCTACTTAAAAAAGACAATACAAAACACTTTCTAGCTCACAGGGTAGTTGGCTACAGGCATTCACCACATAAGTTATCTAAGAAGTGGTTACTTAAGCAGGCAAGAATGGACCCTCTCTCAGCAGCCAATCAGATCACAAGCAGACCTGAGCTGCTGACAGTTGCCTGGATCCTCAGGAGCATCTCAGGTGTGGAGCCCTTCTGGAAATTCACATCTGCAGTTTTCCCTGCTGGGTCCTCAAATAGGTCTTAACTTGTCGCTGTTGAATCAGGGGCAGGCAAAGGAGAGAAAATTTGCTCAAATTCGATGAGCTTAAGTGTCAGATTGAGAAAGTCATTAGATGGGGAAAGGAATAATCAATCAGCTCAAGTTGGTTATTAAAGAATCCCTGTGTTGTCATCTAGCTGAGAGCAGCATTAGCCTTACCTTGGAACTTGTACATTCAAATTCTTGCCCCAACGCCCTCAAGAGTATTGGGCTTGAGGATTGTCTGTTTGAAGGAAGAAAAGGCAGTAGTATGCATGCTTCAAAGTGAATCCTCTCTCTCAGTCTCTCTTTCCCTCTCTTTGTCAATTCCTTCTTATGCAGCTGAAGGATCTACAGCATCCCTCAAACTCAGAAGACATTCAGAATGTGTCTGACACATTTTATGATGTTATATTTTGGATCTAGAATGAAATGGTAATTAACAGATGTTGAGGTAGAATAATTCTTTCTAAGCATAGGAGCAAGGGCAGAATTTATGAAGGAAATTTATGATAAATATGACTACATAAAATTTAAAAACTCCTCAAGGTCAAAAGACTCAAAGGAAAATTAAAAATAAGTTAAACCTTGAATTGAAACTACCACCTGAAGTAACCTTTAAACTAAGTATCAGTTTAGCTCAAAGAGAACAGACTGTCATCCTTGATTACTGAGATTAAAAAATATATATATGAAACCCAAACCGATACCCACTACTGTTGAGTCAATTCCAACTCAGTGACCTTGTAGACAGAGTAGGGACAGAGTAGACCTGCTCCATAGGGTTTCCAAGGAATGCCTGGCAGGTTTGAACTGCCCATTTTTTGATTTGCAGATGTAGCACTTACCTGCGGCACCAGGGTTTCCACACACACACACACACACACACACACACACACACGTATATATGTATATATGTAGCCTTGGTGGTGTTGTGGTGAAGAGCTTGGCTGCTAACCAAAAGGTCAGCAGTTCAAATCCACCTGCCTCTCCTTAGAAACCCTATGGAGCAGTTCTACTCTGTCCTATGGTGTTGCTATGACTCAGCATTGACTTGACCCCAGCAGCAAGTTGACAAACTTGATTGTAATTTGGAAAATTTAGTCCTATTCAGCTATTTTGTGTAGCTCTTTTCTGATAGTAACCCGGTTTTTTGACTGTTTCTAACAAGTAGCTTAAGAGAGGAGCTTGATGGCATAGTGGTTAAGTGCTACAGCTGCTAACTAAAATGCCAGCAGTTCAAATCCACCAGCCGTTCCTTGGAAGCTGTATGGGGCAGTTCTACTCTGTCCGATAGAGTCACCGTGAGTAGGAATTGACTAGACGGTAATGGGTTTGGATTTTTGTTTACCCTAAAAGAGAGATTTTACTTCAAGCATGAAACTTTTGAGTTTTGTCTTAAACTTTTGTTCAAATTGTGCATTGTGCTTCCTAAAATACCTAGTTTATTTCATACACAAATGTTTAAAATTGTTTACCATCAAATAAGAATTGGCTCTGTGGAAAATTCTCCACATTATTCTGTCACTTGTGTTCTTGCAAACATTCCTTGGTTCCACTTACCAACAAAAACCCAAACCCACTGCCATCAAGTCCATTTCCAACTCATAGCGATCCTGTAGGACAGAGTAGAGCTGCCCCGTAGAGATGCCAGGGAGTGCCTGGTGGATTTGAACTGCTGATCTTTTTTTTATTAGCAGCCACAGCACTCAACCATTTTGCCGCCGGAGTTACCCTTAGGAGTATACTCACGTGATTTTGTGAGCACAGTGTTAGCAAGCAGGATTAACAGAGAGTCTGGCAAGAGGGAGTCCAAGGAAGAGATTGTTAATGTGTATGCAGAAAAGAGGTAGATTGACTAACTGACATCAATATCCCGTCCACTTGGCAGGTGTAGTTGTGTAGTAAAAAAACCTCACAGGGCTATGTCCATGATTAAATAAGATCTGAAGTGTTGAGGACAATGACTGGCACACAGTCAGCCCTCAGAAAATGCTAGCTCTTATTAGTTATTACTATAGGGAGTTTTCATACCCAGATGTCACTCTCCCTCTGCGTCAATATGCACTAAGCCACGTTCTCATTCTCATGTGACTTCCCAAGCAGATTTTCCCACAGAGAGTGAAGGGTAGTTTTGTGGAGGCATGTTTCACTTTAGAAATTAATAAACAAGTGAGTTCTAATTCCCTGGCAGTTTTTGCATGGACAGTACAATCAAACACCGTCACACATGGAGCTGTGAAATCGACTTGGGAGCCTGATGGTTTTATCGAGGTAAAGCTACCTCTAGAAGCTATCCCTGAAACGTGATCAACACCTAATCAACAACCGTAGCTCATTTCCCTAATTACCATTGACAGGAGTATAATTTTCTAGCAGGTCTCACATTCCCTAAAGCAGGAGCTTCCCAAATATTTTAGTCATGACTCACAGTAAAAAAAAAAGCCCACAATGTTTTACAATGTTACCCAGAACACATATTGGAAATTCGATGAAGCAGTACCTACTCTCACTGTCTTAATTACCTAAAACCAGATTGGTAGACAAACCACCACTATCCTAGGACCCACAGAGGGAAAGTAGTGGTATTTCTCTATTTAGTTTATGTTGTCTTTCTTCTACTGGCTTGGCTGAATTGGTCCTTACCTTCCCCACATTATTTTCTCCACCTATGGCCTAAGGCCAGTTTTGAGCTCTCATCATCAAAATAAGCTCACCCATTGCTCATATCCTTAGCAACTATTCATCTCGATTTTTCAAGGCATTTTAATATTTTGTTCTATAGTCCCGGCTTTTGGTTCACAACGTGTTTCTTCCATCTAAGTCCTCTTGCTTGCCCTGGCCCCCTGAAGTCTGACCTCAGCTTCACCCAGAAGATTCATAGTAACTGGGGACTGTTTCCACACAAAATGTTCTCACTCATTCACTTAGTGTGCCACACATTGTTCTCCAGGCCACCAACTCCAGCCTGCCCACGCTGCTTTCATTCCAGTCCACCTTCATCTTCCAAACAGAATTGGCTCTGTCTGTTCCAAGATAGAGTGAGTTCTTGTTATATGGATGTGTGTGTGGGAGCAGCTCATCTATGAACGACTGATGAATGTGTTCTTGGCACTCTCTGGCTATCACCATGGTGTGGATCTCTTCTCATCCTGAGAATAGCTTTCTTACAGATGCAGAAAAATAATTTCTGGAGTCGGACAGCTGTGGGTTCAAAGACTTCCTTACTCTGCCACTGTTTCTGTGACAGTGAACCTCATTTCCTAACTTGTAATCTCATGGGGCTATATAAACATTAAATAAAAGGAATAAAATTTTATGGTATTTATATGTTTAGTAAAAAATCTATAGTCATCTACATCTCTCAATTTTTTTTTTCTGTTTTGCAATGTACAAAGAATAAGCTACAGCATGGTAACATGATTATACTTAGCATGACTTCAGCACTTCTGGGGTCAGTGGTTAAGTGGTAGGCTGCTTACCAAAAGATCAGCAGTTTTGATCAACCAGCTGCAACTCAGAAACCCGGTAAGGGCGTTCTACACTGTCCTTTAGGGTTGCTGTGAGTCACAATTGACTCAATTTCAGTATTTTGTTGTTTTTGAGTACTTTACTGTACTAAATACTTCATGTGCCTTATCTGACCTAATCTTAGAACCACTTAATAGGTTCCTCATCATTTTATAGACGGGAGAAATTTAGGTTGAGAGAGATGGAGAAACACGACCACAGTCACATGATAAGCAGCAGAGCTGGATTTCAATCTCCCAAACTAGAGGGAGTCCATCATTGGTTGGGGGGTTAGAAGTCTTTATGGATTAGATTCAGGTTATTTATTGTGAGTTGTGCTGTTTAGTTGCAGTACAGTCAATTCCAGCTCAGTGTGACTGCTGTGTCACTGGAAGATGAGGATTGTAAGGTTCTTCCCATTATCCTCTATCCTCCAGTAGGACTCCCCAAGTGATGCAAACAGTTAACATGATGGTTGTTAGCTGAAAGGCTAGCATTTCAGTCCACTCAGAGGTACCTCAGAAGAAAGGCCTATAGATCTATTTACCAAAAAGCAGCCACTGAAAACCCAGGGGAGCACAGTTCTGCTCTGCCACACACGAGGTCGCTTTGAACCAAGACAGACTAGATAGCAACCGGCTCTATTAGATTAGGGCCATAGGAGAAACTCTTGGGAAATAAGCAGCTGGCAGAAGAAGTTCAAGATAAAACACATTTGAGAACTCTTTAATTGTCTTTTTCATCCTTCATTTTTCATACTTCTGCAGTGGTCAGTACTAAATGTACAGAATAACTGACTCAGCCCCAGGCCAAATGGGTGGAGGCTCTGTCTGGGCAAGTTGGTTATTGCTTAGCTCACAGAGTCGCCTGCCCTCTTAAGCACATTTTTGTCAATTCCAAAAGGCTATTAGGCTAGTCCGTGCCTAACTGCAGCACATTGGTTTGTTTTGGGTAATAGCGAGTGTTTTTCCAGCTGTTCATTTTTCTACCTCACTTCTTTTTGTCCCTAGGGCTTGAGCTTGTAAGCATTCATCATTTTTTTCAAGCTGCTAAACCGAATCAAGAATTATCATTCCAGCATTTCAGAGAACCGGGTCTTGTCCTTCTTCAGATTTGCATTAAACCCTGAAACAGTTGCCTGCTGTGGCATATTCTGAAACATTAAAAGACAAACAAAATTGGAATTTATTTAACTCTTAGTGAAAGATAGTTTTAATTACCCACATTTAATTATAATATGTGCATGCATAATATTTTCTTTTGTATTGATTTAAAATTTTTAAAGTATAAAACATGTACATGATTCCAAAGCCAAAATTACATAACAAGACAGAATCGGAGGAGTTTTTTTCTCTCCTGATCTCTGCCATACTGTTCCTCTATCTCTCTTTTCAGAGTAATAAACTGTGTGTTTTTAAAGAATTTTATAAGTAAAGTATACATACAATGAAGTAATCATATTGTAATTGTCCAGCCTGATATATTCTCATCAACTAAACATGTTCATGTACCCACCATACAAATCAAGAAATAGGTTACTGGCATCCCAGGAAATGCCTTTGTGCCCTTCCCAGTCACCACCTGTCTCCCTCCTCAGAGACAACCACTAGACTTTGAAGACTATAGATCAGTTTTGCTCACTTTGATCTGTGAAATAATATAATTTGTATTCTTTTGCATTAGGCTTCTTTCACTCAGTAGTATATTATGATATCCATACAGGTGTTATGTGCAGTGGAAGCATCTACTCTATTTCATTGCTGTAAATAACATATCCCACTGTAATGCACCTACTCTAAACCCCTTACTGTTGAATCAACTCCAGCTCATACCAACTTCATGGGACAGTGTAAAACTGCGCCCGCAAATTTTCTAAGAAGCTGCTGATGAATTCTAACTGCCATCTGTTTGGTTAGCAGTGAAGCTCTTAACTACCGCACCGTTATACTCTGAAAAAACTCAAACCCATTGCCATCAAGTCAGTTCCAACTCATAGTGACCCCGCAAGATGGAGAAGAACTGCCCCTCAGGGCTCCCAAGGAAAGCCTAGTGGATTCGAACTGCTGGCTTTTTAATTAGCAGTTGAATGCTCTATACCATAATCTGTCCGTTCTGCTGTTAATGGAGATGAGTTTTTTTCTCCCAAATTGTACTTCACTTGAAAATTTACAGAGCAAATTGGTTTTCCATTCAACAATTTATACATACATTGCTTTGTGACATTAGTTGCAATCCCTGAGACATGTCACCATTCTCCTGTTCCGCACCTGGTTCCCTGTTCCCATCCCTCCATTTTTCCTGTCCTGTCTTGTGTCCGGTCATTATTTTTGGTCAGAGATTTTTCTGTTCTGTCACATTGGGTCACTGTAAGTTGTAATTGATTTGATGGCACCTAGCAACAACAGTGACAGGATATATACCAGGTCTGACGATAAAGTTAGTGAACTCATCCAATAAAAGTGCTACGTACCTCATTACTGAATATCACTATGGTCACCTTCTAAGTACTCCCCTTGAGAAGCTATGCACCAATGCCAGAGCCTGGTCCACCCTTCAAAGCAATTTTGGAACTCTTTTTCTGGAATGGACATCATAGCTGTCATCGTATTACCCTTGATGTCCCGAATGTCATCCAAATGTCTTCCTTTCAGTATTTCCTTTCATCTTTGGATAAAGAAAAAAGCCATCTAGGGCCAGATCAGGTGAATAGGAAGGGTGTTCCACTGGATTTATTTGTTTACTGGCTAAAAACTCCCTCACAGGCAGCTACACAATTAAGGAACTTGCCACTGAGCTTCCATGCAGGATGGCCATTCCAGAAAGAGGTCCGAAACTGCTCTGAAGGGTGGACTAGGCACTGGCATTGGTGCATAGCTTCCCCAGGGGAGAACTTTGAAGGTGATCATAGTGAACAGTTAAGTTCACAGGCATGATTGTCAGACTTCATATATACAAACATACAAAATATATGCCTTCATTAAAAGATATCATTTCCCGTAGATACTGTTTTCTCTTTTTCTTCTTTTCACTTAAATAATATATCCTGGAGATCTCCATGTAATAATGCTTTGCTTCTTCTTATGTCTGCATAGTATTCATTTGTGCGATGTACTGTTGTTCATTCACCCAGTCACCTATTGATGGACATTTGGTTTGTTTCTGGGCAATTACTATTACAAATAAGCTGATAATTAATAGGCTTGCGATACATTTTTTTCAAGTTTTTTTTGGCTATCTTTAGGATAGAGTCTTAGTATGGGTATTTCTGGGTCAAAAGTAAATACATATATGGTTTCATTAGCAACTGCCAGATTTCCCTTGATGGGATTGTACCATTTTATATTCCCACAACTGACATGTGAAACTTACACTTATATTTTATACAATAGATCTTTTCTCTTAGACCATTCAATAGCCAGAGAACTAAGAAAGTGGTAAACATTTTTGTGAAGTGAAAGATCTTTGAAAGAAATTTTTTAACAATTTTTGTTTGTATATGTGTCAACTCATAATCCATACATGCTCATTGTAGAACATGTGGAGAATTTTGGAAATTAGGCAAAAAGAAACAAAATTTTCTATAATGCTACAACCTCATAAGCATTTATATCAATGTTTCTTAAATGTGTACACGTTTATATAAATATATATTTGTATAAATGTGTATAATACAGTGTATGTTCTTATACATCCAAATAAAATTTAGTTTTAATGAAAACATACTAATCAAGAATATTTTAATTGTAAGTTTAAACACAAAAATGAAAGGAATTTGTTGGTTCACATAATAATCCTGAAGGCAGTCTGCCTGACTTCAGGTACTGGGAGATCAAGATATTAAAATAATATTAGTAAGAATCTTCCTTTCTGTCCATTATCTCAGCTCTTCTTTTCTCAGTGTTGGCTTTCTTTTTAGCAGATTTATTATCAAATTCTCGTTGTCATCGTAGCCTGTAATCTCACAAAGCAATAGACCTTCTCTTTTTGACATCCACATCTGTCCCCACAAAAGCACTGTGACCCAAATTAAGTCATCATCACTTTACCTCTATCAGAGAAGGTGGGAGTCCTTTGCCTGATGGTGTATCAGAAACCAACAGAATGAAGGGAACTGAAAGTCTCAAGGAAAAGATTATGGTGCAATCCTAAAATAACAGATTTCGCTATAGCTGCAAGTTCTCTTGTCCAATATATTGTAATTAGTCTAATTCATTCCTGTTCTTCACTTTCACACACTGGTTGTTTTAAGATTTTACTAGTATGTATTGTATTGTGATAAATAATCTTAAATCCTTATAATTTTGGATTACTGGGTGAAAACATATGGATATTTGACATATATGGTCACGTATTTCCAGAGTGTTTATAGTAGTACACTCTCTCAACAGCAGCTGATGAGACTGTTCTACCAGACCCCAGCAATCTTATGACTTTTAATGGGATAGGAGTTTTCTCATTGCTTAGTCTTAATTTGCACACAGCCATAGGAACTTGTTCTGTTTATAGTAAAAACAAAAATGAAAACAAACAAAAAACCCATTGCCATTGAGTCTGACTCATAGCAATCCTATAGGACAGAGTGGAAGGACCTCATCGAGTGTCCAGCCTCTTGGTTAGTGGCCATAGCTCTTAACCTCTGTGCCTCCAGGATTTCCTCTGTTTATAGTAGGTGCCCAATATATAGCTCTTCCTAGATTAGGATTTCATATTTTCCTATATTCTTATTTAAACTGCCTACTTTTCTTCCACCTAAAAAAAAGTACATAAAAAAAGGAGAAAGTATCTGTTAAGTACAAATATTTCAAGTTCTCACTGTTTGAGAAAAGCATCTGAAGGATATATTTGAAATTACCTTGGGATTTTTCTGAGAAAACTTTGCTGTTTTGTTTCAGACTCTCCCTACCTCCTGGCAGCCATTACTCTTCTCTCTCTGTATTGCCCATTCTGGACATTTCATATAAATGGATGATCACCTGTCCCTGGGTTATTAAAGCAGGGACTTTCTGAGCTACCTATTAGTAATTTTGTTACATTTGGTTACTTATACCCTGTTTTAGACATATGGCACACTTTGCGGGTATTTTCACTTTCTTGTTATGGTGAATGGCGCTGCTATGAACATTTATACAAGTTTTTGATAAACATTTAAAACCTTTTGACCTAAACTTGGCTATTCACTTCCCCTGGATAATTGCATAACCCCGTAAGTTTATTGTGTTAAACTAATTGATAATTAAAATAGAACTAATTTATGAGTTTCTGTGATTCTATCAAGAACAATAGTTTTTTTTTAATTGCACTTCAGTGAAAATTTACAATTCTAGTTTGCCATACAAAAGCATACATTGTTATGTGACCCTAGGTACTCTCCCTTCACCATGACAGCACATTCCTCCTCTTCACTCTTTATTTCCTTTGTCCATTCAACCAGCTCCTGTCTCCTACTTCCTTTTCATCTTACCTACAGATAGTAGCTGCCCAATTAGTTTCATGTATCTCTGTAAGCCAAGAGACACATGCTTCATAGTATTATTTAATGTCTTTTTCTAAACAGCTGGTTTCAGGGATAGCTTTAGTTCTGGGATAACAGAGTCTGGGGGCCACATATTCCAGGGACTCTCCAGCATGTCAGACCACTGAGTCTGGTCTTTTTACTAGAGTTTGAGTTCTGCACCGAGTTTTCTCCCAGTCTATAAGGGACTCTTTGTGGTATTCCCTGTCAGGGCAGCCACTGGGAGAAGTCAGGCACCATCTAGTTTTTCTGGTCTCATGCTGCCATAGTCTCCAGTTTATGTGGCCCTTTACGTCTCTTGGACTTATGCTTTCTGTATATCTGTGGTGTTCTTTATTCTCCTTTGTTGCATTTGGACTGGGATCAATTGCTGCTTCTTTGATGGCCACTTGCTGGATTTTAAGACGCTAGAAGTCACTCACCAAAGTAGGATGCAGAACCTTTCCAGAACACTAGTTTTATGTGGCTTCTTTTGTCTACTTAAAACCAAGATTTTCAATTTAAAAAATACACACATTAAAACAAACAAACAAAAACTAGAATAAGCTCTTAAATTTTGCTCTTAGAAGTTATGAAATGACCTGGGCAATTAGCTAGGACAGCTTTGTCACCAGTACGTGGCTTGGTGGCATGTGTAGTTGATTATCATTTCTTCAGGTCCCCCATTTATTCTTCCAGTAAACATATGACCTAAAGACAGAGCACTTGTCATGGCAAGGCAAATGTCCTAATCCTTCTTCTAACAAGGTTGTTGCTTGTAAATCCACTTGTATAGACCTTCTGGAGCTGTCACTGACTTTGTTCATAGCAGTGGCCCTCAGATTATGGTCCCAATCCAGCAACACTTGTTAGAAATGCAGATTCTTAGACACATTCAGACTTAATAGCTCAGAGACTGAGCACAGGTCCAGCAATCTATGTTTTAATAAATAATTGTAAGTGGTTCTCATGAACACTTAAGTTTGAGAACCACTGTTCAAAAGTGATTCATAGCATTTTGCTGGATCTAGAATTCTATTTAGATGGATTAAAGCTATATTAATTATACCCAGTTAATCTGTGTGCAGCACATGATCCAAGGCAAGAAGTGTAATACCTCTTTGCTTGCAATAATCTCACAAGGATGCAGCAGGGGATGCTACAACGACAAATGAGAAGTCTTCAGGAATGTCAGATAAGAAATAGGAACCATGCTCTAATAAGCAAGAAAATACGTATGATAAAGTGCTAGGCTAGGCTAGTCTAATCTTGAGAAGGCAGGAAATTGAATTGAGATGAAAATTTACCATGTTTGAAAGGTTAGGTGTGTAGAAAGAAAAAAATAGTGAGGTCAAAGGGCAAAATAAATTAAACGACAGCATTCTGTTTCATGTTCCCCATGGAATTTCCTGAGCTGTTACATGGAGTTCACAGCTGGAGCTATAATGAACCTGCAATTTTGTGGACCCGTAAGCTAGCATACCAACAATAGTCAAATCTCATGAACCAACACATTAACTGACTACCTGAGATGGTCAGGAAACACTTGATGATGCCCAGCGTTGCATGATGGGCTCAAGGCACCTTGGTGTGGGGATATTTCAAGAAGCCCAGCTAGACAGCTCTGCTAGAGGCAGGTCATAGTACTAGGCAAGTTAATGATGTGATATGAGACAGGAGCATTATTCCTTGCTTAAGAAGTTAACACACTCGTTTGCTTCTAATGCAGCATTTTATTTGGGGGGAAAAATAATCCAAATGATGATATACCTAATGCCTGGCACAGAGTAGGTTTTCAATACAGATTTTCTGAGTGAATGATTGAAAAACCAAAATAATAATGAATTTCAAAAATGTTTATTGAGTATCTGTAGTAGCTAAGCTAACGAAAGGTCCTGGTGATATATCAAGGAGTTCTTGGATACAACAACCAGTTCATGCTCTTTACTGCTAACCAAAAAGCTGAGCATGTGAGGCTACTCAGAGATCCCTTGAAAGAAAATTTTGGCAATCTCCTTCCAAAAAATCAGCCACTGAAGACCCTATGAAGCACAATTCTACTGTGGTGCATGTAGTGTCACTATAAGTGAGGATCAGTTCAACAGCAACTGTTTTTTATTCACTCAGAAAATCTGTATTGAAAACCTACTCTGTGCCAGGCATTACGTATATCATCATTTGGATTATTTTTCCCCCCAAATAAAATGCTGCATTAGAAGCAAACGAGTGTGTTAACTTCTTAAGCAAGGAATAATGCTCCTGTCTCATATCACATCATTAGCCTGCCTAGTACTATGACCTGCCTCTAGCAGAGCTGTCTAGCTGGGCTTCTTGAAATATCCCCACACCAAGGTGCCTTGAGCCCATCATGCAACGCTGGGCATCATCAAGTGTTTCCTGACTATCTCACTAGTTAAGCACTCAACTGCTAATTGATAGGTTATTGGTTCAAATCCTTTAGCTGTTCTGAAGAAAAAAAGACCTAAGGATCTGCCCCTAGGAGATTTACAGCCAAGGAAATGCTGTCCTGTGGCTGTACTGTGTTCTAAAGCATCACTATGAGTCTGAATCTACTGAGTTGTACACAACTACAACAGACTCCCTAATGAATGAGCAAAAATGAACAACTCTTGTTTGTGCTGTATTTCTAGTTCTTGCCTACTAAATTAACTACAGGACCTTGGGCAAATTACTTAAACTCCCTGGATCTCAGTCTACCCAGCTCTGAACTAGGGTGGGGTAAGAGTACCACCATGAGAGCTAGATGGTGTTTATGTTTCTTCGAAGTTTTTGACCTCTATTTTATATGCCTTATTTGAATGGGGGTGCGTGAATCTGTCATTTATTAATTCTTTCAGCAATTTTTTTTACTGTACGGCTTGGCGTCTTAGATGAAGTTTTACAGAATAAAGTAGTTTCTCTTTAAGCAGTATACATACCATTTTATGACATTGGCTAACAATGCCACAACAGATCAACACTCTCCCTTTTCAACCGTGAGCTCCCTGTTGCCAGCTTTCCTGTCCCCTCCTTCCTTCCAGACCTTGCCCTGGGTTGACATGCCCCTTCAGTCTTGTTTTGTTTCATGGGCCTGTCCAATCTTTGGCTGAAGTCTGAACCTCAGGAGTTATTAAAAATTTTTGAGTGTGTGCATAAGGCACCGTGCTATAAATTTTTCATACGTTATTAAAATCAGAAGCCCTGGTGGTGTAGTGGTTAAGTCCTACAGCTGCTAAGCAAAAGATTGGCCATTTGAATCCACCAGGTCCTCCTTAGAAACTCTGTAGGGCAGTTCTACTCTGTCCTGTTGTGTTGTTATGAGTTGAAGTTGACTTGAAGCAGTGGCTTTGGTTTGGTTTCTGGTTTTATTAAAATCATTTTCCTTCACTGTAACTACAAAACAACACTGCTAAATGTCAGGGAGAAAAATCTCCATAAATTATGCACTGCAAAAACTCATACCCAAACAATGAGAACTCTCTGGGTCTCCACATCTCCCAGATCAGGAATTATGCTCTCCCCTACCTTCCCAGATTTTCCAAGTTGAAGCTGTGTTAATTGAGGCACCTGAGAGGGAGCTGCCTCTTTCTGTGCCTTCACAATAGAACATGGTCCTACAATAGCTCTGTAAGAATCTCTAGCTCTTTGCATCATTTAGAATGCAAGGAAATAAATAAATAAATAAATCTAAAAATCAAGTAACAATAAAAATCATTTTAGAGATATTTAGTTGTTTAAAGATCTGAGTCTTTATAACAAGCACATCTCTCCCATGTGATAAAGAAATGAAACTAACAGATGTTCCTTGATTTCTCTTTTTACCTTGGGATTTCATGGGATCTGTGTTTCAATTTCCGACTAAGTATTAAATGCTTGTATAATTTAAGGGTTTCATTTAATTAAGCCTGAAAGTGTATTTAAACTTTAGGTCAGCCTAGATAACTTGAAAATAGAAACAACTGGAGCAATTCTGCCAGTTCAGACTTGTTCTAGAGTGTATTCCATTTTATATGATTCAGGAGTTGATGCATTTAATGCCAGAGGTTTGTGGGTAAAACCAGCTCTACATTCTTGAGTTTTTCAGGGCTCTGTTTATACAAATAAAGCTATAACATTCTAAATTGTGCCTGCCCCATGTCATGGTATTTTCAATTGCATTATATGCATGCAAAAGCTGGACAACAAATAAAGAAGACAGAAGGATTGATGCCTTTGAATTGTAGTGCTGGAGAAGAATACTGAACATACCATGGACTGCCAAAAGAACAAACAAATTTGTCCTGGAAGAAGTGTTATCAGAATGCTCTTTAGAAGCAAGGATGGTGAGATTATGTCTTAACATTCTTTGGACATGTCAGGAGGGATTGGTCCCTGGAGAAGTACATCGTACTTGGTAAATTAGAGGGTCAGTGAAAAAGAGAAAGACCCTCAGCAAGATAGACTGACACAGTGGCTGCAACAATAGGCTCAAACATAACAATGATTGCGGACATTGCACAGGACTGGGCAGTGATTCGTTCTGTTGTTGCTGTGAGTTGGAACCAACTCAATGTCACCTAACAACGACATTGCATTCTGTCTCTGCTTCCTGTCATTTTAAAATCAGCCTGTATGGTGGGCCAGGAATGGGTAAGGAATAACTCTTTGCTTAAAAGAATAAAGTGGTGCTGAGTCAGTAGTATGATACACCTAAAGAAGATTTTTATTATGACAGAAGAGCATCTTGACATCTGTAATAAATTTATTCCAGAAAAGTTGTGTTTAAGTACCTAGTTTGAACATCTTGTGTTTGTAGGTTATTGCTTTGCCACTTGAAATATAATTGAATCCAGCAGTTTTTATCTCACACGAATGTATAAAACAGATTACTTACTGTTCACTGTTCTGAGTGATGTCTATACTAGACTTTGGAGAGAAAAATGAGATATGGTTGATATGTATATTTCCACTGATGATTTTCTCCAGGGATCCTAGGGACAATATTTGACAATGCAGACAGATTGACTTTGTGAAGTATGGTAAGTCCTTTTTAATGAATAAGTAAGTGTTCCAAACCACATCTTTTGCTATGGGGGTGGGTAGTAATTTCATACTCTGTATCACACAAGAAATTCTGTAAGACATTTAGGACCATGTTCTAGATGTGTTATTTTCTCACGGCAAAATCGAAGTAGACTAATTCTTTCTGCCTTCTTTCACTTTTTGAGAAAAGTATGTTCTGTGTGCCTTCTTCAACTGCATGATCATATCTGAATGGTTCATTTCAGAAGAGTAGAGTCCCGCTTATATCCACCAACTAAACTCTTATGTCACCCTGTCCTTTTTCCAGAAAAGAAAGGTCTGTCTGAAAAGTACTAACTTCCTCTTCCTCTGCAGTTTCTACAGACCCAGCCCTGAGGGGATGAGAGCTCACCCAGATGGTCCATCCACTCTTCTCCACTCACCACCTTTCATTGCAAGCTTTGATGACTATCTTCTGCACGCTTGTGTTTTAGCCTAAAGATCTTGCTGACTCAGGGCTTGTCCCTGTCCAGTCCACTTTTAATGCAGAGAGCAAGGCTTTCAGAAACACAAATTTGACAATGTCACAGTCTTGCATAAAATCCAGAGTGGCTGCCATCATCTTGAGGACATAGTTAGTTTTTCTTAGCATGTCACAGAAGGCCTGGTATCACCTGACCCCTCATGTCAGCTAAGACTCATTTCCTGTCCTTCGTATATGCTTGTTCTTTCCGTCAGGAGCCCTGATTGCACAGTGGTTAAGAGCTTTCCTGCTAACCAAAAAGTTGGCAGTTCAGATTCACCAAGAATACTCCTTAAAAATCCTGTGAGGCCATTCTACTCTCTCCTATAGGGTTGCGGTGAGTCAGAATCCACCTGATGGCAAGCAGCTTTGGGTTTTTTAATTTTTTTTTCTGGTTCTCTCCTTCAAATTTAATCAAGCCCTCAAGTTTGCACACATCTTTTTGCATAGAGCACATTTCTCCAGCTTCTTCACTTGCAAAGAAATTCCACACTTCTGATAGCAAGCCTTTGCTGATCTTCATTCTGAATTAGGCAGCGTCTCTCTGTTCTTACTGTGCACTGCATACAATATTATTGTAATACTTACCACCCTTAATTATCTATTTTTCTCTCTTTTCCATTAACAAACCAAAACCTAATGCCCATTGCCCTTGAGCAGACTCTGACTCACAGTGACCTTATAGAACGGAATAGAACTCCACAGAGTTTCCAAGGAGTGCCTGGTGGATTTGAACTGCCAACTTTTAGGTTAGAAGTTGTAGCACATAACCACTATGCCACCAGAGCTTACTTCCCATTAACAAGAAGCCTGTTATTTCTTAGAGTCTTGCAATTAAATCTTTCTTCTTACCTATTATATGTCTAGCAACAATAGCAGTGCCTGATGTGTAGTAGCCTTGCAAGAAAGACTGGTGGAATTCATTCATTCATTCATATTCTAGTCAACCTTATTTCAAAAGAGCTCAGCTACCAGTACTCTATCTACAGCATCTGTTTCAAAGTAATACTGTGATTAATTGGTGCCACTTACAAATTTCCTGTTAGCATTAATATCTGAGAACATCACCTAGACCACAGTATTTTACACAGCATAGCAGATTCTGCCAACATATTAATAATGTGATAAAGTTTCATTTCTGGAATACCAAATATTACAGAAAGTTCCTCAGTATATTTATCTGTTGTGTTTTCATGAATTTTCCTGCACAGTAAGAGCTGTTTAAACAAGATGTACATTTACACTCTGCTATCTAGTGATGGAGTCCAGTATTTTTACATGCATTATTAAGTACATAGTTTTCTTTTCCAATTAAGTTGCATTTGGACTGTGTTCACATAAGCACTTTCTTCATTATCAGCTAGTGTACAAAGTGAAAAAGATGTTGGGCTGAAAATACCAACTTTGACTTTTGGTGGTAAAGGGGTGTTAGGAAGTAGATTCAGCTGTGCCGAGATTAACTGTGCCCCAGGCTTATATTTTTCTTTCATATGATTCCCCTTTGGCTGCATGGAATTTAGTGTTGTAGTTCTTTCTCAACTAGAGTGATTTTACCCCCAGGGGATGTTTGACAATGTCTGGAGACATTTTTGATTATCACAGTTTAAGGGGAAGGTTGAGGCTCGTAATAGTATCTAGTGGGTAGAAGCCAGGGGTAACGCTCAATAGCCTATGCTGCACAAAATAGTACCACCCCAAAAATTATCAAGTCCCTAATGTCAATAGGAAACCCTGATGGCATATGCTATGGCTGCTGACCAAAAAATCAGCAATTCAAATCTGCCAGGCACTCCTTGGAATTCTTTAGAGCAATTCTACTCTGTCCTATAGGATCACTACAAGACAGAATGGACTCTAGGGCAGTGTTTTTAGTTTTTTGTTTTTCCAAACTCAGTACCAGGATGAAATGAGAAAAGGTACAATTAGAATCTGAAATGAGAATTTGTGATGCCTGTGATTGATGTTTCTTTCTTGCTATGCTGCTCCTTTACAGATGTTACAGAATTGTTTGTGTCCCTCGTTAAGATAGGTCACAGCATGGCTATTTGCTTTTTGAAAGCCAGCAGAGAATCTTTCCTCCAGTCCACTGAGACAGAGACTTGAGTAATATACAGGTAATCACAAGCCTTTCTGTGACTGAACATCTTTGTTTCTCAGATTGACTAACTGGTGACTCCTTGTCTCATTCTCCACCTTCACCACTGGACCTTTATTTCCCAGTGCCTTCTACAATTAGTGTGAGGTCAATTTCTACAGTAAGTCCTATCTTCCATAATACTCAGGTAGCCATGCTTTCCTGACTAACTGATACAGATAACATCCCATATTATAATCAGAATTGCCAAGGCCTGTCACCCACAAAAGCCTCTGTAAGCAAAGTCTCATGCCTATGTGATGGCGGGTGGGTGCATCTCACCCCTGACATATTTTTGTCCGTGCTCTCCCTGGTGATATTTTGCAACTCAATTAAACCTTCCTCAAAAATACTCCCTTACCTCCCGGCACAAGGATCAAAGAAGACGCCTTCTAAGAAGGATTTTACAACCCCCTTGGCTTAATGAATTCCGATACAGCATGTCCAGCCCGGGAATACTGAGGCTGGCCTGGCTCTGCTGGCTTCCCCCAACTGCACTTCCCCCTCCACATGTGAAGCACAAGATTGCAGGAAGGCCCTGGGAAGCTCCCCAGGGACGACCCCCCCCCCCACAGTCTTTAGAATATAGACATTCCACTCCCTACATCAGGAAGACAGATAGGCTTCCAAGTTTATTATATTTGGTATGGCAAATAGACAAATACTAAAGAAATACCCTTCTTAGAACAGCTTAAGAGAGGCTTAGAGTGGGGGATGGTGGGCGCTTACTGTCCCCACAGGAAGAGATAAAAAAGAGCAAAGGAGGAACAAATAGAGACAGCCAGATAATGAACTTTGACCTCGAGACATGGATAGAGCTGATTAAGCTCAAGGCATAACTTTGTTTTCATTGTTAATTATCACCACAATATACTTGTCTCAGGCCATCATCCAGTAGGCCCCAGTAATTAACATGAAAAAAGGCCACAAGATATCAGTTCTTTGTTAGCCAACAACCTGTGTGGTCAAGGGGGCAGGGTGAAATCACGTTACTGATTGTATAAAAAAGTATAGAAAGACAGGCCCTGGCAGGGTGCCGATCTCCAGATTCCTGGTTGTCTGCGTCTCATCATTTCTTCTTCGCCAACGCCAACTGTCCCTTCGTGATCCCAGACTCTGCTGAGGCTGGCTCCCGGCACAGAATATTTACACATACGCTAGGTGCTTCTCACTTTACTAGATGCTATGATTAATTTTTTAAAACTAATATAATTTAATACTCCCACCAGAATGTAACCTCTTTGGAATTAATCAGTAAGTAAGTGACATTAGGAACTATGGACATATATCTCCGGGTGCTAGAAATTACAGGATACTTGTTAGACAGTAGCTGGTCTTGTTCTCCTGAGAGGATGTTTCTGAGTAGTTGAACAGTCAGAGGCATGTTAGATACCACGTAAATACTAAAATAAGCTATACAACTAGCCAAGCCAAGTGCCATCAAGACAGTGGAGGATCTAATAATTGCACTCAAAATAAACACATAATGTTATAGAAAATATAGAGAAAAAGAAAGAAGATCTAAGTATGTTTATAAACTTTGGCCAAATATTAATGGGAAAGGATTAGTATGTAACTTTGAGGAGACAAAATCTTCTACATATACTGCCTTCTTAGGAAAAATACGTCTTTTTTTCATTAAAGTTTTTTTTGTTGCCATTTAAATTTAATAATGTAATAATCAGAGACTATTATTAGAAGAGGTGTTAGAAAGAACATGGTTCAATTCTTACTTTGCAGATGAAGTAACAGGGATTTTGGCAGATTAAGTACTTGCTCAGGTCATACAGCTACTGAAAGGGGTAGAACCTAGACGTTGAAAGAGACCTATGACTTATCAACATTCCTATTGAGTCATCATTCCTAATGGGGTCCCATTCCATCTTGGAATCATTAATTCATGACCTCTTCATTTGAACATGGTCATTAGAATTCTAAAATATTGTCTAATTAATAGCAATAACCTAATAAGAAGAAAGATTGATTTTTTTTTGGTGGCTATGTCCCTCTCATTAAGTAGTTGTATTGTTGTTGTTCTTAAATTCTCAAGAGTATACATTATGAGACAGTAAAAGATCATATAATATTTCACAGGGACTCTATCATTACCTTTCTACTCTTGGTTATTGTCATAGATTGAATTGTGTCCCCCCAAAAATATGGGTAGCCATGTGGCTGGGTCATGATTCCCAGTATCTTGTGACTGTCCTCCATTTTGTCGTTTTCTATGCTATATGTTAAAGGATTAGGATGGGCCTGTAAATCCCTTCATAGGATCACATCCCTGCTCCACTGTAAAGGGAGTTTCCCTGGAGTATGGCTTGTCCCGCCCTTAATCCTTTCATCCTGGAAGAGATAAAAGGAAAACGAAGCAGGCAGAGAATTGGCAACCTCATACCATCATCAAGCAAGCAGCACAGGGAGAAGTGCGCATCCTTCAGACCTGAGGTTCCTGTGCCAAGATGCTCCCTGGACAAAGACTGATGCAATACCAGACTTTCCTCCAGAGCTGACAAGGGGGAAAGCCTTCCCCTGGTGTGGACACCCTGAATATGGACTTGTAGCCTACTGGACTGTGTAAGAATAAACCTTCCTTTGTTAAAGCCATACACTCTGTGGTATTTCTGTTAGAACAGCTCTAGCTGACTAAAACAATTATACAGGCTAGATTTCTCCTATACAATAACTGAAACTAAGATTTAAAACCTGAAAGCAGCACAGACTTACTGCAAAGGCCCTCACTGCAGTAACACCTAAAAGCAGGTATCTAATGGCTAAAATTGACTCAAGTGAAAACAGAAAATCTGAATAGACCTATAAAAAGTAAAGATATTGAATTAGTAGTTTAAGAACTTAGAAAAGTCCAGATCCAATTGACCTCACTGGCAAATTCTATCCAACAGCTATAGGAGAACTAATAACAATTTTTCAAAAATTTTTCAAAAAACAGAAGATAAAATAATATTTCTCAACTAATTCTATGAGGGAATTATTATTCTGGCATCCACCAGAAAAGATACTGCAAGAAAAGAAAATTTCATATCAACAGCTTTTGAGAATTTTTAGGCATAAAAATTCTTGATGATATACTAGCAAACTAATTCCATCAGTGTATAAAAAAAGAATTATACACACAAGGCAGGTGGGATTTATCCTAGGAATGGACAATTGATTTAACATCTGAAAATCAATTAATATAATATATCATATCAATATAGTAAAGAGCAAGAGCTACACAATTGTGTCAACCAATATAGAAAAAGCATTTCATAAAATCCAACAGCCCCCATGATCAAAACGATAATAAAATAGAACTCTTTCAACCTAAAAAAGAGTATCTTTGAAAAACCCACAGCCAACATCACACTCAATGATGAAGAACCAAAAAGTAAAGAAAGTGGTTTTCAGCTTTGTTACCAATAAGGACACATTTATTTATTATTTTCCTTCAGGGATAGCATGTTTTGAAAGGTAATTTCTATTAAACAGTATCAAACAGACTACCTATTAAGTAAAAATTCATGTTTCTATTTCTAAGCCGTTGTAAATCTAAAATACAAAAATTAGGAAGCAATGCTGAAATCAATTGGTTTTCAGCAGATAACAGGTAAAAATTTTAAAAAATAAGCAGGACTTTTTTCTTTACAGCTGAAAGGCTTTAGTTCCTTTTCTTCCATTGTGACCTTAAGTATTGGGTCACAGATGGATGAAAAACATGATTTAGTGTCTGCCCCCTATTTAGATCTATAATACATAGATAACATTTGAATCCTGATCATTCGTATACAGTGGTATTGTATCATCCATTGTTATAGAACTATGTGCTGAGCACTGTGTTGAAGTTAAAAATATCCTAGTGTCAAGGTTAGGCTGCCTTCTCACTCCCAAATAACATATGTTTCAGTGAAGAAGACAGATGTTATAGAAATAGTTACAAAGGAAAAATATTGGGGACTATAGGAACTACTAAACAATTAATTTATTCAAACCATGAGTTTTTTTTTATTATTATGATTAAGTGAACATGTACATTCCCACATAAATTTGCATGCCCACCTATGTGCAGATCCCATGGCTCTGAGGTTTTATGTGAGGAGGTAAAGCTTAAAGTGAAGCCTGAAGATTGAGTAGCTAGCTAGATGAAGGTGGTTGTAGAGGTGATGCTGGCTGGGAGAAGAGTGTTTTGGTCCAGGAATGGGTGCATGAGAAGGTTCTATTGGGGAAATGTCTAACAGGAAGAATTCTATTTGGCTGAATGTGAAGACTGAGGAGAAGGGGATTGAGGAAAGAAGATTGGAAATTTTGGTGGAGCAGCAAAGAGGTGGCTTTACTGACTTTATTGTAGGACCACTGGGAAATCATTTGAAAATGTAAGAGATGGAGAGCTGTGATTATTCAGAGTTTTAGAGCCTTCGCAGTGGATACTGTGTAAACGACTTTTCACATTGGCATATCATAGCAGATTTTAATTTTAATTCATTTATACGTCTTCTTTCCAAAATGTCTTAATATCCAAAATGCAGATGAAGTTTTAAGCATTCTTCATACAAAACTAGAAGTAAAATGCTACATTCTACTGATCCTGTTTAATCACTGGCTGTTCAGGGACAAAGAAAACAGTGTTTACTTCTCAGTGACATTTTTCCTCATTCCAGACATTTGAATTTTGAAAGCCAATAAAAACAAGAACAAAGACACTTTTCTGATTTCTAGGATAAGTGCCATAAAAGCAAATAAATGTAGGACTAGAGATATTATTTGAGAACCAGTGAGTTGGGTAGGAAGTGGATGACAGAGTTTGTGGGTGTTACTATGCTGAGAATCTAAGAGCTTCTCTGCTGCTTTGATTTTCACTAGGTATGAGGACCTGCAGCCTGAATCCTAGTGGATGTATTATATTGTAGGTTGAATTTATTCCTCCCCATCTTAGGTTGGGTTTTCTAGGGAAATAAAACCAGCAATACATGTGTGTACAAGGAAAGATAGATAGACACAGGAAACCGCTCACGCAATTGCAGAAGCTGAACGTCCCAAGTCCTGGCACAAGCCTCACGTGGCCATGGGAGCTGGTGAACCCAAGGTCAGCAGGTCAGAGGCCAGAGTCCTAGATCACTGGTTGTGTAGGTTGGTGGATCCCAAGCTGGCGGCAAGGTGGAGCTGCAGAGGCTGGCGAACCCAGGATCGGCAGGTCAGGGAACAGGACTCTCAAGCACAGGCTGTAAGGGTTGATGAATCCAACAGCTGCTAGTTCAAGTCCAGGAACCAGATCCCAGAAGAGAGCAAGAGCTGCTGGCTATGTGAGTAGACCGGCAGTAGGTGGTGGAAGGTGGAGAGGTGTTGATGAGGAAGGAGTCAATCTGTAAGATAATATTGAGTGTTTTAGTGTCTTGTACTGCTCTAACAGAAATACCACAATGTGGATGGCTTTAAAAAGAGAAACGTTTATTCTTACAAACTCCAGCAGGCAATTCCAAATTCAGGATGTCCACTCTTGGGGAAGGCTTTCCCTCTTTGTGGGCTCTGAAGGAAAGTCTTTATGTTGCATTAATCTTTGGCTGGGGAGCATCTTGACACAGGAACCTCAGGTCTGAAGAACACACTCTTCTCCCAGTGCTACTTTCTTAATGGTGTGAGGTTCCCAATTCTCTGCTCACTTACCTTTCTTTTTATCCCTTGCAGGATGAAATGACAAAAGAGTGGTACAAGCCACACTCCAGGAAAGTTCTCTTTACACTGGAGCAGGGAGATGATTTTAGAAAGGGATTTACAGTCCCACCCTAATCCTTTTTAACATACAATATACAAAAATCACAAAATGAAGGCCAATCATAAAATACTGGGAATCATGGCCCAGCCTAAAGGCCACACACATTTTTAGGGGGACATAGTTCAACCCATAACACTAGGCCTTGAGGCAAACTCTTGGGATGTAAAGGAAGGGGAGGCAAGTGGACAGTTGGGGACCTCACATCAGGAGGAAAGAAGCAGTGCTAGTTAGCTGAGCATGTCCTTTGGACTTGGAGTCCCTGTGCCTCAGAAGCTCTCAGTCCAGAGGAAGACAAAAGACAAGGACTTTCCTCCAGAGCCAACAGAGAAAGGTTTCCACTGGACTTGATGCTCTGAATGTGGACTTATGGCCTACAACTTGACGGCACTTGGCTTCTGTAAGAGAATTAATTTCTCTTTTTAAAGGCATCCACTTGCGGTATGTCCGTTACAGCACCACTAGACAACTAAGATACATGCCATCAAGTCGGATCTGATATGGGATGAAAAATGTATTATGGGTGACAATAGGGCATGATATTTGAAATCACAGCTCTCCCTGGAACTTCAGGACAGACTAATTTATCTGTATCACAGCCTATGCCAGTCCTCCGACATTATTAGGTTTACAAAAAGACTCCACTGAGAATCTCTGGATCAGGGGTAACTCTGAGACAGCCAACTTGATCCTCACAACGCAATACCCATCAATCATCCATGTGTTTCACATGTAGAGGAAATCAAAAGGGCACATGCCATATGTGGAAACTGACCAATTTTTCACTTTCTAATATGATTTACATCATTATTCACATCTATATTCACAATCTACCGTAGTCTCTTTGGGGAGGGTGGATTAACACTAATGTTTGCTGCCAAACAAATCATGCTCCTTTTCTTACCTTCTTCTTATGTCTGAACTACAGTGGAAGAACAAGATAAGAAAAGAAATTCCAATTTAAAACAAAGAAACACAGACTATACGACCTTGAACCAATGCTAATCGTATGTCTCTTTTTAATAAGATCTATTATTAGAACTGATAAATGGTGGTAAAATCCAGTCATTTCTATCTTTTACTTATATAAATAAAAGCTGGGAAATTATTTGAGATGAACAATGATTCTTTAAGTTTAATGTAAAGTAAACCAGTAACCGAAAAACCAAACCCCCTGCTGTTGAGTTGATTCTGACTCATAGTGACCCTAGAGGACAGAGTAGAACTGCCTCATAGAGTTTCCAAGGAGCACCTGGTGGGTTCCGACTGCCAGCTTGTTGGTTAGCAGATGTAGCACTTAACAACTACGCCACCAGCATTTCTGTTTAATGCAAAACAGTTTCTTTAAAGTAACAACTAAGATCAAGCATTTATTCAAGATAGTCACTTATTTCAAAAGCATTCATTCAGATTGTAATCTTTCTTCAATAATACTCAGCTTCAATATCTTCTTGATAGGGAGGTTTCTTCTTCTTTTAAGCATGTATTTGTTGTAAAAGAGATTCCAGATATGTAGACACATTAAGGCTATGATGCTAATTCTTTCATTCTAGGAGGTTAAAAGATACTTGGGAAAGTTATTTATCTTTTTCCACAGCAAACACTTAACAGGCATTGGTTGAGTTGTCAGGCATGGTTTTAGATTCTGTAGCATAAAGACATAAAGCCATAGCTTTTCTGTTTGGAAAAGCTTGCTTTCTAGTGAGGGAGGTTAAAATAAAAAGAGATAAAGGACTATAAAGCATGGAAAGTGCTAATAGGTAGTGAAAGTAGAATAGGAGCACTGAAGACAGTACAGTCAAGGAGGTGACACTGAGCTGGAAGCTTTACTGGAAAAGAAAAGAAAGAGTTTGTGAGTTGAAGGAGGAGTGGGAAGGTATCCGAGGGATCATGAAAGGGCCTAGTATCTCGGGGCATGAATAGGGGCAGAACACAGGGCTTATGAGGTGATTACAAATGAGCTCCCCATTCAAATAGTATGTGTTTTATTCCACTGGGCGGTGTGACTGCCTCCAACACGACAGCATGAGACGGCTGTACACAGGAGCCACAGCTGACTCACTGCGGCATCCCCACTGCCTGCTGCTTTGCCTACTACATAGTGTGCGCTCAGAATAGGTGAGTGCATCCTGTTAATCAAGATGGGGAACAACAAGAAGAAGGACAAATTTGTGGGTGAAGATGATGAACTTAACCCTGTGCACCTCTGACATTTAAAGATGTAGATACCCGAGCAGCTATGAATATTGTGAATATTGGCAGAGGAAAAAGTAAGGCTGGAGTCTTTAAACACACACTGGGAGTCATTAAACTTTTATACAGAGTTCTCTTTCTTATCTTTTATTTCAGACATTCAGTAGCATCAATTTTTCTGACTCTAAAGACAGAGCGATTTGGAAACACAGAGAAGTACATGAGGAAAAATTACTACAAGTATTATCCTTCCTCACAGCAGAGATTAATCACTATTAAAATATGTGAACATTTCCTTCTGGTTTCTTTTTCTCTCTCTGTATGTTGAACATAAATGGATCATGCTTTTATTTGGTCTTCTTTTTTCTCATTCGATAAGCATTGTTTTCTGCTTCTAAATATTCTTTAAATATGTGACTTTTAACAGTCTTAAAATGTTCTACTGTATGGATATGCTATATCATCTTTCTTAATGAGTCTTTAGATTGTTTCTGATTTTTTTGTTATGATGTATTGATGATTTAATGGACATTTTAATACAAATCTTTGCTTGAACCACTTTTTCAGGAAAATTGTACCATTTTAAGTCACCTACAAGTGGAAATAGTGTTTGTCACTCTGTACCCTTAGGAATTTTGAGTCTCATATGTCCATCTTTGTCATGTGGCAGCTTGAAAAGTGAGACTCACGGATGTTTAAATTTGCTTTCTTTTGATTACTAATTAATACAGACTTCTTTAATACTGTATATTTATTATCAAATTATATTTGGCATAAATTCCAACTATTTTATTATGTATTTGTATTTTTATAATATTGTATAGCTATATGTTATATGGAGCCCTGGTGTCACAGTGGTTAAGAGCTTGGCTGCTAACCAAAACGTCAGCAGTTTAAATCTACCAGCTACTCCTTGGAAACTCTATGGAGTGTTTCTACTCTGTCCCTGAAGGTCACTACAAGTCAGAATCAACTCTATGACAATGAGTTTATGTATTATATATATTTATATTTTAACTATAAGTTAAATATAAATGGTAAATTTCTGTAAAATTGTCAATATTCTTCCCTTGCTTATTTTTTGTAGTGGTACTAATGTTTTCTTAACAATTAGTGACATTAGTGATTATTTTATATGTTTATTACAAACATCTTTTTCCCCAGTATTATTCCTAAATAATTCCTATCTTCCTGTTGGAGAGCAATGACTGGAATTAAAATATGAGATTTCAACAAGAATTTGTGGAAACAGAGTAGTTGTTTGAAGGAACTGAAATGAGAGATTGTCAGTCAGGAATGAGTGACAGATTATGTTTTAATTAATTATCCAATCACAAGTGAATCAATTTTAGGACAACTATAACATTCATTGTTTTGGGAAATAGCTGTTTCTAAAATGGCAGTGTTAGCCCCAAAGACAAAATAAAGACGAATATCAGAGACTTGTTCTGCTGTTATTTTCAGAACTACTTTCTTGTAGAGGGGATGTTTCTTTTTATTTATAAAACTAACGTATATTCACTCTGGAAAATACGGTTAAGTAGGAAAAAACCATTTGAAATCACTTTTTAGAAATTATCACTATTCACCTATGTTTTGGTACACTTCTTACTATACTTTTTCTACCCACAATTTTCTTTAAAATAAATGAGATTATACCATATATACAACCCATTAGAGCCATATTTTAAAATTTGCATTAACTCCCCATATTGTTAATATTCTTTATTTGCATAGTTTTAATGGTTGAGCAAAATCCCTTTGAGTGACATTTAACAATTATGACTTCCTTATTTTTAAAATGTTTATTGTAAATAATAGTGTGATGAACATCTCTTTTACTTGTTTGCCAAGTTTATGTATATTTTAAAGCAGGTTTAGAAAATAGTGCTATTGAATTATAGAATATGATCTCTTTTATGATTGCTTGAAGGTGCCCTGGTGGCACAACAATTAAGCACTCTGCTGCTAAATGACAAGTTTTTGGTTGGAACCCACCCAGGGGCTCTGCAGGACAAAGACCTGGCAGTCTGCTTCCTATAAAAATGACAGCCTCAAAAATCCTATGGCACAATTCTGTTCCATCACATGGGCTCAGTATGAGTTGACTCATACTGGCACCTAATGAGTTGACTCAGTGGCTCCTAATACCAACAACAAAAACTTGACTGCTTGACATATCTGTCAAATTCCCTACAGAAAGATTATACCAATTTGTGCTCAATTGCACATGTGCTGCCTTGAATATAATTATTTTATTAATCTTTGCTATATTGATAGATAAAAATATAGTGTAGGTTTTTGCCAGGTATGACTGTCATGCAATAAATTACACATATTGAAAGTGCACAGTTTGATGCATTCAGACATACATATCACCTGTGAAACCATCACCATAATCATAATTAAGATAATCTCATCCATTCTCTCCGTGAAAAATTCTTCCTATCCTTTTAGTCCCTCCCTCCTGCCTTTTTGTGCTCCTAACCTATGACATTGTCCCCAGGTAACCACTGATTTGCTTTCTGTCACTATACCTTAGTCCGCATTTCCTAGAAGTTTATATAAATGAAACAGTATACACTCTCTTCGTTGGTTTATTTCACTAAGCATAGTTATATTGCAGTACATCCACATTGTAGCAACTCCAGCTCATGGCGACCCTATGACGACAAAATAAAACGTTGCCCAGTGTTACACTATCATGTGATTGTTGGTACGTACATAGCCACTGATAAGTAGACTATGAAAAAAAAAATTTTATTAGTTAATAGGTGTAGTCTCTTTGATACTATTTCATAAATACTGCATTTCAAATGCAGCAAAAGTTTGTTGTTGGCAATTCCTGAAGAAAAATAATAAATGTCTTGTGGGTGACAAAACTAAAAATGACTGTAGAGACAACATCCTTGGATTTCTTAAGCATGTAATTGCATTGGGAGTTCAAATTTGCTAAACCTACAGCACTATAGAAGCAAATAGAATTAGATGGGGAGAGAATCAAGGCCAGTCCTTTTCTACTATAGACCCTGGAAATGATTGTTTTCTTCTATTACTCTGAGTCTCTTTTTCTTATTTTCAAAGTCATGTCACATACAATCTGAATTTCATTCCTTTCTCAGATGCTAGGCTCCAAATCTTGTTGCCAGGAAAAGATCTCTACAGCATTGTACCACCGTGCTTCTCAAAAGCACCTCACAAACAGAGTGAAGCTTCTCAATATACCAAGTTTCTAATATACCAAAGGTTCATAGGGTGGTCAAATTCTTTTAATCTTTGGCATGCAATGTTTTCTGTTCATTTTGTCATTGTGGTAAAATACACATAAAGATATTTACCACGTTAATCATGTCAAGATACACAATTCAGTGAAATTAAGTACATTCTTAATGTACAGCCATCACCACCATTTAGTCCTGGGACTTTTTCATCATCCCAAAAGGACACCTCGTGTGTTAATTTTTTTGAAGGTAAAATCTGTATAGCTGATCACAGTACAGAAGTTTTCAAAGAATCTCTGTGATTCCTCCCCTCTGAGTGGAAAGAGGAATTCTGATGCCCCAGTGGTTAATGTCATGGCTGCTAACCAAAAGGTTGGCAGTTCCAATCCATCAGCTGCTCTTCAGAAACCCCACTGGGCAGCTCTACTTGGTCCTACAGGGTTGCTATGAGTTGGAATCAACTCAGGGGCAACGGGATATTTTTTAGGGAAAGGGATGGAAACAGGATGGAAATAGGTTGGCTCAAATGATTAATGTGCTTGGTTACTAACCAAAAAATTGGCAGTTCAAGTCCACCCAGAGACAACTTAGAAGAAAGGCCTAGTGATCTAGTTCTGAAAAATCAGCCACTGAAAGCCGTACTGGGCAGTTCTACTTCGCCGCACGCGGAGTCACCTGGAATTGGAGCTGACGATGGCAACTGGTGTTAAGTAAGAGACAATTTTTGCCACTGTCAGCCGCAATTTTCAGAAGCAGCTCATCCAAAGTCTAATCTTATTTGTCTTTACCAGAAATTGAAACCAATCAGATGAAATAATTCTAATGAAAATGTCAGTTAAAATTTAAAACATTAAAAAGACTAGCAGCAAGCACTAATTGCTGAATGCAGCCCAGAAACACTTCACACAATCAAGCACTCTTGTCCTTTCTGTTGCTAGACTGTCCGTCTGAATACTTGATAATCTGTTTGGAAGCAAATAGCTGAGTTGTGCTGTTTGAGGTCCAGTTCTTGAAAGCACTTCTGCTTTTGTTTTCTCTCTCGGGGAACAGAAACCCCTCACAGCCCAGGCCAGAAACCTGGGTGATGGGCTCTGCTAGTCTAACCTCATTCATTCAACATAAATGTTTACTGAGTATTGTACCGTGTATCAGGTATCACTTGAGATTTGTGGAATGTAGGGGGGAAACAGACACATAAGGATCGACGTTTCCCCCAATTATCTCCTCCATTTCAAATGAGGACTAAATCCAGTCACTCCGAGGCCTGTATTATCATTTGATCCATCCTGTCACTCTACCCTCTCCATCCATTTAGAGACTTTTTTCCTTGGCTTAATTAATTTATTCAATATATAGTTATTGAATGATATACTGAGTCAGTTTTGTGTTAGGTGACAGGGGTGCTGTGGCTAACAAGAGATCAGAAAGGGGAAGTCCAGTACAGCAAGAAACCCTGACATTTGATAAGCATGCTCAATAAAGCGTATCAAAGGGAGAGGTACAGGATTTAGTAGGAGCATCCAGTGTAACGGAGAGCTTAATTTAGTTAAAGGGGTAAAGGACCACACGTCTCCGAGAGTAAATGTGAATCTGAGCTCTGAAAGGAGAACATGTAGTAGGCCCATACTGATGGATCCAGTGTCCTAGGAAGAGAGAATGACTCATCTGGAGGCCTGAAGAAGTAGAAACAAGAGTTTGGTCCCTTGGAGGAACAAGAAGAAAAACCTCCCGTGACTAGAATATAAAGAGCTTAGAACAAACGATGGTGTTAAAATTAGGTATCTTGCAGCAGATTGAGAAAGGGCTTGTAAACCCTACTGAAGATATTTTAAGAATGATGGGACACAAAACCATTGTTAAAGCAGGGAAGTGACATGACCAGTTGTCAATTTTACTTGACTGGCGAGAACGAATTGGAGACTCTTTGGGGACTGATGCAGAGAGAGACAACAGTGACTTGAATGTGGTGGTAGGATGGGAAGAAGGAGGAAAGACTGGGTAGGTTTCGTTTAGTCCTCTCAAGTCCATGCTCTACACAGACTGATGTCTAGAAAACACTTTTACTGATGGTGCCTGTTTGAAACTGTTCAGTGACTCCACATTTCCGTCTGAATAAACTACAAGCTCCTCAACATCTTAGACGTTGCTTGCACTGGTACCTATTTACTTATTTAGATGGTTTTTTTTTTTTTTTTTTTTTTTTTTTTTTGCCTTAAGCTGCAACCTTACTACTTTGGCTTGCTGTTCACTGAACGTATTTTTTCCTCTTTTGTACCAGGTTCCTTCCCATTTTCTTGGAACACCCTTGCACACACACACTCCGTTGCTTAATGTCTTGGCTTATTCATGGCCTTCTTCCCAAGACTATTCCTGTAGTGCTGGTCTTTTCTCTATGGTAACACCTTGTCTGTTTTCTTATGTGTCTTTTTCATCACAGTTAAATTCCTTGAGGTCAAAGATTTGTTCACTTTTGAATCACCAGCACAAGACCTGAGTGCAACGTGAGATCAATATTGAATGAGTGAGTGAATATACCCTGAAGGACAGCACTTTAGAAGACTTGTCTAATAATTAAACACGGACTCTCAGAAGACTTGAGTCATATTGTTTTGCCTGCAAAAATTACAGTGGCCCCCAAACTCTGAACCTGAGGGAAGGCAGTTTAAGATAAATCTATTCTCAGGCAATTAAGCTGCAGATAACAATCTGTGACTCTAAGAGTGTTCTAGAAAGTGCTGATCTCCACTTTATAGACTAGAAATATTCAGCACAAAGTTTCTGACATCAGAACAAGTGAGCAGTTTTTTAATTCTTCCAAAACTTAAAAGTTTTAAATAAACATCATTTTATTACAAAGCAAGAAAAGATGATTTAAATACTGTAGTGCTTGAATATGTTCTGCAGCTGACAGATTCCAGGAATCTTTTTGTTAATGTGGAATTAAAAGAAAAAATGAAGAACAATATTTTGTCATCTAAATGTTACTGTGTAGGAGGAATTGGGACAGACTGAATGTAATTAGCCTAGCCATGATTTGGGGGACACCCACAGGTGCTTGAAGTTTCTTAATGATTCACAACAATTTTGTTTTTTATATCTCATTTGAAGTGGCATCTGGATCCTTTTATGCAAAACACAGTTATTGATTTAGTGTCATTTAGATGGGCTTTTGGTAATCTTCTGGCCAACGCCCTGGGAGCTCCACTCCAAATTCTGTGAGTGTCCACGACAAGGATAGGCCTGGTGCCAAGACATGTCATTGCTATTGGTTGCTGATTCGTGACATTCTCATATACAGTAAAAGGATATGTTGCCGGCTTCTGTGCCATTTCACAGTTGCTGCTATGCTTGAGTCCACTGTTGCAACCACTGTGTTTTAAGTTTGTCTAACCTACATGGGTCATCTTCTTCTAACATTATATCAGACAAATATTCATTGCGATCCATACAGTTTTCATTGGCTAAGTTTTGAAAGTAGAACAGCAGGCTTTTCTTCATAACTCATAGTCTGAAAGTTTCATTCAAACCCATCCATCATAGATGACCTTGCTAGGATTTGAAACAGCAGAGCTTAGCTTCCAGCATCACAGCGACACACAAACTATCACAGTAGGACAAACGGACGTGTAGTTGGTAGTACTAATGTATAGTGGAGGATGAAAGCTGTACAATCCCGTTTCCAGCAACATCTCTGGGATACGCAACCTACAGAACTAATAACACATTAAGGGGTACTTCCCATTACACACTCTATTGTGATTCTTTCATACTGAATGTGCCTCCAGGATAAAGCATTTTACAGCTTCAGTGTGAGGGAATATACATGGGAGAAGCTCAGTTCCATGATTGGAGCTACAGAATACTTAAAGTGGCTTCACTCAAGGTATCAAGTGTTAGAAAACTCATTCTTTTCTTGGACTTTGAAGAATCAGGAAATTATTGCAGGAGTCATCAGATTCCTTGCTGGTACCTCATCACCCTTTTGACCTTTAACTATTGGTGACTTTAGGGCTCAGTTCAATACTTCTACTTTTCTCTATCTATACCTACTCCTTATACAACCTCATCTAGTTTCATGATTTGAAACCATTTATAAATTGATGACTACCAAATTTGTATTTCTAGCCTTTTCCTTGAACTAGACTATTATATCCAACTGATTTTTTATCATGTTAACTTTGATGTCTAATACATATCTCAAATTTAAAATGTCCAGAAAGAACTTCTGATTGCCTAATTTTCAAAAATCACCCACTTCAGTTTTCCCCATCTCAGGTGACAGTCACTCTATCCTTTCCATAGCTCAGGTCCAGAACCTTTGAGATGTTTTTGGTTCCTCTTCCTTGTAGTCCATATGTCATCTATTAGTAAATCTGCTGGCTATAACTTTAACATATATCCAGAAGAATCCGACCACTTCTCACTACCTTTACCACCACCATCTGGGTCCACGTCACCATAAGATCTCATTTAGATTATTGAGATTGCTTCCTAACTATTCTACCAGCTTCTAGCCTTGCTATCCGTGTCTTTGTGGTCTATTCTGAACTCTACACCCAGAAAAATTCTTCTGAGACATAAATCAGGAGATATTACTCATGTTTCCTAAAACTGTATTTGCTCCCCACTTTATTAAGAGTAAAAGCTAAAGACTTTACAGCAGTGTAGTACCCAAAGACTCCAGGATGATCCAAGATCTTGGAAAGATCCTTGTCTTGTGATTTTCATGTGCTTATGCTCTTCTCTCACTCAGGATAAGGAATCAATGGGTGCTTTTCAGAGCTGGGTTATCAAAAGGATTGAAGCTTCTGCTTCAGCACTGTGGAACTGTTTTCTCCAAGGAAGGCTAGCCATGTACAGAAACCTTAAGTAGTTCCACTGAGAGATGGAGAAAAACTGAGTGTCCTGGCCAAGAGCAAGCTGTAGTTTGTTGGCTCTGAGAGTGAGTCATCTTAGAAGTGAATCCATCAGCCCCAGTCAATCTTTCAGATGATAATAATCCCTGATGACATTTGACTGGACTTCATGAGACACTCAAACCAGAATTACCCAGCTGAACTACCCCCAAATTCTCAACACAAAGAAACTGTAGGAGGAAATAAGTAGTTATTGTTATATTAAGCCAGCAAGTTATAAGGTGGTTTTTAATGCTCCAAAAGATAACTATTCAATTTTTCGCTGATGTGGTTGCCTGCATTTCATTCCTTTATCCCACCCCATGTTTTCCCATAGTAATATTACTATTTAACATGCTACACATTTACTTGTTTATATTGCTTGAATTCTCTCACTAAAATGTCAACTCCACAAAGCAATTGAAAAATTCTGGAAAATAATACAAGAGTAAAACATCAAAGTAAATAACGATTAGAAATCATACAAAAACAGCAACTAGAAATATAAAAGATAAACAACAAAATATCAGAAATAGAAAACTCAATGGGAGGTCTTAGGAGCAAATTTGAATATGTGGAAGACAGATTCAGAGATGCTGAAGACAAATCCATCGATGTCACTTTGAGGAAAAATCTGAGAAAATTATGATGAAACCTAAGAATTACAGAGAATGCAATCAAGAGGAAAAATTTGCATATGATTAGAGTTCCAAAACAGGGACAGAAAATGGAAAACATAGGAAAGAGTGTCCAACATTTGTGGCAGAAAAATTCCCAAATATCATGAAAGACAAAAAGCTGACCACTCAAGAAGCTCAACAAACCCTGTGATGGTTAGGATTGTGTATCAACTTGGCTGGACCGTGATTCTCTGTATTTATAGGTGATCATTCCCATGATTGCATCTACTGTGACTAAACAGTCAGTTTAAAAGGAGTTTCCTGGGAGGCATAGCCTACATCCATCTATAAGATATTCTGGCTTTTCACTTGCTTTGGATCCTGTGTCTGCCTCCTATTCATTTGACCTCTGACTCTTAGGACTTGAACTAGCAACTTCTGTGCAGATGTTGGAATTCATATTCACAGACTGAGAGAAGGAGCCTTACTGTCTGGCCTGCTGATCATATGTTACTAGCCCCTGTGCCTATGTGAATGGAGAGAAGCTTTCATCCTGATCCATGGTCTTGGGACATGTCAGTTTGTAGAATCACATGGGCCATTTCTTTGATATAAATCTCTCTCTATATGTATTTATATGCTTTACTGGTTTTGCTTTCTAGACAACTCAGCCTAAGACAAACCCTTATATAGGGTAGACCCTGTTTTAGTCATCTGGTACTGCTCTAACAGAAATACTACAAGTGGATGCTTCAAAAAAAGAAAAGTTTATTCTTAAACAATCCAGTAGGCTACAAGTTTGCATTCAAGGTGTCCACTTTCAGGGAAGGGTACTGCAGGAAGGTCTTTGTGTTACATCAGTCTTTGGTCAGGGAGCATCTTGATGTAGGAACCTCAGGTCTGAAGGACACACTCTACTCCTGGTACTGCTTTTTTGATAGTATGAGGTTGCCCACTATCTACTTGATTTCCCTTCCTTTCATCTCTTGTAAGGTGAAGGAATAAAAGGTAGTGGAAACCACACTCCAAGGAAACTCCCTTTACGTTGGAGCTGGAAGGTCACCTTAGGAAAGGTGTTAGTTTCACCCTAATCCTCTCTAACATAATCCAGTATATTAACCACAGTCACAGATTACGATTTATAGCATAGGAAAATCACAAAACAGAGGACACTTACACAGTATTAGAAATCACTGGTCCAGCCAAATTACTGCACACATTTCTTGGGGGACACAATTCAATCCATGACAGACCCCAAAAGACAGTCACCAAGACATATGATAATCACATCAGCCAAAATCAAATGCAAAGAAAGAGTCCTGAAAGTAGTTCAAGAAAAATGAAAAGTCACAAAGGGAAAACAATAAGACTAAACCCTGATTACTCAGCAGAAACTAAGCCATAAAGAAGAATAGGGGAGGACATATACAAAGCTTTGAAAGAAAAAAAATGCCAGCCAAAAATAATATAACCTCTAAAACTCTCTCTCAGATACGATAGAAAAATTAGTACACTTTCAGATAAACAGAAATTATGAGAATTTGTAAAAACCAAAACACACTTACAAGAAATATGAAAAGGAGTAATTTGTTTTCCTTCAAAAACTAACAAGATCAAACAACAGCTGGAGTCTAAGACTCAGAAAACATCAGCCAGATGTCAACCTAGATAAAGAACTCCCCCAAACAAAACAAAACTAAAAGACTTAGAACAGGAAAACAGAGACATCAATTGTAAATGATGACAATGTCAAAACAGTAAAAGAGGGGGATAAGTGGTATAAGTATGAAGAACCAAAACCAAACCCACTGCCATCAAGTGGATTCCAGCTCATAGTGATCCTGTAAACAAAGTAGAACTGCATCATAGAGTTCCCAAGGTGTACCTCGTGGATTTGAACTGCCAACCTTCTGGTTAACAGCCATAGCACGTAACCACTACACCATCAGGGTTTGCTGTATGGGTATAGAACTTTCAAATAAAGTCAAAGCAATATCAGGTAATAAAAGAACTGGTTCAGACTTAGGAAGATAAGGGTAAGTCTCAATGTAATCACAAAGGAAGTTAACAAATTTACTTATCATAATAAAAAAGAAGAAAAACGTAAAGATTCAGTAAGCCCAAAATCTATAATGACAGAAGAAATGACAAGAAAATCAGCACACAAAAGGAACTCAGCACAGAAGTTAGAAAAATTTTTTAAAAAGTAAAGCACAATAGTGTGACAGCAATAAACTCATACCTATCAATAATACCTTGAATATAAATGGCTAAAATACACCCTTAAAAAGACAGCTAGTGACAGAACAGATGAGACAAGCAAACAAAAACATGATCCATCAGTTGCTGTCTACAAGAGACACACCTTAGACACAAGCCAAGCCAGCCAAGTGCCATCCAGTTGGCTCCGACTCATGGCGACCCTCGGGGCCAGGGTAGAACTGACCCCCAGAGTATTCAAGGAGCACCTGGTGGATTTGAACTGCTGACCTTGTGGTTAGTACAAAGACGTAAAGATACTAAAAATTGAAGAATGGAAAAGAATTAAGGAAGAAGTAACCGAAAAACAATAGTGGCAAAACTAATCTCAGATAAAATAGAGTTTAAGAAAAAAAACACCATGAAAGACAAAGAAGGACATTTTGTAACGATTAAGGGACAGTCTATTAAGAAGACATAACCTTAATAAATACCAGTGCACCCAAGGACAAGTCTCCAAAATATATAAAACAAACTCTAATAGCACTGAAAAGAGAAATAGACAGATCCACAATAATAGCAGACTTTAACACACCATTCTCAATAAAGGACAGGACATATGTAAAGAAATTGAACAAAAATACAGTAGACCTAAAGGCCACAATCAACCAAACTGATGTCATAGATTTATAGAACACTCCATCCAACAGCAGAAAGCTATGCAGCTGTTCTTATGCACATGAATACTCTCCTGAACAATCAAATTTTGATACAAAGCAGTCTTCAATAAATTCCAAAATACTGAAATAATAAAAAGCATTCTTTCTAATTACAATGCAATGAAAATGAAAACCAATAACAAGAAGAGTAAGGGAAAAAAATTGAGTGCATGAAAACTGAATAATATCTTGTCTAGAAAAAAACAAAAAACCTAGGTAATAGAAAAAATAAAAGAGGGAATAAAAAAATCTTGCAGAATTAAATAACAGTGAAAACATATGAGGTCTGACATTACGTCAATGAACTTAACTGTTCTAAGTGCTACACACCTCACTGCTGACTATCACTATGGTCACTTTCGAAGTACTCCCCTTGGGAAGCTATGCACCAATGCCAGTGCCTAGTCCACCCTTCAAAGCAATTTTGGAACTCTTTCTGGAATGGCCATTGTGCACAGTGGCACAGTGGCAAGTTTGTAAACTTAACTGTATGGTTGTCTGTGAGGGAGTTTCTAGCCAGTAAACAAATAACTGTATTGGAATAACTTCCCTATTCATCTGATCTGGCCCCCAGTGATGTTTTTCTTTACCCAAAGATGAAGGAAACATTGAAAAGAAGAAATTCTGATAACATTCAAGACATCAAATGTAATATGATGACAACTCTGATGGCCATTCCAGAAAAAGAGTTCCAAAACTACTTTGAAGGTTGCACTAGGTGCTGGTGTCAGTGCATAGCTTCCCAAGGGGAGTATTTCAAAGGTGACTGTAGTAACTTTCAGCTATGAGGTATGTAGCACTGTTTCTAGGATGAGTTTGTGTACTTAATTGGCAGATCTTGTATCATATCAAAATCATTGGGAAGCAACAAAGCAGTGCTTAAAGGACAATTTATAGCAACACATGTACCCATCAAAAAAGAAGAACAGGGGAGCAGGTCCAAGGTGGCAGACTAGTCATATGTCTCCTTGATTCCCTCTGAGACTTCAGGCCTAGACAAATAATTGAATGGAGCAGTGTGGACGTTTGGAGAGCCACAAGATCAAGCACTGGGCTATGAGATTGGACTGAACAACAGGAAGGGGGCCGAGTGTAAGAGCCTGGCAGGGCTGGCTACCAGGCTGAGTTGCAGTGTGTAAGTAAATAGTGTAGGCCTGGCTGCTATCAGCTGCTGCTAGTCAATAGCAGCGGTGAGTGGTGGCCAAGTATGGTGGCACCATTTCACATCCTTTCACTGAGCCGCATCAGAGTGTCAGCTGATGGCCCCCAAGAGACTCTTTTGGTAGGGCACAACCTTTGCCAGCAAGGAGGTGGGGCCTGCCATGCCTGAGTGCCCAAGTGCCATGGACTGCTGCTGGACTATACCTCTCTCAGCAGAAAAGCAATTTTTAAGATAAGTACATCTAGAGAACACAATGGTCCCTAGAGGTTGAGTGTGGAGGCATCCTTGTCTCCTCCCTTTCCTGAGCTACACCATAGTCTTGACAGGTGTGATGCCAGAGAGTTGGCAAAAGTAGGTTGCCATCTTTATCAGACAGGAGATGGGGCCTGCCACCCCTGAAGACTGAGTTGGAGGCAGTTGTAAAGCTTAGCAGGATTGTGGGACTTGATAACATCTCTATTACCAGAGAAACTGTACATAAGTGGACTGCACCTTGAGAATACTGCAGTGGCTGGCTGCCAAATCTAGTAGTGCCCTTACTGCTTTCTTAGAGCTTTTAACAGCAAAGAAACAGAACAGCTTTTTTTTTTTAATTTTTAAAAAAATTTTTTTATTTAATATAACTGAGTGAAAATGTACATTTCCGTATAAATTTACATGACCAACTATATGCAGCTTCTACTGCTCTCCCTGTCTGGTGACAGCACATTATTCCTCTCTGCTTCATACATGTCTCATCCTCCCAACAGCCTTCTTTCCCCTCCCCTCCACCCACTCTCCTTCCTCCAGCCAGAGGTCAGCAGGATGATATCCTATAGATCTATAGGACCATAAAGTGCATCCAATATATGATCACTCTGCATTGCCAAGTCCAATCCATTCCAGTCCAAAGAGTGGACCTTTATTATGATTTACGGGCAAGGGCAGCATCAGGACCAGGGGTCATGCTCTCAGGGGAACCCCAAAACCACTGGACCATCAATTGAGGTCTTTTGGTGGAGATCTCTGGATGCACCCTTCTTATTCTTGTGTTGCCAGTGAGACTCAACCTAGTGAGTTCCATCACGGCTATCACTGGTGATGGCTGGGCACAGCCTGGTTCTTCTGGTCTCAAATCGATGTAGGCATCCATTCATGTGGGTCTCTCTATCTTCTAGATTGTCTTTACCACATGTCGTTTTGGTCCTCGGTGAGCATCCGTTCCTGCTGAGTTGGGATCATTTGCTGTGTCCTCGGATGGCAGCTTGGCAGCTTTTAAGACACCAGATGCCACTCACCAATGTGGGGGCAGAGAGGCCTCTTAGCAAAACACTAGTTGTGCCAATTGGCCTTGCTTTCACCTAAGAGCATGGTCCTCTGCCTCCTGCCCCAGCTACTCTATCCTTGCAATATTGGGTTAAGATGGAAGGAGTACTCAAGTTATGCTGAAGTCCACTTAATGTTGTTCTTCTTTCTAATGTGTGCTATCACCGATTTCTCCCAACCAGATTTCTAGCAACTATCTAACCTAAACTGTCCCCGCTCCCTCCCTCCCTCCCCTCTCTCACAGCTGTAAAAGAGTCTTTTCTTCTATACACAAGTCTGTTTTTGAGATCTTATCATAGAGGTCTCATACAGTATTTGTCCTTTTGTTGCTGACTACTTTCACTCAACATAATGTCTTCCAGTTGAGATCAGGTTATGAGACGTTTCCTGGAATCATCGTTATTCTTTATCATCATAGTGCTCCATTGAGTATATGTACCATAGTTTACCTATCCATTCTTCTGTTGTTGGGCAGCTGGGTTGTTTCTGTTTTTTTGCTGTCGTGGATTATGCTGTGATAAACATTCTGGTGCATGTGTCTGTTGGTGTGAAAGGCCTTGATTCGGTAGGATATATTCCAAGTAGTGGAATTACTGGGTCAAATGGTATATCAATATCCATTTTTTTAAGGAAGCGCCAGATTGCTTTCCAAAGAGGCTGGACCATTTTGCAACCCCACCAACAGTGTAGGAGGGTTCCACTTTCTCCACAGCCTCTCCAGCATTTGTTGTTTTGTGTTTTTTGGATCATAGCCAATCTTGTTGGGATGAGATAGTATCTCATTGTCATCTTGATTTGAATTTCTTTAATAACTAAAGATCGTGAACATGTCCACATGTGTTTTTTGGCTGCCTGGACCTCCTCTTTAGTGAAATGTCTGTCCATTTCCTTTGCCCATTGCTTAATTGGATGATTTATCTTCTTTTTATTGATATTTTGTGGTATCTTATAGATTATGGAGATCAGGTGTCGGTCTGACATAGAGTTGCCAAATATTTTTTACCATTCTGTGGGTGTTCTGTTAATTCTATTAATAAAGTCTTTGGATGAACAAAAGTGTTTGATTCTTAATAGTTCCCATTTATCTATTTTCTCTTCTGTTGATTGTGGTTTCTTTGACAGATTTTGGAGTCTGTCCTCATTGTGTGTTAAAACTTCCATTGTTGTTCCTACCTTTTCTTGGATGACCTTTATCGCTGAGCAGCTTTTTGATTGCATGAAGACAACAATCAATATCTAACCATTTAAAGAGGCAAGAAGGCAATGATATGACACATTCAAAACACTGAAGGAGAAAAACTTCCAACAAAGGATTATATATCCTGCAAAACTGTCTCTCAAATGTGATGGAGAAATTAAGATGTCCTCAGATAAACAGAAGTTTAGAGACTTTCAAAAAGCAAACCAGAACTAGAAGAAATATTGAAAGAAGCTCTTCATTTAGGAAATCAATAACATCAGGTATATGCTTAAGGATGCAAGGCAGGACACAGCATCCAGAGGCCTACTCAGTTAGGGAGGTCACAAAGGTCAATCAAAGCTAAAATAGTAAAAGTAGGGATCCAAAGATCTTAATATATAAACTATGACATCATCAGAAAATAAAGAAGGCTATATTACAGCAGTTGTAGTCCTTTCAGATGGAGAGGGAGTTAAGTAGATATTCAGAAGCTGATTTGTTTAAACTGAAATCATTATGGTGAATCAAAAGGGTAGCTGCAAAGCAAACTAACAATGCTATATATCAAAACAAGAAACATAAGAGTCTCAACAGAAACAAAACCAACATTGAAAAAGATAAAAAGAAAACCCATAAACAAAAGCAACTCAGGAGAGACTATTAAATGCAACAAAGAAAATGTCAACAACACAAAAATAAAGACACCAAAGTGACAGCACTAAATACATACTTTTCAATAATTACACTGAATGTAAATGGATTGAATGCTCCAATAAAGAGGCAGAAAGTAACAGCTTGGATCAAAAAACATGATCTGTCTATATGTCGCTTATAAGAAACATACCTTAGACTCAAAGATATGAACAAACTGAAAAATCAAAGGATGGAAAAATATATACCAAGCTAACAACATGCAAAGAAGTATAGGAGTGGCAATACTAATCTCAGATAAAATAGATTTTAGTGTAAAATCCACCATTGTGCACAAGGATGGTCACTATTTATTGCTGAAAGGTTCAGTACATAAGAAGGATATAACAACATTAAATATTTATGCACTCAATACCAGAACATCTAAATACACTGAACACATGCTGAAAACCTGAAAAATGGGATAGTTCATTCCACAATAACAGTAGGAGACTTCAACACTTCCTTTTCAGTAAGGGACAGATCATCCAAAAAAAAGCTCAATAAAGATATGAAAGATCTTACTGCGACAATCAACCAACTAGACCTCATCAACATATGTAGAACTTTTTGCCAACAACAGATAAGTACAATTTCTTTTCCAAGACATGTGGAACATTCTCCAGAATAGACTACATATCATATCATAAAGTGAGTCTCAAAAAAAATCCAAAGCATTGAACTATTGCAAAGCACCTTCTCAGACCATAAAGCCTTAAAAGTGGAAATCAGTAGCATAGAAAGCACAGTAGAAATTGACACTCATGGAACTCAACAACACTTTGCAAATCCATGGGTTATAGAAGAAATAAAGAATGCAATAAAGAAATTCATGAAATCAAATGAGAACGAAAACACATCCTACCAGAATCCATGGGCTACAGGAAAAAGCGGTGTGCAGAGGTCAAATTATTTCTATAAATGCGCACATCTGGAATTAAGAAGGGCCACAACTAAACAGTTAACCTTACAACTTGAGAAAAAAAAAAAACCTTGGACACCAGAAGAAAACCGATAGTAAAAATTAGAGCAGAACTAAAAGAATTAGAGAACAGGAAAACAACTGAAAGAATTAACTAAATCAAAAGCAATCTTTTTGAAAAGATCAACAAAATTGATAAACCATTGGCTAAACTTACAAAAGAAAAACAGGAGAGGAAACAAATAACCCAAATAAGGGGGCGGAGTCAAGATGGTGGACTAAACACACGTCTCCGTAAATCCCTCTGGAAACCAAGACCTCAACTGATAATCAAACGGAGCCCTCTAGACACCTAGTGAGCCCTAGGACATGGCATAGGTCTGTTAATTTGGACTTCATACCACTGAATGGAAAACTTCCTCTCTTTCACTGACCCCAACTCTTGGTGAGTGCTGGCTTTCACAGACAGAAGGTAACTTGCTACTTTAACATTTTTCCTCTGTCTTAGCCAGCAGGCAGTGCTGGGACTTGACTAGCAGCTAATCTCAGATGCAGTGCTGGTGGGATGGGCAGGTGAAATTGCCATATCTTGAGAGCCTGGCATTGGATTCTGTGCATCTCAGCATCTTTGGCTTCTCTTTCTGCCTCCACCATCGAGTGGCCTGTACCAAGGCAGGTGAGGAGCTTGTGTGGGATGCCATCTTGTTCCACTAGGTGACACGTATACCCATATGGAGGTCTCAGCAGGACCTAATTCCTAGGCTGGGAGGCAGTGCCTGCCCGGAGAAGAGCTCTTTTCTGGCAGAAAAGCAGTATTCTACACAGTGTCACCTAGAGCTGGGGCCTGACAGCAGAGACTAGCATGGCAGTAGCCTTTCTGTATTTTGAGCTAGTTTATAACATCTGGGGTTAGATATAGAGGTGCTTACTTTGCCAGATGGGATGAGGGACCTGTACACCTGAAAACCTGACTGAATTTGGACGTTCTCAGATACCTTTTACCTTTCATTTTAAAACTGCCTAGAGAAACAGCTGTGGTCCCTCCTCACAGAATCTCTCCCAGCCTCTATTGACTCACATGATGCCCCAAAAGCAACAAATTCTGGATAAAAGCATAATGAAGAAATCACTCATGGCTTCAGAAGGCCCCCAAAAGGAACAACCAAAGAACTTCCCAGACAAAGAAACTTTTCTGAAACTATCGGAAGTTGAATACAAAAGGATTATATGTAGAGCCCTACTATCTCTTATACAAAATGCAGCAGAGCAAAATGAAAAATTAAGCAAGCTGTTTGATCTGATGGGACACCAGTACTCTGAAATCCAACAGATTAAGAACCAAATCAAAGACATAGAAACTTCACTCCAAAGCCAAGAAAACAGTAGGGAACAAATTGAAAATAGACTTTTTGACTTGGAAGATAGAGCTACTGATTCCAGCATCTATGAGGAGGTATCAGAAAAAAGAAACAAGAAAAATGAAGAAGCATGTTGTACTCTATTAAGAAGAATGTTCTACAATTAATTGGAGTTCCAGAACAGGGTAAAACACCTGAGAACACAGAGAGTATCGTTGCTGAGCTGCTGACAGAAAACTTCCCAGAAATTATGAAAGTATGAGCTTTTTGGCTTTCAAATACGACAGTAGTGCTCAGAGGTCAGTTTATCTCCATAAAGGCACGCATATGGAAGGAAGAAAGTAACTGAACCAAAGAAATTACCCTGCAGCTTGAACCAGCAGAGAGAGAACAACAGAGGAACCTTTCAGGCACCAGAAGAAAACAGATCATAAAGATTAGAGCAGAACTAAATGAATTAGAAAAAAGAAGAAAAATCGAAAAAATTGCAAAGACCAAAAGCTGAGTTTTGGAAAAAAATCAACAAAATTGACAAACCAAACTTACTAAAGAAGAACAGGAAAGGAAACAAATAATCCAAATAAGAAATGAGAGGGGAAAGACCCAACCAAAAAGGAGAACTACAGACCGATATCACTCATGAACCTAGATGCAAAAATCTTCAACAAAATTCTTGCCAATAGAGTACAACAACACATCCAAAAAATAATCCATCGTGACCAAGTTGGATTCATACCAGCGATGCAAGTCTGGTTGAACATCAAAAAAACAATTCATGTCATCAATCACATAAATAGCACAAAAGACAAGAATCACCTGATTTTGTCTATTGATACAGAAAAGGCCTTTGATAAAGCCCAGGTCCAGATGGCTTCACCACAGAATTCTACTAAGCTTTTAGAGAAGAGTTATTTCCAGTACTGCTGAGACTATGTCACAAATTCATTCTATGAAGCCAGCATAACCCTGGTACCAAAGCAATGGAAAGACCCAACCAAAAAGGAGAACTACAGACTGATATCTCTCACGAATCTAGATGCAAAAATCTTCAACAGAATTCTTGCCAATAGAATACAATAACACATCCAAAAAAATAATCCATCATCACCAAGTTGGATTCATACCAGGGATGCAACACTGGTTCAACATCAGAAAAAACAGTTCATGTGATCAACCACATAAATAACACAAAAGACAAGAATTACCTGATTTTGTCTATTGATGCAGAAAAGGCATTTGATAAAGTTCAATACCCATTAATACTAAAAACTCTCAGCACAATATGCATAGACAGCCAATTCCTCAATGTAATAAGGGCCATTTATACAAAGCCAACTGCCTACGTCAGCCTGAATGGAGAGAGATTGAAACAGTTTCCCTTGAGAACAGGAACTAGACAAAGATTTCCACTCTCACTTCCCCTATTCAACATTGTACTAGAAGTTCTAGCCAGAGCAATTAGACAAGACCAAGGAATAAAGGGCATCTGCATTGGCAAAGAGGAAGTAAAAATCTCCCTGTTTGCAGATGATATAATTGTATATGCAGAGAATCCTGAATAATCCATAAGTAAACTACTCAAACTGATAGAAGTTTAGCAAAGTTTCAGGATACAAGATAAACATAAGTAAATCAGTAGGATTCCTTTATACCAACAGTGAGATTATTAAGGAAGAAATGACCAAATCAATGCCATTTACTATAGCTCCTAAGAAGATAAAGTACCTAGAAATAAATCTAACCAGAGAAATAACAGACCTATACAAAGAGAACTACAAGACCTTACTGCAAGAAACTAATAGGGACTTCCATAAACGGAGAATCCTACCCTGCTCATGGATAGGAAGACTTAGTATTGTGAAAATGTCCATTTTACCCAATCTACTTATATTATGCAATCCCAATACAAATTCCAGTGACATTTTTTAATGAGGTGGAGAAACAAGTTACCAACTTTGTTTGGAAAGGGAAGAAGCCCCAGATAAGTACAGCACTGCCGGAGAAGAAGAGCACACTGGAAGGTCTCTCACTACCTGACTTTAGAACCTATTACACTTCCACAGTAGTCAAAACAGCGTGGTACTGGTACAATAAGAAACAGATTGATCAACGGAACAGGATTGAGACCCAGAGATGACACCATCTTCCTATGAATAGTTGATATTTGACAAAGGCCCTGAGACATTAAACTCAGTAAAAACAATCTCTTCATCAAATGGTGCTAGCAAAGCTGGATATCCATCTGCAATAAACTGAAACAAGACCCATGTCTTACAAGTTATACAAAAACCAAATCAAACTGGATAAAAAACCTGAATATTGTGTCTAAAACAATAAAGTTCATCCAAGAAAAGTAGAAACAACAATGGAAGTTTCCATACACAACATAGACAGACTTCAAAATCTGTCAAACAAACCACAATCAACAGAAGAGAAAATAGATAAACGGGGACTAGTAAGAATCGAACACTTTTGCTCATTCAAAGACTTCATCAATAGAATTTAAAGACCACTTACAGAACGGGAAAAATATTTGGCAACTATATGTCAGACCGATGCCTGATCTCCATAATCTATAAAGTACTACAAAATATCAGTAAGAAAAAGATAAATCATCCAATTAAGTGATGGGCAAAGGAGATTGTCATGGATTGAATTGTGTTCCCCCAAAATATGTGTAGCCACGTGGCTGGGCCATGATTCTGATTATTTTGTGATTGTTCTCCATTTTGTGATTTTCCTGAGCAGTATGTTAAAGAATTAGGATGAGACTGTAAATCCCTTCATAGAATTACTTCCCTGCTCCACTGTAAAGGCAGTTTCCCTGGAGTATGGCTTGCCCCACCCTTAATCCTTTCATCCTGCAAGAGATAAAAGGAAAACGAATCAGGCAGAGAATTGGGAATCTCACACCATAAAGAAAGCAGCACCAGGAGAACAGCACCTCCTTCAGACCTGAGGTCCTGTGCCAAGACGCTCCCTGCACAAAGACTGATGCAACACTGGACTTTCCTCCAGAGCCGATAAGGGGAAAGCCTTCCCCTGGAGAAGACGTCCTCAATTTGGACTTGTAACCTATCAGACTGTATAAGAATAAACTTTCCTTTGTTACAGTCATCCGCTCTGTGGTATTTCTGTTACAGCAGCACTAGCTGATTAAAACAGAGTTGGACAGACACTTCTCTAAAGAGGAGATCCAGGTAACGTAAAAACACACATGAACCTGCTCACGATCATTAGCTATTAAATAAATTCAAATCAAAATGACAATTAGATACCATCTCACACCAACAAGGTTGGCCATGATCCCAAAAATGCAAAACAACAAATGCTGGAGAGGCTGTGGGGAGATTGGAACTCTCCTACACTGTTGGTGGGATGGCAAAATGGTGCAACCTCTTTAGAAAGCAATCTGGCGCTTCCTTAAAAAAATGAATCTAGATATACCATTTGACCCAGTAATTCCACTACTCCGAATATATCCCACAGAATCAAGGCCATTCACCCCAACTGAAATATGTACATGAATCATTATTGCAGAACAGTCCAAAATAGCAAAAAGATGGAATCAACCCAGATACCCAACAACAGAGAAATAGATAGGTAAACTATGGTGTATATACCCAATGGAACACTATGCAATGATAAAGAACAACAATGATTTTAGGAAATATCTCATAACCTAGTTTCAACTGGAGGACATTATGCTGAGTGAATGTAGTCAGCCACAAAAGGACAATTATTGTATGAGACCCCTACGATAAGAACTTAAAAGCAGACTCATGAGTAGATGAGAAGACTCTTTGATGGCTGCAAGGGTGGGAGGATGGAAAGGGGTTAGCGGGAGGGTTTAGATTAGACAATTGATAGAAATTTGGTTGGGTGAAATCTGTGACAGCACACATCAGAAAGAAGATCAATATTAACTGGATTTAAACATAACATGATTACTCCTCCCATCTTAACCCAATATTGCAAGGACAGAGTAGCTGGGGCGGGGGGCTGAGGACCATGCTGTTGGGGGAAATTGAGGTCAGTTGGCAGAACTAGCATTTTGCAAAGAAAACCTTCTGCACCCCTCATTGGTGAGTGGTGTCTACAGTCTTAAAAGCTGCCAAACTACCATCTGAGGGTACAGCAAATGGTCCCAACTCAGCAGGAACAGATGATCATCAGGGATGAAAACTACATGGGGGAAGAAGAACCCAGAAGTCAGAGAGACCCACGTGAGTGGGTGACTACATGGTCTTGTGACCAGAAGTATTGGACAGTGCCCGACCACCACCAGTGATACTGTGATGGAGCTCACGAAGTTGAATCTCACTGGGAACACAATAATAAAAAGGGGTGAACCTTGACATCTCCACTAAAAGACTGCCATTGATGGCCCAAGGGCCTCAAGGTTCCCCTGAGAGCATGGTCCCTGCTTCTGATGCTGTCCCTGTAGATAAATGGTAATGGAGCTCAACGCTATGCATGGGAACGGATTGGACTTGGCAACACAGAGTGACCATATCATGTATGCACTTTATAGTTCTATGCATCTATAAGATGTCGTCCTGCTGACCTCTTTCTGGAGGAAGGGAATTGGGTGGGGAGGAGGAGATAGGAGACTGTTGGGAGGGTAGGACATGTATGGAGCAGAGAGGAAGAGTGTGCTGTCACTGGACAGGGAGAGCAGTGGGAGCTGCATATAGGTGGGCATGCAAATTTATATGGGAACGCACATTTTCATTCAATCATTACAGAAAAAGACTACCAACCAAAAAAGTCCTGATCTAGATGACTTTACCAGAGAATTCTACCAAACTATTACAGAGGAGTTAATTCCAATACTACTAAGGCTATTTCACCGTACAGAAAAGGATAGAATACTCCCAAATTCATTTTATGAGCCAGCATAACACTGACACAGAAGCCAAGGAAAGATCACCCACAAAAATTTAAAAAAAATTTGCACACCAATGTCACTCATGAACTGTGAGTAAAAATCTTCAACAAAATCCTAGCCAATAGAATTCAACAACATATCAAAAAATAATTCATCGTGACCAAACTGGATTTGTAACAGGAATGTAAGAGTGGTTCAACATGACCAAGCTGGATTCATAACAGGGATGCAAGACTTGTTCAACATCAGAAAAACAATTAATGTGATCAACCACATAAATAACACAAAAGATAAGAATCACCTGATTTTGTCAATTGATGTAGGATAGGTATTTGACAAAGTCCAACACCCATTCATGTCAAAAATTCTCAGCAAAATAGGAATAGAAGAGAAATTCCTCAATGCAGTGGGGCTTCTATGCAAAGCTAACTGTCTACATCATCCTCAATGGAGAGACATTGAAAGATTTCCCCCTGAGAATGGGAACTAGACAACGATGCCCAGTCTCACCACTTCTATTCAACCTTGTAATAGAGGTTCCAGCCCGAGCAATCAGACAACACAAAGAAATAAAGGGTATCTGCATTGGTAAAGGAGAAGTAAAGAATCTCTACTTGTAGACGATACAATCATATTCATGGAGAACCCTAAAGAATCCATAAACTACTGGAACTAATAGAAGAGTTCAGCAAAGTATCAGGATATAAGAGAAACAAAAGTAAATTGGTAGAATTCCTTTTCACCAACAAAGTGGGTATCACCAAATCAATACCATTTGCTTTAGCACCCCAAACAATAAAATGCCTAGTAATAAATCTAACCAGAGAAGTAAGAGACCTATACAGAAAAAATTAAAAGACCCTACTGCAAGAAACCAAAAGAGATTTACATAAGTGGAGAAATCTACCTTGCTTGTGGATAGGAGACTTAATATTGTTAAAAAGCCTGTTTTACCCAAAGCAATTTACATATACCATGCAATCCCAATACAAATTCCAGTGTCAATTTTTTAACAAGTTGGAAAAACAAATCACCAGCTTTGTCTGGAAAGGGAAGAAACCCCAGATAGGTAAAACAGTACTGAAGAAGAGGCACACAGCTGGAGGCCTCATACTACCTGATCGTAGAACTTACTACACTGCCATGGTAGTTACACAGCCCAGCCTGGTACTGGTACAAAAAGAAATATATAGACCAATGGAATGGAAAAGAGATCCCAGAAATATCGCTACCTCTTATGCACAGTTGATATTCGACAAAGCCTCAAAGTTTGTAAACTGGTATAAAAACAGTCTCTTTAACAAATAGAGTTGGTAAAATTGGATACCTATCTGCAAAAAACTGAAACAAGATCCTTATCTCACACCTGTCACAAAAACTAACTCAAAATGGATCAAAGACCTAAATATATAAGCTGGAAAAATAAACATCCTGCAAGAAAAATTAGGGACAACAATGGAAGCTCTAATTCATGTCTTAAACAGACTACAAAATCTGACCAACAATGTACAAACATCAGAATAAAAACCCATTGCCATCAAGTCAGACTCATAATGACCCTAGAGATCAGAGTAGAACTGTCTCATAGAGTTTCCAAGAAACGCCTGGCAGATTTGAACTGCCAATCTTTCGGTTAGTAGACAAAACACTTAACCCACTATGCCACTGAAGTTTCAAACAACAGAATAGAAAATAGATAAATGGGAACTACTAAAAATCAAACAATATGCTCATCCAAAGACTTTACCAGAAAAGATAAAAGACTACCTACCAAGTGGGAAAAATATGTAGCAACTACATGTCAGATTGACGTCTGATTTCCATAATCTAACAGGTACTGAAAAGTATCAACAAGAAAAAGATAAATAACCCAATTAAGCAATGGACAAAGGAGATGGATAGACACTTCACCAAAGAAAACATCCATGCAGTCTAAAGACACTTGAGGAAATGCTCACGACCACTACCTACTAAAGAAATCCAGATTAAAACTACAAAACACCATCTCACTCCAATAAGGTTGTCAATAATCCAAAAAACACAAAACAACAAATGACTGAGAGGCTGCAGACAGACTGGAACCCTCCTACACTGCTGGTGGGAATGCAAAATGATACAACCTCTTTGGAAAGCAGTTTGATACTTCCTTAAAAAGCTAGAAATAGAAATACCATATGATCCAGCAATCCCACTGCTTGAAATACATACTACAGGAATAAAGGCTGTCATATGAACAGAGACATACACACGAATGTTTATTACAGCACTGCCCACAACAGCAAAAAGATGGAATCAACCAAGGTGTCTGTCAACAGATAAATGGATAAACAAACTATGGGATATATATCCAATGGACCACTACTCCATGATTAAGAACAATGACGATTTTAAGAAGCATCTCATAACCTGATTTCAACTAGAAGACACTATGCTGAGTGAAATCAGTCAGTTGCAAAAGGACAAATATTGCACAAGATCTCTGCTGTAAGGACTTAACAATGGACTTAAGTACAGAAGAGAAGACTCTTTGATGGCTCCAAGAGTGGGGAAGGAGGGAGAGGGATATTCACAGATTAGATAGTCATTAGAAATTTGGTTAGGTGAAGTGAGCGACAGCATACAGTACAGAGCAGATTGGCACACCTAGACTATGACATAAACTGAAAGGTTTATTAAACTCAACCCAATATTTCAAAGTAGCAGGGATAGGGGTCTAGGGACCATGTTTTCAGGGAATGTTGAGGTCAACTGGCATAGATAGTCTTTATCTAAGAGAGTCTTCTGCACCCCATTGGTAAGTGGCACCTGAGGTCTTAAAAGCTAGCAAGCTGCCATCTGAGGTATATCAAATTGTCTCAACCCATCTGGAACAGATGATGACCGAGAACATCAAAGACACAAGGGAAAGTGAGCCCAGGAGACAGAAGGACACATATGAATGTGAGACTGCATCAACATGAGACTCGAAGAACCATACAGTGTCCGACCACCACCAAAGACAGCCGTGATGGGGGTACGATACAGAGTCCCTGAGGCAACACGAGAAAACGAAATGTGCAACTCCTGAACTCTTCTAAAAGACCGGAAATGATGGTCTGACAGTCTGGAGAGTCCCTTGGGGACATGGCCACTAGACTTGCTGCTGGCCCTGACCAGAATGCGGTACTGAAGTCAACTCTTCAGACAAGAATGGATTGGAATTGGGGACACAGTGTGAGCATATGGTGGGTGTACTTCATGATGTTATACATTGACAGGAGGCTGTCTTACTGGTTTCTTTCTAGTTGAGAGAGAAAAGAGTGAAGAGGAGGGGACAGGTGCTCATTAAGAGAACACTTGAAGTACAGAGTGAAAAGGAAGAATGTGCTGTCACAGAGTGAGGAGGGCAGATGATATTGCAGATAGGCAGGTGTGTGGAATTGATTTGGATTGTATACTTTCACTTAATTGTAATAAAAATAATCAGAGGTGACAGTATGGTGGACATGATTGGTATTACTAAATTGTAGGTATAAAAAAGATTGAAATGGTAAATGTACTGTTATGTATACTTCACCACAATTAAAACAAGTTGTAACTTAAAAAAAAAAAGACAGAGCAGGCCAAAATCAAAGCATTAGCTTCTGAACTTGAACAAATAGGAAGAAAACAGCAAAAGAAGTGTACTTGTACCAAAAAAATAGTGAATAATAAAAACCAGGGCAGAAATAAATGATAAACAGAACAGAAAAACAACAGAAAGAAACAAGAGCATAAGCTGATTGTTTGAAAAGATCAACAAAATAGATAAACCAGAGGCCAAATGGAAAAAAGAAAAACAGGAGAAGAAATAACTCCAATAAGAAATGAGTCAGAGGACAGTCCAGCACACCAAATTGATAGAAAATGAATCATAACAGAATAATACAAAAATTGTACTCCAACAAATTTGAAAGCCTAGACACAATGGACAAATTTCTAGAAACACACTACTTACCCAAAATGTTGAGATAGAAAATCTGAAAAAACGCACAAGAGAAGAGATTGAGGAGGTTAAAAAAAAAAAAAAAAAAAAAAAAAAGGTCTTCAGTGGAGAATTTCTCCCAAATATCTAGAGAAGAGCTCACATTACTACTATCTGAACTACTTCAGGGCATAGAAAAGGAATAAATACTCCCAAATTCATTTTATGAAGCCAGCATAACCTTCTAGCCAACAAAATTCAGCATCATATCAAAAAGGAATATGCCTTGACCCAGTGGGATTTATACCAGGAATGCAAGTATGAGTCAACATTAGGAAACCCATCAATGTAATCCATGACATAAATAAACCTAAAGAAAATAATCATGGAATCATCTCAATTGATGCAGATAAAGCATTTTATAAAGCCCAACATTCATTCCTAATAAAAACTCTCAGTAAAATAACATAGAAATGAAATTCCTCAGCTTAATAAACAGGCCAGGTATACAAAACCAGGAATCCTGGTTGACACAGTGGTTAAGAGTTACAGTGAGATATGGCTGCTAACCTAAAGGATGGCAGTTCAATTCCACCAGGTGCTCTTTGGAAACCTTGTAGGGCAGTTCTACTCTGCCCCATAGGGTTGTTATGAGTCAGAATCAACTCAATGGCAACAAGTTTGGTTTGGTTTTGCCATACAAAACCAACAGCCAACATCACTGTCAAAAGAGACAAGTTGAATATATTCTCTGAATACATGAACAAGACAAGAATATCCTTTATTATCACTCCTATTTAATATTTAACATAGTGCTGGAAGTCCTAGCTCAAGATATAAGGTAAGAAAAAGTAATAAAAGATATCCAAGTTGAAAAGGAAGAAGTGAAACTATTCACAGATGATGTGATACTACACATGCAGAAGCCCAGACACTCCACAAGAAAACTACTGAAATAAAAGATTTAGCAGACTACCAGGATACAAGGCCAACATACAAAAATCAGTCGGATTCCTCTATACCAACAAAGACAACTCTGAAAAAAAAATCAGGGAAACAATCCCATGTATAACAGCCCCTAAAAAGATAAAATACTTAGGAATAATTTTAACCAGTGATGTAAACTGCCTACATGAAGAATACTACAAGACACTACTGCAAGAAACCAAAAGAGGCTTATGTAAATGCAAAAGCATACCATGCTCACTGGATAGGAAGACTCAAAATTGTGAAGATGTCAATCTTACCCAAAGTGATCTACAGATACAATACAATCTTGATCCAAATACCAACAATATCCTTTGTGAAAATGGAAAAATTATAATCATTAACGTTATAAGGAAAGGAAAGAGGTCCAGATAAGCAAACCATTACTGAAGGAAAAACAAAATAGGAGGCCTCAAACTACCTTATCTCAAAACCTGCTATACAGCCACAGTAGTAAAAACAGCCTAATACGTAACAGCAACAGATACACTAGTGGAACATAATTGAGAACCTGGATGCAAGTTCATCCACCTAGGGTCAGCTAATCTTTGACAAAGGACCAAAGTCCATTAAATGGTGAAAAGACAATCTTTTCAACAGCTAGTACTCTGAAAACTGGATGTCCATCTGTAAAATAATGGAACAGGATTCATACTTCATACTATACACATAAACTAACTCAAAATGGATCAAAGATCTAAATATAAAACCAAAAATGGTAAAGATCATAGAAGAAAAAGTAGGGAAATGCTAGGGGCCCGAATACTGGCTAAATACAACACAAACAGTAACTAACAAGGCACAAACACCAGAAGATAAAATAGATAGCTAAGCATTCCTGAAAATTAAACATGTTCGCCAAAGATTGACCAGCAGACTGAAAATAGAACCTACAGAATGGAAAAATGTTTTGATTACCCCATATCCAACAAGGGTCTAATCTCTAAAATCTGTAGACTACATCAATACTTCAATAACAAAAAGACAAGCAATCAAATTAAAAAATTGATCAAAGGATATGAGCAGACACTTCACAAAGAAGACATTCAGGCAGCTAACAGACACAGAAGAAAATATTCTCCATCATTCATTACCCATTAACTTATTGCTGTTGACTTGATTCTAACTCATAGTGACTGTAAAGGGCTGTGTAGAACTGACACACGAGGTTTCCAAGGCATGGCTGGTATCTGAATTGCTGAGCTTTCGGTTAGCAACTAAAGTTTTATTTATTTATTTATTTATCATTTTAATTAGTGGCAGATTAAAACTACAATCAGATACCATCTCACCCTGACAGTATCAGCACTAATCAAAAGAACAGAAAATAATAAATGTTGGAGAGCTTTCAGGAGACTGGAATTCTTGTGCACTGCTAGTGGGCATGTAAAATGGTACAACCACTATGGAAAACACCATGGCCTCCTTGGAAAGCTAGAAACAGAAATGCCATGTGATCCAGCAACCACATACCTATTACTATATCAAGGAGAAATAGAGCCCTAGCAGCAAACAGACATATGTCAACATATGTCCATTGCAGCATCATTCACAACATCAAAAAAAATGGAAATAAGACAAGAGCCCATCAAAAGATGAATGTTGTTGTTGTTGTTAGGTGCCACTGTCATTTCCGACTCATAGTGACCCTGTGAACAATGGAATGAAACACTGCCCAGTCTTGTGCCATGTCCACAATTATTTTTATCCTTAAGCCCATTGTTGCGGCCACTGTGTCAATCTATCTATTTAAGGGTCTTCTTTTTTGCTGACCCTCCACTCTACCAAGCATGATGTCCTCCTCCAAAGACTGATCCTTCTTGACAACATGTCCAAAGTGTGTAAGATGCAGTCTCACCATCTTTGCACCCAAGGAGGACTGTGGTTGTGCTTCTTCCAGAACAGATCTGTTTGTTCTTTGGCGGTCCATGGTACAGTCAACATTCTTCTCCAACACCACAATTCAAAGGCATCAGTTCTTCTTCTATCTTTTTTATTCATTGTCTAGCTTTCACATGCATATGTTGCAATTGAAAATACGGCTTGGGTCGAGGGTACTTTAGTTTTCAAGGTGACATCTTTACTTTCCAACACTTGAAAGAAGTCCTTGGCAGCAGCTTTTCCCAGTGCAGTGCACCTTTTGATTTCTTGACAGCTACTTCTATGGGCATTAATTGTGGACCCAAGTAAAATGAAATCCTTGACAACCTCAATTCTTTCTCCATCAATGACGGTTTTGCTTACTGGTCCAGTTGTAAGGATTTTTGCTTTCTTGATGTTTAGGTGAAATCCATACTGAAGACGGGTCCTTGATCTTCATCAGTAAACTCGGAAGGATAAGAAGTTTAAAAATTTTATTCAGTGTTTATCCCCCCAGTATACATAGTGTCTGCTATTTCTGTTGCTATTGTCAGCTGCCTTTGAGTTGGCTCCTGACTCATGGTGGTACCATGTACAGTGGAACCAAAGGCTGCCTGGTCCTGCACCCTCCCCATGACGAGTGGTGATCAGGCTGTTATGACCCATGGATTTTCATTGGCTGATTTTCAGAAGCGGATCACCAGGTCCTAGTCCTTAGTCTGTAACTTCTGTGGAAACCTATTTGGTGCCATAGCAACACACAAGTCACCACAGATAGATGTATGGCGGCTGTGTATGTGGTGCATTGTCTGGGAATTAGACTGTGGTTTCCCACATGGAAGATGAGAATTCTACCATCAAACCTGCAATGACCTCACTTGGTAATTCCCCCAAACCCACTGCTGTTGAGTCAATTCCAACTCGTATCAACCCTGTAGACAGAATAGAACTGCCCCACAGAGTTTCCAAGTTGCTCTCGGTTGATTTAAACTGCTGACCTTTTGGTTAGCAGCCGTACCACTTAACCAATAGCCACCGGGGTTTCTACTTGGTACTTAGAGGTATTTAAGTAAATGTTTTTGGAAACAATTAAAGGCAGGTGTCATGGATTGAATTGTGTCCCCCTCCCCCCAAAATGTGTGTAGCAATTTGGCTGGACCGTGACTCCTACATTGTATGATTATCCTCCATTTTGTGATTTTCCTGTGCTGTAACTGCTAAGCTCTGCCTGTGGTTAATACATTGGATTATGTTCAAAGAAGTTTAGAGTGGGAATATAACACCCTTACTAACAGATTTTTCCTTTTGTGTGGCGTGCACTACGTTTTATCCTTTCATTTTGTGTGATAAAAGAAAAGGGAAAGAAGCAGAGGTTTGGGGACCTCATGACCATCAAGAAAGCAACGTGGAGAGCAGCGTATTTCCTTCAGACCTGTGGTTCCTGTGCTGAGACACTCTCACACCAAAGAAAGACTGATGCAACACAAGGACCTTCTTCCTGAGCTGACAAAGAGGGAAAGCCTTGCCGTGGGGCTGACACCTTGAATTCAAACTTGTAGCCTCCTGGGCTGTGTAAGAATAAACTTTTCCTTGTAAAAGCCTTTGACCCATGGTGTTTCTGTGAGAGCAGTACCAGATGACAAAGATAACAGGCAAGGATACAGGAATAAGGGGGGAAGTGCTGTCATTTCAGAAGGGCAGTAGAAAATTCTTATGAACAAGAAGGATTTTTTGTTCCTTTTCAATGCTGTGCCTATGGTTTAGGTGTACTGGGGCTATGTGTGGAAACCCTGGTAGCATAGTGGTTATGTGCTATGGCTGTGAACCAAAAGATCAGTAGTTTGAATCTGCCTGGCACTCCTTGGAAACTCTAGGGGCAGTTATACTCTGTCCTTAGCATTGTTACCAGTTGGAATCAACTTGACAGCAATGGGCTTGGTTTCCGGGAGGGCATGTGTAAATTTCTTTTAGTTGTATAATTAATACTAGACTCACAACTGGACCAATAAGTAACATGATAATCAGAAAAACATTGACATTGTTGAAGATTTCATTTTCTTTGGATCCATAATCAGCATCCACAGAAACAGTATACAAAAAATCAAAACAACACATTGCATTGGGTAAATCTGCTGCAAAAGATCTTTTTAAGTGCTATAAAACAAAAATGTCACTTTAAGGACTAAGGTGCACCTGATCTAAGCCATGGTGTGTTCAATCACCTCATATGCATGGAAAAGCTGGATAATGAATAAAGAAGATAAAAAAATTGATGCCTTTGAATTATGGGGTTGGTGAGGAATATTGAATATACTGTGGAATGCCAGAAGACTGAAGGAATCCACCTTGGAAGAAGTATAGCCAGAATGCTCCTTAGAAAAAGAATGGTGAGACTTATTCTCATAAACTTTGGACATGTTATCAGGAAGAACAGTACCCGGAGAAAGGTATCATGCTTGGTAGAGGGTGAGCAAAAGGGAAGAAGACCCTCAGTGAGGTGGACTGACTTAGTGGCAGCAAAAGTAGACTAAAGAATAACAACGATTATGAGAATGGCATAGGATGGGGCAGGGTTTCATTCTGTTGTACACAGGGTCGCCTTGGGTCAGAACTGACTCAGTGGCACCTAACAACAATGTAGTAATAGGAGTGAACCAAAGAGAAGGGGTCAGCAATCTCTCATCATACATGTGTTTGCACCCGAATATGTTAAATACTCAGTTTAATGGCACTTCTACTAAACTTTTAAAAAATGTTTTAGTCACATATTGAATCTACTTTTCTTAAATAATTTTCTAGGGTGGTAAAAGAAAAAGAAAAGCTTTGAAATTTCTTTGGCGTTTAAACTGTATCTATTTAAGTTAACAGATAAAAGGCCTTCTTTAGTTCACAGAAGAAATGTATTTAATTCATGGCTCAATTTTATTGTAGCTAATAAGCTAGTTATGTCTCCCTTGTCTGGCAAAGTGATAATTGCCTTTTAATATTTTGCTTACCTGGGCTGTAAAACACTGAAAAGGATAAGTGCAAGAAACTGCAGTGGTATGCAGGGACTGGCTTGACTGGCTAGCAAGAGCCAGTTATGCACATCTGGTGGTATAGTGATTAAGTGCTACCTCTGCTAACCAAAAGGCCAGCAGTTCAAATCCAACAGACGCTCCTTGGAAATGCTATAGGGCACTTCTACTCTGCCCTACAGGGTTGCTATGAATTGGAATCTACTCAACGGCAGTGGATTTGATTTTTCGGTTTTCAAACTGCTTTCAGTTGTACCTTCTTGGTAACTTAAAATCACAATAGTGGCAATGTGTTTATGCCATGAAATTTAACAAATGTCATAAATCGGGGATTTCTTTCTTTTTTTTTTTTTTTTTACTTCCAAAGCTAATTGTTAAATAGTTACCAGTATACCATTGGAAATGTGTGAAAGAACACCCGTTTCCTGTATTTGTGATAGGAGAAAATTTGATGGACTGTTGAATTATCATGTCTCTCTTCAAATTAAAAAAAAATAGCTATGCAAAAATTAAAGAACAAAGTATCAGGTAGATTATAGAAGAATATTTACAATATATTTTTGGGTGAGAAAAATAGCAGGGTAATGTTATAGTGTGGTCCTATTTTTTGTAAAATGTAAAGCATGTGTGTGTGTGTGTGTGTGTGTGTATGTTAGAAAAACTGTGTCCAGAAAAGCATCATTTGTATTGATATGGTTGTCATTATGAAGGCAAAACTAGGGAGGGAGAAGAGTGAGGGTCTGTCTCAATGCATTTATCTCTCCCTATGATGTTTAGAGCCCTGGTGATGTAGTGGTTAAAAAATCTGCTGCTAACCAAAAGGTATGCAGTTTAAACCCACCCATCACTCCTTGGTAGCCAGTTCTGTTCTAGCCTACAGGATCTCTGTGAGTAGGAATCAACTAGATGTCAATTTTTTTTTTTTTATTATTGTGATTCAGTGGAAGTATACAATTCAAATCAATATTGTATGCCTGCCTTTCTATAGCTCCATCTACTCTACTCACCCAGTGACAGCACATTCCTCCTTTTTACTCTGTACTTCTAGTACCCTCTTAATAAGCACCTGTCCCCTCCTCTCCACTCTCTTATCTCCGATCTAGAAGAAAACCAGTAGGACAGCCTTCTATAAATGTATAAAACTGTAAGGTACACTCACCAAAAGCTCATACTGTGTAGCCAAGACCAGTCCATTCTTGTCTGAAGAGTTGACCTCAGTACTGGTTTCAGGTTAGGACCAGCAGCAGGTCTAGAGGCCATGTTCCCAGAGGATGCTACAGGCTGTGGGACCATCAATTCTGATTTTTTAGTAGAGTTCTTGAACTGCACATCTCTTTTCCTCATGTTGTCTCAGGAACTTTACATTGTGTCCCACATCACAGCTGCCTTTGATGGCAGCCAGGTAGCATCTGATTCTTCTGGTCTTACGTTGATACAGTCTCTCATTCAAGTGGGTCCTTCTGTCTCCTGGGTTCTTTTTTCCTTGTGTCTTTGATGTTCTTGGTCATCATCTGTTCCAGATGAGTTGAGACCATTTGGTATACCTCAGATGGCAGCTTTCTAGCTTTTACGATCCCAGACATCACTCACCAATATGGAGTGCAGAAGATTCTTTTAGCAAAAGACTAGTTATGTCGATTGACCTCAGTGTCCTCTGAAAGCATGATCCCCAGGCCCCTATCTTTGCTACTCTATCCTTTGATGTATTGAGTGAGTTTAGTAAACCTTTCAGTTTATGGTGTAGTCCAGTTATGCTGACCTGCTGTCTACCACGTGCTATCACTCCTTTCACCTAACTAAATTCCTATTGACTATCTACTCTATGACCAACTCCCTCCCTGCCTCTCCACTCTTGTAGCCATCAAAGAGTCTTTTCTTCTGTACTTTAGTCCATTTTTAAATCCTTATAGCAGAGGTCTCATACAATATTTGTCCTTTTGCAGCTGATTGCTTTCACTCAGCATAGTGTCTTCTAGTTGAAACCAGGTTATGAGATGTTTCCTAAAATCATCATTGTTTTTTTATCGTGGCATAGTGTTTCATTGAGTATATGTACCATGGTTTGTTTATCTATCCATCTGTTGATGGGCACCTAGGTCTATTCCATCTTTTGCTACTGTGGACAGTGCTGCCATAAACATTCTAGTGCATATATCTGTTCATGCGATGGCCTTTATTGTTGTAGTATATATTCCAAGCAGTAGGATTGCTACATCATATAGTACTTCTATCTCTAGCTTTTTCATGAAGTATCAAATTTCTTTCCAAAGAGGCTGTACCATTTTGCATTCCCACCAGCAATGTAGGAGCATTCCAGTCTCTCTGCAGCCTCTCCAGCATTTGTTGTTTTGTGTTTTCTGGATTATTGCCAACCTGGTTGGGGTGAGATGGTATCTCATTGTAGTTTTGGTACGGATTCCTTTAATAGATAATGATCATGAGCATTTCCTCCTGTATGTTTAGGCTGCCCGGATGTCTTCTTTGGTGAAGTGTCTGTCCATTTCCTTGTCCATTGTTTAATTGAGTTATTTACCTTTTCCTTGTTGATATTTTTAGTTCCTTGTAGATTATGGAAATCAGATGTTGATCTGACATGTAGTAGCCAAATATTTTTCCTGTTCTGTAAGTAGTCTTTTAACTCTCTTGATGAAGACTTTAGATGAGCATATGTGTTTGCTTTTTGGCAGTTCCCACTTATCTGCTCTCTCATCTGTTGTTCGTACATTGTTAGTCAGATTTTGCAGTCTGTCTAAGCCATGTATTAGAGCTTTCATTGTTGACCTTATTTTTTCTTGAGTTATGTTTATTGTTTTAGGTTTGATAGTTACATCTTTGATCTATTTTGAGTTAATTTTTGTGTTACGTGTGAGATAAAGGTCTTGTTTCTGTTTTTTACAGATGGGTATCCAATTTTGCCAACACTGTCTGTTAAAGGGACTGTTTTATACCAGTTTTCAACTTTGGACCTTTGTCGAAAATTAGCTGCTCATAACAGGATGGTGATATTTCTGTGGTCTCAATTGTGTTCCATTGGTCTACATGTTTTTTTTTTGCACCAGTATACCAGGCTGTTTTGAGTACCATGGCAGTGTAGTAGGTTCTAATGTTGGGAACGAAAAGACCTCCCACTGTGTTCCTCTCTTTCAGTAGTGTTTTACTTATCCAGGGTTTCTTTGCTTTCTAAACAAAGTGATTTGTTTCTCCATCTCATTGAAAAATGACACTGGAATTTGTATTGGGATTGCATTCTGTAAGTAAATCACTTTGGGTAAAATAGACATTTTCTCAATGTTAAGTCTCCTATCTACTATCAAGATAGGTTTCTCCACTTAGGTAAGTCTCTTTTGGTTTCTTGCTGTAGGGTCTTGTAATTTTCTCTGTATAGGTCTCTTCTCTGGTTAAATTTATTCCTAGGTATTTTATCGTCTTGGGGACTATAGTAAGTGGGTACTGATTGGGTGATTACCTCTTTGATGATCTCTGTGTTGGTATAAAGGAATCTTACTGATTTACTCATGTTTATCTTATATCCTGAAACTTAGATAAACTCTTCTATTAGTTTCAGTAGTTTATTTACGGATTCTTCACAGTTCTCTGTGTATACGATCCTATCATCTGCAAATAGAGATATTTTTACTTTTTTATCTATGTGGATGCCCTTTACTTCTTTGTCTTGTCTGATTGCTCTGGCTAAAACCTGTATCTTAATTCTGAATAGAAGTGAGATTGTGCATCCTTGTTTAGTTCCCGTTCTCAGAGGGAAACCTTTCTGTGTCTCTCCATTCAGGACGATGTAGGCAGTTGGCTTTTTGTAGATGCCCTTTATTGCACTGAGACTTTTCCCTTCTACTCCTATTTTGCTGAGAGTTTTTAACATGAATAGGTGTTGGACTTTGTCAAATACCTTTTCTACACCAATTGACAAAATCAGGTAACTGTGAATATCTTTTGTATTATTTGTGTAGTTGATCACATTAATTGTTTGTCTTGTGTTGAACCAATCCTGCATCCCTACTATGAATCCAACTTGGTCATGATGAATTATTTTTTTGATATGTTGTTGAGTTCTATTGGCTAAGAGTTTGTTGAAGATTTTTGCACAGGATTCATGAGTGATATTGGTCTGTAATTTTTTTTTTTTTTTTTTTGTGGGATCTTTTCCCAGCTTCAGTGTCAGTGTAATGCTGGCTTCATAGAATGAATTTGAGAGTATTCCATTCTGTTCTATGCTGTGAAATAGCCTCAGTAATATCAGAATTAACTCCTCTCTAATAGTTTGGTAGAATTCTCTGGCAAAGTCGTCTGAGCTGGGACCTTTTTTGGTTGATAATTTTTTGTTATTATTTTTCAATTTCCTCTTTTGTGATGAGTCTTTTAAGTTGTACTTCTCCTTGTGGTAACTGTGGTAGGTGACATAAATCTAGAAATTTACCCATTTCCTCTAGATTTTCCAATCTGTTATAGTACAGTTTTTCATAGCTTCTGTTGTGACACCTTTGACTTCAGTTGGGTCTGTTGTGACATCTCCTGTCTCATTTCTTATTTGGATTATTTGTTTCCTCTCCTATTTTTCTCTTTTAAGTTTAGCCAATGGTTTATCAACTTTGTTGATAAGTCCTATACCTGCTAACCAAAAGTTGGCAGCTCAAATCTGCCAGGTGCTCACTGGAAACTATGGGGCAGTGCTACTCTGACCTTAGGGTTGCTATGAGTCAGACCCAACTTGACGGCACTGAGTTTAGTTTTTGTTTTTTTCCAAGGAAGAGCTTTTGGTTTTGCTGATTCTTTCAATTCTTTTTCTATTCTCTCATTCATTTAGTCTGCTCTAATTTTTTTTATCTTTTTTCTTCTGGTGTCTGAGAGGTTCTTTTGTTGTTCTCTTTTTACTTCTTCAAGCTGTAGTGTTAATTCTTTGTTTTGGGACCTTTCTTCACTCCAGATGTGTGCACTGATAAATTGACCTCTGATCACTACTTTTCATGTATCCCATAGGTTCTAGTAGGATGTGTTTTCACTCCTATTTGATTTCATGAATTTCTTTATTATGTCTGATTTCTTCTAAGCTCCATAAATTTTTTGAGCTAGTTGTTCAGTTTCCATGAATTAAAATTTCTACCTATGTTTTTCCTGCAATTGGTTTCCACCGTTATGGCTTTATGATCTGAGAACATGCTTTGCAATAATTCAGTGGTTTGAATTTTGAGACTTGCTTTATGATCCAATACATGGTCTATTCTAGAGAAGGTTCCATATGCATTGGAAAAAAGGTGTACTTGTCTGTTGTTGTGTAAAAAGTTCTGTATATGCCAGTGAGGTCTAATTGGTTGATTGTCACAATAAGATCTTCTGTATCTTTACTGAGCTTCTATCTGGATGATCTGTCCGTTACTGAAAGCAGAGCCTTGAAGTCTCCTTCTATTACTGTGGAGTGATCTATCTCATTTTTCAACTTGCCAGTGTTTGTTCGATGTATTTAGATGCTCTGGTATTGGGTGCATAAACATATAATATTTTTATATTCTGCTTATGTATTGAACCTTTCAGCAATAAATAGTGACCATCCTTGTGCATGATGGTAGATTTACATTAAAATCTATTTTATCTGAGATTAGTATTACCACTCCTGCTCTTCTTTGCATGTTGTTAGCTTGGTATATATCTTTCAATTTGTTCATATCATTAAGTCTAAGGTATATTTCTTGTAAGCAACATACAGACAAATTGTGTTTTTTGACCCAAGCTGTTACTCTCTGCCTCTTTATTGGAGCAGTCAATTCATTTACATTCAGTGTGGTTATTGATAGGTATGTGTTTAGTGCTGTCATTTTGGTGACTTTATTTTTGTGCTGTTGATATTTTCTTTGTTCCACTTAATAGTCTCTTCTGGGTTGGTTTTCTTTTTATCTTTTTCAGTGTTGGTTTTGTGTCTGTTGAGACTCCTGTAAGATGTTTCTTGTTTTGATATGTAGCATTGTTAGTTTGCACTGAGGCTACCACTTAAATCTGTTTTAATGTTCTAAGTTTAAATCATTCTTTAATTGCTGTATATCTCTTTAACTTCCTCTTTATCTGAAAAGGTTACAATTACTGTAATGCATCCTTCTTTATAGTTTGATGATGGCATAGTTTTCATTTTAAGATCTCTGGTTCCTTACTTCTACTATTTTAGCTTTGATTGAGCTTTGTGACTACCTTAACTGAGTAGGACTCTGGATCCCATGTCCTGCATTGCACACTTAAGTGTACATCTCACAGTATTGGTTTTCTAAACGAAGAGTTTCTTTCAGTATTTCTTGCAGTTTTGGTTTGAATTTTGCAAAATCTCTAAGCTTCTGTTTATCTGAGAATGTCTTAATTTCTCCATCATATTTGAGAGACAGTTCTGCACGATGTGTTATTCTGGGTTGGAAGTTTTTCTCCATCAAGGCTGTTTTAGTCAGCTAGTTCTGCTGTAACAGAAATACCACAAAGTGGATGGCTTTAGCAAAGAAAAGTTTATTGTTACACAGTCTGGTATGCTGCAAGTCCAAATTCAGGATGTCCACTCCAGAGAAAGACTTTTTCCCTTGTTGACTCTGGAGAAAATCCTTGTGTTGGATCAGTCTTTGTTCAGGGAGCATCTTGGTTCAGGAATCTCAGGTCTGAAGGACACACTCTTCTCCTGGTGGTGCTTTATTGATGGTATGAGGTTCCCAATACTCTGTTTGCTTCTCCTTCTTTTTATCTTCCATGGAATGAAAGGATACAGGGTGATGAAAACCATACTCCAGAGTAACTTCCTTTAGAGTGGAGCAGGGAGGCGATCTTATGACGAGATTTTCAGTCCCACCCTAATCTTCTCTAATGTAATCCAGTCTGTTAACCACTGGCAGAGATTATGATTTACAGCATCAGGAAATCACAAAATGGAAGGCAATCACAGAATACAGGGAATCCTGACCCAGACAAATTACTACAAGTATTTTTTGGGGAGACATAATTTAATCCATGACAAAAGCTTTGTATGTGTCATCCCACTGCCTTCTTGCCAACATGTCAGATGAAAACATACAGGGCTTTCCTTTGTACATTAGCTTTGCTTTAAGCATAGCTGCCTTTAAGGGTATCTCTTTATGTTTCATTTTATTAAGTTTGATTATAACATATCTTGGTGACTTTTGGGGTTCTATCTTTTGTATTGTTCAATAAGCATCTCAAATAGCTATGTTCTCTTCTTTCAAATCGGGGAAGTTTTCTGTCAGCAACTGTTCAACAATTCTCTCTGTATTTTCTGCTATTCCTCTCTGTTCAGGAACACCAATTATTTGTAGATTATTCCGCTTGATAGATGCCACATGCTTCTTAATGTTTCTTAATTTTTCTTGTTTTTTGTTTTCTCTGATTTCTCCTCGAAATGCTGGTGTCAGTTGCTTTATCTTCAGTCTTACTAATTGTGCATTTTGTTTCCTCAATCTCACTCTTCTAGCTTTGCTTTGAATTGTCTAACTCTGTAATTTTATTATTGACCTGTTATATTTCAGATCACTGATGTTCTAACTGTTCATACAGCCCACTTAATTTTTCATTTTGTTCTGCCACACTTTGTTTAATCTCTAGAAGGGCTCTGTACATAATTCTCTTGTGTTCTACCTCCAATAATTTCAGAAAGTCTTCTTCATCCTGGGTGTTTTTTTGATTCTTCATTTTGGGGATTTTCTGGATCCATGCTGGTCTACTTCTTTAAGTGGTTAGATATTGATTTTTATCTCTGCACCATCAAAAAGCTGTTAAGTTTCTCTGGTGCTACACAATGGGAGCTGTGGTATAGTTTTAAGAAGGAAGAGAGGGCACTTATAGAGTTTGTTGCCAGCCACTGCTGCATTTTTTAGGCACAACAGACTTATATATAGGTTCTCTGGCAGCATATATACTGTCAAGCTTGGTGATGCTGCTTGGTTTGGTGGCTGGCCCAAGCCGGATCTTCAGGGGTGGCAGGCCCTGCTTCTTGGCTGATAAAGGTGGTGAGCCACTTAGGTTGACTCTCTGGCATAATGGCAGTGAAGACTAAGTTGCAGCTCAGGGGAGGGAGAGAAAAGGGATGCCACCACACTTGACTTCCAGGGTCTGCTGCATTCTTTAGATGTGTATAACTTAAAAACTCAGCTTTTCTGCTTAGAGGGGCACTGTCCAGCAACAACCAAAAGCAACCAGGCCCTCAGGTATGGCAGACTCCTGCCCCCTACTTATACAGTCCCTGGGAGGCCATCTGCCAACACTATGATGTGGCTCTGTGAAGGGCAATGGAAAGAGCGCCGCCACACTATACTGCCAGTCACTATTGCATTCTCTATCTGTTCTTGTCTTAAAAGCTGCTTTTCTGCTGAGAGAGGCATTGACCAGCCAGAGTTGACAGCAGCCAAGCCCTCAGGGATGGCAGGCCCCAACTCCTGGCTGACAAAGATGGCACCTTATTTATGGAGTCTCTTGTGGACCATCTGCAGACACTATGATGTTTCTCAAAGAAAGGAAGGGTTAGGGAACTGCTGTCCTCAACCATAACCACCACTATGTTGTCTAGGTATGATTGTCTTAAAAACAGCTTTTTTGCTGGGAGAAGCACTAATCTGACAGGCACTGTTGTTCAGCATATGAATTAGCCCCAGTTGAGCCCTCAGGCATGGCTGACTTCATTTTTTAGCTGACCAAGATAGCATCTCACTTGAGCCTCCTCTCTTGCAGAGAGTCTATAGTGTCTATGTCACAGGTCAGAGATGAGAGTCAGGAGGGGCACTGGCACCCTTTGTCACCAGCCATCACTGGGTTCTCTATATGTGGCTGTCCTAAGCACAGTCTCTTTGCTGCAGGACATGCTGTTTACTTAGGCACTACAGTTTGGCATAGTAGCCATCCCGTGCCAGGCTCTCAGGCTTGGCAGTTCCAGTTTCAGCCTCCTGGTTAACCAAGAAGACGTTTGTACCAGTAATCTTCTCAGCAGAGCACTGGCAGAAGCGGGACTCAGTGGTTGTTGCCTTGCCTCCGACAGAGGTATTTCTTCCTTTCTGTTGCCCATTCCAACATCACAACTCTATGCCTGATCTTGGGGCTCCCAGAATGTCTACATTGCTTTGTTCAGTTATTTTTCTAGGCCTTAGTTCTCAGAGGGAGTTGAAGAGATGGATGTTTAGTCTTCCAGTTTGGCCTCACTCTCCAAAATTTTTTTTTTTTAAGTAAAGTTTGGCTTAAAAAAGGATGCATAACTTAAAGAGTACTAATTTTTGTTTTCATGTGCTTAATTTTTAATTTTTGATGGAGGAGTGGGTGTTTATAAATGTTTATATTTATGTAAATGCTTGTTTGACTATCATACGAGATGGTGAGTTGCTTGAGCATCAGTTAGAAGTCACTGGTATCACATCAACAGATACAAGTTTTGAAATGGAAAAATAGATCAGTCTTTAATATTTACAATAAAGTTTATTTAGTTAGCCCTGAACGGTTCATTCGCCAAATAAGTAGTCTTTATACCATGCAGTGCCAGCTGAGGATGTCTGATTTGGTCAGACAGAACTGACTGGAGAAAGGAGATTGAGGTGGCCTCATTGGAGAGGCCCCTGAGCAAAGATCTAACACGGGCTTGCAAAGCTTGGCAGGGAGGAACTGTAGTGCATTCTTGAACAAATGTGGAAAAGCGGCAACCAGCAACCAGGTGCCATTTGTTCCGCTCCAATTTATGATGACCTCATGTGAGTCACAATAGAACAGCTCTCCACTGCATTTTCAATGACTGATTTTCTGCAAGTAGATTACTAGGTCTTTCTTTTGAGGCGCCCCTGCATATACTGTAATCTCCAACCCTTTAGTTAGTGACTGAATGCATCAGCCATTTGCAACACTCAGGGACTCTGAAAGTAGTGCTAGAGAACATTCATTCAGAGGTAATGAAATAGTGAGGAGTGCAAACAAAAGGAAGGAAAATGAACTAAAAACACAGCACTAACAACAATCCAGACATGAAGTGGCGAGTGCTTAGATTAAGGTTGGGTAGTACCCATCCCCCTTCTATAATTATACAAAGAAAAATAAATTTTTGAAATGTTTTGAAGGGGAGCATTAAAAGATTGTGGTGGCTGAATAAATAAGGATAAAGAAAATGACATTATGGATGACTTCAAGGTTTTGGGCCTGGGAGCCTAAACACGATTATAAATGCAACAGTTGGAAGGACAATCTATTTCAGAAGATGAAACAAGGAGTTATACTTTGGATGCATTGAGTTATAGATGATTTGAGGGCATGCAGGTGGATCTGCATTCCACAAAAACAAGGCTCCAGGAATTGATGGAATATCAATTGAGATATTTCAACAAAACAGTTGCAGCACTGGAAGTGCTCACTCATCTATGCCAAGAAAATTGGATGATTGCTACCTGTCCAACTGACTGGAAGAGATCCATATTTATGTCCATTCCAAAGAAAGGTGATCCAACCAAATGTGGAAATTGCCAAACAATATTGTTAATATCACTCACAAATAAAATTTTGCTCAAGATCATTCAAAAGTGACTGAAACAGTATATTGACAAAAAACTGCCAGAAATTCAAACTGGATCCAGAAGAAGATGTGGAACCAGGGATATCATTGCTGAAGTCAGATAGATCTTGGCTGAAAGCAGAAAGATGTTTACTTGTGTTTCATTGACTATGCAAAGGCATTTGACTGTGTAGATTGTAATAAATTATGTCAAACATTGTGGAGAATGGGAATTCCAGAATACCTAATTGTGCTCTGTAAGGAATCTGTACATGGATCAAGAGGCAGTAATGCAAACAGTACAAGAGGACACATATGGTTTAAAGTCAGGAGAGGTGTGCATTAGGGTTGTATCCTTTCACCATGCCTTTTTAATCTGTATGCCAAGCAAATAATTGAAGAAGCTGGATTATGTGAAGAAGAGTGAGGCATCAGTATTGTGGGATGACTCATTAATGACCTGCGTTATGCAGACGACAACACCTTACTTGCTGGAATTGAAGATTTGAGACACTTATTGATGAAGATCAAGGACCACAGCCTTCAATATGGATTGTACCTCAACATCAACAAAACAGAAGTCCTCACAACTGGACCAGTAAGCAACATATTCATAAATGGAGAAAGGATTGAGATTGTCAGCATTTCATTTTCCTTGGGTCCACAATCAATGCCCGTGGAAGCAGTAGTCAAGAAATCAAAGGTGCATGGCATTGGGAAAATCTACTGCCAAGGACCTCTTTCAAGTACTGAAAAGAAAGATGTCACCCCAAAGGCTAAAGTGCACCTAACCCAAACTATATTTTCAATCACGTCGTATGCATGTGATAGCTGGACAATGAACAAAGAAGACAGAAGAAGAACTGATGCCTTTGAATTTTGGTGTTGGAGAAGAACGCTGAATGTCCCATGGACTGCTAAAAGAACAAACAAATATGTTCTTGAAGTACAACCAGAGTGGTCCTTGGAAGCAAAGATGGCAAGACTGCCTCTTACATTCTTTAGACACATTGTCAGGAAGGATTAATCCCTGGAGAAAGACATTAAGCTTGGCAAAGTGAAGAGTCAGCAAGAAAAGGAAGACCCTCAACGAGACAGACTAACACAGTAGTAATAATGATGAGTTTAAGCATAAAAATGATCTTGGGTATGGCACAAAAGCAGACAGTGTTTCATTCTGTTGTTCATAGGGTTGCTATGAGTCAGAACTGACTTGAAGACACCTAACAACAACAACAACAACAGGTGGATCTGTACTGGAAGTAGTTTAAAATATAAATTGGAGATACCCTTTCAGAAACAATATAGGCATGAGATTTGAAACTAACTATGGGTGCACTTACGCATTGCACTGGGAAAATCTGCTGCAAAAGACCTCTTCAAAGTATTTAAAGTAATGATGTCACCTTGAAGACTAAAGTGCACCTGACCCAAGCCATGGTATTTTCAGTCACATCACATGCATGTGAAAGCTGGACTATGAACAAAGAAGGCAGAAGAAGAATTGATGCCCTTCAACTGTGGTGTTGGAGTAGAATGTTGAATGTACGATGGACCACCAAAAGAACCAACAGATCTGTTCTGGAAGGAGTACAACCAGAGTGCTCCTTGGAAGCAAAATGGCAAGAGTGCGTCTTACATACTTCGGATATGTTGTCAGGGAAGATCAGTGCCTGAAGAAGGATGTTATGCTTGGTAGAGTGGAGGGTCAGTGAAAAATGGGAAGACCCTTGATGAGATGGATCAACACAGTGTCCATAACAGTGGGCTTAAGCACAAAAACAATTGTGGACATGGTGCAAGACTGGGGCAGTGTTTTGTTCTGTTGTTATAGGGTTGCTGTGAGTCAGAACTGACTCAACAGCATGTAACAACAACAACAACAATGGATGCACTTACCCTCAAGAGAGCAACAGAAGGAAGCATCAGGCAGTCAGTTCTGCTGGAGAGGAAGAAGGCTAGGAAGAGGAGAAGGAAGTGGGCCTAACAGAAAAGGAAGCCAAGGAGTGATCAGAGATGGATAAAAACCAGGAAGGAACACTGTCACAATAATCCACTGGAGGCCAAATATAGTGTCAGATGCTCCACAAGGACCAAGGAAGATGAAATACTAGAAAAGAGAAAGTGGTCATTTTTAACTTTCTTGGGAGTTGTTCTTGTGAGTGCGGATGTTAGTGGTGGGATGGAGCGGAAGACCGAAACTAAATCAGGTATTAAGGGATACATACACATGTCAGTCGATTGAGTTTTTCAGCACAAGACAGAGGAAAGAACCAATTAGAATTAGAAGAGTGCAGGAGGATCAATCAATACTTTGTTAGATTTTTAAGGTAAGGGATAAGTGAGAATATTTAAAGGTAAGTAGAAAGGACCCTATGATAAGCAACTGAAAATGCTACAAGTAGGAAAGGATAGGACCCAAAGAATAACTTATGTAGCATTACAGGGAAGATGGAACTGATAATGGATCTTGTTCTCCAAGGTTATAGGTAAGGACAGGAGAAAGATGTGATCTGTGAAGGGAAGACAGGGATATGCAAGTTTCTCTGAGTTCAAGCTTCTGTGAGACTAGAGGCAGTATTATCTTCCATGTGACATGGATGAAAGGAAAGACTGGGAATAACAACTAAGAATACTGTGATAAGAGTCAATCAAAGACTAATTAGAAGGACTTTTGAGCACCAGCAATGGTCAAAACAAAACTGGGCAACAAAATCCTATCACAGATCACCTATGTCTCATTTTCTAAACAGGATTTTTGAATTTCATTCAGATTAGACTGGTTTAAGTCAAATGCCAATAATTTAAACAATCACCGGAGCCCAGGTCACATACACTGATTGCATTAACACCTAGAGCTGGGCGCACCTAGAGCTGGAATTATCCCAGTTAGCCTAGAAGTATATGAGCTGCATGTTGAAGATACAGGCAACTGGATGGAAGAAGGTTTACTGATTGGAGTGTGGGATGGGGAAGGGAGATGGATGCTGGTTGAGTAACCACAATTCTGTGCTATACTGAACCAGCACAAAAGAGACTGATACTCCAAGTGTAATGCCAATTTGTTCATTTAAGGCAAAAATAGAAATGTAAACCAGACTAGAAAGTTTGTGTCAGCTAATCAGTGCATTTTACACCCATAGAAAAGATTTATGGTAAGACAAATTGACATCAGAAAGTTGCTTGGTGAGCATAGAATCCAATTTAATTCAATTCACTGCAAACAAATATTTACCAAATGTCTACTAGTCTGGGTGATGTTAACAGCTGGTGTCACTGAGTTACAGTAGCCTAACATGCTCAAGAATGAACATTGGTGCTGAAGACACACTGTTAGATGCTCACTGTCTCTCCCTCTCCTCCTTTAGTTCTCAGGCTGACAAGCCTTTGTAGTAATGTGGTCTTTCTTCAAACTGAGTCTAATACAAACTGAAGATATTTCACCTCTTGTGCACTGCAATCACATTCCTTGAGTAGAATTTAAAGGACTCCTCAGTTATCCTTCATGTAAAGTAACATCATATTGTGGGAGTACGTTGTGACCCCAAGGAAATTTCTTCCTGTGATCATCATAACCACCTATCTCCCAGCCTCTTCCAGTGCATACTACCTGAAGAGATTCATGAAAACAAAATCTGATCTCTCACTTGTTTACTTAAAAGCTTTCAATGGCTTGCTGTTTTCCTTGATAGAAAATTCAGATATTTGTAAGGGACTTGGAGGCTTCTTTTGCTTTTAGTTACTGTTGTTATTTGCCATCAAATCCACATGTACAGAGTAAAACTACTCTGCAGGATTTTCAAGGCTGTGTCCTTTAAGAAGATCACCAGGCCTTTCTTCGAAGGATCCTTTGGGTGGGCTCGAATCTCTAATCATTTTGGCTAGTAGTCAAGCTCTTAACCTTTTGTGCTACTCACGGACTCTTTCATTCCTTTTATTCCATGCCATAGTCTGAGCTCCAACCTCACATGTGTTACTGGCTTCCCTCTTATTTCCCTCACCAGAACACTCCATCACTTCATTCGTTTAACTCCTTTTCATCCTTCAGATGTCACTTGGATAAATAAGGTGTTCTTGATCTAAGCCATAATATTTTCACTTGCCTCAGAAGCATGAGAAATCCTGACAACGAAAAAGGAAGACTGAAGGAGAACTGACTTATTCGAATTCTGGTGCTGATGAAGAATACAGAATAAACCACCAGCTGCCAGGATAATGAATGAATTAGTCTTTGCAGAAATACAGCCAAAATACTTCTTAGAAGTGAGAAGGTGAGCTTACTTTGGACACATCATCAGGAGGTGCCAATCCCTAGAGAAAGATAATCATGGTTGGTAAAGTAGAGAATCAATGAAAAAGAGGGAGGCTCTCAATAAGATGAATTAACACATTGGCTGCAACAAAGGACTCTAACATAGCAATGAGTGTAAAGATGGCATACGACCAGGCAACATTTCATTCTGCTATACATAAGGTCACCACGAGTCAGAGTGACCTTGATGGCACCTAACAACATGATCCTTAGGTGTCCATTTAGATGCCATTTCTCCCAGAAAAGCTCTATCACCACCCTGCTCTCCCCAGACTAGTTACTCTTGCTGAGCACCTCCCAAGCCCAACTATATATCCCCATCCCAATTATCATTACTTGTTCCGTGGTTTGAATTGTCCTGTAGACACTAAGCTTCTTGAAGGTAGGGGTGTGTTTACGCTGCTTATGTTTTATCCCTAGTATGCAACTTGATGGGAACCATGGTGGCATAGTGGTTAAGTGCAAGGCTGCTAATCAAAAGGTCGGTACTTCAAGTCCACCAGATACTGCTTTGAAACTCTATGGAGGCAGTTCTCTTCTGCCTTACAGGTTTGCTAGGAGTCAGAATCAACTCTACGGCAATGTGGTTTGTAACCTTGGTACTCCCACGAGAGCTATTCAACAAATATCTGTTAATAGAAGTGAATAAAGAAGAGGCTGACTCATCATTACTGATAAATTTATTAAGCACCTATTCTGGACAAGATGTCGAGCTAGGCCATTGGAGGTACAAAAGTACTGAATTGCCTCCTTTGAATACCCTAGTTAGTGAAACAGCACGTGTCTTGGTCATCTAGCGCTGCTATAACAGAAACACCACAGACGGATGGCTTTAACAAAGAGGAATTTATGTTTTCATGGTCTAGTAGGCTAGAAGTCCAAATTCAGAGAGTCAGCTCCAGGGAAAGGCTTTCTCTACTGAGCCTGGAGGAAAATCCACACCATCAGTCTTCACTTGCTCTAGGAGCTTCTCCACACAGGAAGCCTGGGTCCAAAGGACGTGCTCTGCTCGTGGCCCCGCTTTCTTGGTGGTATGGTTCCCCTGTCTCCCTGCTCGCTTCTCTCCTTTATATCTCAAGACAGATTGGCTTAGGACACTATCTAATCTTAAAGTGTCACCAGTACAGCTGCCACTAACCCATTCCATTACATCATAGTGACAGGATTTACAATACATAGAGAAATCACATCAGAAAACAAAATGGTGGGCAGTCACATAGTACTGGAAATCGTGACTTAGCCAAGTTGACAGATGTTTATGGAGGTCACAGTTCAATCCATAACATCATGTAAAAACATACAATTCATAGTATGAGAGAGCTTATTTTAAATACTGAAGGTATCATGTAGACCAGGATTTCTCAACCTCAGCACTTTTTACATTTTGGGCTGGGTAATTCTTTTTCATGTGTGTGTGTGTGTATGTGCAGAGAGGGGGGTGGAGGAAGGTCCTGTGTATTGTAGGGTATTTAGCAGCATCTTTGGTTTCTATGCACTAAATACTAGTAACTCTGTCCTCCCAGTTGTGACAACCAAAAATATCTGCAGACATTGCTAGGTGTCCACTGGGGAACAAGGTCATCCTTGGTTAAGAACCACTGATGCAGACTGCGATGGGCTGAGGTCTGGAGTGAGAATGGAGACCTCAGAGCTGGGGGAGAAGCTTGTAATTCGTGAAGTCCAGGAAACGGTTCTTCCACCTGGTTCATGGGGAGCTGAGAACATCAAAGAGGTCAACAAAGATGATGCTTGAAAGAATTTAATGTGGTGGGTGGTGTGGAAGAAGGGGTGGATTGCAGAGGAAGTAAATAAGCTTAAGTTCAAATCTGAGTTTGGTTGTTTAGTGCAATGTGGAGAAAGCTAATTAGCTTTTCTCAAGTCTCAAATCATCTGTAAAATTGAAATAGTAATAGTACCCATCTCACAGACCTGAAGTGAGAATTAAATGAATTAATGCTTTAAAAAACTTCATATAGTTCTTGGATCAAAGAAGGCACAATGAATGCCAGCTGCTGTCACTACACTTTGAAAAAACAATAGGAGAGATGTAGATTGAAGTACTAAAAATTTAACATTCTAATTAAAAATTAGAGACTTTATGTTAAAAATGAAATTATATTTAGTGCAAAGCAATCATTTAATAAAAACAGAAAATTATTATTGTGAGGTATTAGTGGTTCAGTAATAGAATTCTCACCTTGTATGCAAGGATACCTAGGTTTGATTTACAGCCAGTGCACCTAATGTGTAGTAACCACCTGTTGGTTAGTAGCTTGGGTGCTGCTATGATGATAAGATTTAGCTTCTAGACTAAGACAGACTAGGAAGAAAGCCTTGTGATCTACTTCCAAAAGCCAGCCAGTGAAAACCCTATGGATCACAACGGTTCAAGCCGCAGTCCATCATGGGGATGGCCAAGGAACAATCAGTGTGTCTTTCCATTGTACACAGAGTCACCAAGAGTAAGAGCTGACTCAGTGGCAGCTAACAACAATGACAACAATAAGTAGATCAGTATAAAATCAAACAAGTGTAAAAACTGATATGAGACCAAGAGTTTGTACACTAAATACTTGACTCTTTACCTAGATTTGAACTAGAGTGTGTGCATTTTAGAAGTTCAAGGAAATGGGCTTTGGTTTTCAAGGCAGTTCTGAGCCTAGTAAACTTCACAGGATCACTAAAGCCAATTAGGAAGCAGGCCGTATGATGCTGCTGCTGGATGTCCATCTTCTGAGGACAAACTTGTGTCTCAAGCATCAGGGAAGCTTCCACTGACTTTAGTACACTTCCTTGCAGGAGGTAGCTCTGTAAATGTTTGTGCAACAGTTGAATTGCCTTAATGAACTTCAAATAAGACTTCCTTTAGGTGACTTTGAATTAAACCAAACTGATTCTCTCAACCTCTGGTGGCTCATCACCGTACCAGAGAGAACACATTTCACATCTGCTGTGAAAGGAAAAAAGCCTGCTGGCTTAGAGACAAGTCAGGTTTTGTGCTTCAATAACATGTGAAAAATCCATTTCCCAATAGTCCTGTGATTCATTTGCTCCACTGTGTCTGCTAAACGAATTTCCCAGTTGTGATTTGCATTGTAGTATGTTTGGTATTTCAAGGTAGAACAAAGAATGCCTCAGAATGATTAACTACATGAAAACATTTAGGTACAGGATAGCTTTAGAAAAACAAACAAAGAAGCCCTCGCAAATACTGGCCTGTGTTTTCAGGATTTGTTTTAAAGAGCTGTTGAAATTCTCTTTTCTATCAGAAACCCAAAAATACCAAGCTGAGATTTTATCACAGCATTTTCTGAATCAATTCAAGCTCTGCCAATGAGTCAGTACGTTTCTATTATGGGCTTCATAAAAATTCAATGCAGCCGTGTAAATAACAAAGTTTTTTATAAAAAGTAAATAAATATACTTTGATTTTGACGGCTAATTGCCTTGTAGAGGTTGGGTAATTTCCTGTTCAAGGATTTCCTGAGGGTCTTTCATCCTTAAAAATATTACTTTCAAGCAGAAAAAAATAATCCATCATATTTTTGAAATTCACAGCAGTAGAAGGAGAGGTTTTTAGAGGTTTCTAATTATGGAACTTGGAATGTAGTCATGATAGAACTACTGTATGATCACTTCTTTTTGGAGTTCACTAACTTGACTTTCCCCCTATGGCTGACTTTGACTTTCTTGTAGTTAAAATCAACTTTAGTGTCAGAAGTCACCAGCCATTTACTAATTTTTTTTTTTTAATTTTAAGTGAAAAGCCCTTGAATTATTTCTTAAGTAGTCTGCCTCTCACAGGAATGTTGATTCCTTCTGCTAACTGCAACCATCCCCTCTCTCTGCTTCGCAAACATGACTGACAAGATAACATGACTCTTAGGCATGCTGATGACAAACAGCCAGAGACAGGTGACAATGAGTGCCAGCCTCAAGATCCTTTGTCACTGAGATTTTGAAATTATGAAGACCCAATTGACTCACTAGGAATGACATTGACAGAAGGTGCTTTGGTCAAGGATTAAAGGTCTTTCGCTTCTAGCTGTGCTTTCCTAGAAACAGTAGGGCCCGTCATTTGGAAGGGAGTTTACCAGAAAGGAGAATGGCAAGCTAAAAGGCAGAACAACTCAAAGTATTGAATGAAACTACCTGGATGAAAATTCAATGCACAGAGCACTTATACTGGGCATAGGAAATTCAGCCTCTGGAAGAATGTGCCTCCATAGGACAAACCAGTCCTGACACATGGTAGACACTCAGGAAATATTGGTAGAATAAGTAAGTGAATGAATAGCTGACCTGGGCTATGACAAATTCATACAGTTTGTTCTTAACTGTAATATCAGAAAATATGATGTGTTGTGACAAGTCATAAAATACATAGCAACTAATTGGTCAATGATATGAAATATCAGGAGTGTGGAATGACTTGCTTTTATTAAACGAAATTGGAGCTGATTCAAGTTTATATCTATGATGCTGTTGCTTTCACTCTTTGTTATTCTGATATGATGTCTTCTGATAGTTTCTTGTGTATTGTTATAGTTGTGATTATAGATGACTATACAACTTGTGATTTCATAGCTCCTGTTTATTTCTTAATTTTTCACATGAGTAAGGTGGCAAGAGTGGATGAAGGACATGTGTAATACATCTATATCTGTATGGCATGAGAGCAAGAATGATGTTGTGAATGTTGGTAACAATGACACAAGAGTTACTATCATTGAATCAGAGGCATAGCAATGATGCAAGTGAGATTAGCAGTAATACTATTCATAATAACAATAATATTTTGTGCTATTTTTTATTTTTAGCAATAGAAATATGAGGGCTTTGTATTTATTTTTTGATGTCATTCATTGACTCACTTTATTGATATTAACTTTGACTGGGAGAAAAAAAAACTATTGCATTCAAGTCAATTCTGACTATAAAAAGACCCTACAGGACACAGTAGAACTGTTTCATAGGGTTTCCAAGAAGAAACTGGTAGATTTGAATTGCCCACTTTTTGGTTAGCAGCCAAAAGCTTATCCACTGAGCAACCAGGGTGTAGAGATCGAGAAAAAAAAAATTGAGACTTTAAAATGTTCACTTAAGGTCGCCATGAGTCAGATCCGACTCAACGGCACTTGGTTTGGTTAAGGTAATTACGGTGAATGGAAAGACACTACACAATACTGGGGGAGCCAACACAACTTGTACAAAAACACAGAGTCATGGAAACTCTACAGACACATTTAAACTTTTGGAGGGATAGAACTGCTGGGGCACAGACTATGGAGATTCTCTTCTCAGGGAACATCCAGCTCAGCTGGCATAACAATTTGTAACGCTCCCACTTGTCTGCCAGTTTGTGGTACTGTAGGGGTTTGCGTGTTGTTGTGATGCTGGAAGCTATGCCACAAGTATTCAGATACCAGCAAGGTCACCCATGGTGGACAGGTTTCAGCTAAGTTTCCAGACTAACACTAACTAGGAAGAAGGATCCAGCAGTGTACTTCTGAAAAGAAGTAAAAACATTATAAATAAAAACAGAACTTTGTCAGATAGAGTGCCATAAAATGAGCATGCAGGTTGGAAGTCACTCAAAAGATGACTGGGAAAGAGCTGCCTCCTCAAGGTAGAGTCAACCTTAATTAATGACATGTATGGAGACATCTTTACTTCCTGAGGTAGCATGACTCAAAATGAGGAGAAACAACTGCAAACACCCATTAATAATCAGAATGTGGAAGGTAAGACATGTGAATTTAGGAAAATTGGAAACCATTGAAAATGAAATGCAAGGCATAAACATTGGTATCCTAGGCATTAGTGAGCTGAAAGAAACCCTACTAGTATAGTGGTTAAGTGCTATGGCTGCTAACCAAAAAGTTAGCTGTACAAATCCACCAGCCCCTTGGAAACTCTAGGGAGCAGTTCTACTCTGTCCTATAGGGTCACTATGATTCGGATTCAACTTGACAGCAGCAGATTTGATTTTTGGTTTTTCAGTGAGGTAATACTGACTGGTATTGGCCATTAAGATTTGTCCTAAAGCACAGTACTGTCAGAGATAGGAAAGTATCCATATGTCTACAAGGAAGGTCAGTTAATATGACTATTATTAAAATTTATGTACCAAACACTAAGATCAATGATGAAGAAACTGAAAATTTTTTACCAGTTTCTGCAGTCTGAAATTATTCGAACATGCAACAAGACGCATTGATAATTAATGGTGATTGGAATATTAAAATTAGAAAAAAAAAGGCTCTGTAGTTGGAAAATAAGGACTTGATGATAGAAATGATAATGGAAATCACATGACAGAATTTTACAAGAACAACTGCAAATACCTTTTTCACCAACATAAATGGCAACTATACAAATAGACCTTGCCAGATGGAATACACAGGAATCAAATCAACTACATCTGTGGAAAGATATGATGGAAAAGCTCAATATCATCAGTCAGAACAAGACCAGATGATGACTGAGGGACAGACCGTCAATTGCTCATATGCAAGTTCAAATTGAAACTGAAGAAAATTAAATCCGCAAGAACCAACGTACAACCTCGAGTATATCTAATCTGAGTTTAGAGACCAACTCAAGAACAAACTTGATGCATTGAACACTAAGGACTGAAGACCTGATGAGTTGTAGAATGATATGAAAGACATCATCCTTGAGGAAAGCAAGAAGTCATTTAAAAGACAGGAAGAAAAGAAAAGACCAAATCAGATGTCAGAAGAGACTTTGAAACCTGTTCTTGAATGTCAAGTAGCTAAAGCAAAAGGAAGAAATGATGAAGTAAAAGAACTAAATAGAAGATTTCAAAGGGTATTTGAGAAGACAAAACAAAGTATCATAATGACATGTGCAAATATCTGAAGATACGGAAAGAACGGAATAAAAATTTCCAATCTTGAGTTGCAACACTGAAGGATTCTACAGGGAAAATCTTAAACGACTCAGAAAGCATCAGAAGAAGATGCAAGTAACACACAGAATCTTTATACTGGAAAGAACTGGTCAACATTCAGTCCTTTCACGAGTAGCACATTATCAGGAACTGATGGCACTGAAGGAAGAAGTCAAAGCTGCATCAAAGGCATTGGCAAAAAACAAGGCTCCAGGAATTGATAGAATACCTAATTGAGATGTTTCAACAAACGGATTCAGTGTTCAGTCATCTATGGTAGGAAATTTGGAAGACAGCTGCCTGGTTAACCAACTAGAGAAGATCCATCTTTGTGCCTATTCCCAAGAGAGGTGATCCAACCAAATGTGGAAATTATCAAAAAATACTATCAGTATCACCTGCAAGTAAAATTTTGCTAAGGATCCTTCAAATGTGACTGCAGCAGTATATTGACAGGGAACTGCCAGAAATTCAAGCTGGATTTAGAAGAGGATGTGGAACCAGTGATATGGTTGCTGATGTCAGATGTGTCTTAGCTGAAAGCAGAGAATACCATAAATGTTTATCAATGCTTTATTGACTATGTAAAGGCATTTGACTGTGTGGATCATAACAAATTTTGAATAACCTTGCAAAGAATAGGAATTTCAGAACACTTAATTGCATTCATGAGGAATCTGTACATGGATCAAGAGGCAGTGATTCGAACAAAACAAGGGGATACTGTGTGGTTTAAAGCAAGGAAAGGTGTCCGTCAGGGCTGTATCCTTTTACCATACATTTTCTCAGTCTATATGCCAAGCAAATAATCTGAGAAGCTGGTCTATATGAAAAAGAATGAGGCATTAGGATTAGAGGAAGACTCATTGATAACCTGTGTTATGAAGATGACACAACCTTCCTGGCTGGAAGTGAAGAGGATTTGAAACACTCACTGGTGAAAATCAAAGACCACAGCTTCAGTATGGATTGCAACTCAGCATCAAGAAAATAAAAATCCTTACAACTGAAGCAGTAAGTAACATCATGATAAATGGAGAAAAGATTGAGGTTTTTGCCCAAGATTTTGTTGTACTTGGTTCTACAGTCAATGCCCACGGAAGCAGCAGTCAAGAAATCAAAAGATGCATTGCACTGGGAAAATCGTTTGTACAAGACCTCTTTAAAGTGCTCAAAGGTAAAAATGTCACCTTGAAGACTAAAGTACCCCTGACCTAAGCCATGGTATTTTCAGTCACATTATATTCATACAAAAACCGGACGATGAATAAAGGAAGACAGAAGAAGAATTGATGTCTTTGAATTGTGGTGCTGGAAACAATATTGAGTATACCATGGACAACCAAAAGAACAAACAGATCTGTTCTGGAAGAAGGGCAACCAGAGTGCTCCTTGGAAGCAAAGATGGTGAGACTACATCTTACATACTCTGGACATGTGGTCATGAGGAGAGATCAATCCCTGCAGAAAGACATCATGCTTAGTAGAGGGTTGGTGAAAAAGAGGAAGATCCTCATCAAGACGGTTTGACACAATAGCTGCAACAATGGGTTTAAGCATAAACACAGTGGTGGGCATGCAGGTCTGGACAGTGTTTCATTCTGTTGTACATAGGGTCATGATGAGTCAGAATTGGCTCGATGGTACTTAGCCAGCCATCCAAGTGCCGTCGAGTTGGATCTGACTCATGGCGACCCTAGGGGCCAGGATAGAACTGACCCCCAGAGTATTCAAGGAGCGCTTGGTGGATTTGAACTGCCGACCTTGTGGTTAGCAGTGGTAGCACAACAAAAATTAATAGAGGAAATATTTCATATTTTACTTTTGTGAGTAGTATTTGAGGTCTTAGAAGCTGTGATAGGCCATCTAGGATACTCCACTTAGCTCATCCTTGAAGGAGCAAGGGAGAATAAAGAAAACTAAAGCTACAAGGGAAAGATTAGACCAAAGGACTAATAGACCACATCTAAACAGCCTCCATTGGATACAACTAGATGATGCCCAGCTACCACCACTGACTGCTCTGACAGGGATCACAACAGAGGGTCCCTGACAAAGCTGGAGAAAAATGTAGAACAGAATTCTAACTCACACACACACACCAAAAAAAAACAGCAGACTTATGGTGTGACAGAGACTGGAAAAATCCTAATAGTCTGGCCCCTGGACATCCTTTTAGCTTAGTAATGAAGTCACTCCTGAAATTTGTTCTTCAGCCAAAGACTGGAGAGGACTGTAAAACAAAATGAGACTGAGGTGGCATACCAGCTGAGGGGCAAAGACTAGAAGGCAGGAGAGCACACAAAATCTGGTAAAAGAGAACCTAAGATCAAGAATGGAGGGTGTTGATCTGTCATGAGGTTGTTAACTGATGTAGTAAAATAACATACCTACTGGCTGCTTAATGAGAAGCTAGTTTGTTCTGCAAATCTTCATCTAAACTACAAAAAAAATTATGTTTACAATACAGAAAACTGGCAGGCACCATTTCAGTAAGTGATCAAAGTTAACATCATCAATAACGAGGCAAATAATGAGTGAAAACATGCACTAATCGATAGGAGGCATGGGACGAATACAGTGTGATTCCTGTTATGCGTGTGCATGAAATGTGTAACTTAAATCTAATCACGAGGATCAGACATGCCCAAACCAAGGAATAGTCTACAAATAATTGGTCAGCAACCTTCAAAAATCTCAAGGTCGTGAAAAGTAGGTAAAGGCTGAGGATCTGCTGCAGACTGAAGGAGAATAAAAACATGACAGTTAACTGAAGCACATGATTCAAAACAGAATCCTTCAGCTGTAAAGAATATTATTAGAACTGTGGGTAAAAGTTGAATAGAATCTAAGGTTCTAATGGTGCTAATGTTTTGATTTCCATGGCTGTGCTGTATCATGTAGAAGAATATCCTCACTTGTAGGAAAACACACTCTAAAATATCCAGGGACGATGGGGCCTCAAGCTATCAACTTATTCTCAAGTACTTCAAGAAAAATTCCTTTATACTTTCAAAAACATTTCACTTGGATTAGCCACACATTATTTAAAAAAAAAAAAAATGAGTCCATGGGATTTTGATTCCAACTTGTAGAGACCCCCTAAGATTTCCAGGAAGCAAATTGCTGCATCTTTCTCCTACAGAGTGTCTAGTGGGTTCAAATTGCCGACCTCTGGATTAGCAGTCTGGTGCACCACTGCACCACTGTGGCTCCTTAATGTGCATTATCGGAGGTCTTTGAATGACTGATTTCACTGTTTGTAGAAAAGTAACTTAATAAATGCCAAGTTAAAAATAAAAGTATGTGATGCCAATCTTCTTTATTTCATTATAACTGGTGTTGAGGGCAGGTGTCAAAAATTAGGGGGATATGTCACCTAAGAACAGATACTGTATGATCTACTTTATAAGAAGAGAAGAATAGGTATAGAGACCAATGTTCATTGTCGTTACTGGGGGTGGATGCGGGGGAAATCATGCACTAGATTGTAGATACTTGCTATTTTTAGTGATGAAAAAGTAGCACGGAATTGAACACAGTGAAGACGTTTGACCAAGAAAATTATGTCACTAAGAAGCACTCAAGAAAAAAGATTGTTTTTGGAAAAGAATTAGGCATCTGTAACTTGGCAACAACACCAACAATGACCAAAAAATGAACGTGAGGTTACATATGTGTGTGTGTGTGGGCACGTAGGTATACACAACACTAAAACAACCAAACCCAGTGCCAGCAAGCTGACTCCGACTCATAGCAACTCTACAGAACAGAGCAGAGTTTCCAAGGAGCGCCTGGCAGATTTGAACAGCGACCTCTGGTTAGTCGATGTAGCCACCATGCCACCAGGGTTTCTGTAGGTATACAGAGAGGTACCAAACAAAACAAACAAACAAACGAAAACAAAAAAAATTGCTGATGAGTCGATTCTGACTCATAGCAACTCTACAGGACACAGTAGAACTACCCTATATGGTTTCCAAAGAGCAGCTGGTGGATACGAGTTGCCAGTCTTTTGACAAGCAGCCAAGTTCTTAACCACTATGCGACCAGAGCTTCCAGGTATGCGCAGATGTACACGTGTGTGTGCATAGATAAAACTATCTATATGTTTGTGTATGTGCAGGTATATATGGGTGCACAGGCATATATATTCATAGAAGACATAATTACAGATATTTCTGAGTCATAACCAAATACCTTGTGAGACTGGTTTTCTGTGTTTGAAGGCTTAGGGTCCTATCCTTGCAGAACAATTTAGTCAGTTGGCATAGGGTAGTTTGCAAAGTTCATGTTCTGGATCCTAGCAAGGTGAGTAGCATTTGGGGTCTTAATAGTTTGTGAACAGCCATCTAAGATACAACTACTAGTCTCCATTCATCAAGAGCAAAAGAGTAGGAAGGAAATCAAAGTCTCAGGGAAGAAATTAGTCTTCAGGGATAATAATTTACATGAGCTATACCCTCATCTACCCTGAAAGCAGCAGAATTAGGTGGTAGTCATCTACAACTACTGACCGTTCCGATCAGGAGCACAGATAAAAGGGGAGAAAAATGCAGAACAGAACTCAAACTTTTAAAAAGTCCAGGTGAGACCAGGAGACTCTGAGTCTACTGCCATGAGATACTCTTTACACGCTGAACTGAAACTATCCACAGAGATCACTTTTTAGTGAAATAATAGGATGGCATACAAAATAAAGAATATTACACATCAGTGTGGTGCTCTACTAAAAAAACTTTCTATGCGAGAGCAAAAGTTCAACAATTACTCTAAAGCAAAAATGAGAAAATAAGGGAGCAGGGAAACTAGAGTGTTGGTAACAGAATAATCAGAATACAATTAAAGAGAAAGCTGACGTATTGTGGAAAATATTACTAGAAGTCACTAAACAATCTCTACAGAAATTGTCAAGTTGTTGCCAGGTGGTCTGTTAAAGCCAATAAACAAGAGGCTGAGATGGGACAAGAAAAATACCCTTATTTCATTGGGCAAGGAAAGGAGTAATTGGAGCCGCTTCCTCCAAGACTTCTCTCAGGCATCTTGGGGAGATGGATTTTCACAGAGAGTAGACAAGAAAATGCAAATTCATTATGAAGACTCAGGTATGACTTTCATACAGATGCTCAGAGCTTGGGAATGACTAGGCATTTTCTTTAGACATGGGTTCGAGTCTCTGACTTGGAGGAAGAGGTCGATTTTTCTTCATCAGCATGCTAAGTCTCCACCTAAAGACAAATTGAGGTCATCTGTGGCCCGTTCTGTGGTTATCTTGTCAAGGACAATTTCAGAAAAATGTGCAGGTGTAGCTGTAGAAGGGTAAGCCAGAGCAAGTGTCTCTTGGAAAAGCTGGGCTCTGAGGCTATTTGCCTCAAAATGTGAACCTGACTTTTGTGTAAACTTTTACCAGAAACACAGTAAAATGTTATAAAACAAAAAATTGTGGTCTTTTAGTAGAGTTCTTGAGCTGCACTCCTCTTTTTCTCTTGCTGCCGCAGGGACTCAGTGTCGCCAGCCTCATCAGGGCTGTCTTTGGTGGTGGTGGTGCACCATCTGGCTCCTCTGGTCCTGTGTTGATACAGTCTACCATTCGCATGGGTCCTTCTGTATCTTGGGCTCTTTTTTTTCCTTGTGTCTTTGTTGTTTTCAGTCATCATCTTTGGAGGATAAGCTCTGTACATTCTTCTGAAATTGTCCTTGACAAGATAACCACAGAATGGGCCACAGATGGCCTCAATCTGCCTTTAGGTGGAGACTTAGCATGCTGATGAAGAAAAATCAACCTCTTCCTCCAAATCAGAGACTCGAACCCTTGTCTAAAGAAAATGCCTAGTCATTCCTAAGCTCTGAGCTTGTGTATGAAGGTTGTACCTGACTATTCATGAAGAATTTGCATTTTCTTGTCTGCTGTCTGTGATGAGTTGGGATGAGTTGGGACCACAGGTGATGGTCTGATGGCCTGGAGGGATCATGGCCCCGAGACCTGCTGCTGCCCCTGTCAAGAAAACACTACTGTGGTCAATTGGACAAAACTGGACTGGACTTGGGAACACAGTGCGACCATATGGTGTGTGTCCTTTGTGGTTCTATGCATTTATAGGATGTTGTCCTACTGGTCTCATTTTAGATGGGAGAGAAGAGGTGGAGAGGAGCAGACAGGAGCTTGTTAAGAGGATATGACAAGTATAGAATGAAAAGCAGGAGTGCGCTGTCAGCAGGCAAGCAGAGCAGAAGGAGCTGTAGATAGGCGGGCATGCAAAATTGATTTGGAATGCATACTTCCACTTAATCATACATACACAAAAAAATCTCTTTTCTTAAAAAAAAAAACTGGGAACACCTCAAATGATATGTTTTGCATACTTACCATATCCTACCACATCCGTCAGAGTAGATAGAACAACATTAAGGATTCATGAGAAGCAACAGAGTTTAATGATTAGGAGTATGGAGTATGGTGTCAGATTGCACAGGTTTGGATTCTGGCTTTGCTGTTTGCTAGCTATGAGACCTGGGGGCAAATTACTCAACCTCTCTGTTCCTTAGTTTTTATATCTGTAGAAATGAATTATGAATGTACTAATACATGTACAATTCTTACAACACAGAACGCATGTAGCAGACATTCCATAGCTACCAATAATCAACTACTGAATCTGAAGATTACTACTTGGCACTCATCGGGTCATCTTTATTACAGACTTCTTTTTTATATACTGAGGTCTTTATTAGAAGAGTACAGTAAAAAATCATTTTACAATTCAAAATATCTGTGACAGACTTTCCTATGTAGGAAGTCACTCTTCTCAGGTCTACAGAAATGTTCTCTTTTGCTAATTCATACCATGGATGTGTGTCTTTTTGCTTGCACAAAGTACAACTTGTACAGCTTCTCACTCCCTGTATCTTTTCTGCTCTAGGTTTGACCCAAATGCAATTCTTCAGCAAAAAGAAAAGGAAATAGGGTGCTTTACCCCTTCACGCCTTTCGCCTTAAAACGGCTCAGAATGCCGGCCTCACTTTCATCCCTGCGGGAGTATCACATTCCTGGCAAATTAAGAAAAAAGAATTATGTTCGTGGCTCTTTATCATCCAGCCAAATTGGTTTTAATTTTCTGTTGGCAAGAGTCGTGGTCCCTAGAGATTGCACAACTTGTAAGTCTGAGCTGAATCCAGAATAGGGAAGATTCATTTCCATCTTTGACTTTTTAGCACTCAGAGTGTCACTCTGCAAGAACAAACAATTCGGCGTCTGTGTTGGCTAACATAGAAGCGCAGTGTGAGAGAAGTCGTCTTCCGCTGAGGACAGACCCCACGCTGATTGCGAGATCGGTGCACCTCACACAAACAAACGCATCAAGTGTGGTCCACAGATGTTTATCCTGCCGGACACTCCTCCCTGCCGGGCTGTGGTCCCCCAGCAGGAGGGCATTTCTCCAGCTGTCCTCAGAGCCAGCATTTAGAAGTAGAAAGAGGCAGAGTGGTGCAGAAACCCTTACAACGCCCTGAGAATTCGGTTCTACTTAAAGTCGATCTCACAGTCATTTGAGAAAGAAAGCATCTTACCCAGAGGGACTTTTGGGGTTGCCCAAATTTTCAGTTCCGCGCATGGCTTGGTACAAGTACCAGAAAAGCAATACACCCGAGCTTAGTTGTGTGAACAGAAAATCGGGAAAAACTCTGCCGTCTTCCTTTCTGCAGATATGTCAGAGCCCAGCTTCCCCCAGTTAAGTCCTCAACCCCACATCTGTATTCCGTTTCCATCTCTTACAACAGCAGGCCAGCCGTGCTTTGCAAACCAGATTCCATTCACAGGCACACAGAGACCCACCTCCGTGGGGCTAGCCTCTCTTAGAAAAATAATTGCCTTATCTTGAGGGCCTATCCTCAGTTTACTGATCTTGAAGTAGAAATAGGGCAGATGAGGCCAGAGCCACAGAAATGTGCACCGAGATCCTCGTTGTTAACTGCGTCTGATCGTTCTTCTTTAACAGAGCTGTCACCAGAGGGTCGGTTTTGAGCTCATTCTTTGAGAGCCCTGGCGGCCTCACAGCCCCATCTCTGCTCTATGCTGCCTCCTGAGAATGCAGAAAAGCAATTCGGAGCTTATCTCACAGTTTCCCCATGTACCAGAGTCCGGCAGGCTGTTGCGCAAAAATTCTTCATTTAGCCAGGAACATTTATAAGTATCAGGTTAGTCTCTGCCTGCAGTCTTGTTTTCTTCAGAACTTTTGGAAACCCAGATTGTTTGCATTCCAGGTTACATGCGTCTCTAAGAATGTCTTCATTTCCCCTCATTCCGATTAGACATTATTAATCTATTTCCAAAAGAAAATAAAACATGAGGCTGTTCAAAGATGGTTATTTAGCTCTTGAGCTCTGAGATATAAACCCTGGTAGTGCAGGGTAGACCACCGCTCTCATCCGGGATGTCAGGCTTCTCTGACCTCGGCTGCCCTCTGAGGCTTTTCTGCAAGCAGAAATGCAAAGATGTCAGCGTAGGTTTTCAAATGTTGCTCTCATGATGCTACGTCACTATTCAGTTTATCTGTTGCTCTAAACTAGCAGTTAGAGGAAGAATATATTCCAGGCTAGACTGTCCCTAAAATATTTTTACTCTAAAAACAATAACACATGTGGGGCTTGGCATCATGGTGGCTACCTGTCCTCAAATACTCATTAACACAGAAGACATATGCTTATGGCTTAATCTTCTGGCAAAATCTCTAGACATTTTTCACGTCTGAGCCTCCAACAGGTTTCTTAAAAGATTGCAGTTTAGAAAACTGTGGCATCATTCCCAATGAAGAAAAATGGGTTCTTTTTTTTTTTTTTTTATGATTGAGTGAAACTGTACACTCCCATACAAATTTGCATACTGGCCTGCATGCAGCTTACATTGCTCTCCCTGCACGGTGACAGCACACTCTTCCTCTCTGCTCCATATATGTCTTATCTTCCCAACAGTTTCCTGTCTTCTCCTCTCCACCCATTAGCCTTCCTCCGGCATGAAGTCAACAGGATGACCTCCTATAGGTGCCCAGAACCATAAAGTATTCACACAATATGGTCACTCTGCGTCACTAAGTCAAATCCATTGCTGTCTGAAAAGTTGACCTTCACTATGATTTATGGACAGGGACAGCATCAGGGCCAGGGGCCCCACTCCCAGGAGAACTCTGAGGCTCCTAGACCATCAACTGTGGTCTTTTAGTGGAGATCTCAGGGTGTACCCCTATTTATACTTGTGTTGCCAGTGAGACTCAACTTTGTGAGCTCCACCACGGCTATCACTGGTGGTAGCCGGGCACCATCTCATTCTTCTGGTCACAAGTTCATGTAGACATCCCCTCACGTGGGTCTCTCTGTCTTCTGGATTCTCTTTCCCCCATGTCGTTATGGACTTGGTGATCGTCCGTTCTTGTTAAGTTGAGACCAATTTGCTGTACCCTCAGATGGCAGCTTGGCATCTTTTAAGCCCCCAGACACCACTTACCAATGTGGGGTGCGGAGAGACCTCATTAGCGAAATGCTAGTTGTCCCATTTGGCCTTGATTTCCCCTGACAGCATGGTCCCTGGATCCCTGCCCCAGCTACTCTGTCCTTGCAAAATTGAGTTAAGATGGGAGTAGACAAGTTGTGTTGAAGTCCCGTTAATATTGATCTTCTTGCTAATGTGTGCTGTCACCAATTTCACCCAACCAAATTTCTAACAACTATCTAATCTAAACCCACTTCCCTCACCCTCCTGTCCTGCCCACCCTTGCAGCTGTCAAAGAGTCTTTTCTGTTATGCATGAGTCTGCTTTTAAGTGCTTAATGTAGGGGTCTCATACAATATTTGTCCTTCTGTGGCTGACTACTTTCACTCAATGTAATGTCCTCCAGTTGAAACCAGGTTAAGGGATGTTTCCTGCTGTCATCGTTGTTCTTTATCACTGTATAGTGTTCCATTGAGTATGTGTACCTTAGTTTACCTATCCATTTGGGTTCATTTCTATTACCTTCATATGAACGTTATGTCTCTTTTGCTTTGCTATGAAATGGAATGACTCCTGCACGATATTACAGCTAGAAGCTTAAGAAGCTAACAACCTGGTTCCGTACTGATGTGTTTTATAATGATGAACCAGGTAAAGGATAAAGTTAGACCAACTGCAGATCTGTTGGCAAATAATAAGCAATGTTTTGTGAATCATCCTCTACAAGAGATCCACCCCAAAGAGAAGGTATTCAGAATCTAACTGGGAAGTTATGTCTTGAGTTTGGTATATGCTAGACATAAGAAGGTTTCAAGGAGCAGATGATTGGACTGAAGGTTGTTTTGAGTCCTGGGCTGGGGGGGAAGCCGTAAGATAGAGGCATCAAACATGCAATCTTTTAGCATGAAAATTAAGCTTTTTGTGAATTTTAATCAGAGTGTTTAAAAGACTCAGGGAAAAAAAAAAAAAAAAGCAACCAAGGGGCTTGTTGTTCCTTCTTGCCTCTTTCTTCCTGAAGTATCTTTCTAAGTAATTCTAAGAACAAGAGAGAAACACGCAGAGAAGCATGCAGTAGGGAAATCAGTTCTGTTTATTCTCTTGCCTTGGGTGCTTTCTTAAAGGAGTGTTTTGCTGTTAGCCTGTGGAGGTCTACAGGACCTCCTTCCTAATACAATATCTCACATTCGTGGAGGCACACAGATGCCCCACCTGAAAGCTTAGGTATAATAGATGAAGCTTTCCTTTTAATGATGGCATCACTCCTCACCCCTGCCCCAACTATATTCCTCTGTGGATTTCTAAGCAATTTTAAGATTCAAAAGCAATGAAGGATTTCATAAGAGAATACAGTCCTCAACAGAGAAGCAATAAAAGTCCAGAAATCTTCCACATTCAGAATCTTAGATTGTACTTTTGACTCTGACAATGACTTACTGTACAAACTAAGGCAAGGAACTCAACTTCCTTTTACTGCTCTAACACAGGAGCAAGTACCAAACTGGATTAGCGAGTCTTTCAAATGCTGGTGATAGCTGATGAACAGTGCTTCAACACCTGACATCATTTCTGTAATAATAATCACAAGCCTACATTTAAAGGTGCGTAAGAGGTCGAGACTGAGGATGTATGTCTTGTGACAGTTTAGTAAGAGGAAGTTTGTATGAAAAGTAAATTCAGAGTGTACCTCTCCTCTAGAATAGGAATGCCAGATAAAATAGAGAACACCCAGTTAAATTCGAATTTTAGATAAATGCTGAATAACTTTTTTAGTGGAAAGCCAAAGAAAACAAGTCTGTTGCTATCAAGTCAGTTCCAACTCATGATGACTCTATAGGACAGATTAGAACTACCCCACAGGATTTCCAAGGATTGATGGGTGGATTCCAATTCACGATCTTTTAACACCCCAGCCTTTAACCGCTGCCCCAGCAGGGCCCCTTTTCAGTATAAGTATGCTCCAAATATTGGAACATGTCTCCCCAAATGGAGCGTATTTGTCATAATTTTTTTTTCCTGCCTGCAACTCGATACTTTGGTTTTTTATTTTTGGGTGTACAAATTGGGTTCTGTGGGTGCAAGAGACATAAAGATAAATAAGATGTAGTGCTTTAATGCAAAAAGTTTACACTCTAATGGCAACATGAGACATGTAAGCTGATAACTATACTAACGGGCAGAATATGAGAAAACAGTAAAAAGGATGGGAGGACCTTAAAGAGGAGTTTTTATGTCCATGTGGGGACACAGGAAGTTTTCCCATAGAAATCTGAGGCAGGCTTGAAGAATGGTGAGATAGTCTCCCACATTCTCCCATAATCCCACAACTTTAATCACAGAACCTTAGAAGTATTTTCATAAGTCTACATATCCAAAAATTCTTTCTAGAGCCTTCTTCACAGTGGATTGTTTAGCTTTTGCTTGAATATTTCTCATAACACTCCAAGCAGCACATTCCATTGATGGGAAGTAGTTGTTAGAAACAACTTTTTTAAAAAGCTGAGTTGAAACCTGCTGCTTCTCAGTTTCCCTCTTGATTCTGTATCTGCTGTTGGGGTTACTCACCTCATCAGATACCTGAAGGAAAACACAGAATATATGCTTACCAATTTTCCTCATGATTGAACTGGAGGAGTGATCGTGAATTCCATAAATGACATAAAACAAAGTCAAAGCTAATAAGGTGAGACACGATAGCAGTACGTGTAAAATCCTCTGGCTTGTTTCAAAAACATCAATTACAGAGTAGGCGAAAACTGGCTCAGCTGGAGCTCCTGTGAAGGAAACCTAAAGAGTTAAATTTATCTTTAACTTGATATGAGTCAACAATGTGATATGACTGCTACAAAAGCTAGTAGTAATCTTGGTCTGCACGGTTAGAATGGTGTCAAGATCATGGCAAGCAATACCTCCCATATATTATGCCTTGGTCAGATTATGTTCGTATACTGTGTTTTGTTTTACATGACGTATTTTGGGAAATGTATGAATATCCACACATTTTAAGATGCAAGTTGTTAAGGATTTCATTTTACTTGGATCCACAATCAGCACCTCTGGAAGAAGCAGTCAAGAAATCAAAGTATGCATTGCATTGGGTAAATCTGCTGCAAAAGACCTCTTTAAAGTATTGAAAAACAAAGATGTCACCTTGAGCACTAAGGTGTGCCTAACCCAAGCCACAGTGTTTCAGTTACCTCATATGCATATGAAAGCTGGACAGTGAATATTGAAGACTAAAGAACTGATGCTTTTGAATTATGGTTTTGTCAAAGAGTGTTCAATATACAATGGACTGCCAAAAGAATGAAAAAAATGTGTCTTGGAAAAGTACAGCCACAAAGGTCCGCAGAAGCAAGGATGGTGAAACTGCATCTCACATACTTTGGACTTGTTATCTGGAGGGATCAACTCCTGGACAAAGACATCAGGTCTGGTAGAGAGCGAAAAAGAGGAAGACCCTTAAGGAAATGGATTGACACAGTGGCTGAAACAGGGGGTTCAAGCTTAGCAATAATTGTGAGGATGACATGGGCTGGGTGGTGTTTCCCTCTGTTGTACACAGGGTTGCTAGCAGCTGGAACCAACTCAACAGCACCTAGTAACAACAACTGTGTGATACAAGTAGTCCTACCGTTACATCTGAAAAGGAGAGACTCTGCCCTGGCCACAGGCTCTAGAACACTCCACTTATCACAAACATTAAAAAGAAGTGTATTTATTTTTCTTTCTTATGACTTCTAAGAAAATCTTTGGAAAGTTTTAATTAACTGGTTGAACGGGTATTTTGGAAATGGGACATTTGTGCAGGACCAGAGCCTCCCACACCTCACCGGAGGATGGAGGATGCTGGGCTAAGGGTATGAGGAGATAATGAGTATGACATGGGGTGTCAGTCAGAAGAAAATTTTTACCTCTGCCTGTAACCCAGAAAAAGAGCTGGACTGCCCTACTTAAAGGTGGTCACTTCGAATCACCCACAGTAAGCGTCTAGGCAGACTGGGTTGCCTAGCTGAATGTACCCTCTTAATGAGTAATTTTGAAATGGTCTCACTTGGGGAAGTGAGGTGTTGGAGGTAACTGGCTTTCTGGGTTCCCCATTGTATGGTAAAGACAGGGAGGAGTTGATGAGGCCCATTCCTGTCCTAGCCCCTGCCCTGGGCTCCTGGGCCAGGCCTGGCTTCCACCTCAACCCTGCCCCAGGATGTCTGTGCTGTCTGTCAGGCTCAGTCGTGCATGGAGAAGACTATGGCTGTCTTGGCTTTTGGATTTCAAGAGCAATTCCCTAGGATGGCTGTGGAGCCCTGGGTGGAAACGGGCAGGATGTGGGCAAATTTGACTTGTAACTTCTAAATATTTAGCCATAGGGTAAATGGCTTCTTTGATAGCCATGATGGTGTCAGTAGATGTTTTCTTCTTTCTCACTTAGGTTGTGTGTGTGCGTGTGTGTGCACAAGAGAGAGTCAGAGACAGAGAGGAGAGAGAGGGAGGGAGGGCAAGAGAATGGGAGTGATTGCAGAGTTTTGTTTCTTCAAATCGTCTCTTCTTGAGACCTCTTGTTTCCTTTCAGAGTTCTCAGCCCTGGGTTTTATCTTAAAAGTGTAACATTCGTCTCTTCTTTAGCCATATATAAGACAACTCATTAAAAGATCAGGGTGCATACTGGAGTATATTTCTGTTTTTCTTTGTATCCGCAGGCTTTGATCTTACATTGCAGAAACAGAATGAAGCAAGGAAGCATATGCTGAAAGATTGCTGGAGCCTCACAAACTTGAGGGAAAAAGGAAACTTTCAAAACTTGAGAAGAATAGGCCAGCCTTGGGAGTTTAAGGGAAATGCTTGGGCTGTTGAGTGACTCACCTTCAAGTGCGTGCCTCTCTCTCTCTTCAGCACTCTGATTCCGGGGAGTGAGACTGATTGGCAGTGTAAAGATAAACTGGCTTTTCAACAGAACCTCATGGGGGTCTGAGAGGGGCAGTCCTCTAAAGGAAGGAATACCAGGGAAAAAAAGTCCACACAAGTTCATCACATTTTCTTAGGAACATTTGGGATTGTTGTTGAGATTTCCAGCATTTCTACATTATCAATCTGGTCAGATTGGAGACTAGAAAAATAAGTTCCTTTCATGACTACCTGTTATGAGCTCTAAACTGCTGTACTTGCTTAAATCTTCAAGATTCATTTGGGCAGAGGAATAGGAAAAATGGCTAGAGGCGCAGATTTGCCACAGGGAGGGGAGAGAACAGACGGTGAGTCTGGTTTTGGATGTGTTGTTTGAGCACCACTGGGCAGTCAGGTTGGTTATCCAACACTCAGAAGTAACAGGTTATGAGCTCACAACAAAAATCAGAACTAAGAATGTAGATTTGAGAGATAGCTACGTTTTTTAGTCAGCTTTTTAATTACATATCCAAAGACACATTTATTAAATTGTTACTTATCGGATAAGATGCCTTGGTAGCACAATGGTTAAGAGCTTGCTGCTAACCAGTCAGCAGTTAGAATTCATCAGCCTTTTCTTAGAAACTCTATTGGACAGTTCTACTTGGAATTGACTCAACAGCAATGAGTGTAGTTTGCATGGTATCAGATAAAGAGCCCCACAGCGATTAAGGGGTTGGCTGCTAACTAAAAGGCCAGCGAGATGAACGTGTGGCAGTCTGCTTCCATTAAGATTTATAGTTCTACTGTGTCTTACAGGGTTGTTCTGAGTCAGAATTGATTCCACAGCAGTGGCTTTGGGTATAATTTAGTTTGTGTACCAGATACTGCCTTGGGCTAGAATTACAAAGTTAAGTAGATCAGGGAGTTAGTCTTCAGAAGTTCATAGTATTTAGAAAGAGGTGGACAAGTAAACCAACAACACGATGCCATGTTGATCAGGGCAATGTTTGGGGTTCACCAAGGGGCTAAGGGAGTGCAAAGAACAGCTGTCTCCAGTGGTCCCCAACTCACTCACTGCTTGGCTCTCACTTGCAGTAAGAGGGTATGTTCATACTCCTGACTGTTGATTTTATTCCCACTCCTGGTCTTGCTTCATCACCGGGATGTGCCCCTGCACTGGACCTATCCTGTGTCTCTGACTTGTTCCGCTCCCCCGCTCCCCTCACAACATCCCAGCATCTTGACTGGCTTTTTCATTCTGTAGCTTCTCATAGTCCTGTCACTGACCATGAAATGCCATAGGATTTTCAGATTGTAGGTTTCACAGTGTATGACTAAAGATGTTTTTATGGATTGAACTGTGTCCCCCTAAAATGTCTGTTAACTTGGATAGGCATGGTTCCCAGTATTGTACGGTTGTTCACCGTTTTGTGATCTGATGTGATTACATTATGTGTTAGAAATCCTAACCTCTACAATGCTGGTGAGGCAAGATTAAAAAAACACATTGCTCTAGGACCATTCCAACTCACAGTGACTCTAAAAGATGAATAGAACTGCCCCACTGGTTTCCAAGGAGCAGTCGCTCGATTCAACTGTTAACTTTCCGGTTAGATTCTGACTGTATGACCACTGTACCACCAGGGCTCCTAGGCAGAATTAGAAGCAGTTATGTGAGTAGAGAGGAAACCCTGGTGGTGCAGTGGGTTAAGCGCTATGTCTGCTAACCAAAAGTTTGGAAGTTCGAATCCCTGCCAGACACTCCTTGGAAACTCTATGGAGCAGTTCTACTCTGACCTCTAGAGTCACTAAGAGTTGGACATGACTTGACAGCAGTGGGTACGTTAGTAGAGCAGTACTCAGTCTATAGGATTAGGTTGTATCTTGAGTCAATCAAGACAGTGAGGTAGAGAGAATGGAAAAAAGAGAAGAGGAGTCTGATACCACCAAGAAAGAAGCACCAGAAGCATAGTGCATCCTTTGGACTCAGTATCCCTGTGCCAAGGAGCTCCTAAACCAGGGGAAAACTGATAACAAGGACCTCCCCTCAGAACTGATAGTGACAAAAAAACCTTCTCCTAGAACTGGCACCCTGACTTTGGACTTCTAGCCTCTTAGACTGTCAGAAAATAAATTTCTGTTTGTTAAAGCTATCCATTTCTGGTATTTCTACTATAGCTGCACTAGGTAACTAAAACAGATGGACAGCTGATAATAATAAATATATTTCATTAAAATAAATTAAGAATGGCGGATGCAGCCCCCCAAACTTTTTAGACACTATTACTTTTGATACTTCTATTTCTTAGTCAACCTTAGTGACTTTAGCAGCAAAAGTATATTTCTTTAAAACAAAACAAAACAAAACTCTAGTCATCCAACTAAAATGACTGTTTTAGCTGTGCTGTTGAACTTCATTAGGTTCCTGGAAGAGATGATCTAAAACAGAAATGATCCAGAATCCATTTTTTATTTTCTCAGCTAACAAATTTATTTGAGTGCCTATTTGTTCATTAGTTTTAAACACTTGTTCTGAACAGAGAGTTCACCATGATGCTTTTGCAAGGAATGCTGATGCTTTTTATAGCTCTAGTGCTTAATCTGCATTACTTTTTCCTTTTAATTACATTGCACAAAAATTTACTATACATCAGCTTTAAAAGATGTTAATGAGTCTTTTAGAATAGTCTGCTCTTAACAATTATATAAAGTACCCTTTCCTTGGTCTTTATGCTTTATTATCTATTAGCAGAATGCTTGATTTTTTTTTTTTTAAAGTATTTGAGTATTTATATATAGAAATTCACTTGTCAACTTTTGGGGGACATCTCAGTCTTAAAACTCATGTACTACCTCATGTATGAGACCAGAAAAATATCCTAATTACAGATGTTTACAGATTTCAAGGAAACTCTGGTGGCATCTTGGGTTAAGTGCTACATCTGCTAACCAAAAGGTCAGCAGCCTGAATCCATGAGGTGCTCCTTGGAAACTCTATGGGGCAGTTCTATCCTGCCCTATCGGGTTGCTATGAGTTGGGATCAACCTCACAGCACTGGGTTTAGTTTTTGGTTTTACTCTCCAAGAATCTTGCAGATCCTGACTCATTCTTTTTGATGACACACATTTATCCTTTTTTTTTCTTTAACTTTTAATTATGGAAAATTTCAAACACGTGAAAAGTAAGAAGAATACTATAGTGAACTTAAGTATGCATCCTGACATTCAGCTTCAGCGCTTATCAACCTGTAGTTTGTGGTCTTGTTTCATCTACAGCCCCATTCAGAATACCTTCTTTGGATTGTTTTTAGGCAAATTCCACACAGAATATAATTTCTTTTGTTGTTATTCTGAAAATATATCTCTAAAAAACATAAGAACTATTTGTAAAGGCAAAATCGTAATGCTGTTTTCATCCCTAAAAAATTAACAATAATTCCTCACCATCAACAATACCCAGTTAGAATTCACATTATTCCAACTCTCTTAAAAATTTTTAAATAATGTATTTGTTTGCATAGGAATCCAGATAAGTCCCATGCCTTGTGACAGAGTGATAGGTTCCTTAAGTCACTTTTAATCTGCATATTTCCTTGAAGAAGCTGTTTTATTGCTTTTGTCTTCTTCTACAGAGTTTGGATTTTCCTTCTTGTATTCCTGTGGTTCATCTAACGTTGTCCTCTGTCCTCTGAATTCCTTATAAATTAGTGGTTGGATCTAGCTGCTTCATCAAATTTAGATTCAGGTTGTTTGGGGAAGACAAATTTATACGTGACATTGTGTTTTTCTGTTGGGAAGTGCATAGTCTGAGTTGTCTCTTTTCTTATGATTATCATTGACTACATGCATTAATTCATTTGAAGTTACAAAATAGAGATATTCTGATTATACTTGGCTTTGGCTTTATTTATTATGGAAATAGGCCCATAACCAGCACGTCTTTTCATCAATGAGTCAGTTATGCTGAGGAACAGTTCTCAAGAAAATTAAGGAAAACGCTTGATCATTTTTTCATTATTTAGCGGTTTTCAGAGAAGTGAGCTAATTCCTTGAAATTCTCCGAAGGCTTCTGCAATGAATTACGTAATATGACCCTTCTAGTCATGGTCTTTGTGACTCACACGCAGTGACTGAGTAGGACAGAGCATGGAGTTGTTGGAGTTAGGTACCCACTTGGACAGGCCATGATTTCTGGTATTATGTGGGTGTCCTCCGTTTTATGTGCATGGATCCTGACCTCTAGATGCTGATAAGGCTGGATTTCTCTAAGGTGTGTTTTGGGTCATAGCTTTATACAGAAGAACATGAGTTAAGTTCTCCTCACTAAAGTTATACCCTTTCTGGGGATGTGGCCTGCATCTAAAATATGTGTGTGTGTCCTGGCAAGGCTGCTTCTCTGCATCTGGATCCCACATCCAGTTTGGGGTCAGCTGACCTCCCCAGAGACCTGCTGTCTGACCTGCCAATGCCAGGATTCACCGTCTTCCACAGCCTATTGGAGTGGCCCCTACTGTGTGACCTGATTTGCCTGCATCTGTAGCCTTGTGAGCCAGCAGTCTGTGCTCTGAACTGCCAGTTTGAGTTCATCAGCCCCTGTAGCCTTGTGGATTAGGAGAAATCTATGCCTGATCCACAAATACAGCACTTGCTGGCCTCTGCAGCTACATGAGCTGTTTCCTTTATACCGTTTGAGTTCTGTGAGACATTGCAGGAATTAGGAAAGCCAAAGACAGGAGGAAGAAGCACTGAGGGGAGGAGTAGTTGATGTTAGAGATGATAGAATGGGGCAACAACTTGGAAAAGTTAGAATTGGGTACATCTTTAACGTCTACCTCATAGGAGTCAGCATTGTATTGATTCTTATAAAGTAAATCACTTATCTAGTAACCAATTAGTTTTTCTATTTTAGTATCATTTTTAACTCATTGACTTAAATACTTCGTGTATTCAAGTGTGTTCTTAGTGTGTGACTTAGCGTGTTCATTGTACCAACTTTCTTTTGGCTCCTGAGAACTTTATGACATGCCCCACTTAGCTAGTGATAGCATTCTGTGCTGTTTTTCATGACAAGATGTCCCAGACATTTCTTTATTTTTTCAGTCCCAGGCCGGGAATTAGCTACTTCTTCAAAGAGCCCTGGTTCCTTTATGGAGAAATGGTATTTAGAGACTATTATCTATTTACCAGGGGATCTCATTGCCACTGGACTGTTTCTAAGCATTATCAGTGGACAGAGCTAGAAAATGTGTTTTATAACTTAGAGATAAAATAAACCATGAGTTCATAGTGATACTTGCATTTCAATTTCAGGGTTTTTACTTAACCTGATTATTTTTACATCTGTATCTCACATAAAGCCAATAGTAACTGATTCTCAATTACACCAGTATGATTACTTATTTTCATTACCCCACCATATACAAACAATAGTTTCAGAGTAGCGGCACCAACACCATCACCAACAACGACCAGAAGCTGTTGCTGTCAAGTTGATCCCAACTCATAGCAAACCCTGTGGCACTATGGTCAAGTGCTACAACTGCTAACCAAAATGTCAGCAGTCCAAACCCACCAGCTGCCCCTGAAAACTCTATGGGGCAGTTCTACTGTGTCCCATAGGGTCACTATGAGGCACCAAAGATAGGAATAATGAAACAGTTAAAGATTTTTTTCCTGCAATTGTTTCTGTTCTTAGTGTACATTCCATCAGGGATGCATATAATCAAAATATTATGTTTAAAACTAGTTGGAAGATGTCATCTCTATGTAATTATGCCATCGATTAGATACAGTTGTGATAGGTTGTTTTATTTTTACTTTCATTTGTGGGAACGCATTTAAAAAAAATTTTTTAATGGCTATATAAGATAGTTACATGGTCCCCAAATCAATTATATAAAGCAAGATACATTTTTTGAAAGTCTAGCTTCATCCTCATCCTTTCTACCTGAATATCCTATAGATACTCATTTTTCATCCAGTGTTTGTTTTAAATATAAAACCAAACCAAATTCATTGCTGCTGAGTCAACTCTGATTCACAGTGACCCTATAAGATGGAGTAGAACTGCCCCATAGATTTTCCAAGGAGCGTGCCTGGTGGATTTGAACTAAAGACCTTTTGATTAGCAGCTGTAGCATTTAACCCCTATGCCACCAGGGTTTCCATTTTAAATATACTGCTTACCTATTTTACCATTTCTACCAAGAAGACGTAAGAGTATTTCAACATATAGGATATTTGGAAGCACTGAGTTCCAGGACAAGATTCCAACATCAGATGTATAACTAAGGAGAGAGACTTCATAGAGCTGCAGTAGACTGAGTGAAGGAGAGAACAGTATGAGACAGGTTGGTGAGTGGCAAATCGTTTGATGGGAACTTGACTGGAAACCTTGGTGACATAGTGGTTAAGTGCTATGGTTGCTAACCCAAAGGTCAGCAGTTTAAATCTGCCAGATGCTCCTTAGAAACTCCATGGGACAATTCTGCTGTATCTGTAGGGCTGCTATAAGTTGGAATCGACTTGACGACAGTGCATTTGGTTTTGACTGGTACCTTGATTAGTATGAAAAACTATCCTCACCTGTTATGGATTGAATTGTGTCCTCCAAAAATATGTGTTGTAAATCCTAACTCCAATACCTCTGGTGACCCAGTGGTGAAGTTACTCAGTTACTAAGCAAAAGGTAGTGGTTGGAACTCTTCAGCTGCTCCACAGGAGAAAGATGTGGCAGTCTGCTTCTGTAAAGATTACTAAAAACCAAATCAAACTCATTGCCACTGAGTCAATTCTGACTCATAGGGGTCCTATGGGACAGAGTAGAACTGCCCCATGCAGTTTCCAAGGAATGCCTTGTGGATTTGAACTGCCAACCTTTTGGTTAGGGGCTATAGCACTTAACCACTGTGCCATCAGGGTTTCTCTGTAAAGACTGCAGCCTTGGAGATCCGATGGGGGTAGTTCTGCTGTGTTCTATAGGGTTACTATGAGTCAGAATCAACTAGAAGGCAAAGGTTTTGTTGTTTTTTTTAAATATGTGTGGTTACAATCCTGTTTGAGGTTGGGTTTTCTTTGTCATATTAATGGAGGAGTGTTAGTGTGGGGTGCATCTTAAACCCATCTCTGTTTCTGAGGTACAGAAGAGCAGATTAAGCAAGCAAACAGTTATGGGGGAAGATAGAAACCACATCCCATGGAGATTGCTAAGCCCACCAAAAACCCAGTGCTGTTGAGTCAATTCTGATTCACAGTGAATCAGAGAAATAAAAAGAAGCTAAGGAATTGAGAAATAAAAAGAAGCTTGAAAAGAGACAAGGACCCTCAGAACTGACAGAGATTTCTAGTCTACTAAGCTGTTAGAATATAAATTTCTGTTTGTTAAAGCAACCTACTTGTGGTATTTCTGTTATAAAAGCAGTACATAACCAAGACAAAGGGTTCTGAGCACAGGAGCCCCACGTTCTGACATAGACTTTAGCAGAAGGACCCTTGGTGGTATGTTGAGAATAGAGTGGGGAGAAGGAGGAACGGACGGAAAAAATTTAGGATATTAGTGACTTGGCGAGATCTGACTGTGGCTTGCACTAAGGTGGTAGCAATGACATTGGTCAGAAATAGTTGGATTCTGGATATGATTGAGTAAGAATTCTTTTCAGAGAGAATTCATCTCAAGGTAAGAAAGACCCAGAACCATTTGTGGGTGGGGATGAAGACAGGAAAATAAAATGAGTGAATTCACTCAAAGTTCTCTAAGATACTGCAGCTCAAGCAGCCCTGATTTGGGACCCCTTTCACCAGGGAGAAGTCTCTAAATGGTGCAAACAGTTAACGAGCTCAGAATCTAACCAAAAGTTTGCAGGTTCAAGTCCACCCACGGGCACCTTGAATGGTCTGGTGATCTACTTCTGAGAAATCAGCCATTGAAAAATCAGTGGAGCACAGTTACATTCTGATGCATGTGGAGTCTCTGTTGGTCAGAGGTGACACCAGGACAACTGGTTTACTGGTCTCTTTTCTTTTTAGAAGTACAAAAGAAAGAATTTTATTCTTATTTACCATTACCTGGTTAATTATGAAATCTCAGGTTAGTTCTCAAGCTTTTCCAGTAATTTCAAAGGTTTTCACAGACAATCTCATTTAAAATGTTTAGTCCAAGTCCTTGTTTCAGAAGGTTAATATGTCCTACAATTAAATGTTTCTTTTTAATTTAATTTATTTTTAATTGAGATTAAGTGAAAGTTTACAATCCTAGTCAATTTTCCACTTAAAACCCTGAGTACCCACTTCTCTACAACTCTATCCGCTCTCCTGACCCTGTAACAGTGCAACTCTTCTCTTTTTAAATTTTTATTTATTTATTAAGTGAAAGTTTACAATCCAAGTCAATACACCATAATAAAACCCTGAACACACATCTCTATGACTGTACAGCTCTATCTGCTCTCTTTACCCTGTAGCAGCACACTTCTGTTTTCCACTCTCTACTACAGGTATTCATTCAACTAACACCTGTCCCCTTCTCTCTACCTCCCCTTCTCATCTCTAGAGAGGAGCTCGTCAGACAGCCTCATATACATATAAAGCCAAGAAGTACATACACCACCTGCATCATTCTACGTCGTATGTTGTTGTTGTTATTAGGTGCTACTGAGTCAGCTCCGACTCATGGCGGCCCTATGAACAGCAGAACGAAACACTGCCCAGTCTTGCACCATGTCTGCAATTGTTTTATACTTAAGCCCATTGTTGCGGCCCCTGTGTCCATGATCTGTCTCCGCAGAGCGTTCTGCTCTTTTTCGCTGACCCTCCACTCTATGTCTTATACTGTACTCCAATTTTTTTCTAAAGAGTTGGCCTCAGTACTGGTTTCAGCTCTGGGCCAAAAGTGATTCCGTAAATATTTTTTTTGTATCAGCTGGAGTGCCTGGGTGGTACAGTTAATATGCTCTCCTGCTAACTTAAAGATTGGTAGTTGGATTCTACCCAGAGGTGCCCCTAAAGAAAGGCCTGGTGATCTACTTCCAAAAGTAGAATTGGTTGCTGACACAGCAACTGGTTGCTAATTGTAGAACACAGAAAGGCGGAATCTAACCACTTTGTCACATGGCGTGGGCTCAGTTTCCTACAGGTGGCAGGAGATAAAACAATCTGGCTGGCAATGCAGGGCCTGGTGAGAGATGTGGTGGCAGAGAAGAGTGCCACAACAGAGCAGGATGAACAGCACCTGTGCAGGCCTTAGACAACCTCTGCAGTCTACAAACACTACCTGTGACAGTGGGTAGTCTTTTGAGGTAGTAGAGCGAGTGAAACTTGAATCATTACTGTTAATGGAACCCTACTCAAGTCTAGAGACTTGTGAATGTTGAAGATTTGTGGTTGTAGATTGAATCTGCATGGACTTCAATAAGGACATGGATTCTGCCCACAACCATCATGAGCAAGTTAGGCCTGTGGCCACTGAATCAGGTTGACACTGAGTGGATTCATAGCCAGTGAGACCACCGGTTCAATGGATGGATATGGTCAGAGTCCTGGAGCACATGCATGATACAAGGATGCCACGAGCACAGGCTCTCAGAAAGTGAAGGCTAACAAGGTCGACCATGACCTTGTGCTGTCTCAGGTGGCTTGGCCCTACTCACCCCACCAGAGGATTTGCAGTCACCGCTATATTCACAAGAAGGGTGGCAAAGAAGACAGGGATAGCTGCTCCTTTCCCACCCCTACCCCCCGCACCACATCTGAGAAAAAGCACCGATTAGAGACGGCCAACACACAGACCATTTCTTGAAGTTTCTGGCCCTTAAAATAGAGATTAAGGAGCTCTTGTGGTACAGTGGTTGAGTGCTTGGCTGCTAACCAAGGAGAGTCCCATAAAGGTTACAGCCTAAGAAACAAAGTGAGGTGGTTCTATTCTGTCATATAAGGCTGCTGTCAGTAGGAATTGACTAGACAGCACACAACCACAGCCCAGTAGAGATCAACAGGAATACTTGACCCAAATGGACATTTAACAGCTTCTCTTTAACTTATGCCTGCATTATATAATGCAGTTGAACAGGCATGCATTAAATGTTTATTGGGTGTCAGACACTGTCCTAGGCTCTAGGGAATAGAAACTGGAATAAATCATGACCCCATCTTTTTTTTTTTTCTTTTTATTACTAGGTTAAGTTTATTTATTTATTTATTCTTGAATTTTATTTATTTTGTTGTATTGTTGGGAATATACACAGCAAACATGCACCAATTCAACAATTTCTAGGTATACAATTTAGTGACACTGATTACATTCTTCCAGTTGTGCAACTAGTCTCAACTTCCTTTTGAGTTGTTCCTCTCTCAGTAACATAAACTCACTATCTCTAAGGCTCTTATCTCATCTTTTGAGCTGCTGTTGTTAATTTGATTCCATATTGATAATTCTTAAAAGAATGTAATGCTCAAGGCAGACATTTTTTACTAGTTAAGCTAAGTTAGCTATTGTTCAGCTTTAAGATGACCTTAGGGAATATTTTTGGTTTATTGTTTAAAGATTATCTTGGGGAAGTAGTTTCAGGGATTCATTTACTTCTATGGTTCCAGGAAGTCTACAGTCCATAAGAATTTAACATTCTGTTCTGCAATTTTCCACTTTTGATTAGTATTTTTCTATGGAATCTTTGGTTAAAATGTTCAGTACTGTTAGCCTAGCACCCTCCAGTGCTTCTTGCCTCATGGCAAGGGAGGTTGTTGTTCATGGAGACAATTCCATATCCTCCTCCTTTTTCCTCTGTTGTCGCAATGAATAGAGAGTAATTGCTGTGCCTTGCAAGCTTTTAAGAATCCATGCACTGTGCAGTAAACAGAAGCTCTAAACACGTTATTAGGCTACTTAACTGGGGTGTCCCATGAAACCATGGTATATCCAAACCAAGGAACCAAATCCCTTGAAGTGTTTGGTTATACATTTGCAGCCTGTATTTGTCTTTGTGAATATATCCAGCCTCGGTCATTTTGGAGTTAGACATTTAGTGACAAGAGGCTGGTTCAGAAAACAATTATTTCTGTACTATGAGTAAGTCATGTACAAGCTGCCTTGAGAGCTGGAGGAAGAAACCTGTCCCAGCCTGGGATAAGGGTGGACTTCTTGAAGCAGGTGATGCAACACCCTGCAGGAGACTGACATGGGGGCTATAGATGCATCAGTGGAAGGAAGGGGAGCAGATACGGGTATTCTAGGCAGCAGTGAGATGAGCACAGGAATGATAGGTAGGGTATGTACACATCATTCCCATAGTGCAAGGTGGGAAGCAGCCAAGCCTGGGCTGGATGTGTCAGCACGAATCTTCTCTAGAGAACCTTAAATGCCATCCTGATGAGCATGGACTTTATCTGGAACTACTAGTAAGCCGCTTAAGGGCTTTGAGTGAGTCAAGGGTATCAGGAATGAAGGAGGATACAGTAGATTTAAGAAAGGTTGATTTTACTCTTGTAACTAAAAAAGAATTTCTCTTTACAAAATCGAAAGACATATGCCAGGTATAATTTCCTTGCTCAAATTATGGTTTGTTTGCTATTCTTCTAATTCGCTTGATTCTGTAAATGACTTATTTATATCAGGGTGGGACAAAAATAAGATAACACATAATACTTTTTTGCAACTTGTTTCCCTCCCCCCATTTTTCAATATATTTGTATGCTACCCTGTTTTCCCATAGATTTACTGTATTTTTAAGCATCTATGTATATCTCACTGTATGAGTGAAACATTTTTCATTTAACCATTGATGGGTATTTAGATTCTTCCCAGCATTTATCTTTCCTTTTGATTTTTAAAATCAATTTAAGACATACAACCACTCCTCACTTAACATGATTAGGTTAAAAAAAAACAGGTCATTATGTGAAAATTGGCTTTATCAGAAAATGAAAGATAACATCATCAGATCACAAAATGGAAAATGACTATACCAAATTATATCATTACATGACTATAGTATATATGTCATTTGTAAAAGCATATGCTGCTATTGGGCTTATGATGAAATATAGCAGGCTTCTGTCTGATTTTTTCATACTCTTGTTCCCTCTTCTCACAGGCAACCCCTTTCAATCCTTTTGGTTGCTTTCTTTAATCACCACTTCTTGATTTTTCACTTCTAGCAATCACATATTCATATCTTACATGAGAGATAAGAATTAGGTGCTCTTAGACTGATGCTCCCCCACACAAAACACTATTCTTTCTCTCATTTTTCCACTACAGTCGCATACTTATTTCAGCTAAATAGATATTCAGTGTTGACAAAATTATTATTATGGAATTATTTTTCAAAGCTGAGTCATGTAGGTTTGAGTGACTACACTTCTTTTCCGGTATATTTTTGTTTTGTGAGGCAACCACTAATTAATTCATCCCCTAATTTTTGCCAAACTGTAGTAACATCTCTGAATATGTTCAAGGAGACCCCGGTGGTATAATGGTTAAGAGCTATGGCTGCTAATCAAAAGGTTGGCAGTTCAAATCTACCATATGCTTCTTAGAAATGGTATGGGACAGTTCTACTCTGTTCTATAACATGTTGAAGCATATTACATGTTCTAGCACTTTTATTTTCTTCTTGGAGACATTCCTTCAGGACTTTCTATTGTCCTGTTTCACTTTGGACTGGCTCTTCCTGGGCCTGCTGAGTAACATTGCCCAGGAGCTGCTCTTCTTCATCATCCCTTTCTTTTTGGTTTACTTCCTTGTTTGGGGGCAGCACATCCTCCATTTACTTTCCAAGAAACATCTTAAGGCATTTCATTAAAGTTTTAGGAGGTAAAATTTAGGTGAGAGGATTGATTGTATATAAAAGGATGGGAAAGAAGAAGGAAAAAGAAATGAGCCCTAAGGTTGTGCATGACGTGTGTAAATGGCTGTGTAAGGTAACCAGAGTAGGTCTGAGGTTAGAGTGAAGATACGGACACACTGGGTTTCCTGGGATGTGTTGGTGCAGCAGCCGGTGGACATCGACCTGAATTTCAGGAAAGGTGTCAGGAGCAAAGATCATCAATTTGTTGTTGTCAACCTGAATGTGGCTATTAAACTGTGAGGGTAAATGAGACTGGTCAGGGCAAGGATACCGAATGAGGGAGAGAGTGAGACAAGAGCGAATCCCAGGTATGTATCCATGAAAGCCTGAGGTAAAGAAGTGCAGGGAAAGAAATCTGAGAAGAAACCATCAGAGATGTGAGAGAACCAAGGGAATTCAGAGCCCATGTGCAACAGATCGTAAGACTGTATAATGTGTAACAGAAAACTTCAAGAAAGAGTCTACTAAAATAACGGTAAAATGACAAAAAGAAACGCATAAAAGTGTTTTCTCAACAGAAGAACGGATAGGTAAACTATGGTACATATACTCAATGGAGCACTACGCAATGATAAAGAATAGCGATGATTCCAGGAAACATCTCCTAACCTGGTTTCAATTGGAAGACATTATGTTGAGTGAAAGTAGTCAGTGACAAAAGGACAAATACTGTACGAGACCTCTATGATAAGATCTCAAAAACAGACTTGTGTATAGAAGAAAAGACTCTTTGACAGCTGCAAGGGTGGGGAGGGAGGGAGGGTGGGGGCTAGGATTTAGTTTAGGTAGTTGCTAGAAATCTGGTTGGGAGAAAGCGGTGATAGCACACATTAGAAACAAGAACAACATTAAGTGGACTTCAGCATAACTTGAGTATTCCTTCCATCTTAACCAAATATTGCAAGGATAGAGTAGCTGGGGCGGGGGGCAAGGGACCATGCTCTTAGGCGAAATCGAGGTCAATTGGCACAAGTAGCGTTTTGCTAAGAGAGCTCTCTGCACCCCACATTGGTGAGTGGCGTCTGGGGTCTTAAAAGCTGCCAAGCTGCCATCCGAGAACACAGCAAATGGTCCCAACTCAGCAGGAACGGATGCTCACTGAGGACCAAAATGACATGCGGTAAAGACAACCTAGAAGACAGAGAGACCCACAAAAGTGGGTGTCTGCATCGACTTGGGACTGGAAGAATCGGATGGTGTCCGGCCACCACCAGTGATAGCCACAATGGAGCTCACAGAGAGGAGTCTCACTGGCAATGCAAGAATAAAAAGGGATGCATTCTGAGATCTCCACTAAAAGACCTCAATTGATGGTCCAGTGGTTTCAGGGTTCCCCTGAGAGCATGGCCCCCGGCCCTGATGCTGCTCTTACCCATAAAGTATAATGAAGGTCCACTCTTTGGACAGGAATGGATTGGACTTGGCAATGCAGACTGACCATATATTGGAAGCACTTTATGGTTCTATACATCTATAGGATATCATCCTGCTGACCTCTGGCTAGAGGAAGGAGAGTGGATGGAGAGGAGGGGAAAGGAGGCTGTTGGGAGGATGAGATATGTATGGAGCAGAGAGGAATAGTGTGCTGTCACCGGACACGGAGAGCAGTGGAAGCTGCATGTAGGTGGGTATGTAAATTTATATGGGGATGTGCATTTTCCCTTAGTCATGTTAAATAAAAAATAAAATAAAATAAAGTGTTTTCTGCAACATTATTTACAGTAGCAAAAACAAGAATAACTTTAACATTCATCTTCTAGGGCACCAGTTAAACAATAAGTTAAGTTTTTATTGGTGTACTATGCTTCTACAAAAATTATATGGGTTTATGCTTACTGACATTTATACTTATTATTTACAAAAAGCAATGCAAGTCATTGAAAAATTGAGATCCAATTTACGTAAATTTCTATATAGCCATCTATGGGTGTGCATGTACAGATTAGAGAGATATTTGGAAGGATGTCCACCAAAGTATTAATGATTGCTATCTTTGGATGAGTGGATTGGATTTTACTTTCTTCTTTGAATTTTCCATATTGTTTCTATTTCTTACAGTAATTATGTAACTAAAAATAAAGGTATTTTAAAAGATAAAATATTAATAATGTTCAATACTTCACAGAGATGGGATATTTAAATACTATAAAGTGGGAATGGAAGACAGGTTAGCATGAGCTAAAGAATGAAGGAGAGATCAAGGCAAGGAGAGGCCAAAGATGGGCCAATCTTTCTAGAAGCTTGAACGAAATGGGAAGGCTAGAGATAGAATTATAGCAAGAAGATTAGACAGTACCTCCCTCTTTCCTGTAATTTCTCCTTTACCTTCCATTAATTCATCCTGAGCACTGTTGCCAGATTAATTCCTCAAATGCCACATCATATCACTTCAACATCACACTTTAGCGGTTCTCATTCAGTGATGCTGAAATGGCTTAGCTGCCTTTCAAGAGTCTCCATAAACTAAATGTAATCACCATGTCTCATATGAATCTGTTTTTTCCACTCAAACCAGTTTTTATCATAAACTTTTTAAGCATGAATTGTGGGCCTGAAACTCAGAAAAATCACTAGCTCAGCTGCTAAGTGGAAGAAAATTCCATGAAACAGTTCTAAACTATCCTATGATGTCACTATGAATCAGAATTGACTCGATGACTGTGAGAGTGCCAAAACTACTTCAGTCAAGGAATGCTGACTCTCAGTGACCCTATAGGACAGAGTAGAACCACACTATAGAATTTCCAAGGAGCAGATGGCGGATTTGAACTGCCAACCTTTTTGGTTAGCAGATGTAGCACTTAACCACTATGCAACCAGACTTTACAAAAACCAAACCAAATCCACTGCCATCAAGTGGATTCTGACTCATAGAAACCCTATAGAGCAGAGTCAAACTGCCGCATAGAGCTTCCAAGGAGTGCTTGGTGGATTTGAACTGCTGTCCTTTTGATTAGCAGGCATAATCACCATGCCAGCAGAGTCAAATTAATTATGGTCCTACTATCATAAAACAATTGAAGATGCTAGATTCATACACAACTAATGATGGTAACAGGGGCTGAAACTGATTTCTGAGCCAATTATTTAGTCATCTGTAACAGGAAACCATAATGGCCATCTTTGCATCTGCTGTTCATTCTGTGGCTCATCTCATCATCTCTTCGAAGATTCTACTTTAACCCCCTAAATTCTCCCAACTCTTTGTGTCATAAATCAAGCCCAATCTTGTCTTTATTCTTATGACTTGTATGACACTTACATTTCTTTATGCTTTTGATCATATGATACTTCTTATGAGAAATTCTGGTGGCATAGTGGTTAAGTGCTACAGCTGCTAATCACAGCCATTCAAATCCACCAGGTGCTACTTGGAAACTCTATAGGGCAGTTCTACTCTGTCCTATAGAATAGCTATGTCAGAAATTGACTCAACTGCAATGAGTTTGATTTTGTTTGTTGTTAGTTAACTACTTGTGTATTCAACCTACCTTTCCATGGTGATTATAGCCTTACAAGGTCCCATGCTACCTAGCACAGGGCTAAATAGTTAGCAAATGTGCAGTAAGTGTCTGCTAAAGTTTATCAGAAAACTTTCCACTCAAGTTAGTTAATAACTAAGAATAAAATTAACCTTGGAAGTGGCATATTTAATAGCTTCCTAATAAAATCTATGAGCAACACCAATCGAGGGGTGGCATGGGTGGGTCCATGTGACAAAGAGGAGTTTGTTGCTAAGACTTCAGAAAGATGGAATTTAAAGTAATTAGAAAGCTTTAGAGGAAAAAGGGGGCCATAGTCAGAACCCAATCAAGACAGTTTATAAAATAAAAACCGAAGTTGCATTGTATTCAAGACAGGGAATAAAAGCTCAATAATTGTTCAAGTCTATCAAAACACAAGTATGCTGTAACTACGAGGCAATCTTATGAGTCTGTGGTTAGACAATTGCAATAATGAATATGTAAACAGAAATCCGACCTTGGAAAGGCTGGGAAGTCATCTTCATGCTGTACGTGGCATAAGTGATACACTTACAAGGATATTGCATCAATCTTTTTGTCTTAATATTTAAAAAGGAATGTGCAAACATCATGGAGTCTTATTTCCTAAATTTCATCCTACTGAATGTTAGGTCAGCATGATGTTAATAGCTATTCCATTTTTAATGTGATCTAACAAAACAGGAAAATGTTGTCATAGAATATCTTGAAATCTTTTGATTAAAATAATGTGAAGGACCGTATCAATAGAGTTTAAAAGAAGAGTTATCCACCCCCCAAAGTAAAATGAAATGGAGGGGAGAACAAGTGGCTGTAAGTAATGCAGGAGGGTTGGTGCAGGCCAGGTACATCACCGCTAGTTTATCTCCATAAAGTCAGAAATTGACACATGGCAGCAGGAGAGAGATGGGTTAGAAATGGACTGCCTGGTGAGGGTGTGAGAGGGAAATATTAAACTATTATCGTGAGGGAGCATATAATCTTCAACTCTGGGCAACTGATGGGAAAGACAGAAAACGATTCAAAGATGATTCATGTGTCCTGCTGCCTGTGGCTGTCAGGTAGGTGACCCTTTGGACGTCTTTCTTGCTCTAGAATCCTGTCAGTGTTGTACTGCAGACCCCACAAGTCGGTGTGATGGTAAGAAAATCTACTTCCAGCTCCACTTCTGCCACTGACCTGCTGAGTCATCTGTAAAATGATGATCATAATTTCTCCTACTCTCCTGCAGGAATTGCCCCAGGATTAATTACACTACGCTTATAAAATACTTTCAGCTGCTTGGGGAAAAGACACTGAAAATACAGTAATAGGTCAAACTACATAAAATTGCTAGTATTCGGCCACTTATGACTTATAAAAATAGCACTTTCATATGGTTTAACCTAATATGATTCATCATTCATTGAGCCTGCTGTGTGGTTGGCACAGGCTGGTTCTGGGGATTTAAAAATGCTTAAGACGTTATCCCTGCCCTCGGGGAGCTCTCAGACCAGCGTGGGAAGATGTCACTGCAATGCAATCGGGCAAATACTATAGTGGAGAAAAGTGCAAGATGCTGTGAATGACAGAGAGGGAGCCAGCAATTGTGCTGGGCACAGGGGTGAAGGCAGCAAAGGGAAGAACAAAGAATGTTTCTGTAAAAGAAGCAACATTAGTTTAGGCTGGATTTTGAAGGCTGAGTAATTGACCAAGTGGGGAGCGCCACTCTTTGAAACAAAACTTGTGCAAAGATAAGGAGATATGAAGCAATCTTTCTGTAAGAAAAAAAAATAGTGGTAAAATATCATTTAAATATTAACTAATGTTAAGACCAATAAACCTAACCTACTGCCATCAAGTTGATTCCAACACATAGTGACCCTATAGGACAAAGTAGAACTTCCCCATAGCATTTCCAAGGAGGACCTGGCAGATGCAAACTATGAACCTTTTGGTTAGCAGCCGTTACACCTAACCACTATACCTCCAGGGTCTCCAAAGTATTAAGACAAGGAGACATAAATACCATTTTCTGTTAATCACCCCTGTCAGAATATTTTCTGAGTTACTACTTAGTAAGTATTCTCATATTTTATTCCTATTTAATGGGGATTTTGTGGGTTTTTCAGAACGACTGTAGCCCAGGATGCTTTTCAGCAGAAAAAAAGAGATGAAGCTGGACAGGTTGCCAGGAGCCAGGTTGTAAAGGGCAGTATGTACAGCAACAGGAGACCTGGCTTCATCCTGTGAGCTCTGAGAGGCACTGGAGCTTTGTTTTGATTTTAGTTTTTGGAGATGCTTGTTCAAAACATTTGCTTAATATCAATGAAAAAGAGGTCAAGTCAAATAGAAGTTTCTGTCACTGTAGAGAATTTTAGAGTAATGACATGATCAGAATCCCTGGAGGATGCCAGAAGTTAATGCACTAGGCTGCTATCCCAAACCCTGGAGGTTCAAGTCCACCCAGAGGTACCCCAGAAGAAAGATCTGACAACCTTTTTCCAAAATACCAGTCATTGAAAGCCCTGTGCATCACAGTTGTACCTGGACACACGTGGGGTTGCCATGAGCTGAAACTGCCTCAACAGCAACTGATTTAATGGCGTAATCAGACTGGAATTTCATGAAAGAAAGAACTATATGATGGTTTCCCGGAGGGAAGATGAAAATAAGGTGTCCCAGTGGAGATAAGAACATTTCGAGAACAGTAAAGAGGAGAGAATTGTAGCAAGCAGCAACATTTAAGGGACAGAAGCAGTTAGAGAGGCCAAAGGAAAACCGAAGAGAGTGAGATACCAAAGTCAATGCAGAAAAGCATATCAAGAAAATGAGTTAAGTTCAGTGAAATAAAAATTGGACTTGGTTCTGGAAGTTGGTCGTTGATGGTGTTAGCAAAAGCAGCTCCACTGGTGTGGACAGAAGTCAGATTTCTGCAGGTCAGGGAGAAAACAGTAAGGAATTGGAAGTAATGAGTACAATAACAATTTTGAAGAAGAACAACTGGGCATGAAAAAAGACATGGAGTTAAGTAGAGGAGGCTACAGATGGAGTTGAAAGAAAGGTGGCTTGGGGGTTGTTGGTATTGAAAGATGAAGAGTATTAAGCATATGTGAAGTTGAAGGTCAGAAGGCAGGGGGAGGGAGGGACTGAAGGCAAGTCTTGAGGTCACAGAGATGGGAGACAACTGCTTCAAATATACAGGAAGTCTTTCCAGACTAGGGGGATGTAGGCAAGGATAGACGTACTTGTAGATAAATTGATAATGATTCTCAGAAGACAAGGAATTAATGTCTTCTGATTTCTTATTTTCTGTAGAATGGAGGGCAAGGTCATGTTGATGGGTCATGTTGAAAAGAGACCTCGGTAAGAGCTCTGGGGATGTGAGGATGGCTGCCAAGAGGTGACCAGGGTGAGGTAAAACTTGCCCAGCAGCACTGAGACCCCAGCAGAAAAAAACTGGTGACCATGATTTATGTGCTTGTGTTATTTTTTTCCAGACAGTGTTTCATAGCAGAGAGATCAGGAGGCTGAGTAGGAGCGGTAAGCAGTAGTGGAAGAGCGGTCAGTAGTGAGAGTCTTGGAGAGGAAGTAGTTGAAGAGATGAAACCTCAATGATACGATGCAGTCTGTGGCAGAAAGTAGGTAGACCCTCCAGAGAACCAATAAGCTTGTGATTTGGCAAGTACTTTGAGAGGAAAGAGGCAGAGGGAGTTAGCCATATAAAGGGACATGGCTAGGAGTGGTTGATTAGAACTTAAGATTCAGTGGTGGGGTGCTTTCAGTTCATAACAAGATCCTAATGTGGCTGCAAGCACGGACCTTCAGGTCAAGTGGAGGTGGAGGTGGATGGAGCACAATAGATAAAAAACTTTTAGGCAAAGGTGAGAAATGGGTATTCCAGAAGGATGTTTCCTTGCTCCATACAGCAGTAGAGTTAGAGAGAAATTATGAATCAGATGCCAAATTGTTGGTTAAGATTTCTTTAAAAAGTTCAATCTCTCTCTGAGCATAGGCTTCAGCTAACCAGTTTCGTGAGACATAATCTCCTACTGTAATATTTTTCTCCTGTTCTTCCCTATGGTAGGCTTAGAGAAGATCCCTCTTTGATGAGTGGGGATGTGGCTTGCATTTCCCCATTTTCCAGACTCTCTCCTTTTTTCCTATCATTTGCTGGATCCCAGGCTGGCGAATGGTTTAGCAATGATTACCTTCTGTTGTCGCTAATCTATCATTTACACGCCAGAGAAAAACAGTGAGCTGATTTCAACACTTTTAGAGCCCATAGAAAGTTACTCTCATACATGAGTGAATATTTCAGAGCCAGACCCTGTTCCTCTTTTCTAAGCAACATTTTCCTCTCTGAGCTCTCAGTTTTCTAGATTGTTCTTCCCCCATACACAAAGAAGTTGTTGATTTGCCAACCCATTTGGCTCCAGCCGAAGCTGCTTATGAATCTGTCAGCTTGTTGTACTGTGGGGGCCTGTGTGTTGCTGTGATGCTTGAAGCTAAGTCACCAGTATTCAAAAACCAGCAGTGTCACCCATGACAGCCAGGTTTCAGCTGAGTTTCCAGACTAAGACAGACAAGGAAGATGGAATTGGCAGTATACCTTTGAAAAGAATTATTCAGTGGAAACTCATGAATAGTAGCAGAACATTGTCTGACTAAAGTGCTGAAAGATGACAACCTCAGACTGGAAGTTACTCAAAATAGCACCAAGGAATAGCTCTTCCATAGAGTAGAATAGACCCTAATGACATGAATGGAATCAACAAGCTTTTGGGACCTAACTTTGGTGATGTGGAAAGACTCAGAATGAGAAGAAGCAGCTGCAAACATCCATTAATAACTGGAATGTGAGATGTATGAAGCATGAATGTAGGACTAAAGAAAAAAATTCAAGCCTTGGGTTGCAATATTGAAAGATTCTACAGGGAAAATATTAACCAGAAAGCATCAAAAGAAGTTGGGAGGAATACACAGTTACTGTGCCGAGAAGAATTGGTTGATAACCAACTGTTTCAAAAGGTAGCGAATGATCATGAACCAGTGGCAGTGAGGGAAGAAGCTGAAGCCTCATTGAAGGCACTGGCAAAGATACAAGACTCCAGGAACTGATGGGTACCGATTGAAATGTTTCAACAAACTGATGAAGTTCTGGAAGTACTCACTGGTCTATGCCCAGAATTTTGGAAGACAACTACCTGGGCAACTGGCTGGAAGAGATTCATATTTATGTCTATTCCCGAGAAAGGTGATCCAACTGAATGCTGAAATTACCAAACAATGTCATTAATATCACATACCAATAAAATTTTGCTAAAGGTCATCCAAGAGTGGCTGCAGAAGTATATCAACAGGGAACTGCCAGAAATCTAAGCCAGTTTCAGAAGAGCATATGAAATAAGGGGTGTCATTCTTATGTCAGATGGTTCTTGGCTGAAAGCAGCTACCAGAAAGAGATGTTTACCTGTATTTTGTTGATTATACAAAAGAATTAGACTGTGCGGATCATAACAAATTATGGACAGCATTGAAAACAATGGGAATTCTAGAACACTTAACTGTGCCCATGAGGAACCTGTACATAGATTGAGAGACAGTCATTTGAACAGAATAAGGGAATAATGTATGATATGAAGCCCAGAAAGGTGTGCATCAGTGTTGTCTCCTTTCACCACACTTATTCAGTCTGTATGCTGAGTGGATAATCTGAGCAACTGCACCATATGAAGTAGAATGGGGCATCAGGATTAGAGGTAGGCTCATTAACAAGCTGTCTTACACAAATGACGCAACCTTCCTTGCTGAAAGTGAAGAGGACTTGCAGCACTTGAAGGATGTAAACACTACAGCCTTCATTATGGATTACGCCTCAAAATAAAGAAAGGAAAAGTCCTCACAGCTGGACCAATGAGCAACATCATGATAAGTGAAAAAAAGATTGAGGTTCCCAAGGATTTCATTTTACTTGGATCCATGGTCAATACCTATGGAAATTAAAAACAAGACAAAACAAACAAACAAAAAACCTCGGAGCCGTGGAGTCAGTTTTGACTCATAATGACCCTAAAAGACAGAGTAGAACTGCCCTGTAGGATTTTCCCGGGATGCCTGGTGCATTCAAACAGCTGATATTTTAGTTAGCAGCTGTGGCTCTTAACCACTCTATCACCAGGGTTTCTATCCACAGAAGCAGCAGTCAAGAAATCAAAATATGCACTGCGTTGAGCAAATCTGCTGCAAGAGACTTCTTTAAGGTATTGAAAAGCAAAGATGCCATCTTGAGGACTTGAGGCTTGACCCAGACCACACTGTTTCCAATCACCTGTCTTACGCATGGCAAAGCTGGACAATGAATAAGGCAGACCAAATGAGAATTGATGCCTTTGGATTGTGGTGTTGGAGAAGAATATTGGATACACCACAGACTGCCAAAAGAACAAACAAAATCTGTCTTGGGAAAAGTACAGCTGGAATGCTCCTTGGAAACAAGGATGACAAGACTTCATCTCATATACTTTAGAGATGTTTTTAGGAGGGACCAATCCCAAGAGTAAGACGTTATGCTGGGTAAAGTAGTAAATCCCCCTGAAAGAGGAAGACCTTCAGTGAGAGAAAGTGACACAGTGACTGCAAATATGGGCTTAAACATAAAACAATTGTGAGGATTGTGCAGGACTGGGCAGTGTTTCTCAGAGTCGCTATGAGTCAGAACCAGCTGGATAGCACCTAACAACACAGTAATAAAGCTGCTTGAAGAATTTAGCATAGACAGTCTGAAACAAATTTTTGTAGAATATAACATACTAAAATTCTTAACTCACCAAAGAATAATGTAGTTTCCTATATTTCTTTTTGCGGGGAACACAGAGTCTGAAATATCAAGCTTGAGGATTTTCTTATGGACCCAGTGCTGACTATGCAACTCCCCTTTAAATGTGTTGTCTCCCACTGTCTTCCCTGCAGCAGGAACCACAGAGCTGTATCAAGTTACAAGTTCTGGGCACTCCTAGTCTAGGTCATGAAAACATATTTTAGTTCCTTTTTACGCTCTTAACACATGGCTCCTTTAGGAGTCTTTCTGAGTTGTACAAAGCCCCCTCTGAAGTGAGTCAGCCTTTCAGTGTTTGTCTAACTTTCAAGGTTACTGAAGCTCAGAGGGAGATGTCATTTGTCCAGTGTCACCCTGCAGGGTCGTGGCAGGCTAAAGTCAGAGTAAGGAACTTGTTTTCACTAGGCTACCTCCGTGAATCTTATACCACCTCCTGGAAGCTGTGAGATTGGTACCAGTCCTGCATTTTTGTCTTTAAATAGTCCACTGGCAATCATGATTTTAAGTCCCTTCATGAGATGACTTCAGGCCGCCGTCTGAAGTTCAGACTGTGGTTTGAATGGATTCTGGCAGTTTCTGCCAAATGTAATACTTACATCCCGAACTGAGAAAAATGATACAAGTTGGCAGGAATTATCAAGTGGAAACTGAAGAAGTTCTCCCTTTCTCTGCTTTCCAACTGGCACTCACACATGCTACACTGTTTTTGTCTTCTGGAATATTCTTCTAACTCCATAATCTTTTTTTTCCCCCTTGAAACCATTAAATTGGCTGTTCAGGATGCAAGCATATCCATGTGCACTGTTATTGTTAGTCTCCAGAAGCTCTTTATGTACTGGTGTACTGAGATACACAGCTAGGAAAGAAGAGTTTTTCCAGATTTATAACATTCTAAATTTATCATACACTTTCTTTGCTTCTTTCCCATGAACATAATTTTGAACAGACAGGAATCCAATACAGTGGATGTGGTCTTTTGTTGTTTACATCTTGTTACTTCCCTACGAATAAAACACTGTAGCCCTCTTTCACTAGTAATTGATCACAAAGTCATCAGTAGTCATCATAAACAAACATGCATTGAAGAGTTTCAGTTAGCAACTGAAGATCTTGGCACTGAAAGAGACTTTGGAGTTAATCTACACGAACCACCTACTCAAAGCTAGAATCTGTTCCCCAGAATCCTTGCTGAGGCATCCAGCTCAGACGCTCTCAAATTTTGTTGCATATTGGAATCACCTGGGGAGCCTTTAAAGACCCTTCCCCAAAGCCAGGGCTCCACCCCAAGTGCTTTAAATAAGGATTTCTGGGAGTGGGGCCAAGGCATCATCATTTTTAAAACTTCCTAAGGATTTGTACTGTGCAGCCAAGTTTCCACCAGGGATCTAGCGTCTGTTTAGCTGTGCTCCATAATGAAGAACTCCTGCTTTGTGAGGCTGGCTGTGCTACTGATGGACATCCTTACCTGTTACAATTATGCTTCTCTGCAACATTCACGTGGAGTCCTTGGGTGGTGCACACAGTTAGTGAGCTTGGTTGCTAACCAAAAGGCTGAAAGTTTGAGTCCTTCCAGAGATACCTCAGAAGAAAGGCTTGGTGTTCTACTTCCACAAAATCAGCCACTGGAGCATAGTTCTACTTTGACATACATGGGGTTGCCATGAATCAAAATTGACATTCACCTATAGGTCCCAAGTTTTCGTTCCAGAAACCACCCAGAACAAACCCATTTGGCTCTCTTTCACTACAGGAAACTGGTGGTGTAGTGGTTAACTGCTATGGCTGCTAACCAAAAGGCTGGCAGTTCAAATCTACCAGGTGCTCCTTGAAAACTCTATGGGGGCAGTTCTGCCTTCTCCTATAGGGTCACTATGGGTTGGCATCAGCTTGATGGCAATCAGACACTGAAGTCAGTAAACAATTTGCAACATACACTGTAAAATTTTCTTTCCTATGGCTGAACATACCAATTCAAACTAAATTCTTAGACATGTGAATTCATGAGATGATTTTGGTATTTGGCTAATACCCTGTCCTATTGCATTATTTTGACTCCTTGCTGAAAGATTTGGAGGCAACTGTAGAGAAAGAGGTTAAATTCCTCTCCAAGTCAAAGTGAAAAGATTTCTGAAAAGCCAAAAGTGTTTCCTCCTTCCCATCATCTGTCATGTTCCTAGGGGCCTGATTCTTCTTCTTCAAGGTCAACACCAGCTGTCCCTTTCCTGCCTGTTTGCTACCCTTGCTGCCCTCTTTCCTCTGCTCTGTCTTGTCGGCCTTTCAGCAGGAGTGATGGCCAGACCTGAAGAAGTGCAGCAGGAGAAAGAAGAGGAAGAGGCCACTGTCACAGCCGTTTTAGGAACTCAGTTACTGGGTCACAGTGACCTGATTTAGTGTGGTTTGTTGAGAGTTCAAACTCTAGAAGTATATCTTATAGATTTGAGTCCTGGCTCCCCCATTCACGGCAGTGGCAGCTCCAGTCAACACTCTTTACGTCTCTGAGCCTCTGTGTTTCTTCATCGGTAAGACAGGAGCAATAATAGTAGCTCATGCCAATGAAATAGAATGGAAGAATCTGAGTCACATGCTTGGCACCATGCCTGGTGCATAACTAGTGCCCAATGAGTTCTTTGTAAGTTATTGTTGTTCTTGCACTATGCCTTAGCCTTGGTCACAGATAACTTGCTCATTCTCTCCTAAATCTAATCCCCAACTTGGCCTGCCCAGCGATGTTTGTGGCCCTAGTGTCCACCAGCCTTGTCTGTGATCACCTGCCTGGTGCTGAGCTACAGATATTGGAGTCTGACATCTCGTTTTTGACATCTCACTTCAGTTCTGTCTTTGTTAACTTGTGCCGCTGTATCAAAACAGTGTCACCAGTGGGTGTCTTTAAAGAAGAGAAACTTATTTTCTCTCAGTTTGGGCGGTCAAAAATTCAAACCGGGATTTCAGTTGAGTCAATTTGCTTCCTTCTGTGCACCTTTCTCCTTCTTTCTGGTGTCTAAAAGGTATATTTTGGCATCTTTTTGCTTGCAGATAGATCCTCATGCAGCATCTGTCTTCCCCCTGTGTGTGTTTCCTTGTGCCTACGCTACTCTTTCTACAATCACTAAGTGACTAGGTTTAGGACCCACCCTACTCTGGTATGACCTCTTTAGCATCACAAAGGAAAACTTCTATTTCCAACAGGGTTCTATTTACAGGAAAGTATTAGGACTTCCACATTTCTTTTCGGGAGGCATAATTCAATCCGTAACAGATTCGTAGTGCCTCCCAAAGGCACTGAGAAAAAGTTAATATTATTTCTTGTTGCACTTGCTTAAATGGGTTGGAAGGAAGAGCCAGCATCAGAAAACTTGGTCCTAATGAGGGATTCTCTTCTGTGCTTTCAGTTTCCTTTCCCCAGAGGCCATATGAAATTGAACTGAAGACTATGATTTGCTCTTGCTTTAAAGCATGAAAGGACAATTATTCAGTTTTCAGCAAGCACTGGAGGATAGAATGTTATTTCCCTTTCCGTTTAACAAACATTAAAATTTTGACCAGGGCTTCTTAAATTCTACACCCTTGCAATATGGCATTTTTTTCCCCACTGGCTTCTCCCTTTTATCAGTCACACCAGCAACACTTCAGGAACACGATCTGTCAGGCTGTGTCTTTGCCAGCGAAGATTCAAGGGGTGCAACAGACTGAAGATTTTCAAACAGCAGAGTACGTGTCTAGTGAGCAATGAAATGCTTCCTCACTGGGGTCCTTGCTCCCTCTGTTGGAGGAATGGATGGTTTTCTAGGGATGCTACGTAAAAGTGGTTAAGAAAAAATGCCTCTAGGCAGATGCAAGATGGATTCTCCAGCCCAGTATACATTTCTTGCTATTTTAAAACAAATTTAAATTAGGTCATGTAACCATTCAGCCACACCCCCTGAAGTCTGAACATCAGTCACTGAAGTAGCAAAGGGGAAAGGAGGCTGGTAAGTTAAGTACTGTTCAACAGTTCTCAGCTACCGTGCCACGCAAACGTCAGGATAGTTCTACATGGGTTATATTTAAATCCTCCACTATTGGATACCGGGTGGTACAGTGGTTAGGAGCTTGGCTGCTAACCAAAAAGTTGGCAGTTTAAATCTACCAACTGCTCCTAAGAAACCCTATGGAGTAGTTCTATTGTCTCCTATAGGATCACTATGAGTTGGAATTGAGTCAGCAGTCATGGTTTTTTTTTTTTTTGGACTATTGGTTTGTCCATGGTATTTTCAAAGAAGGCTGCAAGAGAGAGAGAAGGTGAAAAAAGAAAGCACTACCACAAATGAGGCAAAGATTTCTGGCTCTAGGAACTCAAAACCCAAAATGAAACCCACTGCTGTCAAGTCAGTTCCAACTCATAGCAACCCTATAGACAGCACAGAACGGCTGCATAGTTTCCAAGGAATGCCTAGAGGATTTCTCCTAGTTAACACCTGTAATGCGTAACTACTACACCACCAGGGTTTCTCCAGAATTCAGGATCCCTGTAAAAATCTACTACTGTCCTCACCTCAGATTTCAGTCCCCTGATTTTTTCCATTCTAATTTACATTTCGAAATTCTGGTGGTGCAGTGGTTAAGTACTATGTCTGCTAACCAAAATGTCAGTAGTTCAAATGCAGCAGGCACTTCTTGGAAATTCTATGGGGCAGTTCTATTCTGTCCTATAGGGTCTCGATGAGTCAGAATCGACTCAGCGGCAATGGATTTGTTTTTGGTGATTCACATTTATTTGACTTGAAGGGGGTAAGTCTTTCCTAATATAAATGTGGGGTTGCTCTCCTTTGTCCAAAGACACAAATTTCCCTTCCTTGTCCAGGTGTGTGGATACATCCACAAGGACGTGTGCAAGAGTAATCACTGCTCCGAGATGTGCCCAGCAGCTGATCCTGGCTTTCATATACAAACAAGATACACACTCTGAATGTACACTCCAGAAGGTAGAGTTGTCATTGTTGCTGCTCACCATCAAGTCGTTTCCTATTCATGGTAATTCTACATGGACAGAACAGAACTGCTCCATAGGGTTTTCAAGGTTGTGACCAGAAGCTGAATTGGTAGGCGTATCTGTTGAGGGGTGTTGGGTGATTTAAAACCCACAACCTTTCAGCTAGTAGTCTGGCATTCAACTGTTTATGCCCCCTAGGGACCTCAGAAAGTAGTGTCCCTGTCTAAGGTAGCAGCTACCTTTGACTTGAGCTTGTTTCTATAGTGGTGATGGCCTGCTAGGTGAGCAATAGTTCAGCCTGTCGTCTTGGAGCAAGAAGTAGTCCTGTAATATTGACTCCACAGTACCATTCTGGAATCAGCTATGTTGATTACCTTTGGATAATTAACACATACATACAAACATAAATATTTTAGTACTGTCCTGGGGTAGATCTTACATTATTTCATCTCATTTGATTCATTCATTCATTTATTTATCAAACATATGTTAGTTCATTCAATACTAACATAGACTTAAAAATATGAGCAGCACATTTACTGTTTCTAAAATTCATGGTCTGATTCTCCCTTGCCCTTGAGTTATGTACCTACCAGGATACAACAAAATCAATATTTGCTGTATTCACTCTGCATAAATATTTTCCTAGACAAATGGCTATTTGCAATAGTGAGTCACTGTGCACCAGGGGAATATGAGAAGGCCACCTGAAATGTTCTTTTCCCCCATGGGTTTGGTAACATGGTCTAACGGGAGGGAACAAACATTGATTATTGATTATAACCTGACATGGTGAGTCACTATGCTAGGTGTTTACGTATGCTGTAGCATCTGATCATTATAAACACCCTCTAAGAGAGCTGCTTTTACTTTGGGACTTTGAAAAGTTAAATAAATCTGTCCTTAAAATGTTTTGCTTTCCCATTTCAATGATGCAATCTTTTCCTGATTTATCCCTCCCTCGTCCTTCTCAACCTTTTTTGCTAGCTTCTCCTTTTCCTCACCTTCATCTAAGGGTCCAACTTTGGACATTATACATTCCCTGGTGATTTCATCCAGACCAAGTTCTTTGAATACTATCCATATGTTTGTGACTCTCTCGTGTATGTATTTAACCCAGACTTTTCCTATCATCCCCAGATGTGCTTATCTACCTGCCTACATGACAGCTTTGCATGGATGATGGGTGAGCATCTCCAATTGAGTAAATCTAAAATTGAGATCTTAATTTCTCTCACCAGAGCTTTATTCCTTGATTTTGACTTACTTACATAAATGGGTCCACCATTCATCCAATCTTTGACACAAAAGCTGGGAGTTATCCTTTCTTTCACTCCCATCATCTGTAATCAAAATACGTCATAAATGTGTTTGCATTTCTCCATCTCTAGTTTTCCCTAAACTAAAGCAAAAGATATCTGACTACCAAGGACACCAGTTTTGCCTTCCTCTTTGCTCTAAATGTGGATTTGATGGCTGGAGCTGTTGCAGCCACTTGTGAGTACAAAAGAAAGGCACCAGAATTTCAGAAGCATTAGCTTTGACATACAAGATTCAAAAGGCACACCTTTGCACTTCATGGTTTCAGGGAAAAATAACTCTTATTTATATAAACCAAAGTCACAAGATTTTTATTTTTTCTTCTCACTTTCAGGTGAAAGCATTACTAATATACTTTTTCCCCCCACTCCTTCCCTTTAACCAGTCCGTATCAACATAGCATCTAAAGAAGTCCTTTTTAATATATAACATAGCTGGATTTTTCACTCTCCAAGTGTGCACTGAGCATGTACCATGCTTCTAGGTGCTTGGAATGTATCAGTGAACAAAGCAGACAAAGACTTTCATCTTTGTGGAATTTAGTGAGAAATGAAACATAATGAATAAGTGAATTGCATAGTATGTTATAGAATGATAACCACTGAGTAGGGGAAGAGGTGAGGAATGTGATTTTAAACAGTTGACCAGGATAGGCATAAACAGAAGGACATCTAAGAAAAGACTCTAAGAATCTGACTGATAGTCAAAATAGAAAGAGGTTGTATCCAGGGACAAATTATCTAGCAGTTCACCTGTAGCAAAGAAATTCACATGATTTCTGCACACCATGTAAAATTGTTCCCTACAGATTAGTAAGTAAGCACAAGGAAGCCCTTGATCACCTTGCTTCCTGGTTCATCTGCCCTATCAAGGATTTCAAATTTGAAAAGAGGCTTTGATTCTCTAGGAAGGTGCTGTGAGGTGAGGAGAGAGACAGATATCAGCCGTACCTAGAAGAAGAATCTATCAAACACTTGAGAGAGGTAGAGGTGGAATACACAGTTGGAAAATGTAAGCATTCAGATAACAGGTCTGCATGGGAGATAATCCATATTGAAGTCGTGGGCCTATAGCTGGTACTTAAAGCTATGAGATTGTATGACATCACTAATGAGGGAGTGTAGTTAGAGAAGACAGAGGAACACAGGGCCAAGCACCGAAGCACTGTAGCATTAATAAGTTGGAAAGAAGAGTAACCAGCAGAGGAGACTAGGGAGAAACAGTCGGTGAGTTTGGAGGAAAATCAGAAAATGACGGTGATGTGGAAGCCACATGCAGAAAATGTATCAAGGAAATGAGAGTGGTCACTGTGCCAGTTGCTACTGATTATCAAGAAAGATGAAGACTCAGAACTGACAGCAGGATGTAACAACACTGAGGCCATTGGTGACCTTGACAAGAATAGTTTTCATGCACTGCTTTGGGGGAAATCCTGACTGGAGTGGAAGAGTAGACAGACAGAGTGGGAGAGAATAACGGCAACTCCTTGGAGTCTTGTTGTAAAGCAAAAAAAAAAAAAGAATGTGTAACTGAGAACGTTTGTTTTGTTTTTTAAAGGTAAGACAATGACAAAATGTTTGTGTAATGATGGGAATAATCAAATAGACGATGGAGGAGAAAGGACAACGTCTGGAGTGATATCCTTGAGTGTAAGTGGAAGAGCTGGGTTTTCCATTGTGTGGTTTTACAACATGTCCACAAATTCTTTCACACTCCTCCCTTAAAAAGGTAAAGCTCCTTCTCTTGAGGATGGACCGGATTTAGGGAAAATGGAATGTAGAAACTGTGATAGTATGTGACTTCTGATACAAAACATTTAAGCTTCTTTGTTGTCTTCCTTGGGTCACCTGCTCTGGGGGAAGCCAGCTGTCACATTGTGAGAATACTCAAGCAGCCCTTTGGACAGGCCTCCAGCCAACAGTCCCGTGAGTGAGCCGCTTTGGAAGCAAATCCTCCAGGCGCAGTGTCTTAAGCATCTGCTACTGCTCTAAGAGAAACACCACAAGTGGATGGCTTTAAGAAGAGAAATTTTATTTGTCACAGTCTAGTAAGCTGAAAGTCCAAATTTAGGGTGTCAGCTTCAGGAACAGATTTTCTCTGCTGGATCTGGAGGAAGGTTCCTGTTATCAATCTTTCTCTGGAGTAGAAGTTTCCATAGGGTATGCTCAGCTCCCAACACATACCACTTTAGTATGAGGTTCCAAACCTCTTTGCTAGCTTCTTTATACCTAGAGAGATGTCTTCAAGGTGCAAAACAATCTCACACATTGAGTCCGGCCTCACCAATGCTACTGCAGCCTATCCCCCGCCTTTTGACATAGAGGCAGCATTTACAGCATACACAACACCAGGAATTATGGCCCAGTCAAATTGCCACATGGATCTCTGCGGAACACAATTCAGTCCATGATATCCATCAAGCCTCAGGTGACTCCAGCTCCATCTAACATCTTAAAAGCAACTTCATGAGAGATTCTGAGCCAGAGTTGCCTGCTTCGTTTGATCTGTACATCACAACTGTAAGATAATAACTATGTATTGCCTTACGGCCACCATATTTTGGGGTTATTTGTTAAGCATGAATTTATGACTGATTCAGATAGCGAACCCAGGATAGTTCATTGATCTCAATAGGCAGTAAGGCAGAACACACAAGGACAGATGTTCTGCTAGATGTGAGATGAGATTCTGTGGAGCTCCTCCTTGGATTGCTTCAGGATTTCAGTGACATAAGAAGAAAGGTCATCGACTGAGAATGAAGATAGGAGAGCAGGCATTGGAAGTTTGGAGATCAAATGGTATAAAATGATTGTCTTAGGTGACAGGGCAAGAGTCAGAGGGGGGAGGTACAGAACGGGCTGGGGAATGTAGCAGGATTACAGGCAGTATTAGGCGCACAGAAAGGTGCTGCATACATGTCATCAAATAAAATGAGACCAGTTAGTGTAGTTGTGTATTTTAGTTAGTCAAATTCAACTGCTTTCATGCAGAAGCACAGAGTAGGCGGAGAGTTGGCTTGAACCAATGATGGAGTTTTGCCAGTAATGCAAGGCAGGGCACAGAGTATGCAAGGGAGTGATTATAAAAATCAAGGCAGCTGCTTTCTTAAAAATCATTTTAGACTTCTGCTTCCAGGAACATGAAGTAGTCATTTATTTCCTTATCCTTCTCACTAAGTACAACTAAAAACTCTGGGTGCTATTAGAAGACTTTGGAAGGTGACGCAAAGCAAACAGACTGGCTAGAAAATTAAGGACGCAAGAAACAAAACATTTGTGAGTTCTCTGAATTTTCTTTTTGCCTCCTGTATCCTAGACTGGAGCTGAAAAAGCCAGCAACCTGAAAATGTCAACAGGAATAGACAGAAAAAGCCTGCTGTTATTAGTCAAAAGGCCAGGAAAGGGGCAGCCCAGCAGACATAAGACTTTAGACAATAACTCTGCTCCAACCCAACACTATCCACCCTCACCATGCTGGCAAAGCCTACGTGCGGAGTCTTGATTTCCTCCAAGCAAAGCTATAGTGTGGGACCACCAACGTCCCCTCTGGGGTGATGTCAGGAGAGACCAAATAAGGAGCTGACACTTTCATCTCCACTGAAAGAAATGAGTGTGCCCCGCTGGCACAGTGGTTACGCACTTAGCTGCTAACCATAACGTTGGTGGTCTGAAGCCCCAGTGACTCCTCCGGAGAAAGATGCGGCAGCCTGTTTCCTTAAGGATGGGTGCTGTTGGGTGCTCTAGAGTCATTTCCAACTCACATAGACCCTGTGTACAACAGAGCCCAACCCCGCTAAGTCTTGTACCATCCTCACAGTTGTTACTATGCTTAAGCCCATTGTTACAGCCAGCGTCAATCTGTCTTCTTGCGAATATTCCTTTTTTTTTTTTTTTTTTTTTGCTAATTTTCCACCTTACCAAGCATGATGTCTTTCCCAGAGACTGATTCCTCCTAGTACCATGTCCAAGGTATGTAAGACAAGGTCATGCCTTTCTTTCTTCCAAAGAGCATTCTGACCATACTTCTTCTAAGACAGATTTGTTGGTTCTTCTTGCTGTCTGCGATATAGTCAATATTTTTGTCAACACTATAATTCAAAGGCATGAGTTCTTCTTTGATTTTCCTTATGCATTGTGTAGCTTTGGAACACATATGAGATGACTAGAAACAAAGATTACAGTCTCGGAAACCCCATGCGGCAGCTCTGCTCTGTGCTATGAGTTGGAATTGACTCCATAGCAATGGGTTTTGATTTGGGGATGGTAATGAGGCCCTCCTCACATGATGTCAGTAGAGACCTCCTGGGGAGCAAGGGCATCCATCCTCAACCAGCAGCCTGGGGAACCCTTTCCCTGAGGAATCAATAAAGGTCAAGTAGGAATCTTGAACTTCAATCTCAACGTGGCAATAAAGAGTCAGGGCCTCTTCTACTTCCTCCCAAGTAGCATCACAAGGAAAGCAGTTAACACAGAAAACACGAGTAAGACCCACAGTCTTGTAACATAATGTGAAAATGCCCAGGTTTCAATTAAAAAATCATTCATCATGCCAAGGGCTAGGAAAAGCTCAGACTCAAAGGAAAAGGACAACCAGTGGATGCTGTCTTAGTTACCTAATGTCGCCATAACACAAATGTCTCAACTGGGTGGCTTTAAAGAACATACATTGACTTTCTCATAGTTCTGAAGGCAAAAAGTCTAAACCAGGCTCTCACATGTGTTAAGTTCCTTCCTTGGAACCCAGGAGTTCCTGGGTTTCTTAGTGTTCCTTGACTTGTATTAAGTCATCACACGGCATTTCTTTCTGTGTGTGGATATGTGTGTGTGTGTGTGTGTGTGTACATACGTGTGTCTGCTTTTTTCATAACTCAGAAAAGATTAGGTTTAGGATCCACTTAAACCATGCCTAGATGAGGCATGAACTCAAGTGATCACAAAAAAGTATACACAAATGTTCCTAACCACTTTATTCATAATAGAAAAAAATAACTGGAAATCAGCGAGATGTCCCTTAGTGGCTGAATGATTAAACAAATTATGACACATTCACACCATGGAATACTACTCAACAATAAAAAAGAGAGAACTACTGGTATACACAATAAGCTGTTTGACTATCTAGAGACTTATGCTGAGAATAAAACCAGTCCCCAAAGTTATATTTTATGAGTCCGTGTACATAACACTCTTGTTAAAATTCACATTCTATTTTTTTATTTTATTGTCATTAAAGTGAAAGTTTATAGTGCAACTGAGTTTCTCTTTTAAAATTTTATACACCAATTGTTTTGACATTGATTGTAGTCCCTGCAAGGTGTCAGCACTCTCCCTCTTCACCTTTTCACCTGTGTTTATTCATCCAGTTTTCCTGTCCCTTCCTGCCTTCTCATCTTTGCTTTGGAGCAGGTGTTACCCATTTGGTTTCACCTGTTTGACTGAACCAAGAAGCATTTCTCCATCTGAGTTACTGCTTGTTTATAGCTTTGTCAAATTTTGGGCTTAAAGGTGGACTTTGAGAGTGGCTTCAGTTCTGAATTAGCAGGGTGGCCAGGGTCATAGTCTCGGGGCGGCGGGTGGAGTGTTGTTCTGCAGTCACCATCAGACCAGTAAATTCTTTGCGTAAGTGTCGTGAATTTGGATTTTGTTTTACGTTATTCTCTTGCTCTGTCTGGGGCCCTCTATTGTGATCTCTGCCAGAGCAGTCAGTGGTGGTAGCCAGGCACCATCTAGCTCCTCTGGGCTCAGGCTGTTGGAGGTCATGGTTCCTGTTGTCCATTAGTCCTTTGGACTAATGTTTTCCTTGTGTCTTTGGCTTTCTTCATTCTCCTTTCCTTCGGCAGGTGTGAGAACAAAAGATGTATCTTAGATGGCTGCTTAAAAAGCTTTTAAGACTCCAAACACTACATACTAAAATAGGATGTAGAACATTTATGAACCGTGGTTGTTGTTCTTTGGTGCCATCAATATGATCTGACTCATAGGAACCTTATGCGCAATGGAACAAACTACTACGAGGTCTTGCCCCACGCACATAATCATTTTTATGCTTAAGCCCATTGTTGTAGCCACTATGTCAAGCAATCTTGTTGAGGGTCTTCCTATCTTTCACTCACTCCCTACTTTATCAAGCATGATGTCCTTCTCCAGGGACTGATCCCTCCTTGTAACATGTCCAAAGTATATAAAACAGTCTTCCCATCTTTGCTTCCAAGGAGCACTCTGGTTGTACTTTTTCTGGAACAGAATCTATTTGTTCTTTTAGCAGTCTGTGGTACATTCAATATTCTTCTTCAACACAATTCAAAGTCATCAATAATTCTTCTGTCCTCCTTATCGATAGTCCAGTTTTTGCATGTGTATGATGTGATTGAAAATACCATGGCTTGGGTCAGGCACACTTAGTCTTCAAGGTGATGTCTTTAATTATCAAAACTTTAAAGAGGTCTTTTAGCAGATTTTCCCAATGCAATTTCATCTTTTGATTTCTTGACGCTGATTCCAACAGCACTGATCGTGGAACCAAGCAAAATGAAATCCTTGACAACCTCAATTCTTTCTCCATTTATCATGATGTTGCTTACTTGTCCGTTTGTGAGAAATTTTGTTTTCGTGATGTTGATTTGCAGTCTGCACTGAAGGCTGGGGTCTTAGATCTTCATCAGTGAGTGTTCCAAATCCTCTTTACTTCCAGCAACCAAGTTCTTGTCATCTACATAATGCAGGTTGTTAATGAGTCTTCCTCCAAGCTTGATGCCTTGTTCTTCTTCATATACTCCAGCTTCTTGGATTATTTGCTCAGCATACAGATTGAGAAGATACAGTGAAAGGATACAACGCTAACACACACTTTTCATGACTTTGAACCGTATAGCATCCCCTTGTTCTCTATACGTAACTGTCTCGGATTCCTTATGAGCACAATTAAGTCTTCTGGAATTTCCATTCTCTGCAATGTTATGCATAATCTGTTATGCATAATCTGTTATGAACCACACAGTTGAATGCCTTTACATAGTCGATGAAACACAGGTAAGCATCTTTCTGGCATCCTGTGCTTTCAACCAAGATCCATCTGACATCATTGACCTAAATGGTCCCTGAGACTGTTGTCACCAGCCCTCAGCCACCACAACTTGTCCTTCAGGGTATTTCTATGTGCCTAAGAAGCTTCTATGACTTTGCGTTGGTTGAGTTGTGCTGACTTTCCCTAGACTGTATGTCTTTCCCTTCACCAAAATTGCTGCTGATCTATTATCTAACTAGTGATTTCCTCTCTTCATCCATTCCTTCCCTCCTAACCATCAAAGATTGTTTTTTTTCCTCTGTGTAAATTTTTCTTGGGTTTTTGTATAACATACTTAATAGAATATTTGTCCTTTTGCATTTGACTTCTTTTACTCAGCATAATGCCCTCCAGATTCATCCATGTCATGAGATATTTTGAGGATTCATAATTGTTCTTTGCAGCATATCATTGTGTAGTATTCTGTTGTGCATGTGTACTGTAATTTGTTTATCCATTCATCTCTTGATGGGCGCTTACGTTGTTTCCATCTTTTTGCTATTGTGAATAATGCTTCAGTGAGCATAGGTATGCATATGTCTTTTTGTGTCATGACTCTTATTTCTGTAGGATATATTCCTAGGAGTGAGATTGCCAGATCATGTGGTATTTTCATTTCTAGCTTTTTAAGAAGGCGTCATATTGGTTTTCACAGTGGTTATACTGCCTTACATGCCCACCAGTACTGTGTAATATCTCCCCACAACCTCTCTGACATTTTAAAAAATGTATCAGGGCCAATAGTGTCGAAATGTGATAGTATTTCATTGTAGCTTTGATTTGTGTTTCTCCAATGGTAGCAGATGACTGTGAGCATTTTCTCACGTGGCTGTTAGCTGCCAGAATGTCTTCTCTGGTGAGCTGTCTATTCACATTTTTTGTCCGTTTTTAAAACTAGATTGTGTGTCTCTTTGTTGTTGAGTTGTTGGAGTTTCCTATTAATTTTAAAAACTGGACCCTTAATGAATATGTCATAACCATTTTTCCCCCAGCCTGCAGGTTCTCTTTTTAGTAAGTCTTTTGATGGTCATAAGTGTTTAATTATTAGGAGCTGTTAATTATCTAGTTTAACTTCTGGTATTGATGAATTGTTAGTTATGGTTTTTATTCTATTTATGCCTTTAGGCATACATATAATTATTATGGTTCCTAACATTGTTTCTGTTTTTTCCTTCTAGGATATTTATCATTTTAGATTTTATATTTTGAGTTAGTTTTTGTGTATGGTATGAGATGTGGATACTGTTTCTTCCTTTTTTTTATGGATGAATCTAATGAAGTTTGTGAGTACTATTTGTTAAAAAGACTGTTTTTCCTCCATCTTATGGACTTTGGGTCTTTTTAAAAATCAGCAGACTATAGGTGGATGGATTTACATCTGGATTCTTGACTGTGTTCCATTGGTCTATGTGTCTGTCTGTAATTGTATACCAGAACCAGGCTGTTTTGACTACAATGGCTATATAGCAGGTTCTGAGATCAGGTAGAGTGAGGCCTCCTACCTTGTTTTTTTCTTTAATAATACTTTCCTTCTCTAGAGACTCTTTCCTTTCCGTGTAAAGTTGATAATCAGATTTTCTACCTTGTGAATGAATACTGTTGGTATTTAGATCAGGATTTCATTGCATTTGTGGATCACTTTGGATAACATTGACATTTTCACAGTGTTGAATCTTCTTATCCATGAACATTGTATGTTTTTCCATTTATGTAGGTCTCTTTTTGTTTCATGCAATGATGTTTTGTAGTTTTCTTCATACAGGTTTTCGTATGACAGTCTTGAAATGATAAAATTCTAGAGAACATATTAGTGATTGCCAGAGTAAAGGAAAAGTAAATGTTGGGAGGAAAGTTGGAGTAGATATAAAAGGACAACATGAGGAATACTTGTAGTGAAGGGTATGTTCTGTATACTGACAGTCTCAATGTCAGTATCCTGTTTTGACACCGTACTATCATTTTACAAGATGTCACCATAAACTGCATGAGGTTTGCATAGGATCTCTCTGTGATATTTCTTGCAAATGCATGCAACTTTGCAATGACATTGAAACAAAAAGTTTAACTAAACCAATCATTCAATGGATTCCCAATGCTTTTAGAATGAAGTGCAAATTTCTTACTGTGACCTACATTGGACCTTGTCTTAGTCGTGTGGTACCGCTGTAACAGAGATACTGCAAGTGGATGGCTTTAACAAAAAAGTTTATTCTCACATAGTCCAGTAGGCTGGAAGTCCTAATTCAGGGGTGCCAGTTCCAGGGGAGTGCTCATCCTCTGTGTTGGCTGCCTAGGAAGGTCCTTGTGTTGCATCAGTCTTACTTTCATCTGAGAGCATCTTGGTGCAGGAACCTCAGGTCTGCAGGATGCGTTCTGCTCCCAGTGCTGTTTTCCTGGTGTGAGGTCCCCAGCTATCTGCTTTCTTCCTTTTCCTTTTATCTCTTGTAGGATAAAAGGATAATGGGTGGTGCAATCCACACTCTACGGAAACTCCCTTTATGTTGGAGCAGGTAGGTGACTTTAGGAAGTGTTACAGTCTCTCTCTAATCCTCTTTAGTGTACTCCAATCAATCAACCACAGGCATAGATTAGGTTTTACAGCCATAGGAAAATCACAAAATGGAAAGCAATCACATAACACTGGGAATCATGGTCAGCCAAATAGCTATACACGTTTTGGGGGGACACAACTCAATCCATGACAGACCCTGTTTAACTCTCTTATCTGTCACACTACTTTTCTCCTAAAGCCAGCCACGTGAACCTATAAGACGTAGTAGAACTGTTCTATAGGGTTTTCAAGGCTGCAAACTTTATGGAAGCAGACCCATTTCTCCTGCAGAGTTTCTGATAAGTTCATACCAGTGACCTTCGGGTTAGCAGCTGAGTGCATAACCATTGCACCACCAGGCCTCCTTACACGATCTCTTTACTCTTCTTTAATCACGTCAAGTTCTTTCCTACCAGTAGTCCTTTGTGTTTTCTCTTTCTTCTGCCTTCAAATGCTCTTTTTCCAGTTAACTATGTGGTTCCTTTGTCTGATTTCTCAGGTCTCAGCTCAAGCACTACCTTCTCAGAGATGCTTTTTCTTACCTCTCAAACCCATAAACAGGGCAGTACAGGACAGAAATTAAAGCCCCAAAGCCAGATTGCGTGAGTCTGAATCACAGTGTCTCTTTCCATCCAGTAGCTGTAAGACCTTGGGCAGCATACTTAATTTCTCAGGAACTCCATCTCTAAGATGGATACGCTATTAGTCTCTTCTTCATAAAGTTGTTATAAATGAGTTAGCATATGTAAATCATTTTAACTAGAGCCAGGACCTCATTAAAAGTCACATGTCTATTATTATCTAAAAATTCTCCCCATGTTTCTGTCTCGCTGGTTCTCAGAGTGGGATTCCTGGAACAGCAGATTCACTGTTAGCTGTGAACTTGTGAGAAATGCAGAATTTCAGGTCCTGGCTCAGACTTAACGAAACTCTGGGAGTGGGGCCCAGTAGCCTGTGTTTTAAACAGTGCTACGGGTGACTGATATACAATATTTGACAGCTACTGATATTTCTCATCTTTCTATCTATTTCCTTAATGTTGCTTTTATCAGTTAGATATTATCTTCTCTATTAATTTAAGTGTTTAATGTATGTCTCTCCAGTGAAGTATTCCATGAGGGTAAACTTGTCATTCTTGTTCACTAATGTGTCTTCAATTAGCATTGCTTAGTTCCTGGTACCAGATGAATGAACTTGGCCAAGACCATATATTTGTTAAATAACTGAATGGATTGATGTTGACTCCAGGCTTGCCCCTTCAAACATGCCAGGAATCAATGATACCTAATTCTTAGTCTTTACTCAGTAGCATCAAGTTCCTCCTTGGGTACTATGCAAGACAGCAGTTTCTGGCATGTGAAAAGCCTAACTCCCAAACTTCATTTTAAGTACAAATACAGGCACAATTGAGCCAGGCACTTTAGAAATGAGTATTCTGTTTTCACAGTGCACCATGTTGGCCACTTTATTGTTTTTCTTCTGGTTGGCAGCAGGCTCCTTTCTGCCGTGGCAACAAGTTGTCTTTTCCAGGTGGATTGTAGCAGTGAAGGCCAAGAGCCTGTTTCTCTCCAGGAGGTTACTATCTTGGTTATCTAGTGCCATAATACAAATACTACAAGTGGTTGGCTTTAACAGAGACACTTATCCTCTCACAATCTGGTAAGCTAGAAGTCCAAATTTAGGGTGTCAGCTACAGAGGATGACTTCCTCTCTGTATTGGCTCTAGAGGAAGGTCCTTCACATCAGTCTTCCCAGGTTGAAGGGCTTCTCAGAGCAGGGACCCCAGGTCCAAAGGGCTTGCTCTCCTGCTTGCACTACTTTCTTGACTGTATGAGGTCCCCATGTCTCTCTGCTCTCTTTCCTCTTATGTCTCAGAAGAGATTGATTTAAGACACAGCATAATCTTGTAGATTGAGTCCTGTCTCATTAACACAACTGCTGCTAATCTCACCTCGTTAGCATCACAGAAGTAGGGTTTCGACACATAGGAAAATAATATCAGATAACAAAATGGTGGACAATCACATAATACTGGGAATCATGGCCTAACCAGGTTGACACACATTTTTAGGGGACACAATTCAATCCATAACTGCTACCTAACATCTCGGTTTGGAGTGATCTGCTTTTCGTCTTAGATTTTTCAGGACAGAAGACTCAAAGCAGCAGTACCCACATGCTTTCCTGTGATGCCAGCCTCTCTTAGTTTTTCTCCTACTCTGTCCTGTCTCTGTCTTCTCTGTGGGCTTCTCTTCCTTGACTTGTCACCACTTCAGTACCTGTGGTTCTCAGGGTCCTTTTGATTCCTTCACATACATATTACTTTAAAGGGTCCTGGTGGTGCAGTGGTTAGGGGCTCAGCTGCTAGCCTGCTAGAGCTGTTCGAGAAAGATGTGACGGTATACTTGCATAGGCATTATGGATTTAGAAACATGCCAGGGCAGTTCTGTTCTGTCCTTTAGGGTCACTGTGATTCAAGAAAGTAAGTTTGTTTGGGATACATTCCTTGGATGATCCACTTCAGGATTTGTGACTTAGACTTCTTTGATGGGACAATCAAAGGAATCACATCTCAGCACGTCCAAGAGTCATTTGTCTTTCTTTTTTCCCTTTCTTTTCATTTTCTTCTTAGTCTTCAGTGGCATTGCTATCTACCCGCTTATCCAAGGTAGTGACTCGGCTTCACGCTTTATCTCACTTCCTTTGTCCCTGTCCCTTACATTTTACCCCTTATTGTGTCTCCTATTACTTCTGTGAGTCACTGTGAGTCCACGGCAGTGGCCTTTGGCTTGGCCTTCTCAGTGTCCCTCAAGGAGGCTACACTGCACCATGCTGCAGACCTGTTGTAGGGCTTTAGGATCTGACCTGAATAGTTTTAATCATCTAACTAATGAATTTGTTGTTGGTCTTATAACTGCATGCATCCCCCACACAACCACACTACAATTAAATAAAGTTTCAAAAAGCAAATATGGTTCTTTTTAAAAAACAATGTTTTATTGTGTTTTCTGTGAAAGTTTACATACAAATTCGGTCCTCCTTTCACAGTTTCTGTATAAATTGTTCAATGACGTGAATCACATTTTCTTATAGCGTGTCAATGTTATCTCTCATTGTGTTCTGATTGTTCCATTTTCAGAATTCTAGTTTCCCTGTAGCCTTATCATCTCCTTTTTGTTTTAGAGTAATTTCTGAGCTTTTGGTCTTATATAGATTTTTTTTTTTTTTAAATGGAGCTCTGTATTCATTGGCGATATCCCCTATTTTGTATGCCAATCTGTTACTTTGTTAAAAGGTGACCCCGGAGGATAGTTTAAGTTAAAGGTTTAAAGAGTATCTCTGGGTGATATTTTCAAGGAGCCCTTTGGTTGTAAATGGTCCAATAAGTCTGGGCTTTTAAGCAATTTGAGTTCTCTTCCATGCTTTTCTCCCATTCTGTCAAAGTCCCTCTATCATGGCCCTGATCAGAATGATCGGTAGTCATAGCTGGTATCACCTAGCTCTTCTAGTCTCAGGGTAGATAAGGCTGTGGTTCCTATAGAATAATTTCTCCTCAGAGTTATTTGGTCCTTTTTAATCTGTTACTTAAAATGATTTCAAAAGTTCCATTATTTCTCCAGATGTCTCTAGCCTTGTGTTTAGCTTCAAAACCAGGAACACCTTCATACTGATCCTACTTACTACCATGATTTGCTTTTCAAGATCTTTTTTTACCTTCTTCTCTTTTTTTACCTCATGAATATGCTCTCCTACAGGCCAGCATATTAGTTAGGTTCTGCTGCTGTAACAGCAGCTCTAAGTTAGGATAACAAACACACCTCTTGCTTATTTACATGAGTCCTGAGGGGTGGATTGTGTCTCTGCTCTATGCTACAGGTAGACTGGAGTCGTGCCTTTTTCATTCCAGGACACGTACTCTTCTTGTGACAGATTTCAGAAGAGTAAACACAAGGCCAAACCAAATCATACTGCTCCATTTAAAGCAGCTGCTTTTCTGTGATCTACATAGTGCCTGCTCACATTTCATTGGCCAAAGCAAGTCACCTGGCCAAGTCCAAAGTGTTACCTCTAGAGAAGGACAGAATACCTGGGAACAATCCTGGAATTTACCCCACTGTCCAACACATGGCACGTATAGCCTATGTAAAACCCCTGACAGTCAATTCCAACTCATAGTAATCCTATAAAAAAAAAGCAAAAGCAAACCCACTGCCATCAAGTTGGTTCTGATTTGTAGTGACCCTACAGGACAGAGTAGAACTGCTCCATTGAGTTTCCAAGAAGTGCCTAGTAGATTCGAACTGCCAGCCTTTGGGTTAGCAGCTGCAGCACTTAACCACTACTACTCCATGGGGGTTTCCAGTGACCCTGTAGATCAGAGTAAAACTGCCCCATAGAGTTTCCAAGGAGTATCCAGTGGATTCAAACTGCCAACCTTTTGGTTAGCAGCTGTAGCCCTTAACCACTGTGCCACCAGGGCTTCCACACAGCTTATGGAAAAAACAAGCCCACTGCTGTCAAGTCAATTTAGACTCATAACAATCCTATGGGTCAGATTAGAACTTCTCCACAGAGTTTCCAAGGAGTTCCTGGTGGACTGGAAATGCTGACCTTTTGGCTAGCAGACATAGCACTTAACCGCTGTGCCAGCAGGCTTTCCATATAGTCTATAGGACTACCCACACCCACTTCTGTCAAGCTGACCATGAGTCACAGCAATCCTGTAAGACAGAATAGAATTGCCCTATAGGATTTCCAAGGCTGTAAATCTTCACAAAAGTGGATTATCACGTCTTCCTCCTGCAGAACAGCTGGTGGGTTTAAACCTTGGTCCTTTCAGTTAGCAGCTGAGCACTCTAACAACTGTACTACCAGGGCTCCTTGTAGGACAATAACCTATTCAAAAAAACAGACAAACAAAAGAAAAACCTGTTTCTAAGCAATTCAAACTCAAAGGAATCTTGTGTTTGTTTCTTTTTCATGTTGACTTTAAGCTCTTTGAAGGTAGAGTCTGATTTGGTCTTTTATCTCTTACCAGGACTTAGGAGAGATTCTGAATAGATAAATGAGTTAGTGACAGAGACCCACCAAGTCAAGAAGGAGAATGCAAGACGACTAAGTGTGTTAGGGAGGATAATCAGTTCAGTAACAACTTCAGAGGCTAACTATATTACAAACAGTCTCCTGGTAATGGAATTGTCTTTTTAAATACAGTTTAAAGAGCTAATGTGTTCTTCAACTTTGAATCACTCTTGGAAAAGTGCTAAAAAGCTTAAAACAGCCTGTAATTTTTGATTGACTGATTACCTTACTCTAAAATTTTCTCAAATCTTAAATATAAACAATGAACAGTTTTGAAGTGTTGGCTTTCTTAACTTTAGAAGCTTAGACAGACTGATTCAGAAGTGGTAAAATATAGGTCGCCATACAAAAAAAATGCAAACAAAGCCCACTGCCATCAAGTTGATTCCAACTCATAGGACTGAGTAGAACTGCTCCATAGCATTTGCAAGGGGTACCTGGTGGATTTAAACTGCTGACCCTTTGGTTAGCAGCCAGAGCACTCAACTGCTGCACCACTAGGGTTTCCATAGGTAGCCACAGAACGTCAAACTGATGATAGGGAAGTGTCATGGATTGAATTGTGTCCCCCAGAAAATATATATAGAAATTTGGCTGGGCTATGATTACCAGTCTTGTGTGATTACACACTGTTTTGTGATTTCCATATGCTGTAAATTCTAATCTCTTCCTGTGGGTAATAGATAGGATTATTGTAGAAGAGAATTTGGGTGGGACCTCAGCACTCTCACCAAGGGAGTTTCCCTGGAGCGTGGTTTGTATTGCTTTCCCTCCTACAAAATACAAAATGAAAGGGAAGCAAGCAGATGGTGGGAACCTCATACCATCAAAAAAGCAGCACTGGGAGTAGGGCACAAACCTCTGGTCTCAATGACATACTTTATTCCTGGTGCTGCTTTCTTGATGGTGTGAGGTTCCCAACTCTCTGCTTGCTTCCCTCTCCTTTCATCTCTTGTAGGCTGAAAGGATTAAAGGATGGTGCAAACCACACTCCTGGGAAACTCCCTTAGCAAGGACGTTGCAGTCCCACCCAAATCTACCTTTAACACAACACTATCTATTAACTACAGGCAGAGATTATTATTTATAGCATATGAAAATCACTAAATGGATGCCAATCACAAAATATGGTGAATGATGATCACCATATGGCTACATACGTTTGGGGGGATACAGTTCAATCCATGACATTCCATCCTTTGACCTCCCAAAATCACATCTTTGAAACATGTAACACATTCATCCTGTCATAGCAACAGTCAAAGCAAGAGCGTGTTCATCTCATTTGATAGCAGAAGTCTTCAATCTGTTCCAAGTCCGAAATATAGAAATTCTTCTACATCAGTGAAACCTATAATACAAGCTGTCTGCTTCCAAAGGTACAAAGGCAGAACAAACAGGCACAATCGAGATATTTCCATTACAAACGGGAGACGCTGCAGGGTAAGAAGGCCTAACAGGCAAGAAGCAAGTCAGCAGGACACAATGCATTAGCCTTCAAAGCTTTGAAAATCATCTTCAGTTCTCTGAGACATTTTACACAATAGCCCTGCCCTCCAGACTGTAGGTATCACCCACAATTTCCAGATTCTGAGTAGACGGGTCTTGGCTCTGTACTGCAGCTCTGCCTTCCAGGCCCAACGGGACAGCAACTCCAAGCAACGCTAAGACCAGCTATGTGGCAATTCCACCCTTAGAAACATCAGAGACCGTGGCTCCACCATTTGAAACCCCTGAGGTCGTAGCCATACTTTTAGAGATTGAGGTAGCTCAGCTTCTTATGCTCTTTCTCTCTTTAGCATCTGTTTCTATGGCCTCATGGCCCAGGCCTCAAGCCTGTATCTGCCCTGCTGGGGCAAGTATTCCAAAGCTCTTGTAGGTCCACCAGTTCAAGTGCCCAGAGGCATCCTACTCTGTGAAGAAAACCCTGTGCACTGGCACTCAGCTCTCGTTCTCTGGGTCAGCTCTAGCACTGTCTCATGCTGTTCTGGTTCTGCCGCTGCCTGTCCACTGCTGCTGCTTTTGGTCCTCTGCTGCTCACATCCTGCCATCTGTACCTTTATTAGTGTTAACAGTTCTCAGTTCCTTCAGAGTCTTCTATCCATTCAGTTTCAAAACTGCTTCCACATTTTGGATACTTGTTAGAGCAGCACCCCACTCTCTGGGTACCAAATTTGGACCTGAAGTTCTTGCCCCAAGATGCTCACTGACGAAAGACTAATGCCACACAGGGCCTTCTTCTAGAGTCAACAAAGAGGGAATGACTTCCTCTGGAGCAGACACCCTGAATTTGGACATGCAACCTACTGGGCTGTGTAAGAATAAACTTTTGTTCGTTTAAGCCATCCACTCGTGGTATTTCTGTTAGAGTAGTATCAGATGACCAAAACAGGGAGAATGGAAAAATAGACAACAATGGAGCTTCTTTAGAATCCAAGGAATCTTTGAACTTCTGAAATTCCAGAGTTTTGCATGTGTAAGAGTGTGCATTTTTCTAGAGAAATAGACCATAGTTTTCCCGTGGATTCTTAAGAGGATTTGTAAATCACAAAAGGTTAAATAAATTTATTACTATAGACAGGGAAGACAGATGAAAAGACTATTTTTATGTACTCCCAGGTTATAGCGGTAGCAACAATTCACTGAATGTTTATTTTGTGTTTGGTGCTGTTTTAAACGTTTGTAGATATGCTCAGTGAATTTTCAGAACAACTCTGTTGGTACTATCTTCAGCTTACATATGGGGAGACTCTAGTCGTGAGAGGATTAGTAAGCTGTTCAGGATCTTGCACTCCCACCAGTGACAGAGCAGGACCCCCAAAGCTGCTCCCTTGATGCTTAATTTCTTTTAATCCCCAGCTTCATTTCATCTTACCTCTCTTTGCCTTTCCTAATAATTTCAGCTAAAATATAGCTTTTAAATTTAGCTCTCTGGGTGTTGCAAACTTGTCGGCTCTGAGCTTTCTGGCAGGGCTATCCCATTTGCACAGCATAAATATAACTGAAGACATAACTAGACACACAGATACATTTTCATCATTGTGCAATCTTACGAATGTACTGGCCACAGATTGCAAGTGGAGAAGTTCTGATGCCTCCCCTAATTGGCAAGCCCTTTCTAAGCCCTGCTCAACTCCTGAATTGTGCTCATTAGGTTAATGAAAAGCAAATTTGCAGTACCCTTGCTGATAGGAAGCATTCTGGTGGCCATAAATTCACCAGTTCTTTAAGTTGTTGCAAATCCTCAGAAACATCCCTGCATACCGTGGGTGTTCACTTGCTGAGGATAACGTGAAAAATGTTCTGCTTCCGGAGAACACCTTCCAGAGAGATATTTAAATAAGGGCATCAAATTGTACCAAATGTGATGAGTGGTAGGCCATACTGTCTGCGCACTTGTGTAGGTCTTGGGCTTATAGTCTGCTTGAACTTCCCAGCTGGAGAGTTCAGCTTCTCCACTCACCTTCCCTCTTTGAGTGGTTACTGTGCATATTTGGCATTTACAGTTGGAAAGTGCATTTGTCCTCCAAATGTCACAATGGACATGGGAATATTTTATGATAACAAGTTCCAAAGTGGTGAGACTGACAGGGCTGTAGAGGGTAGGGTAATTAACTAGGGTGCTAGGGCACCTTTGAAGCAGTCACTGAGGTCAGCCCTCTGACTTGGCTGTCCACCTCCATCTTTTGTACTTGGCCGTGACTTCCTCTATGTCCCCGTCCCCCTTTTCCTTTCCTGTTTCTCCTTGTATACTTCCCAGAAATAGCCTACAAACATGACTTAAATTACAGGAGGCAGCTTACAATATAGTGCTTAAAATCAAGGACTGGAGTCTAACAGACTCCAGCCCAGCAAAAGTAACTATAAGTCATCTCTGAACTTCTCTGAATTTCACCTGTAAAATGGGTCTAGCAAGACATGCCTTTCAGGGTTGTTGCAAGGATTTTAATTTTGCTAGAGCATGCATGCATAATACCTGTTATAATTTTTGTTACCATCTTCAGCAACAAAACAATATAAGACAAGATACAATTGTTAGCATCTATAGTAGAGTCTGGAGTCCCTGGGTGGTACACACAGCTGGTAACTAAAAGCTTGAAGGGTTGAGTCCACCCATAAGCGCTTCGGAAGAAAGGCCTCGTGATGTAATCCCATAAAACCAGTCGTTGAAAGCCGTATGGAGTGCAGTCCTAGTCTGACACACAGAGGGATCTCCCTGTGTCACAGCTGACTCTTTGGAAGCTGGTTGATTGGATAGCACAGACTATAACCTGTGGGATTTTTATTGACAAATACCTGGAGTATCTTCAGGGGGCTACAGACACTTGCTCTACCTGCAAAGGATGACAGAATTTGAATAAGTGAACAGGAAAGAGAAGGAACTGTGTAACTATAGTGGTTTATAACAAAACCAAAGAAAAAAACTAAACCAGTTACTGTCAGCTCAAAAGCACAGTGACCCCATGTGCGTCAGAGTGGAGCTGTGCTCTGCTGGGTTTTCAGTGGCTAATTTTTCAGAAGCTGATTACCAGTCTTTCTACTGAGGCACCTCTAGGTAGACTCAAACCCCAAACCTGTAGGTTAACAGCTGAGTTTTTTAACTTTTTACACAAACTTGGGGTTCTTCTTGCATAAAAGTAGTCTATTTCTGCTCCCCTTGAGAGTGCACCGTGGTGCGGTGGTGGCTAAGAGCTCAGCTACTAACCAAAAGGTCAACAATTCAAATCTACCATTCACTCCTTGGAAACTCTATGGGGCAGTTCTACTCTGTCCTACAGGGTCCCTGTGAGTCAGAATTTACTTGATGGTGCTCTGGCTTGGGTGCCTTGCTTCTAATTAATAGATTTTGGTGAAAGTGAGGCTGTGTGAGTTCTGATACTAGAGTTTAAAATGTGAGGCAGCTTGTCTTAAGTCTCTCTCTACCTGTCTACCTATAGAGCCCTGAGCTGCTATGTAAGACATCCAACTATTCTGAAGCACTGTTTTGAAGGGACCAAGTTGGAAGACCACACAGAATTACAAAAAGACATCGGAAGAACTCAGCTGTTCCATCCCCAGGTATTTAAGTCTTACAAGCCCTCGTATCAAATGTGTGAGTAAGCCTTCAGATAGTTCCAGTCCCAGCCACCATCCAACAGCAACTATGCATGAACTCTTGAACAAGAACTACCTGGCTGAGCCCATCAACCAGTAGAACCCTGAGAAATAATAACAAAATGTGGTCACTACTTTAAGTCACTATATTTGGGAGTAATCTGCTATTCCATCAGAGTAACTGGAACAATAACCAAAGGCATTAGAGCATTTATAAGCCAAAGCACATTTACAAATCAAGTAACAAAATTATAATAACAGTAACAGTCCTTTTAAATAGGTTAATTTATTACAAAGTAATCATATGAAATAATGAAGTTTTGCAGCAGCCCGATGCATGTGTTGGAAGGAGAGAAATGAATGCTACTGTGCAAGCTTTCTTTGGACAGACTGAAAAGCACATACCATGTGATGACTCCATTTCCCAGCATGCTTCTCCATCCCAGCTGCAGGAGAACTGTTGCTCACACAGTGCTGGGTGACATCCGGCCTTCTCATGGTGCCAGCATAGCATCACTGTGGTATATTTCTGCAGGGAAAGAAATTCTCCTTGGTGCCAATGTGATCTGAAGTTGGATGTGAATCCAGACACTGTAAATGTCAGGCTCAACTATAAGGGGTCATCCAAATAGCTCAGATTAGTCAAGTATTTATTTCTTTTTAGGTTACAATGAACATGAAAATGCAAAAGTTAAAAATTCATCTAGGAATTATCTACTGCACAGATGGTGTAAGAGAGGCTGGACTAGAAGGAAGGGAGGTTTACTTTAGAGAATTTTAAGCTGTACATTTAGCTTCAGTAGAATGGACAGCCCAGGAAGCCAGTATCCAGAGTCCACACTATCAATTTGTAGCCATTATTCGTTCTTGAGTGGGGGAGGGTCATGAGGAAATTTTCACTTTAAGATTTATCACAGGGACATTTCTGGGAGGCGGAGTCAAGATGGCAGACTAAGCCCACATCTCCTTAATTCCCTCTGGAAACCAAGACCTGAAGTGATAATCAAATGGAGCCTTCTGGTCACCTAATCAGCCCCAGGACACGGCATAGGGCTGTTACTTTGGACTTCATACTAGTGAGCAAAAAAAACTCCAATCTTACGCTGACTCCCACGCCTAGCTAGCCCTGGCTCTCACCGACTGAAGGTAAATGCACCATTTTGACTTTTTTTTCCTCTGTCTTGGTTGGCGGGCGGAGCTGGGTCTTGCCTGGCGGCTGGACTCAGACACGCTGCTGGGGGACAGGCAGGCGAAATTCCCATATTTTGAGAGCCAGGCTCGGGACTATGTTAATTTAGCCACTTTGAGCGTGTCATTTTATATCTACCTCAGCAGCATTTGTACAGAGTTTCGCAATCAGCGTGCGGGGCACCATGTTGGATACGGAGATTCTAGAGGGACCTCATTCGCAGCCCGGGAGCCAGAGCCTGCAAACAGAATAGTGCTTCTCTGACAGAAAAGTAGTAATTTACCTAGTGCCACCTGCTTTGGGGGCCCTGCAACAGAAGCAGAGGAATCGCTGCCTCTGGGCATCTTTAGCCCCCCTGTCTGCTGCTTGTGTGGAGGACGCCATCTTGGATACGGTGGCCACAGCTGGACCCAATTCTTAGCTTGGGAGCCAGAACCTGTCCACAGGAGAGCGCTTTTCTATCAGAAAACCAATACTCGACGCAGTGTTGGCTAAGGCTAGGCCCTGTCAGCAGAGGCCAACAGGGCAGTAGCATTGCTGTATTCTGAACTAGTTTGTATCATCTGGGGTTGGATATAGTGGCACTTACTTTGCCAGTTGAGAAGAGGGACCTCTACACCTGAAAACCTAACTGACTTGTGAACTGGTCAGATATCTTTTGCTTTACATTTGAACACAGCCTAGAGAAACATTTGCAATCCATCCTCACAGTACCTCTTCCAGCCTCTACATACTCACATGGGTTCCAAAAAGCAACAGACACTTGTGGCATACAAGAAATCACCCATGGCTTCAGAAGGCTCCCAAACAAGGCAACTAAGGAGTTTTCTTGATGAAGAAACTTTTATGAAAGCATCAGAAAGTGAATACAAAATGATTATATACGGAGCCCTTCTAGACCTTATACAAAATACAGGAGAACAAAATGAAAAATTAAGCAAGATGTTCAATCTGATGGAACACCAGTACTCTGAAATCCAACAGATCAAGAACAAAATCAAAGACATAGAAACTTCAATGCAAAGCCAAGAAAACAGAATGGAACAAATAGAAAAAAGAATTTCTAACTTGTAAGACAGAGTTACTGATGCCAGCATCTATGAGCAGAAATCAGAAGAAAGAAACAAGAAAAATGAAGAAGTATTAAGAAGCACGTGGGACTCTATTAAGAGGAACAACCTTTGATTAATTGGAGTCCCTGAACTGGGTGAGACATCTGAGAACACAGAGAGTATCGTTGCTGAGCTGCTGACAGAAAACTTCCCAGAAATCATGAAGGAAGAGAAGATAGACATCTCAGATGTATATCGTACACCACCCAATATAGATCTCAAAAGAAAGACTCCAAGACATATTATAATGAAGCTCAACAAAATGAAACATAAGCAGCAACTCTTAAAGGCAGTAAGACTCAAGGCAAAGCTAACATTCAGAGGGAAACCCTGTAGGCTCTTGTCAGATTTCTCAGCAGAAACCATGCTGGCATGGAGACAGTGGCATGACACATTCAAAGCTTTGAAGGAGAAGAACTTCCAGCCAAGAATTATATATCCGGCAAAACTATCTTTCAAATACAAAAATGAAATTAAGACATTCCCAGATAAACAGAAACTCAGAGACTGTAAAAACCAAACAAAAACTACAAGAAATATTGAAAGAAGTTCTTGACTCTGGCTTAGAAGAACAAAACCACTAACTTTATATTTTAAAATGACTTTACTACTCAAAACTCTACCCAGTTAGGGAAGGCTCCAAATCCAATCACAGCTTTGATGAGGAAAGAAGCAATCCAGTGGTCATCATGAAAACTATGGTGTCATCATATTAAAAAGAGGGATGTACTATAGTTGTTATAGTCCTTCCAGATGGAGAGGAAGATGACAAGACTGGTAGTAATTAAAATTGGGTTTATATATAGTTTATTAAGGGTGATCATAGGGGCAGCTGTAAAGCACAACAAAGATGTATCATATCATTTCAAGAAATGTAACACAGGAGTCTCAACAACCACAAAACCAGTTCTGAAAAAGGGGAAAAATCAACTCACAAAAAAGAACGTCCCAGAACAGACTAATAGGAACAACAGAGAAAACATCAACATAAAAATAAACACATAACAATGGCAGCAGTGAACACATACCTATCAATAATTACATTGAATGTGAATGGACTGAATGCTCCAGTAAAGAGACATCGAGTGACATCTTGGATCAAAAGATATGACCCATCCATATGTTGTCTACAAGAAACTCACTTGAGACCTAAAGATAGGAGCAAACTGAAAATTAAAGGATGGAAGAATATATATCAAGCTAACAGTGAACAAAGAAGAGCAGGGTGGCAATTCTAATCTCAGACAAAATCAATTTTAATGTCAAATCCACCATTGTGGACAAAGATGGACACTATTTATTGCTGAAAGATTCAGTACACAAGCAAGACTTAACTATATTAAATATTTATGCACCTAATATCAGAGCACCTAAATACGTGAAAGAAACACTGACTACACTCAAAAGACAGTTAGATAACTTCACCATAATAGTGGGAGACTTCAATACTCCACTCTCAATACTAGACAGATCATCTAGAAAAAAGCTCAGTAAAGATACAGAAGACCTCATTGCCACAATTAACCAACTATAAACCTCGTTGATATATACAGAACTTTCCACCCATCAGCAGACAACTACACCTTCTTCCCCAGTGCACATGGAACATTCTCCAGAATTGACCATGTGATAGGCCATAATGCAATGCTCAACAAAATCCATACCATTGAATTACTGCAAAGTATCTTCTCAGATCATAAAGCCATAAAAGTTGAAATCAATAGCAGAAAAAACAGAAAGTGGAACTCTTGGAAACTGAACAACATCTGGCACTAGAAAAAACAAGATCATAAAGATTAGAGCAGAGCTAAATGAATTAGAGAATAGAAAAACAATTGAAAAAATTGAAAAGACCAAAAGCTGGTTTTTTGAGAAGATCAACAAAATTGACAAACCACTGGCTAAACTTACTAAAGAAAAGCAGGAAAGGAAACAAACAACCCAAATTAGAAATGAGAGGGGGATTGTCACCACAGATGCCACAGAAATCAAAAATATCATAACAGGATACTATGAAAGACTGTACTCTAACAAATTTGAAAACCTAGGGGAAATGGACCAATTCCTTGACTCATACCACCTACCCAAATTATCACAAAGTGAAGCAGAACAACCTAATAAATCCATTACAAAGGAAGTGATTGAAAAGGTCATCAAAACACTGCCAACCAAAAAAAGTCTGGGTCCAGATGGCTTCACAGCAGAATTCTACCAAGCATTTAGAGAAGAGTTACCTCCAATACTACTGAAACTATTTCACAGTATAGAAAGGGATGGAGTACTCCCAAACTCATTGTATGAAGCCAGCATAACCCTGATACCTAAGCCAGGGAAAGACCCAACAAAGAAAGAGAACTACAGACTTATATCACTCATGAATCTAGACGCAAAAATCTTCAACAAAATTCTTGCCAATAGAATACAACAACATATCAAGAAAATAATCCATCATGACCAAGTGGGATTCATACCAGGGATGCAAGGCTGGTTCAACATCAGAAAAACAATTAATGTGATGAACCACGTAAGTAACATAAAAGACAAGGATCACCTGACTTTGTCCATTGATGCAGAAAAGGCATTTGATAAAGTCCAACACCCATTCATGCTAAAAACTCTTAGCAAAATGGGCATAGACAGCAAATTCCTCAACACAATAAGGGCCATTTATACAAAGCCAATTACCCATGTCATCCTGAATGGAGAGAGACTGAAAGACTTTCCCTTGAGATCAGGAACTAGACAAGATGCCCACTCTCACCTCTTCTATTCAACATTGTGCTAGAAGTTTTAGCCAGAGCAATTAGACAAGACCAAGAAATAAAGGGCATCTGCATTGGCAAAGAGGAAGTTAAAATCTCCCTGTTTGCAGATGATATGATTGTATATGCAGAGAATCCCAAGGAATCTATACGTAAACTACTCAAACTGATAGAAGAGTTCAACAAAGTCTCAGGATACAAGATAAACATAAGTAAATCAGTAGGGTTCCTTTATACCAACAACGAGACCATTAAGGAGGAAATTATCAAATCAATACCATTTACGATAGCCCCTAAGAAGATAAAGTACCTAGGAATTAATCTAACCAGAGAAATAACAGACCTTTACAAAGAGAACTACAAGCCCTCACTACAAGAAACTAAGAGAGACTTCCATAAATGGAAAAACCTACCCTGCTCATGGATAGGAAGACTTAACATTGTGAAAATGTCTATTTTACCCAAAGCAATCTATTTATATAATGCAGTCCCAACACAAGTTCCAGTGACATTTTTTAATGAGATGGAGAAACAAATCACCAATTTTGTTTGGAAAGGGAAGAAGCCTCGGTTAAGCAAGGTACTACTAAAGAAAAAGAACACACTGGGAGGCCTCTCATTACCTGACTTTAGAACATATTACACTGCCACAGTGGTCAAAACAGCCTGGTACTGGTATAAGAACAGGCAGATTGATCAGTGGAACAGAACTGAAACCCCAGAGATGACACCATCTGCCTATGAACAATTGATATTCGACAAAGGCCCTAAGACATTAAACTTGGGTAAAAACAGTATCTTCAACAAATGGTGCTGGCATAATTGGATATCCATCTGCAAGAAACTGAAACAAGATCCATATCTTACATCTTATACAAAACTCAACTCCAACTAGATAAAAGACCTAAATATCAAACCTAAAACGATAAAGCTCATCCAAGAAAAGGTAGGAACAACAATGGAAGTTTTAATACACAATATAGACAGACTCCAAAATCTGTCAAACAAACCACAATCATCAGAAGAGAAAATAGATAAATGGGATCTATTAAAAATTAAACACTTCCGCTCATCTGAAGACTTTATTAATAGAATTAAAAGAACACCTACAGAATGGGAAAAAATATTTGGCAACTCTATGTCAGACTGACGCCTGATTTCCATAATCTATAAGATACTACGAAATATCAACAAGAAGAAGATAAGCCATCCAATTAAGTGATGGGCAAAGGAGATGGACAGACATTTCACTAAAGGGGAGATCCAGGCACCCAAAAACACATGCAGACATGTTCACGATCTTTAGTTATTAAAGAAATTCAAATCAAGACGACAGTGAGATACCATCTCACCTCAACAGGGTTGGCCATGATCCAAAAAACACAAAACAACAAATGCTGGAGAGGCTGTGGAGAAAGGGGAACCCTTCTACACTGTTGGTGGGGTTGCAAAATGGTCCAGCCTCTTTGGAAAGCAATCTGGTGCTTCCTTAAAAAAATGGATATTGATATGCCATTTGACCCAGTAATTCCACTACTTGGAATATATCGTACAGAATCAAGGCCTTTCACACCAACGGACACATGCACCAGAATGTTTATCGCAGCACAGTCCACGATAGCAAAAAGATGGAATCAACCCAGATGCCCAACAACAGAAGAATGGATAGGTAAACTATGGTATATATACTCGATGGAGCACTACGCAAAGATAAAGAACAACGATGACTTCAGGAAACATCTCATGACCTGGTTTCAACTGGAAGACATTATGTTGAGTGAAAGTAGTCAGCGACAAAAGGACAAATACTGTATGAGACCTCTACGATAAGATCTCAAAAACAGACTTGTGTATAGAAGAAAAGACTCTTTGACAGCTTCAAGGGAGGGAAGGGAGGGAGGAGGGGTTGGCTTACATTGGATAGTTGCTAGGTATCTGGTTGGGTGAAATCGGTGATAGCACACATTAGAAACAAGAACAATATTAAGTGGACTTAAACATAACATGAGTACTCCTCCCATCTTAACCCAATATTGCAAGGATAGAGTAGCTGGGGCAGGGGGTGAGGGAGCATACTCTTAGGCGAAAGCGAGACCAATTGGCACAACTAGCGTTTTGCTAAGAGGGCTTTCTGCACCCCACCAACGTGGGGTTGGTGAGTGGTGTCTTGGGTCTTAAAAGCTGCCAAGCTACCATCTGAAGGCACAGCAAATGGTCCCAACTCAGCTGGAACGGATGCTCACCGAGGACCAAAATGACATGGGGGAAAGACAACCCAGAAGACAAAGAGACCCACATCAGTGGGTGCCTACATCTACTTGGGACCGGAAGAACCAGATGGTGCCCGACCACCACCAGTGATAGCCACGATGGAGCTCACTAAGTTGAGTCTCACTGGCAACACAAGAATAAAAAGGGGTGCACCCTGAGATCCCCACTAAAAGACCTCAGTTGATGGTCCAGTGATTTCAGGATTCCCCTGGGAGCTGACCCCTCTCCCTGATGCTGCCCTTGACCATAAATCATGACGAAGGTCCACGCTTTGGACAGGAATGGATTGGACTTGGCGATACAGTGACCATATATTAGATGCACTTTATGGTTCTATACATCTATAGGATGTCATTCTACTGACGTCTGGCTGGAGGAAGGAGAGTGGGTGGAGAGCAGGGAAAAAAGAGACTGTTGGGAGAATGAGATATGTATGGAGCAGAGAGGAATAGTGTGCTGTCACCGGGCAGGGAGAGCAGTGGAAGCTGCATATAGGTGGGTATGTAAATTCATACGGCAATGTACATTTTCACTCAGTTATATTAAATGAAAAATTTAAAAAAAAGATTTATCACAGGGTTGTGTGTACGTGATTAATTCAAGAAAGGTGAGATTACACCACACACCCAGTGCCGTCAAGTTGATTCCACCTTATAGCAACCCTCTGAGTAGAATTGCCCCTCGAGTTTCCAAGGAGAGCCTGGTGGATTCAAACTGCCAACCCTTTGGTTAGCAGTTGAAGCACTTAACCATTATGCCATTAAGATGGGATTGAAGTTGGGAAAATTGACCACAAGTCTCTCCTATTGCACTAATCTTAGCATTTAAAAAAATTAGTGTTCACCAAGTCCTCACTGAGTCTATGGTATTCTACTGGGCTCTTTGAAGACATACAGTATAGATTGTGGGTTGCACATCATTTTAGCACCCAGGGATTTATGGCAACTTTCCTTCCAGTTCTGCTTGTCACTGATAAATGACACAAACTTGTTCAAGCCATTAACGTCCCAGCACCTCTGAGCTTTCATCTATCAAACAAGCGATCACAATATATACATTCTGCCCATGTTATAAATATTAAATGTGTGTGTGAGAAAGTGTATATATCTTCAAGAAGCTTCAAGCCTTCAGAGAACAGAAGTTTATACTCTTTAGAGTGCACCTCAGTGTTAGAACTGTCTTAGAAGAGAGCATTTATTCTGTTACCTAAAAAGAGATAATGTTGTTTCTTTTTTATTGCACCAACTGTATTATCACAGCATCATTGGAAATTTTGGAAAATGAACAACCCCCTCAGAATTCCACAGCTACTGCATATCAACTTCATATTTTCCATATGTCTTTCTAGTTCTTTATTTACACATATACATTTACAGTACACTGTAGGTATTGCTTTTCATTTTATAATAGTCTATCCAGTTGATATACCACAATATACTTAACTAATCCTTGAATTGTTTAAAGCATATCTGTACATATAATGGAGTCCCTAAGTGGTATAAATGGTTAAGCACTAGACCGCAAACCAAAAGGTTGGTGGTTTGAACCCATTCAGAGACACCTTAAAAGAAAGACCTGGCGAACTGCTCCTAAATGATCACTGCCTTGAAAACCATATATAGTATAATTTTACTGTGCAGAATACTGGGTTACCATAAGTTGGAACTGACTCAGTGGCAACCGGTTTTGTTTTTGTTTTTAAATGTATATGTTTATTTTCTTCATTCCTTTCTACTTTCCTTCCTTCCTTCCAGCATAAAAGAGGAAAAGAAGGCTGATTCTAAAGCATCAGGAATGAAATTACTCAGGCAAAGAGAGTGAATATTTTTATTTCTCTTAAATTCCTTAATTGAGCTCTCGCTTTCAAAATTGGGAAATTTTATATGCTTCTGAAAAGGCAAACTTTGAAGTGTGGTTAAAACCCTATACAGAATGGATCTGGTTAAAATATCCCTTTGTTGAAATTCTCAGGTTCTAACAATTTTCTTGGTAGAATGGAAAAAAAGTGGGAGTTGCCTTCTTTTGATGGGGACATAGTGGTGCAACAGCTAAGCTCTCAGCCCAAAGGTTGGTGGTTCAAGCCCACCCATCAGCTCTGCGCGAGCAAAACCTAGAGATCTGCTCTGATATAAAAATTACAGCCTAAAAAGCCCTATGTGGAAGTTCCGCTCTGTCACATGGAGTCATTACAAATTGAAAATTGACCCAGTGTCACATATCAGCAACAACTTGTGTGACAAGTGAGCTATTGTGGAAATGAGAATTTGTTGACAGAGTTAAGCAAAGCAATAATTGAATCAGCCCTGCCAGAGGTACGGTTTAGAGTAAGAACAGCTTTGGTGCTCCATTGACGTCAGATGAACATCAATCAGTTTGAGAAAATCTCCAATCCCAGTCAAACAGGGCTAAGCTAGTGCATTAATTTGCAGGTAGTCCTCTCATTTAGAAATGACCTGAGTTTATCTGCCTGCGTGCATTAATCATTTAGGGACAGCTGCTGAAGCCACTAGCTGAATTGGAGCTGCCAATCCCTCTGAGAGCAAGTAAACAAGGTCACCAGGTGCCAGGGGACAAGCTTTAGCTAGACCAACATTATCCTGCACCAGCCCCCCCGTTTTTAAGGGTCATATTCTCAAAGATTAGGTGCTGCGACTTGAGTCTCTCAAAGTCTGAAGATTTGGTAGCCCAGGGTCCCTGAACTCTGCAACACAGATTAGAAACTGTCACCAGGGAATTTAAACAGCATCATGATGTAGCAAATTCTGTTCTGCATACGCAGTGACAGTACTTATTGAACTGTTTTGTAAACAGCATAAATATTAACTTTGTCTGTTGTGTGCCAAGCCTGAGTTAGGGAAGACTGAAGCAGTAACTGACAGTCTCTGAAAACTAGATTCATTTAGGGGGATGATAAAAGGGCTTCAGTTTTGTTATTTGCTTTTGATGGGCATATGGAAATGTCTGCCTTTGGGAAGAGGCAGACAGACACCTCGCTCTCTGAGTACTTGGATTTCTCAATATTGGCTGACTTTAGAATCCACAAATAAGGAAAATTAGTCCCCACCCACACCAAGTGAATTTAAAATTTCTGTGTGTTGGGTGGGGAGAGTGTGTGGGTATGAGGGGGTGAGTTCTGGAATTTTCAAATCCCAAATCAGAATTGAGGGTCACTGTCCTCTACCAGGTGCTCCTTGAATACTCTGGGGGTCAGTTCTACCCTGGCCCCTAGGGTCACCATGAGTCGGACTCGACTCGACGGCACTTCGCTTGGCTTGTCCTCACGCAGTTGCAGAAAGTATCTGAGCCTGGAATCAAATGTAATTAATGCTCATTGTTACCAACATATATGTGTTATTTATTTAATGTCATCCGTGTTGTTATTTGCAGAAAGCCTTTCCTTGACATTCTTAGCACTAGCTCATTTTCCTTAGCTCCCAGTACTAATTTCTCTTAAAGTTTCTTCCAAACCACAACTTAAATTTGGATAGGCACAACCTATAATCTTGTCTACAGCTCTAAATACAGTTTCATTTAGTTACTGCCAAAATTATGACTCCTTGCTGGAAAAGAAAAAAAAAAAAGTCCAATCTTTCCCACAGTTCGCAGAGGCTGGAGGGGTCTCTAGAAAAAACAGCTAGTGAAAGTCATAACATGACTGGGGGACTTGAGAACAGAGAGGCTGGTATTTGTTCGATACTGCATACAGTCAGGAAGAGGGGTGGCAGTGCCGGGGTTCAGGTCTCCCATTTCTCCTTCAATCATGTGGAGGGGGAAGGGTGGGCACTTTGAAGGAAATCAGGCTGGACACACGCAGGGCAGCTTTACTGAAATCTGTTGTACATCAGAAGCTGTTAAAAGGGTTGAAAACTACGGCCTATCACAGAGACTACTGAAGGTTCTGATTTCAGTCACTATCTTTTCTGCTGGTTCTGCTAATCCGGGGCCTGTATGGTACGGTAGTTAATAGCTGGGCTGCTAACCAAAAGACCCCCAAATGGAATCCTTCAGCCCCTCCTTGGACACCCTGTGGGGTGGTTCTGCCCTGTCTGTAGGGTTGTGGTGAGTTGACATTGACTCAGTGGCAAGAGGTCTGGTTTTGGTCTGCTAATCAACAGGGCTTGTTTATGGAGTGTTTAGCAGAGAACCTTCCGGTTCTTTGAAACAGAACACAAGCACACAGCTTTACAGTTAGCCTCTGGACATCACTGCTCCCTTTAACGCAGTCTCTTCAACTTGCCAAAAGGCCAAAAAATTGTTGGACCTTCTGCAATGTAAGAGGCTAACCTGTTTTACCTCTGTGCAAAGTTACTCTTCTAGGTCTACAGCAAACCCCCTTGGATTTTCACTTAATGACCTCCACAAGATTCATTTTTTTAGATGAAATGTAGATATGCAAATTTCTAGCCATAACCTTTTTGAAACAGAAGCAATCATAATGGCTTTCCAAGTGCTTATGTAGTTTACAAGGATTAGACTATTTAATTGCATATTAGCTCCATTTTATAGCTGAGTAATTAGGAGACTAGCTTCCTTGCTGAGGTCACACATCTAATGAGAATCAGGTCTGAGCCAACCTGTGAGGAAGAGATGCCAGAGAAGCCACCTAAAGGGTCTGACGCTTACACTAAGCCTGGAAGGAAGAGAGAAGACGGTTGAAGGGAAGGTCGATGTCATGGATGAAATGTGTCCCCCCAAAAGTCTGTGTGGCAGTTTGGCTAGGCCATGATTTCTAGTATTGTGTGATGTGCCCGTATGTTATAAATCCTGCCTCTGTGGTGTTAACGAGGGTGGATGGGCGGTAGTTGTGTTGGTGGGGCGGGACTCAGTGTGTCAGACAATATTGTGCCTGGAGGCAATCTCTTGGAATATAAAGGAAAGGGAAGCAAACAGAGTTGGGAATCTTATACCACCAAGAAAGTAGTACTGGGAGCACAGCATGTCCTTTGGGAGAGACTCTGGATCCCTGAGCCTCAGAAATGCCCAGTCCAGGGGATAATTGATGACAAGAACCTTCCTCCAGAGCCAACAGAGAAGGCATTCTCCCGGAGCTGATGCCCTGAATTTGGACTTACTTATAGCCTACATTTCTGTGAGAAAATAAATTTCAATTTATTAAAGCCATCTAGTTGTGGTATTTCTGTCACAGTAGCACTAGATGATTAGGACAGTGGAAAATGGTATTTCAACAGAAGGTAAGCACAAAGCGTAAAGCAAAGTCTGGAATAATATGCAGGTGCAAAGAAACTGTGAGCAGATCAATATATTGGAACCTGGATTATAAGGCAGTCTGAGGTGGTGAGGTTGGGAACTCACAGGGAGACTTACGTGTTACGCTAAAGAGTTTAGAATTCTTTGGTAGACTCTGGGAAGTCACTTAAGAGCTTTAAATTCCTGAGTGATTTGCAATTTAGGTCCATCACCCTGACTGACTATCAGCTTTTTCTTGCTATAACCAAGGACTTACACTTAATGACATTCTCCTAGGAGCTCATGTAGGGATTCTAAAGCATTGCTGGCCTGTTTGCTTTTTTTTTAATTCTATTGTTCTTTAGGTGGAAGTTTACAGAGTATATTAGTTTCTCATTCAAAAATATAAACGCGGATTGTTTTGTTACGTTGGTTGCAATCCCTGTATCAATACTCGCCCCCTTTCCCTTTACACTCCTGGTTCCCTGGATCCATCCAGTCATCCTGTTCCTTCCTGCCTTCTTGCATTTGTTTTTGGACAGATGTTGCCTGTTTGGCTTTGTGGTACTTCACTGAACTAAGAAGCACATTCCTAGCATGTGTATTGTTTGTTTTATAGGACTGTCTAATCTTTGGCTGAAAGATAGACTCTGGGGGTGGCTTTGGTTCTCAGCAGAATGTTCCGGGACCATAGTCTTAGGGATTCCTCCAGTCTTTATCAAACCGGTAAGTCTTGTCTTCTTTGTGAATTTGAATGTTGTTCTACGTTTTTCTCCTGCTCTGTCCAGGACCTTCCACTGTGATGCCTGTCAGAACCATTGGGTACCACCTGGTTCTGGGATCAGGCTAGTAGAGGCTGTGATTCCTGTTGTCTTTTGAATTACTGTTTTCCTTGTGTCTTTGGTTTTCCTCATCCTCCTTTGCTCCGAACAGGATGGGACCAGTAGATGCATCTCAGGTGGATGCTTATAAGCTTTTAAGATACCAGATGTTATTCACAAAGTAGGATATAGAGCATTTTCTTTATGAACAATTGACCAGTTTTGCTGGTTGATCTACATGTCCCCTGAGATTATGGTCCCCAGCCCTCAGTGCCAGTAACTTGGTTCCTCAAGGTATTTGGATGTGTCTAGGAAGCCTTTACAATTTTGCCTTGGTCAAGTTGTGCTGATTTTCCCTAGATAGTATGCTGACTTTAGTTTTACCAAAGTGAACCTTTGTCTACTGTCTCGTTAAATATTTCCTCCTTGCCACAGCCATCCCTATCAAAAACTGTTGTTTTTTTCTGTATGTAAATCTTTTCTCAGGTTTTTATATTAGTGATCTTATACAATATTTACTTTTGTGATGGATGCTTTTTTTCAGCACTGTGCCCTCCAGATACATCCATGTTATGCTTCTGAGGGTAAACAAGTCCACGCTAGCGTCTCCCAATCCCAGGGAATGAGGCGTTCTCCTTCTGCTAGCCCTCTCAGTATTTTCATAGTAAAAGGAGCAGTAGGGCCATACTGACTGACAGCTTTCTTTATTTCTTTTAAGATAGTAAAATGGACAGGGTGATGAAAATCAGGATTTTCCTCATCCTGACCTGGCAGAGTCACCTCTGTAATTGTTACTGGAACCAAATAAGCATCTACATCTCCTGCCTTTCTGGCTCTTCTAATATGACCGCAGAAAAACATTGTGAACTTGGCTTTGAGCCTTCAGGAAGAATATGGGAGGGTGACGTAGCACTTAGCTTTAAACTCTTAGGAGAAGGCGGAAGAGAGGACAAAGGTGGCAATGGCCAGTCGCCCCCCTCGTTCTCCTTTAACTTTAAATTCTTAGAGGGAGCTGGAGAAGGCGGAGGAGAGGACAAAGGTGGTGATGGCCAGTCGCCCCCTTCGCTCTCCTCACCCTTTCCTTCCCTTCCATTTTTTAACTTTTCCTCTGATTGTAGAGGCCCCAGAATTATAGAAATCTGAAAAGGCTCCAGAATTATAGAAATCTGAAAGAATACAAGTTTCAAAGAGAGGGAAAAAGATAAATTATCTCCCATAATTATCCTGATATATTCTCCTTAATTATACCTGCTGCAGGCGAAATACAGCTCTATTTGAATAAGACAAGAGGGCCTAACTTTTGTTCCTCTGGCACATAAACTTATAAATCATTACCCATTGTGACTCTGATGCTTATCCCGGGCTTACAGACCAGTGCAGTAGGGTGCGTATTCAGGAATTCTTCTCTGGAATGAAGCTCGGGGAGTCACGGCTTTCTACTGCGGGGCTGGGCAGCTGGAACATGCAAAAAACAAGTAGGAAGCCTTCCTCCTGCCCCACGTTGGGCGCCAGATGTCAAGGATCAGAGAGTTCTTCAACATGAACACGGGAGATGGAGGAGAGCAATCGCTGAGACTAAGAAAGGATAGACATGAAACAGTTTGGGATCAGGGGACTAACGGCAATCCCAGCCAAGAGCCCAGAGTGCAGGTTTATTAGAGTATTTATACCCTTTTGGTAACCAGGGTATAAGGAAGTACAACACATAGTAACTAAGGATGATTTCATAGTTTCGATCATACGATGTATCACATGCTCAAGACAATGGCCTGGAGACATTCCCAGACCATTGCTAAGTTTCAGTACACAAATGTCAGAGCAGGTTACACAGAGTTGAAGTAGCGGTTTAGCATCCAAGATGGCTTCACTTATGTCAAGAGTGATTTCCTTCACCCACTCATCTGTTAATGAGCATTTAGGTTGTTTTTACCTTTTTGCTATTGTGAATAATGCTGCAATGAAAATAGATGTGCACATGTCTATTCATGTGGCAGCTTTTATTCTTCTGGAGTACATTCCTAGGAGATTGCTGGATTGTATGCTATTTCTGTTTGTAGCATTTTAAAGAGGTACCATATTGTTTTCCACAGTAGTTGTACCATTTTAAATTAGGTCATTTTATCTTTTCATTGTTGAGGTGTTGACGTATTCTATAGATTTTAGAGATTAGACACTTGTAGGACATGTCATAGCAAAAAAAAAAAAATCTGTTTCCAGTTTGTAGGATTTTTTTTTTTTGTTTTTTGTTTTTTTTTACTGTTTTGGTGAAATCTTTTAATGAAAATGTGTTTAATTTTCAGGAGCTCCTAGTTATCTAGATTATGTGTTGTTAGCTATGGTTTGTATTGTATTTATGTTGTGTATTTGGACTGCTAGCACTGTCCTTATTTTTTCTTCCATGATGTTTATCATTGTAGGTGTTATATTAGGGTATGTCATCCATTTTAAGTTAGTTTTTGTGTATAAGTTGTGAATCCTGTTTTAATTTTTTACATGTGGACATCCAGTTTTGTCATCAGGTGATTAGTTAAAAAGACTGTCTTCTCCACTCCCCACTTAATGGATTTTAGAACTTTGTCAAAAATCAGCTGATCAGAGATGGATGAATGTGTGTATGGGTTCTTGATTCTGTTCTATTGACCTATGTGTCTGTCAGTGTACTAGTACCAAGCTGTTTTGCTCTGAGATCAGGTAGTGTGAGGCCTCCTATTTTGTTCTTTTTCTTCAATAACACTTTGGTTACCTGGAGCCTCTTTCCATATACAGTTAGTGATTAATTTTTCTATCTCACTAAACAATACTGTTCTTATGTGCATTGGAACACAATGTATCTGTAGACCACTTCAGATAGAATTGATATTTTCATAAGGTTGAATCTTCTCATCTATGAGCATAGTATATTTTTCCATTTATGTAGGTCACTTTTTTGTTTCTTGCAATAGTATTTTGTAGTTTTCTTTGTATAGGCTTTTTATGTCCCTGGTTAGATTTATTCCAAAGTATTTTATCTTTTCAGGGCTATTATCAATGGTACTGTTTTTCTGATTTCTTTTTTGAAGTTCTCTTTGTGTATAGGAGTACAACTGATTTTTATATGTTGATTATATATATCTTGCTACTTTGCTGAATCTTTCTATTAGTTTCAGCTGTCTTCTTGTGAAATCTTTGGTATTCTCTGTATATATTATCTGTGAATAGGAATAGTTTTACTTTTTCCTTTCCTACTTGTATACTACTTTTTTTTTCTTTTTCTTGTCTATTGCTCTACTCAGGATATCCAGCGCAACTTTAGATAGGATTGGTGATATAGCGCATTCTTTTCTTTTTCCTATTCTCAGGGGGAATGTTTTCATCCTCTCTCCAATGAGACTGATATTGTCTGTTCATTTTGTACAGATGTCTTTTAAAACATTGAGGAATTCCCTTCAATTCCTATTTTATTAAGAAATTTTATCAGAAGCAAGTCTTTTCTGTGTTAAATAGGATGATTGTGTGATACTTTTATTTTGTTCTATTTATGTCTGTGAGTCAGAATTGACTTGATGGTAAAGGGTTTGATGTTAGTTGTTTTATGTAATGGATTATGTTGATTGATTTTCTAATGTTGAGTTATCCTTGTACACCTATATGAATTACAGTTGGCTGTGGTGTATAATTTTTTTTGATATGATGCTCAATTCTACTGGTCAGAATTTCATTGAGAATTTTTGCATCTATATTCATGAGAGATAATGATCTGCAATTTTATTTTTCTTCTTCCTTTCTTTTTGTGATCTCTTTGCCTAGCTTTGGTATCAGAACTATTCTGCATTCATAGAATGAATTCTCTGAATACTCTGAAATAGATTGAGTAGTACTAGTGTGAAGTCTTCTCTAAATGTTTGGTAGAATTCTTCAGCAAAGACATCTGGGCCAGAGTTTTTTTTTTGCTGGTGTTGGGAAGATTTTTTTCTTTTTTTTTTTTCCTGCTTCTCTGTTTAGATTGTCTGTTTCGGTTTATGTTACTTTAAGTAGATAGTGTGTTTCTCAAAATTTGTCCATTTCCAAGGGGAGTGGATGGAGAGGAGGGGAAAGGAGACTGTTGGGAGGATGAGACATGTATGGAGCAGAGAGGAATAGTGTGCAGTCACCGGACAGGGAGAGCAGTGGAAGCTGCATATAGGGGGGCTTGTAAATTTACATGTGAATGTACATTTTTACTCAGTTATGTTAAATAAAAAAAATAAAATAAAATAAAAAATTTGTCCATTTCCTCTAAATTCTCAAATCTGTTGGAGTACAGTTTTTCTATTCTATGGCAGTGGGTTTGTTTTTTTTTTTGATATTCTATTACAATCTTTTTTGTATCCGTTTAGTCTGTTATATTGTTCCTTATCTCGTTTTTCATTTTGTTCCTCTCCTGTTTTTTTCTTTTTGGTTGCTGTTTTGTTTTGGTCAACTGATCAATCGTTTGCAGATTTTGTTTTTTCAAAGGAACAACTTTTGGTCTTTTTGATTCTTCTTATAATTATTCTGATCTCTATTTCACCTATTTGCCTGTGGATTTATTTTGCTATTTTCTTTCTATTTGTACAAGTTTAGGGTTAATGTTTTGATTTTGGTCTTTTATTTTTTGATGTATCCATTTATTGTTATAAATTGACCTCTGTGCACTGTCATTGCTTTGTCCCAAAGGCTTAATACAATGTGTTTTTATTCTCATTGGATTCTAGGAATTTTTTTTATTCCATCTTTGATTTTTTTTCTGTTACCCTTTTGTTTTTAAGCAAGATTTTATCCAGTTTCGGTGTATTTCTTATTTCCTTGCTCTTCCTTGTATTGATTTCTACACTTATTGCATTGTGATCAGAGAGAATGCTTTGTATTATTTGATTGGATTTTATTGAGAGTTTCTTTGCAGACTGATGTGTGGTCTATTTTGGAGAATGTCTCATGTACTTTAGAAAAGAATGTGTATTTTTCTGCTGTTGTGTGGAGTGTTCTGTTTATATCTATCCTATTTATATATATACTATCAGGTCAAGTCGATTGATTTTAGCCTTTAGATCTGTACCTTTATTGAGTTTCTTTCTAAATAGTCTTCTCATTACTGAGAGTGATGTGTTGAAGTCTTTTGCTGTTATTGTGGCACTACCTATTACTATTTTCAGTGCTGTTGTATTTATGTGTTTTGGAGCTCTGTCTTCTGGTGCACAGTTATTTATCAAGGTTATGTCTTCTTGGTGAATTGTCCCTTTAATTATAATATAATGTCCTTCCTAGTCTTTTATGGTTGATTTTGCCTTAAAGTCAATTTTGGCTGAGATGAGTATCATCACTCCTGCTCTATCTTGGTTGCTATTTCCTTGATATATTTTTTCTAATTTAAAATTTTTAATAAATGTGTGTCCTTGTGTCTAAGATGTGTCTCTGGTAGACTTCATATTGATGAGTTTTCTTTTTCTTTTGGTCCATTCTGCCACTTTCTTTCTCTTTATAGATATAGGTACACTTAAGCTGTTTATATTCAGCATGATTGTCAGTAAGTATGGATATATTGTTGTATTTTTTTGTTGTTGTACTGAGATTTTCTTGTTCTTACTCTCCTGTGCTGAGTTCCTTTAGTTTGTGGATTTTCTTTTGTTAGTATAGATTTTGTGTTTACTGAGTCTTTATGTTTTTCTTCTTTTTTATTTTGATATGCAGATTTGTTAAATTTTTTTGTGGTTACCTTGAAATGTACCTTTATCTTCCTATATTTGAACCAGACTTTTACTACTTAATATCATGCTGACTTTCTCTCCAAAAGAAAATTCTTTACCTACACTGTTTATTGTTTAGACATTGTGGTCATTTACATATTGATGCCTCTGTTTCCCTGTTTTAAGTCTTTCAGCTTTGTTTTGCTACTGAGAGTTTACTTAATTATTGATTGACAGGTTTTTTAAAAATATATTCTCCCATTGTCTTCTTGCTTGCATAATATCTGCCAAGTAATCAGAGTTTAGTCCTATTGTTTTGCCTTTGTAAGTGACTTAGTTTTTCTTGAACTGTTATCGGATTCTTTCTTTTTCTTTGGTTTTGACAAGTGTGATTATGACATATCTTGTTAACTTTCTTTTAGATCTACCTTACGTGAGTTTCGTTGAACTTCTTGGGTGATCAGCTTTTGCTCTTTCCCTACATTTGGGAAGTTTTGTGCTAGCAATTCTTCAACAATCTTCTCTGTGTTTTCTAACCCCCACATGCTGAAACTCTGATCACACATACATTTTTGCTCTTGATTATGTCTCACATTATTCTTAGATTTTCTTCATCCTTTTTCTCCTTTTTCCTCAGAGTGGCATCCACGAATTTGTCTTCAATCTTGTTGATTTTGTCTTCTATTGTTGAAAATTTGCTGCTGAATTCTTCTATTGATCTGTCAATTTCTGAAATTTTGTTTCTTATCTTCTGGATTTATAGTTGCTGGTTTAGTATGATTTTTTAAAAATTATTTATTTGTTTTGACCTTCTGCTCTTCTGTTATTTTCCTGAACTTTCTACTGGTTTCTTTGTGTTTTCCTTGATTTTGGCTATGTTTTCCATGATCTGTTTCTTAATCTCTTGGAGAGTCCTAAATTAGTCTTTTGAATTCAATATCAGTTAGTTCCACTTACTTTCCTCCTCCCAGAAGATGACCTGATTCTTTATTTTGGTCATTTGCCAGAGTCATCTTGTCCTGATTTTTTGAAAACAAACAAACAAACATGTTTTGCTGTTGTATGCTGTCTCTGAGATATTAAGGCATTATTTTCTTTATTTATGCGCATCTGTTTCTTCCTGATTTTTGTTTTGTTTTGATATGTTAAAATGGGCGATTTGGGCATGTTTTGTGTCTTGTTCTGTGGACATGAGTGCTCTTACCACTTCTCCAGGTGGTCAGACCAGCAGCAGGAAGGGCAAACCTACGTCATTCCTCACTGTTTTGGTGAAGAGGCCACAGGCAGACTGGATAGGCTCTGTCTGGTATTGGTTCAACAACATGGGAGTATTCACAGTCCCTTGTCAGATGGGCAGGGATGTGGTACAAGCTTACTGTTCACGATTCAGCAGCTGGTTGAGTGGCAGAAAGGGAAGGGCCATTTGGACCCAGTACAATGGAAGGCCTGAGTGCCAGGAACACCCTAGCTGCAGTAGCATGGTGAGGGCTAGTGGGAAGAAGGACAGGTCGCATATAGGGCTAGGTGGGGGGATGAAAAGAGAGAAAGAAAAAATATGGTGGCATGGTAAGTGCTAGCAGGTGAGGGTGGAATGGATCTGGGCAGTGGGCTGTAGCTGTCTAGTAGCAGTGACACAGTGGAGGCCAGAGGGAAGGTAGGTAGGTGGCATGCAAGGCTAAGTGGGTGGGGAAAAGTGAAAGAGAAAGGGAGGAAAAAAGAAAAATGGTGCAATGATGTCCAGTGGGTGGGTGGGATAGGATGATTGGGAGCAGTGGCAGTTGTTTGCTGTCTAGCTGTGGTCTGCAGTGGGTGCTGGTGACAAAGAGGTGGGAGGTGGCATGTGGGTCTAGGTGGGGAGGAAGAAAAAGGAAAGAGAAGCTGCAGAGTGGAAGGGGGTAGGGTAAGTTGAAGGGGTATGATACTGTAAACTTCTACTGCAGGGAATCCTGGAATTGCGAGGGTTTCCTACTGCTACTCACTAGAAGGATAAGGAGGGAGAAACTGTGTTTCTCTGGTTACCAGGTATTTTGTGCTCCTGTTGGGAGCACCATAAAGTTACATCTGTACTCTGTCTGAGGTCATTGCTGGCTGTATTTCAAGATGACAACACATGCTGTGTTAGTTGGCGGGAGACCTCCACTTCTTATTCTCTCTTTTCTGCCAGTTTCTTCTTCCAGTCAGTGTTTGGTTTAGTTCTTTATCCCTTCGTCTGTTGCTTACAGTTCCAAGATTGAAGCGTGTATCTGTTTTACTTAGTTTTTTGGATCTTCATTACAAAGGAGTGACATGGTACATCTGTCTAGGGTTCCATGTTGGCTCCTCCACCCTAGACTCTTTTAATTTTTTTGTGCTTTAGATGAAAGTTTGCAGCATAAATTAGTTTCTCATTCAAAAATTTATACACAGTTTTTTTCTGACATTGGTTGCAATCCTCACTTTGTGTCAGAAGTCTCCCCCTTTTCTTTTACGCCTCAGGTTCACCATCTCAATTCACTCAGCTTTCCTGTCCCTTCTCTTCACTTCTGGACATGTGTTGCACTTTTGATCTCCGTTGAACTAAGAATCATGTTCCTCCTTGTTTTATGTGCCTTCCAGATCTTTGGCTGAAAGGTGGACTTTGAGAGTGGCATCACTTCTGGGTTAGCAGAGTGACTGAAAACCATATTCTTGCTGGTTTCTCAAATCTCCATTACACCAGTAAGTCTGATTTGTGTGTGTGTGTGTGTGTGTGTGTGTGTGTGTGAATTTGAGTTTCGTTCTACAGTTTTCTCCCACTCTGTCCAGGATCCTCTGCTGTGATCTTATTCTGCTGGTAGTGGCAGGCAGGCACCACCTAGTTCTTCTGGACTCCAGTGGCCTTTCTTTCCCCCATGTTCCCAAAAGTATATTGGAAAACACAGGTGAGAGGACATTATTACAGGAATGTAATTGATTGAAAAATTGGACAGAATTCTGTACTCCTCACTGTCTCCACACTTTTTATAAAATGACTTACTGTCCCTTTAATCAGCGAATGGGATCTATTTCCACACATTTTGAACTTGGACTGCTTTGTGTGTACCTTTGGTAATTTTTGTGGCTGTTACTATTAGTCAATGTTGAGACGAGTCTGACTCATGTTGACCTTATGCACAACAGAATGAAATGTTGCCTGGTCCTGCACTATCCTTATGAGTGTGAGTGTTGACATGTTTAAGTCCACTTTTGTGACTGTTGTATCAATTTGTGTCATTAATGGTTCCCTTAATTTTTGCTGTACCTTACGTTAACCAAACATGATATCCTTTTCTATATTTGGTTATTTAAATGTGACAAGAGTTACCACATGCCAAGTCCATACACAGACCTTCAGGAGGCATGCACACTTCTACTCTCTTGGACAAACCTGGCTAGACCCTGTATATCAGAAACAAGCGAGCTCTGTTGTCCAGCCAAGGACAGTCCCATACATGACAGAGCCCAGCATAGAAGAGCAAACCTGAACTTTGCCTCAGAGCAGAGCCCAGACAACAGAGCCCAGCCAGGAATAGAAGAAGTGCCAGTGGAACCCAATCCAAACTGCTGACCCACCATGAGTTAAATAAATGATTCTCATTTTAAATCAGTAAATTTTGGGTGGTTTTATTATCCTGCAAAAAGTAACTCCTATGAAGAGTAATTTTTATCTAGTCTAATTGCTTTTTTTAAGAAAAGAAAAAAAGTAAACCATTCGCAACTTTGACACTTGAACTATTATAAGTAACAGATTATTTTTATTACACCAGGATTTGCAACATCACAGCAAAGCAGAGGGATGAACACTTTTTGAAGTGTATCTTTCAAAGGATTCTGCTTGGAGTAGAAATAAAACAGACATATTTTTCTCTATGCCTTCCAATTAATACAACCCCAAACCCTTGACATTATATATATAAAATGAAAATACATCAACTGTGAAAGGCAGAGAGAAGGCAGCAAACTGGGTAGGGCCCATGGGGCCTGAGAATGACATAATGGGTTCCTTTTGCCATCATATATCTCAGACTAGGTCCTTGGTGGCACAAATGATTTGAACTCGACTACTAACAAAAAGATTGGCAGTTTGAAACTATACTGCTGGACCTCCAAAAGAAGGCCAAGCCCATTGAGGTGATGCTGACTCGTGATACTCACAAGTGTTGAACAGTAGACCTGGGCTCCATTGGGTTTTAATTGCTGTGAGCATTCAGAAACATGTTGCCAGGCATTTCTTCCTAGGTACCTTTAGATGGGTTTAAACTACCAATCTTTTGATTAGAAGTCAAATGTGAATCATTTGCACCACCCAGGGATTCCTCTGTAAGATTATAGCCATTGAGAATTCTGTGAAATGCAATTCTACTCTGAAACATATGGTTGGCTATGAGTCATAATTAACTTAAAGGCAATAAGTTTCATCCTCACCTTGGAGCTGATAAAGCTGGCAACACAGAAATGCCAACAGGTGCAGAAAAAATTTCTCAACAAAACCTTACACGTCCAGTCAAAAGGCCAGAAATTGAGCAGCTTAACAAGATAAAATATTTTATCCAATAACCCCTGTATTCCAGCTGACAACCATGGGGAAAGGGGAAGTGGAATGTGCACTCAGCTTTACCCACACCAGCAAAGACCAAGTGGGCAATTTAGATTTTCACCCTTGCAAGGTTATAATGAGTAGTCCGACACACCAGAGGTTGCTTCAGAGAAGATCAACTGAGATGATATGGTTTCTTTCTTTCTTTCTTTTTATTATTATGATTGAATGAAAATATACATTCCCATATAAATTTGCATGCCCACCTGTACACAGCTCCCATACTCTTCCTGCCTGGTGACAGCACACTCTTCCTCTCTGCGCCACACATGTCTTATTCTCCCAACAATCTCATATCCCTTCCTCTCCACCCACTTCCCCGCCTCCAGTAAGAAGTCAGCAGGATGACATCCTATAGATACATAGAACCATAAAGTGCACGCATGATGTGGTCACTCTGTGTCACCAAGTCCAATCCATTCCTGTCTGAGAGTTGACCTCCATTATGATTTATGGACAGGGGCAGCATCAGGGCCAGGGGCTATGCTCCCAGGGGAACTCCAAAGCCCCTAGACCATCAGTTGCAGTCTTTTAGTGGAGATCTCAGGGTGCACCCCACTTTATTCTTGTGATGCCAATGAGATTCAACTTTGTGAGCTCTATCGCAGCTATCACCGGTGACAGCTGAGCCTCGTCTGGTACTTCTGGTCACAAATCGACATAGTCACGCACTAACGTGGGTCCCTCCGTCTTCTGTGTTCTCTTTCCCCCATGTCGTTTTGGTCCTTGGTGATCATCCGTTCCTGCTGAGTTGGGACCTTTTGCTGTACCCTCAGATGGCAGCTTGGCAGCTTTTAAGACCTGAGATGCCATTCACCAACGTGGGGTGCCAAGGGCTCTCTTAGCAAAACACTAGTTCTGCCGATTGGCCTAGATTTCCCTTGAGAGCGTGGTCTCTGGCCCCCTTCCCCAGCTACTCTGTCCTTGCAATATTGGGTTAAGATGGGAGGAGTACACAAGTTGTGTTGAAGTCCAGTTAATATTGATCTTCTTGCTAATGTGTGCTGTCACTGATTTCATTGAATCAAATTTCTAATAACTATCAAAACCCTCCATCCCTCACCCTCCTACCCTCTCCACCCATGCAGCATTGAAGAATCTATTCTTCTGTGCATGAATCTGATTTTAAGTTCTTGTATTAGGGGTCTCATACAATATTTGTCCTTCTGTTGCTGACTACTTTCACTCAACATAATGTCCTCCAGTTGAAACCAGGTTATGAGACATTTCCTGAAATCATCATTGTTCTTTAGCATTGCATAGTGTTCCATTGAGTATATATACCATAGTTTACCTATCTATTCGTCTGTTGTTGGCCATCTGGGTTGATCCCATCTTTTTGCTGTTGTGGACTGTGCTGCAATAAACATTCATGTGCATGCATCAGTTGGTGTGAATGGCCTTGATTCTGTTGGATATATTCCGATCAGTGGAATTACTGCTCAAATTGTATATATCTATCCAGCTTCTTAAGGAAGCATCAGATAGCTTTCCAAAGAGGTTGCACCATTTTGCAACCCCACCAAGAGTGTAGGAGAGTTCCATTTTCTCCATAGCCTCTCCAGCATTTGTTGTTTTGTGTTTTGGGGATCATAGCCAATCTTGTCGGGGTGAGATGGTATCTCATTGTTGTTTTGATTTGAATTTCGTTAATAGCTAATGATCATGAGTGTATCCACATGTGTTTTTTGGCTGCTTGGATCTCCTCTTTACAGAAGTGTCTGTCCATCTCCTTGCCCATCACTTAATTGGATTATTTATCTTTTTCTTATTGATATTTTGTAGTACCTTACAGATTATGGAGATCAGGCATCAGCCTGACATACAGTTGCTGAGTATTTTTTCCCAGTCTGTAGGTGGCCTTTTAATTTTATTAATAAAGACTTTGGATGTGCAAAAGTGTTTCATTCTTAATAGTTCCCATTTATCTATTTTCTCTTCTGTTGTTTGTGGTTTATTTGACATATTTTGAAGTCTGTCTACATTGTGTATTAAAACTTCCATTATTGTTCCTACTTTTTCCTGGATGAGCTTTATCGTTTTAGATTTGATATTTAGGTATATTATCCAGTTTAAGTTGGTTTTTGTATAAGGTGTAAGATATGGGTCTTGTTTCAGTTTATTGCAGATGGATACCCAATTTTGACAGGACCATTTGTTGAAGAGATTGTTTTTACCTGTTTAATGTCTTAGGGCCTTTGTCGAACATCAACTGTTCGTAGGAAGGTGGTTTCATCTTTGGGGTCTCAATTCTGTTCCATTGATCTATCTGTTTCTTTTTATACCAGTACCATGCTATTTTGACTACTGTGGCAGTGTAATAGGTACTAAAGTTGGGTAGTGGAAGACCTCTCAGTGTGTTTGTTCTTGTTCTTCAGTAGTGCTTTGCTCATCTGGGGCTTCTTCCCTTTTCAAAGTTGGTGATTTGTTTCTCCATCTCATTAAAAAATGTCACTGGAATTTGTACTGGGATTGTATTATGTATGTAGATTGCTTTGAGTAAAATAGACATTTTTCACAACGTTAAGTCTTCCTATCCATGAGCAGGGTAGGTTTCTCTGTTTATGGAAGTCTGTCTTAGTTTCTTGCAGTAAGGACTTGTAGTTCTCTTTGTATAGGTCTGTTGTTTCTCTAGTTAGATTTATTCCTAGGTAGTTTATCTTCTTATAGGCTATAGTAAATGGTGTTGATTTGGTAATTGCTTCCTTAATAATCTCATTGTTGGTATAAAGAAATCCTACTGATTTACTTATGTTGATCTTGTGTGTTGAGACTTCGCTGAACTCTTCTATCAGTTTGAATAGTTTACTTATGGATTCTTTAGGATTCTCTACATATACAATCATCACCTGCAAATAGGAAGATTTGACTTCTTTACCAATGCAGATGCTCTTTATTTCTTGGTGTTTTAGTCAGCTAGTGCTGCTCTAACAGAAATACCACAGAGTGGATGGCTTTAACAAAGGAAGGTTTATTCTTACATAGTCCAGTAGGCTACAAGTCCAAATTGAGGGTGTCTGCTCCAGGGGAAGGCTTTCCCCCATGTCAGCTCTGGAGGAAAGTCTGGTATTGCATCAGTCTTTGTTCAGGGAGCATCTTGGCGCAGGAACCTCAGGTCATAAGGACGTGCTCTTCTCCCAGTGTTGCTTTCTTGATGGTAAGAGGTTCCCAATTCTCTACCAGCTTCTCTGTCCTTTTATCTCTCGTAGGATGAGAGGATTAAGGGTGGTGTAAGCCATACTCCCAGGAAACTGTCTTTACATTGGGGCAGGGAGATAATCCTATGAAGGGATTTACAGCCCCATCCTAATCCTTTAACATACAACATAGGAAAACCACAAAATGGAGGACAATCACAAGATACTGGGAATCATGGCCCAGCCACATGGCTACACATATTTTTGGGGGGACACAGTTCAGTTCATGACACTTGGTTTTGTCTAATTGCTCTGGCTAGAACTTCCAGTACAATGTTGAATAGGAGAGGTGAGAGTGGGCATCCCTTTCTCAAGGGAAAGTGTTTCAGTCTCTCTCCAGTCAGGATGATGCAGGCAGTTGACTTTGTCTAAATGGCCCTTGTTGCTTTGAGGAATTTGCCATCTATTCCTATTTTGCTGAAAGTTTTTAGCATGAATGGGTGTTGGACTTTATCAAATGCCTTTTTTGCATCAATAGACAACATCAGGTGATTGTTGTTTCTTGTATTATTTATGTGGTTGATCACATTAATTGTTTTTCTGATACTGAACCTGCCTTGCGTCTCTGGTATGAATCCATCTTGGTCATGATGAACTAATTTTTTGATATGTTGTATTCTATCGGCAAGAATTTTGTTGAAGATTTTTGCATCTAGATTTGTAAGTGATATCGGTCTGTAGTTCTTCTTTTTGCTTGTATCTTTCCCTGGCTTTGGTACCAGTGTTATGCTGGTCTCATAGAATGAATTTGGGAGTATTCTATTGCTTTCTATACTGTGACATAGTCTCAGTGGTATTGGAGATAACTGTTCTCTAAAAGTTTGGTAGAATTCATTGGTGAGGCCATCTGAGCCTGGGCTGTTTTTCGTTTCTAGTTTTTGGATGACTTTTTCAATCTCTACCTTTGTGGTAGGTTTATTAAGTTGTTCTGCTTCATCTTGTGATAATTTTGGAAGGTAACATGACTTAAGGAATTTATCCATTTCCTCTAGGTTTTCAAATTTGTTAGAGTACAGTCTTTCATAGTATTCTGTTATGATATTTTTGGTTTCTGTTGGATCTGTTATGACAGCTCCCCTGTCATTTCTTATCTGGGTTATTTGTTTCCTTTTCTGTTTTTCTTTAGTAAGTTTAGCCAATGGTCTGTCAATTTTGTTCATATTTTCAAAAAAACCAGCTTTTGGTTTTTCAGTTTTTTCAGCTGTTCTTCCATTCTCTAATTCATTTAGTTCTTCTCTAATCTTTATGATCTATTTTCTTCTGATGCCTGAGGGGTTCCTCTGTTGTTCTCTCTCTACTTGTTCAAGCTGTAGGGTTAGTTCTTTCATTTGGTTTCTTTCTTCCTTCCAGATGTGTGCATTTATGGAGATAAACAGATCTCTGAGCACTGCTTTGTCTGTATCCCATGGGTTCTGTTAGGAAGTGTTTTCATTTTCATTGGAATCCATAAATTTCTTTGTTTCATCCTTGGTTTCTTCTATAACCCAGACATTTTGAGCAGGTGTTGTTCAGTTTCCATGAGTTCCACTTTCTATGTTTTTTCTGCTATTGATTTTGACTTTTATAGCTATGTGATCTGAGAAGATGCTTTGCATTAATTTAATGGTATGAATTTTGTTGAGAATCGCTTATGTCCTAACACATGGTTTATTCTGGAGAATGTTCCACGTGTGCTGGAGAAAAAGGCATAGTTGACCACTGATGGATAAGAAGTTCTGTTTATGTTGATGAGATCTAGTTGGTTAATTGTGGGAATAAGGTCTTCTGTGTCTTTATTGAGCTTTTTTCTAGACAATCTGTCCAATATTGAGAGTGGAGTGTTGAAGTCTCCCACTATTATTGCAGAGTGATCTATCTTCTTTTTGAGTGTAGTCAGTGTTTCTTTGATGTATTTAGGTGCTCTAATATTAGGGGCATAAGTATTTAATATTGTTAAGTCCTGCTTGTGTTTTGAAACTTTCAGCAATAAATAGTGTCCATTTTTGTCTACAATGGTGGATTTTACACTAAAATTTATTTTATCTGAGATTAAAATTGCCACACCTGCCCTCCTTTGTGTATTGTTAGCTTGATATGTATTCTTCCATCCTTTAATTTTCAGTTTGTTCCTATCTTTAAGTCTAAGATGAGTTTGTTGTTGGCAACATATGGATGAGTCATGTCTTTTTATCCAAGATGTCACTCTATGTGTCTTCACTGGAGAGTTCAGTCCATTCACACTGAATGTGATTATTGATAGGTATGTGTTCAGTGTTGTCACTGTGATATGTTTTTGTGTTGATGTTTTCTCTGTTGTTCTTATTAATCTGTTCTGTGACCTACTTCTTTGTGAGTTGATTTCTTACTCTATTCAGGGTTGGTTCTGTGGTTGTTGAGACTCCTGTATTATGTTTCTTTATTTGATATGTTGTGTCTTTATTGTGCTTTACAGCTGCCCCATGATCCCCCTTAATAAATTATATATAATCCAATTTCAATTACTACCATTCTTATCAACTTCCTCTCCATATGGACTATAACAACTGTAGTACATCCCTCTTTTTAATGTGATGGCATCGTAGTTTTCATGATATGATCACTGGATTATTTCTTTCACTAAAAAAGCTTTGATTGAGTTTAGAGTCTTCCCTAATTGAGTAGGATTCTGGATGATGTGTCCTGTATTTGCTTCTAAAATATAAAGTTTGTAGTTTTGCTCTTGTAAGGCAAGAGTTTCAGTATTTCTTCTTACTTTGGTATCATTTTTTACAAAGGCTCTGGGTTTCTCTTTATCCTCGAATGTCTTAATTTCATTTTCATATTTGAAAGACAGTTTTGCAGCATACGTAGTTCTTGGTTGGAAGCTCTTCTCCTTCAAGGCTTTGAATGTGTCATGCCACTGTGTCTGTGCCAACATTATTTCTGCTGTGAAATCTGATGAAGGCCTACAGGGTTTTCCTCTAAATGTAAGCTTTGTGTTGAGTCTTGCTGTCTTTAAGAGTTTCTGCTTATGTTTCATTTTGTTAAGCTTGATTATAATATGTCTCGGGGTCTTTCTTTTGAGATTTATATCAAGTGGCATTCGGTATGTATCTTGGAAATCTATATTCTCTTCTTTCATAATTTCTGGGAACTTCTCTGTCAGCAGCTCAACAACAACGCTGTCTGTGTTCTTAGGTGTCTTGCCCTGTTCAGGAACTCCAGTTAATCTTAGATTGCTCCACTTAATATAGTCCTACATGCTCCTTAACGCTTCTTCACTTTTCCCGCTTATTTTTTCTGATTTCTACTCATAGATGCTGGAGGCAGTAGCTCTGTCTTCCAAATCAGAAAGTCTGTTTTCCATTTGTTCCATTCTGTTTTCTTGGCTTTGAATTGAAGTTTCTATGTCTTTGATTTTATTCTTAATCTGTTAGATTTCAGAGTACTGGTGTTCCATCAGATTGAAAAACTTGGTTAATTTTTATTTTGCTCTGCTGTATTTTGTATAAGGTCTAGGAGGGCTGTATATATAACCCTTTTGTATTCACCTTCTGATAGTTTCAGAAAAGCTTCTTCGTCATTGAAGTTTTGTGGTGCTTTCTTTTGGGGGCCTCCTGAAGCCATGGGTGATTTCTTGGTTATATTTTTCTCCAGAATTTGTTGCTTTTGGGTCATCAGATGAGTCAATAGAGGCTGGGAGAGATGTTGTGAAGAGGAACCACAGTTGTTTCTCAAGGATGTCTTAATATGAAAGGTAAAAAGTTTCTGACAACTTCCAAAGTCAGTCAGGTTTTCAGGTGTACAGGTGCCTCTTCCCAGCTGGCAAAATAAGCACCTCTATATCCAACCCTGGATGTTAAAAACTAGCTCAAAATACAGAAGGGCTACTGCCCTGCTGGCCTCTACTGTCAGACCCCAGCTGTAGGCGACACTGTAGAATACCGCTTTTCTGCTGGAAAAGTGATCTCCAGGCAGGGGCTGCCTCCCAGCCCAGCAATTAGGTCCACCTGAGTCCTCTGTGTGGATATCTCTGCCTCCCAGTGGAACAAGATGGTACCCTGCACAAGCTTGCTGCCTGCCTGGGTACCAGCAACCCTATGGCAGAGGTGGAAAGAGAGGCCAAAGGTGCTGAGATTCACAGAGTCAACAGCCTCTGTTGTCGTGTCCCAGTCATAGGTGACACTGTGTAAAATACTGCTTTTCTGCAGGAAAAGCACTCTACTCTGGGCAGGTGCTGTCGCCTCCTCCCAGCCTAGGAACTAAGTCCAGCTGGGGCGTCTGTATGTGTGTATCCGCCTCCAAATGGATCAAGATGGTGTCCTGCACAAGCTTGCCACCACCTCAGTACTGGCCACTCTATGGCAGAGGTGGAAAGAGAGGCCAAAGGTGCTGAGATGCACAGAGTGCAAAGCCAGATTCTCAAATTATGGCAATTTCGCCTGCCAATCCCACCAGCAATGCATTTGAGATTAGCTGCTAGTCAAGTCTCAGCTCTGCCTGCTGATTAAGACAGAGGAAAAAAAGTTAAAATGGTGAGTTACCTTCAGTCTGTGCAAGCCATTGTGCACTAAGGGTAGGGTCAGTGAAAGAGAGGAGGTTTTATGTTCAGTGGCATGAAGTCCAAATTAACAGCCCTATGCCATGTCCTAGGGCTTACTAGGTGTACAGAAGGCTCTGTTTAATTATCAATTCAGGCCTTGGTTTCCACAGAGATTTAGGGAAATGTGTGTTTAGTCTGCCATCTTGACTCCACCACCCTGATTTCATGTGCATGTAACCTATGCATGTCTGGCATTCCCATTTACTTTCAACCATCTCTAAATTACTTACAATACTGCATACAGTGTAAATGCTATAGAAATGGTTGTTTCATCACCAGGAAAACTTGAGTTTCTTGAGCTCTCTGGAATGCTGATGCTGTCTGAACATTACATGACATTGATTAGCTTGTGATCTTGAAGTTCTTGAGGGTGTAGCTCTTTAGAGGGTTAGCCAACCATCCTTTACCACCCTTAAACTATTCCTTGCTCTCTTCAACTCCCTCATGCTTAGCCTTTGAGGGGTTGCTTTGAACACTCAGTGGCTTTACAAGAGCCAATTTTTTCACAGAAACAAAGGATGCACACAACACAACAAATTAACAAGATATGAGGTGAACAATGTACAAATAACAAATGTTGGAGGCAGAATGAGGAACTGTGAAATGGCAGGAGGCTATGGCAGGGAATGCTACATATCATTTCATTTGCATGGATTCAGCTTAGTGCTTGAAAATTGTAGTTTTGCTTTGCGGAAGTTTTTTCCTGAATATTTTGAGTTTGTGGTTGAGTCCACAGATGCAGAACCTATGGATACAGACAGTGACTATATGCCAGTAAGACAGAGTAGAACTGTTCCCACAGGATTTCCAAGGCTGTAATCTTTACAGAAGCATACTGCCACATCTTTCTCTGGCACAACAACTCATGGCTTTTAATGTCTCACCTTTGAATTAGAAGCTGAGTGCTTTATCACTGTACCACCAGGACTCCTTATGAAGAAGATACACAGATGGCAAATAAGCACAAGAAAAGACGTTCAGCCACATTATCTAATGTTGTTGTGGCTTGCCATCAGGTTGATTCCAACTTTTAGAAACCCTGTGTATGCATAATCGAACTACTCCATAGGGCTTTCAAGGCTGTAATCTTCTGGAAGCAGATTGAAAGCCTTCTTTCTAAGATATCTCTGGCCTTTTAGCTATTAGCTGAATATTTAACCATTTGTGCCACTCAGGGACCATTAGCCACTGTTGTTGTTGTTAGGTGCCGTGGAGTCAGTTCAAACTCAAAGTAAACCTATGTACAACAGAAAGGAATGCTGCCTGGTTCCGCACCAGCCCCACAGTCATTGTTGTGCTTGAGCCCATTGTTGCAGCCACTGTTTCAATCCATCTTGTTGAGGGTTTTCCTCTTTCTCAATAACCCTCTGCTTTACCAAGCATGGTGTCCTTCTCAGGGACCAATCCCTCCTGGCAACGTGTCCAGAATATGTTAAGACATAGTCTCAGCATCCTTGCTTGTAAAGAGTACTCTGGTTGTACTTCCAAGATTTGTTCTTTTGGTAAGTCCATGGTATATTCAGTATTCTTCTCCAAAACAACAATTCAAAGGCATCAGTTCTCCTGTCTTCCTTATTCATTGTCCAGCTTTCACAGGAACATGATGCAATTGAAAATACTATGACTTGGGTCAGATGCACCTTAGTCTTCAAGGTGACATCTTTGCTTTGTAAAACTTTAAAGAGAACCTTTGTAGCTGATTTACCCAACTCAGTGCGTCCTGTGATTTCTTGACTGCTGCTTCCAAGGGTGTTGATTGTGGACCCAAGTAAAATGAAATCCTTGACAACCTCAATCTTTTCTCCATTTATCATGGTGCTGTTTATTGGTCCAGTTGTTAGGATTTTTGTTTTCTCAATACTGAGGTGCAATCCATATTGAAGACTGTGGTATTTGATCTTCATGAGTGTTTCAAATCCTCTTTACTTTCAGCAAGTAAGGTTATTTCATCTACATAGTGCAGGCTGGTAATGAGTTCTCCTGCAATCCTGATGGCTCATAGTCCAGCTTCTCAGATTACTTGCTTGGCATACAGATTGAAAGCACATGATGGAAGGAAACAACACTTATGCACATCTTTCCTGACTTTAAACCAGGCAGTGTTCCCTTGTTCTGTGCACATGCCTGCCTCTTGATCCCTGTACAGATTCTTCATGAGCAAAATTAAGTGTTCTGGAATTCCCATTCTCCACAATAGTTTACTTAATTTGTTATGATCTACATAGTCAAATGCTTTTGCAGAGTCAACAAAACACAGGTAAACATCCTTCTGTTACTCTCTGCTTTCAGACAAGATCCATCTGACATTAGTAATGATATCCCTGGTTTCATGTTTTCTTCTGAATCCAGCCTGGATTTATTACAGTTCCCTGTCAATATGTTGCTGCAGCTGCTTTCGAATAATCTTCAGCAAAATTTTACTTGTTTGTGATATTAATGACATCGTTTGATAATTTCCACATTCAGTTTGATCACTTTTCTTGCAAATAGGCATAAACATGGATCTCTTCCAGTCAGCTGGCCAAGTAGCTCTCTTCCAAAATTCCTGGCCCAGATGAGTGTGCACAGGCAGCACTGCATCTGTTTACCAAAACATCTCAATTGATATTTTGTCAGTTCCTGGAGCCTTGTTTTGGGCCAGTGCCTTCACTTGCACCTTAGACTTCTTTCTTTAGTACCATTGGTTCCTGATCATATGCTACCTCCTGAAACAGTTGAAGTTCAACCAATTCTTTTTAGTCTGATGACTGTGTATCCTGTCTTCTTTTGATACTTCCTGTGTCATTTAATACTCTCTCCACAGAATTCTTCACTATTGCTACTCAAGGCTTGCGTTTTTTCATTTTCTTTCAGCTTGAGAAATACTGAGTGTGTTCTTTCCCTTTGACTTTCTAACTGCAGATCTTTGCCCATGTCATTGTAATGCTTTACTTTGTCTTCTTGAACCACCCTTTGAAATCATCTGCTCAGTTCTTTTACTACATCATTTCTTCCTTTCCTTTGCTTTAGCTATTCTACATTCAAGAGCCGGTCTCAGAGTCTCTTCTTACATCCATTTTGGTATTTTCTTTGTTTTCCACCTTTTTAATAACCTCTTGCTTTCTTCATTTATGATGTCCTTCCACAACTTATCTGGTCTTTGGTCCTTAGTGTACAATGCGTCAAGCCTTTTCTTGAGATGGTCTCTAAACTCAGGTAGAATACACTCAAGGTCACACTTTGGCTCTTGTGGACTTGTTCTAATTTTCCTCAATTTCAATTTGAACTATGTCTGTGCCACAGTTGGCTCCTGGTCTTGTTTTCACTCGTGATACTGAGCTTTTTCATCATCCTTTTTCACAGATATAGTCAATTCAATTTCTTCATTATAGGCACACAAATATTATTCTATCACTGGCAGTGTTGTGGAAACCCTGGTGGCTTAGTCTCTAAGTGCTACATCTGCTAACCAAAAGATGGTCGGTCATTCAAATCCACCAGGCTCCCCTTTGAAACTCTATGGGGCAGTTCTTCTCTGTCTTATAGTGTCACTATGAGTCAGAACCAGCTTGACAGTGGTGGGTTTGATTGGTTTTTGGGACAGTGCTGTATGTGAGGATAGATTTTGAAATGTTCATTCTTAATTGTCAATGAATGCAACATGTGGGGGCATTAGCCACTAGGAAGCTACAATGAGGTGTCATTATATACCCATTAGAATGACTACAATAAAGAAATAATGGCAATGTCAGATATCGGTGAAGACACAGGGAAACCTAGGTCACTCATGTATTGCTGGTGGGAGTACAAAATTATACAGTCAGTCTGGAAAATAGTTTGGCAGTTCCTTACAACCTAAACATGCAACTACCATACAATCTAGCAATTGTCTTGTGAACATTTATCTGAAAGAAATGAAAATGTTCTGTCACGGATTGAATTGTGTCCCCCCAAAAACATGTGTAGCAGTTTCACTAGGCCATGATTCCGGGGTCATGTGTTGCTCCCCTATGTTGTAAATCCTACCTCTGTGATGTTAATGAGGGGGTGTAGGTAGTCACTGTGTTAGTGAAGCAGGAATAAATCTATAAGATTATGTAGTGCCTTGAGGCAATCTCTTGGGATATAAAGGAAAGGGAAGCAAGTAGAGCGTTGGTCTCATGGATTGAATTGTGTCCCCTAAAAAACATGTGTAGCCATGTGGCTGGGCCATGATTCCCAATATTTCATTATCATCCTCTGTTTTATGATTTTCCTATGCTGTATGTTAAAGGTCTAGGGTGGAATTCTAAATCCCCTCATAGGATCACCTCCTTGCTCCATTGTAAAGGGAGTTTCCCTGGAGTATGGCTTGCCCCCACCCTTTATCCTTGCATCCTGCAAGAGATAAAAGGAAAAGGAAGGAAACAGAGAGTTGGGAATCTTGCATTATCAAGAAAGCAGCCCTGGAAGAAGAGCGTGTCCTTCAGACCTGTGAGGTTCCTGTGCTGAGATGCTCACTGGACAAAGACTCATGCAACACAAGGACTTTCCTCCAGAGTTGACAAAGTGGAACAGCTTCCCCTGCAGTGGACATCCTTGAATTTAGACTTGTAGCCTATCAGACTGTGTAAGAACAAACTTCCCTGTGTTAAAGGAATCCACTTTGTGGCAATTCTGTTAGAGAGGCACTAGCTGACCAAAACAGTTGGGGACCTCATGCTGTCAGGAAAAAATCAGTGCCTAGAGCAGACTGTGTCCTTTGGACTCAGGGTCCCTGCACTTCAGAAGCTCCCAGATCAGAGGAAGACTGACAAAAAGGACCTTTCTCCAGAGCCAACAGAGAAAGCTTTGCCCTGGAACTGATGCCCTGAATTTGGACCTTTAGCTTGCTTTTCTGTGAGGAAATAAATTTCTCTTGTTAAAGACATTCACTCTTGGTATTTTTATTATAGCAGCACTAGATGACTAAAACCCATTTATGCAAAACTTATACCCCAATGTTTATAACAACTTTATTCGTTGTAGCCCAAAATTGCAAATAATCCCGACATCTCTCAAAAAGTGCATGGTTAAATAAACAGTGGAATACTCAGCAATAAAACAGAACAAAATATTGGTACGCCCAACAATATAGATGAATCTCCAGAGAATTATACTGAATGAAAACGGCCAGTCGCAAAGGATTACATACAAGTAGTCCCCGATTTACAACAGATCTGTTTCTATGACTCTGTGATAAGTCAGTTCTGATGTAAGTTAAATATGTAGATGTATTTTTAGTTTTCATTATTATAGTCTCTTATTATCAGTATCTTTATGAACCAATCTGTGAACATCTGTGGGTGAACATCTGAGAAGGATAACAAGTACATATTACAAACAACAAATGTATGGAGAGAAAAAGACAATGTGGTTTGTTGTAATACAAATACGTCATAATTTGGGAACTATGTGTATAATGTATGATCTCATTTAGATAACATTCTTGAAATGATGAAATACAGAATTGATTAGTGATTGATTGATGATTGCCAGCAGTTAAAGAAGGAACACTGGTAGTCCAGTGGTTAAGCACATAGTTGCTCACCATAGGTTGGTGGTTAAAATCCTTAGCTGCTCTACAGGAAAAAGATGGGGCAGTCTGTTACTGTAATGGCTACAGTCTTGGAAACTGTGTGGGGCAGTTATACTCTGTCCTGTTGGGTCACTATGAATCAGGATCTACTCCACAGCACCTAAAAACACATTGTACTATACTTTAACAAGATGTCACGATGGGGTGAAACCAGATAAAGGGTACACAAGATTTCTCTGTATTATTTCTTACAATTGCATGTGAATCTACAATGACCTCAAAAATAAAATGAGTTTAACTGTATCCTTGAAGGGCTAATACTATGGAATGTTGATTTTATTATATGAAAAAGAATTTCTAGAAGTAAATAAATATGGCAAGCATTAGGGTGAACAAAGCTAGTCAGCTTTCTTTCCTATAGGACTCATCAGAACCATGTATTTACATATTGTATCACAAGTAATGTGGCCTCATTTCAGAAGACTTCCCAATAAGGCTGTTTTGAGGATTAAAAGTGAAGCACAATGTAAAGCACTTAGTGTATAACATCTGATATAAATGTTAGGGTAATCAGTATTATTATTTCAATTGCTCTATAATATTGATGCTATTGTAAAAAAATCAAACCTATTGCCATTTAGTCAATTCTGACTCATAGCAACCGTACAGACAGAGTAAAACTGCTCCATAGACTTTCCAAGGAGTGCCTGGTGGATCTGAACTGCCAATCTTTTGGTTAGCGGCCATAGCACTTAACTACTATGTCACCAGGGTTTCCAATGTCATTAGAATAATTTCAAAAAAGGAAAATTAAAGCTTGGAAAAGTTAAATAATTTCTCCAAAATACCAAGCTGGTGAGAAATAGGTTCAGGATTTGATCTCAAACCTGACTGTCAAACATTTGGTGTTAATATTTGTTGCAATAGTCACTCAAAAGTCATAATAAAAAAAGAAGAAAAAACTTCTAAACTAAAAATTAAAAGGTAAAAGACAAACTGGAAAAATATTTTAACTATATAACATTAGAAAGGCTCCATTCATTATATGTAAAGAACTTCTATAAATCAATGACAAAATTTTTCCTAATGATGGCAGAATCTCAACATGCTAAATGATAATAATAGAAATGAGTGACCAAAGAATGTCTAAAAACTCAAGCTATATCAAAGAACTGCAAATAATTTTTTTTAAGTGAAAACCTTCTCTAGTTTTTTAAACAAACTGATAAATACTTAACATTCACTCGTATAATGGCTGTGATGAAACAGGCACTTTCAAACAACTGTTGTCTTCACAAGCACAACTTTTGTGGCAGGCAATTTGCCATAAAACTCTTGTTTATTGTTTGACCTAGTTATTTAACTTGTAGAAATTAATAAAGATAATTATAAATTTTAAAATGAATCTCATACCAAAACAAACATTTGTATTCAAGGATGTTTATCACAGCATTGCTTGTATGAGCAAAAATATGAGAAGATGATTAAAAATTATGTGACATTTATGTCATAGAATATTCTATAGTCACTTTTAATCGTGTTTCATAAAAATGATTACATGGGCAAATACATATATATATTGCAGGGCAATGAATTACTTAATATGGTCCTCCTGGCCATAGTCTTTGTGACTCATGCACAATGACTGAGTAGGGTTATACAAATAAGATACATGAAGCCTGTGATGCCTGGTGTTATGTTAACTTGTTTAGGCCATGATTCCCACTATTGTATGGCTGTCTTCCATTTTTTGATCTGATGTCATTATAATAATTATACTCTATTTTATGTGTTGTTAATCCTAACCTTTATATGTTAGTGAGGCAGTATTAGCACGAGGTATGTCTTGAGTCATAGCTTCGCAGGAGGGTGTGACTCAAGTGGCACCCTTTCCTGGGATGTAGTCTGCATTGAAAGTATTTTTCAATGTATTTTTTTACTCCGTGCTCTGGTGGTGCTTTTCTCTCTCCGTGTCACTTTGGATTCTATGTCCAGTTCATCCCTGTTGTACCTCCAGTTCTTGGGACTTGAGCCAGTGGCCAGCCATTTGACTTTCAAATTCTAGAATTTGCCAGCTTCAACAGCACTGTGGACCAGTAACCTATCATCTGACTGAATTCACCAGCTTCCAAGTCTTGTGAGCCAGAAGCCTGTGGTCTGACCTGCCAGTTGGGATTTGTGAGCTCCTGTAGTTATGTGGACTGGGGGAAGCCTATGCCTGACCACTGGGGATTTGTCAGCCCTCACAACCACATGGGCTATTTCCTTGATACAGCTTGTGAGTTCTGTGAGACACTGAAGTGAATTACAGAATCCAAAGACAGGAGGGAGGGAGAGGGGAGAGGAAGTAGCTGATGTTAGACATAATGGGGTGTACAGCAATTTGAAAAAGCTGAACATTTGGAACATCTTTAACCTTCCCCTAATAGTAATCAGCTTTGTGCTGATTCTTATAGAAGAAATTATACATTAAATGAAAAAAACCAAACAGTGTCTTAGGCAGGATTCCATTATCAAGTCTATATTTTAATCAAAACCATACAGTTGGAGCCTGGAACACTACGAAGAAGAGTTGGAAGAACTCATATGTCAGAGTGATATGTTCCCAAGTCTATAAATATATGTATAGAGAGACTTACATCAAGGAAATGGCTTACATGGTTGTAGAAGCTGGAACATACCACGTCCCTAGGTCAGGGTAGATGCTTTTCCTGACTCACATAGTCACAGGGGTAGGTGAACCCCAAATTGGCAGGTCAGAGAGCAGGGCTATTGCTCACAGGCTGCAAAGATCAACAAATTCCCAGATCACCAGACAAGACCCAAGGTAACCTGCTAGTTCTATTCCCAAGAACCAGAGGTCAGATGAACAGCAGCGAGCTGTAGGATCCAGAGCAAAAAAAAATCCCACAAATCTTGCCAGAATGACCACTTATATTCAATGCAGGCCACACATTCAATGAAACTTCCCTTCAACTGATTGACTACTCACAACACGTCTCATCATGGAGGTGATTACATTATATTAAATCTCATTATGGAGATCATCACATCATACTACTGCAAAATCACCGAGAGTTGGGCCAAGCCAAGCTGATACACAATCTTAACTGTAACAAACAGTAAAGCTCTGATTTTATAAAAGTAAAATATTTATATGCATATACAAAAAGAATTTTTAAAAATACATTGAAACGTCAAAAGTGCCTCTGTCTGTCCTGAGGACACCATGGATAATGTTTACTTTACTGCAATTTTCATAATTCAGGAAAAAGGAGCAATAACCTGTTTCCCACAGTTGTTTAAGCTTAAAACTTTCATAATGGAAATATTATCAAGTCTGTATTTTAATCAAAACCATACAGTTGGAGCCTGGAACACTACGAAGCAGAGTTGGAAGAACTCATATGTCAGAGCGATATGTTCCCAAGGTGATCTCAGAGGAGAAAGGTGGAAAAAGAAAGCAAGGCATCAGCAGAAATTCTCCCCTAGCAAGTTGGTATTAGTAAGCAGCCAGGATGAAATGTGAGTGGACTTGAATTTGGCTCCACCCCACACATGCCTCCCTCCCTAGCACCTTCTGTTCAGTTTCCCACTGACTGATTCTGGAAGTACATGGACACCAGGTTAAGTGTGTGTGTTGGACACTAGGTGCCTACTGGGTTTTGTTTTTCTTTCTTTCTTTCTTTCTTTTTTTTTTTTTTTTTTTTTGCCAGTTTGTTAGGCATAGTAGTAATAAAGTATGATGTTATTGACGACAGTATTTCACAGCCAGGGTACATTTTTACTCACATCAGCCATTATTTAGATCTGTTAAACTGTGAAGAAGCTATGTCTTTTTCATTTTCTGAGTAAGTTTCCCAATACAATGAATGCATAAAAGATTATTCAGTGACTGGGTGCTTTACAGCGTCTCAAAGCTAGCTTGTCTAGTGATCCCTTGTTTCTTCTGTCAGATCTGTCCTCCTCCTCATTCTTCACCACCTCAGCAGAAGGTACCACAATGGACCACTTTACCCCATAACCTAGAGGTAAACCTTGGTGGTGTAGTAGTTAAGAGCTATGGCTGCTTTCCAAAAGGTTGGCAGTTCATTTCCACTGGGTGCTCCTGGAAAACCTTGTAGGACAGTTCTACTCTCTCCTACACTGTAGCTATGAGTTGGAATTAACAGCAATGGGTTTGTTTTTTTTGTTTGTTTGTTTGTTTTAACCTAGAGGTTGTTCTTGCTTCTTCGCTTTCCTTAACTACTGAAATCTCCTAGTATCAGATCTGCTTTCAAAAGAGGTCCTGAATTCACCAATTTCTTTCTGTCTCCACTGTAACGCAAGCTGTCATCTGGATGATTACAGTTTTCTAACGGTCTCTCTGTTTCCATTCCTGCCCCTAAGAGCCTGTTCTCCATCTGCCAATCAAAGTGATCTTTTGCTTAAAGTCCATTAATGGCTTCCTGTTATGCTTAGAATAACATCCAACTTCCTACTTGTCCTCTGGGTTCACCTGATCTGACCACATGGAATTGATTTTACCATGTACCATCCTCTGCCAAATATGCCAGTTCTGGAGTCTTCTTACCACTCCCCAACGAGGATAAGCTTATTCCCATCATGAGGCCTTTCTTCTATTTCTTCCTTCAGTCTGAAATCCAGACCTTCTCGTGACCACACTTTAGCTCAAATGCTACTTCTTCATTAATCACCTTCATTAGCTACCTAGTTTAAGGTTGCTTTCTACCACTTCACCATGTTTTATTTGCTTTATACTGCTTATCATTATTCAATATTATTTTCATTGTTTTAATGTCTATGTCCCTTAACTAGAATGCAATTTCCATGAAGCAAGTAGGAATCTGGTCTGTCTTACATCCGCTAGAATATTACCTAGCAGATACAATATGTATTGAACAAACAAACGCTATACTTAATCATATATTGTTGTTTTTGTTGTTAGGTGCCACTGAGTTGTTTTTGACTCATAGTGACCATTTGTGGTATAACATTCGCACAAATTTTATCCTAGGGCAAATGACTTTCACTAGTCTTTATTAGTAATTTTAAAAATTTCAGTCAGAGTTTATTTCATTGTTTACAAGATGAATGTTTACTCTTTGCTCCTTCACTTTGTAAAATAAGCCCATTGTCTCTGAGTTGGTTCTGACTCATAGTGACCCAATGGGACACAGCAGAACTGCCCCCTAGGTTTTCCTAGGCTGTGTTCTTTACAGCAGAGTGGCTGGTGGGTTCCAATTGCCAAAATTTCAGAGAACTGCTTAACCACTGCACCTCTAGGGCTTCTGTTTGGTAAAATAAGAGACTTAATTTCATGATTATGGGTCAGGGACAACATTGAGCACTAAATATTTTGTTTGAAGCAGCATAGCTTAGTGGTTAGAGAAGGTATGTCTCAGAGTCAGACGAACCTGGGTTACAATACTACCTTTACCACTTCTGAAATCCATAAATGAGAAATGAGATTAATAGTAGTGTCTTAGGCTGGGTTCTTTAGAGAAGCAAAATCAGTAAACAAGTCATGAGATTACAGAAGCTGGAACATCCTTACTCCACAGATACAGACTTCTGTCGACTCATGTAGATGCAGGGGCTGGCAGATTCAAGACAGGCAGGCCAGAAAGCAGGGCTCCTGCTCTTAAGCAGTAAAGATTGAGGAATTCCAAGATCTGCAGACAAGCTGATAGAAAATTCACAAGAGCCAGAGGTCAGATGAACAGGAGGCAGCCACAGGATCTCCAACAAGCAAAAAGCCAGAATTTGGCTTATATTTGGATGCAGGCCACACCTCCAAGGAAAATTCCTTTAAGCTGATTGACTTCTCACAACAGATACAATCATGGTAGTGTTCACACATAAACACTGGCACTGTGTCTTACCTATTGACATACAGTCTTACCTATCACAAGTAACATCTGTGTGATGAGGTTTTTGCAAGAATGAAATAATTTTCTATAAGTAAATTACATAGTCTGGTAACTAGTACATAGTAAAATACTCAGTTCTCACTTCTACATCTTAGTACCAACTTTATTAGCTGAAAGTTATCTTTAAAGACTATAGCTTCCAAATCTTAGGCTCACTCTATCTTTGAGGCAATTTAATATACATTTTAAAAACTTACACATTCTATCATTTTGCATTAGTTAAGGTTCTTCTCGTTGGAAATAGAAGAAACCAACTATGAAAAACTTAAGGGGGGAAGTAAATTGTTAGGAATATATGGGGTACACAATAACCAATGATGTGGTTAGCTGCTGTTGAGTCCCCAACTCATGGGGACCCCATGCATGATGGAACTACACGGTGGCTGGTCCTGTGTCATTCCCATGTTTGGTTGCAAATCAGACTGTTTTGACCCATAGGATTTCCTCTGGCTAGTTTTTCTGAAGTAGATCACCAGGCCTTTCTTTCTAATCCATCTTTGTTTGGAAGCCCCACTGAAACTTGCTCAGCTTCATAGCAACACACACTGGGGCAACACAAGCCTCCACTGACAGACAAATGGTGTTGTACCTGAGGTGTATTACCCGGAAATTGAACCCAAGTCTCCCACATGGAAGGTGAGAATTCCACTACTAAACCATCATTACCCCACAATAGCAACCAAGTCATAGCAAAGCCAGGGACAATTCAAAGGAGCTCCAAATGGAGTGACAAATCTAAGTTGGATCCAAGAGCTTTCAGCCAAATTTCATATGTCCGGGGAAGCCCTCTCTGATTTGTCTAGTCCATCTGTAGGCCAATTTACAGGAAAAAAAAGCTACTAAGATGATGTATTAGTCTCTGCCATGGATTGAATTATGTTCGCCCACAAAGATATGCAGAAATTTGGGTGACCTATGATTCTCAGTATTATAAATTCCACAAACCCTACCCCTATCATGTTAATGAGGGAGGATGGGCTGCTGCTGTGTTAGTGTGGTAGGAATCAATGTGTAATGTTGTTCTGTGCCTTGAGGCAGTCTCTTGAGATAGAAAGGAAAGAAACTAACAGAGAGATTTGGGGACCTGATACAATCAAGAAAGCAAGCTGTGCTGGGAAAGGACCAGGTTCCTTGTGCCTCAGAAGCTTCTAGTTCAGGGAAAGATTGACAGCAAGGACATTCCTCCAGAACCAGCTGTGACGGCCCTTCCTCAAAGCTGACACCCTGAATTTGGACTTTTCGCTTATTCGACTGTGACAAATAAAATTTCCGTTTTTAAAGCCAGCCACTTGTGGTATTTCTGTTAAGGCCACATTAGTTGACTAAGACAGTGTCTAGCTGTATTGTGACAAATTCACAAACTTAGCAACTTAAAACAATAACGCATTTATTATTTCATGGTGGCCACGGGGTCAGGAACCTGGGCTAATCTGCCTTCTCTGCTTGCTGCCACCAAGTTGTCTGAAGTCTCTCGGGAAATCATTTTCAAGAGCATTCAACTTGTTGGCTGAGTTTGGTTTCTTGTGATGGCAACAGCAAGGTCCTGTTTATTTGCCAGCCGTTTATTTGCTTCTAGCTCTTTGAGATCACCTTTAGGTTCTAGCCTTGTGATTCTCTCATTCCCTGCCAGGTAGCTCTCTCTTCAGTCTGCCATAATGGAGTCTTTTATTATATCTTGTATCACACAAAGTAATCATGACAGTGATGCCCCCACCACATTAAAAGTCCCACTCGCACTCAAGGGGAGGGGACCGCACAGAGCGTGTACACAGGAGACAGGCATCTTGGAGCCCATCTTAAGCCAAGCCAAGTGCCATGGAGTCAACATCTTAAGAGTCACCTATCACAGATAGTTATGTTGAATGAATGTGTGGGAGGGTGTTACGGACTGACTTTCGCCCACTCCCCCTACCTCATAGCAGTATGTGTTGGAATCCGGACCCCTATAGCTATGTACAATGAAGGGTCGTTAAAAAGTCAGGAAAGATCAAATGGAGACTCTGAAACTTGCTCTTGAATATAGCATAGCTAAGGAGAATGGAAAAGATGATGAAGTAAAAGAACTGAAGCTTTCACCAAGAAGATAAGGTAAAGCCTTATAATGAAATGTGTAAAAACCTAGCATTAGAAAACCAGAATGGAAGAACATGCTCTGCATTTCTCAAGCTGAAAGAACTGAAGAAAAAAATTCAAGCCTCAAGTTGCAGTATGAAAGGTTTCTGTGGAGAATATGCTAAATGATGCAAGAAGCATCAAAAAAGATGGAAGAAATATAGTTACTGTACTAAAAAGAATTACTCAATGTGCAATCGTTTCAGGAGGTAGCATGTGATCAAGATCAAGAACCAACGGGACTGAGAGAAGTCCAAGCTGCACTGAAGGCACTGGTGAAAAACAAGCCTTCAGGAATTGACAGAATACTAGCTGAAATGTTTCAACAAATGAACGTAATGCTGGAAATGTTCATTCATTTTATGACAAGAAATTTGGAAGACAGCTACCGGCTCAACCAACATGAAGAGACCCATATTTGTGTCCATTACAAAGAAAAGTGATCCTGAAGAATGTGGAAATTATCAGACAACATCATTAACACCACACTCAGGTAAAATTTTGCTGAAAATAATTCAGAACTGGTTGCAGTAGTACATCAATGAGCAACTGACAAAAATTCAGCTGGATTCAAAAGAGTAGGTATTGGGGCAGGGCCAAGACTGTAAAACAGTCAGATACTTCCTATTATCACTGTTGCCACAAAAACCTGAAAAAAACAAGTGAATCAATGATATACTACAGTGTAGGAACACTGATCATCAAAGATAAAGAAGAAGAGTTGGACTGAGTGATAGCAGAAAGACAGATATTTCAAAAGCAGTGAAGAAGTGCCAGTGTGAGGCTGCTAGCACTCTATTGGGTCTACTGGCACCCATGGGCTGAGGTGAGCAGCAGTCTGGGGGACACATCTCATGGCATTGTGTGAAGCCAGGTAGCGGTGCATCTGCACAAGCCTCTGGAGCCGGCTGTCCATGGTGCCGGACCTGCAAAAGTTACGTGCAAGCATCTAACCAACCACATGGGATGGAGGGGACAAAATAACCCCTCCCCCTAAAGGAGCTTCTCATCAAAGAAGTGTTTCCTTCTCCTCTCCCTCTCCTCACCTTACTCTGTTCTGATACCAGTCCAGCAGTATTCAACAACCGCCAAGCCCCCCTAAGCCAGAACTCGAAGCGGATTGGGAGGCCCTGCCCTTTTGTCTGGCCACTAGCACAAGAGGTCCACAGACTTGCAGAGCTCTTCATTTCTGCCTAGAACTGTGTGAGCTGATTCAACACTGCATGCCCTCATTAGCACAATAAGAACAGAGCATAGGTTGAAGCCCATTTTTAACTGTAGCAGCCCTAGGGCAGATGCAGATTTGTGACATTTGACACTACCTTGTTCGTTAAGCAAGGATTTCAGCCACCTACATCAGGAACCTGAGGGCTGGCAGTATCACACACTCCATCTAATTACCCACCTTCAGGGGTCTGAGAATAAATGATACTTCCCAGTCACTTCAGCCATGTGCACTGGCTCCTCAAGGACTGGCTACACTAGCTCACCTACAATATGCTCTAAGGGGCAGAGACATACCCTCCACACAGCCACCCAGGAGCAGTTACCAGCCACCTGTCTTACTCTAGCCAGATACCTGTGCCTGCTCTGAACACTCTTACATAGGCCCGCCCATCTAGGACTGCAGGTGATAGTCTGCTCCACATACTTGGTAACCGAAGCCCTAGATGCCTGTGCCACACCTGCACAAGAAAAGTGGTACCTGTTCTAACCACCTGAAGACGGGACATGAGCACTTCACAGATCTCAATAATCAAAGTAGCTCACACACCCAGCCTATCTGGGCATATTAAAACAAAACAAAAATGTAGGATACAGAAAAAAAAAGTACGACAAATATAATAACTTGTTGATGGCTTGCAGACAACAGTCAATATCAAGTTACATAAAGAAGCAGGTCAGGATGGCTCCAGCAAGTGACCAAAATAAAGAACCAGGCAAACTTCTGTAGGAAGATAACATCATGGAGTTACCTGAGATAGACTTCAGAACACTAATATACAGAGCTCTCTAAGAGATCAGTAAGTTGTTCAGGGAAAACTCAGACTAAGCCAAGAAATACAGACAAAGAAATAAATTCAGAAAAACAATATAAGAGCAGAAGAACAAACAATAGGCTATTACAAACCTTAGGACACAGCAACCAGAAATTCAAAGGATTAACAATAAAATTTCAGAATTACACCTTTCAGTACAAGGTCATAGGAGCAGAACTGAAGCAATGAAAGTCAGAATTAGTGAGACTGAAGACAAATCTCTTGACATCAATTTATTGCAAGAAAAATCAGAAAGAAGAATTCAAAAAAGAAGAAATCCCAGAATTACGTGGGACTCTCTGAAGAGGAAAAACCTACAAGTGATCAGAATACCAAAACAGGAGTGGGATAACAGTAAGGGATATGGAAAGAGGGATACGATTACTGGTGTCAGATGGATCCTCGCTGAAAGCAGAGAATGCTAGGAAGATGTTTACCTGTGTTTTATGACCTGTATGAAGACCTTCAGCTGTGTGGATCATAATAAATTATGGGAGTTCCAGAACATGACTTGTGCCACTAGGGAACCTGTACATAGACCAAATGGTAGTCCTTTGAATGGACTATTTGAAAATAAGATTCTCTGTTATGTTAATGATGATCTATCAGTGGTGGGCATGTCCAAAACCTAAACACTTCTGAGAGATAAGAGCAGCATAGACACACAGACAAACAAGCATCAATGGATGAAGGTTAAAGCCTCTGCAGACTGTCAACAAACCAAGGACTGCTGGGGTACAGAACCTGAAAGGGACAAGGATCTTACCTCAAAGTCTAGAGGGAGAAAGAGCTTTCCCCTAGAGCTGATACTCTGAATCTGGACTTCTAGCCTCCTAAACTGTGAGAGAATAAATTTATGTTCTTTAAAGTTACCCATTTGGTGGTATTCCAGAGCTGCACAAGGCAAGTGTGACAGAAAGGCATGACACTTTCCAGAAAGAGATACCAGACAGACAATTTCTTGATGAACACTACCCTGATGACTTTTTTCTTTACCCAAAGATAAAGGAAATATTGAAAGGAAGATATTTTAATGACATTCAGGACATCAAGGGTAATATGACAACAGCTCTGATGGCCATTCCAGAAAGAGTTCCAAAATTATTTTGAAAGGTGGACTAGGCATTGGCTTCAGGGCATAGCTTCCCAAAGTAAGTACTTCGAAGGTGACCATAGTGATACTCAGCAATGAGGCATGCAGGACTTTTTCTAAGGATGAGTTCTCAAACTTAATTGGTAGTCCATATATACACGTAACATTTTATTTAAGAAAAAATTCATAACTTACCGGAAGGTTACTCCTTACAGGAGTAACATGGTGAGTTCTTGCATACCCTTCTCCTGGATTTATAATTTTTTTTTTTTGGCATGTCGTTTTCTGAGGTATCATGGAAAAAATAAAGACTTTGAGTTAGAAAAACATGAGTTTGTTTGTGTTAACCACTTACTGGCTTTGTGGCTTTAGAAGGGTTATTTTAGATACCTTGAGCTTTTGCTTAACCACGCATGAAATATGGTAGCCTTTCTCAGAGCTAGTGAGTCTGAGAGAGATGGCCAGGGAAAGCACCCAGTGGAAGGACTGGTACCTTGTATGCCCTAGTGCATGTGTGTTTTTCAGTTGCTTGCATTTATTTTCCTAATTTCTTAATCAACGTATTACTTGACCTGCTTTCGACGGCACTTGGCTGCCTTGTATGAGAAGGACGTTTCCTTTGGGATTCCTTTTTTCTCCACCTATCACAAGTGCCCCCAGGCCTCAGCCACCTCTGGATGGATGAATGAGGCACATTCACGTCTGTGCCTACATTTTGCTATTCTAAGGAGCCTTCGACTCATGGTGGTCCTACTCGGCAGCACTTGGCTTGGCTTGGCAAGGATCCTTGGTGATGCAGTAGTTAAGTGCTTGGTTGTTAACCAAAAGAGTGGTTTTTGGAATGCATCCAATGGCTCTATGGGAGCAAGACCCAGAGAATTTGCTTCTATAAAGATTACATGGCCTAGAAAAAAGTATGAGGCAGCTCTATTCTGGCACATGAGGTCACTCGGAGCTGGAAGCCACTCAAAAGCATCTAACAAGAACAATATTTACTGCTTGTCACAGAATGAATTGTGTCCCCCCCAAAATTTGTGTAGCAATTTGAATAACCTGTGATTCCTGGTACTGTGTGATTTTCCTGTATGTTGTAAATCCTGCATCTATAAAGTTAATGAGGGAGGATAGGTGGCAGTTGTGTTGCTGCGGCAGAACTCAATCTATAAGACCGTATTGTTCCTTGGGGCAATCTCATGGTCTATAGAGGAAAGGGAAGCAAGTAGAGAGTTGAGGATCTCACACCATCAGAAAGAAGCAGTGCCAGGAGCAGAGTACATCCACTGGACTCGGGATCCCTGTGTCTCAGAAGTTCTCAGTCCAGGGAAAGATTGATTACAAGGACCTTCCTCTAGAGCCAACAAAGGAAGACTTCCCCTGGACCGGGAACTTTTAAGAAGCTAAAAGTCCAAATTCTGACTGCTTTTCTGTGAGAAAATTCCTTTCTGTTTGTTAAAGCAATCCACTTGTGGAATCTCTGTTATAGCAACACTAGATGACTAAGACATTGCTCTAGTATTCTACCTGCTCACACAAGACCTCCAGTCCCTTGAGAAGCCAGGCCCCTTCTACTGTGACTGTGTGTTCCCGGAAGAGGTCCGTAATGCACACTATGGCCAAAGTAGCCATGCCACTCTGCTGGACCTCATCAATCTTCCCTTTACCTAACAGGAGTGGCTAGCCTCTCTGCTTGTAGCCACTACACTCTGCTCATCACTTCACCAGGCTACCATGGACATGTCACTAACCTGGGCTGCTATACTGGACACAAGTATTCTCTTACAGGTGTCCTTAGAGTGCCAAGGCCTCACAGTGACTTACAGGAATGGGAGTCAGACTGAGAAACTGCTCATTGTAGTATCCTAAAGTAGCACAGCTCATGCCCGATGTCCTTCACAGTTTGGAGAAGCCTCTTCACATTTTGACTTGCAGCTTTATTCTTCCCGGAACTCAGACATGGATCTGAAAAATAGGCTGTTATAGATTCAAGCAACAGTTACTGTCTAGTATTAGGAGCGCTCCTCCTCTCCAAACCAAGCTTGTTGCTGTTGAGTCAATTTCAATCCATAGTGAATCCACGTGTTATAGAGTAGAATGGCCATAAGGTGTTTTTGTGCATAATCTTTACAGAAGCAGATTACCAGGCCTCTCTTTTGCAGCTCCACTGGGTGTGTTTGAACCACCAACCTTTCAGTTAGCCAAGAGGAAACAGTTTGCAACACCTGGGAACCTCTCCTTCCCTGTGACTACTTAAAGGTCTGCTACACTTTTTAAATGAACTCTAAATCAGCTCGTTAACTTCCACCCTGACCCCTAGATTCGCGTTATCATCCCCATACACATGTGGCTTTCAGACTTGCTCAGCTGTATCAGAATTCCAGCAATGGACAAAGCAAGAGGTGTGTCCCTGGATGCTCCCTGACTCTTTTTGCCAGTAGGCCTCGGTGCGCCTGACTATCCTGCTTGTTTGACAAACGTACTCACAAGACCTGACCGTCGCAGTGAGCAATGGAAGGTGCAGACTAAGACCTTCATTATAATTATGTAAAAAAAATAAAATCCAAACCATTGCCATCAAGTCAATTCCAACTTACAGTGACCCTATAGGACAGAGTAGAACTGCCCAATCAGGTTTCCAAGGAGCAGCTGGTGAATTTGAACTGCTGACATTTTGGTTATTAGCTGAGCTGTAGTAACATCCACACTCATGCACTCTATAACATATGTACGTATATACGAAGATGCATGTTTTATGAGTCAGTGTATTAGTGGTTATTGTCGCATAACAAACTTTACCAAAACATGGTGGCTTAAAAACAACTATTCATAATTTTTCAAAAGGCTATGGCTGGCTGAATAGTTTTGCTGATCTGGGTTGGGTTTGGCTGATCTCGCAGGTCTTGCTCACGGATTTTCCATCAACCAGCAGGTTGGCTGGGGGCTACCTAGTGGAACGTGATTCAGCTAGGTTGAGTAGTTTCTGCTCCATGTGGTCTTTTGGCCTCTACCATGTTAGCCCAGGCTTGTCTCAAGGCAAGGTCCCCAGAGACAGCTGAGGCGCACAAGCCCTCTTAATGACTATGCTTAGAACCAGTACATTGCCACTCATGCCATACTGATGAAAGACAGTTACATGGCCAGCCTAGATTAAAGAGTGGGTCATAGAATTCACCTCTTGATGGAGGAGCTGAGAAGTCACCTTGTTACCCAATCACAGGTTCTACCCTATGTGACTTTGAGTCAATGAAAGTACACAGAGGTGAGGAAACAGAAGAATACTGTCATGAGTGAATTGTGTCCCCCCAAAAATACGTGTAGCCATGTGGCTGCGCCATGATTCCCAGTATGTTGTGACTGTCATCCATTTTGCGGTTTTCCTGTGCTGTATGGTAAGGATTAACGTGGGGCTGTAAATCCCTTCGCAGGATCCCCTCACCTCCCTGCTCCACTGTAAAGGGAGTTTCCCTGGAGTATGGCTTGTCACCACCCTTAATCCTTTCTTCCTGCAAGAGACAAAAGAAAGAGAAACAGGCTGAGAACTGGGAACCTCATACTATCAAGAAAGCAGTACTGGGAGAAGAGCGCTGTCAGGCGGGCTGGACTGTACCTGGAATCACAACCAGGATCTAGTTCCTGGAAATCATCAGAGCAGGGCAAGCCCCTCTCTTTCGGGAAGGTCCCCACCTCAGTTCCTGGAAGTTATCAGAACGTGACTAACCACTCCCTTCCCTGGAAGTCCCAGTTGTTTTTGTCACTTGGTAATTAGGTGGCTCGCCTTTTCCTATTGGCTCCCTCCTTTTCCCCCATGTCCCCACTAAGGTCCACTCTAGGCAGAACTGCCCACCTCTACGTAAACCCCCTTCCCCAACCTGAAAGAGCTACTTCTCCGACTCCTACCTTGGAGCTCGCAGAGTTCGCCAGGGAGTGCACCAGTAACTTCTGTCCTACTGCTGACTCTCCCTCTTTCTCACTCTGACTGCCGCCGATATGTTTAGCCTACCTACCCTTACAGTTGGTGCCCATATGTCTACCCAACCTCACCTTACAAGTGCATCCTTCAGACCTGAGACTCCTGTGCTAAGATGCTCCATGAACAAAGACTGATGCGATACCGGACTTTCCTCCAGAGCCAACAAAAGGGAAAGCCTTCCCCTGGAGCAGACACCCTGAATATGGAATTGCAGCCTACCGGACTATGTAAGAATAAATGTTCCTTTGTTAAAGCCATCCACTCTGTGGTATTTCTGTTAGAGCAGCCCTAGCTGATAAAAACAAATATTTATTGCAAACACACAGGTATGGAACAAGAAGGTGAATACCTCAAAGAAAGCTCCCCTGATAAACAGAGGCAGAATCTTTATAGTCTCCCTCTCAAGAAAGTAAGTACAAATATCATGGGCTACATAAGTCATCCTGGCATGCACGTACAGTGAAACAAATGACTTTTGTTTTTTTCCATAGTATGTACAGAAAATGGAAAGTAAACTCTGCCTGGTGTGGGGATCTTGGTATTCAACTAGGTCTTAATGAAGCTCAGGTTACTTTAGGACAGTTCTGAAGCTAGTAAACTGATTTTGGCTGGTTTGGGCTGATCAAGGGCAGAGGCTGAGTTCCAGGCAGAGCTCAAAACCCTGATAATAACAGACAAGGAAGCAGGTCTGGCTTGATAGTGCTGTGCTCACTGTCAGCCTTGCCAGGGGCATGGATATATCGAGGGGTAGAGAACTGGGGACAGTTTTGTAACGAATCCATGCAATCTGCTTTTTTGTGAAATGTTGTCTTGACCTAGTTTTGAAGTCTTGGTGGGAGATCTGTCAGTTCCCCTTCTGAGCAACTGATTAAGGCCATACCCCAGCCACTTCCCTTATTGGGTTCTCATAGTTTGGGGCCACTATGCACTGGCCAGGTATCAAATAACTAGGGACAGTTTCTATGCACGGAGCTTGCAAAATTATTCAAATTAGCCAGCCCACAAGAAGCCCATGAAACCGAGCTCACTCTACCTCTCTCATTATAGTTAAGCTGCCTCCTCTGGCTCCAGTTTGCTGTTCACCCTGACCCCAGGTGCAACCCCCTGTGTGGCTCTGCATGGCGGTGTCTTCTCCTATGGAGCTGTTGGCTTTCACCTATTAGAGTATCTTTGGGCTGTGTCCTGCCATCCACAGAATCTATAATCCTACCTAATACTATATTATAAAACAGTTTACCACAGAGTGTCTTATCTTACAAACATTGTGTGTGTGTGTGTGTGTGTGTGTATAGATGCATATATGTATATATGCACTTGGCTTATATATATACATAAGGTAATAAGAAAACAACATGGTGGCTTAAAAATGAGCTTTTATTAAGTGGTGAAATAGCACATAAATTTTCCAGAATATGTGTGTTGTCTAGTTGCTCTGATCTAAAAGTGCTGAGATGGACAATGCGTTATGTGGGCAAATATCTTTATTTGGAAGGCAGGACACAAAAATGCTCACTGCCAGGCACTGTATTCATCTAAATAGAAAATAGTCATGCACTAGAAGATTAAAAAAAAAAGCGAAGTAAAACTGAACATTTGACTTCCTGTTTGGCCTACAAAGAGGAGGGGAAGGGCGGGGAGGGAGGAGGCAGAGCTGTGAACGTGTGATGATCAGCTAACTTGCCTTTTCTTTTTTAAAAATTGTACTGTGCTTTAGATGAAGGTTTACTGTACAAATTAGTTTCTCATTCAAAAGTGTATACACAAGTTGTTTTGTGACTTTGGTTGCAGTCCTCTCCATGCTTCAGGGCTCTCCCCTGTTCCCTTCATATCCTGGGTCCCCTGAATCCCTTCCTCCAGTTCTCCTGTCCTTTCCTGCCTTCTTGTCTTTGCTTTTGGGCAGGTGTCACCTATTTGTTCTTATATATTTGATGGACTAAGAAGCATGATTCTCGCGTGTGTTATTCTCTGTCCTGTGTTTTATAGGGCTGTCTAATGTTTGGCTAAAAAGTGGACTTGAGGAGTGGCTTTGGTTCTGATATCATAGGGTACCTGGGAGCCGTTTCAGGGGTTCCTCCAGTATCTAGTAGGCCAGTAAGCCTGTTCTTTTTTCTTTGTTTTTATTTTTATGAATTTGAATTTTGTTGTTCACTTTTCTCCTGCTCTCTCCGTTTGTGATCCCCATCAGAACAGTCATTTCAGTAGCTGGCATCATCTAGTTCTGGGCTCAGAGGCTCATGGAGGCTGCGGCTCATGGCTCCATTAGTCCTTGGATTAATATTTTCTTTGTGTCTTTGTGTTTTCTATTTTCCTTGTATCCAGAACTTGTGGGACAAACGTGTCTTAGATGGTGACTCACAACACCCCAGACATTACTCATCAAATTAGGATGTAAGACATTTTCCTTATGAACTATGTTATGCCACCCCCGTGTATCTATCAGTTTGTCATACAGTTTGCTATTGCTGTGATGCTGGAAGCTATGCCACCAGTGTTCATATACCAAAGGGATCACCTGTGGTGAGCAGGTTTTGGTTGAGCTTCACTAGGAAGAAGGACCTGGTGATCTACTTTTGAAAAGAATTAGCTACTGAAAGTCTTAGGAATGGCAATGAAAGATCAGCTTATACAACTATCATTCACAATTACACACCAACCACTAAAGCTAAACATGAAGAAATTGAAGATTTTTACCAGTTTCTGCAGTTCGAAATTGGGTGAAGATGCAGTCAGACTGTGCAGATAATTACTGGTGATTGGAATGTGAATGTTGGAAATGAAGAAGGGTCAGTAGTTGGAAAATATGGCCTTGGTGATGGAAATTATGCCAGAGATCACATGTTAGAATTTTGCAAGACCAACATGTAAATACCTTTTCTCGACAGCATAAAAGGTGATTATACAAGTGGACCTCACCAGGCAAAACACACAGGAATCAAATTGACTACGTCTGTGGAAAGAGATGATGGAAAAGCTCACTATTATCTGTCAGAAAAGGATCAGGGTCTCACTGCGGAACAGACTATCAATTGGTCATGTGCAAGTTCAAACTGAAACTGAAGAAAATTAGAAAAAGTCCAAGAGAGCCAAAGTAAGACCTTGGGTATGTCCTTTCTGAATTTAGAGACCATCCCAAGAATAGATTTGACACACTGAACACTCGTAACCAAAGACCAGAATTGTTTTAAAATGATACCAAGGACGTCATACGTGAAGAAAGTGAGAAATCATTAAAAGGACAGGAAAGAAAGAAAAGACCAAAATGGATATCAAAAGAGACTTTGAAACTTGCTCTTGTACATCGAGTATCTAGAGCAAAAGGAAGAAACCATGAACTAAAAGAGTGGAACAAAAGATTTCAAAGGGCAGCTTGAGAAGGCAAAGTAAAGAAAGACCTGGAGGTAGAAAATCAAAGGGAAGAACGTGCTTGGCGGTTCTCAAGTTGAAAGAAATGAAGAAAAAATTCAAGCCTTGAGCTGTAGTAGTAAAGGATTCTGTGGGAAAAATATTAAATGACCAGAAAGCATCAAAAGAAGATGGAAATGATACAGAGTCACTATGTCAGAAAGAATTGGTCAACTTTAAACTATTTCAGGAGGTAACATATGATTAGGAACTGACTGTACTGAAGGAAGAAATCTAAGCTACACTGACAGTGCTGATAAAAACAAGCCTCAGGAGGTTACAGGAAACCAAGTGAGATGTTTCAGCAAATGGGATAGGGCACTCTAAGTGCTTCCTCATCTATGCCAAGAAATTGGGAAGACAGCTACCTGGCCAGCTGACTGGAAAAGATCCATATTTATGCCTATTTCCAAGAAAAGTGATCCAATGCAATGTGGAAGTTATCAAACAACGTCATTAACATCACATGCAAGGAAAATTTTGCTGAAGATCACGCCAAAGCAACTACAGCAGTATACTGACAGCGAACTGTGAGAATTCAACTGCTCAATTCAAGCCAGATACAGAAAAAAACATGGAACCAAAGACATCATTGCTGGTATTAGACGGACCCTGGCTGAAAGCGGAGAATACCAGCATGATGGGTCTTATTGGCTATGCAAAGGCATTTGACTGTGTAGGTCACAACAAATTATGGATAACATTGCAAAGAATGAGAATTTCAGAACACTTAATTGTTCTCGTAAGCAGTATATGGATCCAGAGCCAGTTGTTTGAGCAGATCAAGAGGATACTGCATGACTCGAAGTCAAGAAAGATGTGTGTCAGTGTTGTTTCCTTTCACCATACCTATTCAGTCTGCATACTGAGCAAAAATTATCTGATAAACTGGACCATTTGAAGGAGAAGAGGGTGTCAAGATTGGTGAAGACACACTAACAGCCTGCATTATGCAGGTGACGTAACTTTGTTTGTTGAAAGAGAACTTTAAGTATTTGCTGATGAGGATCAAAGACCTAAACCTTCAGTATGGATCACACCTCCACATAAAGAAAACAAAAATCCTCGTAACTGGACCAATAAGCAACAACATGGTAAATGGAGAAAAAATTGGAGTTGTCAAGAATTTCATTTTCCTTGCATACATGATCAACAATTATTGAAGCAGCAGTCAAGAAATCAAGAATTGCCTGTTGCAAAAGCCCTCTTTAAAGTGTTGGAAAGCAAAGATGTCACTTTGAAGACTAACGTATGCCTGAACAAAACCATGGTGTTTTTATTTGCTTCATATGCATGAATAGGATTTGGCTCGACGACACTTGGCTTGGCATGCGTGAATAGGAAGACTGAAGAAGAATTGATGCATTTGAATTGAGTGTTGTTGAAGAATATTGAATACACCTTGCACTACCAAAAGAACAAACAAATCTGTCTTGGAAGAGATACAACTAGGATATTCCTTAGAAGCAAGGATGATGAGACTACCTCTCACATACTTTGGACATATTATAGGAAAGGCTTAGTCCCTGGAGGCACCATGCTTGGTAAAGCAGAAGGTCAACAAAAAAGACAAAGACACTCAAGGAGATGGATTGATCCAGTGGCTGCAGAAATGATCTCACATAGAAATGATTGTGAGGATGGCACAAGACTGGGCAGGGTTTTGTTCTGTTGTACACAGGGTCACTATGAGTCCAAACTGCCTGGATGGCACTTCACAACAGCAATAACAACATGTTCTGCCAGTTGAGTTAAATGTTCCTGAGACTATGGTCCCCACCTGAGGCTCAGTAATTTAGATCCTCAAGGTGTTTGGATTTGTCAGGGAAGTTTGTATGACCTGGCCTTGGTCTAGCTTTGTTAACTTTCCATGCACAGTGTGTTGTCTTTGCGTTCATCAAAGTTCACCCTTGTCTATTATCTAGTTAATTGTCTTTTATGTTTAAGTGCATACTATTGCTATCCAGATTTGTGTTAGAGAAATAGAAGGAGGCTTACTCAGGAATTCTGACACCTAGGAATGTCGTTTTCAAGTAGATAGTAATTAGATTGACATGGTCTCTCCAGCGCAAATTCTTTGTTGTGGGAAAATGGGTAAAAGGAATGCACAAGGAATTTCTAAAGATAAAAAATGGCTTAGGTTCTTATGTAGGCCCTCAAGAAATATTTGGATTATACAAATGAGCATTATTCACTATTGAAACTGACTTTTTCTTCATGGAGTGCAGTTTTGATGTTCACCAATGTGAGAACCGGGGTGGTTATGACATGGAATTGACTCGACAGCAATAGGTTAGGCTTGGTCTTTATATATATATCTACACATATATATGTATGTGTATATACATATATATTACTAAGAGCCTTTGTTCTTAGGGAATACCATTATGTGGAAACTAGAGTGCTACATCATTTTAAGGTCGAACATTATGAGTAAGCTAAAAATATAACATTAGTAAAGCCCCAGAGGAAGCCAACCAAGTTCTCCCTCTTTTCTTCTGAGACCACTTGGAAGTGAATCTGGAATGATACGGTAACTGACTTATAATCAAATTGCTTTACATATTTTATGGGCTGCTCACAGGCTGAAAAAAATGTTTTGGTTGTAATTAAGTGAAAGTATACGATCCAAATTAATTTTGCATGCCTGCCTATATGCAGCCCCTTCTGCTCTTCTTACCCAGTGACAGCACACTCCTCCTTTTCACTCTATGTGCATCATATTCTCTTAACAATCTCCTGTCCCCTCCTCTCCACCTCTTCTCTCCCATCTGGAAAGAGACCAGTAGGGTGCCATCCTATAAATGCATACAGCCATGAAGTACACACACCATATGGTCACATTGTGTTCCCGAGTCCGGTCCGTTTTTGTCCAATGAGTTGACCTCAGTAGTGTTTTCTGGACAGGGGCAGCAGTAGGTTCAGGAGATACCCTGGGCTGTTGGGCCATCAGCTGTGGTCTTTTAGTAGAACTCTTGAGCCACAGCCCTTTTTTCTTGCGTTGCCACAGAGACTCAACATTGTATGCCCAATCACTACTGTCTTTCATGGTAGCTGGGCACCATCTGGTTCTACTGGTCACATGTTGATACAGTCTGTCAGAGGCTTAATTTTTATAAACTGTCATCAAGAAAAAAAAAATCCACTATGGCTAATATAAATACAATATAAATGGCTAAAGGAAGGATGTAAGGGAGTAGTGGTGATTGTGGTAAACTACAGACCATATGCCCCTCTGAAAGGGAACTGATCACAACCTGGAAAAACAGAAAGTTTTGCACAAGCAAACAAAGCAGGTCTATGGACCACATCTGAGCTGCACCATGCCAATTTATGATCTCTAGGGGAAATCTGGTGGTGTAGACATGAAGTGCTATGTCTGCTAACCAAAAGATTGTTCTTTTGAATCCACCAGCTGTTCCTTGGAGACTCTATGAAGCTGTGCTACAGTGTCTTATCACATCCTTATGAGTTGGAATCAACTTACTGACACTGGGCTTGGTTGGTTTGGTACACTAGATCAATAGAAAACTAGATACCTCTAACTGTAACTTCTCTGATGCCAAACCCACAAAGGGTTAAAGAGGGTTTTGTTCTAAACCCTTTTGACATATTTTCTTCAGAAAAAAAATGTTGCAAGACTATATGTCAATCTCAAGAAGCACATTTACATGAGATTATCAACTCTGAGATTTCATTTTAAATTTCCTCTGAAGCTGTCCACATCACTGAATTCAAAAGAAAGTATTTGGGGGATAATAAAGATTATAAACCTCATGTTTTCTCTCAAAACTTATGTGAAATTTAGACAAAATGATTCCTTTTGCTTGTACTATTTAAATTTTGTTTCACTTTGGTTGTGAAACCCCAAAATAACTGGGGCTCCCTGTGACTCTGTCCTGCGCATGGGCAGTGTCAGTTGGAAGAAAGAGCAACATTCACCTACGTACCTTTAACTAGAATGACCATTGTTACTGTTAGTTGCTGCCTAATTGGCGCCAGCCAACAGCAACCTTACGTAAAACAGAATGACACGTCATCTAGTCCTGTGCTATTCTCAAGTCGTGGGTATGTTTGAGCCCGTAGTGGTGGTCTCTGTGTCAGTCCATCTCATGGCAAGTTTTCCTCATTTTTGCTGACCCTCTACTTCACCAAACAGAAAGTCAGGTTTCATGTTTGGTAAAACAACCCTAGCAGTAAAGAAATTTCTCAGTTTTCTGATGGGAAAAGTCACAAAAACATGACTAGAGTTTAGTGCTTTGAATTATTTTCCATAACTTCCCAGACTGCCTTAGTTCATCCTCTTCTAAGTTGTTGGAGAAACAGTTCTTTTTGGCTCCATGTCTAATACTGTCACTGGAAATGTTATCTGAAGGTATAGCTACTCATTTGTGCAATATTATCATCTCAGCTAAAAATTTTGTACTCATGTTGTAGGAGTTTGTGTTTGAAGACCACAGTATAAATCACACCATTTTGGTTTCTAAAATAATCTTTAAAAATATTATATACAACATCAACAATTGCCGTTTGGAGGTGATGTCCCAGAAATAACAAAATCTATATTAAATATATTTGGTCCTTACTTCCTGACTCTATCAGGCAATTTGCAGAAGCATCCAAAACTAGCATTGACTGAGGTCATTCTAGGCTAGCGTGCTCTCCTCAAACAGCACTTTGCAGTTTGCAATAACAGAAATGAAACAAAAACCATAATATTCAAAATCTGGTAGCTTCTTGGCTGTGATTCCTCTCTTCTGCAGAATAATTTTGGAAAAAGAATATACTTCAGCTTACATATAGGAATATATGATAACCAAGCTACTTCATTATTAAAGATCAAATGGACAGAGGTGGGGATGGTTGTTCTTCGAGGCCGGCAAAACCTTTCAACCATTGTCTCTCCTCATCTCTGCCGTGATTTTCCATGCAGGCAGCAGCTGCTACCCCATAAATCTATTCCCCATTCTCAATTCTCCACTATAAAATTCTTCCCCCTGCCCACCCCACGTACACCAGCGCAGATCTCTGTCTCTTTCCAATGTCTCCCACTGACAGCGCTGGCTGACAATCTGCTTCTTTCTCTCCCATCCACGCCTTCCCCTTTCCTCCTCCCAAAACTAAAAACAAAGCCCAAACACAACCAAGCCAGTTGTCAGTCGAGTCAATTCTGACTCATGGTGACCCCACGCGCTGCAGAGTAGAACTGCACTTGATCAGGTGTTCGAGGCTGTACTCTTTGAGAAGCCAACTGCCAGGCATTTCATCTGAGGCACGACTGGGTGGGTTCAAGCCTCCTACCTATCGGTTACTAGCTTAACCATTAGTGCCGTCCAGGAACCCAGGGATCCTCTCATCTCCACGGTACTCTCTCATTCCCTCTCCATATCTGATAGCCTCCACTTATCCTCTTACAAAAGCACTCTGAGGAAGTGTAGTCTGACATACTACACCAGTTGGCTTCCTTGAGAAAATCAGTCTATTATCAAGATTCTGCACCAAAAAAGAAAGCCCAGGTATTAACATGCCACAAAGGAAAAACCTTCCTTCTTGAAAGGCAGACAGAAAGGAAAAATTCTTTTCATTCTTCTTAGATTTGAATAGACACTTCTCCTGTGTGTTACCCCATGGAATTGCAGAGCAATGTCAAGGAAGCTACAAGCTTCCACATGCCAGTAAAAACGTAATCCTTGTCGAAAACAATGATGAAGTCCTCTCATTCTTCCAAACTATTTGCTATTTGATTTGATTTGCTCGTGTGTCTGTTCCAGAATGTTTTAACTGGGATTTTATGGTAGAAAAAAAGTAATATTCTTATGCTTTATAATGTAAAAGAAAGGTCCATTCCTTTAAGTTTGCTTGGTTATTTAGTAGGGCTTTGAACTAATTAGTAAATGGTTCAGTAATTGCTGATGTAAACAAGGGCAGCGTAGGTGTTGCATAGTAACCAAATCTATTGCGTGGTGGATTTTGACTCAAGTAGGAAACAAACAGCATGCCTCACTCAAAGACAGTGGCCGACTGTGCTGCTTTGTGTGTTGCTTTCCACAGACCTGCCAAAAATCCAAATCCACCCATCAGGCTCCTAAAATTTCGGATCCATGTAGGAGATTAGATTATTGGCAGAACTGTGGAGAGTGCACACATTCACCTGGGCACTGTTGGCTGTGATCTTTGAACAAGTACACTGCAGTGTGTTTCCTACTTTGATCAAAATATAATGGGGTGACAGATTTGGGTTGTTACACAACACCTACACTGGCCTTGTTTACATTGGCAATTGCTGAACCATTCCCAACCTGTTCAAAGTGCTACCAAGAGGAGAAAGCAATGAAATTCTGTGGCTCTGTTACATCTTCAAGAAAAAGATTATTTTTTTAATTAATCCAGTGTATTTTTATCAATTTACCACTCGTCTGTCAGTTTGCCATAGTGTGGAGGCTTGCGTGTTGCTCTCATGCTTTTATAAACAAAGCTCTATTGAAACTCAGTCAGACTCAGTCATTTATGTTTTCTATGACTGCTTTCACATTACAATGGCAGAGCTGAAAGTTGTGACAGAGACCATATGGCCTGCAAACCCTAAGGCATTTACTATTCAGCCCTTCACAAAAAGAGTTTGCCTACCATGTTCTATGCTATAAACAAAAACTCAAGTTAACACAGAGATAGAAAAAACTACATGTTCCTACAACCCAAACCAGGTGCTGTTGTGTGGATTCTGAGTCATGGAGATTCTATATGTGTCAAAATAGAACTGTGCTCTACAGTGCTTTCAGTGGTGATTTTGTTTTGGGGGGGGGCGTGGGGAAGTACTGTGTATCTAGGTCTTTCTTTGGAGGACCCTCTGTGTGGATCTGAACCTCCAACATATTGTTTAGCAGCTGATCACAAAATTGTTTGTATAACCCAGTAAACCCCTGCTACTTTCAGCCCAGTAAATTATGAGGCAGAGAGAAAGGAGGTGTTAAAGATTCAATTGTATTCCCTAAAAGATATGTTGAAATCCTACCCTCTGTGCCTTTCGAAAGGAGGCATGCTGGTGCAGTGGTTAAGGCTCAGCTGCTAAGTTAAAGATCAGTGGTTTGAACTCACCAGCCACTCTGTGGATGAAAGATGTAGCAGACTGCTTCTGTAAAGAGTACAGCCTTGGAAACTATGGAGAAGGTCGATTTTGTCCTATTAGGATTGTTAGGAGTTGGAATGATCAAAGGCAACAGGCTTTTTTATTGTTTTGTTTTGTTTTAAATACCTATGGAAAAGAACCCTCCTGTCACAGTGGTTAAGAGCTCAGCTGTTAACTGAAGGATTAGCAGTTCAAACCTACTTAGCTGCCCCTCAAAAGAAAAAAACAGATAATCTGCTCCTTATGAGGATTACAGCCTGATAAACTCCATGGAGCAGTTCTACTCTGTCACACTCGAATCGCTGAGTCAAAAGTTGACTTGTCAGTACAGTACAGCAATAACATTCCTGTGGATGTAATCCTGTTTAGAAATAGGGTTTTCTTTATGGTAATTAGATCATATCAGATAAAGCTAACCACTTTTGAGTTGTAAAAAGAGCACATTAGGCACAGAGGCACAACCCAAAAGAAGAGAAAGACAGATGCATCCGTACATCTGTAAGGTTTACCGGAAAGCGCCAGAAGCTGAGATAGACAAAGAAAGACTTCCTCTGAGGGCCATAGCCTGAATTTGAACTTCTCACTGCTAATGTGTGAGAAAATTGATTTCTGTTCTTTAAAGGCACCCATTTACGGTATCTGTGTTACAGTGGTATTAGGAGACTAAGATGGGTGCTGAGGAGCTCAGAGGCATTATCTCTCCTCCAGAGGGCACATGGTAAAACATCCAGGGAGAGGAATCTGAGGTTACCAAGCTGAAGGGCCAGTGTCATGCTCTTCTGGCTATCATGTGGAAGGAACAGTGGTAGCAGTGCTCTAGGAGAAACCCTGCACTCAGGCGCTGCCACCAAGACAGAGGAGATAGTCCAGCACTGTGAGCAAGGCTGCTGCACAGATGAACTGGATCTGCCCTTCTAGAGTGGAGCTTGCTGGGACCTGAAAGCTCCTGTGAGTTTCAGCACAGTAAGAGGTATGGCCAGGGAGTAGCTTGGAGGTTCTTATGGCTGTGTCATCTGGGTCGCAGAGGTCAAAACTCTGTGACCACTGGTCCAGGATGTTGAGCAGAGTCCTCACTCACCTACTGAAAGTGAATATAGATGACTTCTCCCCAGTGCCACTCCCCAAGTCACCCAAGCTGCACACACTCCCTTACACACCCCAGCTCCTCCAAGAAAGCAAGAGAAGAGGATTATTGAGTAATCTAAGAAAGATGATTCAAACTCAGATACACGGTGTTGCCATAAAGTGTGGCAACTTCAGACTTCGTATCTCAATCTTGCCAGCTGATCAGTGAGATAGGTCAGAGGAATATCAGGTTATCTATCGGAGGTGAATAAATTACACTTTTTTTTTTACACTTGAACTTGCATTGTAGACCCTGTTTACAGTGAAATTCTGAATATGTTAGATTCTTTTAAATTTCAAGCTACATCGTAAAGAGTAGAATCATGCTGTCAAGGTCTTAAAAATCAAACTTCTAATAGGATCAGAATAAACCCCCTTCTTCAGAGATAGAACACATTCCTGTGACAGGTCATAAAGTGAAGTTTATGAGCAGTCTGGCCTCATTCCACTGTGGTTTGGATTGATAATGGCCTTGGGCAATGCAGTGTGATACAATGTTGAAAGGAAGCCATTAAAACCAGGTTCCTACCACCAATAACAGCGGAGTTAATTCAAATAACTTCCTAGCAAAGTTCTTGCCTTCTTTGCAGCAACACTAGCACTTTGTTTAACATGTGAAATGCTGCAGGGCTATTTTTCTTATTTGCAAATGAACAAATCATCAGCTGTTGGAAAACACAGCTGAAAGAGTTGATTTTAGTTGGTGAGTTCAGAGCAGAAGGTGTGGCAGTGTGATTATTCTCTAGCTGAGTCCTTGGCATGGTTGGCTGTAATTTCCTGAAAAACCTAGGAAAAGGGAATCCTGGAGTTTGAAAATAAGGGCAGCTTCTATGGGAAGCCCAAAGTGGGCCCCTGTCTGGCTTAGACAAAGCTATCCAAGAAAAACTGAGCTGTGAAAGACAAAAAGTCTGCCTTGGGACAAATTTCAAGGAGGATTATATCGCGCTCTGTAAGAGATGACCCCAAAACTTAGTGGCTTAAGGGAACAATGGTTTTACTATCTCTCATGATGCCAGGGGTTCACTGAGCTGAGTTGAGTAATTCTTCATCTTCATGTGAAGTTTTCTTGAGCCATAATCATCTGAAGACTCGTTGGGCTTGGAAAATCCAAGCTAACACTAGATCATCAGTGAGGGCTGTCAGCTAGACCACTGTTAGGGTTAGGGCTAGGGTATGACTCTTCTGTTTGTAGGCTCCCTGTATGGTGAGGGTTTCTCTAAGCATGCCGGCTAGGCTCCAAGTGGGAGCTTTGGAAGTTGCAAGTGTTGCAAGAAGAAGGAGCTAGAATCTGCCGGTCCTCTGACATCCTGAGTTTGAAAGCCCCAGAGGATCGTATCTGCCAAATCTGCTTTTCAAAGCAATCACAGGGCCAGACCAGATTCAAAGGGAAGGGAAGTCAGCTCTACCTTTTGAAGCAAGAAGTGACATGTGCATACAAGTTAGGGGAAGAATTGTTGAGGACGACCTTGGACCTTGGTCCCTGGCTTCACAGTATTTTAAGATCCTTCAGATCACACCACTTCCATTCACTCCTCTGTGCCCGTCGTTCCACCCTCACTGCCTCTCTGTATCTTCCATTCTCTTCTCTTAGTCCTCTTGAGCTTCAGGCTTTCACCCTCAATGTCTTCTCCTCCGCCTCAGCATCTTGTTTTGTGACTCCATCTCCCTTTTGCTGTTTTATTTTCTATGACAGCTAAGTTAATGAAATACTTCCAACCTTGGCCATTTCACAGAGATGTTTCATTTGTCTTGCACTTAGGGAATGTAGTGTTCTGAGGACTGTGGTGGGTGAAGCAGAAAGAACACCAAACTAGGGAACAGGCCACCTAATGCTGCAGCGTGTGACTAATGACTTCCTTTTGTCAGATTGAGCATTCTAGACTTCCAGTCTATGTATCAGTTGGAAAAGTCTATAGGAGCTCAAGATTCTCTCTTTCCTCCCAGGCACCATGTGTGGTATGCAACAGTGGCCATCTGGAGATAGTGTTCTCTTTTTTTGTTTTCCGTTGCTTTAAAAAAAGAGGAGACATTTCTGAGTTAGTTAAGGAGAGAAGAGCGCTTTATCCAGGTAGCAGGGAAAGGTGTACTTTTAGCAGATGGAATTTGATGGGTGCCAGTCAAGTCTTAGCAGGTAAACAACTACCATTTGTGTTTATGTGGAGGCATGAGTTATCCTCCAGACTGGGTAGGGGTGTGGGAACAGCTTACAAAATTTGTATTTCACACCTTTCACCTAGAGCCTGAGGGGATGAATGCAAAGCAAGTATATCCATTTTTGCAATCTCTAAAAGCTTTTCCAGTGTGTATATTTTGCCTCAGGGAGATCCTTTTGTTTGAATCTTTTTTTTCTTTAACCCAGGAATGACTATTAAAACATACACACACACAACTTTAACAGGTTGCTGAAGAGGAAGAATACTCCCAGCTGCCAGCTAGTGAATGTCATCTCAGGTATCTGAGAGGAAGATGACATGTAGTGAAAACCCAGAGTCGGAAAAACTGGGTTCAAAAATACATATGGACATTTCTGCAAATATGAGAATAAGCTCATAGGAAGAATTCTAGAAGGAAAACTGCCTAAGAGTAAAAGCTGGACAGATGATAGGATTGAAGATGGTGTGTATGCATGTGTGTGTGTGTGTAGGGTTCACTTTTACTCTACATGTTTGTGTATTATTTTAGTATTGTATACCAAGCAAGAAGTCATGTCTTTCTTTCATTAAAAAAAAACAACAACTGTAAAGTAGAGCATAAAAACAAAAATGAATGCCCTCAATTACTTTTTCATTAAAGTCAATATGTAGATGATCAGCACCCTGCTGTGCATGAGCTGGAGTAGGACCATACCAGAAACCACACCTGTGACCATCAAGTAGATCTGACCCATGGCAACGCCATGTCCTGCAGAATGGAACTGTTCCATGGGGTTGTCTTGGCTGTAATCTTTCTACAGCAACAGATGGCTGGGTCTTTTTTTGCAGTACAGCTGGGTGTGTTCAAACTATCAACCTTTAAGTCAATAGTCAAACACAAGTTGTGTGCTACCCAGAGACGTTGTAAAATAGGATCTAAGCTCAAGCTCTGCACTGTGAAACGGGGCTAAGAATACCTGTCATCATCACCTTACACAGTGGTGGTAAAGGTCAAATGATACCACACAGGCAAAAGGGCTTTATACTATGGAAAGCACAGCTGTTTGCCTCTGTGTCAATTCAGACTCATCATGAGTCTGAATCCCTGTGCTCCACAGGGATTTCAGTAGCTTATGTTTTGGAAGTCGATTGCCAGCTGGGTGGACTGAAACCTCTAGTTTTTCAGTTGACAGCTGAGCAGCTTAATTGTTTGCACCACCCAAGGATTCTGTGCAATGCAAAGACTGATACAAAGGTCAGTTTGTGGAGGTATAAGCAGGGAAGCACAGCTGCTCAAATGCTTGTGATTGAAGAATGTATGTCCAGCCTCAAGAAGAGAGCACATTGACCAGTGAGGAAAAGCAGATGTGTGCCCAGACATTGTGGTCAAGAGGCAGCAAATGTCAGGTTTACCTTTCCCTCAACATTGTAAGACGCTTCATAAGTCGAACGCATGGGAAGAGATATCAGACATACAGTTCAGGAGTTTTGGAATTTAAATCAGTGCATAGAATGACTTTTTTAATTTGAACAGATGTTTAGTTATTTTCTGAGCTTCCAATCTTGGTCAAGAGGAAACACAAAAGTCTAGAGGTTATAGATTTGTGTTCTTGGCTTAGAACAATAGTTTTTAACCTTAATGGGTTACAAACTCTTTGGAGAACCTCATAAAAATCCATACACGTTGACCTCTGAAAATGACACCTTGATAATTTTGCATATAATTTTGGATAGTTCATGAATCGCAAGGCTAATTTCTAATTTGAGTAAAAGTTCTTCAGTTGATAGAGGATACTTGAAGGCTTCAGAAAGGGAAGACTTTAGAAAGAGATAATTCTTTCTGGTTCAACAATAATAAAATTAAAATCATTCTCACTAAAAGAGACTGAAATACATAATTTCTGCATATTATGCTTATAGAGAGTCACTGGGTCCTGGTGTCCTGGGAGCACTGACCTTTGTAACCTTAAATTAAGGTGACCCTGGGAAGGCGCCATGCCAGATGACACCCATTAACTTCCAATTATGTGAATTGATGGTAGGAATAGTGAAGTCATCACTGTGGTTTCTGTGTGCTCATTGTCTCATGGAAGAGGTGCCCAGTAGTATAAAAGCAGCCTGTTGGAGTTCAAAAGTTTAGGCCCTGCACATCTGGGAGAATAAATGATAACACAGAAATATGGCTTCCTGTGAGTGAGCCTAGAGAGCACCCGGGTCCACTGAGGAACATCATTTGGAGGGAAGAGAGGTGTGCTTAGAAGTTGGAGGTCCCTGAGGTAGGGACACTGGGAGCCCACCCTCTCTCCCAGCAGATGGGTGTGCAGGATCTGAGAGAGCTACAGCCTCATTCCCAGCTATGTTTTTCTAGCAAAGGAGTCTTAAGCTCTCTGGGCCTCCACACAACAGGAAGTGCCGGGGTGCTTTCCATGCACCGAAGAGTGGCCCAGAGGAGGTGAAGGGTCCTGGACAGACCTACAGGATTTCCCTCCCCTTTGATGGCCCAGAAGCAGCAAATGATTCCTGAGAGCCTAGGACAGCACAGGTGAGGCTCAAGGTGAGCTGTACCTGGAAGAACCTTGTAACTGGGAGTGAAAGACAATTCTCCCCAACCCACATGGACCAATGACCAAATTCAGAGGGAAGTAGGGTGTCTTCCTAAGGGTAGAAAGTAGGATGTCTATCATGTGATCTTGGCAATATGTATACTTTTGTTCTCTACTGTCCATCTCCTGCTCAAATGTAACCTTATCTGTACTGTATGACTGAAATGAACGGGAATCCAAAGAGAAAGGGAAATTAAGAATTAAGTTTAGTTTTTTATATACATAGTAGCGTATACATGAGGTCTGACAAGTCCACAAACTTAATTGTTCTAAGTACTACATACAGACCTCATTGCTGAAAATCACTGTGGTCACCTACGAAGGACTGCCCTTGGGAAGCTATGCAGCGATGCCAGTGCATAGTCCACCCTTCAAAGCAATTTTGGAACTCTTTCTGGAATGGCCATTACACACAGTGGCATCGTGGCAAGTTCGTGAACTTAATTGTATAGTTGTCTATGAAGGCCTTCTTAGCCAGTGGACAAATAACTACCGGAACACCCCCCGTACTCACCTGACCTGACTCCTTAATGACTTTTTTCTTTACCCAAAGATAAAGGGAATCTTGAAAGGAAGACATTTTGATGACATTCAGGACATAAAGGGTAATACTATAACAGCTCTGGTGGCCATTCCAGAAAAAGAGTTCCAAAATTGCTTTGAAGGGTGGACTAGGCACTGGTGTGAGTACACAACTTCCCAAGGGGAGTGCTTCAAAGGTAACCATAGTGATATTCAGCAGTAAGGTGTATAGCACTATTTCTAGGATGAGTTCATGAACTTAATTAGCAGTCATCACATACTGCTTTCCTGGAATGCCATCATATTACCCTTGATGTACGGAATGTCATCAAAATGTCTTCCTTTCAATATTTCCTTTATCTTTGGGTAAAGAAAAAAGGCACTGGGGCTCAAGATCAGGTAAGTAGAGAGGTTGTTCCAATACAGCTATTTGTTTATTGGCTAAAAACTCCCTCACAGACAACTATACAATTAAGTTTGCATACTTGCCACCATGCCACTGTGCACAATAGCCATTCCAGAAAGAGTTCCAAAATTGCTTTAACGGGTGGACTAGGTGCTGGCATCAGCGCATAGCTTCCCAAGGAGAGTACGTCAAAGGTGACTATAGTGATATTCAGCAATGAAGCATGTAGCACTTAGAACAATTACGCGCATGGACTTAATTGTCAGACCTTACACACACACGCACGCACACACACACACACACACAGGCACACACACAAATGTGTATATATACATAACCCTGTGAGTTATATATACATAACATAGGGTAATATACATATTCTCACCCTCCAAATATGTGACATCGTGAGTTGACTAGTCTTTCCTATAAATCTATTTTGTTATCAGGTACACTCAGGTCGATTCCAGCTCATAGCACTCCTATCTACAGCAAAACGAAACACTGCCCAGTGTTCTGTACCACACTCATAACTATTGTTATGCTTGAGCCCATCATTGGCGCCACTGTATGAATTCACCTTGTCAAGAGTCTTCCTCTTTTTTGCTGACCTTCTAATTTCCCAAACATGATGATCTCCTCTGGTCAGCTGGTTATCTGGTCACCCCTATAACTTGAGACATCATCTCACCATTCTTGTTTCTAAGGAACATTCTGGCTGCACTACTTCCAAGATAGATTTTTTTTTATTCTTCTGGTAGTCCATGGTATTTACACTATTCTTCACGGAAACCGTAATTCAAATGCCCCAATTCTTCAGTCTTCCTTATTCATTATCCAGCTTTCACATGCATACAAGACAACTGAAGATACCATGGCTTGGATCAGGGGTACTTTATCCTCGTCTTAGTTTTCTAGTGCTGCTGTAACAGAAATACTACAAGTACTTAATGGACAGATTTATTTCCTCACAGTCCAGGAGACTGGATGTCTGAATTCAGGGTGCCAGCTCCAGGGGAAGACTTCTTTGTCAGTTCCGGGAGAAAATTCTTATCATCAGTCTTCTCATTGTCTAGGAGCTTCTCAACACAGGGACCCTGAGTCCAAAGGATGCTGTGTACTCCCCGCACTTCTTCTTTGGTGGCATGAGCTCCCTCTCCTCTTTTCTTAATTCTCTCTTTTATATTTTTATATTTCCAAATATTTTTATATTTCCAAAGTCAAGATAGTGACTAATTGAGTCCTGCCTCATTAAAATAACTCCTTCTAATGCCGCTTCATTGTCACCATAGAGGTTAAGATTTACAACAAGTAGGATAATCATGTTGGATCATAAAATGGTAGACAACAGCTAATTAGTAGGAATCATGTCCTAGCCAAGTTGATACACATTTTTGGGTGACACAATTCAATCCATAACAGTACTCAAAGTGACATCTTTGCTTTTTAACACTTGAAAGAGGTCTTTTGTAGCAGATATGCCCAAAGTAATAGGTCATTTGATTTCTTGACTGCTGCTTCCACAGGCACTGATTACAAATCAAGGTAAAATGAAATCCTTGACAACTTCAATCTTTTGTCCATCTATCATAATGTTACTTATTGGTCCAGTTGTGAGGATTTTTGTTTTCTTTATGATGTGGTGCAATCCATATTGAAGGCTGTGGTCTTTGGTCTTCATCAGAAAGTGCTTCAAATCCTCTTTATTTTCCGCAAGCAAGGATGTGTCATCTGTGTATCACAGGTTGTTAATGAGTCTTCCCCCAATCCTGATTTTCCATTCTTCTTTATATAGTCCAGCTTCTCAGATTAGTTGCTCAGCATACAAAATGAGTGAGTGTGGTAAAAGGATGCAACCACAACACACACACCTTTCCTGACTTTAAACTACTTAGTATCCCTTGTTTTGTTTGAATAACTGCCACTTGGTCAACCTACATACAAGTTCCACATGAACACAATTAAGTGTTCTGGAACTCTCTTTCTCTGTAATGTTAGCTGTAATTTTCCATCAGTATTTTCCTATAAGCCTTTACAAAGGGAGAATACTTATTAGTTGGACCCCCAAATCTGGTTGTCTCAGAAAATGTATATAAAGTAACTCAGTTGCCTGAGTTTTCACAGTCCTCCAGAACTGTGAGATTACCCTTTTCTATGACCCTGAGCTGATTTGGGTAAAGTGAGAAATTCAGAATCACTTCAGATATCACTGGAAACCCTCAAGCGATTTATGTATTTCTATCTCAAAGTGGCTCTGCCTCCTCCTTCCACAGCATCCTCACTCTGAGGCTGTTTCTACTCCTATGAGTAGAGCTACTATTCCAAAAGAATCACCTTACATCACATTAATTCTCCTTTTCCCATCCCCGCCTCAAATACCACTGATACAAGGCTATATTTGTAGCAATTTTTAGTGAAATTTTCAGGAGGGGAAACAGCAGGGGGTTACAACAGAGAAAACAACTTAAAATTGAAGGTTAGCCACCCCTGCTCTTCTGTCCCTCCACCATTCCCACTCCCAGCGTGCACCTCACTGGCCGTGGCTTCCTCTTTCTTTCCTCAGCTTCCCACTGTGGCGCTCAGGCTCCCCTTGCGTGACTTTCTCATCCTTTTCTCTTCTCCGTCCTGAGCAATGTAGCCCTTTGTTCGTTTTGCTTTTTCTGCGCTGTTTTGCCCCAAGCCTCATTTTTCGTATCTAAATGGGCAATCAGCAACAAAAGTCCCTTCTTAAGAGGCTTTCCATCATCAGCATTTGGGATAACAATTGTTTTTCCCTGTTACACATAGTACTTCAATCCTTCTCCAGTAAGACAAATGGGCACCAGATCTACCCTGCTTCTGCGCAGGGCTGTTCATTACAGTTTCCAACCTTCCAAGGGTTCTCGTGTCCCATTCATCATTTGCTTTCCAGCCACATCTGAAAGGGGCAGGTGAGGTACAAGACAGCATGGCCAATTCATTCATTTTGGCCACCTCTCTTATTGATCTGGGTGCTGTAGACAAATTGGTTTTGTAATAATCCATGATCATCATTAAGACAACCCAAACAAATGGGCAGCCAGCAGAGATCTCCTCACACATACAAACACAGCCCATGTCTTTCTATAGGAAGAATTATACATACTTGAGTCCCTTAACTGTGGAAATGGGGGGAAAAAAGTGTTAAGAGAGGAGAAATCCTAAATAAAAGATGGCTAGAAACAGCAGTCACACAGAAGCAGTGGAGCTGCCTAGAATACTAACAGCAGAAGCAAGGCAGCAATAATTAGGAACATAAAAGTGTTAACTTCAGCCTCTTCTCAGGTTTCTCATCTTATGTGCTACACACTAGAAGAAGGGAGTTACTTGGAGAAAATGCGATATGCTATTATCTATTTAATGATCTGGTTTAGTTTTAAGACTGTTTTTAGTTAAGAAGAGAACAATATTAAGGGAATATTGGTATAGTTTTTACTGAGCTCTGGAATGAATAGGGTAGAATAGAATGAACCAGAAGGGTTCCCTGCCCTCATACCTGCCAGGTCCCTATCAGTAGACAGAATACCTAACAGCCAAAAAGATGTGCAGGGCACCAGCCTCAAACATCTCCTCCATCAGCAGCTTGAAGAATCTGTAGCAGTCACCGTGGAATGCAACTCTGCTCAACCTGAGTGAAAAGAGGCCTGCTACACCTTTGGCACAGACACGCTTTAAGAATACGAAAAACAGATTCTCTGTCCATAATGCTTTACTTCTTACTTCCTTTGAGAACTGCCTCCTCTGAAATACAGCATCTGCTCCACAAGCCTATCTTATTATGCAGAAGAGATACATGAACACATTTCATCTTTTGAACAAATCAGCATGAACAATTTATTGATTAGTCTGCTGAAAAAGAGATTTGTGTTTTGACAGCAAGTTTGGATGCAGAGATGAGGGAGGACAAAGGTCTATTGAAGCACAAGAGCTAAATAAACTTACCATCTGTACAGTTGGAGTACTATACAGTTGTCAAAAAAGAACTAGGGATACTTTCAATCTGCTGGTAGAGAATACAATGCCTAATTTTAAAAAAGCAGAATAGTTTATGTAGTATACTCCTATTTATGAGACAAAGTAAAAATGCATGTAAGCAGATATATATACTTGGGTTACACATTTACTTTATTATCATATTATTATACATATACTTAATGGAGCCTTGGTGGCACAGTGGTTAGGCATTTGCCGCCAACCAAAAGATCAGCAATTCAATAAGATGCAATAGGCCAAAACTTCGTCAAAGTGAGCAGACAGAAAGTAGGCAGCAGAAGGTGGCAGAAAGATGAAGGTTGAGGGGACAGTGAGCTACCTGCCCCTGCCACTTTATACAGCCGCCAAGACACTCAGAATCATGGTACGGCCAAGATGACACACAATCTTAATCATCACAAAGCAGGACTTCTTAATGCCTGTCTTGTTATTTTATTTTGATTTTTGAACCATGTAAATATATTAGATATTCAAAGATATAAGCAATTTAAATGAAACAAAGTAATTTAAAAAAAAGAAAAACTTCTTTTCCATCTACTGAATTCACTCTTGTCTTGTAAGGCCCAACTCAGAAGTCACCATGGTGATTTATTAATTAACAAACATGAAACCTACTGTGTACTAAGTGCTCTGCCAGATGCCTGCCAGGCCCTGGGGTGCCCTGGTGAGCAAGGCACTCATGCCTCTGCCTTCAAGACACTTGCAACATAAGTGGGAGCCAGACCAATGAGGAGACCACTTACTGCAGAAGGAAAACAACCTAGGATGTGTTTTAGTAGCTAGTGCTGCTCTAATAGAAATACCACAAAGTAGATGGCTTTAAAAAGAGAAATGTTTATTCTTACACGGTCCAGTAGGCTACAAGCCCAAATTCAGGGTGTCTGCTTTAGAGGAAGGCTTTTCCTCTGTTGGCTCTGGGGGAAAGCCCTTACGTTGTGTTAGTCTTTGGTCATGGAGCATCTCAGCACAGAAATCTTGGGTCTGAAGGGTATGCTCTTCTCCTGGCACTGTTTTCTTGATGGTGTGGGGTTCCCAACTCTCTGCTTGCTTCCCTTTCCCTCTATCCCTTGTAGGATAAAAGGTGGTGCCAGCTACACTCCAGGGCAACTCCCTTTATGTTGGAACAGGGAGGTAACCTTAGGAAGGGATTTATCGTCCCGCCCGAATACCCTCTAACATAATCTAGTCTGTTAACCACAGACAGAGATTAGGATTTACAGTATCAGAAAATCACAAATGGAGGGCAATCACAGAATGCAGGGAATCCTGGCCCAGTCAAATCACTACACATGTTTTGGGGGGGACACAATTCAATCCATGACAGGCAGCATCCTTGGTCTCTTCCACTTCCATAAAACTGTCCTCTGTGCTCCGTTTCCTGCAAAAATTCCCATGTGGTTCTCAGGTTTGTCTCTTCTGGTCTATGAGTTTCTATGTGGCAAGAGACCTTACACATACGGCTTTAGGTCTTTGTAGCCCAGATCTTTTTTTCTTTCAATGGTATATAATGTGTATATTTGTGTATAAAACAAATATTTGATATTTTAACCATTTTTCAGTGTGTAATTCAATGACATTAATAATATTCACCATGTTTTGTGACTACCATCACTGTTTATTTCCAAAAGTTTCTCATTGCCTTAAAGAGAATCTCAGTGTCTCTTAAGCAATAATCCCTACTTCTCCCTCCTCTCAGCCCCTGATAACTGCAAAAAAAAAAAAAAAAGTATTTATTCTTATCATAGCCCAGTTCTTGATACACAGTGGATACTCAATTACCAGTTTTTGAATGAGTAAATTATGAGATGCTCCTGGAGCAGGCAGTCTGAAGGGGTAGCAGGGAGGAAGGGAGGGTGGAGGCCTCATTGTGACAGAAACTGATTACTGAAGATTCAGTAGGGGTAGGACTTACAGGGGAAGGAAATGGCGAAGTTCAGATCTTAATTCTTTTTAATTAGATCTAATCCAGAGTGGGTTACCCCATAGTCAGCTTCTGAAGCCCAACAAAATAACAGAGCACCAGATAGGATTGGTACTGCCCTAAAACAAAATAACCAAACCTACTACCATCAAGTCAATTCTAACTCATAGCAACACTACTGGACGGAGTAGAACTGCCCCATAGAGTTTCCAAGAAGCGCCTGATGGATTTGAGCTGGTAACATTTTTGTTAGCAGATGTAGCACTCAGCCACCACACCACCAGGGTTTCCTGTTCTGCCGTGTTGTTGTTCTTGTTGGGTGCCATCGAGTCAGTTCCAATTCATAGCGACCCTCTTAACAGAACGAAACACTGCCTGGTCCCGCGCCATGTCCGCAATCACTTTTATGCTTAAGCCCACTGTTGTGGCCACTGGGTCAATCCATCTTGTCAAGGGTTTTCCTCTGTTTCTCTGATCCTCCACACTATCAAACATGCTGTCCTTCTCCAGACTGATCCTGACAACATGTTCAAAGTATGTAATATACAGTCTTGCCATCTTTGCTTCCAAGGAGCACTCTTGTTGTACTTCTTCCAGAACAGATCCATTTGTTCTTTTGGCAGTCCATGGTACATTGAACATTCTTCTGCAACACCACAATTCAAAGGCATCAATTCTTCTTCTGTCTTCTTTGTTCATTGTCCAGCTTTTGCGTGCACATGATGCAACTGACAATACCATGGCTTCAATTAGGTGCACCTTAGTCTTCAAGGTGACATCTTTTCAATACTTGAAAGAGGTCCTTGGCAGCAGACAAGTGAACAGCCCCTACTTGTTTGTCAGTGGAGGCTTACTCGTTGTTGTGATGCTGGAAGCTATCGCACTGCACTGGTATTTAGGTACCAGCAGGGTCACCCATGATAGTCAGATTTCAGTTAGGCTTCCAGACTAAGGCAGACTAGGAAGAAGGACCTGGCAGTCTACTTCTGAAAGGAATTAGCCAGGGAAAACCTTATGAATGGCAGTGGAACGTTTTTCTGCCATAGAAACCTAAAATGCCTGGTTTAAGGATCCCAGCTGTTATGGACTGAACTATGTCCCCTTATTCAGAAATGTATGATCCAATAGGCAATGTAAGCACGGTGATTACCTTTCTTACCTGATCATTTTCAGTGAAGCAGTTGCACGTTTTTTTCATCACACTGAAGACCCTACTTCTATGCACAAGCTGTGTCTGTCTCTCTTCCAACCCCACAGCATTTTCCCACAGAATCAAAGCCTCTGCAAATTTACAATCCTTGACAGGAACAGATTAATCAATAAGCAAGGTAGGCACAGGTTGATTTATATTTATTCACTAATCTGTAGTGAACAATTACATATGGGTTTCATCACATCAAACGTATGTGAAACAGTTAACTGAAGATTAGTAAGTAGCTTTTTGGGTAGTCCAACCCTGCCCTTACTATGTGCGTTAGAATCCTAATTGCCACGCCTGTAGATGTAATCCCATTGGGGCATAGGGTTTTCTTTGTTATGTTGATGAGGACATACCAGTGGCCAGAGTTGTAAAGAGCAGCATAGAGAGACAAGCAAGTGCAAGTGGGACAAGATAGATGGCACATGAAGATTGCCAAGGAACAGAGCACTGCTGGGGTGCAGAAGCTGAAAGATGCAAATGTCTTCATCCAAAACCGACAGAGAGAAAGAGCATTCCCCTACGGCTGGTACCTCGAATCTGGAAGTCTAGGCTCCTAAACTGTCAGAAAGTAAATTTTGGTTCTTTGAAGGCACCCACTTGTGGTATTGCTGTTATAGGAGCACTAGGAAACGGAGACACCAGACAAAGCCACCTGTGCATTTCCCACCTTATCAAGTTCTCCTAGGGTGCCATAGCTTGCTGTCTCAGAATATTAAGACGTCAAACACAGCAAATACAAATGAATACACATTCTCTTTGCACAGATACTAAGGCACTGGTACTCATACCAGGAGACAGCGCCACTGTTTGTTTCAGAGTTTTAGCAACTACAATCTGCTGGAATAGAACCTCAACTTGATCAATTTCAAACCTAAGTCCTGTTTTTCAAATGCCGCAACTTAAATCATTTACAGAAATGGAAAAACATTTCTTAGAGCTCTGTGTCTTTCCTAGATATGGATCTCCATGTGGGGGCAGTTCTGAAAGCAATTTGTGGTGATGTCACCTCTGGACTCCTATTCGCAAGAGCCTGTGTCGGGTGGATAATTCCACTGCTTGGTTTTCAAAGCAAACCTTAACCTCACAAGGTGGTTTCTGCACGGTAAGCACTTATTTATGTGATTTTGCCTGTCATGCCAATTCACACACAGAGGCTAGCCAATAAGGACAGTCTACCCTCCAGCTTTTAATTACTATAGTCCCAGAGATGAATGAAAGTCCTTGGGGAGTGGACACAAAGGGCCAGGGCGACAAAGGGAAGCTGGCCTGAGCTGTCAGCTTCATCTTTGGACCTGATAAGCCACAGGCCAAGTTGAAAAGAGTCGCTGAGCTTGGTCAGCAGCCTGGGGACCGCCGGCATCAGCATTAAGCTAATGAGACAGAGACAAATTAAAACCTTTTTCAGGATCAACAACTGTCCTTGGGCCTCTTACTCAGAACCAGCTTGATGTTTTCCAGAGGCAGCTGTAAATGCAGACCTGAGAGGGCAGGCAAAATGAAATTTGACTAAAAGGGGGAGTCCTCAGAGAGTGGGTCCCCTTGGTAGCTGCCTCTGTTCGTGAATCCTACGCAGAGGGACATGCAGAGTCGAGACAATAAGAGAGAGAATGCATTAAAATAGGAAAGCACAAGTCAGGTGACTGAGAAACAGAGCTGCACAATGAACAGAACACCAAGACAAGGGAACAAGTGAGAGTGATAGAGCAGGAGTACAGAAATAAAGGCAGGAAATGAGGAACGGGTGAGGGGATATCAACTGAGCAAAGGAATTATATAAAAGACTAAACAGAAATAAGATGAATACATGTCCCTGGGTGGCAGAAATAGTTAATCACTGGGCTACTAACCAAAATGTTGGCAGTTCAAACACACCTAAAGATTCCTCGGAAACAAGGCCTGGTGATCTGTTTTCAAAAAGTCACAGCCTTGAAAACTCAGTGGAGCAGTTTTATCCTGCACATACAGGGTTATCATGTGTCAGAATCTACTCAAGAGCAACTAGCAACAACACACACACACTCACACATGTATTCATGTATATAATAAGTAACATATACAAATGTACAGCATAGACAGTTAAAACATTCTATAATTTCACGTAAAAGCCTTCCTCCAAAATAAGTTTGTTGACTGTTCTGCCGTGATTTTTTTTCTGCATGTGTGTAACTGTAGATATCACTGCGTGAAGGATAGACTAAGGGAAGTGAGACTGAAGGGAGAACTGCTGGGAGGTGATTTGGATGGAAGATGCAGCTGATGCTGTCAGTGCCTCACCTGTAACCTCTAGAGGTCATTTGTAATCATTTTGTACTAGCTGCAAGCTCTCGCATGTCAGCTTTAGTGTTCTCTGGTTTCACAACTGTTGCGGACATCCTCAGATGGATGGATGCTGAGCAGGATGGAAGTTCTGGACAGATGGGCACTGATGGATAATGACTGACCCAGCTTCTTCTCTCCTCACGAGGACAGTTCTGAGTGTATTCCACATCGTTTCTTAGAGGGTCCCTGATGAGAGTCAGCTCCACTTGCAAGCAGTGATAACCTGTTCCAGTGGTGGATTAGCCAGTAAACAAGGTATACGCCGGCTTAATTATGTTTACTCACTAATCTGGAGGGGACAGTGTCATGTCTCAGATGTGGGAAAAAAACAGATGAAACTGTGCGTTACAGATTGGTGAGTAAGCGCAAATAAGCCCGTGAGTGTGTACCTTGCTTTTTGGGTAATTCATCCCCACTGCTCACTAAGGTACCCTTTCTTTTCTTTTCTTCTCTGTCTCACTTCTCCACTTCCAAAACAGAAAATCATTTATACCCAAATCCTTATCATGTATGTTGTATCAGCTCTCTGTTTCTGGAGGATCTTGTCCAACACAACTTATTTTATCTCTTCATTTACCATCTCAAATTTCTCCTGCGTTTTGAATTCACAGATTTCCCCTCTTTTGTTGTAAAATAGAAAACATCACCAATAAATGTCATTGAAAACCCATAACAATAAGGAAATAAGAAAAGCAAATAATGAGGCTGATCAATTTTGTAAGAAGTATCAAAAAAAGAAGGGCACATTTCTTCACCACCTACTGTGTTTCTTTAGGAGCCCTGGTGGCACAGTGGTTAAGAGCCCAGGCTACTAATCAAAAGGTCAGTCTTTCAAATCTACCAGTTGTTCCTTGGAAAACTTCTGGGACAGTTTTACATTGTACTGCAGGGTCACTACGAGTTGGAATCAACGCAAAGGCAACAGGTTTGTTGTTTTTGATTTATGTTGCTTTAAGAAGCCCTAGTGGCACAATGGTTATGATCTTGGCAGTAACTGAAAGTTGGTGCTTTAAACCCACCAGCTTCTCTAAGACACAAAGACGAGGCAGTTGGCTTCCTTAAACACTATAGCTTTGGAAACCCTGCAGGGCAGTTCTTCTCTGTCCTATAGGGTCACTATGAGTCAGAGTTGACTCGATGGCAACAGGTTTTGTGTTGCTTTAGTGCACACTACAGGAAGAGATTTTAGAGCTGTCATTTTAGGTGCTTTATCTTTATTCCAAGCATGTTGTCAGTGCTCAATATTTTTGGATGTCATCTTTCGAAATCTTCTTCATATATATCACTTTAACATTCCTTTATGGTAGCACAGTGTCCATGTTTGAGGCCCAGCATGGGCTTTTAGACATTCAATAGCAATTTAAAGAATGTGTTAATTTATACTTTGGTATGTAACTCCATTCTTTGGACACGAATGGATAGGACTTGGTGATGCAGAGTGACCATATATTGGATGCACTTTATGGTTCTGTGCATCTATCTATAAGATATCATCCTGCTGACCTCTGGCTGGAGGAAGGAGAGTAGGTAGAGATGAAGGAAAGGAGACTGCTGGGAGGATGAGACATGTGTGGAGCAGAGAGGAATAGTGTGCTGTCACTGGGCAAGGACAGCAGTGGAAGCTGCAAATAGGTAGGTATGTAAATTTTTATGGGAATGTACATTTTCACTCAGTTATAATAAAAAAAAATGAGGGGAGACCACAAAGGCTTGAAACCGATTGCTAATGTGACTTGTAAGGTGCTCTGATGGCACTTTCACATGAGAGCATCATGTCATATGTTTACAGGGTCTGAGAATGAAGATTTAACTCTAACCTTTGAAGGTCGATTTTGAAAGACAATACTTCTTTGCATAAATGAATTTAAAGATGGTTTAAAAAGAGAGTAACTCAACAGCACTGGGTAACTTCCAACATTATGGTTAGACACCAGATGGAGTGAATGAAAAGGTAAGAGAATGAATAGTAGAATTCAGGATATGGGTATAGAAAGAGTTAGAGATCTAGACCACCGGAAGAGAAAGCATGAAGTAAGAAAATGGCAAAAACAAAAAAACATGAGGATTAATTGCAAGAATAAGAAACTGGGAAAAGGGTGACATTGAGTGAGCCAGGTAACAGGTAAAAGAAAAGAATGGACAAAGAGTGAGGGAACAACAAACAAGACAGAGGTAAAATAGTGAAAGAGAGAAAAGGTTATACGGGAAGTCAGAGAGGTTCATTTAATGGGCAATGAAATGAGGAAATGGAAAGAAATTTTAATAAAATTGATCATGGAAGCCAAAGCTGAGGGTAAATGGATAATGAATAAGTGAGCAGAAAGAGTGGATAGGGGAAAAAGAAGGCCTCCAGTGACGGAGTGATAGAGATCATGAAAACGGCAGTAGAGAAAAAATACCAGGCAGCCTCAAAGAAATAAATAAAATAAAATTATAGAAAGAAGGAATACTCAACGATAAATCAGCACAAAAGTTAAAAAAGAGAGACAGAGAGATCCGAAGTGAAGAAACGAAAAGGTGGAGAAAATACTTCTAAGCTTTAATCAAAACCTTGTGCGAAGTTCTGAAGTTTTTCCTGGAGCCACCTCTCACTTTTCCCTCTAGCCAGATGGCTGAACAGGACCGAGGAAGGAAGAAAGGCCAGAAATTGCGGAGGCAGTGAGAAACCGCAGCTGCGAAGGGGAAAAATCACTGAATTGCAGAGATACAACCAGAGATAATCTTTGCTTAAAGGTACTCCAGTAAAGATACAAACAAAAAAATGTTGGACCTTTGTACTTGGCCATGTCACTTCCACTTGTGTGAGCCACTTTGAAATCAACTTGCTTGTCTCCTAATCTTATCATGAAGGAAGTACAGTCGGAGTGCGCATTAGAAGCAAGGATGGTGAGGCTTTGTTTAGCTTACCTTGGATATACTGTCAGGAGGGGCCAATCCCCTGAAAAGGATATTATGCTTCGTAAAGTAGAGGGTCAGTGAAAAACAGGAAGACCCTCAGCGAGATGGACTGACAAAATGACTACAACTATGTGTTCAAACACAGCAGTGACGGTGAGGACTGAGCAGGACCTGACAATGTTTTGTTCTGTTATATGTAAGGTTGCTATGAGTTGGAGCCAACAAGATGGTAGCTAACAACTTGTCATGGAAAGAATTCAATAAAAAAAGTAAGTCCTGCTGTTGTAAAAAAAAAAAAAAATCTGTTCCCATTGAGTCTATTCAAACTGATGGCAACCCTACATGGTCCAGAACAGAACTGTGCTCCATAGGTTTTTTTACTGGCCTTTGATCTTTGAAAACTACATCATCAGGACTTTACATCAAGATGCCTCTGGGTGGATTCAAACCACCAGCCTTTCAATTAGTAGAGTAATAAACCATCTGTGCCACCCAGAAGACCAGAAAATAAAATAAACTTGTCATGGTACATTCTTAAAGGAGCAGTGGTGGTTCAGTTCTCGTCTTCCATGACGGGGACCATGGGTTTGATTCCCAGTCAATATATCTCACATACAGTGACCAGCTCTGTCAGTACAGGGTTGTGTGTTGTTATGATCCTGCACAGGTTTCAGTGGAAGTTCCAGACTAACATAGGCTAGAAAGAATAGCCTGGCAATTCACTTTGGAAAATCAACCAATGAAAAGCATTTTGGATCACAACAGTCCAATCTGTTAGTAAGTAATGGAACTGAAATGTGAACCTTGCCAATTTGGTTCTGGAATCTCAGCTCTTAACTCTGAAACCAGCCTCTGGATGTCACTTCACAATTTCCTCGTAATGAAAACTTGCCTCAGCCCCAGGTTTTGACTTACCATGGTATCGAGTCCAGGAGAAGGATTCGATTAGTATGAATCAGACATGGCCAGAGGCTGCGTCACTTGACACAGCTTGACTTCTCAGGCCTAAACTATCATTGGCATTTGTGAGGGGGAGTAGTTTTAAGAAGAGGGAGCATTAAGCACATAGCTACCTCTAAACCTACTTTATGGAGCTAAAACTTGCAAAGGAAGCTTAGGTTTGTGAGTAGATAAGAAACTGTATCTACCTCTAGAGGTCATTTGTAATCAATGAACAAGTCAGAGAGAAAGGCATAATGGGCTGTCACCGCAATATAGGTAGGAAATCACAGAACACTTAAGAGAGGACAGCAGTGTTCTGAGAGAAAACGGAGCACAAAATACACAGGGAATAAAGAGGAGAGTTTCATTAAAGAGGCTGAGCATCATAGTGTCAAATGTTTCAGAGATGTCAAAAAAGAATCATAACTCTCCTCTGGATCTGGCAATCAAAGGCTTAGTGACTTTAATGGCAACTTATGGAGAAAATAGACTGACAGAGAGCAATAGGTTGGTTGGAGCATTACAGAAGATGAGGAAGCAAAGAGTAAGCAGTCTTCAAGCTTAGCTATAAAGGAAAAGAGAATTACGAGGCAATGGGTGGTGCAAATGGTTAACTGCTAGGCTGCTAACCAGAAGACTGGTGGTTTGAGTCTACTCCGGGCACTTTAGAAGAAAGCCCTGATGACCTAGTGCCAAATAATCTGCCATTAGCTTCCCAGTAGCAATCTAAGAGACGTCAGTTGGTCCAAATCCACTTGGAGCAAAGAAGAATGAAGAACACCAAAGATACAATGAATACATTAGCCCAAGAAACAAAAAGGCCACATATACCAGAGACTTTAATCAGCCTGAGACCGGAAGAACTAGATGGTGCCCAGCTATCACCAGTGACTACCCTGACAAGGAACACAACAGAGAGTCCCTGATGGAAGAGGAGAAAAGTGTAGAACAGAATCCAAACTCACATGGAAAGATCAGACTTAATAGTTTGAGATTGGAGGAGCCTCTGAAGCCATGGCCCCCAGATGCTATGTTAACTGAGTACTGAAACGATTCCTGGAGACCACTCTTCAGACAAAGATTAGACTGGAATATAAAACATAAAATAATACTTGTGAAGACTGTGCTTCTTAATTTAAGCAGATACACAAGGCCAAATGGATAGGTCCTCTCTGGAGGCAGAATGAGAAGGCAGGAAGGGACAGGAGCTGGTTGGATAGACACAGGAAACCCAGGATGGAAAGTAGGAGTATTCCATCACATTGTAGGGATTGCCACTAGTGTCACATGACAATATGTGTATGAAATACTGTATGAGAAATTAACTTGAGCTATAAGCTTTCACCTAAAATATAATTTTTAAAAAAGGTAATAAAACAAAAAAATCAGCCATTAGAAACCTTTTGGATCAGTTTTGCCCTGACATTCATTTCACTGTCACGAGTCAGAATCAACTCAACAGCAACATGTTTTTGGGGGTTCTTAGGTAGAAGGAAATTGGTTCAGGAGAGAGTTATTGGAAATTTGCTTTTAAAATAGTCTTTAACATGGTTTATAAGCTGAGGAGAGTCACGGTAGAAAATAACTGGTTGAAGATGAGAGAGAAAGGTTAACTGAAGAAGACATTATCAGAGTAAACGGCTGTAGATTTGATTTTCGACAGAAAAAAGTTTACAACTTTTTAAAAATGCCTATGTATTTTACAGAACTGATTGATTAAAGTTAAACTAATGAGGAAATGTGCTGGAGGTGTCCCCACTACTGTGGCTTTGTTTTTAAAATTTATTTTATATCAGGAGACTATATGAACATAGTTACAGAAAAATAAATATGAATGGACTTATAATGAGAATCAATAATTGCCTGCTCTCTTTCAACAATTCTGTCCCACAGTGAAAGGCAGTCACTTTAACCATTTCAATTTCTCTTGTTTTGGATTTTTCATCTTCCTGCATTCTTCTGAGTAATATGCCTAGATCGCTATTTCCTAATTTATCAATACAGACACTGTTTATTGGCTTTCTGCTGTGATAGGTGAACATTTAGATGACCTGTATCATTCTCACCTCCCACAGACCCTCCCAGTAAGTCTATCACTGTTTTTACTTTCTCTATTGGTTACCTTTATCACTTTAAATAAACCAAAAACAAAACAAAATACCCACTGCCGTCAAGTCAATTTCAACTCAACTACTTTCAAAACATTACTGTTCCATTCACTCATTTTTCATCATTACATGATTGTCTTTTGAATGCCTAATATATGTCTTGTAGTTTTGTTGGTTTGGAAATGTAGAAGTGCTCAAGGTAGACAAAGTGCCTGCTCTAGCATTTCAGGGAGACATATAATAAATATGCAAACAAATTACACACAATCTTTCTACTCTATTTTGCACAGTGAGGATATTGACACCCCTACTTTTTTTCTCATGTCCTCCACCCTACTTTTCCATTTCTCAGTTTGTTCTTTAAGTTTACATTATCAGGGCATTGTGTTTTAGAAACATGATGACTTTTTTAATGTGTTTATAGTTGATACTGAAAGAGGAAAATCAATGAATAGAGCTTTAATTATTGTGCTTAAATAAAGATTATTCACAGCGGAGCTAGGTAACACACAATGATTATGTTCCCTGGGTCAAGAGGCAGTATGTCATCCAGCTCAGTGTTTCACAGCTGTGTCATTTACTGACTGTGGACTTTGGACAAGTTTTCTTATCTTCTATGTGCCTATCTTTCATTATCTATAAAATGTAATTAATAATAAACAGAAATAATTCTGAATTGTTACAAGGACTTAAAAAAAAAAACCTACTGCTGTCAAGTTGGGTCCAACTCATAGCCACCCTAGAGGTCAGAGAAGAACTGCCCCATAGCAGACATAGCACTTAACCTACTGTGCCACTAGGACTACAAAGACTAGTAGGTTAGGAAATGTAAAATGCTTAGAATAGTGCCTGGCCTACAATAAGTGCTCCATAAATGCTGCCTATTGTTTTAGTCAGCTGGTGCTGCTCTAACAGAAAATACCACGGAGTGGACAGCTTTAACAAAGGAAAGTTTATTCTTACTCAGTGCAGTAGGCTACAGGTCCAAATTCAGGATGTCCACTCCAGGGGAAGGCTTTCCCCCTTGTCAGCTCTGGAGGACAGTCCAGTACTGCATCAGTCTTTGTCCAGGGAGCATCTCGGCATAGGAACCTCAGGTCTGAAGGACATGCTCTTTCCCTGGTTCTACTTTCTTGATGATGTGAACTTGCCAATTCTCTGCTTGCTTCCCTTTCCTTTCATCTGTTGTAGGATGAAAGGATTAAGGGTGTGGCAAGCCAAACTCCAGGGAAACTCTCTTTACAGGGGAGCAGAGAGGCAATCCTATGAAGAGATTTACAGTCCCACCCTAACCTTTAACATACATCATAGGAAAGTCACAAAATGAAGGACAATCATAGAATACAGGCAATCATGGCCCAGCCACATAGCTGGGCCAGTCCATGACACCTATTAATAATGTACAGGCAACTCTGGTGGCATAGTGGGTTAAGTGCTACATCTGTTAACTAAACAGTAGGGAGTTCAAATCCACCTGGTGCTCCTTGGAAACCCTATGGGACAGTTCTACTCTGTCCTATAAATAGGGTCGCTATGAATCAGACTGACTTACTGGCAGTGGGTATTATTTTTTTTTAATAATATACAAGGTTTGGCTTTTTCAGAAAGTCTTATTCACTCTGCCCCACTTTGTTTTTCAGGATGACTTCTTTTTCATCCTAAGTAATTCCACATTTTCAAGGATATTTCAAGTCTCTTAGATAGTCATTTTCCCCAAGCTCCCTCTCTCCTAGAGTTATTCATCCTCCTGCTATAAACTGGATTGCTTGTTGTTTAGGACTTCTACCCAGTTTTCTTATTCAAATCTTCCTTCTGTACTTCCTGGGTGTATCCACTATTGTCTGGAGCCCACGTAGGCTACCAGACCACAAAGACAGCTCCAGAATTGGTCTGGAAGAATAACAACCTGCAATTGGGCAAGGTAGTTTGGTCATCGGTTTAGTATCATTTAAGAGAATGTCCATGAGACTGAGGATATATGATGATGTAAGTGAACACAACAGTCCCAACCTACCACCTTAGAGCTTCTCTTGCTTATCCTAAAAGTTCCAAGTTCTGTGGTCCCAGCACCAGAAGAATAGGTAATTTGTCAGGTCAGGAGACCCTAGAACAGCAAGTCCTTTATCTTTTAGATTTTTGTAGCAGGGGAGCAAGTGGTGACCAGACATATTATGTGGATTTGATGTCGAGTTCTAAAATAAATGTAGTTACAAATTCTTACTGCTGTGCTTTGTGTCTTGCTGCACCATTAAGCCTCATTGAGGGTTTAAGGTGCTTTCTTTCTTGGTTTAACTTTCTTTTATTTTTGCTTAAGTGTCCTTAAGTAATTTCCTAACAACAAATAGTGTGGGATGCAAATTTTCAAGCCTTCATATTTTTTAAATTGTCTCTGCTATCTTCCTACCTGATTGATAGTTTGGCTAGGTATATAATCACAGGTGAAAATTATTTTCTGTCAGACATTTTTAGGTCTTTCTCCACTGTTTTCTACCTTTGAGAAATTCTGAGGCCAACCCAATGTGATTTTATTACATAAGTTTTGCACACCTTCTGTTTAAACTTAATCTTCTGAGATTTCACCAACTGCCGTGAATGTTTTCATTTTCTTGTTCTGGGCACTTGACAGATCCTCTAACTAGGAACAGTCTTATCTTTGCAATGTGAGAAATTCTTCTGTGTTTATCACTTGATGATTTCCTCCCTTCCACTTTCTGTCTTCTCCTTCTGGTTTCCTATTAGTCTGACATCAGGCCTCCTAGACTGATACCATGTAGCTATGTAGCTTTTCCTTATTTTCTTACAGTTTATTTCACTCTCTCTTTTTAAATACTTCTTTCTGAAAGATAATTTTATTTTTGAATGCTTTTACTGAACTTATTTCACCAACTTTTTTTAGTATCTAAGGACTCTATTTTTCTCCATTCTTTTCATAGTGTTGTGTTTTCTTTTACTAATTCAGTATACTCAAATCTCTCTGAAGGTGACAATAATTTTTTTAAGCTCTCTTTGTCCCTTGAGTAACGTATTTCTTCTGTTGTTATGCATATCTTCTATTTGTTTTTCTGGTTCTTTATCTTTCGTGGTGAAAGTTTTCCCTAGATGTCATATAATTCCTAGTTATCCATTTACTTTTAAGGATGAGGCCTTGAAATAAATACTGATTAAGACTTTGATATGTAAATCAAGTTAATGATTGGCACTCTTCACTTTGGAGTGATTAAGCAGGGAGCTGGCACTTACACCAGAGGACTCATATAGGCCGGAATTCAGAAGCCTTTTCCCTAACCATTTATTTCTGTAGAAAAATAAAAAAATCTTCCAGTTAGCCTGAGCTGGAGAAGATCAAGTAAAAACTCTGTAGTCCTGAATTTGAGTTGGATGCATTAGTTCCCATTCTTCTATCTATAATTCCTTTATAAAACTCAGAGACTTCTGATTTTCAGGGACACAAGGGATAATAAACCAAAAAAAAAAAAAAAAAACCCATGGCTGTCGAGTCAATGTCAACTCATAACAATGCTATAGAACAGAGTAGAACTGCCCATGGAGTTTCCAAGAAGCGCCTGACAGATTTGAACTGCTGACCTTTTGGTTAGCAACCACAGCTCTTAATCACTGCACCACCAGGGTTTCCATAGGTGGATAATAGAACCTGGAAACCTTGGTGGCAGAGTGGTTAAGTGCTGTGACTGCTAACTAAAAGGTCAGTAGTTCAAATCTGTCAAGTGCTCCTTGGAAATTCTGTGGGACAGTTCTACTCTGTGTCCTGTAGGGTTACTATGAGTTGGCATCAACTTGACAGCAATGCATTTGGTTTGGCTTTCCACTTTTGTGCACTGTAATTTAGTTTATTTAAGAAAATAAACTTCAAATTTTAGAACAGTTTTAGATTCATTAAAAGATTGCACAGATTTTTCATATATCCCCACCTAGCTTTCCCTATTATTAACATCACAGTCACATTTATCACAGCTAACGAATGGCTGTTGACATATTATAATTAACTAAAGTGCATGCTTCATTCAGATTTCCTTAATTTTTATCTAACATCTTTTTTTCTGTTACAGGACCCCATCTGGGATAACACAGTACACTTAGTCATCATGTCTTGGTATGCTCCTTTCACTTTGACAGTTTCTCAGACTTACCTCATTTTTGATGACTTTGAGAGTTTTAAGCAGCTTCAATCAGCTATTTTGTAGAACATTACTCAATTGAAATTTGTCTAATATTGGTCTAATTACTAGAATGGATTTTGGGAAAGATCACATCATATCAAGGCTACCTACTATTGTTATGATGGTGTACCATTTTTGATGCTGACCTTGACCATTTGACTGAAGTAATGATGATGAGGTTCTTCCAATTTAAAGTTGCTCTTTTCGTCCCCTTTTCCATATTACACTCTTTGGACGAAAGTCACTTATGGAGTGGGAAGTTATATTCTTTATCCTTGAGGGTGAAGTACCTACCTAAATTATTCTGAATTCTTCTGTGCAGAGTGCTCTTTTAAAAGCACAAATCAGATTATGTCAATCTCTTGCTTTAAGTATTCTAATGAACTCCTAGTCCTTTTAGAATAAAATCCAAACTCCTTACCATGGGCCAGAGCTCTGTGCCATGTCCACTTACTCTTTAGTCTGGACTGCCTAACAGGCCCAGTGTGATTAGCCTTGATCTTCTCTCTTGACCCTACTCTATTTCACTCTTTTTCTGTCCCACTGGAAAACCTGCTGGTGTAGTGGTTAAGTTCTGTGGCTTCTAACGAAAAGTTCAGCAGTTCAAATCTGCCAGACACTCTTTTGGAACCCTATGAGACAATTCTACTCTGTCCTATATGATCCCTATGAGTCAGAATCGGCTCAGTGTTCACTAGTTTTTCGTGGGGGGCAGGGAGGGTGTTTCTGTCTCACTACATTTAGTCCTACTGGCTTACTTTCTATTTATTAAAAATGTTGACTACATTCTCATCTGTTTCCTCCTATCTTTGCAAAGCTAGTTCTTTTTTTTTTTTTTTTTTGCCTATGATGTCTTCGCTTAAATGTCTCTCACCATATAACATGAGAGAATTAATCTAAATGTTCCTGACTATATAATCTAAACAGTCCCTGGTTAGCACAAATGGTTAACACACTCAGCTACTACTCAGAAGAGTTGGAGATCAGAGTCCATCCAGAGCACTTTGAAAGAAAAAGCCCATTGCTGGTGAGTCGATTCTGGTTCATAGCAACTCTGTGGGATAGAGTAGAACTTCCCATAGGGCTTCTAAGGAGCACCGATTTGAACTGCTGACATTTTGATTAGCAGCCATAGCACTTAATCAGTATACCCCTAGGGTATTCTGGCGAGAAAAGGCTTAGCAATCTAATTCCAAAAGATCACAGCCACTGAAAACCCCATAGGGCACAGTTCTACTGTGACATACAAGATCTGACAGTTAAGTTAGTGAACTCATCCTAGAAAAAGTGCAACATACCTCGTTGCTGAATATCACTACGGTCATCTTCAAAGTACTCCCCGCGGGAAGCTAGGCACTCACGCCAGTGCCTAATCCACCCTTCAAAGCAATTGTGGAACTCTTTTTCTGGAATGACTGTCAGAGCTGTCATCGTATTATCCTTGATGTCCTGAATGTCATTAAGCTGTCTTCCTTTCAATATTTCCTCTATCTTCAAGTAAAGGAAGAAGTCATTGAAGGCTCAGATCAGGTGAATAAGGAGGATGTTCTAGTACAGTGGTTTGTTTACTGGCTAAAAACTCCGTTATGGAGAACTATACAATTAAGTTTGCAAACCTGTGACTGTGCCATCATGTGCCGTGGCCATTCCAGAAAGAGTTCCAAAACTGCTTTGAAGGGTGGACTAAGTACTGGTGTCGGTGCACAGCTTCCCAAGGGAAGTACTGCAAAGGTGATCACAGTGATATTCAGCAACGAGGTATGCAGCACTTGGAATGATGAAGTTTGTGGACAAAATTGTCAGATCCAGTACATGGAGCGTCTATGAGTAAGTGTCAACTTGATGGCAACTGGCTTGTATCTAAACTACCACTCACCTTCAACTAGACTACAATTTATGGAGAGGTTACATGTATGTCACAGTAGAACTGTGCTCCGTATGACTTTCAATGGCTGGCTTTTTAGAAACAAATCACCAGGAATTTCTCCCAAAGCATGTCTGGATAGACTCAAGTTTCCAACCTTTTGGTTATCAGCCAAGTGAGTTAACTGTTTGCATCACCCAGGGACTCCATATGGTCTAAGTCAGCTCCCAATTTACCACCTGTGAAATAGCCTTGGTTCATCTACATTGTATTATTCAAAATTACCTTAGTGATTTCACGTTCATATTTTGCTTATTGTCTATCTGGCATGCTTAATTAAGGGTTGGGAGAACAGTCTGATTTGTCTTGCCCATTGTTAGAATACTTATAACCAGAGTCATGCTTCATACATAGTAGTTGTTGTTGTGTACCCCTGAGTCAATCCCGACTCACAGTGACCCTGTGTGATGTAGTGGAAGTGCCCTATAGGGTTTACTAGGCTATTGTCTTTATAGGGGCAGACTGGGTGTCTTTTTCCTGGGGAGCTGTGAGGTAGATTCAAACTGCCAACTTATCAGACAGCAGTAGAGTGCTTAACCACTACACCACCAAGGCACCTATACATTTTGTGAATAAATAAACCAACTCACTTATCATTATCTGGAGGCAGATAAAGGGAGAGGATATAAAAATATGATGTCAGTCTACTCTCTTGAATCAGAACTCTCCACAACTACGTTTGAGTAGACAGAAAGGGGTTAAAGTTGATGACTGAGAAATCAATAAATAAGAGCAACACAGAATGTGCTTTTTAAAAGGAACTTCATTTCATAGCATTTAGTCAAAAAAGCACAGGGCTCTTCACCGCCTGGATTTTCAATTTACTTTAGGTTAAGTGAACCATCACTAAACTGGGTGCTTCATTATATTTGCAGGGTTAAAAGCACTAGCACCTCAAATGGTATGTTTTAAATAAAAAGATTTAACATCACTTGTGATGTTTTCTATGGTCAGGGACTAAATTGGGTTACCAAAAAGCCGCATTTATTTCCATCTCCTCCTCAGTCACATACAGCTGAACAGCTTTTATTAGCCAGAACCAAGTTCTCCAGCTATAAATTGTTCTATCTACCCTGGAGCTCCACTGGCCAACATCAACAGAGCTTCTTCTTCTTCAAGAATGTAGCCAGACAGACAATGGAAGAAAGAAGAATCTTGGCTACAACAAGCAGATACAAGCTGTTAGAGGCCACTGAGTTAGCTCCAACTCATGATGACCTGATTAGGACATAACAAAATGTTGCACAGTCCTGTGTCATCTTAGTGATCTTGGCATGCTTGAGCCCAGTCAGACAATATTCTATTCTGGTCCATGTAGTCTTCACTGACTAAGTATCAGAAATCGATCTCTAGGCCTTTCTTCCTAGTCTGGAAGCTCTTCTGTCCACCATGGGTAACTCTGCTATTTGAGATACCAGTGGCATAGCTTCTGGTGTCGTAGTGACACACAAGCCACAACCATATGACAAACTGACAGATGGGTGGCATAAGTATACACATACACACACACACATTTAATATTAAAAAAAATAAACTCATTGCCATTGAGTTAATTCCAACCCGTAACAACCATATAGGACGTAACAGAACTGCCCTATAGAGCTTCCAAGGAGCAGCTGGTGGATTCAAACTGCTGATCTTTTAGTCAGCAGCTGTAGCACCTAACTACTATGCTACCAGGGTTTCCAAGTGGATATATACCAAAAGAACGAAACCTGCTGCCGTCAAGTCAATTCCAACTCATAGCAACCCCATAGACAGAGTAGAACTACCCCATAGAGTTTCCTAGGAGGGCCTGAGCAGACTTGAAATGCCAACTTTCTGGTTAGCATCTGTAGCACATAACCACTATACCAACTGGGTCACCAAGTGTATGTATACCAAAAAAAACAAAAAAAAACAAATCCACTGTCGCCAAGTCAATTCCAACTCATAGCAACCTTATAGAGCAGAGTAGAACTGCCCCATAGAATTTCCAAGGAAAGCCTAGTGGATTTGAACTGCTAATCACATGTTGTAGCACTTAGCCACTACACTACCTGGGTTTCCAAGTGGATGCATAGATAGGTTATATTTAGCTAGCTAACAGAGGGAAAAAAAGAAAGTTTTCAATTTGTTCCAATACATAACATAAATTTGGTATGATTCATACTTAATATTCATATACCTATCGCCACTGCTGTGGGATCAGGGGTCAAGTTGGAGGTAACCCAGGGACTTCCATGGCACCTAGGATGAGCCTGGTTCAGAACTGCACCTTGCTTCTCCAAGTCCCAAGGGGTTGAGAAGGGCTACCACCAGGCAGGGTTCCAACTCAGATATCATCCAGGACAGACTAGAGTTGTCCCGTGGTGTTTCTAAGGAGCAGTCGGTGGATATGAACTGCCAACCTTCTGGTTAGCAGCACCCGAGCTCTTAATCACTTCACCACCAGGGCTCCTAAGGTTCGCTTAGTATTTGTATATTTAGAAGGGAGTATTTGTGGCTACATGCACTGCAAAATACTGTGCTCTAAACACCATGCCATCTGATGGAACATGGGGTACCCACCTCAATATTCTCCTCACAACCTGCTTTTAGTGTCTTTCTGCCTTAATTCAGGGAGTGACCAACTCTGCCCTAAATAAATGATGCTGTGTGTAGAGCTTAGTCTTTGAGTCCAGAAATTGTATCACTTTGAAATCCCATAATTTTCTACCACCACCTGAAATGGGAATTTTTTCAGTGTTAATTATTTCATTTTATTTATTTATGCCATATTGTTATTTTTGCTATCAGTTGGAATACTTTTTGGCTTTATTGTTATTTTACTATTCATTGTTGTCTGATCTAACCTTGCCCAGCTTCTTTATTCCCTAGAAACTTATAGGGGGTTCATGAGCCACACTTTTGACATCACCCAGGAGCTTGATGGTGGTCTTTTTAGGTGCAATTGAGTAGATTCTGACTCATAGCAACCATATGCACAACAGAACAAAACATTGCCTGGTCCCGCACCATCTTCAGAATCATTGCTACGTTTGAGCCCGTTGTTGTAGTCACTGTTTCAATTCATTGCACTGAGGGGCTTCCTCTTTTTTTGGTGATCATGATGTCCTTCTCCAGAGACTGATCCCTCCTGATCACATGTCCAAAGTATGTGAAACAAAGTTTTGCCATCCTTGCTTCTAATGAGCATTTGGGCTATATTTGTTCCAAGACAGATTGGGTCATTCTGGCAGTCCATGGTGTATTTGATATTGTTTACCAGCATCGTAATCTAAAGGCATCGCTTCTTTAGTCTTCCTTATTCATTGTCCAGCTTTCACATGCATATGAGCTGATCTGGGAGCTTGGTAGAAATGCCTCTCAGGCCTCATGCCCCTCCCACTGCGTCAGAATCTGCATTTTACCAAAATCCCCTGAAGGTTTGTGTGCACGTTCAAGTTTGGGAAGCACTGTTTTAAACCACTAGGATGGCTGCGTACCATGCAGAGGGGCTCACAGAGTTACAGGCTCCCATGGCACCCCATTGTTCACATCTCAATTCTGGAGCCAGTTCATCCAATCTCTTTGCTTCTGTTCCCACATTTGCCTTCCTTTATGTAGCCTCATTGCTGATGCCTGGCACCTGGCACTACTTTTCCTAGCATTGGCCTTTGCTCTGCTCTTTAAACATGGTGGAATTTCATCCTCCGATTCTAACACCAAGTGGAGTAGGGATCCATGTGAGGGAGCTGAGAGAGGTGCTGAGAGAGCGCCAGAAAGGGGCTAGCTGTCCCAGAGTGCAGGAGAAACAGAAATCTTGTAAAGGTATGTCAAGTGAAACTATTTTATAACAAAGCTACAACTTTCCTGGAATCCAAAGAGAAGTTGTCCCTTTGGGTACTCAGGAGCCAGAGCTGCCCCAGAGGCTTCAAGCAGCAATAAGTTACGGTATTTGCACCAGTGCTCCACCATCAAAGGACATCTGCTGTGTTCCAGTGCAGCTGCCGGGTCTCTTAAACCAGACAAAGTGACAGGGGGAACTGGTCAGCACTGTCCAGTCTACAGGGTGCTTTTCAGAGCCTCAGAATTGTGCTCCAGGCTGGTCCAATCAGCTGTGGTTCCTGCTAGGTTTTACAATGAACAAATCTCGCATCTGGGGTTGGAGGTGAGACCAATTCTCCTTCATGAGAAAACGGTTGAAGATATTACCATCGCTAAGAGGCCAGTTCCTGTCTGAGTTGACTCCGATTTGTGGTGACTCCATGTGTGCCAGAGTAGAACTGTACTCCACAGAGTGTTCAGTGGCTGATTTTTTGGAAGTAGATCACCAGGGCTTTCTTCCAAGGCACCTCAGGATGGGCCTGAACCTCCAACCTGTCAGTTAGTAGTTGAGCATATTAATCATCTGTAGTACCCAAGGACCCCTTACGCATCTCTAATACAGTCACTTAAACCAAAGGGAGCAGGGCATGTGCCGGCATTGGGGTAAGGCTTGTTTCTTCAGATTAGTTGACCCATACTGTATTCTTAGACCTCTAGGCTTATTACATTATGATTGCTAGTTTAGCATAGGTTCAGATGTGTTTATGATAGTCTTGTGAGTGTATAAAATAGATTTCATCTTTAGGCATTCTGTGTACATCATTTCTCAAGACAGTGACCAGCTAAAAGTATTATATATAGTGCAAATAACCTGTAAGTGATCCATATGGTAAGTTCAAGCAATTTAAAGATTAGCTCATTTCAAGTTTAAGTCAGAAGACTTTTCTTTTTATTGTGATTGAAATGTACAATCCAATTTAAACTTGCATGCCCACCTATCTGCAGCTCCCTCTGCTTTCCTCGCCTGGTGACAGCACACTCCTCCTTTCCATTCTGTACATGTCATAACCTGTTAACAATCTCCTGTCCCCTGCTCTCCACCCTCTCCAATCCCCTAGTGAGAGGCCAGTAGGCCAGCATTCTATCAATGCACAGAACCATAAAGTGCACACACAATATGGTCACTTTGTGTCCCCAAGTCTAGTCCATTCCTGTCCAAAGAGTTGACCTCGGTAATGATCCATGATCAGGGACAGCATCGGCCTAGGGGTCATGCTTGCAGAGGAATCCCAAGGCCTTTGGACCATCAATTGCTGTCCTTTAGTGAATAACTCAAAAGATTCTAATAGTTCAGTTTTAAATGAGTACAATTCTGGACCAGCTTGTTTGGTATTCAAAACTTTTTTGGTTTTGTGAAGAAAAAAATGTATTGGTTTAGTTTGGAGTTCTGCAAATAACTGTGGTTCATTCTTGCTTTTATGCACAGGATGTTCAATCTGAGTTCTTGATGTGTATTTAGTAACACAGACAGACTTTAATTATAATTCTGTAAAAGGATGGGAAGAAAGCTTAAAGGCCTTCTTGTTCTCCGTGTTGCTGGATTGGCTTACAGATAAACCATCTTGATTAATGGCTCATGGGGATATTTTAAATTTATTTTTAGTGACAGAGATGCCAAACTGCCCTTGGTTGGTTCATTCCAGTATGTTTTTCCCATGAGACATCCTTCCTCTATAATTACCTGTAATTCTTCACATGACAATTTATGTCCTTAGCCTTGTTTTCAACAGCGTAGGAGAATAGCTGGTTGCTGTTTTCTAACTGTCCATTGATTAGACAAACACAGTGAATCTTCTCATGTCTAAGAAAACTAACCACACTTTTAATGGAGTCCAGACTCCTAAATGACAACAAAAAATGTAATTGTTCCTTTTGACACACAGGTGGCCTTGGAACCTGCAGGTCTGAGATTTAAATTAACCAGGTTGTCACTAGCTGCCATGGAGATGGCCCCCAACTCATGCTTGGCCCTGTACCATACCGATGATCAAACAGGTGTGATTCATGGGGGGCCCCTGCCACCTGTTCAGTTTCATAATAGCACAGTGGCTATGTATGAGGTACACTGGCCAGAAGTCAAATCTGAGTCTCCTGCAGGGAACCACTGAACCACCAACGCCCTCCAATTAAACTGGTACCAAAAAAACCAAACACTTTGCCATTAAGTCTATTTCGACTCATAGTAATCCTATAGACAGAGGAGAACTGCCTCCTAGAGTTCCCACAGACAGCGTGGTGCATTTGAACTGCAGACTTTTTGGTTAGCAGATATAGCATTTGGCCACTAGGCCACCAGGGTTTCCAATTAACCTGGTAGTCACACTTTGATAGAATGTTAGGCAGGCTGAAGGACACATTTAGCAAAAGAAAGAGTATTATAACACCTGAATGAATTCCAGAGGAAATAGTAACAATTGAGAATGATGAATCTAAGGGGATCTAAACTTCACTAGCAACAGTATGTATCTCTTCCACGTGCTTTTAAGTGAGTTGGGGGATATGTAGAAGCACATGCATAAGAGAAGACTTACTGTGAAATAGGATAGCACTGACTTAGAATTCATGAGAATTCAGCCACACAGGATTTTATTTTTGCTTACTTAGAAAGAAAGGGGGACATTGTAAAGCAAATTAACAGGACAGAGGATTTTAGGGGACATGCCGAACCTGCTTAAGAAAATAGGTAGTCCCTGTCTCTCACATTTGATATGCAAATCCTAGATGATCTCTCTTTATTCCTTAAAGCAACTTTGCCAGGAATTCTACATGGAGAAACATTGTTGCTGATGTACTTAGAATAATTCTGTTCCAGAAAGTAACAAAATACCCTAATTCAGATGCATCACTAATTTAACGCACCCTTTTCCAGTTGGTATGTCTGCTTAGGCTGTACTGTATTGCTGATCCAGAAGGAAATGCCTAACAACAGTAGACTGAAAAAATATCTTCAGAAAAAGTCCCACTAATATGGAATATCTGTTGCCTTTGATCTATGAGTAGAGAGAAATAAGCTCTCGAATGCAGCAAGCTGGGAATGCTTGACAGAGAACCAATGTGGACTTAGGTGACCCAGTGGTACCATCCATGAGTATTTACAATATGGTCTCTACATTTCGGAAAGGGAAAACTTTAGTCTCTTAAAAACTTGCTAGAGTTTCTGGAATAAGAAGGCAAACATCATACAACAAGCCAAGCTTTATTAGGGAGGACCTGCAGTGAAGCTAACTTTTGCTGGAAGTGCTATTGCTGCCAGGCCTTCAGGAGCCCCTTCAACCCGGCTCTCATTCCCCTGGGAAGGAAGTTGTCCAATTTCTCCCACGGGGTGGCTGTGGATTCCAAGTGTCAGGCTTTCGGTTGGCAGTCAAGCGCTTAATCACTTCACCTCCGGGGCTCCTTAAGGACAAGGCTGCCTCATCTCAGAGCACTGGCCCTGCTCTGGCATGGGATAAGGACTCTGTGATCGTCCCAATCTAGGGGAAGGGTCTTAACGAAAAGAAGCCCCAATTGCAACCGTAAACAGAGTCCTTACTCTTTAGAGCTGGCAGGGCTGCTAAAACGACCTCAGAGCTTCGTAAGTTTAGCAGTTCAGTCACCCTTGCTTTAAAAGCTGGACTAGTAAGATTTCAGCCTAGGCTGCCTCGAGGAAGTCTCTTTAAAATGCTATTTATAGTGCATAATCAACATAATCCTATTTGCAAGTACAGTATCATACATAATGAACCATTTGATTTGCAAATTTCTAATGCCATTAATCTGACAATTTTCTGCCAGGTCAGACAGCCTGAGAAAGTCTCAAGGAGGATGCTTCTGTGGTCTGTTTCACATTTGTTAGAGTGGATTATAGAAAAGGGATGTTCTGGAAGGGGGGTGGGGAATGATGTTCTCTGCACCCTTATGTCAGGTGCGGGGATGAATAACCCAATAAACAAGATATGAACGGGTTTAATTGTGCTTATTTCCAAATCTGCAATGCACTATTTCACCTGCATGAAAACAATTTCATGTTTTTTACCACATAAAAGATAACCTATGTGAAACTGTTTATTACTGATTATGAAGTAACCGTAAGTAAGCCTATGCTTACCTTGCTCGTCGGGTAATCTGTCCCTGCCTCTGGAGGTCCTCCCCAAGTCCCCAAGTGATGGCCTCTCACCAACCCCACAGTTCTCTACACAGATTTCGTCATGTGACAAAGCCATCATGTTACAGCTACCTCTTAACAACCTGTTTCCCTCGCCAGAATGCAAGCTCTTTAACAACAAAGCCTGGGTCTTATATCTGCTACCCCTTAGAAAGAGATGGGTGCTGTTGTTGTGGTTAGGTGCTGTTGAGTCAGTTCCAACCCATGGTTGGAACCCTATGCACAAGAGACGAAACAATGCCCAGTCTTGCACCATGTTTACGGTCATTTTTATGCTTAAGCCCATTGTTGCGGTCACTATGTCAATCCATCTCATCAAGGGTCTTTCTCTTTTTCCCCGACCCTCCATTCCACCAGCATGATGTCCTTCTCCAAGGACTGCTCCCTCTTGAAAGCATGTCCAAAGTTTGTAAGATGCAGTCTTGCCATCTTTGCTTCTAAGGAGCACTCTGGTTGTACTGCTTCCAGAAGAGATCTGTTGTTTTTTTGGCAGTCCATCATACATTCAACATTCTTCTCCAATACCACAATTCAAAGGCATCAATCAATTCTTCTTTTGCCTTCTTTGTTCATTGTTCAGCTTTTGCATGCACATGATGTGGCTGAAAATAGCATGGCTGGATTCAGGCACACTTCAGTCTTCAAGGTGACACCCTTACTTTTGAATACTTGAAAGAGGTTCCTGGCAGCAGATTTTCCCTATACAATGAATCTTGTGATTTCTTGACTGCTGCTTCCATGCGTGTTGATTGTGGATCCAAGTAAAATGAAACCCTTGACAATCTCAATCCTTTCTCCATGTATGATGATGTTGCTTATTGGTCCAGTTGTGAAGGTTTTTGTCTTCCTGATGTTGAGGTGCAATGCGTACTGAAGACTGTGGTCCTTGATCTTCATCAGTGTTTCAGATCTTCACTTCCAGCAAGTAAGGTTGTTAATGAGTCATCCTCCAATCCTGATGCCACATTCTTCTTCATATAATCCAGCTTCTGGGATTATTTGCTCAGCATACAGATTGAAAAGATACAGTGAAAGGGTACAATGCACACCTTTCCTGACTTTAAAGCGCGTGGTGTCCCCTTGTTCTTTTCACACATGACTGCCTCTTCATCCATATACAGATTCCTTCAGAGCACAGTTAGGTGTTCTGGCATTCTCATTCTCCACAATGTTAGCCATAGTTTACTATGATCCACACAGTCGAATGCCTTTGCATAGTCAATGAAACACAGGGATACATCTTTCTGGTATTTTCCGCTTTCAGCCAAGGCCCATCTGACATCAGCAGTGATAGCCCTGGTTCCACATCCTCTTCTGCATCCAGCTTGAATTTCTGGCATTTCCTTGACAATACACTGTTGCAGTCACTTTTGAATGTTCTTGAGTAAAATTTTACTTGTGTGTGATATTAATGATATTGTTTGGCTGCTATTCATAAGGTTTTCTCTGGCTAATTCCTTTCAGAAGTGGACTGTCAGGTTATTCTTCCTAAGCAGTCTTAGTCTGGAAGCTCAGCTGAAATTTGTCTACCATGGTTGACCCTGCTGGTACCTAAATCCCAGTAGTGCAGCTTCCAGCATCACAGCAAGCAAGCCTCCATTGGCAGACAAGTGGGGGCTGTTCACTCTATCTTTACCCTGCTTACCTGATCCTGTTATCCTCCAGATTTGCTGATCTGATCTCCACAAATGCCTCTTGAGAGCTATAACACTCGTAATTCTAAGTTAAGCATAATTCAAGAATTTCAGAGAAATGTCAAGATGGGAATGTATTCAAATAACTTTTTCTAGTGGATGTGATCATAAATGGAGACTTACAAAGTGGAACTAAAGACTCTCATTCTCCACCACACAGCAAAACCATCTGGAAAACTTAAAACAACAAAACAACATCCTCCCTTCAACAAACTCATTGAACCCATTGCTGTTGAGTCAATCCTGACTCATAGCAACACTATAGGAGAGGGTAGAACTACTCCATAAAAATTTCAAGGAGTGCCTGGTGGATTTGAACTGCCAGCCTTTTGTTTAGCAGCTGTAGCGCTTAACCATTATACCAGTCCCTCAATTTCATTCCTACAAGGTGAGTAATGAGTGGTCTTTAACATGTCTTCTTCCACCAGGTGATTTTGTATGCAGCCACTGTTGAGATTCATTGGTCTACTCTTTACTCAGATGGAGTATCAAGCTGTTACTTTCTAGTGGACAGTTTTGATTTTATACAAAAAGATGAAACAAGTAATATATGCTTTCTGTATTAAAAAAATCTTAGAAAGTACATATAAACAGAAAGAAATTGATATTAAAAATATATCTGTAATTTTCCTCTTCAGGAATAATCACTTCTGGGCATTTTACTATACACCCCTCCAAACATACATCTTTCTCATTAATAAAAACACAGGTTCTCTCTTACAACTTGCCTTTTTTTCACGCAATAGTGTATTGTAAACATCTTTCTCTGTCAATAAAAACATTTCTTTCCCACTATTGATTTATGTTTCATGGGGAGAACGATTGAGTTGTGCTTCTCCCAACCTCTTTCCTCACAGGCAAAAACAGCACAGCGCGATCTTAGATACATTTAGAATTTAAGTTTGTTTTGACAATTGTTTCACTTCCCTTAACATCTCAAACAACCATTTCTCATACAGTGTACCTAATAAGGAATATTCTCTCAATTTTTTGGCATCTAGGCCATCATGCTTGATGGCATAGTGGTTAAGAATTATGACTGCTAATCAAAAGGTCAGTAGTTCATATCTGCCGGCTGCTCCTTGGATACCCTATCAGGCAGTTCTACCCTGTCCTACAGAGTCAACTGTGAGTCAGAATGGACTTAACAGTGACAGGTTTGGATTTTGTTTTTTAGGTCATCATATTCTGTGTTGTAGCTTTTTGGAGGCTCCAGGAGATCTGTACCCTCCTTCCTGATGCTGTTATCTCCCTTACCCAACGCTGTTATCGAACTTAGCTGATGCTGTTACCCTCCTTACCTGATGGTTGACCCTGCTGGTACCTAAATACCAGGGGCATAGCTTCCTACATCACAGCAATAAGCAAGGCTCCACTGACAGACAAGTGAGGGCTGCTCCCTCCCTCCTTATCTGAGGGTGTTACCCTCCTTACCTGACAGCTTTAGCAAAGAGAAACTTATTTTCTCCCAGTCTAGGATGCCAGAAGTCTGTGTTCAGGGTGCAGTTTCAAGGGAAGAGTCTCCCTTTCTTTCCACTCTCAGGGAAAGTCCTCATCATAAACCTTCCCCTGATGTAGGTTCCGAGGACACATTATTTTCCTAGATCTTGTTTCTTGGTGGATTAGGTACCAGCATCAGGTAAGGAGGGTAATAGTATCAGATAAGGAGAGTAACAGCTTCAGGAAAGGAGAATAACAGCACCAGGTAAGGCAGATAACAGCATCAGGTAAAGAGGGTAATAGCAACAGGTAAGGAGGGTAACAAACACCACAGGTAAGGAGGGTAACACCATCAGGTAAGCCAGGTAACACCATCAGGTAAGCCAGGTAACACCCTCAGGTAAGGAGGGAGTGAGCAGCCCCCACCTGTCTGTCACTGGAGGCTTGCTTGTTGCTGTGATGCTGGAAGCTATGCCAGTGGTATTTCGGTACCAGAAGTGTCAACCATGGTAGATAAGTTTCAGCCGAACTTCCAGACTAAGACAGACTAGGAAGAAGGACCCGGCAGTCTACTTCTGAAAGGAATTAGTCAGGGAAAACTTGTGACTAGCAGCCTAACATTGTTATGGTGCCGGAAAGTGAGCCCCCCAAGTTGGAAGGCACTTGGAAGATGACTGGGGAAGAGCTGCCTCCTCAAAGAAGAGTCGATCTTAACGATGTGGATGGAGTAAGTCCTCCAGGATCTTCATTTGCTGACGTGGCATGGCTCAAAATGAGAACAGCTGCCATCATCCATTAATAACTGGAACATGAAATGTACAAAGTATGAATCTAGGAAAACTGGAAATTGTCAAAAATGAAACAGAACAGGATAGACATTGACATCCTAGGCATTAGTGAGCTGAAATGGACTGGTTTTGACCATTTTGAATCCAGCAATCGTGTGGTCTACTATGCTGGGACCAAAAACTTGAAGAGGAATGATGTTGCATTCATCACCAAGAAGAACAGTTCAAGATCTGTCCTGAAGTACAGTGCTGTCAGTGATACTATAATATCCACACATCTACAAAGACAGCCAGTTAATATGACTATTATTCAAATTTACACACCAACAACTAAGGCCAGAGATAAAGAGGTGGAAGATTTTTACCAGCTTCTGCAGTCTGAAATTGATTGAACAAGCAATCGGGATTCATTGATAATTACTGGTGACTGGAATGCAGAAGTTGGAAACAAAGAAAAATGATCAGTAGTTGGAAAACACAACCTTGGTGACAGAAACAATGCTGGAGATCGCATGACAGAATTTTGCAAGACTAACGACTTTTCATTGCAAATACCTTTTTTAACTAACACAAATGGTGACTGTATACATGGACCTTACCAGATGGAATACAAAGGAACCAAATTGACTATACCTGTGGGAAAAAGATGATGGAGAAGCTCCATATCAGCAGTCCGAACAAGAACAGATGCTGACTGTGGCACAGAGCATCAATTGTTCATATGCAAATTCAAAATGAAACTGAAGAAAATTAGAACAAGTCCGTAAAAGCCAAAGTATGACCTTGAGTATATCCCTCCTGAATTTAAAGACCATCCCAAGAACAGATTTGATGTATTGATCACTAATGACCGAAGACCAGACAAATTGTGGAATGACATCAAAGACATCATCCATGAAGAGAGCAAGAGTCATTTAAAAGACAGGAAAGAAAGAAAAGACCAAATTGGATGTCAGAAGAGACTGTGAAACTTGCTCTCAAATGTTAAGCAGCTAAAGCAAAAGGAAGGAATGGCAAAGTAAAAGACTTAAACAGAAGATTTCAGAGAGCAGCTCGAGAAGACCAAAGAAGGTATTATAATGACACGTGCAAAGAGCTGGAAATGGAAAACCAGAAGGAAAGAACACATTCTGCATTTCTTGAGCTGAGAGAACTGAAGATAAAATTCAAGCCTTGAGTTGCAGTAGTGAAGGATTCTATGGGGAAACTATTAAATGACTCAGAGAGCATCAAAAGAAGATGCAAGGAATACACAGAACCATTACAACAGAAAGAACTAGTCAATGTTCAGTCATTTGAAAAGGTAGCATATGATTAGGAACCAATGGTACTGAAGGAAGAAGTCAAAGCTGCATTGAAGCATTTGCGAAAAACAAGGCTCCAGGAACTGATGGAATATCTGTTGAGGTATTTCAACAAACAGATGCAGTGTTGGAAGTACTCACTCATCTATACCAAGAAATCTGGAAAATAGCTGTGTGGCCAGCTGTCCGGAAGAGATCCATATTCATGCCCATTCTACAGAAAGGTGACCCAACTGACGGCACTTGGCTTTGGCATCATTGATATCACATGCCAGTAAAATTTTGCTCAAGATCATTCAAAAGTGACTACAACAATATATTGACAAGGAACTTCCAGAAGTTTAAGCTGGGTTCAGCAAAGGACATGGAACCAGGGATATCACTGGTGTCAGACAGATCTTGGCTGAAAGGAAAGAATACCAGCAAGATGTTTACTTGTGTTTCATCAACTACACAAAAGCATTCAACTGTGTCTATCATACTAAACTATGGCTAACGTTGTGGAGAATGGGAATTCCAGAATACTTTATTGTGCTCTTAAGGAATCTGTATGTGGATCAAGAGGCAGTTGTATGAATAGAACAAGAGGACACTGCATGGTTTAAAATGAGGAAAGGCATGCGTCAGGGTTGTACCCTTCCACCATAACTTTTCAATCTGTATGCTGAGCAAATAGTCTGAGAAGCTGGAATATGTGAAAAAGAACGAGGCATCAGGATTGGAGGATGACTCGTTAATAATTAGTGTTACCATCTTCCTTGCTGGAAATGAAGATTTGAGGCATTTACTGATGAAGATCAAGGATCACAGCCTTCAGTATGGATTGCACCTCAACATCAGGATAACAAAAATCCTCACAGCTGGATCAGTAAGCAACATTGTCATAAACTGAGAGAGGACTGAGGTTGTCAAAGATTTCATTTTACTTGGATCCACAATCAATGACGTTGGAAGCAGCAGCCAAGAAATCAAAAGAGGTATTGCACTGGGAAAATCTGCTGCCAAGGACCTCTTTCAAGTGTTCAAAAGTAAGGATGTCACCTTGAAAACCAAAACACACCTAGCCCAAGCTATGGTATTTTCAATCACATCACATGTATGTGAAAACTGGACTATGAACAAAGAAGACAGAAGAAGAATTGATGCCTTTAAATTGTGATGTTGGAGAAGAACATTGAATGTATGATGGACTGCCGAAAGAACCAACAGATATGTTCTGGAAGAAGTGCAAACAGAGTGCTCCTTGGAAGCAAAGATGGCAAGACTGCGTCTTATATACTTTGGACATGTTGTCAGGAAAGATTAGTCCCTGGAGAAGGACATCATGCTTGGTAGAGTGGAGGGTCAGGAAAAAAGAGGAAGAGCCTCAACAAGATGGATTGATGCAGTGCTGCAATGATGGGCTTATGCATAAAAACGACTGCGGACATGGCACAAGACAGCACTGTTTCATTCTGTTGTTAGTAGGGTCACCATGAGTCAGAACCAACTCGATGGCACCTAACAACAGGAGATCTAAGAATAAAAAAATCTGGCCAGATGGTAATTCTCCAGTTGTGTTAATGCTAACTGACCTCCACTAGGACCCACATTTCCTTGGGACATTTTTTTATAAATGGTTTCAATCCTATACAGAGGATATATGAAACCATAGTATTTAAGTACCAAATAGTACCTGAGGTACCTTAGGTTCCAAGTTAAAAAATGTGTGGAAGTCAAAATTATGCCACTGACTTTTTTTTTTTAATTTTAATTTTTATTTAACATAACGGAGTGAAAATGTACATTCACATATAAATTTACATGCCCACCTATATGCAGCTTCCACTGCTCTCCCTGTCCGGTGACTGCACACTATTCCTCTCTGCTCCATACATGTCTAACCCACCCAACAGCCTCCTTTCCCCACCTTTCCGTCCACTCCCCTTCCTCCAGCCAGAGGTCAGCAAGATGATATCCTATAGATGTATAGAACCATAAAGTGCTTCCAATATATGGTCACTCTGCATTGCCAAGTCCAATCCATTCCTGTCCTAAGAGTGGACCTTTGTTATAATTTATGGGAAAGGGCAGCATCAGGGCAGGGGGCCATGCTCTCAGAGGAACCCCAAAATCGCTGGACCATCAATTGAGGTCTTTTAGTGGAGATCTCATGATGCATCTCTTTTTATTCTTGTGTTGCCAGTGAGACTCCTCTCTGTGAGCTCCATCGTGGCTACTGCTGGTGGTGGCCGGTCACAATCCGGTTCTTCCGGTCCCAAGTCGATGTAGGCACCCACTCTTGTGGGTCTCTCTGTCTTCTCAGTTGTCTTTACCGCATGTCATTTTGGTCCTCGGTGAGCATCCGTTCCTGCTGAGTTGGGACCATTTGCTGTGTCCTCGGATGGCAGCTTGGCAACTCTTAAGACCCCAGACACCCCTCACCAATGTGGGGTGCAGAGAGCTCTCTTAGCAAAACACTAGTTGTGCCAATTGGCCTGGAATTTGCCTAAGAGCATGGTCCCCTGCCCCCCACCCCAGCTACTCTATCCTTGCAGTATTGAGTTAAGATGGAAGGAATACTCAAGTTATGCTGAAGTCCACTTAATGTTGTTCTTGTTTCTAATGTGTGCTATCACCACTTTCTCCCAACTAGATTTCTAGTAACTATCTAAACTAAACCCTCCCCCCTCCCCTTCCCTCCCTCCCCTCCCTTGCAGCTGTCAAAGAGTCTTTTCTTCTATACACAAGTCTGTTTTTGAAATCTTATTGTAGAGGTCTCATACAATGTTTGTCCTTTTGTCGCTGACTACTTTCATTCAACATAATGTCTTCCAGTTGAAACCAGGTTATGAGATGTTTCCTGGAATCATCGCTATTCTTTATCATTGCGTAGTGCTCCATTGAGTATATGTACCATAGTTTACCTATCCATTCTATTGTTGGGCATCTGGGTTGATTCCATCTTTTTGCTATCGTGGACTGTGCTGCGATAAACATTCTGGTGCATGTGTCCTTTGGTGTGAAAGGCCTTGATTCTGTAGGATATATTCCAACTAGTGGAATTACTGGGTCAAATGGTATATCGATATCCATTTTTTTAAGGAAGCGCCAGACTGCCTTCCAAAGAGGCTGGACCGTTTTGCAACCCCACCAACAGTGTAGGAGGGTTCCACTTTCTCCACAGCCTCTCCAGCATTTGTTGTTTTGTGTTTTCTGGATCATGGCCAATCTTGTTGGGGTGAGATGGTATCTCATTGTTGTCTTGATTTGAATTTCTTTAATAACTAAAGATCGTGAACATGTCCGCATGTGTTTTTTGGCTGCCTGGATCTACTCTTTAATGAAGTGTCTGTCCATCTCCTTTGCCCATTGCTTAATTGGATGGTTTATCTTCTTCTTATTGATATTTTGTAGTATCTTATAGATTATGGAGATCAGGCGTCGGTCTGACATAGAGTTGCCAAATATTTTTTCCCATTCTGTGGGTGTTCTTTTAATTCTATTAATAAAGTCTTTGGACGAGCAAAAGTGTTTGATTCTTAATAGTTCCCATTTATCTATTTTCTCTTCTGTTGATTGAGGTTTCTTTGATAGATTTTGGAGTCTGTCTATATTGTGTATTAAAACTTCCATTGTTGTTCCTACCTTTTCTTGGATGAGCTTTATCATTTTAGGTTTGATATTTAGGTCTTTTATCCAGTTGGAGTTGGTTTTTGTATAAGGTGTAAGATATGGATCTTGATTCAGTTTATTGCAGATGGATAACCAATTTTGCCAGCACCATTTGTTGAAGAGACTGTTTTTACCCCAGTTTAATATCTTAGGGCCTTTGTCGAATATCAACTGTTCATAGGCAGATGGTGTCATCTCTGGGGTCTCAATTCTGTTCCATTGATCCATCTGTCTGTTCTTGTACCAGTACCAGGCTGTTTTGACCACTGTGGCAGTGTAGTATGTTCTAAAGTCAGGTAATTAGAGGCCTCCCAGTGTGTTCTTCTTCTTTAGTAGTACCTTACTTATCCGGGGCTTCTTCCCTTTCCAAACAAAATTGGTGATTTGTTTCTCCATTTCATTAAAAAATGTCACTGGAACTTGTATTGGGATTGCATTACATAAATAGATTGCTTTGGGTAAAATAGACATTTTCACAATGTTAAGTCTTCCTATCCATGAGCAGGGTAGTTTTTTCCATTTATCTAAGTCTCTCTTAGTTTCTTGTAGTAAGGGCTTGTAGTTCTCTTTGTAAAGGTCTGTTGTTTCTCTGGTTAGATTGATTCCTAGGCACTTTATCTTCTCAGGGGCTATCGTAAATGGTATTGATTTGATAATTTCCTCCTTAACAGTCTCGTTGTTGGTATAAAGGAATCCTACTGATTTACTTATGTTTATCTTCTATCCTGAGACTTTGCTGAACTCTTCTATCAGTTTGAGTAGCTTACTTATAGATTCCTTGGAGTTCTCTGCATATACAATCATATCATCTGCGAACAGGGAGATTTTAACTTCCTTTTTGCCAATGCAGATGCCCTTTATTTATTCATCGTGTCTAATTGTTCTGGCTAGAACTTCTAGCACAATGTTGAATAGGAGAGGTGAGAGTGGGCACCCTTGTCTAGTTCCTGATCTCAAGGGAAAGTCTTTCAGCCTCTCTCCATTCAGGATGATGTGAGCAATTGGCTTTGTATAAATGGCCCTTATTGTGTTGAGGAATTTGCTGTCTATGCCCATTTTGCTAAGAGTTTTTAGCATGAATGGGTGTTGGACTTTATCAAACGCCTTTTCGGCATCAATGGACAAAATCAGGTGATCTTTGTCTTTTGTGTTATTTATGTGGTTCATCACATTAATTGTTTTTCTGATGTTGAACCAGCCTTGCATCCCTGGTATGAATCCCACTTGGTCATGATGGATTATTTTCTTGATATGTTGTTGTATTCTGTTGGCAAGAATTTTGTTGGAGATTTTTGCATCTGGGTTCATGAGTGATATCGGTCTGTAGTTCTCTGTCTTTGTTGGATCTTTCCCGGGCTTAGGTATCAGGGTTATGCTGGCTTCATAGAATGAGTTTGGGAGTACTCCATCCCTTTCTATACTGTCAAATAGTCTCAGTAGTATTGGGGATAACTCTTCTCTAAATGCTTGGTAGAATTCTGCCGTGAAGCCATCTGGACCCGGACTTTTTTTGGTTGGCAGTGTTTTGATGATCTGTTCAATCTCTTCCTTTGTGATGGGTTTATTAAGTTGTTCTGCTTCACGTTGTGATAATTTGGGTAGGTGGTATGAGTCAAGGAATTGGTCCAATTCCCCTAGGTTTTCAAATTTGTTAGAGTACAGTCTTTCATAGTATTCTGTTATGATATTTTTGATTTGTGTTGCATCTGTGGTGACAACTCCCCTCTCATTTCTAATTTGGGTTATTTGTTTCCTTTCCTGCTTTTCTTTAGTAAGTTTAGCCAGTGGTTTATCACTTTTGTTTATCTTTTCAAAAAACCAGCTTTTGGTCTTTTCGATTTTTTCAATTGTTTTTCTATTCTCTAATTTATTTAGCTCTGCTCTAATCTTTATTATCTCATTTCTTCTGGTGCCCGAGGGGTTCCTCTGTTGTTCTCTTTCTACTTGTTCAAGCTGTAGAGTTAGTTCCTTGATTTGGTTTCTTTCTTCCTTCCAGATGTGTGCGTTTATGGAAGTAAACAGACCTCTGAGCACTGCTTTGGCTGTATCCCATAGGTTCTGGTAGGAAGTGTTTTCGTTCTCATTGGAATCCATGAATTTCTTTAATTCATCCTTGATTTCCTCTATAACCCATGTTTTTCTGAGCAAGATGTTGTTCAGTTTCCAAGAGTTCCACTTTCTATCTATGTTTTTTCTGCTATTGATTTCAACTTTTATGGCTTTATGATCTCAGAAGATGCTTTGCAGTAATTCAATGGTATGGATTTTGTTGAGCATTGCGTTATGGCCTATCACACGGTCAGTTCTGGAGAATATTCCATGTGCACTGGGGAAGAAGGTGTAGTTGTCTGCTGATGGATGGAAAGTTCTGTATATATCAATGAGGTTTACTTGGTTAATTGTGTCAATGAGGTCTTCTGTATCTTTACTGAGCTTTTTTCTAGATGATCTGTCTAGTAATGAGAGTGGAGTGTTAAAGTCTCCCACTATTATTGTGGAGTCATCTAACTCTCTTTTGAGCGTAGTCAGTGTTTCTTCGACATATTTAGGTGCTCTGACATTAGGTGCATAAATATTTAATATAGTTAAGTCTTGCTTGTGTACTGAACCTTTCAGCAATAAATAGTGTCCATCTTTGTCCATGATGGTGGATTTGACATTAAAATTGATTTTGTCTGAGATTAGAATTGCCACCCCCGCTCTTCTTTGTTCACTGTTAGCTTGATATATATTCTTCCATCCTTTAATTTTCAGTTTGTTCCTGTCTTTAGGTCTCAAGTGAGTTTCTTGTAGACAACATAGGGATGGGTCATGTCTTTTGATCCAAGATGACACTCGGTGTCTCTTTACTGGAGCATTCAGTCCATTCACATTCAATGTAATTATTGATAGGTATGTGTTCACTGCTGCCATTGTGATATATTTATTTTTATGTTGATGTTTTCTCTGTTGTTCTTATTAGTCTGTTCTGGGACACCGTTTTTTGTGAGTTGATTTTTCACCTTTTTCAGAGCTGGTTTTATACTTGTTGATACTCGTGTGTTAGATTTCTTGAAGTGGTATATTACATCTTTGTTGTGCTTTACAGCTGCCCCTATGAAACCCCTTAATTAACAATTTATAAACCCCATTTTAATTACTACCAGTCTTGTCATCTTCCTCTCCATCTGGAAGGACTATAACGACTGTAGTACATCCCTCTTTTTACTATGATGACACCATAGTTTTCATGATGATCACTGGATTGCTTCTTTCCAAATCAAAGCTGTGATTTACTTTGGAGCCTTCCCTAAATGAGTAGAGTATTGAGTAGTGTGTCGTTCTAAAATATAAAGTTAGTGGTTTCGTTCTTCTAAGCCAAAGCCAAGAACTTCTTTCAGTATTTCTTGTAGTTTGGGTTTGGTTTTTACAAAGTCTCTGAGTTTCTGTTTATCTGGGAATGTCTTAATTTCATTTTCGTATTTGAAAGACAGTTTTGCAGGATATATAATTCTTGTTTGGAAGTTCTTCTCCTTCAAGGCTCTGAATGTGTCATGCCACTGTCTCCTTGCCAGCATGGTTTCTGCTGAGAAATCTGACGAGAGCCTACAAGATTTCCCTCTGAATGTTAGCTTTGCCTTGAGTCTTGCTGCCTTTAAGAGTTGCTGCTTATGTTTCATTTTGTTAAGCTTCATTATGTCTTGGAGTCTTTCTTTTGAGATCTATATTGGGTGGTGTACAATATGCATCTGAGATGTCTATATTCTCTTCCTTCATGATTTCTGAGAAGTTTTCTTTCAGCAGCTCAGCAACAATACTCTCTGTGTTCTCAGATGTCTCACCCTGTTCAGGGACTCCAATTAATCAAAGGTTGTTCCTCTTAATAGAGTCCCACATGCTTCTTAATGTTTCTTCATTTTTCTTGTTTCTTTTTTCTGATTTCTGCTCATAGATGCTGGCATCAGTAGCTCTGTCTTCCAAGTCAGAAATTCTTTTTTCCATTTGTTCCATTCTGTTTTCTTGGCTTTGCATGGAAGTTTCTAAGTCTTTGATTTTGTTCTTGATCTATTGGATTTCAGAGTACTGGTGTTCCATCAGATCGAACAACTTGCTTAATTTTTCGTTTTGTTCTGCTGCATTTTGTATAAGGTCTAGAAGGGCTCTGTATATAAACAATTTGTATTCACTTCCTGATGCTTTCATAAAAGTTTCTTCATCTGGAAAACTCCTTGGTTGCTTTGTTTGGGAGCCTTCTGAAGCCATGAGTGATTGCCTGTATGCCACAATTGTCTGTTGCTTTTTGGGTCCCATGTGAGTATATAGAGGCTGGAAGAGGTACTGTGAGGATAGACTGCAAATGTTTCTCTAGGCTGTCTTAAAATGTAAAGCAAAAGGTATCTGACCAGTTCACAAGTCAGTTAGGTTTTCAGGTGTAGAGGTCCCTCTTCTCATCTGACAAAGCAAGCGCCACTATATCCAACCCCAGATGATAACAAACTAGTTCAGAATACAGCAATGCTACTGCCCTGTTGGCCTCTGCTCACAGGGCCTAGCCTTAACCAACACTGCGTCGAGTATTGGTTTTGTGATAGAAAAGTGCTCTCCTGTGGGCAGGCTCTGGCTCCCAAGCTAAGAATTAGGTCCAGTTGCGGCCACCGTATCCAAGATGGTGTCCTCCACACAGGCAGCAGACAGGGGGACTAAAGGGGCCGAGAGGTAGTGACTCCTCTGCTCCTGTTGCAGGGCCCCCAACGTAGGCAGCACTGTGCAAAATCCCTACTTTTCTGTCGGAGAAGCGCTGTCCCATTTGTAGGCACTGGCTACCAGGCTAAGAACAAGGTCCCGCTAAAATCTCGGTACCAACATGGTGTCCCGCATACTGACCGCGAAGCTCCACACAAACTCCGCCGAGGCAGCTACAAAACGAAAGGCTCAAAGTGTCTAGATTAACGGAGTCCCGAGCCTGGCTCTCAGAATATGAGAAATTCGCCTGCCTGTCTCCCCAGCAGCGCGTCTGAGTCCAGCCACCAGGGAAGACCCAGCTCCGCCCGCCAGCTGAGACAGAGGAAAAAAAAAGTCAAAATGGTGTGTTTACCTTCCGTCCGTGAGAGCCGGGGCTAGCCAGGAGTGGGAGTCAGCGAAGGAGAGGAGGTTTTTCGCTGAGTGGTATGAAGTCCCAATTAAGAGCTCTGTGCTGTGTCCTGAGGCTGATTAGGTGCTCAGAAGGCTCCATTTGATTGTCAGTTCATGTCTTGGTTTCCAGAGGGATAGAAGGAGACGTGGGCTCAGTCCGCCATCTTGACTCCGCCCCTCACCACTGACTTTTTTAAAACAAATACTAAAAGAAAAAAGAGGGAAAGAAATAGTTTGATTTAAAATCAGACTAGAAATAGAACACCAACAAATTTGCAGGTCAATCTTTATAAAGAGTAAAAGAGCAAATGAAATAATAACCATAATAACAAGAAGCAGAGGCTTGAGATTTTCAGATTCTACAAGTACCTTTTGGAGATTCAGAATGGAAACACCTTTCCCTCCTCCCTGTAACCACACTCCCCAAAAAGCAGAGACTCTGGAAAATACCTGTTGCATTGAGCTGCTGTTACTGAGATGTGTGTGTTGCATCTGGTCTCCCTTAGGGACTCTGGGAGAGTTCATGAACGGATTGGAATTACCCGGTGTAGTGTTCTGGCTGTGGTTTGCATTTACTCTCTGCTCACCCTCCTAAAAACCCTGCCTCAGTGGGAAGGGCTGTTAAGTGAAAAACTATTTTCATCCATTTCTTTATTACTGTACTTTAGATGAAGGTTTACAGAACAAACTAGCTTCTCATTAAGCAGTCTATGTATTGGTACATGACATTGGTCAACATTCTTTCTTCTCAACCCTGGGTTCTATTTTCATCCATTCTAATGGAAAAAAATGGAATGAATTTCATTCCAACCCAAGATACGTAACCAATTTTCATAGATTAAAAAAATTAACCCATAGAAATTTCAGTTGAACAACAAAGACAAGTTTTTCTAAGTAATATGCAGCAATTTGAAAATACATATATGTAATTAGTAGATAGAAAGTGATTGAATTTACTGTACTCCCTCGGGGAGAAAGAGAAGCTTTGACAGCAGATGGTGGTGGATGGAGGACGAGTGCACAGCACACAAGGCGGAGGACAGCCAGATGAGTAACCCAGGAATGGCACTCAAACTACATTTAAGAATAAAGTTGTCATCCTTAGTTGCCATCACTTGGACTCTGACTCATGGTGATCACATGCACAACAGAATGAAACACTGTCCAAACTCATTGCCGTCGAGTCGATTCTGCCTCATAGCAATCCTACAGGACAGAGTAGAACTGCCCCATAGGGTTTCTAAGGAACACCTGGTAGATTTAAACTGCCAACCTTTTGATAAGCAGCCATAGCACTTAACCACTATGCCTCCAGGATTTCCAAACAATGCCAGGGGCTGTGTGATCTTTACGATAACGGGTGTGCTCAAGTCTGTTGTTGTGGCTACTATGTGTTTTCACTGGCTCCAACCTAGGACGCAGATCTCCTAGCATTATGCTGGGCAATATTCCACTGTGAGTCATAGAGTTTTTATTGGCTAGTTTTGGAAGTAGATCGCCAGCCTTCTTTTCCTAGTCTTTCCTAGTCTGGAAGCTCTTCTGAATGCTGTTCACCATGAGTGACTCTATTGGCATTTGAAATACCGGTAGCGTATCTTCCAGAATCATAGCAATACACACGCCACCTCAGTAGGTGGATAAGAAAGCTAAACCCCAGAAAAACATCTTCAGGGAATCATAAAGGAGAGAGCCTTTGGAAACGCACAGAAATAGTACACGGGCACCACAAACTGAAAAGCCATAGACTCTGCCACTTCCCCATCCTGTCACCTGGTATTCACATCAAAGCAAACTGTTTTGGGCTCATCCAAATGCGGTGCACAATCCAGATGTGTTCCATGGGATAGTCACTAGCTATATGCTGCTGTATTGAATAAATTGATGTGTGTGTTTTTCACTGAAACCGCAGTGTTGAAATAGCACTTTTCATGGTGTGTTTATTTTTTAAAAGGGGGAAAAGAAGCCTGTTGTCTGAATGCTGGTTTAACTTTTCTGGAACCAGTGTGGTGAAACAACTTTAACCAAAAAGTAAGTCTGTACAAACATGCCCTAGTCACAGACATGGCTTTGGGTCTTTAGAAGTGACTGATGTGGTTCTGGATGGTTCCTTCGCATGGATCATTTCACCCATCTGCATAAATGCCAGGATTTTTTTATAATGAGCTTGCTTTTTAATTTTTCTAATTTTAATTTCCATTAAAGAGACAGTCTGCTGGTAGCTCCAAGATTTATTTGAGTACAAGATGGATTTAAGATAATTGCAGAATGTATAATGAATACACAAAAAGGTTATAGAAAAGCACAAAGCAATTATCACATTTTTCAAGAAGAGTTGAATCTTACCTTATGGTAGCAATCATTCACTTTTTCAGCCAGTTTGTGGTTGCTAGGTTAATAGCACAATCTTGCTTGCAGTCATTTACACACTTCCAGGCATTAAACATTCCATTTTGTTAGAGCATGGGAAACTTTTGATATGAGGAAATAAAAATGCCTTAAATGTGATTTGCTATTTGTTTGATGTTAGCCGTTAAATAATTGGAGCGGCACTTTTTGCAAGGGAATGATGGAAGATACTGAATGCTAAAAGAGACACTCTCTCCGATTTTTGAAAGAGGGGTCAACATTTTCTAAGGCTGTGAATAAACCTCACGTTTTTGTGATTGGAAAGTGAGATTACTGGACCGTTAGACTCTTTGACCAAGTCAGAAACAGAGTGAAGCAGCAAGGAGGAATTCTAATTTTGCCGCACAATAAGTGGGAAGTAGGAAATAACATGTCTCAATTCTTTTTTTTTCATGCAAAGGAAAGATTAGAGAAGGCTGTAGAATACAGCATTCTTGTTACAGTTCACAAGTAACTGATCAGCTTCCTACAAGTGCAGACATTTTTTTGAGTGGAAGAGAGGACTTGGAAGGTGGAATATAATGAAAGTCTTGTCTGGCTCCTCTGCCTTTTTACCTTGAATTTATTAGGCGTGTACTGTTTCCTTCTGTAATATATTATGCACTCCCTCTAGTGTCAGAATTTGTATATGATCCGAAGCCTAGTTTGACAAAGAGCTGCTATAAACATCACAGTAAGGTTCAGGCTCCTAATTATGTCATATTTCAAAGATATTAAAGGCCACCTAATAACCTCAAGAACAGCCCTGTGTCAAGCTGCCCTGAAGCAGAAAAGAATGCATATTTTAACCTGTGTTCTGAAGAAACCTCTTCTAAGTCTTGTTGTGACCCCCAAAATGACCTATAAACAAATCTAGAGCTTTATAAAAGCTCTCAATTTCTGTAATAATCTAAAGCATTTATTAAATTCTAAATTCTGTAATAACAACAATAAAAAGCCCATAGAACAGTGGGGAAAAAAAATTAAAAAAAAAAATCTCTCTAGAGTTGAAAGAAAATCTCAGCCTCAAAGGAAAGCCTGTGAGACTGTCATGAAATATATTGTGGTCAAGATTTTGTAGAAGTTTATTAGCTCTTTTCTTTCTATGTCTCTCTCAGGAACTAGAGGTTAAGATGGGTGTTGTTAATCTGATTAAATTACATCATATATACTATGCTGTTGCTGGCCTATCCCACATCCATCCATCCTTTCTTCTCCTTTTCATAACCCTAATATTGCATAGTTTTTCAGCCTTCTCCCATCCAGCTTGTGGACCTTGAGAAAGCTGACACCGTGCCCAGTCGCAGGGGTTGCCCTGGATTACCTGTGGGTAATTTCTCCTCCTTCCCAGTGACAAGGCTCAGGAGTAGGCACATGACCTCATTCAGCCAGTGAGATGGCTTCAAGGAAAATTCTACAGTCTTTGGGGCCAAATTTCAGAAGTCACACTTTTCTTTTGGACTCTGGTATGTGCTGATGTGAGGCCTGGAACAGCTGCAGCCATCCTGTCACTCAGAGTGAGGAAGAGGCGGACACTGTGAGGTCAGCTTATGGCCAAGAAAGTCACAGGATGGGGCCGTGGCAGCCAAGACAAGTCAGCTCTGAAGTCCACCCAGTCGCTGGGTTTTCAAATATGGGAGGCACTATCTGCTTTGCTGTTTAAACCACTTTGATTCAGAATTTTCTTTGCAATCAAAATTATCTCAAGTGTCATGCTCCAAACTTACAATTATTTTCGTATTAAACAATTATTTAATTGCTTAGAAAGTTTACATCCCATGAGATGTAAGTTGGTACAAAAAAAAGAAAATACAACATAAGGGTCATAGTGAGGATTTTGTTTATCTGTAACAAATTATTCCCAAAGGCATAACATTACCTCAAAACTTAGCAGCTTAAAATAACAATAAACATTTATTATCCCTTGGAGTTCCTATGGGTTAGGAATTTAGGAACAAGCCAGTTGGGTAGTTGTAGTCAGAATGCCAACTGGGGGCTGCAGTTCATCTGAAAGTTTGAATGGGGCTGAGCGATCTGCTTCTGAGAAGCAGATCTGTCACCCAGATGGCAAATTGGTGCTGACTGTTGGAGGGGGGCGTCAGGGCCTTCCCACGTGGGCCTCTCCACAGGCTGCCTGGGTGTTGTTTTCTCCAGAGTGAGTGATCCATCCAAGAGAGGGAGAGCCCAGTGAAACCTATTCTTTCTTTTTTCTCTCTCTAACAAAAAGCTTTTATTATAATTTAATACCGTTATCTTTGAGATATTTTTAAAATAGTTTTTTAATTGTACATTAGGTGAAAGTTTACAGAGCAAATTCGTTTTTTCGATAGTTTGTACACAAGGTGTTCCGTGACATTGGCTCCATTTCCCGCAATGTGCTTGCTTGCCCCCCGTTTTCATCCTAAGTTTCCTGTTTCCTTTTGTCCTGAATTGCTACTGCTTTCTGGATTCTCTTCTATGCTTTTGGGCAAATATTACCCTTTTGATCTCATATAATAGATTGTTCTAAGGAACACATTCCTTTGGGTGTTGTTTATTTTATGGGCCTGTCTATGGTTTGGTTGAAGATGGTCTGCAGTAATGATTTCAGATCCAGTTCAGGGCCACAGTCGCAGGGATTCCTCTAGTCACCACCAGACTGGAAAGTCTGGTCTTTTTTGTGAATGTGATTTTTTGTTCTGCAATTTGTCTCCCACTTTGTTCAAGACCTTCTGGTGTGATATCAGTAAGAATAGTTGGTAGTGGTAGCCAGGCAACACCTAGTTCTTCTTCTGATCTTAGGATTACGTAGGCTGTCCTTCATGTGGTCCAGCAGTTCTTTGGACCCATTGCTCCCTTAAGTCTTTGGTTTTCTTATTCTCAGCTGACCTGTTATCCACAGTTCTTTGCTTTTGAGCATAAGAGCTTCTGACATCACACAGCATCACCTCTATCGCATTGTTTCCTTAGAAGCAAACCTGACTCTGACCCACATTCAAGGAGTAAATAGCCTCCCCTTTTTGAAGATGGACTGTCAAAGAACTTTTGCAAGTATTTTAAAACCCACCCCAAATGTTTACCTACAGAGAATACATTCTTCATTTAGCTGTGCCTCCTCTAGGGACAACTACAATACAAACAACTAGCAGTTTTTATTATCTGCCAGGCTCTCTTTTAAAGAGCTTTACATGTATGAAGCCATTTAATTATGTCAACCTGTTATTAAGTATTTAACTTTACAGCTGCAGAAACTGAGGCACAGAGAAGTGATGAAACTTGTCCAAGGACACAAAGCCAGTATCTTTCAGATGCAGAATTGTAAATCCAGGAAAACTGGCCCTCTAGTCTGTGCTTTGAAGCACCTCCTATTCTCTACTTTCTAGTCTATATCTGGAGGAATAGTCCAGGCACATGGTTGGTAATTACCTATATTTCATTTGATCTTAACCTCTGTCCTTCCATGCAGACCCTAGGCCTCTTAGAGTGTCTCTCATGCCTTCTTGGTAGTTGCCAGTGGCTGTCTCTTTAGTGCTGATAAGAGTTCGTTCATCTCGTGACATCTGCCCTGTCTCTCCTCTCCTCTGTTCTGGCTTCCTTTTTCAAGTTCCCATCTAGTAGAGGCATGACTTCCACTAGCTTCCACTGCCTCCCCCCTCTGCCTTTGTGCTGGAGCCTGGCATGCCAAAGCCAGGTATTTCGTTGTAGAGGAGGGGAAAGTGTACTCTCTCCTTCTGCGGTAATGCTATAGAGGGACACTGAGCTGTGCTGCCCCTCACCAGTATCCCGGGGGCGGGTCATAAACAGTTCTTTCAGTTTTTATTTTGATGACCCCCTGTACTCCCTCCAACCACTTCTATATGCTTCCTTTCCTCATGGTGAGTCCCTGGGTAGTGCCAGTGGTTGAAGTGCTTGACTGCTTGCTAACCCGAAAGACTGTAGGTTTGAGTCCACCCAAAGGCACCTTGGAAGAAAGGCCTGGTGATCTGTTTCCCAAAAAAAATTGACCACTGAAAACTCTATGGGGGCACAGTTCCACTCTGACACACATAGAGTCTCCATGAGTTGGAATCCACTCCACAGCAACCACCTGTGGCTTCCTTGTTGCAAAGCCTGTTTGCTCACACCTCTGCAGAACATCTGCCTCTTCCCACTGCCAGGATGAGTTCTCCCTTTCAAGGCTCCAGGGTCTTCCTGGAAGCTGGCTTCCATAGACCTTCCCCTCCAGTTTACCAGCCATGTTTGGGTGGGCTGATCCCTGGTGGCAGACAGAGCTGAGACTCAAGCTGAGATTTCTACCACATAGGAAAAAGGAAGAAGTAAAAACAAGCAAATGAAAAAGCCGTGCAAGATCCAATCCAACTTTTAAAAAACTGGATGTTCCTAAACAGTTCTCAACTATTCATAACTCAAATCCTTATGTTTAAATAAATTTTCCTCCCAGATACTTTAGATATTTGGATGCAAGTCAATTAGTTTCAAATCTTCCAACCTCCTACCTCCTAAAACATGTTGCTGAGGTTTGTTCAGTTATTCTTTCTAGAGCCACTCAAGGAGCAGCAGCTGCTGTTCAGACCCACGCCTGGCATGGGAAGCCAAGACCGAGCTCACAGACCCTGCCCTGGGCTTCACGAATGTTCAGTCCAGTGAGCTGCAGTGGAATTAGGATAGGCACTTACAGACCCTCTTGTGGACATAGGAACTTGCAGTCTTTGAACACTAGGTTGAAAACGTGGGACTTCTAGAGCTAAAGGAGAACAAGGAGACTTTGAAATGTGGTTCACAGAGGTCTTGCCATCATAATTCTGGGATGCAAGGCCTGTCTGCCTCAGAAGGGCATCAAAACAGAAATTACAGACAGATTTTTCAAAAGCAAAGAGAAAAACTGAGAACCAGGCCCAGAAATGTCTGCAGCTGGGGACAGGGACAGGCTCCAGCCCACATCTGTCGCTCCCTGTGTAATTTACAGTGTTCATCATCTGCTCTACACTATTCAGTGCTTGACTGCCATCCATGTGCTCTCTGGAACAATTTTAAATGACTTCAAGTCCATCTATGTGTTAGCTGGCCAATAAGCTAGTTAGGTAAATCTTTGGGCAGGATGTCTATTACCCTTCCTGTAATCCATCTTCTTGGGGCTGAGTTCAGGACCTCGTGTACATCAGAGTAGAACTGTGCTCCACAGGGTTTTCAATGGTTGATTTTTCAGAAGTAGACTGCCAGGACTTTCTTCTGCAGTGCTTTTAAGTGGAGACTGCTATTGTGGGCATGTGGTGGTTGTGGTATGGGGCATAGTGTTCTGTGGTCTCTGGTTAGTTTACTCAACCAGAAAAGCTCTATTTTTGTTTATATTTGGGGTTTTCATTTATTGTGTGAATAGCACACAGGACACATACAATTCTTTCAAATACTTCCATGCTTCTGGGCTGGAGACTCAAAGACAGTTCCAAACACCTTCCTTGTATACCATCACTTTACCAAATAAAGCTTTCATTGTGCAGAACAAGTGAATGATTTAAGTCATAACCCACCCAAATCTTTAAAATAATCAATTAGTTTCTAAAGGAATTCCTGTCTATTTGAAATACGTTTCATGAATTCCTCTTTTATCGGTAGCCATTTCTCTCTTCCAGTTTATTTGCAATTTTTTGATTCCAGTAAATGAAACTAAACTTGAGGCAGAGATGTGTAAGACACACAAATATAGCCATTTTTTTTAAAGGCTGATATAATTTCATTGTAACATATGTTTTGTCAAGATGTTGTGACATTATCTCAGAGTAGACTGACATAGTCCCCCGATTTTACAAAGTAAGTGTTTTGACTCAGCAAATGTTTCCTTCAGGACAAGCATTGAAAGTTGGCAAATCCATTTTTGCTTCAAAGCCTCCTGAATTACATAACATTCACCCCTAAAGAGGCAGCCAGACCACTGAGAGTTTGTCTTTGTTTAAATCATAGAGAGAAACTTAGAGTCTGATGATTACTCCTTTATGCAAAAGTCATGATATCCATCTGGTTCCTCTTTATACTCTCCCAAGAAAATGATCTGGAAGCCCTGATGGGGACTGCCACCAGGTGCTCCTAGAAACTCTAGGGTGGCAGTTCTATTCTGTCCTATAGGGTCGCTGTGCATCAGAATCATCTAGTCGGCCAAGGGTTTGTTTTCTTTGGGTGGAGGTGGTTTAAGAAGTTTATCTTCCTCTTGTTTGTAAAGCAAAATCCTAGCAAATGAACAAGAAATAGCTTTCTTACTCCAGATCACAATGTAACTTTGGTTATCTGATACTGGGGTCACTATGAATCAGAATTGACTTGATGCCAAAGGGTTTTTAATGTTGCTTGGGAATTATGAACTTGGCTCATCCAAGTTCCCTCTGAAGTCCAAGCATGTCCAGGGCAGTGTTGCTCCAGGGACTTCAGTACACATTAGATGAGAGCTCTCCAGGCTGGCTGTGCAGGGTAAGCAGCTCTTGGAAAGGTCATAGACAAGTTATTTGTGTTCATGCAGAAGCTTGGACTGAGGTGCCTCATTGCTCCTCTTTTATGAGTCATCCAGGAGTTTCTGCTGTCCCTCACAACTCACTGAGGAGGTTCTTTTCTATATCAGTGGGGGGCTTTCGTCTATTGCTAAGAACCCCAGGCAGTAGACATTGCTCTCAGCTGGCAGTGAGGCATAGATGCCAGGTCTAATCACCACAGTAGAAAGTTTGGGTCGCTGGGTTCCATGGTCACTCTCTGAACCCTGGTTAAAGTGCCCTTGTTTAGAGATGGTCTGGTTGAGGCTTTGAGTGAGAAACAGCATAAACTTAGGCTGAATCCAAGCCACCTAAACCCACTGATCCTGGGCAGCCTATTCTCTTACACTCTGCTGTTGTTGTTATTAGCAGCCTTTGAGTCAGTTCTGACTCATAGTGATCCTGTAGGCCAGAGCAGAACTGCCCCCATAGAGTTTCCAAGGAGCACTGGTTGGATTTGAGCTGCTGACCTCTTGGTGAGCAGCCACAGCATTTTACTACGACACCACCAGGGCTTCCTCTTGTATTCTAGCAGAGATAATTCTTGGTTTAAACAGGATATTTTGTTGTTGTTGTTTTATTTTCATGTTTTCTCTATTTAATTTAGAAACGTGATCCACCAGCAACCTAAAGTTTGAGAAACATTAACTGAGAGTTGTGGTTCTTAATATTTGGGAAGGAAATCACGGATCCTTTTGGGACATTGATAAAAGTACTGGAATTTCAGAAACATACTAAATAAAATATGCTTGGTTTTGAACATTTGCGCTTTTTATAACATACCTGATTGATCGAAACAATGAAACAGTGAGTAAACTGTATTCAGGGTCAAGAGACTCCAAGGCTTGGCTCTGATACTAAGCCTATGAATTCAATCTTCTATCTCATAGAACTCTTATGAGGCACAAATGGGATTTTATGATGTGTATTCAGGTACAAGATTCACTTATTATGAAGGCAATAATGTATACCATGACACATATTCAAAGATCCTTGAAGTTTAGCATCTCTTGTAAACAAGTTAATGTTAAATTATTCTTACGAAGTTAATGTTATGCATATCCATTGCCCAGCATAATTCCTGACACATAAATCCCAGTGTATTTGCACCTGTTGCATTAATAAATATAGGAATGAGTAAGTGATGGAGTGAAATTTTCAGAGGCAAAAGTGCATGTCCTGTGTTTCAGGACAGGGTAACTGGGCTTTCACTGCAGCCCTCCACCAAATACCAGTTCATGCTCACACCTGATTGGCTCAGGTGGGCTTGGGGTGGCCCCAGGCGCTGTGATGGAAGTATGTGGCCCAGCCGTTGGACGCTGTGGTAGACCTAAGATATGGGGCTACCTGGCAGTGCCTTGGGTGGGTGAGGAGTACCAAGAGAGAAGGAAACTCTGGCACCTTTGTTCAGAGTTGGCCCTGATCTTTCTTCCCTGGTATGGTTCCAACCATTTCCAGGATAGTGAGCAGACCTTGGTGTGCCAGGGGATAGATGCCAGTGGCCACTCTGTTCAAGTGGAAGTCATGTACTTGGGAGCATTCTCTGTTATAACCACAGATACAGAGCCATTAGATCTCAATTTCTGCTTAGAGAAAAGATATCATATTTAGTACATCATTTTGCTTCCATCTAGGATGTACAGAATATCATTTGTACCCTAGCAGTTAAAAGCCTGTCAAACAACAAAATCATAATTCTTCTTGAACCCACAGGACAGCAGAAGTTGTAAGGCAACCACGTAGCCTGTGATCCAAGACGAGACTGGGTCTGCCAAGGAGAGATGGGATACAGGCACAGGCTTAGCGGTGCAGAGCATGGGAGGGAGAGATGTCAGGGGACCCACCACAAAAGTGGATAAGAAAAGGATACAGATGAAACTTGAACGAGCTGCAAAGGCTAAAGTTGGGCTAAGGGAGAGTATATAGAGTCTCAAGAGCCATAGCCGTAATGGAAGCTTGCATTCCCGTGTGGAGACTCCACCCATCCGTGCTCACTGATGAAAACTGGGACTAGCGAGGAGATGAGCGAGTCTTCCTCAGTGACGCAGACCTGCAGCAGGGGAGTGGCCAAATAATGAGTAGACACTCCCACCTCTAGGTGGTTGTTCTAGGTTGTCATGGAACCTGTTCTGGCTCATAAGGAACCGAAGAGTACAGAATAGAACTAAACCAAAAAAAGCAAACCCACTGCCCTTGAGTTGATTCCAATTCATAGCAACCCTATAAGACAGAGTAGAACTGCTCCATAGAGTTTACAAGGAGCACCTGGCAAATTTGAACTCCTGACTTTTTGTTAGCAGATGGAGCACTTAAACACTGTCACCGGGATTCCCAGAGTAGAACCGCTCCATAGGATTTTCCAGTCTGTGCCTCCTCAGAAGCAAGTAGCCAGAGCTTTCTTCTGAAGCCCCTCTAGGTTGATTCAAATCTCTAAACTTTTGGATAGTAGATAGGCACTTCACCATTTGTACGGCCCGGGGAGTACCCTCCCAAGAGATGGGGCTTAATTGCCCTCCCTTGAAGACAGGCTGGACTTACTGATTTACTTCCAACTAATAGAGTATGGAAAACGAATAAATAACTCGAGTGCAGAGTTACCATTACCAGAGATAAGTCGTGTTGATATGTATCCCCTGATGCACTGTTACATGAAGGATGCTTGACCTCTGTGGTAGTCATCCCACAAATCCATAGCCCTACCCTAAAAATGGAAACCCTAGTGGTGTAGTGGTTAAAAGCTATGTTGCTAACCACAAGATCAACAACTCAAATACCCCAGTTGCTATTGGAAACCCTATGGGGCAGTTCTACTCAGTCCTGTAGGGTTGCTATGAGTCAGAACTGCTTTACCTTAATCCTGAGAAAACAAGAAAACCCCAGCTGAGGGCCATTCTACACAATGCCTGACTAACACTCTTCAAAGATATCAAGGTCATAAAAAAACAAAGACCGAAAAGTTGTCACAGATGAGGTAAGTATAATGACAGATCCTAGAACAGAAAACGAGCGTTAATAGGAAACTGGTTAAACCCAGATACAGGCTGAAGTTTTGTATTTTACCAACGTTACTTTCTTAGATTTCATAACAAAGACACCTAGTAGTTGCCAGGAGCTGGGGGTGGGGGACAGTTTCATTATAGAGGGAAAGGCAGTACCTTTCTGAGGTGAAAAACATGTTCTGTATGCAATCTACAGGTGTTTGGCAAACACGTATTGAATGAGAACCTTGAAAAGGTGAATTTTATTGTATGCAAATTATAGCTCAACAAACCTGACTTTAAAAAAATTAGTATATCACTGTTGGGGATTTCTATGAAGGTGAGGATTAGCAAAGAATGGAAGGAAAAGCCTACTCTTTATGAAAATTATCACTCACCTCTCCCTTTCTTCTTAAGAATCTCACTTTCAGTACAGGGCTGGGGGTATTCTATTTACCTCACATTGTTAGGTCTTTAAACGAGATGTGTGGGAGACGGGCAACTGCTCGTTCTCGGTGACACAGAGGGAATATTTATCTCAGCAGCTCTGCCACAGAAAACACAGCAGAGAGTCCACGTTGCCGCAGAAGCTCAGTGGGTAAGGCAGGTCAATTTCTCCTCAACCTACGCTGCTTCCTGTGGGTAAAAGAACAGAGCAGTGCTCACAGTGATTCCTGACTCCTTAAAGCAGAGGGAGGAGAGATTTTTAAAAGATTTTAAAAATAACATATGTGCAAGACATAAAATTAAAATGCAAGATAATTTACAGTTATTAATAAGATTCCCTTTCATCCCTGTCACATAGCCCCTGGAGGTAACCAGCTTCGTGAATTTCTTCTGGATCTCTTCAGAGATATTCTATGCAGAGACGAACACATGCATGTACTGGTTGTGTGTGACACGTTTCCTCCCTCACTTTTTACTCTTTTTGTTGTTTAAAAAATAAATAAATAAAAACACCCGTATCGTTACAAGATGAATTTGAGGCAGTATATTACAAAATGTTTGAAATAATAGCTTAAGAAAGTCAGATTAGAAAAAAAAGAAAAAAAGAACTAAGTCCAAGTGAGGCATTGGTAGTTCAGTGGTAGAATTCTTGCCTTACAGGTAAGAGACCCAGGTTCAATTCCGACCAAGTGCACCTCACCTTAGAAGTAGCTACCACTGGTGTCAGTGGAGGTTTGGGCATTGCTAGGATGCTGAACACGTTTCAGCAGAGCATCCAGACCAAGACAGACCAGAAGAAAGGGCTGGTGACCTAGTTCCAAAAATAAGCCACTAAGAAGCCCAGTGGACCACAGTGGTCCAATTTGTACCAATCATGGGGTTGGGGCAGCATGTACTTCTACTGTGCAAGCGGTTATCATACAAGACGGCCCTAACAACAGCAGTCAGCCAGAGGTTAGGTTAGGATAAAATGTTTGTGTCCTAAGATGCCACCCATCCAAATAGGTGGACTACTAATGTGACTGTGAGCTTTCTAGCACCTGGCACAAACAAGAAAATATAAGCAATGACATGACCATAGTGCCCATAACACAGAAACTGCCAAGCCAAGCCAAGTGCCGTCGAGTCGAATCCGACTCATGGGGACCCTAGCAATTAATTTTTTCTATGTTGTTATAATAATCTTAAGCTAGTTAATTAAGACAAAGTGAAACACCACCACAAACATAAAAACATCACCACCTGGTTCTAAGACCTGACAAAAGTATCTGTGGATCTGTACATCCTCTTTTTTGAAAACAACTAATAGAATACCCTGGAGTTCTCCTGGTGGTTGATGCACTCAGCTGCTCACAGGTCACCCAGTGCCTGGGGAAAAAGAACCGATGATCTTCTGAAATATTAGCCACTGAAAACCCTACAGAGCACCACTCTGCTCTGACACACATAAATTACCATGAGTTGAAATTTAAGGTAACTGATTTAAAGGAGTAAAAATCTTCAGCATCCTCAGTTCACCTTGTTTTTTACTTTATATACCTTGGAGATCAGTCCAGATATCTGTCTATACAGAGTTGACTCATTCTTTGGAACAAAGAGTTCCTGGCTGCATACCGTCAATTACATGGGCATGCCTGTTGTACCCACACAAGGATGACCTATTTCACCAGCCCCTTCATGATGGGCATTTAGAGCGTTTGCAGGATTTTGCTCTTTCAAATTATACTGTCATGAATTCCTCAGGCTCACATCTGCAAATACCCATGAGGTAAATTCCTGCAAGTGGATACGCTGGGTCAGTGTATGAGGGCTACTCTTTATTTTGAAACCCAGGTGGCAGAGTAGTTCAGTGTTGTGTCTGCTAACCAAAATGCCTGCAGTTCAAATCCACCAGGAAATTCTTGGAAACTCTATAGGGTAGTTCTGTTCTGACCTATAGGGTCACTATGAGTTGGAATTGACTTGACAGCAGTGGTTTCCTTACTGCAAAATTGCTCCTCATGGACCCAACCGAATCAGTGGCCACTGAGTTAATGTCAGCTCACGGCAATCCCATATATTAGACTAGAACTATGCTCCATAGGGTTTTCAAGGCTATGACCTTTCAGAAGTATCTCGCCAGGCCTAACTTCTGTGGTACCTAAGTGAGTTCAGACTCCCAACCTTCTAGTTAGTAGGCTATCGCTTAACTGTTGGTTCCAGGTAGTGACTCCTTCTTGTGGACAGTAGTAATTTACCTTTCTATCCCCATTCTGCTTCCCCACCTCACCCCACTCAGTATGTGATCCCACTCTGATTGTAAGACACAGCTATCAGCAGCAAGTTTGAGCACTGACATATATGTTTAAAAGAAGAGCTTTCTGTTTTCTGTGACCTGTGTATTCATATCCCTTGTCTATTTTTTAAAATTGAATTGTTCAGTCTCTATTTACCAATTTTGCAGAAACTTGTTGCTTGTTAGGAAATGAAGAAACTTGTTGCTTGTTAGGAAATGAAGAAACTTGTTGCTTGGTGGTGTAGTTGTTGAGTGTTACAGCTGCTAACCAAAAGGTCAGCTGTTGAAATCTGCCAGGCGCTCCTTGAAAACTCTATGGGGAGGTTCTCCTCTGTCCTACAGAGTCACTGTGAGTTGGCATCAACTCAAAGGCAGTGGATTTGGCTTTGGTTTTTAGTGTTATATGTTAAGGCAATCATCCCTTTGTGCTGTCAATTTTTATGTTATTTTTTTAATCTCTTATCTCTTGACTCTGTTCATGGATTTTTTTTTTCTTTTTTTGCCATGTTGAAAAATTTTACTTGTATGTAAGACAAGTAAATTTGTCAATAGTTTCTTTTTGGCTTTATGTATTTGGGGTTATATTTGGTAAGGCCTTCACTACTCAAACTCCACCGCTTTCTTCTAGTTCTTTTGTGTTATAGCTTGCAACTTATTTAGTACTAAAAAGGAAAGCAGGACTTCAAATTTGTCTTCTTTATGATGGCACCCAGTCATCCCAACAGTGACTAATCCCTCTATGCCCTTTCTAATTTGAAATGGGGATGGGCAGCTTCTTGAACTAAAGGAACCCATGGTAATTTACAAAGACTTTTGGTGCAGTGGTTAAGCCTGCTAAGCCAAAAGTCAGCAGTTCAAATCCAACAGCTGCTCCTTGGAAACCCTACATGGCAGTTCTACTTTGTCCTATAGGGTCACTATAAGTTAAAAATGACTCAGCAGCAGCAGGTTTGGTTTGTTGTTGTTCTTGTTGTTTTCTTTTTTCTTTTGACTGCATCTTAGGTAGCAAGGGAGCCAAGGACTCCAAATGAGACTGTCAGAAAAGCCAGTTCAGCCTGATTCAATGGGACAGACACTTGAGTTGCTGGGAGCCTTTTGGTATCCTGCCATCGAATGAAGACGTTACAGACTTGTGTTCTCATTTCTCACCATGCTCTGGTGAGACAAAATTCCAAAATACGCTGTTCCTTTACTTTGAGGGACTTTCCACCAGATGCTCCTTGAAAACTCTATGGGGCAGTTCTACTCTACCATATAAGATCGCTTTCAGTTGGAATTGACTCCATAGCAATCGGTTTTTCTTTTTTTTCCTTAGGAGGATGTTTCTGCAGAAAATGAGCTCTTCTCTAACTATTCCACTAGAGGGCGCTTCAACTATACTTACATATTTACATATGCACGAATACACAGCCTGTGTTGATGAGGGTCGCACACATACATGGAAAAGCGGTGGCTTTTTCGTGGATAAGTAGGCACGAGAAGCACAACTGGACCTTTAATTTTTGCCAACTCCTTCCTCAATCAGTGAACTGCCATACCAACACTGATTCCTACTTTTAGCGACCCTACAGGACAGAGTAGAACTGCTCTATAGAGTTTCCAAGGAGCACCTGGTGGATTCCAAGTGCTGGCCTTTTGCCCAGGAGTGTGGGAAATGCAGAGGTGACCTGAATCTAAACTGTGAGCAGTGATAGGAATTCTGGCATCGAGGTTGTCGCTCTCCTTGCTCCCTTTGCCGGGACGCGGGAAGATCTGGACTTTCAGGGATCCTCTGAAATACAAGGAAGAAGGAACGGGAACTTAACTAAATAGTGCACGAGACTGCAGGCAGTGGGAGGTAGTCATAAATGGGTTAACGCCCCAGAGGGGCCCTAAGGGCTGTAGAAGTAGAGTGAAGGCAGCACAGCTGCTGAGCAAATCAAGCAGTTTGGGATCTGGCAGTCACTGGGGAAAAATTAAAAGATGTGGATTTAAAAGGAAGGGAAGTAGATTTTAAAAATTACTTTTAAGGAAATACTCGAGGTAGAACACATAAGAAACCAGGAAGTGGATAGTTCGATGAGAGGAGCCTGAAAACTTACAGAAGGAAGAGGATAGAGGTCCACCAACTGATTATACAGTTAAAGAGAGAGAGAAAAAAAAGACCTCCAAGAAACCCTGGTGGCATAGTGGGTTAAGAGCTACATCTGCTAGCCGAAGGTCGGCAGTGAAAATCCACCAGGCGCTCCTTGGAAACTCTGATGTCTAGTGTTGCCCAAGACTCAGACCCGGCTCAACAGCAGTGAGTTTGGTTTGGTTTTTTGGCAGGAGACAGTGGAAACCCTGAGGGCTTATAAATTAAGTGTTACATCGGCTAACCGAAAGGTCAGCACTTCAAATCTACGTTCCCCTTGGAAACTTGATGGTGTGGTTTCTACTCTGTCCTCTAGGGCCACTATGAGTCCTAATTGACTGGATGGCAATAGGTTATATGGGTTTTTGTTACTGATGGTAAGGAGTCCAGGTGGCACAAAGGCGAAAGCGCTGGGCTCCCAACCAGAGTATTGGTGATTCTGAGTTACCAGTCCCTCCCCAGGAGAAAGATGTAGCGGTCCGCTACTCTAACAGAGTTATCGTAAGTCAGAATCCATTTGACAATAAGTTTATGAGAGACAGTGAGCAGCGACATTTAAACTTTGCTGAGTATTACAATCAGCTGGAAAGTTTTTTTTTTAGAAAAAAAAAAAGAAAAGAAAAATCGTGATTTCTAGGGCTGGGACCCAGACATAAATTTTCTCCCCCCCACCCCCAAGTTCCCCAAGTTGTTCCAATGTGCAACTAAGCCTGAGAAATAATGGCCTGGATCAGTGGTTCTCGGGCTGGAGCATACATCAGAATCATCTGGAGGGGAGGCCCTGTTAAAACACGTGTTGTTGGACCCACCCCAGCACTTGTGCTTTGGTAAATCCAGGGCAGGGCCCCCTAAGTTGAATGCTTGAAACATGGTTAGTTGAAACTGAGATTTGCTGTAAGTGTAAAATAAACAGATTTTAAAAACTTAGCTCGAATACAAAATACCTCACTGTTTTTATTATCAAAATTACATGTTCAAATAATAATATTTTGAACCCAATGAGTGAAAATATAATGCATTATTAAAGTTAATTTAACTTGTCCTTCTTTTTTCAAATATTGGCAGCTAGGAAAAGTAAAATTACATGGACTATACCAGCAGAGACCAATTACATATTGGACTGTCTTGTTACAGATGAACATTTCACAAGTGATAATGTATTCATTGTCAAAAAGAACATTTCAAGATCTATTCTGAAGTACTGTACTGTCAGGGATAGCATAATATCCATAAACCTACAAGGAAGAACAATTAATACAACTGTTAGTCAAATTTACACACCAAACATGAAGGCCAAAGATGAAGAAACTGAAGATTTTTACCAGCTTCTGCAGTCTCAAATTAACTAAACATGATCAGGATGCACGGATAAGTACTCGTGATTGGAATGCAAAAGTTGGAAGCAAGGAAGAATCGGTAGTTGGAAAGTGATAGAAATGAGCCCGGAGATCACATGCTGGCGTTTTAAAGACCAACAACTTCTTCATTGCAAATACCATTTTTCACCAACATAAATGGCAACTATACCCGTGGACCTCACCACACAGAATACACAGGAATCAAATCAGCTATATCTGTGGAAAGAGACAATGGAAAAGCTCCGTATCAGTGGTCAGAACAAGACCAGGTGCTGACTGGGGAATAGACTACCAATTGCTCATATGCAAGTTCAAATTGAAACTGAAAAAAATTAGACCAAGTCCACAAGAGCTAAAGTACAACCTTGGGCAAATGTTACTGGGATTTAGAGACCATCTCCAGGAGAGATCTGATGTGTTGGACACTAATGACCAGAGACCAGGTGAGCTGTGGAATGACTTCAACCGTGAAGAAAGCAAGAGGTCATTAGAAACACAGAAAAGAAAGACAAGGCCAAACGGGATATCAAAAGAGACTCCGAAACTTGCTCTTGAACAAAAGGGAGAAATGATGAAGTAAAAGAACTGAAAGCAGACTTCAAAGTGCAGCTGGAGAAGACAAAGCAAAGTATGAGGACTGCCAGTTAAGTTCATGAACTCATCCTGGAAAAAGTGCTGCATACCTCGTTTCTGATTATCACTGTGGTTGTCTTTGAAGGACGCCCCTTGGGAAGTGACGTCAATGCCTAGTCCACTCCTCAGAGCAATTTTGGAACTCTTTTTCTGGAATGGCTATCAGAGATGTTGTGGTATTACCCTTGATGTCGTATTTTCTTTATCTTCAGGAAAAGAAAAAAGTCACTGGAGGCCAGAGCAGGTGAGCAGGGGCAGCATTCCAATACAGTTATTGGTTTACTGGCTAGAATCTCCCTCACAGATGACTATACAATTAAGTTTGCAAACTTGCCACCTTTCCACCATGCACACAGGTCATTTCAGAAAGAGTTCCAAAATTGCTCTGAAGGGTAGGTAGACTAGGCACTGGCATTGGTGCACAGCTTCCCAAGGGCATACTTTGAAGGTGGCTGTAGTAATATTTAGCAATGAGGTATGCAGCACCTATAAGAATTAAGTGCACAGACTTAATTGTCAGTCCTTGAACTCACCAAAATAGAATGTAGACTATTTTCTGTATAAACTATGTTATGGCATTTGAGCTTGATGTTCTTAAGACCAATGTCCCCACAGACCTAAACTCAGCAATTCAGTCCCTTGGAAAGTTTGGATGTGTTTGTGCACACAGAAACTTGAGAGGGAGTGTTCTCCAGCATATTCTTTGTGTGTCATGATGTGATAGCCCATGAGAATGGAATGTGCATGGACTTGGAAGTTTCCAGATCTGGGTGTGAGGCTTGGCTTTATGGCTAGTCGATTGATTGCATGATTTTAAGCAAATAACTTCATTTGGTCTGTGACATGTGTTTGTAATCTCTAGTTTTCAGGGCCACTGTGAGGATTATTGAGTTACAGAGGCTATATCCAGCCACTGAGCCAAGGCATAGGAACCAGAAGAACACAAATTTTGTTGCCTTTTTGTGATTTTGAGCAAGTTGCCACACCTCTCAAATTCTCCATTTCCTTATCTGTGGTCTAAATTCATTGCTTGATAGTCAACTCCAATTCATAGTGGCCCTGTAGGACAGAGCAGAACTACCCTATAGAGTTTCCAAGGAGTACCTGGTAGATTTGAACTGCTATCCTTTTTTTTTTGTTAGCAGCCATAGCACTTAACCATTATGCCACCAGGGTTTCCTATTTGTAGACAAAGGATGACAATAACACCTTGTTAGGCCATGGAGTTCCTGTGTGGTACAAATGGTTAATGTACTCAGCTTCTAGGCTGCTGATCAGAAGTCTGGAGATTCATATCCATCCAGATGTGCCTTGAAAGAAAGACTTGGTGATCTAGTTGTGAGAAATCAGCCACCCAAAACCATATAGAACTCAGTTCTACTCTGACATATACAGGGTTGACACAAGTCACAGTCAACAGCAACTGGTAGTGGTGTTAACCCATTGTGAGGCTTAAGTAGCGTCATTCATATAATGGTCTTAGCACAACACTCAATAAATTCTGACAACTACCATATAAAGCCCACAGCTCAGACTGAGTGTTCAGGAAATGTTGGATCCTTAAAAGATCCATCTTGTATCTGTCCTGGAAATAAATCAATGAAGAGAACACATACACACCATTATATCAGTTTACTCTGTGTAATAAAATCAAGAGTTTCTCGTAAGCAAAGTGAACCATTCTTGATGAGGTCAGGTACCATTAATACTCAGCTCCCAGGCCAGGAGGCTCAGGAATATTGGTGACACGTGCCCACGGTGTGTCAAGGTTTCAGCTCTGAGACATGCACATGTGCCTTGCTGGGCTATAGGTTCAAGTTAATAGTGCAGGGGCTCCCTGAGCATCATGGGTTAGAGACAAATTCACCAGGTGGCCCTGGCCTGGGTTGACTCCAACTAGCAGAGCAGAGAAACTCCCTGCAACAGGCAGAGGGCCAGGGGTCAGTGATCTTCACTGACCCTTTTTTCAGATAATTCAAGGACCAGCTTTCAAAGAGGAAGAGAATTGGGGTCAACACTTCAATTGACTCCTGGAGGATGTGCCCTGTCCCTCACTCCAGTTAAATGAACATTTGCAAAAAGACAGATGCACACAGGGACAAGGTCTAGTAGAAGGACTCTCACACACAGCCGCTGTCTTAGATGAGTTCAGTTGATCTCAGCCATCCAAGCCCATTCTCTTTTATCAAGAGGCTGAAGTCTGGCATGATTGTCCCCTCTTGGCACACAGAAAACCTCCTCAATGAAACCATCCTGCATCTCGCCTAGCCAAACTGTGTAAGCAGCCTGTTCAGTTGGTGAGGACTTGTTCAGTGGGAAAGCAAGGACATTTCCCTACTCTCTGCCAGAAGGCCACTTACCCACAGGAAGATTTAGAAAGATTCCATTCTACATCTGTTTGATGGATAGAACTGTGCAGCGTGGGTGAGGAGAGGCAAGAGCTGGGATGAGAACCATTTGCTCCAGAGGTAGCGTCAACCCTGTGTCAAGCTCAAGGAACTAAGCCAAAATCAGCCATGTTCACAAAGATGAAATGATTACCATTACAGATTGGGAGGAAAAAAGCTGAGAAGTATCTATCATTTCAACTTATGCGTAAAAAGAGGAAAAAAGAAAAAGGTTTTTAAGCTCCGCCATCAATTGCTTCGCTTTAATTGTCTGTGTGATTATGATGTCACTGCTGCTGCTCAGCATTTAGCAGAAGTATTAAAGTATATTAGATCTCTACTGGGGCTTAATGACAACAGAAATCAACCCAATTCATAAGGCAATTATTTATCTGATGACCTTTAACAAAGTAGTGAGTTTTTCTTCAAGATTTTTACAGTGATTGATACCTTCAATAAACTAAGGTCTCTCCCCTCCCCGTAATCAACTGTTGATATCTAAATGTCATGAAACCAAAAGCTGTGAAATTAATCCTGCTGTTCGGGAGGTGGAAATGGAGAGACTGAGATGAGATCGTGGGTCACTTTCATGTTATGCTAGTGCACCTTTATGACACAAATTACAGGAAATATTAGCAAACTCGAAGCCTAATGAACTGCTGTGATGATAAGGAAGCCTATTATGGAGCATGGAGAGTTTGTGAGGAAGGGTCAATGTCAATTTCTTTAATGCACCACTGCTATGAGTCGGATCCGACTCGACGGCACTTGGCTTGGCTATGAATGCTGAGTGATGTTGGGAGGACTTCTATCCCAACTAGCTGTGACACCAGGGACAACTTCCTTGGAAATCTGTGCAGCTTTAAATCTGTTGTAAAGAGGGTGTTGGACCAGCCTGTCACAATAGGCAGGCTCCCGTAGGTGCTCACATGTAGGAGTCTGAAATGCCACTGTAGTTTCTACTCATGTGTGCGTTTGTGTCACTGTAATCAGTGACTGTGCTCAAAAACACTGAAACGCGGATTGTCATTCTCATCCTTGATTTATAAAGAAGAATGCTGCGGCCAGAGGAATGCGCTGCTTTGCAGCAAGACTCACGCCTAGCCTGGATAAAATGAAAAACAGATTTCTGGTACCTTGATGTTCTAATAGCAAGCTAGGGAAAAGATTTCAAGAGTCGAGCTGCTTTGTTACAACAAAGCTGGCGTCCAGAGGCGTTCGTTGTTGTTAGTTACTGTTGAGTCAATTCCAACTCATGGTGACCCCATGTGCAGAGCAGAAGTGCCCCCAAAGGGCTTTCAAGGCTCTGACCTTCCGGAAGCAGATTGCCAAGGCTATCTTCCAAGTCACCTTTAAATCAGAGCCACACCCACTGCCATCAAGTCAATTCCTAGTCATAGCAACCATATAGGTTAGAGTATGTAAGTGCCCCATGGAGTTTCCAAGGAGTGCCTGGCAGATTCGAACTGCCAACCTATTGGTTACAGACATAGCACTTAACCACTAGGCAAAAATCACCTCTAGGTGGGTTCAAACTGCCAAACTTTCAGTTAGTAGGTGAGCACTTAACCATTTACACCACCTAGGGACTCCACCTTGAGGTGTCCTCAAGGTCATCAGGTATTCATGGCAAAGCTGGAGAGAACTACTTCATTCCCCATTGTGTGGTCCCTTTCTCTGCCGTCTGGCCTGTCCATTGTTTTCCAGTCTTACAATCCTCTGTTTGCATCCTTCACACTATACACATCCAAACATACAGGAAATTTTCTTTTTCTTTTATTCTGTTTCCTAGACTTGAGCTCTGACCAGCTAGCAAGTCCATTTTGGTTTCGCCCAGTGTCAGACCAAAAGAGTTCTGTTAAAAGAGATGCTTCATCACGCCATGCTCAGGAGCTCTGTTCTGGGAGAACGGAGCTCTCTGTTTAAAATAAACAATCTTTTCAATGAGATGTTCAATGTTTCCTTTTTTATATCCCGTCTTTTTCAGGATGTGGCCTCAGATCTGTTAACTTGACCATCGGTTCTATTACATGTTCAGAAACTGTATTCTGAAGCTTCTTCTTCAATCAAGATGAGATAATATGTTGAATTTTGCAGTGACTGAGGTTAGTTCACAGCTGAGTTTCAGATTCACAGTGCAAGGCCTTTTCCTCCAGCTCAGGCTGTATGATCAGTGAGCAGCCAGTGATTCTCAAACCTGGATGCATGTTAGAATCACCAAGCAGCCTTTAAAATATGCCCATGACAGAGCTCCACCCCAAGAGATTCTGACTTCATTGCTCTGGGCCCACGGAGTGGAATAGTTTGAATGCTCCCCCAGCTAATTCCAATGTGCGGTCAGGAATGAGAATCCATAAGCCCTAAGGAGAAGAGTTTTACTGACGAAACCAGCCAACACCAAAAGAAAAAGGTGACAACCCAGATTCAGCTAAGAACTATCCTTAGGCGTGAGATACAGAAACAATAACTAGATGGTCTTCTCATATCACATAGGATGTACCCGTAGCCCTGGTCATGGTACTCAGGCCGAGCACACAAACTAACAATTTCATGCTCCTCCTTAAAATATTTCAGTGATTCTCCATTGTCTGGGAATAAAATAAAAAAACTAATAGCACACCTATTCTGGTTACCATGCCTGTGTAACAAACCACCCCAAAATATCAACCATCTTATTATGCTTAGGGATTCCATGAGTCAGGAATTCAAATAAGGTATAATGAGAATAGCTTGTGTGTGTAGCAGTTTCTGGAGTCTTAATGGGAAAACTCAAGATCTGGGAATGGCTTGACAGAGGTAGTTAGAACTGTCTGGAAGTGTCTTCATTCACTTAGACAGTTGATGTTGGCTGTCACTTGGGGTCTCAGCTGGAGCTGCTGATCTGATCCCCTACATGTGGCCTTTCTATGCTGCTTGGACTTCCTCATAACACGGTGGCCTCAGGATTGTTGGACTTCTTACCCAGTGGCTTTGTACTCCAAAAGCAGGTGTCCCAGTGAACAAGGCAGAAGTTGCACTGCCTTTTCTGATCTAGTTTCGGAACATACATAGCATAGCATCATGTTCATTGTACTCCATTTGTCAAAGCAGTCACAAGCCCTCTCAGTTTCAAGGAATGGGAAGAGGGAGGATAAGTCCTACTTCTAGATGGGGGTCACATTGTAGAAGAACAAGGGGGAAGGGGATATTACTGCAATTATATTTGGAAAATACAACCTGCCATGGTAGTGTACAAGGTCCTAAGATATCTCTCTGGCATCCCGTTTTCTTACTCTTAGGCTAGCCACGTTCGCTGCAGTCAGTCTGAGGTATTTGCAGTTTCCAGAAGAGAATGCTCTTTCATGACACCCTTCTCCATGTTTTCCCATCTCTCTAGAATGTCTTTCTCACAAATCCACCTGCCTAATTCTCCTCTCTGCCCTGTAGGACTGGACTCAAGCATCTCCTCTCAGAGAAGGCATTTGTGTTGGCTTAGAATTTCACTACTGCTTCTCTGTGTAGCTGTGCCACTGTTTGCTAGCCTCGGGCTTGACCTTCATCTCAGTATGTGGTGTCTGATGATTCACGTTATGCTCCCTCAATAATCTAAATTTCGTCAGGGCAGGGGCTCTTCCCTTTTACCTCCCCAGCACTTAGCAGTGTTTACCATACAGCAGGCATTCAAAAAATAGTAGCCTTTACTATATGGTTCTTATTACTACGAGGCAGAAACCCTGGTAGTGTGATGGTTAAGTGCTATAACCACTAACCAAAAAGTTGGAAGTTCAAATCTAGCAGATGCTCCTTGGAAACTCTACGGAGCAGTTCTACTCTATCCTATAGGGTCACAATCAGTTTGAATTAACTTGGTTGGTTGGTTGGTTTTTATGAGGGACATATGCCTTATACAAACTTAAATTGAAAAATCATAGTTGCTTCCTAGATGAAGCTTACAATATTTCTCTAACATTTCAGAAGTTACAAAATCCTGTGGGGACAGCGACTCAAGAGGCTGTGGGCTTTCACTGCAGCACAGTCTTGTTTCTTAACCCTAGGCCGCTATTTACGTCTCTCTTGGCATCTCATTTCCATTACAAAAACGCGTCCCTTGAGTGTTAGTGAATAAATTTGTTAATGGTGGTAAAGTGCTTGGAGGATGGAAAGAGCTCTGTGTGAGCTAAATATTATTATTAATAATGCTGTTAATGACAGAGAATTCACTTCCATGGCACTTCTCCTATTCGGCTGTACAAAGTTGAAAATTGGTTGTGTTAAATTGGCTTACCTGCTCCATTTGGCCCTGTCAGGAAAATCAATGAGATACACATGAATATTCTCCAGTGTACACAGCCATTTTGAAAGTTAGACAATCATCAATATTTATTGTAAGCAGTTATGGAGGAAGTGGATGAATATTTAACACACAAGACTATTTAGGTATTATTAAATATAATATACTTGACCAAGCAAATTTGGAAGCTATATTTTGGTATTACTTCAAAACAGAAAATCCATATTTTTAATTAGGTACATGGGAGTGTTTGAGAAGCTGTCACTGGAAAGGTCTTTGGAATTTGAAGGCAGAGAACAAATTCTGAATAGCAAATCTACATGGTACCTTTACACTTTACACCTACCCAGAAACTTCAGAAAATTGGAAGACATTGATTCTAGAGTCTTCCTGATTTTATTGATTGGACAGCATCCTAATAGCAGATGTAGGAAGTTTTCAACATACAGTCACACATGTTTCCAAAGGCTATAGGCACACCCATATTAAGACTGATGGCACACCCTGAAGGAAGAGACATAGGTAACTTTAGTTGTAAGAAATGGACTGTAATTCCAAAAACATCAGCAAGTTCACGGATTAGGAACCTGTGGAGAAAGTATTGCAGTAGGAAGTGAAGACATGTAGATCCTAGTCCAGTCTCAGCTACTAACTCTCTGTGCAGTCTTCAGAAGCGATTTCATCTATGGGATCCTTGGGTTCTTTTTTTTTTTTTAAATCTATTAAATGAACTACATCTTGAAAGCCTTTTCCTATAGCTAACTTTCAATAAGGTAATGGATGTTGTATTGAACTCTGCATATGAATCTTCCCAGATTTATTTGACCTTACCTGATCATGCCAACCCCTATCAGCTCAGTGAAAAACCAAGACATTGGGCTTGAATGTGGCCTCCATTCTGGTGCAATAGGAGCCAAAGTGGCTATTGCACCCTAATCCAAAATGACCCAGAAACTTTGGCTTCTACCAGTACGTCTGGGTTCAGATGAAGGAACTTGATGTAGGACAGGGTTCACCAAACATTTTCTTTAAAGACAGCCAGATCATAAATATTTTAGACTGTGTAGGTCAGATGGCCCCTGTTGCAAATACACAGCTCTGTTGAAAGCAGCCATAGATGATTCTTCAACAAATGGCATGGATATGTACCAATAAAACTTTATTCATAGACATAAATATAAACTTCACACTCTTTTTTGTGTTACAAAATGTTATACTTTTGATTTTTTTACAACTAAGTTTTTTTTTATAGTTTTGATTTAAAACCGTAGAACCCATTCTTAGACTGAGAACTGTACAAAATCACCGAGGCTGCTTGAGATATGACTAAGAGGAGTAATGGTCTTGGGCCTGTATTTCCCTCTAAGAAAGGGTAAAAGAGGAAAGATAGGACACGTTCCACAAGGGCACCTTTTACTGCCCCCAAGATGAACACACTGGGGTGACAAAGGAGGTAAGACCAAGTGGATAACTATTCTTGTAGGCCGGTGTGACCTTGAGCCCTGCTATTCTTTCTGAGTTCTACTTCTGTTTGGCCAGAGAAAGGGCATCAGTTGCAGCCTGGAACTGTTAGCCAAAGTATAACTAAGCTAGGGTCTGGAAAATAGGAGAATGGTAGAGAAGAGGAGGTGGGAAGACCACCACCACTGAGTCTAGAACACAGGAACACAATCTATAAAACAGAAATGGCCCCATCGCTACACTGCCCTTAATTTCTAGATAGCGGCAGTAGCACAGAGGAAACACCTCTACTGGAATTGGGTAGAGTTCTGAGTCCTGTACTTGGCCCCTGGTGTTGACCCAGAAGATGGCCCCAGGAGGTGGCAGAGCCAGGACAAGTTGAGTGAGGATTCTCCCCTGTCAACATTAGGCTGTCCCATGAGGATCTGCTTACCTTCAGGCCTAATATAAATTTGATCATTATTGACTGTCTTGCAACCTTTTCGTGTTCTCCTTATGCAAGCCTTCTCCTCCATTACTCTTGGTAGGTTGCCATCTTTCCTTCTCTCCTCAAATCTGCAGCATACCTTCTCTACTCCTCTCTCTTAGCTGATGATGTTGTTTCCTGCTTCACTGTGAAAATAGGACTACTCCTAGGAGAACATGCAAAAATTCCCAGCATGAAATGTAACTGCCTCCTGACATTTGCCCCTGTATGTTCCGCCTTCCCTCTCTATCTGTAGATGAACATCCTGTACTTCATGGCCAACATCTCCACTTGTGCCCTGGGATCTCCCTTCTTTTAGTTGCCTCATGAATTTTTCCTTCATGTCAGAATTAGTCCCATCAGCATACAAGCATAGGGTTATTTCTCCTATCTTAAATATACTTCCTCTGTCTCTTTCTGAACTCACTTTCTTCCTCCAGCTACTGCCCAGTTTCTCTGCTTCCTTTTATAGGAAAGAATATCTCCAGTTTCTCTTCAACCCAATCAGGTCTTCACCATCACTACCCAACCCAGATTGCTAAATCATTCACATTGCTACCTCCAGTGGTGCATTCTTAGCCATCCCCTTAACCCATTAACAGAGCTTCTTTTTTTTTTATGATTGAATGGAAATGTACATTCCCATATAATTTGCATGCTCACCTATATGCAGCTCCCACTGCTCTCCCTGCCTGGTGACAGCACACCCCTCTTCTCTGCTCCATACATGTCCTATCCCTCCAACAGTCTCCTATCCCGTCCTCTCCACACACTTCCCTTCCTCCAGCAAGAGGTCGGCAGGATGACATCCTATAGGTGCACAGAACCATAAAATTCCCACAAGATATGGTCACTCTGCATCACCAAGTCGAATCCATTGCTGTCTGAAAAGTTGAACTTCATTGTAATTTATGGACAGGAGCAGCATCAGGGCCAGTGGCCATGCTCCCAGGGAAACCTCGAAGCCCCCAGACCACCAATTGTGCTCTTTTATTGGAAATCTCAGAGTGCACATCAATTTATTCTCTTGTTGCCAGTGAGACTCAACTTTGTGAGCTCCATCATGGTTATCACTGGTGGTGGCCGGCACCATCCGGTTCTTTTGGTCACGAGTTGATGTAGAGACCCATTCATGTGGGTCTTCTGGGTTCTCTTTTCCCCATGCCATTCTTGTCCTCGGAGATCATCCATTCCTGTTGAGTTGGGACCATTTGCTGTACCCTCAGATGGCAGCTTGGCAGCTTTTAAGACCCCAGACACCACTCACTCATGAGGGGTGCAAAGAGTCCTCATTAGCAAAATGCTATCTGTGCCAACTGGCCTCAATTTTGCCTGAGAGTATGGTCCCCGCCCTCCTGCCCCAGCTACTCTGTGCTTGCAATATTGGGTTAAGATGGGAGGAGTACTCAAATTGTGTTGAAGTCCAGTTATTTATTAATCTTCTTTCTAATATGTGCTGTCACCGATTTCACCCAACCAAGTTTCTATTAACTATCTAATCTAAACTCTCCCCACCTGAACTTCTATCCCTCCCAACCCTTGCAGCCATCAAAGAGTCTTTTCTTTTATGTATGAGTCTGTTTTTAAGTTCTTATTGTAGGGGTCTCATACAATATTTGTCCTTTTGCCGCTGACTACTTTCACTCAGCGTGATGTCCTCCAGTTAAAACCAGGTTAAGAGATATTTCCTGCTATCATCGTTGTTCTTTATCATTGCACAGTGTTCTATTGAGTATATATACTGCAGTTTATCTATCCATTCCTCTGTTGTTGCACATCTGAGTTGATTCCACCTTTTTGCTATTGTGGACTGTGCTGTGATGAACATTCATGTGCATATATCAGTTGATGTGAATGACCTTGATTCTGTAGGGCATATTCCAAGCAGTGGAATTACTGGGTCAAATGGTATATCTAGATTCATTTTTTTAAGGGAGTGTAGATCGCTTTCCAAAGAGTTTGCACCATTTTGCAATCCCACTAACAGTGTAGGAGAGTTCCAGCCTCCCCACAGCCTCTCCAGCATTGGATGTTTTGCATTTTGGGGATCATTGCCAACCTTGTTGGGTTGAGATGATAGCTCATTGTCATTTTGATTTGGATTTCTTTAACAGCTAATGATTGTGAGCATGTCTGAGTGTGTTTTTTGGCTGTCTGGATCTCCTCTTTAGAGAAGTGTCTGTCCATCTCCTTGACCCATCACTTAATTGGATGATTTATCTTGTTCTTACTTGTATTTTGTAGTACTTTATAGATTCTGGAGATCAGGTGTCTGTCTGACATAGAGTTGCCAAATATTTTTTCCCATTCTGTAGGTGGCCTTTTAATTCTATTAATAAAGTCTTTGGATGAGAAAAAGTGATTGATTCTTAGTAGTTCCCATTTGTCTATTTTCTCTTCTGATGATTGTAATTTGTTTGACAGATTTCGAAGTCTGTCTACATTGTGTATTAAACCTTCCATTGTTGTTCGTACTTTCTCTTGGATGAGCTTTATCGTTTTAGATTTGATATTTAGGTCTTTTATCCAGTTTGAGTTGTTTTTTGTATAAGGTGTAAGATATGGGTTTCGTTTTAATTTAGTGCAGATGGATATCCAATTTTGCCAACACCATTCATTGAAGAGATTATTTTTACCACAGTTTAATGTCTTAGGGCTTTTGTCAAATATCAACTGTTCATAGGCAGATGGTGTCAGTTCTGGGGTCTCGATTCTGTTCCACTGATCTATCTGTCTGTTTCTGTACCAGTACCAGGCTGTTTTGACTACTGCGGCAGTGTAATAGGTTCTAAGGTCAGGTAATGAGAGGCCTCCCAGTGTGTTCTTCTTCTTTAGTAATGCTTTGCTTATACAGGGCTTCTTCCCTTTCCAGACAAAGTTAGTAATTTGTTCCTCCACCTCACAAAAAACTGTCCCTGGAACTTGTACTGAGATGCATTATATAAGTAGATTGCTTTGGGTAAAATAGATATTTTCACAATGTTAAATCTTCCTACCCATGAGCAGCGTAGATTTCTCCATTTATGTAAGTCTCTCTTAGTTTCTTGTAGTAAGGGTTTGTAGTTCTCTTTGTAAAGGTCTGTTATTTCTCTGGTTAAATTTATTCCTAGGTACTTTATCTTCTTAGGGGCTATAGTAAAGGATATTGACTTAGTGATTTCTGCCTTAAGAATCTCGTTGGTACAAAGGAATCCTACTGATTTACTTATGCTTATCTTGTATCCTGAGACTTTGCTGAACTCTTCTATCACTTTGAATAGTCTCCTTATGGATTCTTTGGGATTCTCTGCATATACAGTCATATCATCTGCAAATAGGGAGATTTTTATTTCTTCTTTGCCAACACAGATGCCCTTTGTTCCTTGGTCTTGTCTAATTGCTCTGGCTGGAACTTCTAGTACAATGTTGACTAGGAGAGGTGATAGTGGGCGTCGTTGTCTGGTTCCTGTTCTCAAGGGAAACTGTTTCAGTCTCTCTCCATTCAGGATGATGTAGGCAGTTGACTTTGTCTAAATGGTCCTTTTCACATTGAGGAATTTGCAGTCCATTCCTAATTTGCTGAAAGTTTTTAGCATGAATGGGTGTTGGACTTGATCAAATGCCTTTTCTGCATCAATAGGCAAGATCAGGTGATTCTTGTCTTTTGTGTTATTTATATGGTTGATCACATTAATTGTTTTTCTCATGTTGAACCAGCCTTGCATCCCTGGGATGAATCCAACTTGGTCATGATCGTTTATTTTTTTGATATGTTGTTGTATTCTATTGGCAAGAATTTTGTTGAAGATTTTTGCGTGTACATTCAGGAGTGATATCGGTCTGTAGTTCTCCTTTTTGTTTGGGTTTTTCCCTGGCTTTGGTATCAGGGTTATGCTGGCTTCATAGAATGAATTTGGGAGTATTCCATCCATTTCTATACTGTGAAATAGTCTTAGTAGTATTGCGATAACTCTTCTCTAAAAGCTTTGTAGAATTCTGCAGTGAAGCCACCTGGTCCCAGGCTTCTTTTGGTTGGCAGTTTTTGGATGACTTTGTCAATCTCTTCCTTTGTGTTGGGTTTGTTAAGTTGTTCTGCTTGACCTTGTGAAAATTTTGGGAAGTGATGTGAATCAAGGAATTTGTCCATTTTCTCTAGGTGGGATTTTGATGCAGCTAATTTCTTCATCCTCCTTAAAACACTTATTTCACTTAACTTCTGGGCTACAACACGCCTCACATTTTTCACCTATCTGCTGATGGCTCGTACTCAATTCCTTTTGCTGGTTCTTCATTATTTCTCCCATCTTGGCGCTGGATTTCTGCTTGGAGTTCTTTTTGTCTCTACTTCTACTCACTCTCTTGGTGATCTTATCTAGCTCATGGTTTGAAATACCACAAGTGTGTAAGTGACTCACAAAGTACATCTCTAGCTTGAACTTTCCCCTGATACTGAGCTGCTGACTAGACCTCCAGCCTTAAATGCTCAGTGGGCATCTCAGATTTAATAAGAACAAAGAAAGTCCCTCTCTAGTCTTTTCCACTCCAGTTGAAGGCAACTCTTTTCCATAAGTTTTTCACTCCAAAACCATTGCAGTCACACTTGACCCCTGTCTTTTCATTCTCCACACACAATACATCAATATATTCTACTGGCTCTGCCTTTAAAATTTATCTAGAATCTGACAATTTCTCACCAACTTCAATGATACCATTCTGGCAGCCATAATTTTCTTTTGGTAATACAAATAGTTTTCTAACTGGTTTATTTGCTTCCACTTCTTCCACCCACTGTCTACTCACTAATTCTCCCTTATACAGTAGCAAAAAGAAAGAAAGAAAGAAAACTCTCATTTACAATAGGAGTTATTCTTTTGCTCAAAATCTTTCAGCAGTAACTCATCACATAGAGTAAGAGCCAAATTTTTATAAGGCTCTACAAAGCCCTATTCTACCTGGTGCTCCATGACCCCATGACTTCTCTAAACCTCATCACCCTGTTCTAATCACACCTGACCATCTTGGGGTTCCTCAAATACACCAGCATTTCTCATGCCTGTAGTGTTTATTTCCCAGGTCTTTGCCCTTGGCTGTCTTCACTGTTTGCCAAAATGACATCTTTCAGGGGTGTCTGAACTTCTGTAGTGCTGCTATGTCAAAAATACCACAAGTAGATGCCTTGAAAGAACAGGATTTATTTTCTCATAGTTCTGGACACTAAAAGTCTGAATCAGGTCTTCGCTTTGCTGATTCCTTCTTTTTTCATAGCCCCATGCATTCTTTCATTCCTTACCTTAGGGACAATCCACACATGGCATCTACCTTACCCGTTCTGTGCTCACCTTTGTGTCTAATGTGTTCTTCCAATAACTCAGAAATAATCAAGTTTAGGATCCACCCTCTATAGGTATGATCACAACTAACTGATTATATCACCTTAGAGTACATCATGGACTGATTTAATAGTATTATTAAATCATTGACAGCATGTGACCTAGTTCCTACCTAGTCTATCCACTAAGAATTACAAACAAGTACTCAAAGTAAAAAAAGAAAAATTAAACTCATATTTTTTCTTCCCTCTTGAGCTAGTAGGCTCAAAGCTTCCAGAACACATAGCCATGAATTGACAGTACCCAATGCTGCATGAGATTATAAATCATGAGATCAAGGGAGATGCTCTGTGAACCCATAGATAATTCATGGGACCCGGGCCATCCTTAGCCTGGAAAGGCTTGTGACCAACCCAGGAGAAAAGAAAGGAATCCAGTCTCTTTTATACACCCATTGTTGAGTCACAAAATTGTTTTTTTAGTTACAGCTGCTCTTCTTCAGTTGGCATGCTGGGCTTTGTAGTGGTTACAGGGAAGAGAGCCCATTGCTATTTGGTTAGTTTCAACTTGCAGCAATGCCATGCGTTACAGAGTAAATCAAACTGCTCCGTAGCATTTTCTTGGCTATAATCTTTGTGGCTGCTGGCCACCAGGCCTTTCTTTCCTTGTACCACTGGATGGGTTTGAACTACCAACCTTTGGGTTAATAGCCAAGAACGAACTGTGTCCCAGTATGGGCTTCTGTTCCCAAGTCTGTCAGATCCCTGACGCTTTCTCCACCACCACCACTCTCCCCACCCCCCACAGACTCTGATATCTTTCAGAGGTCAAGACTGATGGACATTTGTCCGTATCTGGTTGTATCTGAGGTTTGTAGGAACACCTTTTCCCTTGCTTTGTTGTAGATGTTGTCTCCCCAGGTAACCATCCTCTGTATCAAACCTGCTTCTTTCTGTAGGATTTATAGTCCAAAGAATAATAATCCAAACTCTGAATAGGTGAGGACCTACCCAGGGTTTCAGTTTGTGAGTGGTGGATCTCACATGAAAACTGCACTCTGACTGACTAAATCTTTTCTGTTTACATTATTCAAAGCTGCATTTCTTATTTAGTGCAAGACACTATTTTCACTGGTGTTGAATATGCTGTTACTCTTTATAGGAAAATTACAGTTCTAGCTATTTAACCCTTCATCTTTCACTCTCTCTGTTTAGTGCCCTCTGTTGCTCTGTATTTACATCTCCCTTTTGGAGAAACAGTCATTGTACTAATTCCATCATTCACTTTTGAATGAGATTTCCAATTATTCTCTTCCCTTCATTCTCCAAACTTCTTTCCTTTAACTCTGTGTCTTGGCTCTTTTATACCTTTGTGATACACACCTGGGAATGTCCAACTGATCTGCTTGAGGTTTGGATCTAGAAATAAATAAATAAGCAGTAGTTACTGACTGAAGCTTCCTGCCCCGCTAGTGACCCCATCACTGTGTTTCCGCTTGCCTGCTTGATTTCCCGCCATCTGCTCCATTAAGAGGAGGGTCTCAGTAGAGTTGTCACAAGCATTACAAAGTGTTAGCAACAGCTGGTTAAGCATATTTATGATACAGTAGAAACATGAGGGTTGAATACAATAGCACAATATGGGCTCTTCTGGCAAGGACTGATAATGGGCAACAGATGTGGTACATGATGTTTTGAAGCTAGAGACTTGCCTGACTGGGGCACATCTCAAAGACAATGTGAGCTCGTCTCCATTCATGTGTAAATAAAAATCAAAACTTGAACACCAATAATTTAGGAAAACATGGCCAATGATTAAGCTCTAGGGGCAGGGCGGGGGGAGACAACTACTTTAGATGTGAGACTCTCAGAAAGTTATTGAATTTCTCTGAGTCTTGGTGTCCTTAAGCTGAAAATAATAGTATATACCTCGCAGGGTTGTTGTTGTTAAGTGCCATCAATTCTGTTTCAACTCATACTGACCGTGTTTCTGTACAACAGAAAGAAACACTGCCTGGTCCTTACAGTAATTGTTATGCTTGAGCCCATTGTTGCAGCCACTGTGTTAACCCACCTCCTTGAGGGTCTTCCTCTTTTTTACTGACCCTCTAACTTTCCAAGCATGATGGTCCCTCCCGATAACATGTTGAAAGTATGTGAGATGTGGTCTTGTCACCCTCCCTTCTAAGGAGCATAATGAATGTACAGCTCCTAGGTCAGTTACAAATATTTCTTAGACAAATAGATATTGTTGTTAACCAAAAACACTCCAAGCCGTAGAGTTGATTTTGACTCACAGTGGCCCTGTAGGACAGAGTAAAACCACCCTACAGAGTTTCCAATGATGGATCCAAGCCTTTTGGTTAGCGGCTGTAACACTTAACCACTATGGCACCAGGGTTTCTGTTTTTGTTGTTGTTAGTCATCATTAAGTCAATTCCAATTCGTGGCAACTCCCTGTATACACAGTAGAATTGTACCATAAGGTTTTCAAGGCTGTGATCTTTTGAAAGCAGATAGCCAAGCTTGTCTTCTGAGGTACGTCTGGGTGGGTTCAAGCCACCAACTTTTGGCTAGTAGGCAGATGTCATTTGCATCATCCAACAACTCCCAGGTGAGCGACAGTACGTAGTAGTAATGGTTCAATAAAAGTTAGAAATTATTATTATTGCTGTCATCATTTTTCCTCTTCATGATCCATAAGGTAGAGTATTGTTACATAATGCTGAATATGCTTGTTGAGATTTGTGGGGGGTTGAGGGTATCAGTAATTCACTTAGTATTTATTCATTCTTTTAAAAAATAATAAGTGGATAATCACTACAGTTCCACAGGAAAAAGACTTGGTGATCTGCCTCCATAATATTACAGCCATGAAAACCCTAGGGACTTAATTTATTTTTCTAGGTCAAGGTTTGAAACACATTCATTTATTCTGGGTTCTAAGGTTCACTGAAAATCACCACGGAGCCCCAAAGCCCGGGGTCGCCCTTGCTGAAGCAGAAGTCTAATAGTGGATTATGACTGAAACTTCAAGCCAGGAAAGGTTTGGAGGAGCCATAGTGGCACAGTGGTTAACAGCCACAGCTGCTAATCAAAAGATTGGAAGTTTGAATCTAACAGCCACTCCTTGGAAACCCTATGGAGCAGTTCTACTTCGTCCTATAGGGTCTCTATGAATTGAAACCAACTCAAAGACAACAGGATTGATCCTTGTTTGTTTGTTTGTTTGTGTTTTAAGACCTGAACTTCAGGAACTGAAGAGGCCACCTGAGAAAGAGACTGTGCAGCTGACTGGTACAACATCCTCTTTCTTGGATCCAATTACTGAATTAGAATAGGGGTGTTTAAGACAAATGGAAGATTTTAGCATTAATCACCACCTAATGATGGCCAAGCCTGGGAGATGTCAGGTTTTATTTGATAAATCTATCTTGAAAGTGTGATGTGCGCTGACAGTTGAGGAAATTAACGGTTTCACAGTAGGAAGCACTGACAGGATAAACTGGCTCTGACAGGCTCAATTAAGAAGAGGCTGTTGCAGAATGCAAAATACCAACTTCATATCTTCCATACAATGCGTTAGAAGTTTCTGATACTGACTTGCAAGCCTTGCACATATAAATAAACGAAAATTGAGGCAAGGACACTGCCTCGAAGAGATGGCATTATATCAAAGAGACAAATAAACCATTTATAAGTGGCATCATCTCTGAGAGTGATTTTTAAAATGTACAGAATTATAAATAGAATCAAATAAGGTAAAGCAAAATAAACCGCTTCCAGGTTTTTATTTTCAGTTTTCACCCAAACGAAAATATCTTTTTTATCATTATAATTGAATGAAAATGTACATTCCTGTATAAATTTGCATGCTCACCTATATGCAGCTCCCACTGCTCTCCCTGCCCGGTGACAGCACACTCCTCTGCTCTATACATGTCTTAGCCTCCCAACAATCTCCTATCCCTTCCTCTCCACCCACTCCCCTTCCTCCAGTAAGAGGTCAGCAGGATGACAACCTATAAATGCATAGGACCATAAAGTGCGCACATGATGTGGTCACTCTGTGTCACCAAGTCCAATCCATTCCTGTCTGAGAGTTGACCTCCATTATGATTTATGGACAGGGGCAGCATCAGAGCCAGAGGCCATCCTCCTGGGGGAACTCCGAGGTCCCTGAACTGTCAACTGTGGTCTTTTAATAGAGATCTCAGGGTGCCCCCCCTTTTATTCTTGTGTTGCCCGTGAGGCTCAACTTTGCGAACTCCATCATGACTATCACTGGTGGTGGCCAGGCACCATCCGGTTCTTCTGGTCACAAGTCAATTTAGTCACCCACTCATGTGGGTCTCTGTCTTCTGGGTTCTCTTTCCTCCGTGTCGTTTTGGTCTTTGGTAATCATCTGTTCATGCTGAGCTGGGACCATTTGTTGCACCCTCAGATGGCAGCTTTTAAGATCCTGGACACCACTCACCAATGTAGGGTGCAGAGGTCTCTCTTAGCAAAAAGCTAGTTGTGGCAATCGGTCTCGATTTCCCCTGAGAGCATGGTCCCCTGCCCCCTGCCTCAGCTACTCTGTCCTTGCAATATTGGATTAAGATGGGAGGAGTAATCATGTTATGTTGAAGTCCAGTTAATATTGATCTTTTTTCTGAAGTGTGCTGTCACTGATTTCAACCAACCAAATTTCTGTCAACTGTCTAAGCCCTCCCCCCCTCACCCTCTCTCTCTCTCCATCCTTGCAGCCGTCAAAGAGTCTTTTCTTCTAGGCATGAGTCAGTTTTTAAGTTCTTATCATAAACGTCTCAAACAATATTTGTCCTTTTGTCACTGACTTCTTTCACTCAACGTAATGTCCTCCAACTGAAACCGGGTTATGAGATGTTTTCTGAAATCATTGTTGTTCTTTATCATGGCATAGTGTTCCACTGAGCATATACACCATGGTTTACCTATCCATTCCTCTGTTGTTGGTCATCTGGGTTGATTCCATCATTTTGCTGTCATGAACTGTGCTGCAATAAACATTTGTGTGCATGTATCAGTTGGTGTGAATAGCCTTGATTCAGTAGGATGTATTCCAAGCAGTGGAGATACCTGGTCAAATGGTATATCTAGATCCATTTTTTTAAGGGAGTGCAGATTGCTTTCCAAAGAGGTTGCACCATTTTGAAATCCCACCATCAGTGCAGGAGAGTTCCATTTTCTCCACAGCCTCTCCAGCATTGGTTGTTTTGCATTTTTTGGATCATGGCCAACCTTATTGGGGTGAGATGGTAACTCATTGTCATTTTGATTTGAATTTCTTTAGTAGCTAATGATAGTGAGCATGTCCAAATGTGTTTTTTGGCTGCCTGGATCTCCTCTACAGAGAAGTGTCTTTCCATCTCCTTGGCCAATCACTTAATTGGATGATTTCTCTTTTTCTTATTTGTATTTTGTAGTAACTTATAGATTATGGAGATCAGACATTGATCTGACATAGGGTTGTCAAATATTTTTCATTCTGTAGGTGGCCTTTTAATTCTATTAATAAAATATTTGGATGAGAAAAAGTGATTGATTCTTAGTAGTTCCCATTTATCTATTTTCTCTTCTGTCGTTTGTGGTTTGTTTAACAGATTTTGAAGTCTGTCTATGTTGTGTATTAAACCTTCCATTGTTGTTCTTACTTTTTCTTTGATGAGCTTTACTGTTTTAGATTTGACATTTAGGTCTTTTATCCAGTTTGAGTTGGTTATTGAATAAGGTGTAAGACATGGGTCTTGTTTCAATTTATTGCAGATGGATATCCAATTTTGACAGCACTATTTGTTGAAGAGATTGGTTTTTTTCCCCCATTTTAATGTCTTAGGACCTTTGTGGAATATCACCTGTCATCTCCGGGGACTCAATTCTGTTCCATTGATCTGTTTCTTTCTGTACCAGTACCAGGCTGTTTTGACCACTGTGGCAGTGTAATAAGTTCCAAAGTCTGGTAGTGAGAGGCCTCTCAGTGTGTTCTTCTTCTTCAGTAGTGCTTTGTTTATCTGGACTTCTTCCCTTTCCAAACAAAGTTGGTAATTTGTTTCTCCATCTCATGAAAAAATGTATTGGGATTCCATTATATAAGTAGATTGCTTTGGGTAAAATAGACATTTTCGTGATGTTAAGTCTTCCTGTCCTTGAGGTTCCTCCATTTATGTAAGTCTCTCTTAGTTTGTTGTAGTAAGGGCTTCTGGTTCTCTTTGTAACAGTCTGTTATTTCTCTGCTTAGATTCATTCCTAGGTACTTTATTTTCTTAGGGGCTATAGTAAATGGTACTGATTTGGTGATTTCTTCCATAATAATCTGACTGTTGGTGTAAAGGAATCCCATTGATTTACTTATGTTTATTTTGTATCCTGAGATTTTGCTGAACCCTTCTATCAGTTTGAGTAGTTTTCCTATGGATTCTTTAGGATTCTCTGCATATACAATAATACCATCTGCAAATAAGGAAATTTTTATTTCTTCTTTGCTGAAGCAGATGCTCTTTATTCCTTGGTCTTGTCTAATTGCTCTGGCTAGAACTTCTAGTACAATGTTGACTAGGAGAGGTGATAGTGGGTGTCCTTGTCTGGTTCCTGTTCTCAAGGGAAACTGTTTCAGTCTCTCTCCATTCAGGATGATGTAGGCAGTTGACTTTGCCTAAATGGTCCTTTTTGCATGGAGGAATTTGCAGTCTCTTCCTATTTTGCTGAGAGTTTTTAGCATGAATGGGTGTTGGGCTTGATCAAATGCCTTTTCTGCATCAATAGACAAGATCAGGTGATTCTTGTCTTTTGTGTTATTTATGTGGTTGACCACATTAATTGTTTTTCTGATGCTGAACCAGCCTTGCATCCCTGGGATGAATCCAACTTGGTCATGATCGTTTATTTTTTTTGATATGTTGTTGTATTCTATTGGCAAGAATTTTGTTGAAGATTTTTGCGTGTACATTCAGGAATGAGATCGGTCTGTAGTTCTCCTTTTTGTTTGGGTTTTTCCCTGGCTTTGGTATCAGGGTTATGCTGGCTTCATAGAATGAATTTGGGAGTATTCCATCCCTTTCTATACTGTGAAATAGTCTCAGTAGTATTGGAGATAACTCTTTTCTAAAAGCTTGATAGAATTCTGTGGTGAAGCCATCTGGGCCTAGGCTTTTTTTGTTGGTAGTTTTTGGATGACTTTTTCAATCTCTTCCTTTGTGATGGGTTTATTAAGGTGTTCTGCTTCAGCCTGTGATAATTTTGGTAGATGGCATGAATTAAGGAGTTTGTCCACTTCCTCTAGGTTTTCAAATTTGTTAGAGTACAGTCTTTCATAGTATTGTGTTATGATATTTTTGATTTCTGTTGAATCTTCTATGACAACTCCCCTCTCACGGCTTATTGGGGTTATTTGTTTCCTCTCTTGTTTTTCTTTAGCAAGTTTAGACAGTGGTTTGTCTATTTTGTTGATCTTTTCAAAACAGCTTTTGGTCTTTTCAGTTTTTTCAATTGTTCTTCTATTCTCTAATTCATTTAGTTTTGCTCTAATCTTTATGTTCTGTTTTCTTCTGGTGCCTGAGGGGTTCCTCTGTTGTTCTCTCTCTACTTCTTCAAGCTGATTTGGTTTCTTTCTTCCTTACAAATGTGTGCATTTATGGAGATAAATTGACCTCTGAGCCTTGCTTTGGCTGTATCCCATAGATTCTGGTAGGAAATGTTTTCATTCTCATTGGAATCGATAAATGTCTTTGTTTCATCCTTAATTTCTTCTATAACCCATCATTTTTTGAGGAAGATGTTGTTTAGTTTCCATTAGTTTCGCTTTCTATGTTTCTATGTTCTATGTTTCCTGTGCTATTGATTTCGACTTTTATGGCTTCATGATCTGAGAAGATGCTTTACATTGAGAATTGTTTCATGACCTAACACATGGTCTATTCTGGAGAATGTTCCATGCACACTGCAGAAGAAGGTGTAGTTGTCTGCTGATGGATAGAAACTTCTGTATATATTGATGAGTTCTAGTTGGTTAATGGTGGCAGCAAGGTCTTCTGTGTCTTTATTGAGTTTTTTCTAGATGATTTGTCCAATATTGAGAGTGGAGTGATGAAGTCTCCCACTATTATTGTGGAGTGATCTATCTGATTTTTTATTGTAGTCAGTGTTTCTTCAGTGTATTTAGGTGCTTTAATATTAGGTACATAAATATTTAATATTGTTAAGTCCTGTTTGTGTATTGAACTTTTCATCGATAAGTAACATCCTTCCTTGTCCATGATGATAGATTTTAAATGAAAATCTACTTTATATGAGATTAGAATTTCCACATCTGCTCTTTTTTGTGTATTGTTAGCTTGATAAATACTATTCCATCTTTTAATTTTCAGTTTGTTCATTGCTTAAGTCTAAGATGAGTTTCTTGTAGGCAACATATCCATGGATCGTGTCTTTTGATCCAAGATGTGACTCAATGTCTCTTTACTGCAGCGTTCAGTCCATTCCCATTCAATGTGATTATTGATAGACATATGGTTGATTTTTCACCTTCTTCAGGGTTGGTTTCATGGTTGCTGAGAATTCTGTAGTATGTCTCTTGATTTGATATGTTGCATCTGTATTGTGCTTTACGGCTGCCCCTATGATCCCCCTTAATAAACTATGTATAAGCCCAATTTCAATTACTACCATTCTTATCAACTTCTCTCCATCTGGAAGGACCATAACGACTATAGTACATCCTTCTTTTTTATGTGATGACATCATAGTTTTCATAATATCATCACCGGATTGTTTCTTTCACTATTATAGCTTTGATTGAGTTTGAAGCCTTAACCAAGTAGGATTCTGGATGATGTGTCCTGTATTTGCTTCTATAATATAAAGTTGGTGGTTTTGTTCTTCTCAGTGAAGAGATTCTTTCAGTATTTCTTGTAGCTTTGGTTTGGTTTTTCAAAGTCTCTGAGTTTCTGTTTATCTGCGAATGTCTTAATTTCATTTTCATGTTTGAAAGATAGTTTTGCAGGATATACAATTCTTGGTTGAAGTTCTTCTCCTTCAAGGCTTTGAATGTGTCAGGCCACTGTTTCCATGCTAGCATGGTTTCTGCTGAGTAATCTGATGAAAGCCTTCAGGGTTTCCCTCTAATGTTAGCTTTGCTTTGAGTCTTGCTGCCTTTAAGAGTTTCTTCTTATGTTTCATTTTGTTAAGCTTGATTATAATACGTCTTGGAGTTTTTCTTTTGAGATCTATATTGAATGGCATTCAGTATGCATCTTGGATATGTATATTCTCTTCTTTCATGATTTCTTGGAAGTTTTTTTTCAGCAGCTCAGCAGCAATACTCTCAATGTTCTCAGGTGTCTTGCCCTATTCAGGAACTCCAGTTAATCATAGGTTGTTCCTCTTAATAGAGTCCCATATGCTTCTTATTGTTTCTTCATTTTTCTTGTTTCTTTTTTATGATTTATCCACATAGATGCTGGAGTCACTAACTCTGACTTCCAAACTAGAAACTGTATTTTCCATTTGTTACATTCTGTTTTCTTGGCTTCAAATTCAAGTTTCTATGTCTTTGATTTTGTTTCTAATCTGTTGGATTTCAGAGTATTGGTGTTCCATCAGATTGAACAGCTTGCTTAAGTTTTCATTTTGTTCTGCTGCATTTTGTATAAGGTCTAAGAAGGTTCTCTATGTAATCCTTTTGCTTTCACCTTCCAGTAGTTTCAGGAAAGCTTCTTTTCTTGGTTAAGTTCTGACGTATTTTGTTTTGGGAGCCTTCTGATGTCACAGGTGATTTCTTGGGTACACTTTTCTTAAGTTTGTTGATTTTGGGGCATCATGTGAGTCAATAGAGGCTGGTAGAGATGCTGTGAGGATGGACTGCAGTTGTTTCTCTAGGCTTTCTTAAAATGAGATGTAAAAAGTATCTGACTACTTCCAAAGTCAGTCAGGTTTTCAGGTGTATAGGTCCCTCTTCCCAGCTGACTAAGTAAGCTCGTCTGTATCGAATCCCAGATATTATAAACTAGCTCAAAATACAGAAAGGCTACTGCCCTGCTGGCCTCTGCTGTCAGGCCCCAGCTGTAGGCCACACTGTGCAGAATACTGCTTTTGTGCCAGAAAACTGTTCTCCTCCAGGCCGGGACTGCCCCCCCAGCCCAGGATAGGCCCACCTCAGTCCTCCGTATGTGTATCTCTGCCTCCCAGTGGTACAAGATGGCACACCACACAAGCTCGCTGCCTGCCTGGGTACTGGCTACTCTATAGCAGAAGCGAAAAGAGAGGCCAAAGGTGCTGAGATACACAGAGTCAATAGCCTCTGCTGCTGTGTCCCAACCATAGGTGACACTGTGCATAATACTGCTTTTCTGCAGGAAAAGCGCTCTCCTCTGGGCAGGTGCTGCCACTGCCTCCCATCCTAGGAACTAAGTCCAGCTGGGGCTTCCATATGGGTGTATCCACCTCCCAGTGGATCAAGATGGCATCCCACACAAGCTTGCCGCCTGGCTGGGTACAGACTACTCTATGGTGGAGATGGAAAGACGGGTCAAAGGTGATGAGGTGTAGAGTCCAAAGCCCAGATCTCAAAATATGGCAATTTTTCTTGCTGATACCACCAGTGGTGCATCTGAGATTAGTGGCTAGTCCAGTCTGAGCTCTGCCCACTGGTTAAGAAAGAAAAAAAGATTAAAATGGTGAGTTACCTTTGGTACATGTAAGCTGGCGCTCGCCAATAGAGGTTAGCAACAGAAAGGAGATTTTCTGTTCAGTGGTATGAAGCCCAAATTAATAGACCTATGCAGCATCCTAGGTCTCACTAGGTGTCCAGAAGTGTCCATTTCATTATCAATTCATATCTTGATTTCCAGAGGGATTTAAGGAGACATGTGTCTAGTCCACCATCTTGGCTCCCCCCCCCACATGAAAATATCTTGCAGGCAGATTTGTTATATTTCTTATATTTCTAGTAGCTAGTAAAATGAGAGGCATACAGGCAGTGCTCAAAAAATGTCAGTTGCAAAGATGGGCAGCACGTTAACTAGCATTAGTGATTGATATCTGACAAGCGGCAAACATTTATTCTTTTCTAAGTTAAATAATACTGAGTAATAAACAGACAAATTATTTTTATTTTTGTAAGAATGAACTGAAAGATTCCGTGGAAAACACACTTGACTAAATTTCTTAACTTTCAGGATAATTTAAATAAGATACTTCCATCAGAATGATACAGTATTTTCCAGAGTCATTTGCATTGAACTATTTTATCAGCTTTTCTGTAAAAAAGAGATGCAGCTTTTCCATTTTCCCATCTTTTAACTTTCCAAATTTATGTATGATGCAATCAGTTCCTTTTGTAGCAAAGATATTATTCATTGATCAACTTTATGTTCATACCAAACTTTGCTCTTAATGATTTTTGTCATCAGCTTCTTTTTGAGACCACTACTTGTATCTGGATTAAATTCTGCAGATTGGGTTTTGACAAAAATACAATTTTTTCATCAATTTTTAGTTGTAACAAATTCTACCACTTGCAGTTGTAACTATTGTTGGTTTCATTTTGTGTCTTTTTTTTCTTCTAATAATGTTCATTATGAATTTTTTAAAACACTGTGAGAAAATTGTGAGCAATGTAATAAAATATAGAGATATAATTGGGGGTAGGGAAAGGTGAGAGCAGGTTGGACAAAAACGAGATGAAATGGGAGAGAAGAGAGAGAAAGGTTGTCAAAAGAACACTCTCATCAGATTGCTTAGTCAAGCTATCTACTTTAGTTAGAGCAAATATTTGTTATTTGAGTTCTTATGCTTGGCACCCTCAAATTTATTTAATATTAAATACAACTTTATACTTTCATCATGTAAAAATCACAGCAGTCAGAAAAGAACTTTCATAAATGCTGAACTACAGTAGTGCATACAGTTGTTTTTCTGAAGTTTATCTTCCAAGCACATTTCAGAGATGAAAAGACCCAGCCTACAAACATGGAAATCTGTCACCTAAGGTTGGAGACAGAGCCTGGGAGTCCTCATGTGCCCTCTTCTCTTCTTACCATTAAAATAATTATTCTCTGGGGATTGCTTCTTCTTAGTGGTGAAAATAAATTACTCGATTACTGGCATTGTCATTCATTACAGAAACTCTGTCCAACATGAGTTTCTAACCTGTGTCAAATATCAACATTCTCACCCCCATGCTTCTTCCTAGGGTCCAGGTGGCCTTGGCATCAGATACTCAATGGGCATCAATTCCTGTGATTGAGAAAAGTGGCAGTCACTCTGACACCTGGTTCTCAGTGAGGGGGATGAACTATCACCCACAACCAAGTAGTGACTCCCTTTTTCCTACTCCATCCTTGAAGCATCCCTAGGTGTGGAGGTCAGGAAAGATGTAGAACTCAGGGCTGTGACAGGGTGGAAGATGCTGTATACTCACGGAAAAAGATTTGGATGTTTTTCTCTAATGCTTTGGAAGTCCTGGCAGCCACTTCTGTTGTTCTACAGAACACAGAGTGTATATATAGCACATATCCACAGGGAATAATTTAAGTCCATTGATGACTGAATGCCTTGGAAGGAATGTATGTACTTATCTGAAGCTGCTTGAAGAAGACGTCTTTAGGTACAGTTCTGAGGGAGAAGCAAAGTCGTATAATTTGGATTACAAACTCTGGATCCACAGAGATTTAAACCTTTTTACTAGCTGTGTCTGTCATTTTATCATACTGTGGTGGCTTGTGTGTTGCTGTGACGCTAGAAGTTATGCCACTGCTATATAGACACCAGCAGGGTCACCCATGGTGGCCAGGTTTCAGCTGAGCTTCCAGACTAAGACAGACTAGGAAGAAGGATCCAGCAGTCTACTTCTGAAAAGAATTAGCCAGTGAAAACTTTATGAATAGGAGAGGAAAACTGTCAAATATAGTGCCGGAACATGAGCCCCCCAGGCTAGAAGGAACTCAGAAGACAACTGGGGAAGAGCTGCCTTCTCAAAGTAGGGTGACTTTATGGATGGAGTAAAGTATTCAGGACCTTTATTTGCTGATGTGGCATAAAAGTATGAATCTAGAAAAATTGAAAATTGTCACAAATGAAATGGAACACATAAACGTTGATATCCTAAGCGTTAGTGAGTTGAAATTAACAACTATTGGTCATTTTGAATCAGACAATCACAAAAAGGTTGTTAATTGGAAAATATGATTTTGGTGATAAAATGATGCTAGGGAGCACATGATGGAACCTTGCAAGACCAACGACTTCTTCATTGCAAATACTGTTTTTCACCAACAAAAGTGGTGATGACACACATGGACCACACCATATGAAATACACAGGAATCAAATCAATTACATCTGCGGAAAAAGACGATGAAAAAGCAGTCAGAACAAGACCGGGTGCTGACTGTGACACAGACTATCAATTACTATATGCAGGTTCAAATTGAAACTGAAGAAAATTGGAACAAGTCCAAGAGAGCGAAAGTATGATCTTGAGTATATAACATTTGAATTTAGAGACTACCTCAAGAACAGATTTGATGTGTTGAATGCTAATCACCAGAGACCTGATGAATTGTGAAACAACATCAAAGACATCATCCATGAGGAAAGCAAGAGGTCATTAAAAAGGCGGGATAGAAAGAAAAGACCGAACTGGATGTCAGAAGAGACTCTGAAACTTGCTCTCCAATGTCAAGCAGCTAAACCAAAAGGAGGGAATGGCAAAATAAAAGAACTGAGCAGAAGATTTCAAAGGGCAGCTCAAGAAGATAAAATAAAGTAGCTGGAAGTAGAAAACCAAAAAGGAAGAACACGTTCTGTATTTCTGAAGCTGAAGGAACTAAAAAAAAAAAAAAATTCAAGCCTGAAGTTGCAATAGTGAAAGATTCTACTGGGAAAATATTAAATTACTCAGGAAGCATCAAAATAAGATGGATGAAATACACAGAATCATTATACCAGAAAGAAATGATTGATGTTCAGTCATTTGAAGAGGCAGCATATGATCAGGAACCTATGATACTGAAGGAAGAAGTTGAAGTCACATTGAAGGCATTGGTGACAAATCTCCAGGTATTGACAGACTATCAATTGAGATACTTCAACAAATGGATGCAGAGCTGGAAGAGCTCACTCATCTATGCCAAGAACTTTGGAAGACAACTACTTGGCCAACCGACTGGAAGAGATCCATACTTATGCCTATTCCAAAGGTGATTCAACCAAATGTGGAAATTACCAAGCAACATCGTTAACACCACATGTGAGTAAGATTTTGCTCAAGATCATTCAAAAGTGATTGCAACAGTATATTGACAAGGAACTGCCAGAAGTTCAAGCCATATTCAGAAGAGGACATGGAACCAGGGATATCTTTGCTGATGTCAGATGAATTTTGGTTGAAAGCAGGGAATATTAGAAAAATGTTTACCTGTATATTATTGACTGTGCAAAGGCATTTGACTGTGTGTATCCTAATAAATTATGGCTAACATTGCAGAGAATATGAATTCCATAACACTTAATTGCACTCTTAAGGAATCTGCACATGAATCAAGAGGATGTCGTGCAAACAGATGAAGGGACACTGCATGGTTTAAAGTTAGGAGAGGGGTGCATCAGGGTTGTATCCTATATGCTGAGCAAATTTTCAGTCAATATGCTGAGCAAATAATCTGAGAAGCTGGATTATAAGAAGAAGAATGAGGCATCAGGATTGGACAAAGTTTCATTAAAAACCTGCGCTATGTAGATGACACAACCTTGCTTGTTAGAAGTGAAAAGGATTTGAAACACTTGCTGATGAAACTCAAAGACCACAGCCTTCAGTACAGATTGCAACTCAACGTCAAGAAACAAAAATCCTCACAACTGGACCAGTAAGAAACATTATGATAAATAGAAAAAGGATTGCGATTGTCAAAGATTTCATTTTACTTGGTTCCACAATCAATGCCCACGGAAGCAGCAGTCAAGAAATCAAGAGATACACTGCATTGGGAAAATCTGCTGCAAAAGACCTCCTTAAAGTATTGAAAAGAAAAGATGTCACTTTGAAGCCTAAAGTGAACCTGACCCATGCCATGATGTTTTCAATCACACCACATGCATGTGAAAGCTGGACAATGACTAAGGAAGACAGAAGAACTGACGCCTTTGAATTGTGGTGTTGGAGAAGAATATTGACTATAACATGGACTGGCAAAAGAACAAACAGATCTGTTCTTGAAGAAGTACAACCAGAGTGCTCCTGGGAAGCAAAGATGGTAAGACTGCATCTTACATGTTTTGGACATGTTGTCAGGAAGGCTCAGTTCTTGGAGAAGGATATCATGTTTGGTAGAGTGGATGGTTAGCGAAAAAGGAAACCCTTAATGAGATGGATTGGCACAGTGATTGTAACAATAGGTTTAAGCATAAAAATGGTTGTGGGCATGACGCAAGACCTGTCAGTTTCATTCTACTGTGCATACCGTTGCTACGAGTCAGAACCACCTCAACAGCACCTGACAACAACATATTTACAAATATATGAGCTCCAGCATTACCATGGTTAAGTGTTTGGCTGCTAACCAAAAGACTGACAGTTTAAATCCATCGACCACTCCTTGGAAACCAGATGGACCATTTCTACTCTGTCCTATAGGGTTGCTACAAGTTGAAATTGATTCAATGACAATGGATTTGGGTTTTTAGATGTCTATATAACCTTGAACAATTTACGTAAATTCTTGGAGTCTCACGTTTCTCACCTTTAAAATGGGGGTGGCAATAATACTTACCAATTTTATACTCTGTTGTGGAATCACACAGAGTGCTTATGAGAGTGTCTGACAGATAACATAGGTGGACACAGATGATAATTGTTGTTAAAGCAAGATTTAGCCACCTGTTTCTCAAGAATGTAATTTCTTGGCCAATTGATACATGGAATTTTTTACTTTAAGATATAAAGCTGTTTTTAAAAGTTTTTGATAGATAACATTCCTGTCAGCAACATGTGACTGTGCGAAGAGTGAAATATATATACACGTTTTATACTTTATAGTACGTCAAACATCTTTTTGTATATTTGCTGACTATTTAGGTTTTCTCCTAGGAGCTGTTGGCTCTTTTGCACATTTTACTAATACGGCATTTGTCTCCTTGTCATTTTGAAAGAATTCTTTATACTGTAAGGTTACTAACTGACTGATTTCTACATTGTAAGTATTTCTCTTGATTTTTTTGTTGTCTAAAAGTTTTTTGGTGTATTTCACTACAGCAAAATATATTTTTCTGTTTTTTTTCTTTTTAATTTATTTATGTAGTGAAATACACTTGTTTTTAGCTTCTAGATTTTAGTCTTGGCCAAGAAGTTCTCTTCCAATCACTTAATTACACATGAAGTACTATATTTTTAGACTATTATTGCTTTAAAAAGTGCTAAAATAGCTGCCAGTGATTAATTTTTATATTTATAGTAAATTTCTTCTAGACCAATAATTAGTTGTGTGAATCTTAGGGGCTACATCATCTTTTCATATTTTGTTTTTTTACATATGCTGATATCTATTTGGGTATGTTCTACTATGTTTTCCATCTTTGTATTCCACTGGTCTAGCTGTATGTTGTTACAACCACAGTGGATATGCTTTCTAATACATCTTATTCTATTTTAAAGTATGTGCTAATATCTAGTGATGCATACTTCAATACTCTTTTTTATGCTTTCTATAACTAATCTTGAGTATTTATCTCTCCATTCAAACCATGAAAATTTTTTGAATTCTGGGAAAATGGTATTTTTTTAAATATTTATTTTCTCATCCAAGATCATGCTATGTTTTTCTCTTTACTCGGATTTTTTTTTTTTTTTTTTTTTGCATAAGATTCTATGATTTTAATCATATAGATCTTGAGACTTTTTTTTTTTAACTTACTCTTTGTTGCCATGAGTCGGATCCAACTCGACAGCACTTGGCTTGGCTTAAATATTTAATAGTTTTGTTACCCTTGTGAAATTATTTTCTATTTCCATCTCTAGTTATTTATTCCTGTGCTATAGATTGAATTATGTCCCCCCAAAATGTGTGTCAGTGTGGCTAGGCATGATTCCCAGTATTGTGTGGCTGTCTTCCACTTTGTAATCGATACAATTTTCCTATGTGTTGTTAATCCTAACCCTGTGATGTTAGTGACGCAGGATTCAATGTGCAGGATTAGACTGTATTTTGAGTCAATCTCTTTTCAGATATAAAAGAAGGAATGTAGCAGGAAAGAGAAAAATTTCCTTATACCACCAAGAAAGAAGCACTGGAAGCTGAGTACATACTTCAGACCTGGGATCCTTCTACTGAGAACCTCCTGGGGAAGACTGATGACATGATCCTTTCCTCAGAGCCAATAGAGAGAAAGGCTTCCCCTGAAACTCATGCCCTAAATTCAGACTTTAGCCTCCTAGACTGTGAGTGAATAAAGTTGTCTGTTAAGACCATCCATTTGTGGTAGTTACATTATAGGAGGCACTAGATAACTAAGATGTTGCTAATTAGGGGAATTTTAGAATACTCAACCGTGGTTAAAGCTAGATTTCTGACATTGTCCTTCATTTTGGCAACTTTGTCTAGCTTGAATGTCTACACGATTATTGCAACTCAAAACGTTACTAACTCCACTAAACTTTTCTTAAACTTGCTTAAGTTTCCTATGTATATTGTAGGCATAAAGAGACAGTCTAACTTTTCTTGTTAAGTGCTATGTAAGTTTTTGTTTCTCATACTCTGCAGCACTTTAGAGAACTTCTAAGACAACTTGACAGAGTAATGTGATAGACTTTCTGCCTGGTTGTAGCTATTGTTCTTATGTGCCATCCAAAGAGTTCTGACTATAATAATCTTATGCACAACAGAACAAAACACTGCCCAATGCCTCACTATGCCCACAATTGTTGATATGCTTGAGCCCATTGCTGTACCCACTGTGTCAATCTAGCCTGTTGAGGGTCTTCCTCTTTTTTGATGACCTTCTACTTTAGCAAGCATGATGGCCTTCTCCAAGGACTGATCCCTTCTGACAACATGTTTAAAGTGTGTAAGACATAGTATCACCATCCTTCCTTCTTCTTTTTTCTTTTAATTTCTCTCCTTTAGCTCAGTACATGTATGTACTGAGCTATTTAAAGGATTATTTTCTAATATCAGATTTACTGATGTGATTTTAAGTTTGGGGAGGTTAGGGCTGCCCATTTTGCTCATCGCTGTGTTCCTCATTACCTAGCTCAGCCCTGACCAAGAGGAAATTTCCATTCCCTCAGCTCCCCCAAAATCCAAGACAGCAAACATGAAAATTAAAAAATAAATAATGTATGCTGGGAGGAGTTAACTGGGCCTGTCAGAAAGCTGGCTGTAACGTCAGAAATTACTCTCACATAGCGCCCAAACGCACTGGGTTACTTTTCTGTGACTTTGTGTGTGTGTGTTCTTTTTATTATTATTACGATTGAATGAAAATGTACATTCCCATGTAAATTTTTGTGCTCACCTATATGCAGCTCCCACTGCTCTCCCTGCCCGGTGACAGCACACCCCTCTTCTCTGCTCCATGCATGTCCTATCCTCCCAACAGTCTCCTATCCCCTTCTCTCCACCCATTCCCCTTCTTCCAGCAGGAGGTCAGCAGGATGGCATCCTACAGATGCGTAGAACCATAAAATTCCCACAAGATACGGTCACTGCATCACCAAGTCCAATCCATTGCTATCTGAAAAGTTTACCTTCATTATGATTTGTGGACAGGGGCAGCATCAGGGCCAGGGACCATGTTCCCAGGGGAACCCACAAGCCCCCAGACCACCACTTGTGGTCTTTTATTGGAGATCTCAGGGTGCATCCCTATTTATTCTCTTGTTTCCAGTGAGACTCAACTTTGTGAGCTCCATCGTGGCTATCACTGGTGGCGACCAGGCACCATCTGGTTCTTCTGGTCACAAGTCAATGTAGAGACTCACTCTTGTGGGTCTCTCTGTCTTCTGGGTTCTCTTTTCCCCATGTCATTCTTGTCCTCAGTCATCATCCGTTCCTGTTGAGTTGGGACCATTTGCTGTATCCTCAGATGGCAGCTTGGCAGCTTTTAAGATCCCAGATGCCACTCACCGATGTGGGTGCAGAGAGTCCTCATTAGCAAAACACTAGCTGTGTCAATTGGCCTTGATTTTGCCTGACAGCATGGTCCCCAGCCCCCTGCCCCAGCTACTCTGTGCTTGCAATATTGGGTTAAGATGGGAGGAGTACTCAAATTGTGTTGAAGTCCAGTTACTATTAATCTTCTTTCTAATGTATACTGTCACCGATTTCACCCAACCAAATTTCTATTAACTACTTAATCTAAGCCCTACCCCCACCCTGCATCCCTCCCCACCCTTGAAGCCATCAAAGAGTCTTTTCTTCTGTTCATGAGTCTATTTTTAAGTTCTTATCATAGGGGTCTCATACAATATTTGTCCTTTTGTCGCTGACTACTTTCACTCAGCATAATGTCCTCCAGTTGAAACCAAGTTACCATCCTTGTTTCTAAGTAGTGCTCTGGTTGTACTTCTTCCAAGACAGATGTCTTTGTTGTCTTGGCAATCTATGGTATATTCTATATTCTTCTCCAACACCACAATTCAAAGGCATCAACTCTTCTTTGGTTTTCCTTACTCTTTGTCCACCTTTCACATGCATAAGATGCAGCTGAAAATACCATAACTTGAGTCAGCTGCACCTTAGTCTTCAAGGTGACATCTGTGCTTTTTCTGCCTAGTACCTGAGTGGAAATAGTTTTAGTGTTCCACTGTTTATGATAATATATGTTGTTTTTGATAAACATTTTTTATTTTAATTCAGACAATTTATTCCTTGAGTTTCTATTTAGAATGGCAGCTGAATGATTTCAGCATCCATCAACAGGACTGTTTGTCTCATTTAACTTGTTTAGATAATCCATAATATAGATACATTTCGTGTTGCTTAACCCACTCTGAAATAAACTCTATCATAGTGTTTCATTCTTCTGAAAATTACTATTTTCTATTAGCTAACATTCTGTTTATAATTTCTTCTTCTATATTCAAAATTGAATGTGGCTTATCTTTACTTCTACAGTATCTTTATTAGATCTCTTTATAAAGTTATGCTGGCTCTATCAATATGAATTAGGAGGGTTTCACATTCTGCTGTGGCTTGGAAGAATTTGTATAACATAGGAATGAAATGTTCCTTAAATGTTGTCTAGAATCCAAATAAAGAGCTGTGGTGGTGCAGGACTAACGAAAAAGTTTGACAGTTCAAATCCACTGTCTGTTCCAAAGGAGAAGATGTGGCAGTCTGCTCATGAAAGCTTTACGGCTTTAGAAATGTTATGCAGCAATTCCACTCTGTCACACAGGGTTGCTAGGAGTTGGAATCAACTTGACAACAATGAGTACAGCTTTGCTTTAGAACTCAGCTGGAAATAGACTTGGTGCTTTTTTCTTAGTTACTGGTAGTCAGCTGATGATCTCTTGTAACAGGATTAGATTTGCCTGCCAATAGCAGTGGGCAGTGGGAAACACACAAACAACCGTGATGGAGACTCCTAAAGCAAGTCTAGAGGTAACATGTCTACAGTCCACTGCTGATATAAACCTGTTGCAGCTGAGTTGATTTTGACCCCTAGTGACCCTATAGGACAAAGTAGACCTGCCCCACAGGGTTTCCAAGGAATGGTAGGTGGGTTCAAACCTGGAATCAACTGCAAAACATTATGTGGAATGAAATCAGTCAGCTACAAAAGGACAAATATTGTATGAGACTACTGTTATAATGACTTAAGGAAAGACTTATGCATGATAGAAAATACTCTCTGATAGCTATGAAGTAGAGAGGAAGGGAGAGGATTACTCATAGATTAGGCAGTCAACAGGAATTCGATTAGGTGAAAGGAGTGAGAGCACACAGTAGAAGGCAAGTGAGCATAACTGAATTACACCATAAACTGGAAGGTTTTCTATATTCAACTCAACATTTCAAAGTACACAGTAGCAGGGACAGGGGTCTGGGGACCACATTTTCAGGGGACATTGAGGTCAACTCTAAGAGAGTGTTCTACACCCCATTTTGGTGAGTGATGTCTGGGGTCTGAAAAGTCAGCAAGCTGTCATCTATGGAATGTCAATTAGCCCTCACCCACCTAGAACAGATGAAGACTGAGAACATCAAAGACATGAGGATAAATGAGCCAAGGAGACAGAAGGACCCACATGATTTGGGAGACTGCATCAGCAGTAGAACAGAAGAACTAGATGGTGCCCAGCCACCACCAGAGACAATCTTAATAGGGAACACAATGTAGAGTCCCTGATGTAGCCTAAGAGAAAGAGGTGTGCCAATCTAGAAGTCTACTAATGAAGACCAGACCTGATGGTCTGACAACCTTGAGAACACGGCTCCTGAAATTGTTGTTGGCCCAGAGCTGACACCAGGACTGAGTCCGACACTTGAGGCGAAGAATGGACTGGTCCTGGGGACATGCAGTGATACAGATGGCATGTGCGCTTATGGTTTAATGTATATATGAAGCTGTCCTACTGGTTTCTTTTTAGAGGGGAGAGGAGATGGTGGAGAGGAGGAGGCAGGTGTTGGTTGAATGCATACTGGAGGTAGGGAGTGGAAAGGAAGAGTGTGCTGTCACAGGGTAAGGAGAACAGATAGAGTTGCAGAGAGGTGGGTGCTTAGAGTTTTATATGGCAAATTGACTTGAACTATAAACTTCCACTTAATCACACTAAAACTTTTTTTCTTTAATTAGGACCACTGGGTCTGTTGCCAGACAATGCATTTGTGTCAATGGACCACACATTCCAATGAAAACATTGCCACTGTTGATCAGAGTATACATGAGAATCCACCCCAAACAATTTCTCCCAGAGCACAAGAACTGGGCCTTTCATCGACCACAGTTTGGTGGATTTTGCATCTGGACTTGAAGTTTTACCCTAACCAAATTTTTTTTTTTTAACTCCAGAACTGAATTTCAGTGACCAGAGATTGCACTGTTCATTTACCGGCTGGTTTCTGGGGCAACTGGAATTTAACCCTGCTTTGGGGCAAAAAATCATCTTCAGCGACAAGGCCAATTTTTGGATGAATGGTTTTGTTTACAAACAAAACTGTTCATTTGGAGTGATGAGAATCCAATGGAGATTCCAGAACATCTACTACATCCCTAAAACATTACTGTTTGGTATAGATTTTGGTCTGGTAGAATCATTGGCCCTTATATTTTCCAAGATGAACAGGAGAGGCTGTGGCTATCAATGGCGAAAGATAGCGGGCTGTGATAACTGATTACTTTTTCTCCACTTGGAAGGTGCTGCCAGCAGCCATTTACAGGAAGTTCTTTCCCACACATAATGCCATCAAATGTACTTAAAAATAATAAAACATTTAAAACCGTATGATTTACACAACTTGTTTTATTCACATTCAAAGATGAGACACCCTTAATTTTGTTCATTGATGTTTTCTTAGAAATGCATTCATTTTTCTCTAGGTTTTCCAACACATAGGCTATGAGGTCCCTAGCTCTCCACTCACTTCCCTTTCCTTTATGTCATACAAGATTGCTTTAAGGTACAATATAATCTTATAGATTGAGTCCTGTGCCAACAACACAACTGCCATCAATCCTCCCTTATTAATACCATAGAGGCAGCATTTGTAACACATAGGACCATCACACAATACTGGCAATCACAGCTTAGCCAAACTGTTACATACATTTCAGGGGGGATACAATTCAATCCATGACACCTACCAAGATGATTTTATTTGACCTATAGTTGAATTGTTATAGAATGAGCAGGTACAATAATAATTTTAAATATTCTCCATCATATCTAAGAAATGGCAGTTATTTTCACAGTGAAACAATTAACCCAGTTGCTTATAAATATATAGATCTTTTTTTTTTTATTCTTCTGAGTAATCTTGAGATCTGATGCAAGCACCAGAGATACTGTGTAAGATGTTAACCACCTGTATGTTTTACAAATCTACAAGTGACACAAACTTGTCTACTAGTCTAAAGGTTAACACATCAAATTCACTCAGAGTCACCTTGCAAAACAGGCCTGACAAACTGTCTGGAAGGTCACAACCTTGAAAACTCTATGGAGCAATTTCAGACAGCATGCTTAGGGTAGCCATAAGTCAGAAATGACTCAACAATAATTAACAACAATCAGTTTCTTGTAATTATTTCTCTCTTCCTGTTATGGATTTGTGTCCCCCCAAAAATGTGTATAGCCCTGTAACTGGGCCATGATTCCCAATATTTTATGATTGTTCTACATTTTGTGATTTTCCCGTGCTGTATGTTAAAGGATTAGGATGGGACTATAAATCCCTTCATAAGGTCACCTCCCTGCTCCACTGTAAAGGGGGTTTCCCTGGGGGATGACTTGGTTACCCTTTATCCTTTCATCCTACAATAGATAAAAGGAAAGGGAAGCAAGCAGAGAATTGGGAACCTCGTAACATCAAGAACGCCGTACCAGGAGAAGAGTGCGTCCTTCAGACCTGAGGTTCCTGTGCCAACATCCTCCCTGAACAAAGATTGATGCAACATAAGGACTTTCCTACAGAGCTGACAGGGAGGAAAGCCCTCCCCTGGAGTGGGCACGCTGAATTTGGACTTGTAGCCTACTAGACTGTGTAAGAATAAACTTTCCTTTGTTAAAGCGGTCCACTTTGTGGTATTTCTATTAGAGCAGCACTAGCTGACTAAAACACTTCCTAAGAGGTCCATACCGCAGGTTTAGTTTTTGGCTTGAGTAATGTTTGGAAATAAAGTAGTCCACCTTTGCCAGTAACAGGATCTTACTTAAGATTCTATTCCATCTCTGTTGTGCTTGCTTTCTCCTTCTTAATTTTCATATTTTTGCTCTTTTTTATTAATTATGCTTGTGAGGGACTTACAAGCTTCTTTATTTTTAAGAAATAAAACCTTAAGATGTCTTTGTATTCATGCTTTCAACCATTTTTTGTCTGTTTATAAATTTTACCTTTATTAATCCTCATAGACTGTTGTCTTTTGCTTTTATTGCATTAGTTTGCTTAAAAACAATTTCTAACACTGAAAAACAAATTCCCTTGTTTTTAGCTGCTTTATAATAATGAAGGTATCTATAATTGGAAACCTTGGTGATGTAGTGGTTAAGTCCTGTAACTGCTAACCAGAAGGTCAGCAGTTCAAATACTCCAGGTGCTCCTTGGCAACTCTATGGGGCAGTTCTGCTCTGTCCTACAGGGTTTCTATGAGTCAGCATCAACTTGATGGCCCTGGGCTTGGGCTTGTGTCTATGATATAATCAAGTGTAACTATGATTGCGGTGATGGAGCAGGACCTGGAATTGTTTTGTTCTATTGTACTTAGGGTCACTATGCATCAGAGCCAACTCAGTGTCACCTAACAACAACAGCAACTAGAATGATAGACTTTCCTTTGGGTACCTTTTATAAATTAGTTTTGATATGATACATTCTACATTCCATTGCTTTCTAGATAGTTTAAATTTCCCTTGTGGTTTCTTTTAAGATTACTGAGGCTATGCTTCTAAATTTCCAGTTTGTTAAGATTTTGAATTCTTTTCAGTGTTTACTTCTTACTTTGTTGATCGTAATTATGCGGTACATGAACTCTTTAGTTTTAGTTTTGTTTTTGTTTTAATTTTTTTCTCTTTCTTTTTTTATTGTGATTAAGTGAAAGTGTACAATTCAAATTTAAATTTGCATGACCGCCTGTCTGCTTCTCCTTCTGCTCTCCTTGCACAGTAACAGTACACTCGTCCTTTTCATTCTATATATGTCATACCCTCTTAACAATCTCCTGTCTCCTCCTCTCCATCCTATCCTCTCCCTTCTAGTAAGAGTCCAGTAGGACAATATCCTATGGTTGCATAGAATCATAAAGTACATACACCACATGGTCACATTGTATCCCCCAGTCTGGTCCATTTCTGTCCAAATAGTTGACCTCAGTAATGTTTTCTGGTTAGCGGCAGAAGGTCTAGGGGCCATGATCCTAGACCCCCAGGCCACTGCACCACCATTTGCAGTCTTTTAGAAGAGTTCTTGAGGCTTACCCCACTATTTCTTGTGTTGCCACTGGGACTTAACCTTATGTGTCCTATTAAGGCTGTCTTTGGTGGTGGCCGGGCAACATCTCGTTCTTCTGGTCACAGGTTAATACAGTCATCCATTCACATGAGTCCTTCTGTCTCCTGGGCTCTTTTCCTCTCATGTCTTTGTTGTTCTTGGAGTGAACTCTTTAGTTTTTTATTAAATTTTTCTTTGTGTCCAAGTAGAAGTTAAATTTTTGTAAATGTTCCATGAAAAAAAGATGCTTATGATGAAAGAAATGTAAGAATATAAGTTTATTCCAGAGATACAAGGCTCAACATGTATCTATCCACCAATCAAGTTTATTGATATTATTATTCAATGCATAGCCATTTAGCCATTACACACAAAGATCATATTTTCTCTACTACATAGATACATATAGATAAAAATGAAATTTTAATTGCATTTAAAGTAGATTATTAACAGCATGTCTATTTATTTTTGTCTTACATAAGCTATTGGGCACTGTAGGATCTGCCTTTAAGGGCCAATAAGCCTGGACTCAATGATATCTGGGTAACTCTTTTTCTAGTTGCAAAGCCTTGAGTTATTTATTTATTAAATAATACTTTATTAAGCTTTGGTGAAAATTTACACAGCAAGTTAGATCCCATTTGAAATTTTCCATGCAAGTGGCTCAGTGACATTAGTTACATTTATCACAATGTGTCAACCTTCTCTTTATTGTGTTCAGTTGTTCCCTTTCCAGTACTCTAGTTTCCTTGCCCCTTATTTTCTCATCTTAGTTTTTCAGTCGTTTTTGCTGTTTTCCTTCATATTGATGATTTTTAGTTAATATCCATTTGCTATTTCTCTAAATGATTTCAGGGGAGAAGCTCAATTCTAGGTTTAAAGTGTATCTCAGAGAATCCCCTGTTCTCTACTATTTCAGTTCTTCCAGCTTTTTCATTTTCTTTCTTTTTATTTTTCTCCAGTAAGAATTTGGCTTCTACTCCATGTTTTTCTCCCATTCTACCTGGACCAACTATCATGACTCCATTCACATTAGTCAGTGGTGGTAGCTGGGCACCATCTAGCTTTTTTAGCCTCAGTATAGATGAGGTTGTGGATCATGTAGATTTGTATCTTCTCTATGCAAAGCCTTGGGTTTTTTTTTTTTTTTTTTTTTTTTTAAACATATTTAGGCCAGTTTGTACTTGCCTGGTTAGTTAAGACAGTGTTGAATAAAAAGTTTGCTCACGTACTATGTATCACACTCTAGCACTTATTTTGTGAACTGTAAAATTTGTGATGCTGGAAGTTATTCCACCTGTATTTCAAATACCAGGAGGGTATTTGAAATTTGAGCAGAGCTTCCAGACTAAGACAAACCAGAAAAAACATAGTGGTCTACTTTTTTAAAAAATTGGTCAATGAAATCCTTATGAATAACAGCAGAACACTGTCTCCTATACTGCCAGAAAAGGAGCCTCTCAGGCAGAAAGCACTCAGACTAGGACTGGAAAAGAGCTGCCTCCTCAAAGTAAATAGAGCTTAATGACATGGATACATGAAAGCTTTAGGGACTTTCATTTGCTGATACGGCGTGACTCAAAATGAGAAGAAACAGTTGCAGGCACTCATTAGTAATCAGAATGTAAAATCTGCTAAGTTCAAATCAATCAAAACTGGAAGTCAATAAAAATGAAACAGAACACATGAAGATTAATATCCTAGACACTAATGACCTGAAATGGACTGGTACTGGCCATTTTGAATCAAACGATCCCATGCTCTACTATGCTAGGAATGATAAATTGAAGAGGAATGACATCATATTCATTGTCAAAAAGAACAATTCAAAATCTATCCCGAAGTACAGCATCGTCAGTGATAATATCCATATGTCTACAAGGAATACCAGTTATATTTATTCATATTCATATTTATACACCAACCACTAATGTCAAAGATAAAGAAATGAAAGATATTTACCAACTTATGAAACCTGAAACTGGTAAAACATGTAATCAAGATACATTGTTAATTACTGGTGATTGGAATGCAAAAGTAGGAAACAAAGAAGGATTGGTAGTTGGAAAATGTGACCTTGGTGATAGAAAAGACACCAGACATCTCAAGATAAAATTCTGAAAGACCAATGACTTATTCATTGCAAACATCTTTTTTCAAAAACATAAACAGTGACTATACACATGGTGGAAACCCTGGCAACTAAGGGCTGTGGCTGTTAACTAGAAGGTCCACAGTTCAAATCAACAAGGCACTCCTTGGAAACTATATTGGGCAGTTCTAGCCTGTCCTATAGGGTCACTATGAGTTGGAATTGACTTGACGTAAGTGGTTTGGGGTTTTTTTTATACACATGGTCAGAACTGACTTGAAGGCGGTGTGTTTGGGTATATACATGAGTTGTACCTGATAAAAAACATACGAATCAAATGGACTACAGCTGATGCAAGAGCTGTTGTCATTGTTGTTGTTAGGTGCCACTGAGTCAGTTCTGACTCATAGCAACCCTACGCACAACAGAATAAAACACTGCCCAGTCTTATGCCATGCCCATAATCATTTTTATGCTTAAACCCATTGTTGCAGACACTGTGTCAATCTGTCTCATTGAAGGTTGTCCTCTTCTTTCATAGATGCTTCATGCTACCAAGTGTGACATCCTTCTCCAGGGACTGATCCCTCCTGACAGCATGTCTAAGGTATGTAAGGTGGAGTCTCGCCATCTTTGCTTCCAAGGAGCACTCTAGTTGTACTTCTTCCAGAACAGGTTCTGTTTGTTTTCCAGAAGAGAGCCGCTGGAGAAGCTCAATATCATCAGTCAGGACAAGGCCAGGGGCCGACTATGGAGCGGACAATGAATTACTGAAATGTAAGTTTCAGTTGCTGCTCAAGAAAATTAAAACAAGTCCACGAGAGTAAAATAACTACCTTGAGTATGTCCCACCTGAATTTAGAGACCAGATTTGTTGCATTGATCACTAATGTCAAAAGACCACATGAGTAGTGGGATGGCATCTAAGATATCACACATGAAGAAAGTGAAAGGTCATTAAAAAGACAAGAGAGAATGAAGAGACCAAAATGAATGTCAGAAGAAAATCTGAAACTTGCTCTTCAACACTGAGGAGCTAAAGCTAAAGCAAAAGAAAGAAATAATAAAGTAAAAGAGCTGGACAGAAGATTTTAAAGGGTGGCTTGAGAAGATAAAGCAGTATTATAACAAAATGTGTAAAAATCTGGAATTATAGAAGCAAAAGGGAAGACTATGGTAGGCATTTCTCATGCTGAAAGGATGAAGAAAAACTTCAAGCTTTGCATCACAACATTGTAGAATTTTATGGACAAAATGTTGAATAACACAAGAAGTATCAAAAGAAGATGGAAGGACTATGCAGAGTCACTGTACCAAAAAGAACTGGTCAACGTTCAACCATTTCAGGAGCTCGTGTAAGGTTAAAAACTGACGGTATTGTCCAAGCTGCACTGAAGGCATTGGCAAAAATAAGCCTTCAGGAATTGATAGAACATCAGCAAACATGTTTCAACTCAGTGGCAGTGGGTTTGTTTTTTTGTTTGGGTAACATAAACAGTTAAGCACTCAACTACTAGCTGAAAGGCTGGCAGTTCAAATTCACCCAGAGGTTCCTTGGAAGACAGGCCTGGGTGATCTCCCCTGCAAAGACACAGCCTTGGAAACCCTATAGAGCAGTTCTATTCTGTACACATGGGGTCACCATGGGTAGGAATCAACTGAGTGACAACTAACAACAACATATGATTTATACAAAAAAGTTATAAAGCATAATCTTATATATATACACACCTCTGTACTCTCCCTGGAAACCCTGGTGGCATAGTAGTTAAGTGCTATAGCTGCTAGCCAAAAGGTTGGTAGTTCAAATCCATCAGGAGCTCCTTGGAAACCCTATGAGGCAGTTCCACTTTGTCCTATAGGGTTGCTGTGAATCAGAATCAACTGGTGGTAAAAAGTGTGTGTTTGTGTGTGTGTGTGTGTGTGTGTGTGTGTGTGAGTGTTTAAGTTTTGCACTATCTAAGGAAACAATAGTGGCATGGTGGTTAACAGCTATGGCTGCTAGCCAAAGGTCAGCAGTTTAAATCCATCAGCCACTCCCTGGAAACCGTATGGAGCAGTTCTACTCTGTCCTGTGGGGTTACTATGAGTCAAAATAGACTCAACAGCAGAGGGTTTGGGGGGGGTTGGATCTCATCAATAAACTAAACTTTCTCCTTTATTGCTAAAGGCCCTGAGGGCCCCTCCCTGAGTACACCCTCTGGCTTCTGCTCCTCCAGCCTTAGTGCTTTGTGTTTTACATCTGCTGTTCCCTTTCTTCATAGTCTTATCCGGTATGTAGGAGTCCTTACACGATTTGTGATTCTATTTTCCATTTTTGAACTTTAAAAAATAACATTCTGTAACTTTTCATTTCATAGCTCTGAGGGTCATTCGTGTTAACCCAGGTAGCAAATTTGTTTTCAGTCTTATGTAATATTTTGTTATATGACCATACTAAAATTTATTTGGTTATTTTCTTGATAGACATAGGAATTGTTTCCAACTTTCTGCTCTAAAAACAAAGCTGCTTTGAAAGTTCTTATGCATACTCCTGGTATACACACGTAAGAGTTTCTCTAGTGTATGTGGACATCCTGGTGTTATAGGAGTTAAGAGCTGTGGCCGGTAACCGAAAGGTTGACAGTTTGAATCTACCAGGCTCTCTTTGGAGCGGTACCCTAGGGTCACTGTGAGTTGGAATTGACACAGTGGCCATGGGCTTTTGGTTTTCTAGCACATATAACTGAGAGTGGAATTTCTGTATGGTAAGAGTGAATGAATGTATCTTCAGTTTTACTAGATAATGTCAAAAGGAAAACTAAATTTTTTCATAGATGCTTTCTATAATGTTATGAGTATTTCCTCCAGGCCTAGTTGCTACAGTTTTTGTTTTGTATTTGGTTTGTTTTGTCTAACTGTCTTGAACTATGAGTTGCTTTTGAATATTATTGAAAGCCTTTTCTGCATCTATTAATTTTACTAAATAAATACATAGCAGATGCTATGATTGAAGAATTGTCAACTCATTTACTGGAGTAATCCTATGTTTTTTTTTCTGTTAATATGGTGAAGAGCACTAGTAGGTTTAGCATTGCAAAATTACCTTTGCATCCCTAGAATAAATTCCACTTGGCTGTAATTAATTATTTTTTCACAGATCACTGAGTGCAGTTTGCTAAAATTTTGTTAGGGATTATTGTGCTCTGTTCAGGAGGGAGATCAACCTGTAATTTTCCTTTCTCATTCTTTGTCCTTGTGCAGTTTTCAATATCAAAATTGTGATAGCCTTTTAGAATAGGCTTCTAAGGGGAGACGCTCTCTTTGTCTATTATTGGGACAGGTTTATATGAGACTGGAAATCACCTTTTCCTATGCATTTTGGTAAAATTAATCTGCAAAACTATCTAAACCTGGTTTTTTGTTTTTAATTTTATAGAGTGGAAAAAAAAAATTCACTGCCATCAAGTTGACTCTGATCCTGTTTTAGTCACCTGGTACTGCCCTAACAGAAAATACCAGAAGTGGAAGATATTGTCACCGTCTGGTAAGCCACAAATCTACTTGCAAGTCCTTTCAACAAGAAGAGTTATCACAGTCCATTAGGCTGAGTCAAAATTCAAGGAGAGCATCTCGGCACAAGAACCTCAGGTCCGAAGGATGCACACTGCTCTCAGTGCTGCGTTCTTGGTGGTATGAGGTTCCCAACTCTCTGCTTGCTTCCGTTTCCTTTTATCTCTTGTAAGATGAAAAGATAAAGGGTGGTGCAAGCCATACTCCAGGGAAACTCCCTTAGCAAGGCTGTTGCGGTCTCACCTTAATCCTCTGTTAACATAATCATTGTATTTATTAGTCACAGGCAGAGATTAGGATTTACAGCATCAGAAAATCACAAAATGGAAGGCAATTACAGAAGACAGGAAATCCTGGCCCAGCCAAATCACTACACACATTTTTAGGGAGACACAATTTAATCCATGACAGACCCCTAGCAACCCTATAGGACAGAGTAGAACTGCCACATGGGGTTTCCAAGGAGCTGCTGGTGAATTCAAACTGCCTACCCTTTGGTTTCCAGCCTGTCATGGATTGAATTGTGCTCCCCCAAAAGTGTGTGCAGCCATTTGGCTAGGCTCTGGTTCCTGGTATTGCGTGACGTTCATCCACATTGTAAACTGTGCCTCTGTGATGTTAATCAGGAAGGATGGATGGCAGTCGTGTTGGTGGGGCAGGACTCAGTGTATAAGGTTGTGTTGTGCCTGGAAACAATCTCTTGGGACATAAAGGAAAGGGAAGCAAGCAGAGCTTGGGACCTCATATCACCAAGAAGCCGTGCTGAGAGCACAGCGAGTCCTCAGAAAGGACCTGAGCCCCAGAAGCTCCCAGTCCAGGGGAAGATAGTCAAGGAGCCTTCTCCAGAGCTGAAAGAGAAAGACTTTCCCTGGAGCTGATACCTTGAATTTGGACTCTTAGCCTACTGGACTGTGACAAAATTAATTTTCTCTTTTTAAAAGTCATCCCTTTGCAGCATTTCTGTTACAGCTGCCATAGATGACTAAGACACAGCTGTATCTCCCAACTGCTCTGCCACCAGGACTCCTTATAAAGAGTACTGAACTGTAAACTTTCTGTAGCTTACTCTTTTCACTTTATATTACATCTCTGAGGGTCCCTTATGTTAATTTTCTAGCAATTTCAATATTGCCATTCTCTGAGGTCCGTTCTGATATTGCGTTTTTCTGCTGACTCGGCTCACAAAGTCCCTGCCTTGTGTGTTTACTGTGACCTTATCTTCCTTTAATTTTGGAGAATTCTTGGAGGACTTGTTGAGGGTGCATTTCTCCTGAAAGGATTTCCATTTGTTTCTACCAGACACCTGGAGATACAACTCCACTTGTAGCCCTCACTTTGCAGTTTTTCCAACCATACCCACAGTGTAGATTTGCATCTGAAAGCCACAGCATGCTGGCCAGCCCTGAACCACAGATTCTCAAAGGAGCTTTTCATTCCTTCTTCACCCAGAGCCAGCACCGAGACAGAGATTTGTCTCTCTTCTCTGCCTTTGTGCAGCAGAATTTTTCTACCGGGCTTGTGGAATGTTGTAGTCTGGGCTTCACTAGAGGTCTCTGTCCATACTGTCCATTCTGCACAGGCCAAGGACTTGGTCTCCTGTCCTCTCTGCAAGAGGCAGATAAACAAGAACCTCTAAAGCCTTCTTTTGGCAGCCGGCCCCAAAGCAGCCAACTGTTTCAGAGTTTACTTGACTGGATTTCTGAACTGTCTTCATTCCAGCCATTGATGAGTGTCCCTACTATGTTGCAGCTTAGTTATTGTTACCAGCTGCTGAGATCACTCTGCTTTACGTGTAATGGAATGAAACGTGCCCAGCCCTGCATTTCCTGACTGTTGGTATGTTTGCATCCTTCAGCATTGTATCCAACAATGTTCTTTGAGATACATAAGGTTTTCATTGGCTGATTTTTGGAAGTAGTCAGGCCTTTCTTACTAGTTTGTCTTAGTCTGGAAGATCTTCTGAAACCTGTCCCTGCTAATATTTAATCTGGCACATACAGCTGTCACCATGTAATGCCAAACTCCAGTTAAGCCTTGAATGACTTTGGATCACTCAGCTGGGCACTGAGGGTATTCCAGGCTGGCAACGTGCAGATTGCCAGCCTGGTCTCTGCTTGATCTCACAATAATGACGTTTGTGCAATTGACTTCGTGGGCTCCACTTACTAAATTGTGGCTGACTTTAACTGCATTTATTTGTTACTTTTTTGCCTGTTTTCTTTCCTCCCTTTGTTGTCTGCATATTCGTTTTTGTGGACCAATTTTCCAGGCCTTTCACTTCTACCCACAGGGCATCTACTTCTTTGTGTTTTAGCTCCATGTTTGGAAATAGTTCTTCCACATGAACTTTTGGACATCAATTTCCATCCCAACACACTTTAACCCACTTACCAATTGTTTATTTGGAAAATCATTTATCTTTTAGCTCCAGAAAGTCTCTTACATACTTTAATCTTCCTTGGCTCTATTATTGCTATTTTCCTTATGTTGCCCTCTTTCTCCTCCTTCAGCTTGATCTGGCTTCTGTTGGTTCTTATTGATATTTATTTTTTGTCTGCCAGGTCCCCCAGTGGATTATTTCTCTTCAGCAGCTCACTGGACTCGTGAACGGTTACTGAAATTCTCCAGACTGTGACTGTTCTGTGGCCTGATGATGCAGGCAGCAGACACACTACCAGGTGTCTCACAGGCTTGGAATAGAAGCCTCTCAGATTGAAGGGGTCTTCTCACCTTCCTCTCCAGGATGGAAGAATTCCACTCTACCTTTCTGCTCCTCCTTCATATGTTGGTGGCCAGGGAGACCAGGTACACTGCCACAGGCCCTGAGAATACCTGTAACTCTGTGTGTCAATGTCTTTTCAGAAATCAGTCTTTCTAATCCTTATCTTAGGGCTCGGCAAAGCTAGTCTCCAGGCTGTTGACTAACCCCAAAGGAGAAAGTCCTGTACTGATTCTCATCAAAATTCCCCTGGGGCCTGAAGGCTTAAATACAGCCAGCTATTCATTACCCCTACAGCTACTTTGTTGAGGAAACACAGACAGCTTGTATTGAGCACGGAGCACTAACTAGCTATGAACAGGCCACCAGTGTTCCAGAATCTTCGGTCTTCTGATGTAATTTTTAAAAGGGTGAGGATATAGGAGATAGAATTGTGTTTGAAAGGACTCTTGGGTTCTGACTTGTACGTCTGGTTGGATGGGAGTGACATCCACTGGGCTAAGGAGTCTTGGAAGAGGACCAGGTTTGGGGAAGGAATATAGTTTTAAACATGATAAATTTAAGATAATTAGGAGATATCCAAGACATGTGAAGAGCACAACTGAATATACAAGTCTGGAGCTCAAAGGAGATTTCCAGGCTGATGCCGTAAGTATGTTAGTCATCAGCATAGTCACTAGCATAACTGATGCTGTGGGGACTAGTGAGGTCACAAAGGACCGAGTAAACAATAAGGGGAGGAGAAAATCTAAGATAGCACCCTGAGGATCTCCAGTATTTAATGACTAGCGAAAGAGGATGAGCATGAAAAGGAAATAGTCAAAAAGTAGTTAAACAGTTGGAGGAAAACCAGGAGATGATTAAGTCTTGGAAATCAAGGGGTGAGGGGAGGAATCAAGAAGGAGGAAGTGAATAATTTTATCAAATGCTGCTGAAAAGTGAATTATGATGAAGACAAAGAAATGGTGACATCTGGATGGGCGAGGAGTAGGTGAGAGACCAGCAGAGTGCTAGCAAAGACCAATTAAGATGCTGTGGATGTGGTCCTGGTACTGGAGGACAGTATCTTGGGTAAGATGGTGATTGTGTCAATGAAGAGAATAGGATAGATTTGATATCTGTATTTTGAGATAGAATAGAACAGATCTGCTAAAGAACTAGAATAATCAATGATTGTTTCTAGATAGTACTTCTGGGTAGACAGTGTTGCTATTTACTATGATGGGAGAGAGATGAAGAGGAATAGATATGGAAGTAGAAATCACTTGGGCCTTGCCATATTTAAGATGCCTACAGGGTATTCAGTGGACATGTGAAGCGAGTAGTTTCAAGTACAAAAAAGAGGTCATAGCCAGACACATAAACTCTGGCCTCTTCACCATCACAGTGGCATTTAAATTACTGGGCTGAAATACGTCAAGCCTAAAGAGAGAGAACATGGTCATCTACTGAAAATGCAAGGCTGGCAGTGGAGAAGGGGCTGGAAGAGGGGGCTGGTAGTTTGCCAATGGGGTGGGAGACAAATGGAACAGGAAAATGAAGAGAGATGCCATGGCGTCCGACAAGATGATAGCTATTCACTTTCCTGGCACCTGGACAAAGAACTGTGTGATTTTTTTCCCCCACTGGGCTTAGCAGTCTGAGTACAAGGCTAAATTGGAGACCTTAGTCTACTGGGCTCCAGTGTTTTCACTCACTCTTGCATTGTTTCTTTAGTTTCCCATCCACAAGCCTCTGGTTTGGATGCTACAGGGAAGTACCTGACTGGGAAGAATCAGGTGAATACCTACACAGCATATAACATCACTAGCTTCTCCTTTTTCCATCTCGGGATGCTAGCACAGGCAAGGGGCAAACCTGAGCTCATGGCCCATCTCCCAGTCCTGCTTTTCCCCCCTCACAGTCACCTTTCCATGTTTCCAGGCTCCTAATTCATGATTCATGGCCAGGCCTGCCTAAGTTATGACTTTCATTACCTCACAGAGACTGTGGCAAGAGTCTCATAATTGGTTTTCCCACTTTTAGTCTCTTCCTTCTCCAATTTGTCTTCAGTTGCCAGATTAATCTTTTTGAAACATAGCCTTAATCTAGTTCTTCCAAGCCCAAACACCTCTAATAGCACCCTATTTTTAGAACAGTGATTTTCAAACTCTGAACAGCATTGCCCTGGGACTTTGTAGAGATGGGAGTGGTGGGAGGGCTATACTGAATACTCTAGTCATACCTGAGCACTCTGAGTTTACCTAGTAGGCGTATCAGCTTCTGGTGTGACTTTATGGCATTGCAAGGTATAATAAAATTGGAATCCATCATTGTCCAGAGCACATGGTAACAAGAAAGTAAGACTCTTCAAAACCTAAGCTCAATTACATGTCAGGACATACTTCCCACTCCTCTCCCCTGTACTGTACTCCTCTGTTCAAAATTACAGAAGCTGTTCCTTGCATAATAAAATCAGTTGCTATGAAATCAGTTCCAATTCATGGTGCCCCCATGAGTGTCAAGGTAGAACTGTGCTCCATAGGGGTTGCAACGTCTGATTTACCTGAAGCAGATCTCCAGCTCTTTCTCTCAAAGTGCCTTTGGGTGGCCTTGAAACTCTAACCTCTTGTTTAACAGACAAGTGTGTCAACCATTTGTACTGTCCAGGGACACACGTTGTAATGCCTCTGTGCATTTGCTTGTGTTATATATCCTTTCTTTAAAACTCCTTGCCAACCTCAATTTCACAAAGTTATGGACATTGAAGTTCATCTCGAGGTGACTTTACCTCTCAACAAAAAACACGGCAAACCAAACCCACTGCTGCTGAGTCAACTCCAACTCATAGCAACCCTATAGGACAGAATAGAACTGCCCCAAGAGTTTCCAAGGAGTGACTGGCAGGTTTGAACTGCCGACCTTTTGGTTAGTGTCCACTGGACCCCAGGGTTTCCTCTCAGCAAAAGAAGGAGTCATGGGATTTAGATCCCACGTTACCAGGCATCAAAGATTCCTTTCTTCCCTGTGGCAGAAACTAAGTCACAAGAGGAATTTGTCTTCCTGAGTGACCTCCACAGCACTCAGTTCAGTAAATGGCATACAGGAAGTGTTCCGGAGGTAAATTCTGATGTATTTTAAACAACTAAATCAATCTTTTGTTTGTTTGAAAGTGTTTTAAAATGGGCTACCAGTGGGAAATGATTTTCCTATCCCTCCTTTGAAGTTACTGTATTTGTGGGTGAAGGGACATAGAACGATGTTTTCAGATCATATTCAAACTGATTCTGCTGTCCCAAACACCCTTCTGTAGCATCTCACAACTTCCATATCCTTTAGCTCTCCAGGAGACTGGCCTGGGAAACCGGCCAGAGGCAAAGGAGGAAGGATGCCAAAGGGAGACAGCTCTGCATTTGTATTTTAAAAGGGAAAGCTGTGAGTGAAGAAGGAGAGCACTGTTTACCCCAAGATGATGCCTTCCATAATGTGCACACTGACAGTATGTGCACAGCAACAGCCAAGGACGCGGAACAGGGGTGAGAGACAATTAAGAAAATCGTCAGTCCTTGGTAGTATGGACAGTTAGCAATTGCTTGCTAACCTAAAGACTGACAGTTCAAACTCACCCAGCAGTGTGCCATAGAAGGCCTGGTGACCATGGGTTCTCCATGAGTTGAAATAGACTCACAGGCAACAGGTTTGGTTTTGGTTTTAGTCAGGTCAATTTGTATCCTATATCCATATTACTGGAAAGTTTACTCAGTGGCTCCATTTCACCTTTCTTCTAGAATGATAGTTGAGTGCTCTGCTGCTAACAGAGAGCCTGGAATTTCGAACTCACCTAGTGGCTCTACAGGAAAAAGATCAATCTGCACCTGTAAAGATTAAGCCTAGAAAACGTTATGGGGCAGTTGCACTCTGATACATGAGGCCACTTTTAAGTAGGAATCAGCACAACAAACTAACCCACACATACTCAAATCAGGACAGACTCCAGAGGAGGTCATGTTCACTATCCACATCCCCCTGGGGACTCAAAATCATTTCTTTGTGAGTACTGAAAAGCTGGATTTTTCGCCTGCGGAAATTTCCCCTTTAAACTGTCCCTGGTCCTCCACTAATTAGCAAGTCTCGCATTTAAACCACCTCCTTCTTCATCCTCAGGACTGCAATCCTGCAGTAAAGTCATAACGCTGAACTGGGTGCCAGCTGGTGATTTCCATGACAACCAGCTGTAATGGCCCCCGGAAAAGTTTGTGGCTTATCAATAGGCTTCTGGGAGAGAGACGCAGGGTGAGAAAGAGACAGGCTTTTATTCAAATACGAATACACTCAGTGATAGCTCCACCAGTTATTCTCTGAAGCATATAGATTTTGTACAACTGCTTCTTTAGTTGGGTCTGACACATGGCCTCCTTATCCTCTCCCTCCCTGATCATATATCCATAAGTCATTTAGAGAAGCTTTTACTATTTTTCTTTTTTCATATGGCTTCTCCCTTTTAATGTCTGCTTCTGATAAAGAAGTCTGAACTGTGATATGCTAATCTTAATGAGTTAATTTAAAATTAAGTCTCTTCCTTAATTTGTTCATATCACACTCACACAACACAACACAACACAACACAACACAACACAACACAACACACACACACACACACACTCCCCTCAAAGGTAGCCCAGATAGACAGTAGTGAACTCCCTAGTTCTTTCTCTGACCACATCAAATACTTGCTTCCTGGGGTGGTGACCAAAAAGTTTGAGTCCACCAGGAGGTGCCTTGGAAGAAAGGCTAGGTGATCTACTTCCCAAAAGTCAGCCTTAAAATCCCTAGTTAGCAATATTCTACTGTGACACACATGAGGTCCCCATGAGTCTTACTAACTCAGTGGCAGCTAGTAACAACAATAGTGTGGGGGCTGAGCAGAAGCCACCTCAAGGTACGTAAAAGTGACTTCTCTCTAGTTTATAAAACCAGAGTTGGCCAGAAATCTGAGGATGATTGTTGTCATCTCAGACTATGAAATATATATACATGTATACATACGTACACATATATATACATATATACATAGGCACATATATATGTGTACATGTATGTATGTACATTAAAATGAAGCTTATATAGTAAAATGGATTCTTGTCATAAACATCAGTTTCAATTGGCTAAACTATTAAATACAGAATGGCTGTGCTTGAGCTAAGTAAGATGGTGAAAAATGCAAAGTCATGGTGAAGAAGTAGAAGTGAGAAAAACAACTGCCACCAGATGGACAGGGCAGCAGATAGTCAGAGGGATGTTAATGATAATAACCAATCAGAAAGAAGTCAACAACTCCAGATACCACAAGGTAAGACTTAACAGACTGGATGAGAGTGATCAGAACCAACTGAACAGCTTGTATAAAAATTCAGTACTCTGGGACTGGGCTGGGACTGGGGTGCACAGTCACCTTCTGTGGCCTGTGCCTGCCAGTCTGCTGCTGCGAGGTGACCTGATCCTAAGACTTTGGTCTGCTGCTGTGACCTCTTCTGCTTCATCCTTGAAGGCCTGGGACATGTGGCTTCCTCTGAGGGCCTGTGCCCACCAGCCTACAGGGGTACACAGCCTATTCCTGAGAGTCTGTTTCTGCTGGTCTGTTGCTGTGATACGACCTGATCCTAAGACCTTGGTCTGCTGCTGTAGTGTGACCTGATTCTGAGACCTTGTCTGTTTCACCCTCAAAGGCCTGGTTTGAGTGGCTGTGACTGCTTCCCGTTGACACCCGAGCCTCCTGTGCTGTCCCTGCCAGCTCCACCTCTGAGACGCCTGGCATGGAAGCTAGATTCTCCTGGCCCTAAATTTCTTAGAGTCAACTCTATGTTTAGGGAAGTGTAAGTGATGATGTTAACAACGCAGTCCCTGGGGGATCCAGTCGAAAATGTGTGGGTCTTACCTAATGCAAATGGAAGTTCTTAACTAATGCAAACATAGATAGGAGTTCTTAAGTAAAGTTCATTGTTGACATAAGCCTTATGTATTTTCCTCTTGCAAGTCCCAACAATTTCAGGGTACTCATGACAAACCTTGTAGTTACATATTTTTCTCTTGAGACCCCCAATATTTTCTGGGTGCTTAAGACACTAGACAGGCAAGGAAGTTGTCCTTTTGCCATTAACTGAGGAAATAATATTGAAGCCATTATTCTCCGTCCTAAAATGCCACCCAGCTGGAGCTGAACTCACAGGAACATGTCAACTGGCCCTGAAGTATAAAGACAAGAGCTAGGACAATCTTGGAAAATATCTTTTAGGGAACACTTCACTAGGACAATCTTGGAAAATATCTTTCAGGGAAAACTTCACACAAACAAATCACAGAACAACATAAAAGACCCACTTCTGTTACATTATCTTTTTCTGCTAATACTAGTGAACAGAAACTTTGTAGGACCAAGGAAGACCTTTCTGATTGTCTTACAGAAACCTGTACCAGTGACTGTTAAGAAAGACAATTCAAAATGTAGGATCACAGTTCCTAGCCAATACTTGGAAAGGTAAAGCTTTCAATGGTTTGCCCATTTGTTATGTTAATATATACTATTGATTCTGTAAGTTTCTTTAGTTTTTCCTTGGCTCTAACAGCATGCTTGTCTACTTTCCTATGCTTGCCTCCTGTAAAATTCCTTGAACATGAGCAAACACGGCTGTGACAGCAGGCTTGTCTCTCTTCCCACTTTCGTCTGTTTTGTAATTTCCTTAGATTTGGGCAGGCATTAGCTCTGGCAGCATTCTTGTCTGTTTCTAACTTTTGCCCTTTTGAATACAAGCTAAATAAAACTTTTCCTTCACTTCACTAAACTCTGTGACGTTTTTGCCGTGCAATACCGTTCTCTGAATACTGCTGACACTCATAAAGGACTTTATAACAGGGACGAATGACTATGCGTGCATTGCCCCTGCTGCACTCATCCTTCTCACTAATCAAGTTTTTGACTCACGCCAATTGAGGTGGAGCTTCTGGGAAAGCGGACACCTGCTAGAAAACCCCAGTTGCTTCATCCCCATGTTCCGATAGCTCCCTACCTGAGATGAGTCGTTGTGCATGAAGTGGAGGTCTTTACCAGCTAAGGTACAGTCTGAGGATTATATAACCCATCCATCAGCTCCAAAATACTCATGGAGGGTGCAAAGCCCAGGTGCCCTGCAAACACCTCGTCCTCTACCTTTGTCATTTTTGATTGTTTTCAGGCCACTCCGGTCTCTCCGTGCCATTTCTGAGTGACTCTACATAAGTGACCAGGAGACAGTTTTAGGAGTACGATGATTGTTAAGTCAGAGTGAGAAATGTGTCATCCACCCAAGCAGGTGGACATCAGTACGCAGTCAATATTACCTTGGCCACCGCTGACCCGTTGGGAACTCACTGTCAGACTTTAAAAGATCAGAGTTTCAGGATGTAGTATAAGTGTCCTCTACTTAACGTTGTTAGAAGTGATACTAGTTCCTGAAGGGGTGTGACACACTTTGTTTGTATAAATTTATCTATGGCTGACTTTTCCATTAAGCACATTTGCCTTAGTGTGGGTTCTTGAGAGAAGCAGTATCAGCAGAGCCTACAAACGTATGGAGAGAGAGTATATCACGGAAATGGCTCACGGCATTGTAAAAGCTGGAAAGTTCCAAGTTTATGGGTCAAGCTGGAGGCTTCTTCTGACTCATGTGGCTGCAGGGGCTGGTGAACTCAAGATCATCAGGTCAGATAGCTGGTATCTGGCATGCAGACTGCCAGCCAAGCCAAGGTTGACAAATCCCAGTATCAGCAGGTAAGCTGATAGTTCTAGTCCTAAGAACCACATCTAAGACAAATATGATCCAGCCGTGAGATCCTGGGCAAGGAAAAGCCCAACAAATTTTGCTAGAAAGTCCATCATATTGGATGCAGGCCACATCATCAGGGAAACTTTCTTTCAACTGATTAGCTGTTTGTAACAGATCTTATCCTGGAAATAATTACATTATGTCAGATATCATCATGGAGATGACTACATTATGTCATATAACTTTATGTAGAGGATTGCATCATTGTAAGAGCTACCAAACTACATCTTAACTGCCAAAATTCTAAGAATTGTGTCCCAGCAAAATCAACACACACCCAACTACCACATATGTTATGTGCAGTGCCCAGGGCTGGCAATACTTTTAGGGGCCCAAGATAATGTTTTAATTTCTTTTAAAGTTAGAATAAAAAGTGAATACAACCCAGTTTATATTATATGCATCTTTAAACCAATTGCAGTATAAAATACTATTTAAATATGTTTTTAATAACAAAAAAAGTAGCCACAAAGATAAAAGTAGCCAGGCGGGGCCCACAAAAGTCGTAATGCAGCCCAGGTTCAGTCACTTCTAGTTACAAACCCCTTAGAACAAGGAGAACTAATCACACTAAAGTGACATCCTACAAAGTTAATAACACAGAATGAATGGTAGTTTATAGAACCAGTGGTCATTGTTGAGTATTAAACTATTTGTCTTTTGATCAGTGTATACTATGTAAGGAGGGTAATCATAGAGTAAGCAGCCCTCCTTTGTCTGTCCATGGAGGCTTGCTTGTTGCTGTGATACTGGAAGATATGCCACTGGTACATAGGTACCAGCAGGGTCACCCATGGTAGACAGGTTTCAGCTGAGCTTCCAGACTAAGACAGGCTAGGAAGAAGGATCTGGCAGTCTAATTCTGAGAAACATTAGCAAGGGAAAGCCTTATGAATAGCAGCAGAACACTGTCAGATACAGTGCCAGAAAACGAGCCTCCCAGGTTGCAAGACACTCAGAAGATGACTAGGGAAGAGCTGCCTCCTCCAAGCTGAGTCGACCTTAATGACAGGGATGGAGTAAAGCCTTCAGGATCTTTGTTCACTGATGTGGCATGACTCAAAATGAGAAGAAACAGCTGTAAATATCCATTAATAACTGGAACATGGAATGTACCAAGTATGAATCTAGGAAAATTGGAAATAGTCAAAAGTGAAATGGAACGCATAAACATTGATATCCTAGGCATTAGTGAGCTGAAATGGACTAGCATTGGCCATTTTGAATCCAACAGTCATATGGTCTACTACGCCAGGAATGAAAACTTGAAGAGGAATAGTGTGTTCATCAGCAAAAAGAACACTTCAAGGTCCGTCCTGAAGCACAATGCTGTCAGTAGTAGGATAATACCCATATTATCCTGCAAGGATATGACTGCAAGGAAGGAGAAGAATGTTGAGTGTACCACGGGCCACCAAAAGAACAAACAGGTCTGTTCTGGAAATACAACCAGAGTGCTCCTTGGAAGAAAACATGGCAAGACTATGTCCTACATACTTTGAACATGTTATCAGGAAGGATCAGGCCCTGGAGAAGGACACCATGTTCAGTAAAGTGGAAGGTCAGGGAAAAAGAGGAAGATCCTTGATGAGATGGACTGACATACTGGCTGCAACAATGGGCTTAAACATAAAAACCATTGTGGACATGGCGCAATACCAGGCAGTTTCATTCTGTTGTGCATAGTGTTGCTATGAGTCGGAACTGACTCAATGGCACCCAACAACAACAACAACATACTCTGTGTGTGTGTCTCTCTCTCTCTCTCTCTCTGTGTGTGTGTATGTGTGTGTGTGTGTGTGTGTGTGTGTGTGTAAATCCTATGACTCCACATTTCCTTCTTTCTGGCCTTGGTAGAGAGACTTTCTTCTACAGTCGCTCAGAAAATTTTAAAATTGTTCATTATTCCTGGAGACACTCAGGAAACTAACTTGGTTCTTCTTATCAAAAGTTCCCAGCCACAGCTCCTTAGAAGGGTTAGAAGATGCTTTAGAAAGCTGACTATTTTAGCTGAGACCATTAATCAGGCTGATTCTGCTGTCAGCTGAGGCTGCACCATCTGATCTTCTCTTTCCTTGTCATAGCCGTTTATGCTATACCGCTTGACATGACACATAAGTCCTTTTTATTATATTCCAAATTAAATATACTAGAACACACTAAAAACTTGTTACTCAGTAAAATATAATAAAAAGTAGGTCCATCTTGATCTTCAACATACCTAGTTATGGAAATGCCCAAAGGCTCCACTTAAAACAGTTTTCCCTGCAGGGCAATGAGAAGATATAAACTCCACAAGGCTATAATAAGTGTGTGATGACTTAAAATGATTCCATTTTTTTGCAGGGAGAAGATTCTGGAAGATTTTTTCTGTTCAGTATATGGAAGAAAGGAAACTAAACCTCTCTATTGACTATTTCCATGTACCAAGTACTATGCTGGGTTCTTTAATACATTGTCTTCTCTGGGTTTCACAACTCAACTGTGCTTTACAGGTAAGGAAACCAACTTTAGAGAGTTAGGTGATTTGCCCTAAATTACACCACTTGTAGTCAGTGGATGGAAATCTACCACCTGTCTGTCCATCTGTTGTTCTGTGGTGGCTTGTGTGTTGCTACGATGCTTGGAAGCTATGCTGCTGGTATTTCAAATACCAGCTGGGTCATCCATAGTAGACAAGTTTCAGCGGAGATGCCAGAGTAAGACAGACTAGAAAGGAAGCTTGGTGATGCACTTCCAAAAACTTTCCAGTGAAAACCATATGCATCACAACAGAACATCATCCAATATAGTGCTGGGAGATGAGCCCTCTGTATTAGAAGATAGTCAGAATACACAGTGGCCTCAAAAATGGATTCAAGCATACAAACAATTATGACAACACAGCAGTACTGGGCAACATTTTCTTATGTTATTCATAATGTCACCATGAGAGGGAACTGACTCAAGGCAACTAGCAACAATGACAATCGATGGAAATAGGATTTAGATTCAGAGGTGTGTGGTACCAGGACCCCTGCTCCTCCCTCTGTGCCATGGGTCAGCAGCCTTTTTTGTGAAAGGTCCAGTAGCAACTACTCAACAATGCTATTCTAGCATGAAAGCAACCACGGAAAATAGGTCAGCTAACAGGCATTGCTGGGTTTCTGTAAAACTTTATTTAATACGCAAAAGTTGAATTCGGCTGAAGAGCTGACCCCTGCTTTGCAGTATGTTCTCAACCCTGGCTGCCACTGTAGTCAACTGGAAGCTTAAAAATCTTGATGCCCAGGTCTCATTCAGGTCTCATTAAATCAGAACAGTTCTTAAAGAAAGCTCCACACGTGATTCCTAAACGGAGCAAGATTGAGAGGTTTTGTTCTACAGCTTGTTAATGAATAAAAACAGTCAACTTAGAGACATGAAAACCAATGAAATAACAGCCTTTCCTTCCATCTATTCAAATTCCCTTCTTCTTTCAGAAATCAACAAAAATCTATCCCCTCAGTTAGACTTTCCTCAACCTGATTTGAATTCCTTCAAAACTGCATTGTTAAATTAGCTCTATTGCAACATATCTTGAATCATCTTCTTAATGGTCATTGAAAGCCTCTACTAATACTTAAACATCTATATTGGTCAAGTTTGTCTGTAAACTCTGGATTTATGGTTTTGCTCGTAACTCCCAGAACAGGATCAGAATCACAGTAGATGCTGGTAAATACCAGGAGGCTTCTTGAGTGAGATAGAAATTGAAATCCTAGGGTTTTGAGAATGAATTTGAGTGTAATTTGTTTAAATTCAGTAGCTATAGTGATTTTTCCCTCTCTCCTCCAATCTGTTCCTTCTGCCACTGTAGTTAATATTGTTAAAAATAATCAAAACTCAAAGAAATAGAAATACAAGGTTTATTCTGAGCAGTTATTCTGTATCTACATAGGGAGACCATTCTGATTCCTAAAATAAAACAAATGACTCAAAGTAGGTTAGTTGCGATGAGGCTTATAAAGAGCAGAGGAGGGAGAAGAACGGAATATCAGCTATTGGCTAATCTTAACATGACTGGTTGACCCCTGCCTTCCCTCCTTTTGCTGATCAGCTGATATCAGGCACAAAGTAGTCTCCGACCTTCCACCCCCCTTCATCCATAATATCTTTTAAAGTTTAAATTAAGCAAGCCTGGTTTTGAACAGGAAAGAAAGGATTAGCAATTTTGAATGAAAGGAAGAAAAAAAAATCAGTGGCAGGATTATTTATGGGTAAGGAAATTTACAGTTAATATTTCATTTTGTGGGTATGAAAAACCTTAAAATCAAAGTAGGAGATCTGTTATTAATTTTCCTTTTTGACAGCATCAACCCCTTTCTAAAGAACTTGAAATTCAGCTAGACTCTTTTTTTCTCTTTTCTCTTACACCCACATCGAATCAGACAACTTAAGCTGGAAGCTCTATCTTCTACATATACACAAAATCTGACCATTACCACCTGCTTGCATTTCCACTGTTCTGGTCCAAACTACCATTTCTCACCTGGATTCTTGCCAAAGCCTCTGAATTGTTCTTCTGCTTCTCCCTTTGGCCCCAATCTATTCATCCCCAACACGGCATCCAGATTGATTCTGTTTAAATCCAACTTTAACTCTGCTCAAAATACTCTGAATTTTCATTAATTCAAATAAAAACCAAAGCCCCAACAAGGCATCTCATTATTTCTCTGGTTTTTGCTCCCAGTACTCTCACCATTACACACTCAGTTTCGGTTCCTTCTTGGCTTTCTTGGTATTCTTCGAACATCTCAGGCACACTCACACCTCACAGTCTTACACATTCTGGTCTTGGGGTTTGTTTTGTTTTTTGTCTAACTGCTTATCCCCTTGATATCCGTGTAGTCACTTCTCTCCTCTCCTTCACCTATTCTAAGTCATTGCTCCCAAGTCACCCAGTGAAGACTTTTTGACCACTCTAACATTAGCCATTTTTTTTAACTGTGATATACTCTAGACACTTTTTTGTTTCATGTCTCTCCATAATATTTCTTTCCTTCCTACTTACTAAATTGTTTATTAGCTTTGTTCATTGACTCTCTTCCTGTAGTGGTTGGTTTTGTGTGTCAACTTGCTTACACCATAAAAGCCCATGGCCATCAATCCAATATTAATCTAGTTGTAGACATAAATGGTACACATAAATGGCTAAACATTCAACTACTACCTGAAAGGTTGATAGTTCAAGCCCACCACGGGGCACCTTGGCAGACAGTCCTGGAGTTCCACTTCTGAAAGGGCACAGCACTGGAAATACTGTGGAGGACAGTTTTACTCTGACACAGATGTAGTAACCATGAGACAGAATCAACTCAGTGGCAGCTAACGAGATCGACCTAGTTGTTGTTGTGAAAGTATTTTGTAGGTGCTACTAACATCTAAAGTAAGTTCACTTTAAGTAAAGGAGAAAGTAAAGGAGATTATCCTCAATAGTGGGGGTGGACTTCATCCAACACTTTGAAGATTTTAACAGCGAAAATAGACGTTTCCTAAAGAAGAAGACATTCTATCTGAAGACTGCAACATCAGATCCTGCCTGAGTTACCAGCCTGCTGTGCTGTTCTACATATTTCAGACTTTCCAGCCCCTAAAATTGCATGAGTCACTTTGTTAAAATAAATCTTTTTATATACTTATGGACAGATATTGATTCTGTTTCTCTGGGGAATCCTGACTGATTTACTCTCATAACTAGAATGTAAGCTCAACAAAGGTAGGCTCTTTGCCTGTTTATTTACCTATATTTTCAATAGGAACTCTGGTAGTATAGTGGTTGAGTACTATGGCTGCTAACCAAAAGGTCAGCAGTTTGAATCCATCATCTGCTCCTTGGAAACCTATGGGGAAGTTCAACTCAATAGCAGTAGGGTTTGGTTTGGCTTTATTAATATATATCTAATGCCTAGAACAAACAAAAATAAAAAAATAAACCTATGGCTATTGAGTTGATGCCTACTCACAGTGACCCCATAGGATAGAGTAGAATTGCTCCATACCTTCCCAGGAGCACCTGGAGGATTCCAGCTGCCAACTTTTTGGTTAGCAGATATAGCACTTAACCAGTGGTCATGAAATGAACCATCAATTGACAGTGAACTCTTGAATTTTCGTCTTTTCTGAATTAGAAAATATTCCTCAGAATCACCAAGCAAAATCTTCTGTGCTTACTTCACACTCTTGTATCTTCAAATCCTTTTTTTTTTAAATTCTTTTTCAAAGAGAGACTGAGAAAACTGAGGCAATTCAATGACACTGACTTCTTAATAATTTATGAACAGAGTATACAGAGGCTTCTTTTTATTGTTTGGTAAAGAACGTTGTCTCTAATTTCTTATAATTAACTCAGTGAGCATATTTAACACTATTCCATTTTAAATTTGAAAATTAATGCTTCATATAAGTTACCTTCTGGAGTCCGAAATGAGGAAAGCTATATAGGGCCTGCTTATGCTAGGTTAATTGCATAATAGCGCAATTAGAAGGATTTCTCCCTTTATCTCAGTTGCTTATCTCTGTGTTCTTGTTGTGTAGTACCTTCCACATGGCTGACATTCAATAAATTTTTACTGAGTGAGTGAAAGAACCAATGAATAAATGAAAATGAAAGTTGTTCCTAGCATTTTGTGGAGTCATAGAAGCTGATGAAAGCACTTCCTAGAAAAAATGCACACTTGTGTACATAACACACATACAACTTTACATACAATGTCTAGGCTTTGTGGTGTCCTTAAAGCTCTTTCATAAACTTGCAAGGCAACCATAGATCTTAAATTAAGAACCATTTCGAATAATCCTGTTGCAATATAGGAGTCACCCCCTATTCTCATTCAGAGTTTTGGTATTGAGACAATGATAAATATAATTAGACAAAGACTGCTGAGAGTAGTTATTGAACTGGCTGTGCAATGGCTAAGTAACTTTGGAGTTGCAAGTCTATTGTTTTTGCCATAAATACCTGTAAGACCTCAGGTAATTTAGTTAATCTCTTCGAGCCTGCCTCAGTTTCCAAATACATAAGATGAAAGCAAGAATCCAATCTTCCTCATGTGTTTGTTTTAAATACTAAATTTAAAAACTGCATATAGAACATTTAGCACAGTGTTCACTCTACAGTAAGTACTCAGTAAATGTTAGCTCCTATTGCTGTAAAACTTACTAAAGGATGATACTTCAAAGAGGGTTAACTAATTTTGTCTAACATAACTCAGGTGGGAATGTTGCTAATCAACAGACAGATGACTGCGGGATCTTTCATAGCTTCTTGGACTCTTATCATTTAATGACATGAATTTATGTTTTCTGTACATTATTAAAAAACTGATTTCTGTTACCCTTATAATAAGAATGGAAATGCCTTGTTTTAGTCATTAAGATCTTGATATGAGTAGGAAACTTTAGAAAAAGGTTAATGGTTAACAGCCAAGTTAATTAAAAGTTGATCTAATAGCCTTGTAGCGGACCCAGTCAGTATTTCCATTACTCAGTTTCTAGGCTTTCCTCTTAGTTACCATCAAGAGATTCATGTGTTGATAACAAAACTGGTCATACTAATTTTCGAACCACAGGAACCTTGGCAATTGCTTGGGTAATTCCTAATTTAAAAAAAAAAAATGCTTTTTATACCAGTAAAAGGATTATGTAAAAATTTACTGAAAACACAATGAAATAACTCCAATTTGTGCATTAGCCAATTAAAAGGCATCATTAATTATTTGCTCTTCCTTGTCCTTCTTCTCCACCATTGATTCATTCAATGATGTTTACAGAAGGCTTGTTGTGTGGCTGGTACTCTACCAGGTCTGAGGGTTTGTTGATGGAGTTGAGAGCGCTATGGCAAACTGGCTAAATCATCTTAACTACCTCCTTCCCCAGAGAAAGAGAGCAACAGAGTTATGCTTGTCTTAGCACCCCTAGGGCTAAGCAGTGCCTCACCCATAGCAGACTGCTCAGAAAGTGTTGGTAGATCAATCAGTAAGTGGTTTAGCTGCTACCAAGTCAGCCTGAGACTCATGATGGCCCCATGCACAACAGAACAGAATTCTACCAATCTGGCACCATCCCCAGGCTCAGTTGTGGACAGAGCTATTATAATCCAGAGAACTTTTGGAAGTAGATCACCATTCCTTTCTTCTTAGTTTGTCTTAGTCTGGAAGCTCTAATAAAAACTGTGCAGCATCAAAGCAACAGGCAAGCCCTTACCAGTTCGGCCACATTAAAGGCAAGAAGAATTCTTCCGCTGAATCACCACTGACCACCGAAGAATCCAGTCGAAGCACATTCTTGGTTATCAAGCTGGTGTTCAGGGCTCAGATGAAGCTCCTTTTGCCCAGAAAAGGGCTGAGAGTGAAATTCTTCTTACTGGGAGTATTTTTCTCTCTGATTAAGGTTTGGAATTGGACTAGATGAGCTCCAAGTTTCCTTCAAAGCATGAAAAATTTAAGAACAGATGAAAGACAGAAGCTAAAGCTATTGAAAGCATATTCTATCCCAGGTCCCAGTAGCAAGCTGGAGCAGAAGCTATGTATCTGTGTTTTGCACAACATAGGATACACAGTTCTTTCAGCGACTAGTAATGGACTTTTGTGGGTCGAACAATGATCATGAGTACAACTGAGGCCATCATCAAGCCACGTTCACAAAAAATGCTGCACCCTGTCAAGCACAATCATTTTAAAAGCTTCAACCAGGAGTGCAAAATGATTCCCTGAGCAAAGAACCCATCACTGCTTCTGACTTGCATCAAACAAAATGAGCAGCTGTTAAAACCAATCGAGTGAGTTATGAAAGCCAAATATCAGCAGTATGACTTGTTCACAGAGTTTAGATTTACACAGAATGGAAAGAAAATGCCTCATCATGTTCTTTTTCAGAAGCAAAAGAGGACAGAGAGAAGCCAGTTGGAAATGCTCCACAGTACACTGATTGCTGAAGCCTAAATACCAAAAGGTGATTTATGGCAACCGTCATTGCAAATAGAAGAGTCTGAGTCTGGTTTAGAAAGGCCTAAAAAGCAGAAAAGGTGGCCTAAATGCTTTTTACACTTTATGCTTCTTTTCTTCATTTTCCTGCGTGTAGCACTCTTGAAAAGTAAAATTTGTTCTAAACAAGAACAGCCCAACTTCTTTGCTCAGCCTGAAACCCAAACCTTTGGCGTTCAGTTGATTCTGCATCATGAGCCTCTTCAAAACCTACAGGCACAGCAAGAAGAGCATCTTAGAAGGAAATGCAATATCGGGATTGGAGAGTGCAGTATTTTCATCTGGTCTATTCTCTTGGTTTTAGTCACTGAATCAAAGGGTTAGGTGGAGGATTTTCATAGAGTGTTCTAGGAAGGTGAATTGTTCTAGAAGAAATATGGTAGAACACAAACGTTTCAGTCAGATTGCCTGGGCTCAGCCCTGATTCTGTCACCCACTAACTATACATCCTTGGGCAAGTCACTTATGCCATGTATCACCCCGTATCCTCATCTGTACAATGACTGTTAGGTGCCGTCAAGCTAGTTCCTACACACAGTGACCCTACATACAACAGGACAAAATGTCGCCTGGTCCCATGCCATCCTCACACTGGTTGCTTTCTTTAAGCCTGTTTTTGTAGCCACTGTTCCAATCCATCTCACTGAGGGTCTCCTTTTTCATTGACTCTATTTTACCAAGCATGATGTAATTCTCCAAGGTTCGGTCTCTCCTGATAACATGTCGAAAGCACTTAACGGAAATCTTTATATGCAATAACAAAACACGGCTCACAGAGTTGCTGTACGGACTGAACGATAAATTAAGCATTAACAGAGCCTGGCATATGTAGTAAGTGTTCAGCAAATGTTGGTTATTGTCCTTGGTTGGAGTTCCATTAGTGAATTAGATGAACAATTATTCCAAGAGATTTTTGTTAATTTGTATCTTGCTCTCCTAGTTCTGGGAGCAAAGTTCTTCGAAGTTTAATAGTTTAATCGGTGAGCGCAAAGAAAGTTAACTTTTCTTCTTGGCCAATCGATGATAAGACCCAGTTAAAAAAAAAAAATTATGTTCTCTTTCAAAATTCCATGATGCCACCATGGTCAAAAGTGTCACATTTCAACAGTTTGATTAAAAGCTTCCCCTAGAAAAATTGCCCTATAATTTGGAGTCCTTAAAGCACTTGGCAGGATAAGCGAGGTAGTGAATGACCCCTAAAAAATATAAATGTAATAATTGTTGATTCGGTTCAGTTTTAATTTTGTCTTAAAACTCTCTACCATCAGTTTTCCTAAATGGTTCTTTCTAACAGAAGATTAAGTGCTTTAAGGTTAAAAAAGAAGAAGAATTCATTCTGACATTAGGAAATCAATAAGTTCTTCAAGCCACTGAACTACATGGTGATAAGGGACTAAATATATTTTAAAATGCAGACTTACAGATAATCCAATTTAAAAATGGGTAAAGGAAATGAATAGACATTTCACCAAAGAAGATATTCAAGCAGCTAACAGACATATGTGGAAACACTCACTAGCAATCACTAACCATTAGAGATATCCAGATCAAAACCACAATTAGGTACCATTTCACCCCTGTATTACTGGTAAGAATCAAAAAAACAGAAAATAACAAATGTTGGAGAGGTTTCAGGGGGACCAGAGCGCTTAGGCACTGCTGATATTAGACCACTGACAGTATTAGACCACTACTGTAAAAACTCATGAGAAAGTGTACACTCAAAAAAGAAATAATCTTTTATAGCTACAAGAGAGAGGAAGGGTAAGGATGGTAAAACGCTAAATGAACAACAGAAAGTGGTAACTTTGGTGATGGATAAAATAGTAGACAGTACTGGAGAAGCCAGTGCAGCTTGTCCAACGCAAGGTCATGGAAGCTCCACAGATACATCTAAACTCCCTGAGGAACTGAATTTTTGGACTTAGGGCTATGGGGACCATGGTCTTGGGGAATATCTGGCATAACATAGTTTATAAACAAAAAGTTTTACATTCTACTTTGGTGAGTAGTGTCTGGAGTCTTAAAAACTTGTGAGCAACTATCTAAGATACTCCACTGGTCTCACCCCAACAGGAACAACAGATAATGAAGAAAACCAAAGACACAGGGAAAGGTTACTCCAAAGGACTAATGGACCACAATGACCACAGTCTCCACCAGACTGAGACCAGCACAACTTGATGGTGCCCAGCTGCAACCACCAACTGCTCTGACAAGGATTATAATGGAGGATCATGGACAGAGCTGGAGAAAAATGTAGAACAAAATTTTAACTCATAAAAAAAGACCAGACTTACTGGCCTGACAGAAACTGGGAAAACCTTGAGAATCTGCCCCCTGGACACATTTTTAGGTCAGTAGTGAAGTCATTCATGAGGCTTATCCTTCATCCAAATATTAGACAGTCCCATAAAATAAAACTAGATTAAAGGGGCACAACAGCCCAGTGGTAAGGACTAGCAGGCAGAAAGGGACAGAAAAGCTGGTAATACAGAACTGAAGGCTGAGAAGGGGAGAGTGCTGACATGTCATGGGACTGGTAACCAATGTCATAAAACAATAGATGTGCACTCACTGATGAATGAGAAAGTAGTTTGTTCTGCAAACCTTCATCTAAACTACAGTAATAAAAATTAAATTTAAAAATACAGACTTTTTAGATTTAAAAATATAGATTAAATTCTAGTATAAAGTCTACTTTTATAACTTAAAATATACGAAAGAAGTTAATATTACCATCAGAGAAATCACTGGTGTGTGTGTGTTTTTTTTTAATTCTTTTACGTGGCAGTAGGCCAGATTTTATCTACCAATTTTATTAAACAAATTAAATTATCAGTGAGGTTTAAAACAATGTTTTGCTGAAATATTGGTCACTTAATTGCACTGTTTCTATAAAAGCTCTTGACTATCAATGTCCACTTAATTCTGTAAATTACGGAACCTAAGTGCTTTTATTGTATTCATCAAGGAATGTGTGAGTCCAAGCATTCATTTGCAGACAGGCGTTGTGCTTTCAATGGCAAGCATCTCTGGGTTTATACACTGTTCAGGGGCCTTAGGGCTGAGTCACTATTTCACACAGCTATGTTTCATTCAGGCCCTGATCCAAAGGGATTTCTGCATTATATAGTTATTATCTTCCTGTGGTGATGAGTATTTTAAAAGACCAACAAGCTTTTCCTCCCTTTGAGGGAAACAACATTAGCAGTGTCAACCACCCTCCAAGAAATTAGGTATTGAGGTCCTCCCTCTAGCTGATACTCTCACGTCTGCTGCTATTACCTTCACTTCTTTCGAACAACTTGGCATTAGCCCTCGGTGTCAGTCATACCCCTCAGTACCCTCTGTCTGTCTTTCAGCACTCCTGTCTTACAAAGGACAAGTCTACTGATTCTCCTGCTCTAGGTGAGTTCTTCTGCTCACAAGATTTGCCTGCTAGGAGAAACAGTGGACAAGCAATAACTTCCCATGGTATTATTTTGGAAATCCTGGTGACATAGTGATTAAGCATTACAGCTGCTAACATTGATAGTTCAAACCCAGCAGATGTTCCTTGGAATCTTTAGGGAGCAGTTTTACTATGCCCTATAGGGTCTCAAGGAATTGGAATCCAGTTGATGAGAACTTTGTGTGTGTGTTATTTGTGTTAAACAAACAAACCAGTTGCCATGGAGTCAGTTCCCACCTCTGGTGACGCCACGTGTTGCGGAGTAGAATTTCCCCACAGAGTTTTTAAGATGGTAACCTTTTGGGAGCAAAACATCAGGCTTCTCCTTCAAGGAACCTCTGGGTGGGTTTGAATCACTAAATTTTAGTGTAGTAGCTGACTGTTCCACCCAAAGACTTTAAAAACAAACAAACGTTGCTGCCAAGACTGTCCCAACTGATAGCAAGCCTATAGGACAGGATAGAACTACCCCATAGGCTTTCCAAGGCTATAATCTTTACAGAAGCAGACTGCCACATCTTTCTCCCACAGAGCAGCAGGTGAGTGCCAACTGCTTAACCACTGTACCAGCAGGAGTCTTTTATCAAGGAATTTGGGGGGAAATAAATTAATCCAGCTGCTGTCAAGTTGATTCCAACCCTATAGGACACAGTAAAACTGCCCTACAGGGTTTCTAAGGAGTGGCTGATAGATTCAAATCGTTGATCTGTTGGTTAGCAGCCGGAGTTCTTAACCACTGCACCACCAGGTTTAGGTTTAAAAAACCTAAACCAAAGCTGCTGCCATTGCTTCAATATTAACTTACAACAACCCTATAGGACAAAGTAGAACTGACCCATAGAGTTTCCAAGAAAGGCCCAGTGGATCTGAACTTTGGGTTAGCAGCAGTAGCACTTAATCTCTATGTCACCAGCATTTCCCTCAAGAACCTCTGCCAAGCCAAGCCAAGTGCTATTGAGTCGGATCCTAAGCTTCCTGGTGTTTTGGCTTTTCCTAAACTCTATGAGGCGAAAGAAGATCTTAGTACCAAATCATTCCCCAAGATGGACATGTAGTTAAACAGTAATTGATCTGGATTACTATGGATGCTTACCGTTTTGCTATACGGGCAGTTTTTTAATCCTTCCCAATAACAGATTGCAAGATAATCACCCTTATCTCAAGGGACAGTCTTGCTCTAAACACTTTAGAGTGTCAGTGAAAAAGAGGAAGACCCTCAACAAGATAGGATTGACACAATGGTCGCAACAGTTGGCTCAAGCGTAACAACAATTGAGAGGGTGGTACAGGACTAGACAATGTTTTATTCTGTAGTACTCAGGGTCACTGAGTAAGAACCAACTCTGACAAGCATCTTAACATTCTGACAAAGGTTTCAGAAATCTGTATGCTCTGGACACTTTTTCTAAATGTGGGACCCCTAAGCAGCCATCAGACTCAAGTTTTACTTAGTAAATTCTACTCTAGGCACTTGGGGAATAGAGGAGAGAGAGAGAAAAACAAGACAGAGAGAGAGACTGCAATTATTTCCAGCTAGTCCACTCATTGGTTATATACCCTGAAAGTCAAGAGGAGATGAAAGCCTGCTCATTCCTCCAGCAGTTACAATTCCCTGTGTAAGAGTGAGAGAATATTGCCACACTAACCATGATTCTGGTATTTAAAAGATACATATCTTTCTTTGAATATGGCTGCTGAAATTAAGCCAGCTACTTCATTGATGAGAAAGTCCTGACAATCTACTTCTGAAAATTAGCCAATGAAAATTCTATGGATCTCAACAGAATATTCTCCAGCCTACTTCCAAAAAAATCACCCTTGAAAACCTTACAGAGCACACAGTTCTACTCTGACACATGTGGGGTCTCTACTAGCTAGAAACAACTGGACAATAATGGTTTATCACGCAGGAAGATGATCCACCAGTGGCTGGAGCAATGGACTCCAGCATTCCAACAATCACGAAGATGGCTCAGAACCAGAAAATGTCTCATTCTGGAGTCACTTGGGGTCACCATGAACCAGAGCTGACTCAGCAGCAACTAGCAACATCATTTCACTGACGCTCAACAAAAGAGACAGCAATCTTCTCCAACAAACCCAAACCAAGCCCACTGCCACTGAGTCAACTCTGAGTCATAGCGGACCACTGATGAAGGAAAAACTGACATTGGTGACCTTACTGAGAGACAGAGATGGTTTCAAAGGTGGCTCTTTCCTAAGATTTTTTTAAGATTAATGGTGACTACATGCAATTTTTACCTCATATTGTCTTTAGAAACAAACCCTTGTGTAAGATGCTTCCTCCTGTATTTTTTCTCTGCAGCCAGTTTTCTTGAACTCGAGGTAAGCAGAAAATATCCACTGCTCTTCTTCAATAGAATTCATTTCTTTGAGCACAAAATCATATACTGGTCATGAGTTGTTTTAGGGGCAGAGAAACCAGATGCCCTATATAAATGACATTATGAAATTTTTGTCTGTCTCTAGAATCATCTCCCATGAGATCCACGTCAATTTGCAGTGTGGTAGAATAGCTGTTGGCATTGATTGACAAATTCCTGGATGAATGTAGCCCTTCCTTGTTTGGCCAGTATGCATGCCTTGGATGAAAGTATAGAAGACACATTGATTTAATTTGTGGATAACAGGAATCTGGAAAGAAAAGCAAATGCATTGAGTAGTAGAATTATAACCAAAAAAGATCATGACAGGCTGGAGCAATGAATTTTAACAGGAATAGATACCAAAGCCTGCACTTAGATTAAATAAACTAGGACTACAGTTCATTCTAGGAAACGTCTTGTTAAGTATCCAAGTTTGGTATAATTAAGTGCAGGCATCTGGGGTATGTGTTTAAGGAGGAGAGTGGTAGTAGATGTGTAGAGATTTGAGGAACTGGGGTTGAAAGTTAAAGCGTGTCTTAGTCATCTAGTGATACTGTAACAGAGATACCACAAATGGACGGCTTTAACTAAGAAAAGTTTATTCCCACACAGTCCAGTACACAGCTGCAAGTGCAAATTCAGGAAGTCCGCTCCCGGGGAACATGTGTTCTCTCTGTTGGGTCTAGTGGAAGGTCCTCAGCCTTTATTTGGTCTGAGAGCATCTTGGTGCATGCAACCTCAGGCCTGAAGGATAAGCTCTGCTCTGCTTTGCTCTCCTCTCAGAACTGCTTTTTTGATGGTTGCTTCTCTTTCCTTTTATCTCTTGTAGAATAAAAGGATAAAAGGTGATGCAAGACACACTCCAAGGAAACTCCTTTTACAGTGGAGCAGGGCAGTAACTTTAGGGAGGGTGTTACATTCCTACCCTAATCTTCTTTAACATAACCCAGTCTATTAACCACAAACAGAGATTAGGATTTATACAGTAGGAAAATCACAAAACAGAGGGCAGTTACAAAATACTGGGATTCATGGCCCAGCCAAATCTCTATACACATTGTTTGGGGAGATGCAGTTTGATTCATGATAGAGAGTGTGATGTGCAACCAAATTGCAGTGGGATCTTAGGCTACAGAAACTGAAACATAATCAACGTTCAATTGGCCATAGTAACAACGGCAGAGGTTTGGGCCTTGGGAATGAGGAGATCCAGGGAGTCGTCCTTTTTAGGACAGTTTCTCCTTCATTTTGGTGAAGCATGTCCTCAGACCACTTCCTGAGAATAAACAGCACAGAACTTTGGGGATACTTAATTTGTTGAAAAGGCACTACATTATCTTCAGGTTACGTCAGAAGGAAATTTCAGTTTGGAAATGTGTTTTACTTTAGAATTTTAAGGTATTCTAATCATTGTCTTTTGCTTTCTGTTATTGCCATTTAGTCCAGTGGTGTTCTGATTCTTGACCCTTTGTGCAAAACCCACTTGTTTTCTCTCTCAGTGTTTCTTCTCTTTATCCCCGGAGTTCTGAAACGTGTCTTGGAATGGATGTATTTTCATGGTATGCTCAATATGGACATTCTTGTCCTTCAGTTCTGAGAAATTTACAGTCAGTTACTTTGACTATTTACCCTCATTTTCTCTTTCTAGAAATATTGCCATTTTTTCCTCTTATATTCCGTTTCTTTAAATTTTGCTCTACTTTGGAAATGTCAGAACTTCTTTTGAGTTTTTGATTTATCTTATATTTCAACTTCAAGAGCTAGTTCTTTTGTTCTCTGAATGATCTTTTTAAAAATATCTTCCCATTTTTGTTTCATGAATGAAATATCTTTTCTGTCTCTAAAGATAGGCTTTGTTTTCCACTGCTTCTCTTTCACATGGTCCTTTGTTTCTTCCCAGTTGCATTTGCTCTCTCTATATTATATTAAATTTCTCTCAGATCTCTGATGAGTTTTGGCTATTAGCTCATTGAAGTTAATGGAAAGCTCTATGCACTTGAGCTTATCATTTGTGGTTTCTTAAGAGGATAATATGGCAAGGCTATTTCATTTGAGGAACGTTGATATTGGTATTTGGGGGTATCTTCTTCAGGCTAATTATATTCCCCAGAGAGAACACGTTTGTTGCTTAACTGGTTAAAATACATCCAACTTCCAGTATTATCAAAGCCTGTTGCAGGAAGTGGATCATTTAGCTTGTAAATTTTTCTAAATTTTCTTATTTTCAATGTATACCACTAACAGGGTTAATGGCTGTACAAAAATTCTTAGCTAGCTTCTTTCTTAATACTAAAACCCCTTTTTCCCTTTGGAATGCTGACATATAAAGAAAATTGTAACACTCCCTTCTGACCCATACTCACAAAGATTTTGAGTTTGTTTTGCCAGGCTATTCTTGACTGATAATGGGACAGAGTAATGGCAATTTGCTGCCCACTGTCTCTGAGAAAAGCTAACAGCATACGGATGTCAAGGACAGCCCTTCTTGAGACAAAGAAGTTGTGTCTTCTCCAATCTTGCTTCCTCCGAATATCCGCATGCATGCACCCCTCGCCTGCTGCCCGTCCCTTTTCTTCCCTCCCCTAACCCTTCTATAAGACTTACAGATTAACAGCAATCTGAATAAAGAGCTTTTAAAAGATTGATTCCCCGTTTCTGCATAACTGGCTTAGTAGTGACAGGCAGCATGAGTCTGCAGCCGGGTCTTTCCTTAACAACTCTGCCTTAAAGTGTTCTTGGCATTCCTCCATCTAAAGACCCTGTCTGACCCTCCCCAAAGAGAATGCCTCAAGTCTTTGGCTGAAAGAGGCAATTGGTAGCTGCTCAGCTGTGTAAAATTGGGGAGGTAATCAGGATGTCTGATGGCTTTCTAAAATAGAAAGTAAACCAATTCAGTTCTTTTCAGGCCCCCTTTTCCTCCCATTTCCAGAGGTATCTGCTGCACTACCTCCCGAGACTTTGCGTTCTGCAATATAAGTCAAATTACACTCCGACTTTCTTCACTGCCAGATAAACCTTCAATTTTCTTGGGTTTGCTGAGTCAGGTGCCATTTCTTTACTTAGTTGCTGATGTCTCTTCCTGTTCTCTTTGCCTTGTGAGTTTACACCTTTAAAATGATCCATTTACTGGAGTTTGACAAGGGAGCAGATGTTTTTATTCCAGATTTTTGGTAGAGGCCCAAAACTTATAACACAAGAAAGCCCTCCAATTAAGGGAATTATGGGATTACCTGTGGTTCATCAATGTACATCAATGTACAAAACAATCATTAGAGTTGATGAGGTGTATCAACTTATTTGGATACCCTGGTGGTGTAGCAGTTAAGTGCTACAGGAGCTAATGAGAAGATTGGCAGTTCAAATCCACCAGGCACTCCTCGGAAACTCTGTGGGGGCATTTCTACTCAGTTAATAGGGTTGTTCTGAGTCAGAATCGACTCAACTGCAGTGGGTTCATTTTTGGTTGGCTTAATCTATTTAAGGAATTTCTGTGATGTGTTAAGTGTTAAAAGACCTCAGGAACTATGTACAATATGATTTTATTTTTGTAAAATAAATGATAAAACTCCTACAAGTATGAATATTTCATTGAAAAAATCTTTAAAAATGAAAGCTCAGAGCTACCAAAAGATGGAAATATATATACAGGGAGGTAACTAAAGTTTATTTCTATCATAGTGGACACAGGCATTGTAGCCAAAGTGATTTGATTTCAAATTCTGGATCAGACATTAGTAAGGTCATTTAACGTAATGCTCAAGAGCAAGGACTCGAGTTTGAATCTCAGCTTCAGAGTCACCCTTTAACATCTCTGTGTCTTAGTTTCCTCATCTATAAAATGCCTTTTGGGGTTGCCACAAAGACTAAATGAGTTAATATTTCTCAGAACAGTGCCTGGTGCACAGAAAGGGCTATTACTTCCTGGTTTTCTGTTTTTGTTTTTTTCTTCTTTTTCTGTCTTCTCAGGTTTTAATTCATATACATTTTTATAATTCCATTTTATTTCCTCTCAGTGTAACAAATATACTTTAAAAAAATTTTTCAGTGGTTGTCCTAGAGTTTACAATATATACTTTTAACTAATCTAAACCAACTTTTGAAAACCCTGATGGCATAGTGGGTTAAATGCTAAGTCTGCTAACCAAAAGGTTGGCAGTTGAAGTCCACCAGGCAGTCCTTGGAAACTCTATGGGGCAGTTCTACCCTGATCTGTAAGGTGGCAATGAGTCAGACCCAACTTGACCACAGTGAGGTTTTTAAAGTAACATTATAATTTCTCATGTACAATTACTTTATAACAGAGTACTCCTAATTCCTGTCAATCCTTGTGGCAAATCTGCTGCCAAAGGCCTTTTTAAAGTGTTGAAAGATTTCACTTAAGGACTAAGGTGAACCTGATTCAAGCCATGACATTTTCAACTGCATCTTATGCACATCAAATCTGAATAATGAATAAGGAAGACTGAAGAAGAAATGAAGCATTTAAATTACGTTGTTGGCAAAGAATATTGAATATACCACAGACTGCCAGATAAATGAACAAATCTATCTTGGGAGAAATCCAGCTAGAGTGTTCCTTGGAAGTGAGGATGGTGAGACTTTGTCTCATGTATTTTGGACATGCTACTAGGAGGAACGCGTCCCTGGAGAAGGACGTCATGCTTGGTAAAGTAAAGGGTCAGAGAAAAGGAGGAAGACCCTCAGCCCGATGGATTGACACAGTGGCTGAAGCAACGGGCTCTACATAGCAACAGTCGTGAAGATGCCCCAGGACCAGGGAGCGTTTCGTTCTTTTGTGCTCAGGGTCACTATGAGTCAGAGCCAACTTGACGACACCTAACAACAATCCTTGTGACATTGTTATCACTGATTTCACTTAGCTATATGCTGTGGTCACCCAGTGTGTTGTTACTATTACTGTTTTGAAGAGAAAACTCTTTCAGATCAATCAGTTCTCTAATGTCCTTCTTTTCTTTGGGTAGATCCAAACTTCTGACTTAGATAATTTTCTTTCTGCCTGAAGAATCTTTTGACATTTGTTGCAGAACAAATCTGCTGCTGATGAATTACCTAGGTTTTTATTTTTTAAAAAAAGGTCTTTATTTCTCCTTTATTTTTAAAGGGTGATTTCACAAAATACAGTATCCTAGGCTGATAGCTTGTTTGTTTTTTTTCTTTTAACACTTCAGAGATTTCACTCCACTCTTGTCTTGCTTGTGTGATTTCCGAAAATAAGTCTGCTGTCATTTTTTTTTTATCCTTTTTTCTCTATAGGTGAGGTGTTTTTATTTGTTGTCCTATTCCAGGATTTTCTGTTTTTCTTTGACTTTCTTCAATTCCAATATGATGTACCTGGGCAGATAGGGGTTTGAAAACCTGGTGACCTTTGCCAACCAAAGGTCATCAGTTCAAATCCACTGGGTGCTCCTTGGAAACTCTATGGGGCGGTTCTACTCTGTTCTATAGGGTTGCTATAAACTGGAATTTGCTTGAAGACAGTGAGTTTGACTTTGGATTTAGGTGGGTTCATTGTTTATTTTAATTTATCCTGCTTAGTTTCTTTGAGTTTCCATGTGTGGTTTGGTGTCTGCCATTCATTTTAGAAAATTCTTGGCCATTACCATCTCATCTATTTCCTCTTGTTTCTTCTCTGTCTTCTCCATCTGGTGTTTCAGTGGTGTATATATTAGGCCTTTTGATATTGTTGCAGAATTCTTAGTCAGTTCTTTTTTTTGATTGTTTCATTCGTTGTTTCTTTGCATTTCATTATGGACAGCTTTTATTGACATATCTTGAAACTCACTGATTTTTTTTCCTTGACTATGGCAAGTGTACTGGTAAGTCTATCAAATGTGTACTGTATTTCTGTTATACTGTTTTGAGTTTCTAGCTGAACTGAAGTAAATAGGCCATTAGTGTGAGAATTCATGTTAATCTGGCGAGGAACTGGGCTGTATTTAGTGTTTGCTGTATGTGCTGGAAAGAGCCCTAGTGGTGAAGTGATTAAAAGCACTCATTTTCTACCCAAAATGTTGGTGGTTTGAATCCACCATTGACTCTGCAGGAGAATAATGTGGCAGCTCACTTATATAAAGATTACAGCCCTGGAGACACTATGGAGCAGTTCTACTCTGTCCTAGAGGGTTACTTGAGTCAGAATCAACTTGATGGCAATGGATATAGGTACCAGAGACTTAAAATTTCTCTAGCATCTCCTTTCTTTCATACTTCCCCTTGACTTTGGCTTCCATAACTACTCATTCTTAAATGAAGCCAGTGTCTTGCAGATCTTTCACACAAGTGTCTGATGGGACTCCTGAGGGTAAAGCTTATAGAAGCCTGGGGGCCTTTAATTCTGTGGTTCTCAAGGTGTCTACTTTCAGACTAGTCCTTATTCAGCCTCCAGAAATTCATTGGGTTTACCATTTAGCTGTGCCTACCAGTTTATCCCTCCAGCAGTTTCTGCTCCAGGTAAGCAGATCTTTGCTATAACTCTGTTAGATGAGACCGTCTGTCTAGATTTTAGTGAGCCAGTTTGCCCTGTAATCTCAGTTATCTGTGGGTCCAAGAAGAAGAATAGTTGGTTTTTAGTTTGTTCAGCTTTTTCCTTATCATAAGGATAGAAGTGATGACTTCCAGGCTCTTTATATGTTGAAACTGACTGTACTTAAAAAAAAAAAAAAAAATCAGTTTCTTAAACTTGCTGAACCTCAGTTTCAACATTTATAAAGTTGGAATAATAATACCTACCTTCTAGGGGATTATAGGGAATAAAGAAGAAAATGCAAAGTACCTGGCATAAAGTACCCGGCAAATGTTTGGGTGTTAATACCCGGTCCTACCTCCCCTCCACGTGGTCATTCAAGGTGGCAAGGCAGAGGCAGACACATCTCATAAGAGGTACAAGGTGGCAAAGGAGATTCGGTATCAGAAGGGTAAATAATAAAACTCCACCACTGTCTAGTTGATTCGAACTCACAGCGACCCTATAGGAAAGAGTATAACTGCCCCAGAGAGTTTCCAAGGAGTATCTGGTGGGTTTGAACCAGCAACTTTTTAGGTAGCAGCCGTGTCTCTTTACCACTATGCTACTAGGGTTTCTATCCAAAGGGTAGTTGAGAGAAAAAAAAAACACTACAATCCTTCTCAGCTCTAAAGTTCCAGTTGTCTCATTCTCGTTTTCAAAATCTGGTGCTGAGGACGCTGTTAATTAACAGAATGTGCAAATTAAAGAGCAGTTATAATACCAACTAACATTTTCACATTAGCAGATAGTCTGATTCTATATATGTGTAAATCAAGACATCAGTGCCTCTGAGTGCACAGAGCTTCACAATGGAAAACTGCAATTATTTTGCTATAGAAATAGAACTGAGAACTCAGAGAAATGGTGGATTCTGAAAGCTGCTTTATCTAAAACAGTGTCCTCGCAGGTCAATACCATGCTCTGGGTGATGAGTGATAAATTTGAACTTCATTGCAGACTGTCATCTGGTTGGAAAATACTGTGTCGAGTGGTGAAACAACAGTCTCTAGAGCTTAGGCTGACAAGTCTGCAGGGCAGAGCTGTCAACCGTGGGACTAGAGTGACGCTGTGTCTTCACCTATACTCCTTAGCCCTTTCAATCACGTGAAACTAAATTACGCAAGAGTAGATTTGCTGTGCTTTGCTGGCTAATGGTTCTGATTTGTAAAATCGCTCACCCCCAAGGGCAAGCAGTTAGGTGGGAGTTGTGTCGGCATACGGATTGCTGCCCCCTTCCTCAGCTCCCAGGGAGTTTCTATGCAGCAGCATAACACATCTTCTCAAATGTGCTTTGCAGAGCATTAACTGTGCACTTCAACATCCAGAGATAATGATGGCTATTTGTCCCTTTATCCTAGAATAGACCCTGGAGAATCAGAAAAGGCAGGGCCAGAGACTCTCAAAAGTCTTCTAAATTTGCCATTACAGCAACTTTTCTATAGGCCCCTAGCTTCCTAAGCCCTCTCCAAGCTGCCCTTTCCAATTTTCACTGAAGTTTCTCTCACACTTACTTGTTTAAATGGGATGAAATCCTGAATTTCTTTTTTTTAATTTCTTTTCCCTTTTTTATTATGACTGAGTGAAAATGTACATTCCTATATAAGTTTACATGCCCACCTATATGCAGCTTCCACTGCTCTCCTCGCCTGGTGACAGCACACTATTCCTCTCTGCTCCATACATGTCTCATCCTCCCAACAGTCTCCTTTCCTATACGCTCCATCCACTCCCCTTACTCCAGTATGAGATCATCAGGATGATATCCTACAGATGCATAGAACCATAAAGTGCATCCAATATATGGTCACTCTGCATTGCCAAGTCCAATTCATTCATGTCCAAAGATTCAAATAAATTATAAAGATTCATAGGCTTCAAATTTTTTTTTGATCCTTTCTGATGTGACAGGGTAATAATCTAATTATTTTTGCTAGAACACTGAGGTAGGTATTAATCACAAGATTATTAGTAAAACAGCAAAGTATAGCTGACAAACCATCAAGATAAATAATTTTTTCTAGATAACCAGATAGGCCAGGGTTCTTGTAGGTTCAAGAGCTTTTAATAAAGGAATTGTTTATAAATAAATGGCATTGTTAGGAGCCCTGGTAGCACAGTGGTTAAGAGCTTGGCTACTAACTAAGAGGTCGGCAGTTCACATCCACCAGCCACTCCTTGGAAACCCTATTGGGCAGTTCCACTGGGTCCTATAGATAGCTGTGAGTCAGAATCAACTTCACAGCACTAAGTTCTAACAGGGCATAGTTAAGGGAAGGAAACTCTGGTGGTATAGTGGTTGTGGCCTACAGCCGCTAACCAAAAGGTTGGCAGTTCTAATCCACCAGATGATTCTTGGAAATTCTATGGGGCAGTTTACTTTGTCTTTAGGGTTGCTGTGACTCAGAATCTACTCAACAGCAATGGGTTTTGGGGTTTGGTTAAGGGAATCATGGGGGATGCTGGGGCACTCAGAGACTAATAACAGCATGAAACCATTTCCATCTCTAGGTCTGGGGGCTAAGGCAGCCCCATGTGGAAACCCTGGTGGTGTGGCAGTTAGGGGCTACAGCCATTAAGCAAAAGATCAACAGTTCAAATCCACCAGGTGCCCCTTAGAAACTCTATGGGACAGCTCTACCCTCTCCTGTAGGGTGGTTATGAGTCAGGATCAACTCAATGGCAATGTTTTTTGTTTGTTTTTGTTTCTGTTTTAAATTGACAGCTGTATCCTAGAAAAGATTTCTCCACTGGCCTTTCTTGGCAGCTGGGAGACATAATTACATCTAGACAGCTAGTAACACAGCCCAAAGTAGACAGGGAGAGGCGACTGCATAATTAAAAACAAAAAGACTCAAAGTTGGTCCTGGGGAATCAATTCTGACTCATGGCTACCCATTTGTTACATAGCAGAACTGAGTTCCATAGGATTTTCTTGGCTGGAGTCTTTACACAAGCAGATTACAAACCCTTTCTTCCACAATGCCACCAAGGCTCTAACTTACAGTGACCCTACAGGACAGAGCAGAAATGCCCCATAGCGCTTCCAGGGAGTGGTTGATTCGAACCGCTGACCTTCTGGTGAGCAGCCAAAGCTTGCTGTAGCTGTTAACTGCCATACCACCAAGGCTCCTGCAGCACCACTGGAGCCAGTCTTTCATTCAGTTGCCGACAGCAAACCACTGAATCACCCAGGCGCATGGCAACTGAATGCTGTGTCCTTTATCTCCTGCGTGAGGCAAATGATGGTTCACCCACAGGCTCAAGCAGAGCAGAGTCCGCACCCAAGAATGAGGGCCTCCCTACATTTTGTGCCTAAGCACCTTGCTTATCTCACCCGAGTCTCAGCTCTTCTATTGGCTAAAGCCAAAACGAAGGCCGTTTACAAGGAAAGCTGAGGCATTCTGTGAGACTCAGTCTCCTGGGGTGTAAAGAAGAACCAACAAAGGCTTTTATAAGGCTTTTATATAATTTTTCAAGGACAGACTTTTTTAAAAAAGAAGTTTGGTAATGTTCAAAAACACGATGGATATTCTTGTGACTATTCTCAATTTAGCATTTTATCCAGTAAGATTATTTGAACTAGTTTCATAAAAAAGATCACTCTCCCTCTGTAGAAGCAGAGATGGGGCATCTCTTTCAGCCACTCCAGAGACACCTTTTGTTAATTATGAAAAATTGCATTTTTAAGGTCAGGTATTGAAATTTCATGAGTCAACATTTTGAGCAAAAAAAAAAATAGCAGCCTGGTAGAGCTCAATTTTACTGGCAGGAATGGACAAACGGTTGAATGAAATTTTACAAACAACTGTAAAATAAGGAGCATATTACTTTATTCTTCAAACCACTTGATACTTTTTTAGAAAGAAACATTGTTAATGTTTCACAAAATCACTAGCTGTGTGATGATGAAAACAGCAACCAGGCCAGGTTCAGACAAAGCAGATCAGTGGTTAGCCAAGTGCCCTCTCCAGGTAAGCTATGCAGTTGGTGAGTCCATTCACAAATGATAGATTGACATGGACCTCATGAGTCCTACCAGGTAAATTGGATGTCAAATAATAAACCAATAAAACCAGAAATGTATGTATTATTAATTCTATGTATTACACTGAAGACAATTTTTGCAATACAGAAAATAACTCAAAAGGAAGTACTTTAAAAACAAAGCTCTTTTGTATACAAACAACCTCAGTGTAGAAAACGATGCTGGGGATTTGTGTGTCTTCAGGTGCGGTGGCAATGGCTAAGGAGAAGTGCATCTGGTAGGTATTGAGTAACCACCTATGCCAGGAACTATTAGGTATAGTGTAACCATTAGTACACTTAACCTTATCACAGCTCTATGAAGTTCTTGTTGGTTGCTACCAGGTTGGCTCTGGCTCACGGAGGCCCGATGTGTAACAAAATGCTCCAAGCCTGGGCCATCTTCACGATTGGTGGTATGTTTCAGTTTAGTGCGGAAGTTTTGTATCAATCTATTTCCTGTAGGGTTTCCTCATTTTCTCTGACCCTACTTTGCCAAAACTATGTCCTTTTCCTGTGATTGGTCTTTCCTGATGAGGTATCTGAAGTTAGTGAGTCAAAGTCTCCCCATTCTCAATTTTAAGGAGCATTCTGTTTGTTTTTCTTCTAAGACTGATTTGCTCTTACTTTTGATAGTCTAGGCATGACCATCGAATTGATTCATAGGTTGATTATAGCAGCCTTATAAGTGACAGTAGAACTGCTTGATAGTTTCCAAGGAGCACTTGGTAGATTTGAACTGCCGACCTTTTGTTTAGCAGACGTAGCACTTATCTAGAATTTCTTTGGGTAGCCATCAAGTTGATTGTGACTCATTGCAATCTTATAGCTCAGAACACAACTTCCCCATAGAGTTTCCAAGGAGTGCCTGGTGGACTTGAACTGCCAGCCTTTTGGTTAGCAGATGTAGCACTCAACCACTATGCCACCATGGTTTCCTTTGGTAGGAAACAGTGTGTTTATTTTGTATTCTTCACCAGCAAACCCTGGTGGTATTGTAGCTAAGTGTTGGGACTGCTGACCAAAAGGTTGGCGGTTCACATCCACGAGGTGCTTCATGGAAACCCTGCGGGGAAGTTCTATTGTGTTCTATAGGGTTGCTGTGAGTTGGAATTGACTAGATGGTGGTGCGTCATACTTCACCAACATCACAGTTTGAATGCCTCAATTCTTCTGCCTTCCTTTGTCATTAACCAACTTTTGCATGCAATATATAAGCCACCACAGTATGACAAACTGACAGGTGGCAGCCCTATGAGGTAGTTGCTATTTTTAGTTCTTTTTAAAAGATATATAAAGGAAGATGTCGCTGAACCCTAGAAGTTGCACCCTTGCCCATTGCATTCAAGTTTGCCAGTTATCTGGACACTGGGACCAAGAAGCTTGGTGAGGCCTGGGGGCAAAAAACAGACCAGATAAACCAGGTGATTGATAGGAGGATAGGGTCTTCTGGCTCGACCCAGCCAGAGTCTCCTCACTCCCCCAAAAGAAAACCCGCTGCCATGGAGTTGATTATTCCAAATCATTGTGACCCTGTAGGACAGCGTGGAATTGCCGCGTAGAGCTTCCAAAGAGCACCTAGTGGATTCTAACTGCCAATCTTTTGGTTACCAGCCATAGCTCTTAATCACTATGCCACCAGGGTTTCCAGAGGCTCAAGGCCATATGAGTATAAATGGGAAGATAGGGTGTGAAGAGAAAACAAATCTGGAATATTGTTAAAAGAGATAGGTGTTTAGGATTATGTTTTTATATAAATATACTACAGAAAACACACAACGCCACCTTCAGCCAATACCTGACTGGATTTGCTAAAAGGAGAACTAGGATTTGCTAAAAGGAGAGCTAGAATTTGCCTGGGAGAAACACAGGCTTTTTGTTTCAAGCCAATAGCCCTGTGTACAGAGTGGGTGCTTAGGTGGAAAATCTGAGCCCTCTCCATATTTGCATTTACCTATACCCCTTCCACCTGGAGGGGTAACCCTGGTTCCAGGATAGCAGCCACTACTCTGTTAGCGGAATCCTCTGCCAGCCCTCCACTGAGTTGCTCTCTGACGCCTCATGAGTCGGACACTCCAGGTCCTGCCGATGAAATAGTTTCCCCAGCATACACCCATCAAACCCACTGCCCTCAAGTCAATTGTAACTCATAGCAACCCTACAGAACAGAATAGAATTGCCCATGGGGTGTCCAAGGAGTGCCTGGTAGATTTGAACTGCTGGCCTTTTGGTTAGCAGTAGTAACTCTTAACTACTACACCACATTTGGCCAGGGATCCATTCAAGGCTGAGACAAATGCCTGCTGGACTTAAAGTAGCCAGTCTAGAGGGCTTATCTGGGCCCATATATTGGTCTCCACCTATGGCGCATAATTAGATCATTTATTGTATTTGTTTATTGTACAATTGGAATAGCCTTTCAATGCCAGAGGAATGGAAAATGGTCTTAGAAAAGGCACACCAAGCGGCTGACAGGTTGCAAAACGTCAATCCTCAAAACTATATTAGACTCTCAACAACCCAGGCTATACCAGCCACTGACATCAGCTGGAGCCAGGACAGCTAGATCATCGTAAAAACTGATAGCGTCAAGCAACTAAACAGAAGAGCCTTAGAAAGGTTCAGGATGCACTGATATAAATCCTGAGGACACAGAGAATGTCAAGTTAATAAATATGACCCTCATCAGCCAGAGTACCCCAAATATCAGGCAGGAAACTTAGAAAGGTCCAGGAATAAATACTTTACTACTTGTTGAGACTGTCTTTAAGGTCTTCAAAAATTGAAAACAGGTACAGGAAAAAGAAAAGGAAAATAAAAAATGAAACAACAGTCTGTGCTATTGGAGATAACCTGACTCTGGGCAGGTAAGTCCTTATGGGCCCCAAAAGATTCTAGGTGGCCAACCCAAGGCCTCCTCAAGCGAGTCCCCAGACAGCATGCCTACTGTAAGCAACAAAGCCACTGGAAATGAGAGTGCCCTCTGCAGCCAACTCAGTCTGAACAGGAAACCTCTGTAGTTAATAGTCTGTGACTCAGACTGACGGGCTCCAGGGGCTCATGAGATGTTTTTCTGGCTAGCCAAACTGATTAAAGGGCTGGATCTACAAAAGACTATCCAGAAAGTAGTGAACAATTCAGAAACAGAACCACAACCTCTTAAGCACTGGGCACGAGGCCATAAGAACAGATCCGGAAAGGACTAGCAAGTAGACTTCATCATTATGCCAGCAACTACTGGAGATTTCAAACATTTTAGTGTTGGCAGATACTTTTCCAGGGTGAGTAGAAGCTTTCCTCTGCCTAACAGGAAAGATGTCAGAAGTAAGCAAAACTCTTCTTAATGAAATTATTTCTAGATTTGGTCTGCTTTATTCAACTCAAAGCAATTAATGGAGGAAACTTTATATCCGAAATCAAGACATTTAGGAACTGAGTGTAAGCTACATGCTTTCTGGAGACCACAGAACTACTGCATTGACTGTGCGCTTAAAAAGATACCTAAGCTAGTACAAGCAAAGGGGATGGGTAAACACTTGTATCCAAGAGACCATCCTGTCTTGGATCAAGCTGCTACATTGTCCCACTGAGAATTGAGGTGGCCCTTAGAAGCAGGTTTCAGCTGAGCCCCTGCGAAGTGCTGTGTGGGAGACCTGTCCTTAAGGCAGCAACCTGGCAGGAGGATGTCATGCTTCAGATGATCCTTCAGTGTTCCAGGAACTTGAATGTTTCCAGGTATCTTAGGTAATGGAAACGCTGGTGGTGAACTGATTACGAGTTACAGCTGCTAACTGAAAGGTCAGCAGTTCAAATCTGCCAGGTGCTCCTTGGAAACTCTATGGGGCAGTTCTACTGTCTCCTATAAGGTCTCTATGAGTCAGCATCAACTTGATGGCAGTGGGTTTGGGTTTTTTTTTTTTTTTTTGGTAGGTAACATTAGTCTAAATACTTTTGCATCCTGGGGTACCTAAGATCAGCCATTATCTTTGCCCTCCCAAATCTTAGGCGTGGAGCAAGGTGACAGAAGCTGACAAACAGCACTGGTACCCAGATGTTGGAAACCATCAGTGTGTGTACAGTGTTTGCATGGAGTTTGTTAATTGGATTGAAGAGAAAACCTCTGAGTGTTTGGAGAAAGCCAATGAAGCTTCTGGTGGTAGTGTAACAGAAAGGTCCTGGAGATTACCTGCCTAGGTTTAAATCTTGGCTAACTTTTGGGTTGGGGGCCAAGGGGCTTCACCTCCAGATAGTTCTATTTCTTGACCTGCAAAATAGCGATAAACAACCATAGTCAACTAAGTGAAAACCACTTAGCTCATTGCCTGGCATATACTCTTGATAAACTGTGTTAATGCCAGTTAAGCTGAATATCCTCTGAGGCCATAGTTCTCACAGCCCTCAGTCCTGTAACTTGGTACCACAGGAAGTTTGGATGTGTCTGTGGAGCTTCTGTGACCTTCCTTGCCTTGGACAAGTTGTTCTGGTTTCTCAGCATTTCGTACCACTTCTCATTTTGTTCTACAATCTTCGTAATTTTGGCTGAAGAGTGAACCTCCAGAGTGACTTACAATTTTCTCTAGATGTCTGGGACCTTCTATTGTGGTCCCTGTCAGAGCAGCTGGGGGTAGTAGCCAGGCACCATCTAGTTGTGTGGGACTCAGTCTGGTGGAGCCAGTGGTCCTTGTGATCCATCAGTCCTAATCTTTCCCTTGTATCTTTGGTTTTAAGTTTTCTTTGCCTGTTACCGTCATGAGCTAATCATTCCTTACCTGTCCCTAGGTCCCTAAAACTCTTCCCCGTGTCAGCAGGAAGTAGCTGGACAAGTTGGTGACCCTTGTCCCTTAAGATTAAGGAATTACTGCAAATCAAGTGGAGATTATAACCTGACCCTGTGAAGGCCAATAAATTTCTGTCAGTCCTTAAACCAGCCCAAGCCAAAGTTGGTCAGCCCTGCCTGCAAAGAAGGGCCAGCTGTGACGACTGATTGACCTCCACAGAGGATGAAACAACAAAAAGAATAAATCAGAAGGAAAATCAGCACCCAGGCCCTGTTCCAAAGTAAGTGATCCAACAAGAACCACATTACCTCTTTTTCTTCCCCAGTACGTCTACACAGGCTGCCAGCTTGCTGCTTGTACCGCATATAACACCTGTCACCCTGTAGCTTGGGGAGCCAGATCTGAGGAACTTCCTTCTGGCTCCTCACTCTTCTCATTGCAATCAAGTTACTTTCTCTTTCTTGAAGACCAGTGTCCAGGTAATTGGCAAGTCTGAGCGTGCAAGATAAGGACTCACCTTACTGGGTCTAGTAACAAGATCTCAGAGATGGTGAGGATCAAGCCTGAATGTGAGCTCTGTCCATTTGTTTGTACTCCCCAAGCTGTTAGTCATGGCCACGAGCCCCCTGAACAAACGAGGGGTGAGAAATAAAAGTTGTTTTTTTTTTTTAATTTAAACATGTATATAGGAAAGGTTATTTTTTATGCTAAATTTAAGCAACATTTCTAAAAGGTTTCAGAACAGTGGAAAGCTTTTGAAAAAAAAGTGACATTTTCCACTCCTAACCAAAGTAAAATCTACAGTCTTTCTCATTTTGTTTTTAAGCATTTGCTAAAATATAGAAGAGAAACACTAGAGAGAACACCACTGAATGACTGAGCTCCTTGCAGCAGCTGAAGTTTCAGTCATGAGCAAAACAGTCCTGGTTCCACTGACATGCACGGTCTAGTGTGATGGGAAATTATTTATACTATGTTAATTGAAAAACACAGGTTACAAAATGGTATGTAGAGTGTGAACATATTTTGTTCTGGGATTGTTTGGATTTTTTGGTTCTTTTTGGTCTTATTTTTTTATTATGATTAAGTAAAAATTTACAATCCAAATCAATTCCACATGCCCACCTATCTGGAGCTGTATCTGCTCTCCTCACACTGTGACAGCACACTCCTCCTTTTCACTCTTTGCTTCTAGTATTCTCTTAACAAACACGTGTCCCTTTGTCTCCATCCTCTTCTCTCTGATTTAGAAAGAAACCAGTAGGACAGCCTCCCATAAATGTATAAAACCATAAATTATGTGCACCACATGCTCACACTGTGTCCCAGAATGTAGTCCATTCTTGACTAAAGAGTTGACTCAGTACTAGTTTCAGGTCAGGGACAGCAGCAGGTCTAGGGGCTGTGTTCCCAGGGAAGCTTCCAGACTATCGGTCCATCAGTTGTGGTCTTTTAGTAGAATTCATGAACTGCATACCTCTTTCTCTCATGCTACTTCAGGGACTCTATACTGTGTCTCTCATCACAGCTGCCTTTGGTGGTGGCTGGGCACTATTGGGTTCCTCTGCATATCTTGTTTTAAAGAAGAAAAAGAGCAGTGTGTGCCTGTGTTAGTACTTGTGTGTATGTGTGTGTGTCTATAATTTGAAGAATATTTATCAAAATTATCTCTAGGTGATAAACAGAGATGATTAGACTGGATGAAATCTAATCTTTTTTTAACGGAATGATCATGAACTCTGAAAGCAAGAACTATGATTTATTTTTCTTTGCCATTACAACTTCCATCCTGGTGCTGGGCACAAAAGTGGGTCCTCAGAAGCAGGTTGATGACCTGAGAAAAGGTCTGCACATTCCAGGGACCACATATTTTGATGGTACATTCCCCAGTGTCTAGGTGGTAGGAGCTGAGATGTACACATTGTCTTCATTTACATTATTGGCTGGTGTGTCTGAGTGTGCTGGGTGGGTAAGGCGAAACGAGGTCCCTTATATGGACTTTCACCTTGATTCTTTGGAAAAACAGCTTGCGAGTATTTCCCTTTAAGCCGTGAAAAGTTATTTTTGCCTTAGTTTGCTACCCTAGAGCATTTGTTACCTTTGTCCAGGTTGATTGACCTTTTCTGGATAAGCTGCAAACAACTTGGTTTCATACTTTTTGTCTGGTCCTGGGCTGTAGGTAGCCTGCCCTGTAATTGGTATACACCTTGCAGGGACTGGTCAATATACTCTACAGATGAGATGACTATAGCCTAGTATGTGAATAAAGTGTTTGTGACCTACCAAGAAGGAATCGGCCAGTTTGTGGCCCCTGCTGGAAGGATCCATCCCTTGAAATTCACAGAGTTGTGTATATATGTAGCCAACCCCACAGAGGATTTTTACAGAGAAAGAAGGGGGAAGAGAAGCACAAGGGAAAAAAGAAGAAAGAAAAAGCAGAGAAAGAGAGAGAAGGGGTCAAGAGCTGTAAAACAAAGACAGCAAGAGGCCCAGAAAGGGCCTTAGTTATTAAGTGCTGTTATAACAGAAATATCACAAGCGGATGGCTTTCACAAGTAAAAATTTATGCTGTCACAGTCTAGGAGGCTTGAAGTCTGACCTTAGGGTACCAGCTCCAAGGAAAGTCTTTCTCTATTGGCTGTAAGGGAGAGTCCTTACCATCAATCTTCCCCTAGTCTAGGAGCTTCTCAGCACAGGGACACTGGGTCTAAGGGCTCAGCTCTGCTCCTGTTTCTTTATTCTTGGTGGTAGGAAGTCCATGTGTCTCTCTGCACACTTCTCTTTTATGTCTCAAAAGAGATTGATTCAAGATATAACCTAACCCTGTAGATGGTATCCTGCCTCATTAATGTAACTGCTACCAATCCTGCCTCAGTAACATCATAGAATTTAGAATGTGCAGTGCATAGGAAAATTATACCATTCACAAAGTGGAGGACAACAACACAATACTGGGAATCATGGTTTTGCCAAGGAGGTACATATTTGGAGGGCACATAATTCAATCTGTAACAGGGACCCTGCCACAAAGCTGGTGGTCACAGATGACAGGGCCAAGAGGAGCCTGTCTTAAGGGGGTTAGGAGGCCTACGTTGTTAAGAGGAGATGAGAGAGCCATCTTGCACTGAATAAGGGAAACTTTGCCTATGTGCTACCTAATCCTAATCTTGAGTTGTAGCCTGTTAATCCCAACCCTGAATTATACCTTGATACTTCCTTGATAATTAAACCACTTAGCTGTAAGTATGGTCTGTGAGCTCTGTGTGATCGTTGAAATGGATTATCAAACACAAAAGAGAAGCAGAGAGTACTGTGAGAGGGACAGCTGGTGTCAGAATTGGTTAAAAGGTTGGAGGATGCAGATACATCTAACGGGAATCAGCTTTGGGCTGATCCTGGTCACTATCCACCCTGAAATAAAACAGGTTCTAACACTATGAGTGCTACTCGCACCACTTCACAGTGAATTAATGCTCTGATCCAGGTATAAGACAAAGAGAAAATGCTTTCAAGTATGTGAAACTCTGACAGGGTTGGATTCTGATAAGACTGGTTGGCATCCAGAGTTTGGGAAACTTTGCCCTTCACATTCCTATGACTGTCAAATTCTGCTGAAATGTGTTAGGTGTCCCAAAAAGAGAGACAGGCTGTGTTGGACTAATAGACTTGTTAATGGATTTTGTTGCTTTGTTGACATCTTCATATTATACTATTAGGTACAGAGCATTATTTAGAAATTGTTAAAAATATAATTTTGGTTCATTGATTTTATATTATCGATATCCATAATTTGTGCTTTTGTTTTGTTCATGTGCAGGCTCTTTAGACCTTGGAAGCAGCAAAGAACAAAGTGTTTTGTATGCACTTGCTGCTACGTGATGGGAGATGAAATGTAGTTCTGCCTCTGACAGATAAGCCAGTCAATTTAAGTTGTATTAAATGCATTCACTGTTTAGTAGAACTTTAATTTCAGCCTGGTTGGAAAGGGGCAGAGGATGATAGAGTGAAATTTTAAGTCTACAACAATTTATTTTTAGGGCATGATTTTCTAGATTTGAGTTGGGAGGCAACACACAATGACCTGTTACCTCCAGTGCTTTTGAGGGAGTTAAAATAGAATCTCAGCCACTTAACAACAATCTCAGTTTTTCTCTTTCCCAAATCAGGTTTACCAGGTGTCTTCTCTTATATCTGATTCCTATAGGATTTTATGAAGCTTTTTGTTTCTAAGTTTTTTGGATTGATTTATGATCCCACAAACAGTAAAAAAAAAAAAAAAAAAAAAAGGTACAAATAATTATACAGCTCAGTTAATTTGCAGCACAACCTAGGTCAAACCACAGAAAATTGTCAGCACCTCATGATCCCTCTTGTGTCCCCTCCCAAACACTTCCACACTCTTTTAACCAAAGATAACCACTCTCCTGACTTCCAACATCATAGAATAATTTTGCCACATCATTCGTGTGGCTATAGTTTATTCAATTTATTGCTCAATAGTATTTTCCTTTTGGTGGATGTGCTTCTATGAGGGCATTAGTGGTTCAGTGGTAGAAATCTCCCCTTCCACATGTAGGCTCATGTCCAATTCTCAGCCAGGTTGCAGCCTCTACCTGTCTGTCAGAGAAGGCTTGTGTGTTGCTACGATGCTAAACAGGTTTCAGCAGAGCTTCCGGACTAAAATGAACTAGGAAGGAAGACCTGAAATTCCACTTAAAAAAAAAAATTCAGTAAAAGTCTTATGGATCATAACAGTCCAGTCTGTGAGCAATCATAGGGATGACACAGGAGCAGGCAAGAGTTCACTCCATTGTCCTTGGGGTCATCACGAGTCTAGGCCAAGTCAGTGACAGCTAACTGCAACAACAAGGCTGAGGAAAGACACACGAGGTTCAGAACATCAAACACCATCAGCTGAGATTATGGCCCTGGGACACATTCTTAGCTCAGTAGTGAAGTCACTCCTGAGGTTCACTCTTCAGCCGAAGATTAGACAAGCCCATAAAACAAAATGACACTAAGAGGGCATACTAGCCCAAGGGCAAGGACTAGAAGGCTGGAAGGGACAGGAAAGCTAGTAACAGGGAACACAGGGCTGAGAAGGGAGAGTACTGACACATCGTCGACTTGTTAACCAACGTCTCACGACAGCACAAGTTCTGGCAATTGTGTTTGTGCACTCATCCTAGAAAATGTGCTACAGACCTCACTGCTGAATACCACTATGCTCGCCTTGGAAGTACTCCCCTTAATAAGCTATGCACTGACACCAGCAACCAGTCCACTCTTCAAAGTAATCTTGGGACTCTTTCTCTGAAATGGCCATCAGAGCTGTAATTGTATTATCCTTGATGTCTTGAATGTCATCAGAATATCTTCCTTTCAACATTTCCTTTATCTTGAAGTAAAGAAACAAGTCATGGGGCCAGATCAGGAATGTAGGGAGGGTATTCCGATACAATTGTTTGTTCACTGGCTAAAAACTCTCTCACAACTAAGTTCGTGGACTTGCCACCGTGCACAGTAGCCATTCAGAGAGAGTTCCAAATTGATTTGAAGGATGGACTAGGCACTGGCATCAGTGCATATCTTCCCAAGGGGAGTAGTTTGAAGATGACCACAGTGATGTTCAGTAATGAGGTATGTAGCACTTAAAAGAACTAAATTCACAGACGTAATTGTCAGACCTCGCGTATGTGCTATTTAACAAAAAACTAGTTTGTTCTTTAAACCGTCATCCGAAGTACAATAAAAAATTAAAAGTTAAAAAAAAAAAATCACCCTGAGAACTTCTAGCCAAAATGACATTTTAGACACACTCGTTATTCCATCCCTCTGCAGCAAAACCCCTAAAAATCAAGTAAAACAGATATAAACATCAATCCTGGAACCCTAAGCATCAAGTGAAGGGATAAAGAACCAGATCAAACACTGAACAGAAGAAGAAACTGAACAAAAACAGAGAACGTGGAGAGATACCGAGTGCAGGTCACTTGCCAACTGATACTGCACAGCTTCCCCATACTGCAGCACATCCAGAAACAACTCCATACAGGGAGTATGGTAAGGCAACTCCATGGAGCTCCCATCAGGAGACTGCACTCAATAACCAGAGAAACATGGTTTCCCATCCTCATTCATCTACCCTTACGCCACCTCTAGCCCTTCCTGATGTAGGCTGTGCTGTTCAGCTAAAGAGATACCGGCCTGATGTCATCCTGGATCGGCCCACCCCTAACCAGCAGTTCCTGTGGTGCCATTTTTTCCATTTTCTACTTTTTTTCCTGTCTCTTACCTAGCCTCATATCTCACCTTAGCCTTTCCCACTGGTCTACTCTGTGTTGCCTCAGCTAGAGAGCCACTGGCCTAACACCACCCTAAGTCTACTTTGGTCCTATCTGCCAGCTCCCATCACACCTTTTTTCTTCCCCTATTCTTCCACTTCTTTCCGTCTCCCACCTAGACTTGTATACCACCTCTACTCCTTTGCACCAGGCTTTGCAGTAGGGGAAAGAAAAGGAAGAAAGGGGGAAAATGACATCAGGGTTAGGGGACTACTGGCCTGCTGCTGCCCTACATCCCCCACACCCCTGCCTCCAAACTCCCACCATGCTATCTTTTCCCCCTTTCTTTTCTTACCCGTCCCACGTAGTCCATTACTGGCCTCCAGGTCTGCAGTGCCCCTGCCTGCTAGCTATTTTTTTCCTTTTCTTTGTTCTCCCTACTGTGTTGTTTGGTATGCTGCCCTCCCTTTCCTGCTGGCCCTTGTGGCGCAGCTGCTGCCAGAGTATCCTCTGCTCAGGCTTGCCTCCACATCAAGCTCGCTCCGCCTTTCCCTTCCTTCCTCTTGATCGGCTGCTGCACAGAGGGAAATAAGCCTATGTCACTCCTCACCTGACACCCCTGCCTCTCTGGCAAAAGGCTGCAAATGCTCCCATACCATGAGACTAACACCAAGAGGCAGACAAACACCTCCAGTCCTCTTTCAGACACTTTGGCAGGTCAGTGTACAGCAAAACAAGCTCATTGTACCTACTGCTGCCCTGCCCACCCGGACAAAGTGGTGAGAGCTGTTGTATCCACAGATGAGCAAGTTGCTAAGTTTGTTTGGCCCCGACGTGTCAAAACAAAGCAAAACAGTGGGATGAAACAAATGAATGTACAATTGGTAAATACAGAAAATGGAACTGTAATGTCTTAGAGGAAACAGACAATATCAAAATGTATAAAAATCAGGACAAGATGGCTCTAGCAAGTGACCAAAATAAAGAGGCAGGCATGGGTCCTGTTTCAGTTTTTTACAGAAGGATATCCTGCACCATTTGTTAAAAAGAATGGCTTTTCCAAGAAGTTTCCTGAAGCATTGTGAGGGACAGAATAGCAGGGGTAGGGATCGGGGTCGAGGGACTATGATTTCAGGGGACATCTAGGTCAGTTTGCATTATTAAAGTTTATTAAGAAAATGTTCTGCATCCCACTTTGGTGAGTGGTGTCTGGGGTCTTAAGAGCTAGCAAGCATCCGTCTAAGAAACATCAATTGATCTCAATCCACCTGAAGCAAAGGAGAATGTAGAACATCAAAGACACAAGGAAGATAAGAGCCCAAGGGACAAAAAGAGCCACACAAACCAGAGACTACATCAGTGTGAGACTGGAAGAACTGGGTGATTCTCAGCTACTGCCAGTGACTGCCATGACAAGGAACACAATGAAGAGCCCTTGAGGAAGCAGGAGAAAAATTCGATGCAGAACTCCAACTCTGTTAAAAAGACCAAACTGGATGGTTCCTGGAAGACATGGCCCCTGGACTCAGCCAAGAGCTGAAATCATTCTTGAAGCCAGTTAGTCAAAGATTTGGGCTGAAGTATAAGATGTAAAATGATACTGACAAAGAATGTGCTTCTTGGCTCAAGTATAAGACTCAGTGGGCACTCTTGTCTGAAGGTGAGATGAGAAGGTAGAAGGGGACAAGAGGTGGCTGAATGGACAGGGGAAATACAGGGTGGAGAGGAGGAGTGTGCTGTCACAATGTGGGGAGAGTAAGAGAACCTACAGGCTACTGGAAAAAAAATGTCTACAATACATCAGACAAAGTTCTGGTCTCTAAAGATCTATAAAATATTTGAATATCTTGTAACAAAAAGACAAGTCATCCAGGTAGAGGTGGGCAAAGGATATGAACAAACTCTTCACCAAATAAGATACTCAGGCAGCTAACAGATACATTAGGATATGCTCACAATCATTAGCCACCAACTGAAACTAAACCAAATCAGTTGTGACTCATAGCAACCCTATAGGAGTTTCCTCATGGAATTTCCAAGGAGCACCTGGTAGATTTGAACTACTGACCTTTTGCTTCGCAGCAGTAGCTCTTAATCACCGTACCACCGAGGTTTCCAAACTCATTGCCATTGAGTTGATTCTGGTTCACAGCACACTATGGAGCAGAGTAGAACTGCCCCCGTAGTTTCCATGAAGTACCTGGTTGATACAAACTGCTGACAGTTTGGTTAGAAACCATAGCTCTTAACCACCGTGCAATCAAGGTTTCCTGTTCATTAACTATTGGAGAAATGCAAATCAAAAGTACATTGAAATATCGCCTCAGCCTGACATTACTGGCATGACTCAAAAAAAAAAAACCAGACAATAACAAATATTGGAGAAATTATGAGGAGTCTGGAACTCTTATGCACTGCTTGTAAGAGTGTAAAATGTTATAACCATTATGCAAAATTATCTGGCACTTGCTTAAAAAGGTGGAAATAAAAACACTTTACAATCCAGAAACCCTACTTCTAGGAATATGTATATTCTAGAGAAATAAGAGTCATCACACAAACAGACATATATACCTGTGTTTGTTGCAGTATTATTCACAATACCAAAAAGATGGAAACAAGCTAAGTGCTCATTAACAGACAAATAGGTGAACAAAAAATGGTACGTGCACATGGGGGAATGCTATGCAATGGTGAAGAATAGTGATGAATCAGGAAAATGTCTCACAACGTGAATGACTCTGAATGACCCTATGTTGAGTGAAGTAAGCTAATCACAAAATGATAAATATTATGTAAGACCACTATTATAAACTGTCAAGAAAAGCTTTACGCAGAGAAAAAAAATCTTTGATGGTTACAAGTGAGGGGAGGAGTGGCAAGGGAAAATCACTAACTAGGTTGTAGACAAGTGCTAACTTTGGTGAAAGGAAAGAGAACATACAACACAGAAGTCAGCACAACTTGTAAGCCAAAGGGCTGTCTTCAAGCGACACATAGGAGGACTTCTCCCCAGGAGTTACAGCACAGGTGCTGAGGGGAGAGCTTAGGTGCCATTTGTCAGAAAGATTACATCTTCCTCATCGCTAATGGTATACAAACATCATATTTGATGTAGCCCCAGTCCTTCTAAATTACCCTTAAGCTCCCCTTGGAATCTCTGTCTCTAGGGGCTTTGGACATACAGCTGTGCTGCTCCAGGTGAGACCAGTAGCATCAGCATCTCCTGGGGGCTTATTAAAAATGCACATTCTTCATAATGTAAACCCCCAGTCATAGCAGGAGAAAAATGGGGGTGCAGATCTAGAGTTCTATTAAAAGACTAGACCTGATGATCTGACATCCCAGAGGATCCCCTGAGAATATGGGCTCTAGGCTCCCTGTTAGCCCAGAGCTGGAACCAGTACCAATGACATCTCTTCAGACTAAAATTGGATGGACTATAAGGCATGAGGCTGTCAGAGCAGCTTCTCCAGAGAAATGAGACAGGAGGGTGGAGAAGAGGGAACAGGAGTTGGTTAAATGAATACAGAAATACATCATGGAAAGCAGTAGTGTGTTGTCACAGGGTTGGGAGAACAATTAGAGTTGCATAGTGGTGTGTTTTGGAGGTTTGTATGGCTAATTGACTTGGATTGTAAACTTAATCACAATGAGTATTTTTTTAAAGAAAAAAAAGCACATTATTGAGTCCCAATACAGACCTACTGAATCTGAAGCACTGTGGATGGGGTCAGGTTATCTAGTTTAACAAACTGTCTAGACATGCATCCTAAACCTTGTGAAACACAGACATGACGTATTTTGTGAAAGTTTGGGGGAGGCTGTGATGACCGCAAAGTCACTGGGTGGTGCAAATGGTTAATGAACTTGGCTGTTAACCAAAAGGTTTGTGGTTAGAATCATCAAGAAGTACCTCGAAACAAAGAATATGTGGTCTGATTTTAAAAGGTCATTTATCAAAAACCCCATGGAACACGGTTCTACTCTGAAACATTAGGGGTCAGCATGCATTGGAATTGATTCAGTGACAACTGGTACTGGTTTATGATAACTTTAATGTACTTATGACTGAGTTTAACTATCAGGTTAAAAAATAAATTTTTTGTATGTTCATTGTTGCAGATCAAATGCTACAAAGGTGTGTAAAGTTCTTCATTTCCTCCTCTGCAATCCCAGTCTTCAGAGGTTAAATGTGACAGGAATCCATTTGCACCAAACTATGTTTATTCACACGTGCACAAATATATATACTTCTGGATGGGTTGAGCTTTCCCCCTCCTCTTGTTTTTTCCTTCCACTTTTTGTTGTTGTTGTTGCAGAAATGAGATTGTACCTCAGTTCACATATGGGCTTTTCAATATGCTGTTTTCAATTACTGACCCTCCAGGTCTGTACACAGAATTCTTTTTCTCTGTAGGAGTTGTAGAATATTCCCCTGCATGAATGCTCCATATATTATCCAATCATTTCTTTATTGATAAATATTCAGTACCTTTTCAGCACTTCACAGAGGATAAATTGGAGAGCTCCCACTGTGGCAATAATTTCTGATCTGAAATATAAGCTGAAATCAAAGGAGGAAAGGCAAACACATGAGTGAATTCTTGATATTCTTGAGCATAAAGAAGAGCTTATAAAGATTTCCCAAGCCCCTCAAACTGGAGTCCTCTGTCTTCAAGCATTTAATAAACACTTTGTCAACTGTCTTTTATGCAGCAGGCATTCTGCTAGTTGTTGGGAAAGCAGTGATGGACAACACAGACGTGGTCCTGATCTTCAGAAAACTAACTCTCTGGTGAAGTGACCTGCAGGCCCAAAAGGGCACTATAATCCAGCGTGATCAGTGCTGAGAGAGAAGTCAGGTAGAATGCCTTAGAGAAAGAGAGGGACTGACAGAAGTCTTTCTGGATGAAATTTCAGCCAACCTATGATCTCTCAATGGAGTGGGAGTTAGTTGGGTGAAGGAGGGGTAGTATTCAAAGTACGAGGAGCAGCCATTTCTATGAAATACCTAGAAAAGGCAAGAAATTCAAGCTGCATTCAGAAAAGGATGTGGAACCAGGGATATCATTGCTGATCTCTGATGGATCTTGGCTGAAAGCAGACAATACCAGAAAGAAGTTTACCTGTATTGGATCATAATAAAATATGGCTAACATTGTGTAAAATGGGAATTCCAAAACACTTAATTGTGCTCTCAAGGAATCAGTGCATGGATCAAGAGGCAGTCGTGTGAATAGAAAAAGGGAACACTGCATGGTTTAAAGTCAGGAAAGGTATGTGTCAGGGTTGTATCCTTTCACCATCGCTTTTCAATCTCTATAGCAAGCAAATAATCTGAAAAGCTGGATTATATGAGAAAGAATGAGGCATCAGGATTGGAGAATGACCTATTAACAACCTGCATCACAAAGACAATACCTCCTGACTTGCTGAAAGTGAAGACTTGAAACACTTACTGATGAAAATCAAGGACCACATATTTCAGCATGTATTGCACCTCAACATAAAGAAAACAAAAATCCTCACAACTGGACCAGTAAGCAATATCATCATAAATGGAGAAAGGATTGAGGTTATCCAGGATTTCATTTTACTTGGGTCCACAATCAACACCCACAGAAGCAGCAGTCAAGAAATCAAACAATGCATTGCTCTGGGGAAATCTGCTACAAAGAATCTCTTTCAAGCATTGAAAAGTAAAGATGTTACTGTGAAGAGTAAAGTATGCCCGACCCAAGTGTATTATTTTCAGTCTCATCGTATGCTTGCAAAAGTTGGACAATGAACAAAGAAGACAGAAGAAGAATCAGTACCTTTGAATTACAGTGTTGGAGAAGAATGTTAAATATACCATGGACCACAAAAAGAACCAACAGATCTGTTCTGGAAGAAGTACAACAAGAGTGCTCCTTGGAAGCAAAGCTGGTAAGACTTTATCTTACATACTTCAGACATGCTGTCAGGAGAGATCAGTCCCTGGAGAAGTACATCATGCTTGGTAGAGGGGAGGTTCAGCAAAAAAGAGGAAGGCCCGCGATGAGATTGGTTGACACAGTGGCCACAACAATGGGTTTAAGCATAAAACGATTGGCACAGGATCAGGCAGTGTTTTGTTCTTTTATTCATAGAGTCGCTATGAATCAGAATCGACTCGAGGGCATCTAATAACAACATAGAGAGCAAGGTTTATTAGTATTTCCCAGGAGTGGGAGGATGGTATACTCATTGCTTAGGTGATATTGAGTGTCTATGAAGAGCTAGCTGTTAAGGATGCTAAAAACACTTGAAATTGGATAATGGTAATAGTTTAACATCATAACAAACATAGTTAATGTCACTGAATTATACATATGAAGAATGTTGAAATGGCATATTTTTTGGTAAATATGTATTTACTACAAAAAGTAGAAGAGCCAGCGTGTGAGTTTAAAGAATTGTAAGTAGGGAGAAAAAATACAAGGCTAGAAATACAAACAGGATCTTAGTTACAAAGGCACTTAAAAGTTTTAGTTTTTCTCACACACACACACACACACAACCAAAGAGTACTTTTTAATGTAACAAGTGGATATCTGTCCTGTCTATCATATAAGCACCTTGTAATCATAAATTGGGAGAGCTTCATGAGGTAAGTAAAAGACTTGGGCACTTTAAGTTGAAAGTTGTGTCAGACTTGAACACAAGAAATAAGGGACATCCTGTAATTCAAGGCAGGGAGTACCCTGAGCAAGTTCACAAGTTATAGTCTGGGTTAACTGCAGCTCCTCTAACCTGCCTCTGTAGCTGCCTATCCTCTGTTTCCAAATATCCAACATCTTTGTAATATGGGAAAGGTATCATGCTTGTTGAATACTTACCAGGTGGTAGGTTGCAAGAATATAATGAAGTGGGCATTTTTGTTCACCATATTCCATTGGGAAGTGATTCTCTGGGACGTAACAGTGATAAGGGCTATATTTGTAGTCCGAGGTATGCTCTTCCTGTTTCATGCTCGTTTTCTCCCATCCATGTGATAACATCTGCCATGTGGGTGCCCACTTTGCCTCCTGACAGAGGTCTATGACAGCCTTGAGTATGGCTTAACACTGTGTCTGTTTGCACACCAACCCATAAAAAATTATATTACACCTCCACCTTCCTCCAGTCCCTATGTCTAGAAAATTGGCCACAGAGATTCTGAGTTCCATTGATACTTTTCTCAGAGTTCTGAATAGAGCATCTCAAATCTTTTTTTGTCTTACATTTAGCTAACATGTGCACGCTCTAAAACATTCAAACAATATAGGAGGGAAGACAGTAAACTTGACAAAGTCCGCTACTCATTCCACTTTATGCATTCTCAGAAGTAACCAATGTGATGTCTATCGTTCTAGGAATGTTTCTACATACACACACATATGCATTACTTATTACAGAAACAAGACTTTACTTATGCTCTATAAAGCAGCTTGCTTTTTTTTGAACTTAGTATATCCAGGACATCTTTTCACATCAGAATATGCAGAACTACCTTATTCTTTTTAAGCTATATGTAGTATAGATGTACCATAATTTAATCATCCATCAACTTTTTCTGTACAAAGGGTCTACAGATACATAGATATATCATTGTACATGGATGCAATCTAATCTACTGTATATAACAAAATTTCTCGCAATGAATTAAATGGCCCAAAAAGAATGCATTAAGAAAGTCTCCACAATTTGTATCTTGCTTAGGCAGGCCTACTTCATGCTGACATTATGACAAATCCATCTGTATTTCCCATTATAGTTTTCTTCCATTGCTCCCAGTGGTGTGGATTATTCTTTAACCAGGGGTCAGCAAATTACTACCTATGACCCCAATCTGGTCTGTTTTCATAAACATTTATTACAAACACAGTCACTCACTCTTTTGAATGTTTCCTATGTTTGTTTTGTGCTACAGTTGTGAGTTGAGTAAACAGGTAACATATGGTCTACCAAGATTAAAATTTTACTATGTAACCTTTTAGAGAAATAGCCATCTCCTGCCTAGAATTTATTTTATTTATTTGTCTTTGTGGGGCAAGAATTTAACTTTATTTTATCAATTCACACAAAGTCATTCATCAACTATTTTATATTTGCTCTATTAACTTGAAATGCTGTCTTTTCCAGACCCTATTCTGTACCATCAATCTAATAACCCATTTCTGCATAATGCCACATTTTGTTTCTTTAGTTACACAGCTTTTTTTTCCCGTGTAGTTTTATAGTTTAAGTTTTTGTGTTTGGTAGGACAAATCTTTATTCACTCCTCATTAAAAAATATTTCTTATATTCCTTTTTTTTTCCTCCTTCAGATAAATTTTAGAATCTGCTTGTAAAGATTCTAGTGGAGTTTTCAATCAAGATTTCATTCACTCTAATTTGGGAGAGAATTAAAATCTTTGCAATATTCTGTGTAAGAGACTGTTTCCCCATTGTCTTACTCTCAGCAAAGATTATCATTTTTTCGTCTTTGCCAACTGGCAGAGAAGAAGCTTTTATTCCCATAATGAATGATAGATAAAAGTAGAAGTTTGAAGCTTATTATTGTTTTTCCTCAGCTTTTTCTTGCCACAAGTTAAAATGAGGCATCTCTCTGCAAGGGGCAGATGCAAAAGGCAATGTTCAATGCAGTTTTCTGTGCTGTAGAAAACAGTTCTAAAGATCGGACATCTGAAAAGACTTTAATCCCTAAAAAAAGATCATTAGCAAACACTCTCCCCATGGATTCAATATCACTCCTCCAAAAGCCTTCACCACTTCTTGTTGCTTAAATTACTGTTTGATCTGCTATTTACAGACTGAACAAGTACAAGTAACCCTCATGGTTCAGCTGGCATGCCCTGCAAAGGGCAGTGGAGAGAGGATGCGTTTCCAGCTCCTCTCTGCTCACCCTGGTGACATAGTGGTTACATGCCTCCTCTGCTAACGAGAAAGTTGGCAGCTCAAATATGTCAGTGCTTTTTGAAAACTCTATGGGACAGTTCTTAGAAAACCTCATGGTGTAGCAGGTAGGTACTACATCCACCAACCAAAAGGCCGACAGTTTGAATCCATCAGACTCCTTGGAAACTCTGTGGAGCAGTTCTACTCTGTCTTATAGGGTCGCTGTGAGTTGGAATTGACGGCACTGGGTCATATGGGGCAGTTTTACTGCGACCTATAGGGTTGCTATGAGTCAGAATTGACCTACAGTAGGGGGTTTGGAATTCACCTTTCTTTCCTTGTACACTACTCAGGTTTCCTATGAGCTGTTGTATTTGTTTTTGTACAAAAACTCTGTGTGGCATGGATCTAATAGTTCTTTGTCTTCCACACACATCACTGAAAATCACAAGCCAAATAATCAGGAAACAATGGTTGACCAATTATCTTTTTTATCAGAACCTTGAAAGACATGTTTCAGATAAACAAGAAAAAAATTGACTATTATAGGTTAGTTACATAGTCAATGAAGTAACGTGTTGCCATGGTCCCTTGACATTTTTTACACATATTTTATGAGATTTTTTTAAAATAAATTACAGCATGTTTCAATGAGTCAAAACACACTATAAAATTATTCTTATGGTCTTCAACAATACCAGCAACAACATCAATAATAATAATAGCTATCCTTTTTGTGATGCTTTAGAGTTTATAAAACACTTTCACACCGTCAATTTGCTATAGTCTCATGAGAGGCAGGAATTATTGTAAGAACCCAAAGCTCAGAGAAACAAAGTTTCCTAGCTACTCAAACATGCATCAGTCATTTTAAACAGCAGGCTTCAGCCCAGGGCCATCACTAGCAGTCGGGTTTGTCTCTGGAGTCTCCTACCTCCCTGCCTCAATCCTCTCTTTTCCAGCTGCGCTCCACCTTCACTCAGTCCAGATCACACACCTGTTCTCTGGATCCTAGGTACCCACTCTCCCTAATCAAGATTTTTCTGCCTGGGAAGATTTCTCTGCTTATTACAGCCTGCTTTCAGCTGGCTGTTCCTGGAAAAGCAATTCAGACTATTCCATACCAACCTGTTAGTGCTCAACACTGGTAAATAAACTGTCCTCTATGCCCAACCCTAGGTATGTGTCACTGTATTTTAACTGGACCATTTGAATTGGAATACAGAAAAGTTAATGAGGAAGCTATTGTGGAGACGGTCTTTCCACCTGTCCCCATGTCCCCCATTCATGCTACTTTGCTGTTCCACCAATGAAGCTTTTATCACACAGAGCACTAGATCAGGAGTCAGAGGACTGAGTCCCTGCTGAGTCCCTGCTCTTGAGCAGACATTTTGCTTTTGCCTTGGCCTTCTCCCCTCTTAAGTGAGAAATGGATTTATGCTGCACTTGGCAAAGTGTCTGGAGGGACCAACGGTACAAAAATTTCAGTGTTCTTTAAAACAACAGCTGTATCAAAATTCTGTGGTTAGAGAGACTCGTAGTTGGAGACGGTCCAAGTGTGAAGTCAAGATCTCGTTGTGAAACCAAGAACTTCCTGCCTCCTGCCCTCCCTGGGATTCACACTGCTCGCCCCTGGGGTGCCAGGAGGTCATCTGATACATACAGGCTGCAGAGACCACCAGGTGGTCTGGTGATGGCTCTGCCACCAGGTGATACTGGTGATGGCTGTCTTCTGTATTTACAGTTGTTGTTGCTTGTTTTACCTTGGCTTGTCCTTGAATATGTATAGGGATTGTATGGTATATTTGAAGCATTACTTCTCTCAGAAATCCATTTTTTTACCTCTTCTTCTTGCAACCTTTTCAGCCATTAATGGTGTTTTATGGCTCTAGGGGAAGAGAGGGTGAGTACTGCCTAGAATAAAGAAGACTAGGCAAAAGGGGATATGACACAAGGCATTGGACAGGAAGGGCGAGTAGAAGCCCTTTTGTTAGGAAAAGAGGGAGATCAGACGAGGTAAAATTAGGATTAAGGTGCTGTTACTCTTTGTAGTTAACTTGGGGTGTGCGTGTGTGAAGGAGAACAATGGGGATATAAAAAACCCTGGAGTGAATAGTTTTATAGCATGCTCTTCTCAAATATGTGTAAGCGAAAGTGGTAACATGCGTTATTTAAATGGGAAAAAATATAAAATAATGCCCTCCACTCAGAAAATGGGGCAAGAAAAGGATGCAGAGGTTCTCCAAGCTGCTAGGAAGGCAGAAGAGCGTGCTGGTTGGCAAAGCATGTGCTGAGAGGACAAATGGCATGTTCCTGTAACAAGAGAGAAGGCAGCACATAGGTTGTTGGAGCTGTTGAAATGGATTCTAGCCAGAACTCAGTGGATTCACAGAATGCTGAGCAAGCAAGCACTGAAGCTCAGTCAGCTGGGACCCCTAGTGTATGGCCGGCCCAGAGAGAAGAGACCATGAGTTATTCTAGCCAGAATACTCTAGCACAGGATACAGTGAGGGCAGAGGCTCCTGCTATCCAGATACCAGTGGAGATAAATTATAGCTCATTTTGGAGAAGCTTTCAGAGATAGATGGCATTTGAGTCAAGATTCCTTACCCAGTACCAAGATTCTACTTGCATTTAGGATAGGTTACAGGAGGAAGAAGGGAAACATTTGAAGGAGAGAAATCACCCAGATTTCAACTTATCTCTCCAGCATGAGGCAGGGGACATTTCGTTATAATTAAATGGGAAATTTAATGCCTCTCCTTATTAATGGGAAAGGCACTTTACAAGGACATTTAATTCCGTTAACCCAGAGCCGTCAAGTTCCATTAGAGTGGATTGAAGAAGGTAACCCAAAAAAGAAAAAAAAAATCGGTGGTACAATATGTGTCACTGCCCCCCCCCCCAGCCCACCTTTACTAGAGGTGGGGGAAGTAACCCCTCTCTAACATTCTGGCCAATTCCATAATGCAGATCATTTTTAGTTCTGAAAAACCACCTAAGTCAGTCAGGGACTGATACCAGGAAGAAATTTTGACAACTCCCAACAAGTTAATGATTTCCAAACTTCCTTCAAACTCTTGATCCTTGCAGAATGCTGACATCAATTTTGTCAGTATGAAGGAGTGGCTATGGACATGACTGTCTTTTCTACTTAATATGTCCCCTCACTCATTCACTGCTGAAATGTGGGGGAAAATAAAGTACATATCAAGGGGAAATGTTCTACAGTTATGCGTGAGTTTCGACACGAAAGTCTTTGTCCACAGATCAGGTGAGATCAGATCAACAGGAGTGTAACACAATGATCCCATTCAGATCTTTAAAAGATGATGACAGCATTACAGAGATCCCATAGTTTGAGACTCAGAGGATGCAGGTCACAATCTGGGGGGACTCTGAGTGAGAGACAAGTCAGGATTTGCATCTTCATTTCCTTTTGTTTCCAAATGGATCCTCAAAGATGCCAAATTTCAAAATGTTATATTGATTACGCACCAGAATTAGTTGCTGAAATATCTTCCTGTGTGCCTGATGCCATCAAGTTGATTCTGCCTCACAGCAACCCAAGAGCACGGAGGAGAACTGCCCAAATAAGTTTCCAAGGAACAACTGATGGATTCAAACTGCTGACTTTTGGGTTAGCTGCTGTAGCATTTAACCACTACACCACCAGTGTTTTGTCTTCCTGTACAGTCACTTCTAATTAATAGTAGCATCATAGTCATCTTGGAAATCCTAGTGGCATAGCAGGTAAATGCTGTGTCTGCTGACCAAAGGGTTGGCATTTCAAATCTGCCAGGTGCTTCTTGGGAACTCTGTCGGGCAGTTCTACTCTGTCATATAGGGTTGCTGTCAGTTGGCATCCACTTGGTGGCGGTAGGTCTGGTTTTGGTTTGTCATGGGCATCCAATGCTGCTATAGCAGAAATACTGTTATAGTATTGATTTCCAAAGTGGATGAATTGAACAAGAGAAATTTATTTTTTCACATAAAAGCAGGCTAAAACTCGAAAGTCGGGCCATCAGCTTCTGGGAAAGTCTTTCTGTATGGCTCTGGAGAAGGGTCCTTGTCATCAATCTTCCCCTGAACTGGGACCTTCTGAGGCAAAGCAATCCCTGGTCCTTTCCAAAGGATGCACTTTGTTCCTGGCACTGCTTTCTTCATCGCGTAGGGTACCCAAATCTCTCTTCTGGCTTCCTTTTCCCTCGCATCCCTCAAGATTTCCTGAAGGCACAAAGCAATCTACACACTGAGTCCTGCACCACTAACACAATCACCAGCCACCCTTCCTCATTAACATCGTAAAACCCACTGCCCGCTGCCTTGGAGTCAATGCCAACTCGCACTCCTAGCGACCGTATAGGACAGAGTAGGACTGCCCCATAGAGTTTCCAAGGAGCACCTGGCAGATTTGAATTGCCAACATTCTGGTTAGTAGCTGTAGCACTTAATCACTACGCCACCGGGGTTTGTCATTAACATCATAGAGGCAGGATTTACAACATATAGGAACATCATTCAATACTTGAAATCACGGCCCAGCCAAATTGATACTACGTTTTTTGGAGAGGACACAATTCAATCCATGACAGTATAGCAATGGACAAACCTATTCTCTCAGCTATTTTGGCAGAGGGGAGAAACTACAATTTATTGAGAACTCACTGGGTGCCAGGTATTTTGTCAAATGTTTTATGTGTTCTGTCATTTAATTCTAACAGTTGTGCAAGGTTGGTGTTCTTCATTCTTCCAGAATGTGAACTTAAAGGAGAAAGAGACAGTGACTTGCTAAAGGTAGTAAGGACTAAATGTAACTTCAGAATTTGTGTTTTGTTCTACGCCATACCTCTTTGGTGGGAGCACATTTTCCCACTACCTCCTTATGTCACCTTCCTTCCCTCTTTTGGTGGATGATATACACTAGTCTAGATACACTCGCATACTTCCTCGCATGTGAGGTCTGACAATTTAAGTCCACAGACTTAATTGTTCCAAGTGGAAAATACCTCATTGCTGTATATGACTATGGTCACCTTTGAAGTGCACCCCTTGGGAAGCTATGCACTGATACCAGCACCTAATCCACCCTTCAAAGCAATTTTGGAACTCTTTCCAGAATGGCCACTGTGCACAGTGGCAAGGTGGCAAGTTTGCAAACTTAATTGTATAGTTGTCTGTAAGGGAGTTTTTAGCCAGCCAACAAATACCTGTACTGGAACACCCTCCCTGCTCACCTGATCTGGCCCCCAGTGACTTTTTTCTTTACCCAAAGATAAAGGAAATATTGAAAAGCAGACATTTTGATGACATTCAGGACATCAAGGGTAATACGATGACAGCTCTGACGGCCATTCCAGAAAAAGAGTTCTAAAATGGCTTTGAAGGGTGGACTACGTGCTGGCGTCAGTGCATAGCTGCCCAATGAGGTCAGCAACGAGGTCTGTAGCACTTCTTCTAGGATGAGTTTGCAAACTTACTTGGCAGTCTTTGTACATGCCAACAGGTGCTTGCCATTACGTGCACACATAGGACTTATCAATGAATAGAGAATCGGCATTTGCAAGATCCCGTTCAATAAATATGAAGAACTTAGATGATGAAAATAAATTAGAAATGCTGAATAAAATATGTACTTTTTAAAATGCAAATCAGAGCTCACAAGAAAGGAAGAGAATTATCTAGGTACCAGAAATGAGACAGGTAACTAAAAGCTAACACACTGGAGGGATGCAGAGCTGTGAGTGTGCGCCTACAGGGCAGAACTGGATGAGCTCCAGTCCTATGTGTGGAGTGAATTGGCAGTAAAGGGATGCCTGCATGATGTGTACGTGCTTGGCAAGGGGATTCAGCTCGTGACCGCAGGTGGACTGCCATGGGCTGTACAAGAGAAGCCCCTGTACATCACTCATGACGGGTTTTTCTTCTGCCTTCACACACTGGCCCAGCACCCCTTCGGTTGCAATAAGCCATGTCCAGAATTTAAACCGAGCAGTGGGTATATTGCGATGGGCCGCATCCACAGTAAGAGACAGCGGCTCCCTGTGGCTCTGCTGCAGGTCCTTAGAGGACCAACTGACAGGAAGATGGACTGCTTCCGGCCACAGCTGCCATATGAAAAGATTTAAGAGAACAAGAGATGGTTGAGTTCAAGTTGTAATTCAGGCTCAGTGCATTTGAAACATACCACCCTGGCATTTCTTGGTCTGAGGAGATTCAGAATTCAGCAACAAGCCATGAAAGGTCTAACTTCATGTAATGAGGTCTTCCTTTAGAATAGGGCTCACAGCTCCTTGATGAACTACTTGCATAGTTCCAGCTCTCATCTTGAAGTTGCCGCCATGTTTATTATTTACAAAATGCTTTTGCAATGTCACATGTCTGAGTTAAGTGGCAGAGTTATTCAACTGTCGTGCCTGAGAGTGATTCACATAGCTCAGATAACTGACCTGTCTTCTTAACAGATCACTGCTTTATGTTCAGTTTATCCTTAATTTATTACTGTCTCCAGTAGAAATAGTTCACACACACGCAAAAACAAATTCCTTAAATTTAAGTATACAGCCTTGAACAGTTTGTACCATGTATCAAACCAAATTTTTATACTCAAGCCATCATGTTTTAAATTCTGTACGTAACAGGAGTTATACTAGCTAAAGACATTTACATATGAAATGTCATTTAGAGCAGACACTAGGGTCAGAGTCCACAATAAGTACTAAAATTTTACATTTAAAGAGTCCTAAAGAGAGTCCAACTTGACGATACTTGGCAAGGGAAGTCAGAATTGACTTGACGAGTCTGGGTTTGTTTTTGGTTTAAAGGGCTTAACTTGAGTAAAATATTCAAATGACCATTCCAGACATATCCAAGTATTAAACAATTTATTTTCAATACCTCCCTGCTCCTGATAACTTACAATTTGTGCCGAACTGGCAGCCATCCTAGTGCTAAAGTTATTCTGGGCTCACCTGTTATTATTCTTCTGTTAAGGCTGAGCTTCTTGTGTGTATTTGTATAGAAGTGAATCTTGCCTTGAAACAAAATGAACAAAATCCAAAGCTCTGACCTTTGTGACATTTACAGGAGAAGGTAACCAGGACTTTTCTCCAGAAGTGAGGTTTATGGGTTCAGATGGCCTGCCTTTTGGTTAGCAGACAAGTGCTAAACCACCACACCACCAAAATTCTTTCTACACAGAACATTGTTTGGTGCTGCTGAGTTAGTCACAACTTGCAGCGACCCTGTGTACCACAGAATGAAATACTACCCAGTCCTGCATCATCCTTACAACTGTCAAGGGCCCCTTGTCCTTAAGGTAATGTCATCACTTTTTAACACTTTGAAGCAGTCTTTTGCAGCACATTTGCCCAACACACGTCTGTCGTGGTAGCTGACATTCTACTGTGATGCTAGAACCTATGCCACTGCTATAGACCCAAAACCAAAACCAAGCCCGGAGCCATCATGTTGACTCCAACTCATAGCAACACTGCAGGACAGAGCAGAACTGCTCCATGGGGTTTTCAGAGCTGTGACCTTTCAGAAGAAGATTGCCAGGCCCATCTTCCAAAGCACCTCTGAGTGGGTTGGAACTGCCAACCTTTCAGCTGATAATTGAGTGTTTAACCATTTGCACCACCCAGGGACTCCTGTTACAACCATATCATTGTGGTTGAGTCAGTTCTGATCCATAACCATACTAAGAGGACAGAGTAGAATTGACCCATGGAGTCTTAAAGGAGCTATTGATGGATTCAAACCGCTGGCTTTTTGGTTAGCAGCCCAGGTCTTAACCACTCTACCACCAGTGTTCCAATTTTATGACCACAGTGCCTGATATATCACCAAACAACACATTATAACTCTCCTGATAAGAACACACAAGGATTTTAAATTCCTGTAAGCAGAGTCCTGGCTACACAGTGATTAAAGAATTCAGTTGCTAACTGAAAGTTCAGCAGTTCAAACCCACCAGCTGCTCCTTGGAAATAAGATATGGCAGTCTGCTTCCAAACAGTTATAGCCTTGGAAACCCTGTGGGGCAGTTCTACTCTGTCCTATAGGGGTGCTTTGAATCTCAAATCAATTCAAGGGCAGTGGGTATAGGTAGAAAAACATAAAACAAAAACATAGCATAGCAAACTGGCCCAGATTGGAGGCCAAGCTCCACCACTGATCAGCGGTTTTATCTTACTTCATTTCACCTCTCTGTGCCTCAGTTTACTCATTTGTAAAATGTGAGTAGTAATACCTGTTCTAAAGGTTTATGTAAGGATTAAAATAACTAAATTAAGAGTCAGTTTATACTAAAGTCTCAGTGAATATTTGCTTGTTTATACCTTTCTTTTTTTTACCACGTAACAAAACCTGCAACACTTACTTGTAACTTGAGGAGACAAGACACTATGTAAGATTTCTTATAAAGAGTTAATTACAAAGAGTTCTTCCATGAAATTAAATATTTATGCATTCTCAGAACCAGTGTATTCATATGTTAGACCATGAAAGTGGCTAGTCTAGAAATTACAAGACATTCTTAGTATCTTCACAGCTTCTGTTTTGCTATCACGGGAGTTTCTGACATTATCTTTTATAGTTACACAAAGAGAATAGTGTAATGTAAAGTCAGTTAGGGAAATGATGTGTGGTCAATGTTTCTATTTAGGTGTGTAAATGCTCACCGCTGGATGAAATGCTCACTTGTAAGGAGTTTGGCATCTAGAACATTTAAAAAAATATGTAACACTGCCATTCAGCTCAATTTCAACTCATAGTAACCCTGTATGACCAAGTAGAACTGCTCCATAGAGTTTCCAAGGAGCACCTGGCAGATTCAAACTCCTGATCTCAGAGACAGCAGACATAACATTTAACCACTATGCAAACCGGGCTTCCACTCAGAGCATATTTCCTCTTAAAATAAGGTTGCAAATGGGGGGTTGCTGTCCACATGCTGAGTCCAATGGTCTTGGTTTGCCTGTGACTGCACGGTTTTCTGGAATGTGCACCTTTCAGTGCTGAAATGGATACCACTTCCAGCTACTGTCAGGTAGATGCCAACTCATGCTGACCCTGTGCGTGTGTCAGAGTGGAACTGTTCTTCACTGGTTTTTCAGCAGATGATTTTTCAGAAAGAGATTCATCAGGCCTTTCTTTCGTGGAGCCTCTGGGTGGAATCGAACCTCCAATCTGTTGGTTAGCCAGGCACATTAATCATTTGCACCTCCCAGGCACTACAAAACTGGGAAGTCCGGCATGGTTTATCACTCTGCCACACAACACACCAAAACTGATCTGCCTGCCTCAGCCACAGCTGCTGAGTTCTCCCTTCTTGATGATTCTTCTTATCCAAACATCAAGATCTCTCCTGCTGCACATCCAGACACAGCACCCAGGTGCCAGAATTACACTAGAGTCTACATGAGAAAGTAGTATCTCCTCCCTGTTACGCTTTGTCGCTTAAACTGCAGAGGAGTATATCCAAATCCCAGAATATCGCATCTGTTAAAAACGTGAAACTTTCAGGTTTGAGTGCCAACCCTTCTCATCTCGGGACCACAAATCAGTATCTCCTTTTCAGAGTGGAGGTCTGAGTGGTAAGAGAAGAACAATTGCTGCTCATTCCCTTCATGGTCTTTCCTATCCCACCTCCTATGCAGATCCTTTTCTGGGACAGATGGATAGGTCCCTGGGTGGGGGCACAAACGGTTTGCACTTGTCTATCAACCTAAGGAGCCCTGGAGGCACAGTAGTTAAAGCAATCAACTGCTAACCTAAAGGTCAGCAGTTTGAAACCATCAGTGGCTCCATCAGAAAAAGATGTGATGATCTGCTTCTGTAGAGATTTACAGCCCTGGAAAAGGCTATGAGTCGAAATAGAGGCAGTGAGTTTAGGTTTGGGGGTATTATTAACCTAAAAGTTGGCAGCTCAAGTCTACCCAGACACAATGGAAGAAAGGACAGGCTTTCTGCTTCCGTAAAGATGATAGCCAAGAATATCCTGTAGAATGCAGGTCTTCTTTGTCACCTAGAGTCACCAAGAGTGGGAATCAACATCAACAGATTTTGTTCTATTGTTGCTTTGGTTCTGGGGTGGAGGGCCAGCCGCTATTTCTCTGGACTATCCCAGAATCCCAGTTTCATCTTGCTTGGGTACTTGCACAGCCTTTTTTTCTAGGACTATAATGTAGTTGAGAATGAGGATAATTACTAAGCTTGAGATTCACAGAAGTAAAGAGCAGCCTACTGAACGACTGTCAGTCGTCAAGGTCTAATGCAAAGGGCACCTCGCACTCCCCACACACACCGGTGGAAATGATGTCAGCCTCCCCCGCTCTCCCATAGCACTTGCTGTGTGAGTCTTTTAATCTCAGTCACAAACTACTTTGTATTACAGTCCCTTAAGCATGTGTCTGTCTCCACAAATTATTAGACCCTTAAGAGCATGAAAACAATTTCATTCATCTTGTACATCCCCCCTAGAACCTCACATAGTACTTGTGATAGAAAGACCACTCAGCGAATGTTTCAGAAATTGATAACATCCTGGGGACTCTAGAAAACCATCTGAAACCAGCTGATGCCATTCAACTTGGTCAATAATTTAGTCTTTTAGGAAGAATTACGTTCTGTCAACATTGCTTAGTCTTGTGCTAAAATTCATAGGCCAGTTAATTTAATAGTTTACTCTGGTTTAAAAGATTTGGCAGTGAAAAAAAGATGCCAGTATTAGAATAAATAAAATTCAAGTTATGTCAGGCAACTTTTCATTGAAAAAAATCATTTGAATGATGCTGTTCCCATTAGTAGATAATTCCCAAATAGTAAGATATTATGTAGTGCAAAAAATGGTAAAATATGATATTCATCTTCAACTGGAAGTCTCTCATTTTAACTTTATATTGATCCATAATGCTATACTATAACAGCCAAAATAGCAAGCCAAGCCAAATTTCAAATAAATACAATGAAAAAATCAAGTTTCGAGCTCAATTAATGTCTGGGGAAACAAATAATTTTGAAATTAGAGGTAGTTCAGGAATTAAGAATACTAGTATCTTGCCGGGAAAAATGTTTTTTTTAAGAGACCTACACTGTTTATAATTTAAATATAACTCTGACTCGACAGCACTTGGCTGGCAAAAATAATTTATCCATAGGCATGAACAGCTGTAAGATGTGCACAAATCAGTGAATACATTAGTGTCCAGTATAAACAGTATCAGTTGGTGAGAACTCCCAAGTTACCCTTATATTCAAAGACATGCAAAAATCGTTAATGATTCAAAAGGCGTTTCAGAGAATTCTGTTACTACAATCACCAAGACTGCGAGAAAAAAAAATTTCTTTCTGAACTTGATACTAAAAGTAATCCAAGGTGAATCAAACTTCTGAGGTGGTGGGAGAGAACAGTCTATTTAATCAATAACTTTCAAAGCTCCAGAAAGCTATGATTAAATAAACTCCTGTCCTTTTGACAGGGCTCTGCATCACCGGTTCCTGTGCCTCTGGAGAGAATCGTAAAGAATTGGGTGAAGTTCCCAACTAAATATGGTGTTTGTTCTGGCTCCTCTGGGATCTCTCCCAGTTGGCATTATCATTTCCAGGCTAAACTGGCTCCTGCTGAACACCTGCTTTGTGCCAGGCACCAGGCAAATATCAGAACACATAATCTCCCCGAAGCAGAGTATCCAATAGGTAAGATAAGTGTGGTGCTTGTATTGCTTACCAGATCACCTGTAGTGAACAATTTCATATTTTTTCACCAAATCAAGGATTCTGCTTCCAGTGGTCTGGATACCATGGTTTCAAGGTAATCTAGGTCAATTGTCACGACAATGCTTTCAAGAAATTACACTTTGCTGAGTGGTATATGGGGTCTTAAAAGCTAGCAAGCAGCCGTCTAAGCAATATGAATTGCTCCCAACCCACCTGGAGCAGAAGAGAACAAAAAACATCAAAGTCATAAGGAAAATACGAGCCCAAGAGACAAAAAGGGCCACGTAATCCAAAGACTATATCAGCACGAGACCAGAAGAACTAGATGGTGCCCAAACATCACCAGTGACTGCCCTGACAGGGAATGCAACCCAGAGTCCCTGATGCAGCAGGAGAAAAACGAGTGTGCAAAAGTCTAACTCTATTAAAAAGACCAGACTTGATGGTCCAAAAGACTGGAGGGTCCCCAGAAGACATGGCTCCCAGTTCCCAAAGCCAACTCTTCAGACAAATGATTGGACTGGATTGTAAGACATGAAATGATACTGGTAAAGAATGTGCTTCTTGGCTTAGGTAGGCACACGACGCTAACTGGGCAGCTCCTGTATAGAGGTAAGATTAGAGAGTAGAGGTTGACAGGAGCTGGTTGAATGGGAAGTACAAGGAGGAAGGAAGCAGTGTGCTGCCACAGGGAGGGGAGAGTAGCCACAGTAACATAGCAAAGTGTGTCCAAGTTCTTGTATGACAAATTCAGTTGGATTGTAAACTTTCATTTGAAGCACAATAATATTTAAAGTAAATTTTAAAAATGATTCTGCTTCTAGGTAGCGCTGGTGTTTGTCTCTCCCCCAATCCTAAAGCACTTTCCAACAGAATGAAAGCCTCTTTTTAAACTTACAGTGTCTGACGGGGATAAATTACCCAGTCAGTTTACTTGCGCTCACTTACTAATCTGTGGTGCCCGATTTCACACGGGTTTCACTGCACGAACCACCGCTTTTCTGTAGCTGCAGAATAGTGCAGTCCCACAGCAGTAAGATGAGTTTAAATTGATAGCTATTAAAAAATGAGCTCAGATGGCACATATGATGAATCACGTTATTCCATTCAGATTTTTAAAAAGGGAAAGAGATTCTATGTGATTTCACAACGTGCTAATTTTTCTAACAGGCAAAAGAAAAAAGGCAATAATTTAGCTGTGACAATACCGTGATATTCCTACCTAAGAACCACAATAAAGAAGATTCTACTGAAACACCACATTCAAAAGGCTGTTTCCTTTTCTGATAATGGAAAGGTATTTGTTTAATTATGACACTGTAACTGATTCCAACATCTTGCAAAGAGGACAAAATGTTTTCTTTCTGTTACACTCATAGTAACAACCAACCACATAAAGGAAATACCCATGCAGTAGCAAAAAGGAAGGCAGTGAATTGCCATCGTAAGGGGTAAATATGCTGAGAAACTACTAACAATCTTTATCTTCACAAATGTTTGGTACGTATTCCACCACCACCACCAGTGCCATCAAATCAGTTCCAACTCATGGTGACCATGTGTGTCTGAGTACAGTTGTGATCCATGCAGCTTTCAATGGGTAATTTTTCTGTAGATCATCAGGCCTTTCTTCTGAGGTGTCTCTGGGTAGACTCGAGCCTCCAACCTTCAGCTGAACACATGAACCACTTATGCTACCTAGGAATTCCCCGAAACATACTGGGTGCTCTAAACAAGAAAGATAAGTGAATGAATGAATGAATTTGGGCATTCGAGAACCTACTTCATCACTCTTCTTCTGTTCCTGTCAGGTAATCTCCCGACTCTTCGCTACACACACTGTGCCTGTGCCTGATCCACTTCTGTGTTTAGCTCAGCTAGTTACCTCACCTAGAATGTCCTCCATCCTTTATTCTCTGTTAAGCCTCTTCCAACTAGCTCTGGCCACACTTTCTTTTCAAAACATCTTCTGCACAACTGCTTTAGTATTTTGTATCTCTCTAACTTGTTTTAAGTGTGCCAGGTTATGTTCTTATTTAGATCATTTTGTCATAGATTGAATTTGTCCTCCAAAAAAATGTGTGTAACAATTTGGCTAGGCCGTGATGCCCACTATTATGTGATTGCCCTCCATTCTGTGATTGATTTTCCTACACTGTAAATCCTAATCTTAGCCCGTGGTTAATTGACTGGATTATGTTAAAGAAAATTAGGGTTGGACTATAACATCCTTCCTAAAGTCACCTCCCTACAGTGTAAAGGGAGCTTCCCTGGAGTGTGGCTTGCACCACATTTTATCCTTTTATCCTACAGGAGATAAAAGGAAAGAGAAGCAAGCAGAGAGCTGGGGATTTCATACCATCCAGAAAGCAGCACCAAGAACAGAGAACATCCTTCAGACCTGAGGTTCCCGCGCCTAGATGATCCCAGACCACAGAAAGACTGGTGGAGCACAAGGACCTGCTCCAGTGCTGACAGAGAAGGTGTTCACCTGGAGCCAGCACCCTGAACTCAGACTTTCAGCCTCCTGGGCTATTTAAGAATAAATTTTTCTTTGCTAAAGCTGTCCACTTGTGATATTTCTATTAGAGTGCAACTAGATGAATAAGAGAATATGTAACCTGGTCTCTACCTCTTTCTGAACACATCCAGCAGGACAGCAATGATAAGTGGAAGAGCCGCCATCCAGCCCCACTAACGTGGTAGCAGGTAAAATCAGACATTTGTTTTCTTTTCCTAGGACTCAGTTTTCTCATACGTGAAAATGGGAGAAATAGTATCTGCTTCACTGTCTCCCGGGCGTTGTAAGATCTAAACTAAAAACAAAGATGACATTTGCAAAAGCTTACACACAGTTTATACCTCACAGAGTGCAGAATAGATTCAAGATCAGCAGACAGTGCAATAAATTTTTATAGATTTACTTGATAATGAGTATACTGCTCATAGGCACCTCATGAATAAAGGATGAATTGTCTTTATTTTGCCAGCATGGCTTGGCTGTCTTTATTTTAATTCTAATGAGGATTATCATTTTTTGCAGCAGCAAATAGGTGATCTGATACCTTTAAATCTGTTGCAAGGAAGGTAAACAGGCTATAAACGTTAATACTGCTGTGGGAAACCTCTTGGAATACAGTTTCATAAATCTTTTTGTAAGCTTACCATTATATTAGGTCTTAAAACTATTCTTCTTTATTAGAGATTTACAGTTCATTATGGATTGTGTTGTGTCCCACATGACTGTGAACATAATCTTGTTTGGGAATAGGGTCTCTGGGGATACTGTCAGTTAACATGTGGTTGTACTGAGCGGGATGAGTACTAATTCAACATAAATGGTGTCCCTATAAAGGAGTAAGAGACACACACTTACATACAGAGAAGAACACCACATGGCAACAGAGGCAGAGACTAAAGTGATGTTCCTACATATCAGAGAATGCCAAAGATCCCCGGCTATCAGCAGAAGCTACAGAGAGGCATGGAACAGATCCTACCTCAGAGTCAGAATCAATAGAGCCAGCACTCTGATTTTGAACCTCTGACTTCCAGAACTGAGAGACAATAAGTTCCTATCAAATTCAGCCACCTGCATTGTGATGCTTTGTCACAGCAGCCTTAGGAAAGTAGTAAACAATCCAACTCAGAAATCATCAAAAATTACCTTCTTATACACTTCCCTTCTATTACTAAATTGTAACATTATCTTAACCTGGATTTTGATCCCAGTGTAGACTGACAAATGTCCTGGTGGCACAATGGTTAGGAGTTTGACTGCCAAACAGAAGGAGAGCAGTTCGAATCCACCAGCCACTACTTGTAAACCCTGTGGGGGGCAGTTCTACTCCCTCTTATAAGGTCACAAAGAGATGGACTCAACTTCATAGCAACCGGTTTGGTGTTTCAGTATAGATTTTACCAGGAAAGCAGGGTAGGAATTATCATCTCCATTTTATGGGTGAGAAATCACTGCAGTGAATTTGAAAACCAGTGTGCTTGGAAGTCACTGAATCAGAACCAATAAAGCTCCATGGTATAAAAAGTCAGTCCTTCTTCCAGTAAGATGAAGAGGCAGAGAGGTCAGCTCCTGAAGTATATGTCAAATGTAAGCCATTTATTATTTAGATATTCAAGTCTTTACATTTGGTGAGGTAAAAGGTTTAAATTTTTGTTTAAAATGAAATTCTGGTAGTATAGATCAGTATTCATATACAAATTTCCCATTTGCTCTGCTCCCTATAACCAAGAGTTGTTTGTATATGATAATGAACCATCAGCCTACCATTGTTACCAAATAGATCACAAGTCAACTTTCTTGGCATAGTACTAATTGTACTAAAGAAATCTCCAAATATACCAGGTCAGTAAAAAGTTCTGACATCATGTCATAATAAATTGTAATTTAGTTAATTTTTTAAGCTTACAAAAACACTTCTCACGTAAGTGCTTGCTCAAGGCCCATAGCAAAAATGGGGAGAGGTGGCGAGTTTCTTTTTCATGGCATAATTATTTTATGTGGGTTTCATTTTAAAAAGCATATACTCACTCTTCACTGATAAAAATGGTTAGTGTTTTAGTTATCTAGTTCTGCTATAGCAAAAATATCAAAAGTGAATGATTTTAACAAAGAGAAATTTATTCTCTCACAGCCTAAGATGTAGAAGTCTGAATTCAGGGTGCCAGCTCCAGGAGAAGGATTTCTTTCTGTTGGTTCTAGAGGAATTTCTTATTGTGAGTCTTCCCTTGGTCTAGGAGCTTCTGAGCACAGGGACCCTGGGTCAAAAGGATGTGTTCTGCTCCTAGTGCTTCTTTCTTGCTGGTGTAATTTCCCTTTACTCTCTGCTTGGTTCTCTCTTTTATGTCTGAAAGGAGATTGACTGAAGATACAGCCTAATCCCATAAACTGTGTCTTGTCTCATTAACACGACTGCCTATAATCCTGCCTCGTAAAATCAGAGAAGTAGAATTTACAACACCTAGTACAATTATATCAGATCATAAAATGGCAGATAAGTACACAATTCTGGGAATCATGGCTGAGCCAAGCAGACACACATTTTGAGAGGATATAGTTCAGTTTGTAACAGGTTCCAAAGACATTATTATGGGAAAATTGGCATTATGCAAAAATGGAGAATGATCACCTCAAATTGCAAAATGGAGGATGACTACTTCTTAACATAACCACTAAACGATGTCATTAAATAACTACTAAGTCACATTACTACGTAACTGACAAATCACTGAGAACATGGCCCAAGCGAGATGACACAAAACCTTAGCCACCCCGGCCGGTGTTACTTTTTCTTCCCACCTTGGTGTTCTCTACTATCAAACTGTTGTTAGGTGCCATCAAGTCAGTTCAGACTTATAGCAACCCTGTCTACCACAGAACAAAAAAACTGCCTCATCCTGTGCCATGCTCACGATCATTGTTTACGCTTGAACCCATTTTTGCAGCCACTGTGCCAGTCCAGGAAACTCTGGTGGCCTAATGGTTAAATGCTGTGGCTGCACACCAGAAGGCCAGCAGTTCAAATCTGCCAGGCACTCCTTGGAAATTCTATGGGCAATTCTATTCTGTCCTGTAGGATTGCTATGATTCGCATCAACTCGATGGCACTAGGTGTTTGGTTTTGGTGCCAGTCCATCTCATTGAGGGTCTTCCTCTTTTTGACTGACCATGTACTTTACAAAGTATGATGTCCTTCTCCAGGGACTAATCCCTTCTGACATGTCCAAAGTGTTTAAGTCGTAGTCTCATCCTTCTTGTGTCTATGCAGCATTCTGGCTTGTACCCCTTCTAAGACCAATTTGTTCATTCTTCTGGCAGTCTGTGCTATACTCAATATTCTTTGCCAACACTACAGCTCGAAGATAGCAATTCTTCCTCTGTCTTCCTCATACATTCTCCAGCTTTCTTAAGAATATGATGTGACTGAATGTAGCATGGTTTGGGTCAGGCGCACCTTAGTCTTCAAAGTGAAATCTTTGCTTTTGAACACTTTAAAAAACTCTTGCAGCAGATTTACCCAAAGCAATGTGTCTTCTTCCATGGCTGCTGATTGTAGGTCCAAGTATAATGAAATTCTTGACAACTTCAATCTATTCTCCATTTTTCATGATGTTGCCTGTTGATCTAGTTGTGAGAATTCTTGTTTTCTTTATGTTAAGCTGCAATCTACACTGAAAGCTGTGGTCTTTGATCTTCATCAGTAAGTACTTAAAGTTCTCTTCACTTTCAACAAGCAAGGTTATATCGTCTGCATAATGCAGGTTGTTAATGAGTCTTCCTCCAGTTCTGATGCCTGTTCTTCTTTATATATTCCAGCATATAAGTAACTGATTGTCTGTTCCACAGTTGGCCTCTGACTTTATTCTGATTGATGATATCAAACTTTTCCATCATCTCTTTGCACAGCTGTAGTTGATTTGATTCCCATGTATTCCATCTGATAAGGTATGTATACACACGCACTACTTATGTTGGTGAACAAGGTATTTATGATGAAAAAGTCATGGGTCTTGCAAAATTCTGTGATGTGATCTCTCACATTGTTTCTATCACCAAGGCCATATTTTCCAACTACCCGTCTTTCTTTGTTTCCAATTTTTGCGTTACCATCACCAGTAATTATCAGTGCATCCTGATAGCAATGTTTGATCAATTTCTGACTGCAAAAGTTGGTTTAAAAAATCTACAGTTTCTTTATCTCTGGCTTTAGTGGTTGGTGCATAAATTTGAATAACAGTACATTAACTGGTCTTCCTTGTGGGTGTATGGATACTATATTATCACTGACAGAGTCATACTTCAGGATCAGTCTTGACATGTTCTTTTTGATAATGAAAGCAACACTACTCCTCTTCAACTTGTCATTTCTAACAGTAGATCATTTGTTGGTCCAACTCAAAATGCCAATACCAGTGGATTTCAACTCACTGATTGCTAGAATGTTGAGGTTTATGCATTCCATTTCATTTTTGACAATTTCCAATTTTCCCAGATTCATGCTTCATACATGAGTTAAAATTATTGATGGGTGCTTGTAACTGTTTCTTCTCATTTTGAGTCAAGCCACATCAGCAAGGTCCCAGAAACTTGACTCCATCCATGTCATTAAGGTCAACTCTACTTTGAGGAGGCAGCTCTTCTCCAGTAGTCTTCTGAGTGCCTTTCAACCTGGGTGGTATTGGGGGGGTTTCATCTTTCTGCACTATATCAGACAGTGTTTCAGGGTGATTCATAAGATTTCACTGGCTAATACTTTTCAGAAGTAGACTGTCAGGTCCTTCTTCCTTGTCGACTTTAGTCTAGAAGCTAAGCTGAAACCTGTTGATCATGGGGGACCCTGCTGGTGTCTGAATACTGGTGGTACAGCTTCAAGCATCACAGCAAGATGCAAGCCCCTACAGTGTGACAAACTGACAGATAAGTCGAGGTACTACCAGAAGTACATCTTTAATGAGTAAAATAGACAGTAAATATTTTTTTTACTATTGCCCTAAATCCTAGGCATCAGTAAGATGAAATGGACTGGTATTGGTCAATTTGAATTGGACAACAAAACAGTCTACTATGCCAGGAAGGACAATTTAAAAAGGAATGGCATTGCATTCAATGTCAAAAAGAATAATTCAAGATACCTCATGATGTACAATGCTGTCATTGATAGGATAATATTCATATACCTATAAGAAAGACCAGTTAATATGACTGTTATTCACTTTATGCACCAACCGCCAATGTCAAAAATGAAAAAACTGAAGATACTTACCAAATTCTGTGAATTACAAGCCCTGGCAATACAGTGGTTAAAGCACTTGGTTGATAACCCACAGGTCAGAAATTCAAACCTACCAACCACTCTGCAGGTGAAGATGTGGCAGTCTGCTTCTATTAAAGTTACAGCCTTAGAAGCCCCATAAGGACAGTTCTACTCTGTCCTAGAGAATCACTCCGAGACAGAATCAACAGCAACAGTTTTTATAGTCTGAAATTGAACAAACGTGACCGAGATGGATTGGTAATTAGTAGTGATTAGAAAGCAAAAACTGGAAACAAAGAAGGATATGTAGTTGAAGAACATGGCCTTGGTGATAGAAACAATGCCGGAGATTGCACTACAGAATTTTGCAAGACAAAAGACCTGTTCATTGGAAATATCTTTTTCAACAACATAAATAGCAACTAAACACATGGACCTCATCAGACGGACTACACAGGAATTATATCAGCCACATCTGGAAAGAGACAAGTAGAAAAGCTCAATATCATTGATTAGAACAAGGCCAGGGGCCAACTGCAGAACGAACCATCAATTGCTCATGTGTAAGTTCAAGCTGAAGCTGAAGAAAATTAAAACAAGTCCACAAGAACCAAAGTATAACCTTGAGTATATTCTACCTGAATTTAATCACCATCTGAAGAACAGATTTGATAAATTTGACACTAGTGACAAAAGACCAAATGAGTTGTGAAATGATATCAAGGACATCACACATAAAGCAAAAGACTACAAGATCTTGCTGCAAGAAACCAAAAGAGACTTACATAAATGCAGAAACTTGCCCTGCTCGTAGATAGGAAGACTCAACATTATGAAAATGTCTATTTTACTAAAGCAATCTACATATACAATGCAATCCCAGTACAAATTCCAGTGTCATTTTTTAATGAGATGGAGAAACAAATCACCAACTTTGTTTGGAAAGGGTAGAAACCCCAGATAAGTAAAGGACTACTGAAGAAGAGGAACACAGGGGGAGGCCTCATGCTCCCTGATCTTAAAACCTGTTACACTGCCACAGACATCCAAACAGCCTGGTACCGGTACAAAAAGAGACATAGAGACCAATGCAACAGAGTTGAGACCCCAGAGATGCCACCATCCTCTTATTAACAGACAAAGGCCCTAAGATTATGAACTGGGGTAAAAAACAGCCTCTTTAACAAAATTGGATATCCATCTGCAAATATATCCACCTGCAGAAAATTGAAACAAGGCCCCTATCTCACACCTTACACAAAAACTAAATCAAAAGGGATCAAAGACCTAAATATCAAACTTAAAACAATCATTCAAAAGCAATTGCAACAATACAGTAACAAGGAACTGCCAGTAATTCAAGCCAGACTCAGAAGAGGGTGTGTAATGAAGGATATCATTGCTAATGTCAAATAGATCTTGGCTGAAAGCAGAGAATACCAGAAAGATGTTTACCTGTGTTTTATTGACTATTTAAAGGTACTGAACTGTATAGATCTTAATGGATTATGGATAACACTAAGAATGTGAATTCTAGAGCACTTCATTGTGCCGCTGAGGAAACTACACATAGACCAAGAGCTAGTCATCAGAACATAACAAGTGGAATACTGCATGGTTTAAAGGCAGGAAAAGTGTACATTAGGACTGTATCCTTTCAACATACTTATTCAATCTGTATGCCTAGCAAATAATCCAAAAACCTGGACTACATGAAGAACAGGGCATCAGGATTGGCAAAAGAATTACTAATATCCTGCAATATGCAGATAACACAACCTAGTCTGCTGAATGTGAAGACTGCAAGCACTTACTGATGAAGACTAAACACTACAATCTTTAGTATGAATTACTCCTCAGCATAAAGAAAACAAAAATTCTCACAACTAGACCAACAAGCAACATCATGAAAAACCGAGAGAAGATTCAAGTTGTCAAGGATTACGTTTTACTTGGATCCATAATCAGCACCCACAAAAGCAGCAGTCAAAGAATCAAATGACACATTTCACTGGGCAAATCTGCTGCAAAAGACCTCTTTAAAATATTAAAAATTATAGATGTCACTCTGAAGACTGAGGTGTACCTGACCCAAGCCATGATGTTCTCAGTTTCCTTATATGAATGAGAAAGCTGGACAATGAATAAGGAAGACCAAAGACAAATTGATACCTTCAAATTATAGTGTCCATGAAGAATGCTGAATACACCATGGATTGCCAGAAAAGTGAACAACTCTTTCTCGAAGGATACAACTATAGTGCTCCTTAGGAGCAAGGATGGCAAGACTTTATCTCACACACTTGGGACATGCTATTAGTTCACTAAGTCCCTGGAGAAAGACATCATGCTTGGTAGAGACTCAGAGAAAATGAAGAAGACCTCCAATGAGAAGGATTGACACAGTGGCTGCAACAACGAGCCCAAATGATTGTAAAGACAGCGCAAGACTGAGCAGTGTTTCATTCCGTTGTACACAGGGTCACCACAAACCACCTCACAGTAACAGCACCTAAAAATAACAACAGATATTTTAGTATTGTCTAAATGCAAAATGTCACATAATTTGATAGTTAATAAATGACAGGTATCTGTATTTTACAGCATTATTGACATCATTATGTCTAAAGACACACTAGAAGTTAAACAGTGCATTTTATATACTAAAAAATCCTGTAAGCCATCATGTATAAACTCTATGTCATCTATGTGTAAGAGAGAGAAAGACTGGGAGGGGGGCAGAGAGAGAGAGAGAGAAAGAGAGCAGTTTTAACATGCTATATAAAAATAGTCATACCTGTTTTTTACAATGTAGTTTAAAGTACTAGTATAGGATGAGACCTACTTTCTTTGATTTGGAAGTTGCATGTAAGTATCTAATAACATTAATTTTAAACTAAGCACATGCAAATAGGTGCTTGAAGGATGAAGAAGTTTAATAACCTTTTGCGAAATTAATTAATATGCCCCATGCCATGTGAAAGGCAATCATCCTGCATGGTGTATTTCTGCTTATGATCCAGGTTCTGAAAGCAGCAGCCTGAACAGATGTAATAGACCAGTGCTGTCAGATACAATAGCCACTAGGGACATGTGGCTATTTGTATTTAAATTAATTAAAATGAAGTACAATTTAAAATTCACCTTTACATTTGCTCTAGACACTTTCCGTATGCCCAAAAGCTACATGTGAACAGTGGCCACTGTATTGGACAGAGCAGAACATTCTGCAGAAAATTCCTTCGGATGTTAACGTAGGTAAATGAGCTTAAGAAGGATTCCAAGTGTAGGGGAAAAGAGGTCACAAAATTTTCCCAGTTCAGTATTCTCTTGCTCTATGGTTCTAAGTATTTCTATATCTTACACTCAAGCACACAGAGCTGAGTCTTGGTCATGAGAAATAATCCCACCTATATATCTTTCATAGCCACTGCTTTAATATTGCTGAAATGAAACCCCAAATCTGCTAGTTGCAACAACAGATTTTCCACCGAAGAAGACACACTGTTGAATGCATGGTACTTTATTTAAACACATATGTACAGTGCTGATGCAGGAAAACGTTGCAGAGTTCAGCACGGTGGCTGCATGCATTGGAGGGATGGGCAGGCTCTGGTTTCACAGTATGAAATATGAACTGAAAATAAGAAAAGACTGGAGAACAAGTTTCACTTCCCATCACCACACAGAAGGGTCCTCAAGCCTGTAAAACACAAGAAGCAAAGTACGTGAGAGGGGCTTCCTAACTTTCTGGGAGGTTGTCAAGAGTGATACTGTCTGTTCTGACTTGAAAGATGACCAGAAACTGTCAACAAAGCCCCTGCTGTTATTCTCAATAGGAGCTCTGGTGGTGCAGTGGTTAAGTGCTTAAGCACTAACTAAAAGGTTGGCAGTTAGAACTCATCAGCCTTTCTACGGGAGAAAGACGTGGCCGTCTGCTTGCATAAAGATCATGGCCTTGAAAACACTATGGGGCAGTTATATTCTGCTTTACATGGTCTTTGTGAGCTGGAATTGAATCCATGGCAGGGCAGTGGGTGTGCCTTTTAAACAGGAGGCTGGTAGAATGTTAGGATGTGAGACATCAGCGTTGCCTACAAAGCGCCAGCTGAGTAGCTTTCTCTGAGTAAGTGAGTCTCAGCCACATCTCTAAGGGAGTGCTTAAAAGGCTTTATACATATCAAACAAGTCAAAGGTCTCTAATATTTCTGAAGATCAAAACTACAAGAACCACACAAAACTGTAACAAGGCAGTTACTGTCACTCTACTCTCTGAATACACTGCCTTGTTTTCCTGTAAGCCTTTTATGTAGTAAGATGCTATTTATTAGACTAAAAAGAAGCCTTTTTAAATAAAATGTAATTCACAGGCAACTTCAATATTGTCAACTTTTGTCTAACTGCACATAGTTGAGGCTTTCAATCAAAGTGCAATTGACTTTATTTCATGAGTTAACCATGTGTTTTGAAGCCATGAATCAAAGGCGAGCAAGCTTCTACGTAGATCTGGATTGTTATTTTCCTAACCTACTTACCGTTTCATTATTTTTATTTTTATTTTTATTTTCCACTTGCTTCTCTTTGTTGTATTCCAAGAATCTGTGAACATTTTGTTGCTCTGGGTGGGTACCTTCAGGGACAAGAGCACCTGGATTTTATTCCAGTTTAAATCATAGTTTTCTTCACAGAAAACATCCATGAACTCCACACTTGCATTCTTGGTCCAAGGTGACCACTTCACACAAGAACCCGGAGAAGTAGATAGGACAGAAGGTGAGCGGCTCATTGGGTCCTAGGATTCTCCAGGAAAGACCCCAGTGAAGAGTGACAAACAAGTCACAGTCACTGAGCAAGTGTTCTAGTGACCTCTTCTGGGGAACTTTGTCCTTCACATTTCAGAGCTTGAATGAAAGCTATTAGAGAAAGGGATAGACTATATGTAGCACCACCTCGCCAGGGAGCAGAGGACAGAGAACTGAGGGGATTGTGAAAACTGAGGAAACCCAGGCTCCTTCTAGTTCTCCTCATCCAAGAGGCACCAGAGAATTCTAGCTCAGCATGTGACAGTCAGATACTGGTGAGAACTTCTTCCTAGGACGGTGCCACATTCCAAAGAAACCCTCGAGGCTACAAACAAGCTCCTAAGAACAATATTTCATTTAACATGAGTCCATTGAATACAATAAAATACTGTGTAACATTGATTGAACTAAAATATAAGTCAAAATGTAAACAAGAGCATCTCATGATTTATCTAGAGTTTCCAGTACAGCCACAGAGCCTGGAAAAAGACATATCACAGATACTTTCTAGGACATCTAGACATTCAGCTCGGAGTGTTAAAAAAAAAGGTGATTCCAGCCACAGTGGGACAATCGGTCATTTTAACTTAAGAGTCAGGGATTCCTCCAATTCTAATGAAGTTAGAAATGCTATAAAAAGTAATTTCTGAGGCAAACAAAATAAAACCAAAACCCAACAAAATTCATCACTGTCCATTCTGACTCATAGCAACCCTATAGGACAGGGTAGAACTGCCCTGTACAGTTTCCAAGGAGCACCTACTATTGAATTGCCAATCTTTTGGTTAGCGGGCATAGTGCTTAACCGCTACACCATCAGGGTAGTTCTCTGAACTTAACGTTATCAAAAGAGCACTTAATAATTTGGGCTTGAAAGTATGTCCCCACAGCCGTTCAGAGACTCACAAGTGAGTATACGAAAAGGCAGACCCTCCCCACTCCAGTCCCCATTTCTGCCAGCCCAAACTCTACCCAATCTAGAGATCCCATCCCAGGGTCTCCTCACCATAAAGTTACCTCCAGTTTCCCTCCGCTTAGCACCTCAGGCTCTGAATTACCACCTACTTCAGAAACTTTTGCTTACCTAGTTCTGGGAACATTTTCTGAGCTCTCTCTCATCAAGAGGTCTGAAATCAGGGTGTCAGGGCTAGATCGTTTTCCATATCTTAAAATTAAGGGAAAAAAGTTTTTTAAAGCAAGTTAGGAATAGCCACTAAAATCTATAGAAAAAGAAGAGCATTTCCCACCTTGATTACTAAACTTAACTTTATTTTCAGTTGATCCTCTGCTAACAAGTAATCTATTAGGTATATGAAATTTGTATATTAGCATAAACACATATAGATGTAATTTTACAACTAGTGCCAGAAAATGAAAACACATCTGAGTATGATTTTTTAAATTTCTACTGTTAGTAAATTAGATATAGTTCTGGTGCACAGAGCAGTTTAAATCTTTAATGAAGAGACCAGATGGACTTTCAGAATCAATGCTGAAGAAGAAAACAGCAGGCTGACAATGAGACACACTTGTATCTCTAAATCTCAGTTTCCTCATTTGTAAAAATGAACTTATAATTCCTGTTTAAATCAGAGTTTGCTGAAGACCCAGTCAAAAATGAGTGTCACAGTTTTTGAAAATGACAAAGCGATACACAAATGCAAGCTACTACTGGTGAAACACATCAGTTCTTACAGAATCTTAGAGATTCTGGGCCTTCTATACTACATTTTTATTTGGGGTGCTCAAAGCTAAGAGTCTTCTCTGGTACAATCTCTAATTTTAACTTGCCTTGTAAATATAAAAGAATCTTGCTGGTCCATGGAAATATGTTTGGTCTTTTTTCTCCTGTAGCAGGATATGGATAGAACAACAAAAGAACACACACACACACACACACAAATTGCTGTTGAGTTGATTCTGACTCACAGCAACCCTATAGGACAGGGTAGAACTACCCTGCGGAGTTTCCAGGGAGAGCCTGGTGGAGCTAAACTGCTAAGCTTTCGGTTTGCAGACATAGCATTAACCACTACACCACAGGGGTTTCCAAAAGAACACAACGCGTGTTTACCTGCTCTAGAAGTACATGCTACATGCTGTGTTCCAGATAAACGAGCAACTGGTTTCTCTACCTCAGTCTCAATCTCAACCTCTCTCTCTCTCTCTCTCTCTCTCACACACACACACACACACACACACACACACACTGTTGAAGATTGACTACCAAACCATTTCTTGAAGTTCTTTTGTTCCCCTTTCCCTAAAAAAGGCATTTGTCACCAGCAGCAGGACTTCCCAGATGAAAAATGAGCCTGGCAAGGATTGATTAATTAATAAGTAAAATAGCCAAACAAAGCTGCCAGAGGGTGCGGTCTAACTGCACAACCCACACAACTAAATCTAAATCTTTGGAAGGTATTTTCCTGTTATTGCTCCTTTGCTGAGACTTGTGGAAAGCAAAAGCAAAACAAACTGTGCTACCTTTCATAAGATTTTCTCAAAGGTTTTCTTGAGTTGTGATATCAAACTCTCAGCAGCTGCTCATATTTATTCATTCTGTCCATCAGCTGATTTTACTAATGTTAGAACTCTTGGGCACCCTGAACTCATTTGTCTTCCTGCTCCAGTAAGTGACCCCCCCCCCAAAAACAAATCCAGTGCTATCAAGTTGATTTGAACTTATGGTGACCCGGTAGGGCAGAGTAGAACTGCTCTGTAGCGTTTCCAAGGAGCGCCTGGTGGATTTGAACAGCTGACCTTTGGGTTTGCAGATGTAGCACTTAACCACTATGTCAACAGAGTTTCCCCCAGTAATTGAAAGAGGTGGCAAATGCTTCTCCAATTCACCAGTGCAGAAGCTAAATCTGTAATAGCGGGATTTGCTCAGTCATGAAATAAGTAGCATCCAGAACATCACTCGTTATTCCTCCTTTTCCAGTTAATTCTGGATTACCCTGTTTCTCTATTATCTTTTAACTTTCAAAGATTAAGTCTCAAGGAAAATGATTCTCAAACCTGACTGCAGAATCTTAGCATCCCCTGGGAAACTTTTTAAAAATCACCACAACCCAGTCCCACACATGCCCTAGAGGTTCTAACTGAATTGGTCGGGGGCAGAGCCCAGTATCAGCAGACTTTAAAAGCCTCCCAGATAATTCCAATGTGCAACTAGCATGGAGAAACACTCGTCTAAAGAGTCACCTCTCAACCTTAGCACTAGTGACATTTGGGGCCATGTAATTCTTTGTTGTGGGCAGCTGTCCTGTGCACTGTACCATCCCTTGCCTCTACCCATTAGATGTCAATAGCACCCTTCCAGTTGTTATAACCAAAAATGTCTCCAAACAATGCTAAATACCAACTCCCCACCCCAGAAGGGGAATTAAAATTGCCACCCTCTGACTCACAAAAACTCATCAATCAGATGTGCAGGAGTACCTGCACATGGTTACCACGTACAGTAGCTGGCCAAAAGGTTAGAAATTCAAATTCATCCAGAGATACATTGGAAGAAATGACTGGCAATCTACTTCCAAAAAATCAGCCATGGAAAGCCCTAGGGAGCACAGTTCTACTCTGAAACACATGAGGTCATCATGAGAAGTCAACTTGACAGCTCTGTGGTTCCTGGTTTTTAGAGGAACATGTAAGCAACGTATGGTAGGTCCACCTCTAGAAAATCAGCAGTATAAACAGTCAGTGAACATAGCTTAAATTTATGATTAAGCAGAGATAAGGAAGAAGGAAAATGATATCTTATCAGACTACTGTTTATACCAAATTAAAATATACCTTCACAAAATGACACCATAATTTTCAAAGGTACATAGAAAGTCAAGAATAAATGCCAAACCCATTTGAGTAGGTGTCTGTGATGAGAAGTCACTGAGAATGCAGAAAGGAAAGGACTGTGAGCATCTCATGGGTGTTAAGAAGGAACTTTTAAGAAAAATGTGACAGTTAAGCCCACATCACTGCTAAGTGAGGGCTACGTGTTGGGGGAGGGGTGTGGGAGACAAAGGGAGACATTACGAAAAAAAGTGAGAAATTGCTGAGACCAGCACTTCACTTTCTGGTGGGGCTGTACATAAAGAAATCATCGAATCATTTCTTGGAGAAAACAAAGGAAAGATGGTACACAACACACTCTTACAGTAACATGTGCTTTGGGTGAATGTATTCTAGACAGGGAATGGCCCTAGGGGAGACTTACTCCCATGAACCTGCATCCCTTCCCATGAAGCTCAAGTTCATTTCCCCTTATGTTTTACTTATCAGAGATGCTGGAGAGATCACTTTCTTGAGAGTAAGAAGGGCCCCAGTTACATCACCCCTAAAGCAAAACTTTCATGAAATGCTCTTAGTTTCGTAATCTGTAAAATCGAAATAATTATGTCATTGCCATCAAGTCAATTCTGACTCACAATAACCCTATAGGACAGAGTGGAATTAACCCATAAAAAGTTCCCAAGGAATGCCTATTGAGTTCAAACTGGCAACATTTTTGCTAGCGGCTGTAGCTTTTAGCCACTACATCATTAAGGTTTCTAGAGATATTTGTACTCACCTCAAAGTTTTGGGTAGAGACCAAACGAGATACTGATTAAGAAAACAATTTGAAATAGCAAAACTTACATGATGAAAAATGGAAATGGTAGTCACCTTTGCAAAAATCAGTTCTAATGCATATAGTGCAATCTGTAACTGAAATAATCAAGATTTACCCTAGAAAAAATTAATGGTGGTGGTTCAAAAGGAAAGCATGTCATTTGTCCAAGTTCTTTTCTCTGCTTTATATATCAGTGGAAGTAAGAATTTGAAGCAATGAACTTTTCTGAAAAGTGTACTAGGGTACATAACATTATTGTTTTCCTTAATCAGATTTCAGCAGATCACAAAAACACTATTTAATTCTCCCATTGTATGTATCCCTAATAAATATCTAAATATATAAAGCTTTTGAGAGTGTCACACTCCTTTTTAATGAAACAGGAAAAAACAAACTTTATTCAAATAAAAATAAATTCTTCCTGCTTCAGAGCCTTTCCAAATACTTCCTGAGTTGTAAACAGTGTAACTATGGTACCAAAAGTTCAACAACAACAAAAACTCATTACAAAACATAACGTAAACATGTTCAACAACACTAATTCTTTGAAGAGTTTATGCCAAGTAGCTTATTCAGGCATTCAAATAAGATATTAAACTATTTATATCTAAGAGAAACCAATTTTGATATCCTGTATTATCTGTAGGAGCCATGGTGGCACAGTGGTTCAAGTGTTCAGCAATTAACCAAGAGGTCAGTGAGTTTCCATCGGCTGCTCCGACGGAGAAACATGTGGTGCTCTGCTCCTGTAAAGATGATAGGCTTGGAAACCCTTTGGGTGGCTCTACTCTGTCTTGTAGGTGTTGAGTTGAAATCAACTTGAGGGCAGTGGGTTCAGTTTTAGGCTTGGGTGCATTATCTGTAAAAATAGTTTGGCTTTGCCTTTTTGCCTGATAGTCAACGCTAAGAATAAAAACATAGTATTAGATTTTGGCTTTCTGGCGGCTGAGAGTAAAAACCTTGGGATTTCTTGGATTCTTTGGAAATCCTAGATTCAACCAACAGTGATGAGACCTATCTAAGTTTCTCTTTTGTAGAAGTACCAAGGGGGCAGGTTCTTTTCAGTTGTTAAATAAGGACACTCTCTGCAACTCCGATTCACTGGTTACATGCTAAATCTCTAGTTAGTGGCATGGGAATTTTCAAGTAAAGATCTGAGACTTAAGAAAAGAAAAGCCTGTACAGAAGGGGAAAAAAAGAGCTCTGTTAGTCTTTTCCAACCTACAGTCATCCAACTGGGCAGGCTGGAATATCAGAGGATACCTTTGGCAACCTGCTGTGTCCTTGCCCTTTATTTGTTTTCCTGTTGGTGGCTTTCTAGACACCCAGGTCACCTTTCTCACTTTTGCACTTCCCTGGCACACTCATGTCTCTTGCCTTCCAGGCTTCTAGATAGTTGCCCCAACCACTTAAGAACAAAAAGAAAGGCTAGGAAGTGGATGGGAAGAGACTGCCAGCCCTAAAGCCTGGGGACCTCGCCTCTGTGAATCTTAAATCTCTGTTGTGACTATAGCCGTAGCCCAAATGCCCCCAGCGCCCTGTACAAACATTTACTGAGCGCTGAGGGTGTGTCTGAAACTGCCCTTGCCCTAGTATACAGGGAGGTAAAAGAGACGGTCTCTGTCGCTTAAGATATCCAGGATCCCAGGAGGGCAGACTGGGAGCTCCCGGTCGAGCCCACCCACCTCTGCCTGGTGATGAGGTTGATGTAGTGTCGGAGCGCGGAGTAGTATCTGGCCAAGTCCTCCGCCGGCGCGTCCTCGCCGGGGTTGTCCGGTTTGGAAGGGTACGCCTCGACCAGCGCACCCAAACACACGAGCAAGGACAGGGCAAGTGTCAGTCGGTACAGCCCCAGTCGCTTGCTACTCAGCATCTGTGGGCACAGAATGCGCGACAAAGGCGCTTCAGGCTCGGGTTGACACGACGCCCAGCACCTCCCTCTCTGCCTGCCACACACCTCCCGCTGCTACCGCCTGCGACCCGCAATCCCTCCTTGACCCATCCCCGCAGAGGGAATTCGAGGGTGGCGAGCCCACCGTGCCGATCAGAGCAGTCTGCTCTGGCCTGGCTTTTCTGCTGCTCCGGGAGACTTCGCGCAACTCGGGCCCCAAGTCTCCAGGCAAAGAAAGAGTCGCGTGGCTAGAGACGCAAGTTGGAAGGCTCCTTGTACCAGTTACATCCTTTTAAACAGAAAGAAAAGCTCTTCCTTCAGGGTTGAAAGAACTATCGTTCCTATCCTTTAGTTAAATCTCTGTCAGAGAAAACTTTCTTCTCTGACTTCTGGTCTGCAGGAGGCATCCTCCACAGTGGTGGCTGAAATCAGCACGGGGAGGCAGAGGTTTTTTTGTTTTTGTTTTGTAGGTTGTAGGGGTGGAAGGAAGAGAATTGCTTGCTGGCTTCAAACTTAATATAGTCGATTCTGACTCCCAGCAACCCTATAGAAGAGAGCAGAACTGCCCCATATAGTTTCCAAAAGGGGCCAGCGAATTCGAACTGCAGACGTTTTTGGTTAGCAGCTGAGCTCTTAGCTACTGGCTGGCACAGTTGGTCTCTCAGTGTGGACCCCGAGGGTGGAAGGGCTCTGGAGTGCCCGGGATTCCTCAGTTAGGGCGCTACCTGGCTAAACTCTCTCCAGTGCAGCACCCTCTACGGTTACAGGCGGCTGCCCTCGAGGAGACTGCCAGCTGCTATGGGCTGAGGATGCTGTGTTCTCCTCTCATTTTCTCCAAAACTAACCCGGAAGAATCACGCAACCTGGAAAGCCCAGGGGAAGGGAGAAGGGACCATCAGAGGGGACCCAGAGGAGAGGCAAGAGAGTTTAGCTGCCAGGAGGGGTGTGGAGAGGGAGAGCTTTGTGAGAGCTAGGGATCCAGGCGGGACCCTCCCTGGACTCCAGGACTCGAAGAGTGTGAGAAGGCAGCCCAGGAAAGTACACCCGCGCCACCTCTCTCCTATCCCAGCCTATCGGGCAGTGGTACTCACGGTGGCGGGCTGGCAGGCTGGCAGGCTGGCAGGCAGTCGGGCGTGGCCGGGCGGTGAGTGCTCTGCTGTCCGACGCGCCTCTCCGCGGGATGGGAGCTGGCGGGTGAGGTGTAGAGACCAGATCTCAACAGGGCTTTTATGGTACTCCGTCTACGAGTCAGGAGGGGCCTCGGGCAATCACGCTCCAGTGACTCCCACTCCTCCGCTTCCCGCCCCGGACTTGCAAGGGGAGGGGACTGGAAACGCAACCACACCAACGGGGACCTGGCGAGCCTCCTACCCCCCAACTCCCCGGCTCCAGACTGCCAGGGAAAGGGGGGCCGGGCGAGAGCGTGCGGTTCGAGGGCGCTGAAGATAGCAAAACCCCTAGTCCTGCCCCCCGCCCCCGGCGGAGCCTCAATTCCCCGCTTCCTTTACGCCTGTCTAGTTCTGCCGAGATCTGTGGGTTAAGGCATAGCCCAGGTCATCTTTGTCGCCTATCCCCGGGACCGCCCGCAAGCTCCAAGCTAAGAGAGACTTGAGTCTTCCACTTAAATGAAGCATCTTCAGGACGCGCGCTGGGCACAACTTTGCACGATTTCGGAGGAAAGCAACTTGGTGCAGATGGTCCTACAGTTACCGGCTCGCCGGCCGGCGGAGACTGACCAACGTCCCCAGCTAGAGGATCCCAAATACCTTCCATGGAGGGTCTAAGAACGGAGTTCTGTGGCTTTGGCCCCCTTCCGTAGCGTGCTTTTCTAGGTTAACCTTTCCGAAAGACTCCCCCAAATGCTGCAAGCCTGGCTAGGTGGGAACTTGAGTGTGGCTACAGAAACTTGACAGGGGCTGAATACTGCGAACCCACTTCCACCATTTGCTGGAAACTAGCCACCCTTCGAGAATCTGAAGACTCCTTAAAGAGCGGTCAAACAACAACAACAAAAATATGTTGGTTCAAAGTGAGAAGTAGTTAAAAGAACAGTTTTCTTTTATCTCCTGGTCCTCTATAAGAGGTGGCACAGTGATTAGGAGATACAGCTGCAAACCAAAAGATCTGCAGTTCAAATCTCAGGCGTTCCTTGAAACTCGTATGGGGCAGGTCTACCTTGTACAATGTCGCTACGAGTCAGAATCACTCCACTGTGGTGGGTTTGGTTAAGTTCAATTAACATTAATTGAGAATGTTCCAACTCAGATAGAAACAGGTTTCTGGAAAAAGATTAGCACTCATTGCACATTGGGTTAAACTTGTTGAACTCCTATGAAAAATAGACTGGATGCTATTCTTAAAAGGTCAGGATTTTGTGTGGTGTACTGTGATCTTAAAGTTCCCTGAATGAATATTCCAGAAGTCTTAATGTTACTGATTAAAATGGCACCTTACGAGATCAAAAAGCTACGTTACAAGTTGCTTTAATGCCAAAATGACCAGCAATTCTGTTAAACTGGTAAGTGTTTGTACCATCTTGACAGAGTTGAATTAAATCAATCGCTATGCAGCAAGCAGCCCTAATACACACACACGAATGCAACAAATAATCAGATTATGAATTTTGAAAAGTCACAGTTACGTCGGTGACTGGTCCTCTTCCGACATTACACAAACACATCAAGAGGACACATGCATCAGGGCGCTCAGTTTTGCTCAGAGAGTGCTTACATGAAAACATCTTCAGTAAAAGAGCAAAACACCTTCTAATTTAGCTCTTTCTGGAATAGGGGAAAAGAAAAGACTACTGTGAATAAAATAATCGAATTTTTACAGTGTATCACAGATTCATGTCATTTAAAACTTCTGTAGAAGCAGCCATTGAATTGGGGAGAAATTGCTTCTAAAGAGAGGTGTCAGTCTTCACTATGAGCACTGGGAAAATTTGACAATTAAGCTGAAGATAGTGTCACTAGCACCCAAGAAGAGGAATGCAGTCTCAGAGTGCTCCATTTGGAAAATAAAGAAAACACGAGATGATGTGCTTTGCATGTATACTGCAAAGATCTTTATCCCTTTCTCTCCCAGCCAAAACCCATCCCCTCACCCTTGGCTCTGAATATTCTCTTTCTATCTTAGGACCTTGTTGCATTAATTGCCTCTTTTCTTTCCTATAGTAAATTTTTACTGCCTTCAGCTTAAAAATTTGCTTGAATTTGCACTATAAAAGGAACAAAGCAAAGCCACCACCTGAAACAAAAGCAAAAGCACCTCCTTCTAGATACTGAACCATTTCTCTGTTTCAAAGTCAAGCTTGCATTTATGTATGTATGTTCGTATGTAGTTATTCAGCTTTAGTACAGCTGAGATACAATAAGCTGCAAATGTTTAAAATATGCAATTTAATAAATTTTGACGTATATCACCCATATACACATACCTGTGATTACCATGAATCAGAATCTACTCAACAGCAATTGGGTTTGCATTTGTGTGTGCGTGTGAAGTCCTCATCAAGTCTCATCATCAAGCTAAAGAACAGGTACATCACCTAGTTCCCCCACGTTCTTCTGTAATTTCTCCTTAAAGCCTCTCTCTAACCCTGTCCTCCAGATAACCACTTGCCCACTTTAGGTCATTATAAATTCATTTTCACTTTCCAGAATTGTATATAAGTACAGTCCCACAGTATGTACTCTTTGTCGAAGGTAACGGCCTTCTTTCCCTCAGCGTCGTTATTTTAGATCTACCCAAGCTCTTGCATGTGTCAACGGTTCATTTATTTTTATTCCTGGGTAGTGTTCCATTGTGTGGCTATACATCATTTATTTATTTATTTTTAATTAACTCATCTGCTCACGGACTTTGGGTTGCTTTCAGTTTGCACTATTACAAATAAAGCTGCTACATGAGGTCTGACAATTAAGTCTGTGAACTTAATTGTTCTAAGTGCTACATACCTCATTGCTGAATATCACTGCAGTCACCTTTGAAGTACTCCCCTTGGGAAGCTATGCACTGATGCCAGTATCTAGTCCACCTTTCAAAGCAATTTTGGAACTCTTTTTCTGGAATGGCCATTCCACACGGTGGCATGGTGGTAAGTTCATGAGGGAGTTTTTAGCCAGTAAACAAACTGTATTGGAACACTCTCCCTTCTCACTTCATCTGGCCCTTAATGACTTTTTTCTTTACCCAAAGATAAAGGAAATATTGAAAGGAAGACATTTTGATGATATTCAGGACATCATGGGTAATACGATGACCTCTCTGATGGACATTCCAGAAAAAGAGTTCCAGAACTGCTTTGAAAGGTTTACTAGTCTCTGGCATCAGTGCATAGGTTCTCAAGGGGAGTACTTCAAAGGTGACCATAGTGATATTCAGCAATGAGATCTGTAGCACATTTTCTAGGATGAGTCCACAAACTTAATTGGCAGTCCTCATATAGAGAGAAATTTACTTAAAGAAAATGGCTCGCACGTGATAGGGACTGGCAAGTCCTAAATCTATGAGTCAGGCAATAGACTGCAGACCTCTGCTGGTTTACGTGGTTACAAGGACTGAACCCAAAATCTGCAGGTCAGGTGGCAGGATGGAGACTTCAATAGGCTTATATCCCAAGACCTGGAGGTCAGGCAACGAGATGAGCACAAGATTCAGAATGAAGTGAGCTTTGTAAAACAACCATTTACAATACATACTGGAGGCTGACCACATCCCCAAGGAAACTCTTCTTTCAACTGATTAGCCACTCACATCGGATCACAAAATGGACTGTGATTATACACTAACTGCCAAGACACTGTGTAATGTAGAATCAGAGCCCAGTGAAGTTGACACATAAGATGAACCATCACATCCACAGAGAAATGATTCTGGAAATTTATTGTACCTTCTACTTGACTCCTCTAGAAGCAGCACAATGGGCAAAACTGTGAGAAAACGAAGTTCTGAGAAAATTCACCACTACCTCCTAATTTGGAGAGAAGTAGGCTGAGGGTATGGGGGATGGAAATTGTAAAGGAAGTGCCAATGAAAAGATTCAGGAGTTCATTTAAACAGTTGCCTTCTCCACCACGACAGAAATGTTTAAGTATGTAAGAAATAAACATAGTATCTGGATACATGTTTCCAATTAAGAGGTCATGAAGATAACTCTAGGAAAGAAACAAAGCATGCAAACTGTCACGGATTGAAATGGGTTCCCTAAAAAATATGTAGAGGTATGACTTGGAGATAATTCCTGGTAGTGTGTGATGTTCCTCTATGTTGGAACTTCTGCTTCTATGATGTTAAAGAAGGTGGAAGGAAGTTGTTGGGTTGGTGAAGGAGGATTTAATATGTGGAATTGTTTTGTGCCTTGAGGCAGTCTCTTGAGACATAAAGGAGAGAAGCTAGGAAAGACATTTTGGGGATCTCATACCACCAAAAAGCAGTACCTGGAGCTGAGTGCATCCTTTGGAAAGGACAGGGATCCCTGTGTCTCAGAAGCTCCAGTCTTGGGAAAGAACAATGATAATGACCTTCCTCCAGAGCCAGCAGAGAAAGCCTTCCCCTGGAGCTGACATGCTGACTTTGGACTTTTAGCTTACCGGACTGTGAGTAAAGAAAATTTCTCCTTCAAAAGCCGACCACTTGTGGCATTTCTGTTAGAGTAGCACTAGATAACTAAGGCACAAACCTACTTTATTCAGCTTGTTAGAAATAAAGGTTGAAAGACTAGACTTGGTTTGTTTACAAAAAGCAAGCTGAGAAATTGTTTATTATTCTATCACAGAGTAGTGACTGACTCAATGTCACAGGCAGTTACTGGTGGGCCTAGGGTCTCCTGTTGGTCCAGCCCTGCTTATGATTGGGTGGGGTGGGCAAGTCAGCTACATTCTAGAATGAAGTGTTAGAAGACTTCTATGGCTACAGAACAGGTCTTTCAATCCAGTGATTACCATGCAAGTTACATAAAGAAGGAAAAGTATGAGGTCAGACAATTAAGTCCGTGAACTCAATTGTTGGATATCACTGTGGTCACCTTCGAAGTACTGACATTGGGAAGCTGTGCACCGACGCCAGCACCTACAGTCCACCCTTCGAAGCAATTTTGGAACTCTTGCCGTAATAGTCATTGCACATGATGGCACAGTGGCCATCATGTATCATACTTAATTGATACTTAATTGTATCATTGTCTGTGAGGGAGTTTTTAGCCAGTAAACAACTGTATTGAAACACCCTCTCTACTTACCTTATCTGTCCCCCAATAACTTCTTTCTTTATCCCAAGATAAAGGAAATATTGAAGGGAAGACATGTGGATGACATTGAGGACATCAAGGATAATACAGTGACAACTCTGATGGCCATTCCAGAAAAAGAGTTCCAAAATTGCTTTGAAGCATGAAGTAGGCCCTGGTGTTGGTGCTTAGCTTCCCAGGGGGAGTAAGTCAAAGGTGGCCATAGAGATATTCAACAATGAAGTATGTAGCACTTTCTCTAGGATGAGTCTGCGAACTTGTCAGTCCTCCTATATGTATCAATATGCAGTTCATTGACTTGGCTTCTCTAGAAAACTCAAACTAAGATAGCGGATGATATTTTCACACTGTTATGGTATGAGGTGGTACTCCTGCCTTAGTCTGAATAGTTCTGACACATTCTTTTCTACTGCTTATTTTTGTACATTTGTGAGATTTGAAAGGAGGGAAATTTCATGGTCCTGTGTGTTTGTTCCCAGCTTCCCTGTAAAAACTAAAACAGAATTTACTGACCACATTAATTCTATTTCTGTGTATTTTTAGAAGTGTCAGGAAGCGCTTGTACAAGAAAACTGAGACAATTATGAAGATTATTTGGACCTAAATTACCCTAGAATCTATCTAAAACATTCAGATAATTGCAAGAAAATTTTTTTTAAGTCAAAAGTATTATGACAATAGCTTCAATTCTGTCCTCTATTTTGCCTGTGTAGGCACAAAGTTAAGATTCTAAAATAGCACCCATAGTGCTGGATTGAGACAGGATTGTGTTCTTCTGATCAGCTAGATTTATGCTTTTGTTTTTTGTTTTGTAGCTGAAGTCCCATGTTGCCAGTCACACAGTCCCATATAATGGCAGAATGTTGATTGTACTGGGAATAGAAACTAAAATGTGATTGTGGGAATTACAAAGACATTTGATTGCAGGAAAGGCAGACTTACACAGGAGATATGATTTCCTATTGTGTATAGCCATATCCATTGCTATCAGGTTGATTACAACTCATAGCAACCCTATAGGACAGAGTACAACTGCCTCATAGAGCTTCCAGAGAGCGTCTGATGGATTTGAACTGCCGACCTTTTGATTAGCAGCCATAGCTCTTAACCACTATTCCACCAGGGTTTCCTTCCTATTGTGTAGAAGGCTAAAATGCTATGAAGAGCAACTTCCATCTCTGATGATGATAGCATAGAATATCCCATAAGCTTATTAAGGGAATCTTCTTATCATTTCTGGTAGGATTTGGTGTGAGGTCATATCATTTCCACTTTAGGGACTACTATGGACAATGTGGATTGGGTGTCTCTCAATACCCCATTGCAAGACACTTATAGCCTCCCAAGACCCCAGAGTGTGGATCTGTTACTCAGCCTTGCTTGTAGCTATGGTTCAGATACAATTTAGATTAAATACACCTGCTCTGGACTTGATTGAAAAAACTGAATTAGAACACTAATGAGATGTTCGGTTTTCTCTAGGTTTATCTCTAGGTATATTAATAAATGTAGACAAAATTTAAAATAAGAATCTTGAGTTATCAAAGGACTAAACTATATCCTTTCTTTTCAACTTCTTTCTGTCCTTGTATTTAAAGTGTGTCTCTCATGAGTCGGATCCGACTCGACGGCACTGGGTTGTTGTTGTTGTTGCTGCTCTCATAAGCAGCATATATCTTTCTCCTAGGGTAATAAGTTTTCGTTTAAAATCCAATTAGTTTGTTTATATTTAATGCAATTAAATATGTATTCCTTTTTCTTCTTTAGTTCTATTTGTCATTGCTGTTGTGATGTACTCGGCTTTTCTGTTTTTTTATATTCATTTCTTCTCTTCTTTCTTGCCTTTTTAAAAAAAGTTATTTTTATTATGAATTAAGAACAATTTGACAATCTATCTCCATTTACTACCCAATACCTGGAACTTTCATGACTACTCTATTCTTAATACTGTCTCCTCCCGTCACTGTTTCCTTGTCTTTGTTTAGATCATTCAATTTCTTAATTATTTCTTTTTCCTCTCTATTGTCAGTTATGCAATTTTTACTATTGCTTTGATTTTTACCCTAGAGATTCTAGACTAAATAGTGTCTCATACAAATGTATACTTTTACCACCTTCTTCCAGAGAACATGTGGACTTTAGAGTTGAGATCTGGAGTATTTGCTAGGCCCCTCATTTCTGGACTGTCCTGGGCTCCAAGTTTTGTCTCTCAGAACTGTAAGTCTGTCAAAATTCTCTACCTGGTTTCTCAGTGGCTGTCTACTCAGCGTCTTAGTCTGTTGTCCTATATGTCTAAATAATTAGCAAGTACAGTGAGGGACTTACTTTAAGTGCAGTGTTGGACTTACTTTTCCATATTTCCCTTTTTACCCAGATCTTAGCCTTTCACATCTTTAACAGCTCCAAAAGTCCAAGTTTTATCTCTTTAGCCCTTTGACAGCTTCTAAAGCTCTAGTGTCTGACTCCTGCGCCTAGCAGGTACTCACTACCTTGATTTCCAGGCCCTTGCCAGTACTGGGTATCAACAAGTTGCTGGGAATGAATCAACTTCCAGTGTTATAGATTGAGTAGTGTCCCCTAAAAATGTGTATCCATTTGGCTAGGCGATGACTCCTAGTATTGCATGATTGTCCACCTTTTTGTCGTCTGATGTGATTTTTTCTATGTATATAAATCTTATCTCTATGATGTTAATGCACCGTACTTACTTAGTCTGTATGCTGAGCAAATAATCTGAGAAGCCAGACTATATGAAGAAGAATGAGGCATCAGGATTGGAGGAAGACTCATTAAACAACCTGCACTACACAGATGACACACCTTATTTACTGAAAGTGAAGAGGATTTGTAATGCTTACTGAGGAAGATCAAAGACCACAGCCTTCAGTAAGGATTGCACCTCAACATCAAGGAAACAAAACTGCGACTGAAGCAGTAAGCAGCATCATGATACATGGATAAAGGATTGGGGTTGTCAAGGATTTCATTTTACTTGGATCCATAGTCAACACCCATGAAATCAAGTCAAGAAATCAAAAGAATAAATAAATAAAAGAAATCAAAAGACCCATTGCCTTGTGCAAGTCTGCTGCAAAAGATCGTTTTAAAGTGTTGAATAGCAAAGATGTCACCTTGAGGACTAAGGCAAACCTTACCTAATCAATATTCATGTGAAAGCCAGAAATGGTTAAGGAAGACCAAAGAACTGATGTCTATGAATTACAATGTTGGCAAAGAATACTGAGCATACTGTGGACTGCAAAAAGAACAAACAGCTCTGTCTTGAAAGAAGTACAACCAGGATGCTCCATAGAAGCAAGGATGGCAAGACTTTGTCTCACACACTTTGGACACATAGTCAGGAGGGGTCAGTCCCTGGTGAAGAACATCATGCTAGGTAAAGCAGAGGACAGAGGGTTATCAGAAAAGAAGAATACCCCCAATAAGGTGGACTGACACAGCAGCTACAACAATGGACTCAATTACGAAAACACCTAGGAAGAGTGGGCTGTAAAATTAATCACTTCTGAGTTATTAAAAGAGCAAAACATATACAGATCCACTCAGGGAGAAGAGGAAAGTGGACTACAAAGACAGATGCATCTCTACGGATAGCAGGCAACTATTAGAAGCTAAAACAGGCAAGGCAGGATCTCCATCCGGAGCCATACCCTGAATTTAGACTTCAAGCCTCCTGAATTCAAAAAAAAAAAAAAAAAAAAAAACCTGTGAAGCAGTAAATTTATGTTATCTAAAGCCACACCCATGGCTTTTATATTACGGCAACACTAGATAGCTAAGAGAGTTGGACTATTGTAAGCTATTCCTGATAGCCAGTAGTAGATATCCTTTTACGCCAAGTGCCGTCCTTCTACAATTTATTTATTCTGTCCTTTCTTGATGAACATTTAATTTTGTATGTGTGTGCTGCTATTATAAACAAAGTTGTATGAGTAATTTGGCCATCTGTCTTTGCCAATATGTGCAGATATAACTGTTGAATTCCTAGAAATGGAATTCCTCAGCCAAAGAAAGCATACACTCAGAATGTTGGTAGCTCTTGCTTAAATGGCCCTCCTAAGAGATGTTGTATAATTGATGATTACGAGAAAGCCTATTTTCCTAGAGGGTGTATGCTTTAGGTAAAAAGGTCTAGGACTCTGTTCAATGAAAGGCAAATCAGTGATCTGATGAATATGCCTGCTTAGATTTTTGGTCCCTCCAGCTGGCCTCTAGGTGGAAGGGAGTGTTTTCAAAGTGAAAATCCATGTTTGTGTCTGGAGTACCTTTTGCGCCATGCTAGAACTGGAATCCAAGGGAAGTGAAAACCAAATGAGCTACAAGCAGAGCAACTTAATGAATGAACCCAAAGTGAAGCTGAAGAATTTCTTGTTGTTTTATTAAACTGCTAGGAGTTATAGCAAGGCTATTCTTACAGACCTTTAAAGTTGATGAATTTGCTAGAGTTTAAAAAAAAATTTCACTGTCAGTTCAAAGAATGTTCCTTTTATCTTCAAACAACTTTAAAGTTCAAACGTTGAAATACAACTTTTTCCTTTTTGGAATCCTGAAAGTTTTGTGCTATTGGGAAATAAAGACTCAGATTTTATCAATTTATTTGGGTACTGTAGAGGATGGTTCCATTTTCTCCCTGTCCCAGGAACAGCAACAGCTAATACTGATGTCTATTTTTATTGCCTGTTTCTTATTTGAGAAATTAAGGATGCGTGCTTCTGCATTTGGAAATATTAATTATTCAAATTCTCCTTTTCAATTCAAATACATCCCCTGCCCACCCTGTCCCACCATTGGTCCCTGGTGGAGAGAATTTAAAACAAGTAGATGTGTGGTCCTTCAGGAGTAATTGAATTGAGTGCACACTACTTTCACCAAAATCTTCAGAGGATCTTCTCTGAGGAATTCACAGTGGGCTTCTCATAAGAACATTATTCTCTAAGTGTCAGTGCTATGGTAGATATTGCCTTGTAAGGGAGTTATCTCTGGTAGAATAAAATTTAGCCGAGCAACAAAACTTCACTAATGTCACTCTGACCCTGGGTGCTGATGCTGGTCTCTTATCCCACCTCCTTCGAAGAGGCTACAGATTAACTTCAGGCCCCATTATTCCAACATCTCTAATCTGATTGGCTGTAATGCTTTTGTCTCTCAGATAGTTCCTTCTCCACACACTCTAGTGGCCATTTTATTTTATTCTTAGTAAACGAATCATGATAGATGACCCAAAATATTGTGGTAACCCAGATTCCTTCAATTATGGTGCCTTAATTTATTAATGTCAGAGTTATCTAAGTAAAGCACACCCACAGGTTCCATTCCACAGAGATTCACTCGGTATTTCTGACAGATTCTTCTCTTCTCCAATGGACCTCTTCGCTAACTCGTGCCAGCTTTGATCTCAGATTAGCCCATGAACTTTACTGAAATTTGAGTTAGCATACTTTGCCATTCTTGATTTTTTTGTGAGTTGATTTTTCACATTTTTCAGGGCTGGTTTTGTAGTTGTTGAGACTCATGTGTTACATTTCTTGAAATGGTATGATACATCTTTGTTGTACTTTACAGTTGCCCCTATGATCCGCCTTAATAAACTATATATAAACCCAATTTTAATCACCACTAGTCTTGTCATCTTCTTCTCCACCTGGAAGGACTGTAACAACTGTAGTACATCCCTCTTTTTTATTATGATGACACCATAGTTTTCATGATGATCACTGGATTGCTTCTTTCCGTACCAAAGCTGTGATTGACTTTGAAGCCTTCCCTAAAAGAGTAGAGTATTGAGTAGTGTGTCATTCTAAAATATAAAGTTAGTGGTTTCATTCTTCTAAGCCAGAGCCAAGAACTTCTTTCAGTATTTCTTGAAGTTTGGGTTTGATTTTCACAAAGTCTCTGAGTTCTATTTATCTGGGAATGTCTTAATTTCATTTTCGTATTTGAAAGACAGTTTTGCAGGATATATAATTCTTGGGTGGAAGTTCTTCTCCTTCAAGGCTTTGAATGTGTCAGGCCACTGTCTCCGTGCCAGCATGGTTTCTGCTGAGAAATCTGACGGGAGCCTACAGGGTTTCGCTCTGAATGTTAGCATTGCCTTGAGTCTTGCTGCCTTTAAGAGTTGCTGCTTATGTTTCATTTTGTTAAGCCTGATTATAATATGTCTTGGAGTCTTTCTTTTGAGATCTATATTGGGTGGCGTACAATACGCATCTGAGATGTCTATATTCTCTTCCTTCATGATTTCTGGGAAGTTTTCTTTCAGCAGCTCAGCAACAATACTCTCTGTGTTCTCAGATGTCTCACCCTGTTCAGGGACTCCAGTTAATCAAAGATTGTGCCTCTTAATAGAGTCCCACATACTTCTTAATGTTTCTTCATTTTTCTTGTTTCTTTTTTCTGATTTCTGCTCGTAGACACTGGCATCAGTAGCTCTGTCTTCCAAGTCAGAAATTCTTTTTTTTTATTTGTTCCATTCTGTTTTCTTGGCTTTGCATGGAAGTTTCTATGTCTTTGATTTTGTTCTTGATCTGTTGGATTTCAGAGTACTGGTGTCCCATCAGATCGAACAGCTTGCTTAATTTTTCATTTTGTTCTGCTACGTTTTGCATTAGGTCTAGAAGGGCTCTGTATATAATCATTTTGTATTCACTTCCTGCTGCTTTCATAAAAGTGTCTTCATCTGGAAAACTCCTTGGTTGTTTTGTTTGGGAGCCTTCTGAAGCCATGGGTGATTTCTTGTATGCCACAATTGTCTGTTGCTTTTTGGGTCCCATGTGAGTATGTAGAGGCTGGAAGATGTACTGTGAGGATGGATTGCAAATGTTTCTCTAGGCGGTCTTAAAATGTAAAGCAAAAGGTATCTGACCACTTCACAAGTCAGTTAGGTTTTTCAGGTGTAAAGGTCCCTCTTCTCAACTGGCAAAGTAAGCGCCACTATATCCAACCCCAGATGATAACAAACTAGTTCAGAATACAGCAATGCTACTGCCCTGCTGGCCTCTGCTGACAGGGCCTAGCCTTAGGCAACACTGCTTCGAGTACTGGTTTTGTGATAGGAAAGCGCTCTCCTGTGGGCAGGCTCTGGCTCCTAAGCTAAGAATGAGGTCCAGCTGTGGCCACCATATCCAAGATGGTGTCCTCTACACAGGCAGCAGAGAGAAGGGCTAGAGGTGCCGAGAGGCAGTGATTCCTCTGCTTCTGTTGCAGGCCCACAACATAGGTGGCACTGGGAAAATTACTGCTTTTCTGTCAGAGAAGCGCTGTCCCATTTGCAGGCGCTGGCTCCCAGGCCTAGAATTAGGTCCCGCTAAAATCTCAGTACCAACATGGCGTCCCACACCTTGACTGCGGAATTCCATTCAAACCCCGCTGACGCAGATATAAAATGAAAGGCTCAAAGTGGCTAGATTAACAGAGTCCCGAGCCTGGCTCTCAGAATATGGGAATTTCACCTGCCTATCCCCTCAGCAGTGCGTCTGAGTCCAGCCTCCAGGCAAGACCCAGCTCCGCCCGCCAGCCGAGACAGAGGAAAAAGAAGTCAAACTGGTGCGTTTACCTTCTGTCCGTGAGAGCCGGGGCTAGCCAGGAGCAGGAGTCCGTGAAAGAGAGGAGATTTTTTGCTGAGTGGTATGAAGTCCCAATTAACAGCTCTGTGCTGTGTCCTGAGGCTGATTAGGTGATCAGAAGGCTCTCTTTGATTGTCAGTTCAGGTCTTGGTTTCCAGAGGGATATAAGGAGACGTGTGCTTAGTCTGCCATCTTGACTCCACCCCCCATTCTTGATTTTTTTGATTCACAGACTGAGATACAGTTTAAGATTTTGTTTGACAAAGAAACAAGAAACCTGATGAACACAGACTTGCAGAAGGATGGAATTTGTCTCGTGAGAAGATATCTGGGCTTTGAAAAGATCAGGGGTAGTACGTTGTTGTTGTTAAGTGCCATCAAGTCAGTTTTGATTCATAGTGGCCCTATATACAACAGAACAAAACGTTGTCCAGTCTTGCATGTCCTCACAATCACTGCTATGCTTCAGCTCATTGTTGTAGCCATTGGATCAATCCTTCTCAATGATGGCTAGTACTTTTTTAAAAAGAAGAAAATATCTACTCATCAAAAAGAAGGGCATTAGCCTAGGAGGAAGCCTGCTTAATATTGCAGAGATGACTGGGCCAGAACCTAAGACTATGGGTGGGAAATCCTTCCTGGTCAAACATGAGATGATTCAAGATATGGACCTGAGTCAACCTCAGGAAATGGTCATCCTGCTGGATAATCTTATTTCTGGTAACCATACTGCCTGAATAATTTATGTTCCAGAAATCTGATTGCAAAGGTGATCTTTCCCATCATCGTTACCATCCTCACATAGTTTTGACATCCACCCCCACAAGAAAGGCCAGTGATCAGTGTCTAAACAAGAGAAGGAACATTTAGTGCTGCCCAGATGGCCTCTGGTGCCACTGACCAAATGAAAGCACTGATGTCCAAAGCAAGACAGGAAAAGGGAGGCACAGAGAATAAGCATTTTCTTGAAGGAATAATCTTTATGACATATACATGATGCAGTCAGCTGGTGATAGAATGCCTGTTGAAGATATTTCTCTGCCTGCTTGCAAATTTATCAACCACTCTCTGAAGTGCCACTGTGGGAATATAAAAAGGAACAATAACAACTAGTGAGGGCCTTAAGCATGCACTTGAACTCATCCATTTCTAATAAGAGCACTATGAAATAGGTATTATTATCCCTATTTTACTGAAGTAGAAACAGAAACTCTGGAGAGATTATAGAATTTGTCTATGTTCACAACATAAAGGATTTGGCAGGAATTCAACTAGACACCCTTAAGCTAAAGTGACTGTACTTACTGTCTATATATTGATAAAAATATGATTGATTGTATCTACGTATACATATACAAAGTGATGTACCAAACCAAATCTATTGCTATTAAATGGATTCCACTCACAGCAACCCCGTAAGACAGAGTAGAACTGTTCCATAGGATTTCCAAGGAGCACCTGGTGGATTCAAACTGCTGAACTTTTGATTTGCAGCCATAGCTGTTAACACTATGCCACCAGGGTTTCCAAAGTGGTGTAGATGGCATTAAATACGACTGAATCAATAATAAGCTCCAATGAACAGCAAGACTACTAGAGAGACAGAGAGAGAGCTTCTGGGGCTGTCACCATGGATGTAGGATTTAAGCCGGACTTGGAATGTAGGTTGAGTTTGGAGTAGGTGACGTGAAAAGTATCAGTTTTGAGCAAGCATAGCAGTCTGACTGAGGCAAAGGTTCACACAAAGAAATAATAGCAAATTAGGGTAGAAAAGAAGATTGAGGCTAACTGCAAAGGCCATGAATATAAGGCTATTGTGATTAGACTTTATGCTACTAAGAAAAGAGATTGGAACTGATAAGGTAGTGTTTCAGAAAAATGAATCAGGCCCTCACATAACTGATGCATAGGGAAAGGACAAGGCTGGCTCTATGGGGCTCAGGAAGAAGGCTATACAGGTCACCCAGATGTGAAGTGAGAAGGGCTTGGATTCAGGGGGAGCAGAGGCCAAAAGAAATGAAGATGTGAATGAAAAAGGCTTCTAGGCAGAGATGGTAGGCAATGAAAAGGCCCTGGGGCAGCCACAATCTCACTGTGATGCATTCTAGTCCAGCTAGTGTAACCAGAGGAGAGTGAGAAAGAAAAGAGTGGAAATGAGGCTGAGGGGCAGGCAGGGGCCAAATGGTGAAAGGTCTTCAAGACTATGGTGAGGATGTTGGATTTTATTCCAAATGAGATAGACATTGAAAAGTTTAAGAATGGGAGAAGCAGGATCTCACTCAGCAGTGTCACCAGGGCTTGGTATCACCCAGTGTGGTAACTCACGGAGTCAACCGGTCTCTTAGTTGTCTAGTGCTACTTTAAAAGAAATACCACAAGTGAATGGCTTTAACAAAGAAAATTTATTTCCTCATGGTAAAGTGGGCTGAAAGTTCAAATTCAGGGCATCTGTTCCAGGGGAAGGCTATCTCCATGGCTCTAGAGGAAGGTCCTTCTCATCAATCTTCCCCTGAACTAGGAATTTCTCCATGCAGGATCTGTGGGTCTAAAGGATGCACTCTTCTCGCACAACTGCTTTCTTGGTGGTATGAGGTTGCTTCTCTGTTTTATATTCCAAAAGAAACTAGCTCAAGACACAATCCAATCCTGTAGATTGAGTCCTGCCTCATCATCACAACTGCTGCCCATACCCTTCATTGACATCATAGAGATAGTATTTATAACACATAAGAAAATCATATCAGATGACAAAATGGTGAACAGTCACACAATCCTGGGCATCACCACCCAGCCAAATTGATACACAGATTTGGGGGGACATAATATAATCCTTGACAACTCCCTTCCACATGGGCAGTCTTGGAGGAGAACCCGACCAGGGCAGAGTGCTGGCCAGCCCTACAGAGGGCACAGCTTCTCACCACAAGTCTCTGCCTTTCTTGGTCTCCTCCAGCACTGACCTCCCCACCCCCACCTGCAGCTACAAGCAGCTTCTCCCCTCTCGCATTGGCCAAGGCGGAGACCCTCCTCTCCACTCAATGGCAGGTGCAGGGATCCAGCCACGGCACTCTGGCTGGTCAGTGACACAGGTGGGGGGTAGTGATGAGTCACCACAGCGGGTGTTGGGTTGCATGATTTCAACCCTAGTGATGCCACTGCCTTGGCGGCCCCTTCCTCCAGTGGCAGCCCACCCGACACAGCCCCAGACGCTGGGGTCGTTTTGATGTCACCCCTTCTGAGAATGTCTCAGATGGTATCGGCAACCTCCTAGTGATATCATTGACCTTTCTTATATTTTTAAAGGACCATTCTGACCACCTGCTGGACAATTGACTATGGTGGAACAAAGGTAGCAGCAGGGAGACCACTCAGAAAGCTATTACCGTAACACAAGAAAAACATGCTCATGGCTCGGACTAGCAAAACCTATTTCTCCTTATTTCTACATTTACCCTTCCCATGACACGCCATTCTGCACAGAACTACTAGAATCAGTTGACATCTTCTAAAAACACTTGGCTGGATTCTTAGATTGAAAAGCACTTAAAATAAAATCCTAATTCCTCATTCAGTTTTACAAAATCTACACAGTTTGATCCCTGGTGGCCCTGCTGACATCATCTCACATGTTCATCCCTCACCATTGTTTTCCAGTTATTCCCAGATTCTCAGATTCATGAGCTCAAGTTACTTTTGGCGACTTTGCACTCAGTAGTTTCTCTGGTTGGTAAGTTCTTTCCTTGAATACCCAAGGCCTGACCCTTCATCTTATTCTTCTTTTGGCTTAAATATCACCTCCTCAGACAGTCTGTCTTGTTACCCAAGCACATACTCATTGTCTCCTTTGAAAGGAAGAGTATAACATCCTTTCTCTTTCATCTTGGCTGCCCTTAGTGACTAGCTTGACCAATAAAATAGTGTGGAAGTGACATTCTTGGGCTTCCGAAATTAGTTTTTTTTGAAACATGGGACAAAACAACTCTTGGGAAAGTACCTAAAATCCTTATATGGTGATTTAAAAATAAATCAATAGAGCTTTTCAAAGATATGGGCACTAAAGCTAAATGGGAAAGAAAGCTGAAAAAAGAAAAAGACTCATCCTTACCAAGCAGAAGGACTTCCTGTCCAAAGTAATTTCCATTTTCTGGGTGAGTGGGTTTGCATTCTGGCTGCACCAGTGCAATAGTTCTATGTATGAACAATTTTAGAGTTCCACTCAGCAGTTCCAACTCCATTGATAAAACCTTCTTGTGAATGAAATCATACATTTGCCATTATCAAAAATACATTTCCATGGGAAAATAAGTTGTGACAAACAGAAAAAAATATATTTATATATATTTTGACTAAACATGTTATAAACTAACCACAGCTGTGCTCATAGCTTTGAGAGCTTTCAGTAATCACATATGACATGATTTAAGTATAATTTCCTGATGGCAGAGTAGCCCTGGGCAATTTATTTGTTCATTATTTTTAAGGCATGAGGCACTGTCCAGTGAATGAATACACATTGCTTGCAAGCCAAATATCATAAGAACAGGAAGGCTAATAATTCCCTTTTCTCTCTAAACACATTTCTCATTTATCTTGCTGGGATTTCAATGTAGCTGAAAGTAGGCAGCTTTCCCACCTGAAAATCTCATGACTTCATTCTAAGGTTTGGGGCTCTAGGTACCAATTTGTTGCTGGTTCTCCCTCAAATATCTTAAATAATTTACATACTTGGCGTAGCGGTGGAGAAGGATAAGTAGCTAATCTTTTTCTCAAGAAAATATACTTACAATTTCAAGTTTGATCTGAGGGCAAAATTGCTCTCCATAATTCACCTAATTTCTTCCATTAATGACTGTGGGATTGCATGGTACTTCTCTTTATTTTTTTTAACCTAAGTTGTGACTGTTTGAGGATATCCTCAAATAAACTCTGTCTTCCAGCAAAAAAACAAAAACCGAAAACAAAAAAAAACCCTATCATTTCTGTATCTTTAAGGACTCTTAGATGGCAGTTGGCTGGCACTTGGCTCCCTTTCTGGTTAGCCTATCTTGTTCTTTGTTTTTTCCCCACTACCAGAGGTTAAAGACAGCGTTGGTCTTTGAGGATCCTTTCCCTTCGCCGCTTAGTGTAAAACACCCTCCTTCCTTCTATTGCTTGGTTGAAAACCCCTATGTCAGGCTTGGCAAATATCTGGTCACTGCTTCCAGTTATGATTTCTATCTGTTCAAGCTGGTACAGGAGAGTTATCATTCCAGATTTAAAATATTTCTGCTTTTCCATTTTAAATGATTTCTAATATAAACACAGTTCCTATAAACATCCCCACAGCCTAGCCCAATGCCAGACACATAGTACATAATACTTATTTGTTAAAGTAACTATTCTCAATCATGAATCTGATTGTTACATACAAAGCTTGAGTGACATTGCCAACTATGAATAGACGAGAAAGATGTGACAGGGTGCTACAGATGCATAAAGAGTCAAGGCACACACAGGTGCTGCAATCAATGGGCAATTTATCAGGCCCTGAATCATTTCCTCTTGTAACTCTGTTCTACCCAGAAACTCTTCCCTACAGATTCCAAACGAGGCTATTGAAAGAAATGTACACTTGAGATAACACCTCCCAATAGACTTTAGGGTCAATTCTGTGACACAAACTTACCTGAGCATCTAGCTAACATCGGGCACAGAAATAGCAGCACACCTCTAGGAGTGGGAAAAATACATTTTGAATATGTAGAAGAGAGCAGTAATTCCATTCATCTCATTGTGAGTATACTTCTACAGACCCTGGCTGATTAAGCCTTGTATTTATTTACATGGATACTGGCAGATAATAAAAACAACTGCAAATGACATTACTTGTACTGGCCTAAGCACTTTAAATAATTCAGTGTCAAAATGACATTATTTTAACTGACACAATCTAAACAGATTATATTAGAATACAGTCTAATATTTTCCTTTTAACTGAAAATGCTGGATGTATGGAATGAAATTGGCTGCAGCAACTCAGGTTCAAATTTCAAAAAAGCCAGGGGAGTTGCACAAACTCTGAGTTTTTCCACTAATGTGCTTTATAGCAAAAGGGAGGTTTTTCTGCCTTTTTTTTTTTGGTCCAAAATCCAGTCCAGAATCAAATATTACATTTAGTTGTCATGTCTTTAGACCAGGGCTTCAAATGAGTTTATTTAGTACGGAACCCATGCTGAGATTTTTCATTTCCACTCCAGCTATACTGAATCAGAATCTTCATTTTACAAATCCTCAGGTGATCCTTATGTGTAATACATCTTGAGAACCACTTCTCTACTAGAGAAGTTCTGGAGCCATGGTGGTTAAGAGCTTGGCTGCTAACCAAAAACTTGGCAGTTCAAATTCATCAGGTGTTCCTTGAAAACCTTATGGCAAAGTTCTACTCTGTCCTATAGGGTTGCTATTGGGTCACTATGAGTTGGAATCATCTCAGCAGCAAAAAGTTTGGATTGTTGATTCGTTTGTTTAGAGGTTCTTAGAATTATCACTAACCAGTATTATTACCATTGCCTGGCAGGGGTTGGAACCTGAATAAACCAACTGGAACCCCTGCATAGACTCTGTTCTTTCCCGGGTCTAACAATTTTTAAGAGTACAGGTCATTTTTAGTTCCATCCAAAATCAACATCAATGGAAGCAGCAGTCAAGAAATCAGAAGACACATTGCATTGGGAAAACCTGCAAAAGTCTTTAGGTATTAAAAAGCAGATATGTCATCCTAGAGATCAATGTGCTTGTGACTCCAGCCATGGTGTTTTCAATCCCCTCGTGTGCATGCAAAAGCTGGACAATGAACAAGGAAGACCAAAGAAGAATTGACACTGCTGAACTGTGGTGTCAGCGAAGAACACTGGATACACCGTGGACTGCCCACAGAACGAACAAGTCTGTTTTGGAAGAAGTACAACCAGAATGCTTAGAAGCAAGGATGGTAAGACTGCATCTCACATACTTAAAACATGTCGTCTATCAGGAAGGATCAGACTACAGAGAAGGACCTCATGTTTGGTAAAGCAGAGGGTCAGGGAAATAGAGGAAAATCCTCAACTGAATAGTGGACACAGTGGCTGCAACAATGGGTTCAAGCATGACAACAGTTGGCAGGACAGTGCAGGACCAGGCAGTGCTTCATTCTGTTGTTCACAGGGTCACCATGAGTCAGAAGCAACTCGACAGCACCTAGCACTGACCAGTAACGTAACACGGGTCCATTATTTTACAGAATTCCCCTTAAATTGAGTTTGTCTTATGTTCCCTTATGGTTAGATTTGGGTGGTGCAGTTTTTCTCAGTAATGCCACAGAGGTGATACTACGTCCCTCTCAGGACCTCCTAACGTGGGCAAATGATATATACTTATTCCATTTCCGTCATGCTATTTGGGTTAAACACGTCTGCCAGGTTTTTCCACTAAAAGTTGCTATTTCCTGTTTGGGATTAATAAGTCGCTTCTGAGAGGGTACTTTGAGACTATGTAAATACAGACAGTCCCTGGGTTGCAAACATGTGACTTATGTACAAGCAATAGTTGGAAACCGAACCCTGTAAAGCCTATCAGAAAAAAACAGACTCATTTAGGGGGTTTCCATGACGGGGTGCATTTCTCCCATGAGCAGATGCCTCAGTGGGTCCTTGAGAGACCACTGACAGCTGCCAAATCCCTGTGACATGGTTTGGCCAGCCATGGTCTATAGCAACTAGTAGAGACCCCACAGGTGCCACCCTCCCTCTGAGCTCAAAAAGGCAGGTCTCACCAGCCTCATGCCCCCAACACCGCTGCTCCACTACCCTTGCCCTAGCTAGGCCTGCAGGTGGTGGCAGCCAGCAACTGGGATGTGAGCACAGCACTCTACCTGTTGTCCAAGAGCAAGGGTCAGTGCACTCTTCTGGGCACACGGCAGGGCTTACACAGTGATCCCTTACCCAGCTTCCCCACCCTACCCTACCCCGCCCCACCCCACTGGGCTCTCTGTGCTGTGTAGGACAAGACCGTTGCAACACCTCTCTGGGCTTCTATCAACCCTGACCTTACACATACAGGATTTCACTATCGCAGTGGATCTTAGCCTTTCCGTGGCTGGAAGTAGGGTAGGGATTTGGGACAGTTTTAGATTTGTGACCTCTGTACATCCATACAGATTTCACATCCATGGAGAACTTCAGGCTTGGGCTCTCCTGAGCATCCTCTTCCCAGCCTGCGGGCCCAGGGCTTACTCTTGGCACATCCTGAGCAGCTCTTTCTCCCATAAACCTCAGGCAGAGGACTCATAGTTGATGTGTGGGGTTAACAGCTCTGGCGATAAGGTGATGTGAGAATAATCTGTCTGGCCCCAGCACCATCCTGCCTACTCTCGAACTTCCTTGCTTTAACCCCCTGAGAGGGGTTAAAAACTGAGCAGAAATGTGTGCTAGTGGTGCAACGTGGATTTTCTCCTTCAGAGACGACAAGGAAGTATCTAATCAGTTTCAAAGATTTTATAGAACAGAGTCTTGAGTATTTGGGGTAACACTTGCCCTGTAAACATCTCTTCAACTTGGAGATGGTACATGCAATGGTTCGTAGTAAAAGATGGGTGCTGCTTTGCAAGGCACATCAGAACAGTGTTATTATTATTACTGTACTATTATGTTGAAAATGTTTTAGTACATCTGGAAGTATTTCTTCAATGTTTTTATGCATAGGAAAGTACACTATATACTAAGACAAACATTGGACTAGCTGACCTTAGCTACCAAATGGTACCTGACTGATGGTTCCAACTCATGAATAAATTCGACTTAAAGACAGATTTAAGAAGGGACCACGTTCGTAATCTGAGACTGCATCATAGTGAGAATGTATACCTGTAAGTTTCTTCTCATATCCCACAGTATTTTCTCAAGGTAAATTTATAATTATATAAAATTATGTAATATAATTATATATAATTTATATAACTATATAAAATGATTTTACAGTGGTTTGTTCAGATACTTCTATAGAAATTGAACTTTTACAGTCATAAGGTTGTTCATCGGAACACTGTGAGACCTTAATAGAAAAATGTCTATTCCTTCCTTGCTTTACATGTTGAATTATAGCAGGTAAACCAAATATGATTAAACTATTCCCATAATTCAGTAAAACTTTTAAAAACCTAGTGGTTAACATGTATTAAACATTCAAAGAGGTATTAATTTAATCTCAAAATGGGCTTCCAGAGAAGAGGTCAAAGTGAATAAACTGGAGATCGCATGCTACTGCTGTTGTTATTTAACCTCACAATAACAAGGTCAGACCTGAATTATCCTAATATATTTAAGTTATGATATACATTTCCTTTAGCAAAATAGAAAATAAAGATCTCGATTTTGAAATTAAGTGTTAATAACTTACCACTTTCCACCCTCTATTTCCTTGAAGTTGTTAAAGTGAATGTTTCTTTATTTCACAAATGTTTATCTGAATCACAGGGCTTTCTGTTTTATTCTGCATACTCTTTCTCTGTCTCCTTATCTCTCAGGATGTTCCCTGACTTCATCTCTGGGAATATGAAATCCATTCACGGGTGGTAAGCAGAGAAGGGTCTTAGGAGAAGTTATGGCACTCCTATTGGACAGAAGATATGAAATTAGTCACCCAAACCAGAAATATATTAATCCAACTTTCTCAAGATCGTCTGAAAACTATTTGTGGCTGCACTTTCTCTGAGGTCCCCAATGGGGTTTGGTTTTAAGAGTCTTCAGAAGTCAAGAGAATGTATCACTTTTTTGACTTCAAGGAAAGCTTTCAATAATGCAGTCCATTTTTTAAAATGTGATTTACTTTGCTGTAATTGTTAACAAGGTACACACAAAACACACACCAATTTAAATTTCTACACGTACATCTCAGTGACATTGATTACATTCATCAAGTTGTGCAACCATTCTCACACCCCTTTTCTGAGTTGTTTCTCCTCTTTTAACATAAGCTCATTGCCCCCTAAGTGTACTGTCTAATGTTTTGAGGGGCTGTTGTCAGTATGATCTCATATAGGTAGTTCTTAAAAGAGTACGATGCTCAAGGCAGAACTTCTTTACTAGTAAAGCTGAACTGTTTGATATTCAGAAGACTTTAGGGAATATTTTTGGTTTAAAGTTTATAGATTGTCTCAGGGCAGTAGTCTTGGGAGTTCAACCAGCCTCCAAGACCGCAGAAACTCTGAACACCATGAGAATTTGAAACTCTGTTTTGAATTTTCCCTCTGGGATTTGTTCTTGTAAAGGTCCAGTTGATCAGTAAAAAGCACTATACGTCTGTAGAGTGAGCAGTTGTCTTGAACAAGGGAAAGAAGAATCACATTGACAACAGTTTTGGTTTTATGTGCCCCGAGGCACAGATCTTTATTTTATTTTATTTTTATTTCTTTTCATATGTAAATGGTCCTAGGTTTTACTTAACCAATCCCCTAGGGACATCCTATAGCAAGTTTAATCTATTTATGTTTCAGTTATTGAGTTACCTTATCTAAATTGGCCTCTGTGGGGAATCCTTGAAAAAAATGACAACCCTGAGCCAAAGGAGCTCTTTGAGTTTAATTAATTAGTTAATTATAGATATAGTATATATGACAAGTCATCTGTTACGAACTTCTGAGTTAAAAACAGTGCCTAAGGGCTGGGTCCAAGATTGCAAAGAGTGGTTGGTGTCATTAGCGGTGGGCAGCAGGAATGACAGAACCAGTTTGTGTTGTCAGTGAGGATTTTCATGAAAAACTTATTTTATGATTAGTAAAAAAATATTAATTATTCTTCCAAAATCTTCTGTTAGAGAGGCTGTATGTTTACCTTCTCTTGAGAAGAGAAAACGAAGCCCCTCACAACAGAAATCTTTTGGCTAGAGCATCTAAAACTCAGCCCCTTCTCCTGATTAAAATGACTCAAGCAAAAAGCCATTCCTTTGTGGACATTCCTGTGGCTCACTTAATTTCTTCTTCAATCTGCTTGGTTTGACCTAGAAACCACAGGAATGTAGTCGTTAAGAGCTATGACTGCTAACCAGAGGTTTGAACTTACCAAGTATTCCTTGCAAACTCTATGAAGCAATTCTATTCTGTCCTATAGGGTCACTAGAAGTCCAAATCAACTCAAAGAAAACAGGTTTGGGGTTTTTTGTTTGTTTTCAAAATAACAAGTGCACTCAAATGAACTGATGCAGCTGATCTTATTTATTATAATTTTTTCAATGTACTTTTGATGTAGGTTTGCAGAGCAAATTAGTTCTCATTTAACAGATAATACATGTATTGTTTAGTGACATTGGTTGTCAACCTCAAGACATGTCAACACTTTCCCTTCCTCAACCTTGACTTCCCCATTACTAGCATTCCTGTTCCCTCCTGCTTTCTCATCCCTGCCTCTGCACCAAGTGTGCCCATTTAGTTTCATTTTGTTTTATGGGCCTGTCTAATCTTTGGGTAAATCTTGGTGACATAGCTGCTAACAGTTCAGCTGCTAACCTAAAGGCTGGCAGTTCGAATCCACCAGCAGCTCCTTAGAAACCCTATAAGTCAGTTCTACTCTGTTCTATAGGATTGGTATGATTTGGAATCAACTTGACAGCAATGTTTGCTGGTATGATTTTTCTAATCTTGAACTCAAGGATGAACCTTAGGAGTGACTTCAGTACCGAAATAAAAGGACATCTGAAGACCATACTCCTGGGGTTTCTTCAGCCTCTGTGAGGTCAGTAAGTTTACAATTTTTGTGTGAGTTAGAGTTTTGTTCAGCAATTTTTTCCAGGTCTGTCAGGAACCCTCTGTTGCAGTCCCTGTCAGAACAGTCCGTGTTGGTGGCCAGGCACCATCTAGTTGTACTGGACTCAGTCAGTCTGGTGGAGGCTGAAGTATTCAGGTCCATTAGCCATGAGGACTAATCCTATGTCTTTGGTTTTCTTTCTCCTGATGGGACGGGACCAGTGAAGTATCTTACATGGCTGCTCTTAAGCTTTTAAGACCCCAGACACAACTCATCAAAGAAGAACACAGAATTTTTTCTTTATAAACTATGTTACGCCAGTTGAGCTAGATATTCTGACCATGGTTCTCAGCTCTCAGCCCAGTAATTTGGTCCCTCAAGGGGTTTGGTTTTGTCTATGGAGCTTCTATGACCTTGCCTTGGTCAAGTTGTGCTGCATTCCCCAGGATTTTTTTTTTTTTAACTTTTGCTGCTGTGTTCTACATGGTTGCTACGAGTCAGAATAACTTCAATGGCAGTGGGTTTGGTTTGATTTGAGATTAATTTCTTTTAGCAATATTTTTAGTTTTCAGTGTGCAAGTTTTTTACCTCATTGGTTGAACTTACACCTAAGAATTTTTCAACGCTATCATAAATAAAATTGTCTTCTTAGTTTCCTTAGGAAGTTAATTCATAGCTTCTGGGAAGCTGATCTTATTGCCTTCATTTATTTTTTTATTGTTTTTACAGGGAAAAAATAAAGGAATGAGCCAGGATTGTTCTCCTAAACTTGGAGTCCACAGACTATTGCTCTTCACTTTCCTATCATCAATGACATAATGATATCTTGTCACTTTATCACTATTCCAAGCCCATAATTTTTCATATTTAGTATTCACATTTGCTACATAGGTTTCATTTCTCCTATAAATCTAGTTTTGTAACTATGGTCAACAGTCTCTTTGTTAATTCATGTAGCAATCAACTCATGGGCAGTTTCAGACTCTCAAATTCCCCTTAGCTTTGGAGAAATGAGGTAACAAGATGACCCCTTTAAAACTTTTTCTTCACTATTACAGCTCTGAAATTTGATCTTTGTGACTGTAATTATAAGAGTATGGCTTTAAATCTTGTTTGCAAATATTTGGATAGCAAAGAAAAATAACCCCCACTAGCTAGACAGATTCTTTTGGGGTAGACAGAAAGGGACAAAGTACCATAATGTCACTGACAACAGGAGAGTGAAGAGCAATAGTGTGCAGACTCAGAATTTGGAAGCATAATCCTGGTTCATCCTTTTACCTTTTTCCTTTAGAAACACTGGAAAATGAATGAATGCCATAAGCTTGCCTGCCTGTTCATTGGTGCTCATGTTCTATCATGAAAGAGAATCCCATACATCTTTTGCTACCTCACACACCAGTTTTCAAAGAATCCAAGACCCAGCATAAATGAATTAAGCACTAGCATATTTCTGAACTTCAATTAAACATTCTTGGGTGATTTATAAATCTGCCCTGACTTAGAATCATCTTCACCATAAACGTCAATCATATCTGGGGAACAGATGTGCAGAAGGATTGTAGAGAATTCTGGTTAACAGAATGTTAGCTTATCAACAGTTCAACTCTCTGGGCAGCGTTTCAGGCACTAAGAGGAATTTATTTAAATGTTGACATGGATGACAATCTCTTCATCTGAAATATATACATGGACTCACTGACCTGTCTGAAATGTCTCTATTGTGCCTGTAGTCACCTCCCAGCATTATCTTAGCCACAGATTGTCACCATCTGGAGCATAATACTAGAAACAAGATGCTTAGTAAAACTGATGTGAGCGTGATACCAGGAGCCAGCAATAGCATAATATTTACATACTGGGAACAGACATGACTTGTCCTTCACAAACAAGCCCTGATCTCTTCAGGGATGGGTCCATACCTCCTGTACCGGGTGCTCAGATGGTGTCATATCTCATCTTTGACTTGTCACCTAGGCAAGACTTATGTGAAGCCAGACACTTCTTGAATTTTTACCTAAATCCCAAACTTCAAAGTCAGCATACTAGAAGAAAGCGTTTCTACAGTCCCAGGCCCCTAGGTGTTCCCAACACCATGCTATCCCTCTGCCATGACAGTCCTGTTTAGGTGTTTATTTCAGCCTTTTTTACTATTCATACCAGCTGCATGTAGTCCATACTCATCTACCATGGCCCGTTGTCAGCATGTATTAAAGAGCATGGAAATCAAAGTATGAAGTCTTTGGGAACACTGTTTAACCACTGAAGCCTCTATTTTCTATGAAATGAGTATAAAGAGTTGTACACTGTAGAACTGCTGTGTCTGGCACACAGCAGTTGCTCCATAATTAGGAACTACCATCAGCCATACCTCTCTCTGTCAAGCCCATGATTGCTATACTTACCAAATAAGGTCACCCCTGGTTTCACAAATGGTTAGGTTCAAGCCCACCCTGAGACGCCTCTGGAGACAGGTGTGGAGATCTGCTTCTGAAAGGTCACAGCCTTAAAAAGTCTATGGAGCAATTCTACTCTGACACACATGGGGTGTCCATGAGTTGGAACCAACTTGACAGCAAGCAACAACAAATGTGTCTTTCAAACTGTGTCTCATGTAGCATAACCATGCTAATCTCGCCCAGTTACATGACACAGAACACATCAAAACACACTCAATCTGCTTCTACCTCAGGAGGTTTGCTCTCAGTCACTGATCTATTTGTGAATTCAGTGCTTAGGAACAAGGCTGGTGGAAACAGTTCAAGTCCCAAGGAAAACAATAACTTAAAGAAGCATAGAATTAAATATTAAAAGGGGGGGGACTTTCTCCCCTGGGTATAAAACAGGGACTGAAATTACTTTCTTGACTGAAACAACTAAAAAAATGTCTGCAATATATGAAACAATGGTTTTCAAAACTCTGGACACAAAGCAACAAAGGGCAGTGATCTCTGAGAGACAAATAACAAAATAGATAAGCTTATGATTTCCCCCAACTCAGTGCATTAAGGTAGTTTTCCAGGTCATGGTGCAGGGAAGCAGAATCCGACCCGAGCCTGGTAAGCTCCTTGAGTTGAAGCAACGGGGCTGAGCATCCCAGAGACCAAAGTAATAGAGTTCACAAGACAGTATCCTAAATGGGACAGAGTAAAATTAACCCATACAGCTTCCAGTGTTGTAAATCTTTACACAAGCAGACTGCCACATCTTTCTTCTGTGGAACAGCTGGTGGGTTCAATCCACGGATCTCTCAGCAGCTGAGCACTCAAGCACTGTGCCACCAAGGCTCCTCCAGTCGGGTTAGCAGCTTATTAGACATTCCAGGAAAAAAGGATTAGTTAATTTAACATAGCAATATAAACAACTAAAAATGAAGTGCACAAAGAAAAGAGAATTTTTGAAAGCACATAGAACAGTAAGCTGTGGAGAAATCTGTGACTTCAAGCAGCCTACTATAAGTGTAACGTGATCCTGAAGGAGAAAAGGAGGAAGGTACCAAAAATTATTTGAAGGCATAATAGTCAGATTTTTCCCAAATTTGATAAATACAAGGTCTGACAATTAAGTTCACAGACTTGCCACTGTGCACTTATGTTGGCAGCACTGTACAAACAACTCGGTGATGTTTCATAACTTTAGTATATCAGTGTCTCACAGTTGTGTTTGTGTTGACGCGTGGCAGTATCTTGCTGAGTGGTGTTCATTATTGTTGCTGCATGTTCATCATTGTGTGCTGTTGTGAGAATTCAGAGCTCAAGTTAGAGCAGCGAACAAACATTAAATTTCATGTTAAACTTGAGAAGAGTGAAAGTGAAATCAGGCCACATTAGTCCAAGTTTATGCAGATAACGCCATGACGAAAACAGCAGTATGCAAATGGATTAGACAGTTTTCTGAGGGGAGGGAAAGTGTCACTGATGAAGAGAGGTCAGGGCATCCAGTAATAAGCAGAACCGATGAAAACATTGCAAAAAATTTGTTGAATTGTGTGACAAAATCTCCAGCTACTGTGAGAAGCATGGCAGACCAAATAAACATCGATAGAGAAATAGGTAAAGAACACACACTCCCAGGATGGATGAACATACAGAGAACTGTCCACAGTAAATTGTTAAATAAGTACTGTTCAATAGACCATTGAAGCTTCAGGGTGTAGAATGATAAGTTGCTTTAAAGAGAGTTCTGTAGCAGGCAAGAAATGCAAGCTTCACCCAAAAGGTTTTGGATTGGGGATGAGGAAGAACAGAGTTAGGGCAGAGGTCAGGGCCTGAGGAGTCCCAGCTGTGTGGATGGACGGCAGCCAGTGAATTAAGGGACGAGAAGCAGGAGGCTGTTTGGAATGGGGGTGATGGAAGAGCTGGAGATGACATGTCCTGTGAAGAGGATCCTTGAGGGCCTGCCATGGCCTTCACTAATGAGGATCCATCCCTAAAGTTCTACACTCCTGTCAAGAGTAGAGCAATTTGATCCTAGTTGGTACATCCCAACGAAGCAGCGCTGGCTTCTAGGACCAGGCCCAGACCTGCAGTGGCAGAGCCAGGGGAGATGTGCAGGTAAAATGAGTAGTCAACCTGGGCCAGGCAATGCTTCTGCCACTAATGGGAGGGCTGAGGTCCAGGGCAGCAGATGAGACACAACACTGGGAGACTGGATGGGACTCATGTCAGCCAGCATGAGGCTGTGGACCTCTGAGCAACCTCTCATTCTTGTTCAGTAAGGAAGTTAGGTTAAGTCGTGGATGATGGATAATGTTTCTTCCAACTCTGAAAGTGTCTGGTTTTATTTTTCATTGCTACTACATATTATAAACCAGTTAGGACATCTACAGTGTCTGTCTTCTTTTTTTTTTAACTTTGGTTTCCTTTCACTAGTTTTCCTCTGTTCCTAAATTAATAGTTAATTTGAAAAGCATTTTTGTATCCAATTTTTTTTTAAATGCAATTCTGAGGCAGCCAATTAATCCTAGCTGCTCGCTTGGTTTGGACTTCTCCAGAAGCCAATCTTAAAACCATTATTTGAATACGAAGTAGGTTTCTTGGGAGGCAATTCCTGGAAACACCAATAGGGAGACAGGGAAGCCAGCCAGGGAAGGGAATGAAATACAGTGCTGTTGTGGAAGCTACTGACTACACCACAGTCACCTGGAGCTCAGACCCTGGGGGACTCTGGGAGGGGTATAAAACTCGCTTCAGTTATCCCAACTGAATGGAGAGAAACCACGATATTTATCCACCAGTTAGTCATGCAATGTACCTTGGTGACACTGACTTCTTGACTCCTGAAATGTCCTTGTTTCAGTAAGCAGCCTTCAATGTATATGCATAGAGGTGAGCACCAAAGAGACAGGGGAGAGCCACCCACTGCATCTGCTGCAGGACATGAACACAGGAGTGAGCTGGGACTCACATGGCAGTTTTATGGAAAGTAAGGCTGGAACAAAGGGTCTGTAGGCGGTGTGATGAGTAGGATCAGACTCAACGGCACTTGGCTGGCTGGCTAGGTGGTGTGAATGGTCTGTACTCAGCTACTAATCTAAAGGTTGGAACCCATCTGGCAATGCTGCAGCAAGAAGGCCTGATGATCCACTTTCATAAAGCTAACAACCAAAGAACCCTTTGAAGCGTGGTTCTACTTTATAACACACACCTTTGTCATGAATCTGGATCAGTTCAGTGGTAATGGACTGGAGATTTTTGTTTTGGTTTGACTTGACTTAAGACTGTAGTGCAGACTACGGGCTTGTACCTGAGGATAAAATCAAAGGCAGATCATCCACAGTGCTGCAGACCACTCCTGGGAGCACAGGGACCCTGCTCAGAAAAGTTCAGCACATGGAATATATACCCTTGCTTATGGACGAGCAGCTCAGAAACAACAGGAAGAAGACAGCACAGGTGCCAGGAGGCAGCAGGACCAAGGTGTGAGGCACTCCCTTTGTGAGGAAAGGGTTAGAACTAGAGACTCGAGGTACAGAAATTTCTCTGGGGTAGTGAAAGGGTTGACCCCACCTTCAGGAAAATTCCCAATTTATATGCTCAGATAGGAAGACAGGAAAAGCAAAGGCTTTCCTGCTAGAAAGAAATAACACCTGTAAACAACTGAGAGTCGCGCAAGCCGCAGTCTTGGATTATTGAATGAGACCTGAGGATTCATATACAGCCAAAGCATTGCCCTTTACATTGAGTAAGTGAAATGTCTGGCACATAATGTACTATTATTTTTCTTTTTTTTATTAAATAAAAAAATGAAAGTATACATACTCTGTGCTTACAATATTGAGTTAAGAGAGGAGGAGTAAACAAGTTGTGTCGAAGTCTCATTAATATTGATCTTCTTACTAATGTGAATTGTCACCAATTTCACCCTACCAAATTCCTAACAATTAACTAATCTGAACCCTCACCCCTTGCCTTCCCGCCCTCCCACCTTCCCCACCCTTGTAGCCATCAAAGAGTCTTTTCTATTATGTATGAGTATGGTTTTAAGTTTTTATCTCAGGGGTCTCATATAATAATTGTCCTTCTGTCGCTGACTGGTTTCACTCAATATAATGTCCTCCAGTTGAGACCAAACTGAGAGATGTTTCCTGCTATCATCGTTGTTCTTTACCAGTGGAGTACATATACCAAAGTTTACCTATCCACTCTTCTGTTGTTGGGCATTTGGGTTGATTCCAACTTTTTGCTATCGTGGACTGTGCTGCAATGAATATTTGTGTGCATGTAGCAGTCAGTGTGAATGGCCTTGATTTTGTAGAATATATTCCGAGCAGAGGAATAACTGGGTCAAATGGTATATTTATATTTATTATTTTAAGGTAATGCCAAATTGCTTTCCAAAGAGGTTGCACCATTCTGCAATGCTACCAACAGTGAAGGAAAGTTCCAATCTCTCCACAGCCTCTCCAACATTCATTATTTTGAGTTTTTTTGGATCATGGCCTGTCTCATTGGGGTGAGGTGGTATCTCATTGTCGTTTTGATTTGAATTTCTTTAATAATTAATGATCGTGAACATGTCTGTATGTGTTTTTTGGCTGCCTGGATCTCCTCTTTAGAGAAGTGTCTGTCCATCTCCTTTGCCCATTGCTTAATTGGATGATTGTCTCTTTCTTATTGATATTTTGTAGAACCTTGTAGATTATGGAGATCAGGTGTCGGTCTGACATAGAGTTGCAAAATATTTTTTCCCATTCTGTAGGGAAATTCTTATAAAAGTATACTGAGTTTATGGTAGCCTTTAGTCACTAAACACTTTTTTTCATCTGACAGCGTATGCATATGTGCCTATGTCATGACAAGAGTTATTACAATTTTTAAAAGAAATTATAGGCACTGAATTTCACATGCACATTATTTTGGTTAATCATCACAGCAACCCTCTGAGGCAGGCATTTCATTATCCCTACTTTGCAGATGGAAAGCCTAGCGATGTAGTGGTTAAGTGCTATGTCTGCTAACCAAAAGGTTGGCAGTTCAAATTCACCAGGTGATCCTTGGAAACTCTATGGGACAGTTATACTCTGTCCTGTTGGGTCGCTATGAATCAAAATTGACTCAGTGACAATGGGTTTGGTCTGGTACTTTACAGACAGGAGCCCTGGTAGCACAGTGGCTAAGATCTTTTCAGTTCACCAAAAGGTCTGTGATTCAAACCTACCAGCCACTCCGTGGGAACAACATGTGCCAGTCTGCTTTTGTAAAGATTTTTAGCCTTGGAAACCCTACAGGGAAGTTCTGATTTGTCCTATGGGGCAGATACTACAAGTTGGAATGGAGTCAATGGCAAAGTGTTTTTTGTGGGAAAGCGCAGGGGCTTATTTTTCAGGTAAGGAAACTAAGGTTCAGAGTGGTTAGATAGCTTCTCCAAAGTCACATAGTTGGAACTCACAGGATCTGTCTTAAGGCCTACTCTACTGCCCTCTGCACTACATACTACCTTCCAGTATAAATTCATGTACAAACTAAACTCATGTACACGGGTGCAAAATCATTTCAATTAACAAGATAATGTAATAAGTATATTAAAATGCTATGTTTGTAAGATTGTCTTATATGATGTTCCAAGGAGAGCAAATTTTTCAGTAAACAGATTGCCAGGGTGTCTGACTGCAGACCTAGACTCTCTCACACTGCCCTGCCTTACACTGTAGGAGAGCTTGGATGTCTCGGTGCTCCCGAGATCAAGGAACTTCCAGGCTGAGCCTTAATTCTCAGTTTCAATATCTGTTGCCATTTATTTAGAGTCACCCTTAACTGACTGCTTTGCAGAAGATGTGTCTTCAAGAAGTTGCTAATGTCTCAGAAACTCCTGCTTCTATGGCTGTGGCCCTGGGTTCATAGAGGTAGCCTCAACATCCTGTGATCATCCCTTGTCATAATGATGGATGACTCAAGAGGGTCCCAGGCCTAAAATGAGCTCAAAAAATTCTTCTTCCTAGGACACAGCATAGAGGTTGTACAAATGGAGCCATCTCAGCAAAACTAGAGAGAGGACCCCTGAACTTTGCCTTTGAGGGCCCTGGAGCTGCCCTTCTGGAGTCTTACTGGCTCGTGCTTTCTCTTAATTCTCCAACATCCTAAGATTCTTCGAATAAACACATCCTTCACTTAAGCTGGAAACATTGGTGATGTAATGATTAAGTGCTACAGCTGCTAACCATAAGGTTGGTAGTTCAAATCTACCAGGTGCTCCTTAGAAACTCCATGGGACAATTCTACCCTGTCTATGGGGTCTCTATGAGTTGGAATTGACTCAGAAGCAATGAGTTTGGTTTTTTAGTCTGGTTCACTTCAACTAACTGGAGTCGGTTTCTGTTGCTTAGTACCAAAGGTCGAAAAGGATATTCTCACAAGAGTCAAAGTATCGTCAAAGAAAAAATCATCCACAGGCTCAGGGAGCTTATAAACTAAAGGGGAGAAAAGCATGTACACAAATAACCATCACACAAGGTGAACAGACAATGTAGGACCATAGAGGCCCAATGTGTTGACTCTAGGGATAAAGGAAGTTTTCATGGAAAAGCGGGGCTTGAAATTTGAGCAGAAGTGTGGCAGTAGAGGAGAGTAAGGGGTGCCCAGGCAAAGCAGACACCATCAACAAAGATGAGAAGTCTGATCTGGCCGTAGTGTGGGGTGGAATTGGATAAAGCCCGGGCCACGGCTTGGACCAGTGGAGTCATTTTGTAGATCGTCTTATAATAAAGTCTCCAAATAAAAACAGAACCGGATAATGTTGTTGTTGCTAGTGGCCATCTAGTTGGTTCTGACCCATAGTGACCCTATGTACAATGAAACAAAACACTGCCAGTCCTGCACTATCCTCCTAGTTGTTGCTATGCTTCAACTCCCTGTTGGAACCATTGTGTCAACCTATCTCACCGAGTGTCTCTCTTTTTCTGCTGACTCTGTACTGTTGACTCTATTTCGAGGAGTTAGTTCTTAGTCATCTTTTGAATGGCTACCTACCCAAGGGGCTCATCTTCCAGCAGTATATCAAACAATGTTCTGCTGCTATTCTTAAGGTTTTCACTGGCTAAATCTTTTCCTAAGTGGACTTTCAGGTCCTTCTTTCTAGTCCAGCTTGGTCTGGAAGCTCAGCCGAAACCTGTTTGCCACCAAGGGAGCCTGCTGATACTTGAATACTGGTGGCATAGCTTACAGCATCACGGCAACACACAAGCTCCCATGGTATGACAAACTGGCGAGACACACGGGGTATTCACTGATAGGTTTTCTGTTTCTAATATTTTATTCTGTTGCTCAACATTCCTCTATTCAATCATTTAGACATTCCACACTGTTCCTCAGGGAAGGGATGACATTGCAGATAGCAGAGAAAACAAAAAGAGTAGATTCATGGCATCTGAGATTTCAAACAGCAGCCTTCAGGGAGGAACAATGGTTAAGCTTCAAAGTAGAAATTCTACAGGAGGCACAATCCACATACAATCCATGTGGATCCCAATTAGAGAGAATCCATCCAGTAAATGCATTTTAATCCCATTTAAAAGTGAAGAAACACCACGTCAAAGATTTGGGGATTAAGGAGGAGGAGGAAAAAGAGAAGAAGGGGAAAAGAAGAAGAAACTGGCTGTCTCGCTTGGTGCTAACCCAAGTAGCTTCATTCCGGGCCACTTGAAAAAGCCACTGATTTTGAGTAGTGGGTGGGGAGCCAGCTTATCAGTCACCAGTGTGGAGCAGCTCAGCCAGCAATGTTCGTAGGAAATGCTTTCCTGGACATTGGAAGTGAGATCCTGACTACTGGGTAAGCTTCAGGAAAACACTGTTTCTTTGATTGTGTCTCTTGCTGTCTGCAGTCTTCACTCTCTTCACCTCCAGTGATCCTTCAATTCTGTGTCACTTTTGACCAAACCAGAGAAGTCTCATGTGGCCTTTCTCCCCATGCTCATGAACGTTTCTACCCTATGCCCATCTCAGTATCCTCCATTCTCACCCCTCCCGTCAATTCTCCACTCTTCTCTGTCTTTCTCTGTGTCCCGGGACATGGATACAGACAATGTTGCCCAGGATCCCTTGCTATTTGTTTGTTGGTTGGGTTTGCCAAATAGAAGGAACCAAGAAATGACAGCTGATGGGAGAAGAGAAAGGTCAGGGTTGTGTTTCCCAGCCACCCCTCTGACCCTTGCCACAGAGCTGACAGATGCTATGTTCCCCCACAGCAATGACTCCCATTTGCTGGCTGTTCCTCTGGGCACCCAGTTTGTTCCAGGCTCCAACAACACCATTCTTTGCCCTGGTCCTTTCAGTCTTGGAAAGGGTGAAGGGTATCAGCTAGTGTAAAGGGAATCAGCACCCAGTGAGATGCTGTTACTGTTACAAGCCTGAAAAGACAAGGAGAAGAAGCCAGAACTGTTTAATATTGTTAGAAGTTAATGTTATTGCAAGGTCCGGTGTCCCATACCACTCACTGCCATCCAGTGGATTTGGACTCACAGCAACCCTATAGGACAGAATAGAATGGCCCCGTAATATTTCCAAGGAGTGCCTGGTAGATTTGAACTGCTGATCTTTCAGTTAGCAGCCATAACTCTCAACTACTATGCACCAAGGTTTCCAAAGGTCCCCTCTGGTAAGGATAAAAGCTAAAGCCATAGGAAATCTGTGGCGTTCTTGTGTGGCACAAACATGTAAGTGCTCGACTACAAGCCAAAAGGCTAGCAGTTCAAATGCACAGAGAGGTGTCTGCGAAAACAGGCCTGGCGATCTTCTTCTGAAAGGGCACAGACTCGAAAACTCTCAGAGCAGTTCACCTCTGCACACATGAGGTCATCATCAGTCAGAACCCATCGACGGCAACCAACAACAACAACGTATGAAATCTACCCCTGGTAGGGCTCTAGCAAGTTGTGGATGACACATACAGAGAGCTAAGGGAGGAGACTCGTTACAGATCTGTATCTTGCCATAAGGAATACTCAAGCAGCCCCACTAGTCTAGGAAGAAATATGGCTGGGCAGAGTGGAGGTAGTTGCAGGAATGGGTCACGTGAAATGAGAAAATCTGGTTCAATGGTTAGAGCCTTTGCAAATTCAGGCATCCACATTCTAGTCTTGGAATTCACCACATGAACTTGGACATATCCCTAAGGGTTAATGCTTACGATTAAGCCATAAATTAATCTTCTCCTGGTATCAGCCTCCATGCTTTGGACCTATCTCCATTTAGGTATCAGTTACCAGAAAAAAAAAAACCCACTGTCGTCGAGTCAATTCCACTTCATAGTAACCCTATAAGACAGAGTACAATGGCCACATAGAGTTTCCAAGGAGCACTTGGCAGACCTGAACTGCTGACCTTTGGATTAGCAGCCGTAGCAATTAACCACTACAACACCAGGGCTTCCTATTACGTGATAGTGTAATTATTTGTATATGTATTTATATATATATTAATATATATATGCATGTATATATATTTATATATAATTATTTGTATATATATATATCTGTCTCCTTTAATGGGCAATGAAACAAAAAGCCAAAATGTATTCATTGTTGTAACAGAGCACTTAACAAATACCTGGCTCAAAGCAAATGTTAAATAAAAATTTTGTAGATACACAGAAAGATGATTCCTCTGCTTAAATTGTCTGTCACACAAAAAATTGCAGTGTTGCTCAAGTGTAGATTATTCACAAAATCCTTCAGTCTCCCTGACTGGTAGATAATGCTCTGTCCTGGTTTGAAGGAGTCTCTTGAGTCAGGCTGCCTGGGTTCGTATCCTGAGTCTGCAGCTCTGTACTCCAGGTCATGCTAAGTATCTTCATGTCTCAGCAACTCAGATGTAAAAAGTGGATGCAGAAGTGACAGCGTGATGTCAGATCTCCTCTAACTTCATGAGCAGGGAGGAAAATCATCACGAACACAAGCCCAAAGCTGATTACCATGAGATGGAGATCAGACACACCTCTATTCTCCAACAGTGTCACCAGTTCTAATACTACCCTCCCACAGCACTCTCTACTTCTCTGCTGGGTTCAGTAATTGCTTGCAGCAACCACACAGAACTCTAAGACTCAACTCACAGTTCTAGGGCTTATTAGGAAACTACCAGGTAATGATTCAAGATCAGAATCTACTTGGAATTGTAGAAACAACTCAAAATACAGTTCTTGCCATCAGGACAGCTTCTTCTTAGTCACTGCTGCTAAGCCCTGCCCTATGCTTCACAGTAGGGGCATGCCTCTTCTTGGCTCAGGCAAGTGTTACAAAGCACTTTAGCACTACTGGCGAACACATGGAAACACCATACTCCACCAGAAAGCCTCTGCTCAAAAGCACTCTCAGCTCTCTCACTCTGTACGTCAGTGAGCCCACCGTAGCTGTCTTGCTCTGTGGGCCAGGAAGTCCAATGTGCCATCTCACGCTGCTTTCTTGGTTCTACTGCTGCTGTTTCTGTCTTCCTGGATTCTGCCATGCTTTCTGTGACTTCTCACCATCTAGCACTCTCTCAGATGTTACAGTTCTGGTGCCTGGGTCTAGGAGGTTCTCAGCACAAGGACCTTGGGTCCAAAGAACACACTTCACTCCCAGCTTTTCTCATTAATGGTAGTGAGGTCCCATTTTAATCACTGGGATTGCCTTCCTGTAAGCCTATCAGAATGGCAAAACTAGACAATCCCCTACAAGTTTTCCATGCATTTTACCTGCATTATTAGCAAGCTGTCTAATCCTCTTGTGGGCTGCAAGTGCCTTATTTGCATAGTCCCACCCAACCCTTTTTGAGAGTTGGGGCTAGAAGGGCCATGTTAAGGCAATTCACTGCACCATAGGGGATATTATAGTACCTGCCCCACAAGACTTAAACCATTTGCTTATGAAGATCAACACCTCAGCATGAAGAAAACAAAAATTCTCAAAACCAGACCAGTAAGCAATTCCTGACAAACTGAGAGTAGACTGAAATTTTCAAAGATTTCATTTTGCTTGGATCCGTATTTAACACCCATAGAAGCACCAGTCAAGAAATCAATGTATTGCACTGGACAATCTGCTACAAAAGATCTCTTTAGAAAGTTAAAAAACAAAGATGTTACCCTGAGGACTAAGATGCGCCTTGCGAAAGCCATGGTATTTTCAATTGCCTTGTAAGCATGCAAAAGCTGGACAGGGAACAAAGAGGACAGAAGGACAACTAATGCCTTGAATTATGGTATTGGCAACAAATATGAAACACATCATGAACTTCCAGAAGAACAAACAAATTTGTCATGGAAGATGTACCACCACAAAACTCCTTAAAACAGAGAATGGCGAGACTTTGTCTCATGTACTGTGGATATGTTATCAGGAGGAAGCAGTCCCCAGAAAAGTACATTATGCTTAATAAAGCAGAGGCTTAGCAAAAGAGGAGCAAATTTTCAAAGAGATGGATTGACACCGTGGCTTCAACAATGGACTCAAACTTAGCAATGATTGTGAGTACGGCACAGGACCAGGCAAGGTTTTGTTCTGTTAGACATACAGTTGCTATGAGTTGGCACTAACTAGATGTCACCTAGCGGAAACCCCATAGTGGTGCTTTGTGTATTAAATTATACAATACATGCAAAGCCTTAGCACAGAGCCAGGTATATTATTATTACCCAAACACTGTCAGTTATTACTGTGAACCAATTATTTTTTCCCTTTCAGTTGATAGGTCAGAATTGACTTAACAGCAGTGGGTTTTGGTTTGGTGTGTGCTTTCAGTAATAGAGGGCATGCTGAATCACTGACTGTGTCTGAAGTTTTGGTAGGTTATATGGTTTTTGTTTTATGCCTCGTTCACAAATCACACCCTCTGAGTCCAGAGGTACAAATGTGTACAACTCAAAAATTTTAAAAATTCATGTTTTCCCTACCAAAATTTCAATGATTTAGAGAAAACTCCATATAAACAGTGACTTGTAGCACACACCTATTGTTGTTTTTGGTTTTTGGTTTTCTGTTTCAAGCTGTTATATAGGGCCCTGCCTGCTGGCAGCATGTACTGTCAACAGTACAGCAGATTCCCAGCGACCCCACAGGTACAAAAATAAGTGGTAGCTGTGTGTACTACCAGTCCTGAAAGGGCTAATACACATGGAAACTCTCTGTTATCCCACATATGGTTGGGAAAATTATTGTAAAACTTGTAATGTGAGATATAACTGAGGTCAATGCTAATACGTGATGTCAAAGTTGTGAATCTCTGCTAAAAGAATCAGAAAAATGCAGTCAATGCAGCAGTTCTCAACTGGAGACAATCTTCCCCTCCCCCACCCCAGGGTGTGCTGGGCAATGGCTGGGGACATTGTTTCGTTGTTGAAAATTGATGGGCCATGATATTGGCATTTAGTGGTGGTGATGAATTATCTGGAGCAATCTGTCAATAAAATAAAAAAAAAAAAAAAAACCCACTGCTGACTCACAGGGCCCCTACAGGACAGAGCAGAACTGCCCTGTAGAATTTCCAAGGAGCGCCTGAGGGATTCAAACTGCTGACCTTTTAGTTCAGCTGCTATATGTAGCTCTCGACCACAGCCACCAACAGGGTTTCCAAAATGTCAGCAAAGTTGACATTGAGGAAAGAGGGTTTCACCTTGTAAGTAAGATTCCCAAACACCTAGGCCAGGGGTACCTCAGTCTTGCTCTCACCCTGGTCTCCCTCATTTGGCAGAAACCAGGACAAGCCCTTTTCCTCTGGCTGCCCTCTTCCTACACTGGAAGCAGCAACTGTACTAGAAACAGGCTGTTCCCATTAGCAATCCTCTTGGGTAATATATTGGATTGGATTGTGTGCCCCCCCAAATGTGTAGCAGTTTGGCTAGGCTACAATTCCCAGCATTGTCTGACATTTCTGTGTGTTATTAATCCTGCCTCTGTGATGTTAATGAGGGAGGATGGGCCCTGGTTGTGTTAGTGAGGTGAGACTCAATCTTTAAGAGTATATTGTGCCTTCAGGCAATCCATTAGGACACAAAAGAAAGGGCAGCAAGCAGAGAACTGGGGACCTCAAACCAGGAAAGAAACCAGATGGGAGCAGAGTGGGACCTTTACGCCTGGGGTCGGTAAACCTCAGAAGCTCCCAGTCCAGGGGAATATTAACCACAAAGACCTTCCTCCAGTGCCAACAGAGAAAGGCTTCCCCTGGAGCTTATACCCTGCATTCGTACTTTGACGGTACCTTTCTGTGAGAAAATAAATTTTCTCTTTGTTAAAGCCATCCATTTGTGATATTTCTGTTACTGCAGCACTAAGTGACTAAGACAGGTAAAATAAATTTTAAATGTTTACAAAATACCTGGGAGGGATGAAAAATCAGAGAACATAAGAGAAAACATCCACTCCCATCTACATGTTCGAGTCGCAAAGAATAAGGTTTGCATTCCACATACCAGTATACAATCAGGAACACAGAGCACCCTCTGGCTACAATACATTGCTTTATGCAATGTACTTGCATTGTACTTGCCAAGGTCAGAACCTGTCAGCACTATCTTGTTAGATACTGTGGCATAGGTCTTTCTCCCTAAAAGCTATAGTCTCATGCCTCCATCTGCTTAAAATCGTCTATTAATATGCACTTAGTGTACCCTTATAACATCATTTCAGAGATGTGCATTTTGTTTTCTCTCCATTTTATCCTTATTTGTTTTTACATTTCTGGCAGGAAATCTTGCTTTAGTAAGACTGAAGCCAAATCTAGTACCTTTAAGGTCTTTCAATGATTTATTCATCTGTTCACTCAGCAATTTATTTCCCTACTCAGTTGGCCCCTTCTGGGTTGAGCAGAACTGGCAAGTCATAGGGTATGAACGTAACAGGCCCTGAGCTAAGCTTACAAAAATAAATGTAACAGCTGCATATTCTCTGAGTTATAAATGCCGATTTTTGGGAAACAGCTAGGGAAATGCTAACTACACACGCAAAGACACATGCAAGATAGTTATTGCGGCTACTCAGAATCGGGAAACAACCCAAATATTCATCGATACAAAAATGGTGAATTATATGTGTAAAATGAGGAGAGAGAGCTATACATATATAGCATATATATATATAGAATATATATAGAGAGTCAGATCCGACTCGACAACACTTGGCTTGGCTTTGGCTGGCATTATAGAGTCTTTCTATAAAAATAAGTTAAAAATTGGCTAAATTATAAACTGACTAAACTACTAAGACACTAAATGACTGTGCTTAAGATGGTGAGAAAATGAAAAGTCATGGCGAAGAAGTAAAAGTGAGAGAAGTAACTGCCAAATGGACATGATAGCAGATGGTCAGAGAAATAATAAAGATAATAACCAATCAGAAAGAAGTTAACAACTTGAGGTACCAGAAGGTAAAAATTATGGGCTGGATGATAGTGACCAGAACCAAGTGAACAACTTGTATAAAAATCCACCACACTGGGCCTGGGGCACGAAATTTCCCTCCAGGGGTCTGTGCCCATAGGTCTGCTGCTGTGCTATAACCCGATCCTGAGGCCTCATCCTCAAAGGCCTGGGGCACACAGCCACCTCCAGGGGTCTACTGCTGTGCTGTGACCTGATCCTGAGACCTTGTCTGCCTCATCCTTAGAGTCCTAGTTCAAGTGGCTGTGACAGTTTTCATTGGTGCCTGAGCCTCCTGTGCTGTCCCTGCTGGCTCCATCTTCGAGACACCTTGCCATCATCGAGACACCTTGCCATCATCCTACTCCAGATTCTCCTGATTGTTGGACTGAATCCCAACCCCCCATCCAACCATTTCCTGAATGGCCCAAGTCAAGAGTCTCATCTGCCAGCTATTCCGCAAATTCCATTCAAATGAAGACTAGCTACTGTTTCTTCCCCATAGGCTCAACTAGACTTCTCTTCACCTCACTCCACTGAAAACAACACCCCCACATGTTGATTAAGTGACTCTAATTGTCCACAACCCCAATGGCTACTTGCCACGGGCACTGTCCTCAGCACTGACCTCAACAAGGTCCACCACCACCCTTTTATAAACCCCCGGACCAGAGTGCGGTTTTGCAGACTCCCTCCCAGGAACTGTGTAAAGTCGCCCGGGATGCAAATAAACTTTTTCTTTCTCTTTCTCTCTTTCCCTGGCTTTCTTTGACTGCATAATTTAAACTAAACAAAACCTTTAACATCTAAAATCTCTAATATTTGGTGCCAGAAACCCAGGAGGAGCTGTGGCCGTGTGCCCACCCCTCACCCTTTGTCTCGTTCTCCCTTCTAACCTTCCCCCATTTCCCTATTCTTCCTCGGACAAACCAGTAACCTCCAGCCTCCCCCACTCACCACCTAGGGTAAGAACCCAATCCCCTCAACCAGACCCATCTTCTCCCCAACTCACCCTCCTAAAACCCTCCTTACTCTGGTAGGATCCTGGGCGAGTTCTGGTCCGCCTAACTTCCACCCTTCTGGTGTCTCTGCCCCACTAACTGTCCAGAAAACCATGGCACCATGTCAGAGGGATCTCCACAGCCATTAGGCTTGAGTCTCAGAAATACACAGTTGGGAGACGTCCCCTGTGACCTCTGAGACCGTCTGTCTACAAGATCCTTTCTGAACAAATGAGATGTCACTCTCTTCAGAAGTTCTTTCCAAGGGGCCTGGAACCATGGGAAACCAGAACTTGAAGTCCAACCTGTCCACTCCTTTGGGCTGCCTTCTATATAACTTCCAGGCTCTGGGGCTAGCTCAAGACCTGAGCCTTAAGCGCCTAATCTTTTATTGCACCACCGCCTGGCCTCAGTACCTACCAGATGATGAGTCTAAATGGCCTGAACAGGGAACCTTTGATTACGGAGTTCTAATACACCTCGACAACTTCTGTCGGCGCACAGGCAAATAGCCAGAAGTCCCCTACGTCCAAGCCTTTCTCTATCTGCACTCCTGTCATTCACTCCTCTCCACATGTAATACCACTCAAATCCTCTTAGCCAGAGAAACCCCGACCCAAACTAACTCAGGGTCAGACCAAATGGAACCCAACCCCCCACCTGAACTAACCTCTTCATTCTCTGACTCACCAGAGTCCCTCTCACCTCCACCCCAGAGACCCCACCCTACCCCGAGCCGACACACCCAACAGCTCCCCCACTATCGCCTAAAACCCTCCTGCCTTTCTCAATTGCCTTACTGAGACACTCACCCAATATACCCATCTAGACCCTACCTCCCCAGCAGGAGCCACAGTCTTAGCAACCCACTTCATAACACAATCCACCCCAGACATCAGAGAAAAACTAAAAAAGGCTGAGGACAGTCCCCAAACTCCCATACGAGATCTGGTTAATATGGCTTTTAAAGTGTTTAACACCTGAGAGGAGCAGGCAGAAGCAAACAGGGAAACCCAGACCCGCTAGAAGGCACACCTACAGGCCCAAGCCTTGGTGGCAGCCCTGAGGCCAGCAAATGAGAGAAAGAAGAACACTCCAAGCCACACTCCGCTAGGTGCGTGGTTTAAATGTGGCAAAGAAGGACACTAGGCCAGACTTTGTCCACAACCACAGCCGCCCACCACTCCATGCCCAGCATGCGGTCAGCGGGGCCATTGGAAGAGCAACTGTCCCTCTATGAAAAGCCATGGGGGGCCATCCTCTCCATCCCCGGGCCTGCTGCTGGCTGTCCTGGGACTGGCAGCTGAAGACTGAAGGCGCCCCAGCTCATCGACCCCGATCACTCTCACTGAGTCCAGGGTGAGTCTCAAGGTAGCGGGTAAGTCATTATCATTTTTGATTGACACGGGGGCTACCTATTCTGTTCTCCCCTCCTACTCAGGCCTAACTTATTCTTCCCCAATCTCAGTTATGGGAATTGACAGACAGCCCTCTAACCCACCAACAATGGGACCCATTTCATGCCTATTAGACAATAAAATGCTAACACACTCCTTCGTAATAATGGCCTCCTGCCCCACTCCACTCCTAGGCAGAAATCTCCTCTCTAAACTAGGAACTGCTCTACAAATCACCTCAGACCCCTCAGCTTCCCTCATACTCTCTTTAATAGCTGAACCCCCTCACTTACCCAACCTTCCCTTACCCCCAGACTGGGTAGATCCCAAAGTTTGGAATACCTCAACCCAAACTACTGCCACCCGTCACTGGCCCATCATTATACAACTAAAAGACCCCTTACACTTTCGTCCAGACCACAGTTCCCTGTCTCTCCCACTCACACATGCGGACTAAAACCCGTCATCCAAAGACTACTCACAAAGGGTCTCTTAATACACACGCACTCACCATACCACACCTCTATCCTGCCAGCAAAAACGTCTGACGGCACTTATACGCTAATATGTTAACAGCTTCCACTTATCAAACTTTCAAATGAGGAGATTTGTTGGCTCAAATTCTCCTCTTTCCCATTTGTTCATTTAATAAGGCCAATCCTAAGTTGAGAGGTACTGGAGATTTTGGCAGTACTGACACCTTTTGGGTTACAAAACTGACAATTCAAAGTCCTTACTCGACAGCACAAATTATTGATCACATATTTCAGGGCTTGGTAGACTCTGGAGCTGATGTTACTATAATTGCATAAAATGACTAGCCAGCAGATCGGCTCCTGTAACCTTGGTCTCCCCCCCTCTTCTTTACTCTTCCAAGAAATGGACTTCAGCCTGGAAAACAGAAGCTAGGAAGGCTGCTTGGCATTTTGTATATCCACAACTGGCTTTCTTACTCCGTATCTCGGTCAGAGTGAACTTGGCAGACTAGTTTCATTAGCTGAGAAGTTTTGTCTTTGCCTGATATAAACAACCTGGCTAGAGTTTGTTGTGACTATTTTGTGACGTATACAGTTATCTGTGGGACCCCAAGTGTGACAAATACGAAGAGAACATAGAAAAAGAATAAGCAAGTGAAAGAAAGTAAAGAGGATGTAGATAGAAGATGAAAGGCTAGATAGGTACAGAAAAATGGAAAAGGAGACAAAAAAAAATGCAGGAAGAAAAAGGAAAGAAAGAGAGGGATCTGAAGAAAGAGGCTCATCCACTGGCCTCTGTTCTGGGATCATTCAGAGGAAAAAGATGAAGAGACAGAGATAAGAACAGGCCCCAGTAAAGAAAGTCATTATACGAAGCTGCAAAAAACACTCCAGTGGGCCCCTTACAGTCACCGCAGATAGTCAAACAGGCCTTTCACAACCTTGTCAACCCCCTCCTGCGGCCACCTCCCCTACATCTTCCTAATCCCAACAAACCATTCCCCCTGTTTACCGATGAAAAGAAGGAAATTTCCCTAAGAGTCCTCACCCAACCCCTAGGCCCCACATTCACCCCAATCTCATATCTCTCAAAACAGTTAACTCCAACTCTAACATAAGGGTCCAAAAATACTGTCCAAACAGAACAGGTCCTAGGAAACCAAATCTTAAACAAACCACACATAGCGCAGCTGTCCTCCTGGACACAGATCATCAAACACACTTTATCACTTTTTGATCGTTCTCAGACGCTACCAGGTATCATCAACTGTTTTCTCTGTGCTTCACTCCAGTGACCCCTACTTGGAGCAGTCCCAATTAACTACAACCAGCCAGCCCATACTTCCTCAAATGCCCACTCCTGCGTCACCCCTACACTGCAGGTACCCCTTTGGGAGCCCGAAATAAACAATCAGACAGAGCCTCCCCGAATCTGCCTCATTACCAACAACACCATAATTATAACACTCCACACTTGCATCAAAGTGTCACCATAGAAAACCAAGCTGGCCCAACACCGGATACCTACTTTTGGTACAACGGAACTCTACAGAAGTGCTTAAACTCCACCACTCCAGGGCCTTGCTTCTCAGTCACCATAGTGCCCCAACTAACCCTATACACAGAATCTGAACTAGCCTGGTTAATGCCTACACCCCAGAAGGGCCATTTTTCTACCTATCATGATAGGCCTCACCTTTGCATCCACAGTCTCAGCCACCGGACTTGCTGGTGGAGCCCTCGGACAGAGCATAATCTCAGCTCAAGACTTCCAAAATAGCCTACTCATAGCCCTTGAAACCACTGCTGACTCTCTAGCTTCCCTACAGTGACAACTGACCTCTCTGGCCCAAGTCACTTTACAGAATCGGAGAGCCTTGGACCTACTTACAGCTGAAAAAGGAGGAGCCTGTCTCTTCCTGAGAGAAGAATGCTGTTACTACATCAGTGAAACTGGCCGAATAGAGCAGAACCTCGATACCTTAACTCGCCTGGGTGAAGAACTGAAAAAAGAAATGCCAAGCCAGAACATCCGCATTCGATTGGTTCCAGTCACCACTGATGGCATGGTTTGCCCCGTTTATTGGCCCCCTAATACTAATAAGCCTCTTTTTTCTTTTTGCCCCTTGCTTTCTCAGGTTCCTGAAAAACCGCATAAAAGAAATGTTCAGAGTCACGTAAATCAACTGCTACTACATCCCTATGCCCGTCTACCCACCAGCCCACCCCTCGCCGACTAACCTGACTCCACCCATGCTCAACAGGAAGTAGACAAAGACTGAATTTTTCATCCTTTATCACCGAAAAGGCCAGAATGTTAGGCTGAAACCCAAACCCCCCTCTCCTGACTATTCCTTGAATGGCCCAAGTCAAAACGTCTCATCCGCCAGCTATTCCGGAAATTCCATTCAAATGAAGACCAGCTACTGCTTCTTCCCCATAGGCTCAACTAGACCTCTCCTCACCTCACTCCACTGAAAACAACACCCCTCTATGTTAGTTAAGCGACTGTAATTGTCCACAACCCCATTGGCTACTTGCCACCCACAACCCCATTGGCTACTTGCCACGGGCACTGTCCTCAGCGCTGTACTCAACAAGGTCCGTCACCACCCGTTTATAAACCCCCAACTCCTGACCAGAGCGCGGTTTCACAGACTCCCTCCCAGGAACTCTGTAAAGCCGCCCGGGACGCAAATAAACTTTTTCTTTCTGTTTCTCTCTTTCCCTGGTTTTCTTTTACTGCATAATTTAAACTAAGCAAAACCTTTTACAACTAAAACCTCTAACACTGATGTCTGAATGGTGAGGGCACAGACAATCTCCAAATCTCTTAGAGTGAAATCTGCTTTTAGGGGAACTGTCAGTAATAAGATTAACCAGTCCCTGTGGGACCAGACTGGACCTATGAGGGTCCTAACTAATGGAAACATAGAAAAGAGTTCTTAAACAACGCAAACGAGAGTCCTTTTACATCTTGGTGCTAGCACCTCCACCCTCCCCCTGCTTAATTCTGTGTGGTTTGATTAATAAAAGCTTATCATTAACCCCAAGCCTTGTAGTTACATATTTTCCTCAGAGACCCCCAATACTTTTGGATGCTCATGACAATGTGGTGTATATGTACTATAGCCTTCTATGCCTCAATTAAGAGGAAGGATCTAATTCCACATATAAGGACACAGAACTCCACATCATAGAGTCTTGGAGGGAAAGTCTCCAGGAATATATAGCAAACTCAGAGCAGTGATTACCTCTAGGAATGCTAGAAGGTAGGGAATCTGAATTAGGGGTGGTAGTCAAAGAAGTCTTTCTCCTTACTGAAAATATTTTTGTTTTTTTTTTGAAAGCTTTATATGTATTAAATAGTTTTGCATTTACAATGAATAAAAACAAAAAATCCTTGCAACTGTCGGATAAGGTAAATCCACTGTCATAGAGTCTATTCTGACTCATAGTGACCCTATAGGTCAGAGTAGAACTTCCCCATAGAGCTTCCAAAGAACACCTGGTAGATCTGAACTGCTGACCTTCCGGTGAGCAGCCATAACACTCGACCATTATACCACTTCCAGGTGCTGTCTAGTCAGATCCGGCTAGGGTCAGGTAAAGTGGTAGTATAAAAAAGGAAGATTCTGTTCTGCTTGGGTGTGTCAAGAAAAATTTCAGAGAAAAAGGGATGTGCAAACTGGGTTTCTAAAGGAGTTTGAGTCTCTGGGTGATGCAAATAGTTAACACACTTGGCTGCTAACTGAAAGTTTGGAGGTTTCAAGTCCACCCAGAGTGAAGAGAAAGATCTGGTGACCTACATCCAGAAAATTCAGCTGCTGGAAAGCCAACGTGTACAGTTCTACGCTCACACACATGTGGGGGTGCCATTGGTCAAAACTGACTTCCTGGCTGCCACTACCATCAATAAAACCATTATTTAACCTCTTGACACCATATTTATGCATTTGCTAAAGATGTAGAGATCTACCACCCTTGGTGCATTTCCATACTACTGGACATTTTAGTGGAGAGGAGTAAATTGGGGGTGGGGGACAGCAACGCTGAGGAAGACAGAGGCATTTGGGAGGTCCCTGGAAGATGGAAGGAGTTTTGAACTCTCCCCTGTAAGTAGTCAAAAGCCTACAAATGAGGGAGGACATGGCCAGATGTTGAATTTAGAAACATCAGACCAACCAAGAATGACTTTTCCCTCCAGAGCCTGCAGGGAACATATGTGTCCATTACTGGCTCATTCACAGTATCATATTAAACCATCACATACCTGGCAATTATGTTTTTAAAGGTTTCAAACATAAAGAATGAAGTATAATCACAAAACATATGCCTAATAGCAATATTACTAAAGTACCACATGTATGTAGAAGAGTGAACAAATCTTGCGACTTCTAAGAATAATGAATTTTTACTAAGTGAACATCTCTAATTGATCTCCACAATGTAGATCAAGATATAAAACACTGTAGGAGCATCTCCCATGACCCCTCCAGCAACTGCACTACCAGTAACCACTGTCCTGACTTTGAGGATTCCTGGTGGCGTGGTGGTTAAGGACTCAACCGCTAATCAAAAGGTTTAACTCACCAGCCACTGCACAGGAGAGAAGTGTGGCAGGCAGCTTCTGTAAAGACAACAACCTTGGAAACCCTATGGGACAGTTCTACTCTGTTCTATAGAGTAGCTATGAGTTGGACTCATCTCCATCACAATGAGATATTCTGATTGTATCTGGCACTGATTTTTCACTGTAAAATGAGATAAGCATCCAGGATCGTTCTCCTGCCACACACAGCTATCAAGTTGGTCCAACTCCGTTTATTGAAAAGATCTTTGTTCTCCACACTGCATGGCTGAAGCACCTGTATTGTAGAGACATGACTTTATGTTTCAGCCAGTTTGGGGACTCCATTTAGTTCCACTGTCTATTGTCTATCCCTGACCCAGTACTGCTGTTTTAGTCAGCTACTGCTGCTCTAACAGAAATGCCACAGAGTGGATGGCTTTAACAAAGGAAGGTTTATTCTTACACAGTCTGGAATGTCTGCTCCAAGGGAAGGCTTTCCCCCTTGTTGGCTCTGGAGGAAAGTCCGATATTGCATCAGTCTTTGTCCTGGGACATCTTGGCACAAGAACCTCAGGTCTGAAGAATGCGATCTTCTCCAGTGCTGCTTTCTTGATAGTATGAGGTTCCCAATTCTCTGCTTGCTTCTCCTTCCTTTTATCTCTTGCAGGATGAACGGATTAAGGGTGGGGCAAACCATATTCCAGGGAAACTTCCTTTACAGTGGAGTAGGGAGGTAATCCTATGAAGAGATTTACAGTATCACCCTAATCCTTTAAGATACAGCACAGAAAAATCACAAAATCATGGCTCAGCCACATAGCTCATATATTTTGGGGGGCAAACAATTCAACCCATGACAACTACTGGCTCAGTACTATACTGTTGTAATACATGTAACTGTATAATAATCCTTGCTAGTATTGTGAGGTGTCCATCTCTGTGCTTTAAGATTACTAGGACTATGCTTCACAATCACAAGCTTCTCTGAAATTTAGTGGAGTTTTTACTGGATTGCATTGAATTTATGGCTCTGTTTGCTTGTTTGTTTGTTTTAATTGTGCTTTAAGTGAAAGTTTATACAACTTAGTTTCCCATTTGATTGTACACAAGGTGTTTCCTGACTTTGATTTCATTCTTCACAATGTATCACCACTTTCACCATTTCTGCCCTAGTTTTCTGATTTTCTTTGGCTCTGATTATCTACCCCTTCCTGAATTCTCATCTTATAATCGATTGTTCTAAGGAGTACATTCCCTCGAGAGTTATTGTTTATTTTATGTGCTTGTCTACTGTTTGTCTAGGAGGTGGTCTCCAGGAGTGGCTTCACTTCTAAGTGAAAAGAATGTCTTAGGGGCATAGTCTCAAGGGTTCCTTCAGTCTGTCAGAACAGCAAAATGGGTCTTTTTCGTGAGTTTGACTTTTTTTCATTCTGAAGTTTTCTCCCACTCTGTCCACATTATTCTATTTGCTTAGAAATTTTCTGTCTACACCCATGATATCTATTGACCTGTAACTTTCGTTTCCCATAACACTTAAGTTAATTCTAATAGCTGGACCATAGATTCTTTTAGATGTTCTGAATATGCCAGGATAACATCTGCACATAATGACAACTTTGTGTCTTCTCTTCAGCGATCTACTTGTTTTTCCTGACTTATTACATTTGCTGAACTCTCCAGTACAATGCTGAGTAGTAGAAGGTGGTGTACATACACATATACCTCATGTTTTAGCTGAGAAGGATTCTAATGCTTTTGTCACTTAGCATGATGGTTTTTGTAGTTTTTATTTATCCATGTTTAGCAAGTATGGTAGGTTGAACTGTGACCCTAATCTCCAGATCTTATGAATAAGACCTCGTTTGGAAGAAAAGTCTGTGCAGATGTAATAACGTAAGGATTTCGAGATGGAGTCATCCTGGATTTGGATAGGCCCTAAATCCAATGACAAGTGTGTTTTTAAGAGAAAAGAGAGGAAGACACACAGAAACACAGAGGGGAAGGCCATGTGAAGACTAAACCAGACACTGGCAAGATGGGTCTAAAAGTTAAGGAACCTCAAGAGTTGCCAGTAACCATGATAAGTAAGGAGAGAGACCTGAAATGGTTCTCCCTCAGGATCTCCAAAAGGAACCAATCCTGCTGACATGTTGACTTCCGATTTCTGGCTTCCAGAACTGTGAGAGAAAAAATTCCAGTTATTGTGAACCACTAACTCTGCAGTCCTTAATTATGGCAGACAGAAAACTAATACTGGGGTTAGAAAGTTTTCTTTCTTTCTTTCTTTTCTCTCTCTCTCTCTCTCTCTGTCTTTCTCCCGCTCTCCCTTCTTCTTCTTCTTTTTTTTACAAGTTTCCTGTTTATTCTTAGCTACATTATAAAAACAGAATCCATGTTTAAAATGGCAGTTTTGAATACCGTTACCACTTTTGTTGAGAGATTCACATGTAGTTTTTCTCCTTTAATCTATTACTGCAAAGTGTGAAAATGATAGATTTTTAAATACATATATTCACTTACAAGCACAATTTTTAAAATGCTTTTCTGATTTTGATTTATGTCTATTTCATTTACCATCAGTTAGATTAGGTCTATAGCTGCCACATCCTTGTTAGAGTTTTGTTAACCTCAGGGAATAGCTTGAGTAGCTATCCTTTCTTTTTAAGTACTTCAACATAGTTTATATAACATGGGGGCTATCTTTTGCTTTCAGTTTGGTCAAAATCATTTCTAAATTCATTTGGGTCTTGAGATTTTGGAAGGAAAAAGGAAAGTTTTTGAATGATTTAATTTGCTCCATAATATTTGATTAATTCAGGTATCCATTTATTCTTAGGAAACCCTGATGGCCTAGTGGTTAAGTGTTACGGCTGCTAACAAAAGGTCAGCAGTTCTAACCCACCAGGTGCTCCTTGGAAACACTGTGGGATAGTGATAGTTCTATTTCATTCTACAAGGTCACTCTGAGTCAGAACTGACTCAACAGCACAAGGGCTTTGTTATTATTAATAATTAAGATAATTTGGTTATTTAGAATTTTTTTAGAAAACTGACCATTTCATTTGATTTCAAATTCATTTTAAGACTTTTTCTCTTGTATTTTTAAAGCAAATAAACTTTTTAAAATGAAATGAAAATAGACATAGTAAAAGACCTTATCTTAAATGCACAATTTATTCATTTTTGATAAACATATACACACCTGTGACCACCACCTTAGAAGTGTCTATCAGCCCACAAAATCCCACTGTGACCCCCTTCCAGGCAACCACTGTTCTAATTTCTACCACCATAGTAATCTCAAACAGATGGTCACTATTTTTGATCTTTATGTAAATGAAATAATACAACATGTAATCTTTTGCATTTTGCTTCTTTGCCAGAACATAATGTTTATAAATTCATCCACATTATTGCACATATCAGTAATTACTGCTAAGTAGCATTGCATTGTACAATTATGTCACAATTTGTTTATCCAGTCTCCTGTCACTGTGTGTTTGCATTGTTGCCATTTGGGGCTATGATACGCTATGCTGCTATACATATTGTTTTTCAAGCTTTTTTCATTTCTGTTGGTTAAATCCCAAGAATCCAGTTGCTAGACTGTGAAGTAGATGTGGTATAAATGGTTCAGGGCTCAGCTACTAACTGGAGGTACCTGGGAAGACAGGCCTAGCAATCTGCTTCCAGCAGTCACTTGCCTTGAACACCTATGGAACACAGTTCTACCATGCGTTTGCCAAGAATTAGAATCAGCTCAGCAGAAACTAGTTTGAGTGTTTTAGGTTTTATACTTACAAAAGAAATACCTGAAACATTTTCCAAAGTGGTGATTTTACACTTTGAGACAGGATAAACTTGATACAGCAGGTTTTAGAGGCTTAATATACATGAGAGTTCCAGTGGTCCATATTTTCTCCAGTGTTTGATGCTGGCAATCTTTTTTCTTCTTTTAATGTTGTTGTTCTTGAGACTATACATAGCAGAACATAGACCAACTCAACAATTCCTACATGTACTATTCAGTGATGTGGACTACATTCTTTGAGTTGTGTAACCAACTCACACTCCATTTCTAATTTTTCCTTACTGATTAATACAGACTCACTGTCCCTTAAGTTTCCTGTCCAGTCTTTCAAGTAGTTATTGTCAATCTGATGTGTGAACATCACATTATTGGCAAGAAGAGTCTTTATAGATGTAATAATGCAAGGATTTTGAAATCAGCTCATCCTGGATTTGCCTAGGCCCTAAATCCAATGACAAATGTATTTTTAATAGAAAAGAAGGAAAGACAGTCCTTAAAAGATCACAATGTTCAAGACAGACACTCTTTACTAGTTAAGCTAAACTATTATTTGCTATTAAGAAGACTTTAGGACACATCTTTATGGGTCCAGAATATCTGGATTCCGTCAGAATTTTAAATTCTAATCTATATTTTTCTCCCTTTGTTCAAAATTCTTCTATACAATCTTTGATCAAAATGTTCAGTAATGTTAAAAAACCCATTGCCGTTGCCTTAATCCTCTAGCGCTGCTGCAACAGAAATATCGCAAGTTGATGGCTGTAACAAAGAGAAACTTATTTCCTCACAGAAAAGTAGGCTAAAAGTTCAAATTCAGAACATTAGCACCAGGCAAATCTTTGTCTGCTGGCTCTGGATGAAGGTCCTTGTTCTCAGTCTTCCCCTGGACCGAGAGCTTCTGAGATGAAGGAAACCTAAGCTCAGAGGACATGTTCTGCTCCCAGCCTGATTCTTTCCCGACAGTGTGAAGTCCCAACTCTCTCCTGTCTTCCCTTACCTTGATATCCCTAGAGATTGCTTCAAGGCAGGATACAGTCGTATACATTGAGTCTAATGCAACCACTGCCCATTCCCACCAACATCAGTGAGACAGAATTTACAATGTACAGGAAATCACACAATACTGGAAATGACAGCCTAGCCAACTTGCTACACATATTGTGGGGGGGGGGGCAGGGAGCACAGTTCAATCCATGACAGTCATCACGTCAATTGTGACTCATAGCAACCCCACAGGACTGAGGAAAACGACCCCACAGGGTTTCCAAGGAGCAACTGGTAGATTCAAACTCCCGGCCTTTTGGTTAGTAGCCATAGCCCTCAAGCACTGTACCGCTAGGGCTCCTCAGTAATGTCAGCAGAGCCTAAACCACTTCCAATTCCTCGGACTCCCTCTTAATTCATAGCTTGAAAAGATGAGGTGAGGAGTGCTGATGTGGGAGCTCAATCCCCTGTTCACTGGAGAGAAACAAAGACCTCCTGAACATTGGAAGCTTTCTGAAAAACGGTCAAAGAAAGGGTGAGTTTAAAAGTCCATGGACACAACGCTTAAACAAAGCAGTGTTGATTCTGATTTTCTCCATTCATTTCCCACTACATGTCTGAAAAAGAGACCCAATTTGGCCTGATAGCTTAAAATGAAGTCCGAAGTCTAAAAACTAGACAGCTTCAGTTCAATGTAAGGAATGTTATTTTACTGGTCTGAAGTGTCCAGGGTTAAACAGGGAGACAACGTGTTGCACATGGGTGGATTCAAACACAGACTGAAAATATACACGAAATTCAGGATTGACAGGAGGGCTGGCGGGCTCTGAGGCGGTTTAAGGCATTGCCAAGCCCAACTCTGACTTTGCATTCCTCTGATGTAAAAATCATCCAGATGTTCCATCATAGCCATAACTGGCTTTTTTAAATAGATAAGACATTGTTTCATTAAGGAGTCAGAAAGCCTAAGTATTCAAAGGTTTTTTTTCCATTAGATAGCAGTGAGTCTAATTTCCCAAGGGTTAGAAGGTTTTACTTGAGCACACTTGCAATGCTCCTCGGATACAAAGACATTATATAAGGCTAGGTGTCCAAACAGCGTTAGAAATAATAAAGAAGCCCTGATGACACTGCAAAAGGGACAATCATTTTCAGTAAGAATGACAGCTGCTACTCGTTCCGGTTCCTTTTACTGTAAACTGCTTCAAACGTAGTGGTATAAAACAATAACCACAGATTCTACGGGTCAAGACTTCAGGAAAGTCATGGTACAGATGGCTCTTTCCTGCTCTGTCATGTCTGGGGCCTAAGCTAAAGGTGGCACCGCCTCAGAGAGAATCATTCAACAACTAGTGGCTAGAATCGCCTGGAGGCTTCTTCACATTCATAGGTCTGGTGCCTGGGCAGAGGATGGTGACAGGAGCACCAAAATGTGGCTTCTCTACGTGGCCTGTGTGCCATCAATCCTTCATGATGGTCAGGGATCCACAAACGACTTTCCTGGAAGACACGGTGAAGCTATACCAAACCCACTGCCATAGAGTCGATCCCAACTCATAGGGACACTACAGGACAGAGTAGAACTGCCCCACAGAGATTCCAAGGAGTGCCTCCCGAATTTGAACTGCCAATCTTTTGGTTAGTAGCTGTAGAACTTAACCACTGTGTCACAGGGTTTCCAGGCTGAAGCTGCATCCCCTTTTATGACCTAGTCTCTAAAGTCATGCAGCATGCCGTCAGCTGCATTCTATTGGTTACAAACAAACCAGGAGCCCTTCCAGATGCAAGGGAAAGGTTACTGAAGCCTCCTCCTCTTTATGGGAAAGTGGCAGGTCACACTGTGGAAGAGCATGTGGCATGGGAGATATTTTCACAGCTACCTCTGGAAAAGGTAATCTGTCACTGTTTAAAAAACCTATCACTAGTCCCATATTCAGCTGCTAACTAAAGGTGGGAGGTTTGAGTCCACCCAAAGGCTCCTTGGAAGAAAGTCCTGGTGATCTACTTTTGAAAAGTCTGTCATCAAAAACTCTATGGAGCAGACTTCTACTCTGACACACATGAAATTGCCATGAGCCAAAATCAACTCAATGACAACTGAAATTGGGTAGTATCACTAAGGTGTCACTTACTTCACTAATATGCCAACTTCTCTTCCTTCCATTGTTCTGAAACCACCTGGCTCTTGGCTTTCCTTCTGCAGACAGCAAAGATTTGCAAGTTACATTCCTTTTCTTTTTCTTTTTTTATTATGATTGAGTGAAAGTTTACAATACAATTCACATTTGCATGCCCACCTATCTGCAGGTCCCTCTGCTCTCCTTGCTCTGTGACAGCACACTCCTCCTTTCTGTTCCATACATGTCATATCCTCTTAACAATCTCCCATCCCCTTCTCTCTACCCTCTCCAGTAGGATAATATCTTACGGATGCTTAGAACCATAAAGTGCACACATGATATGGTCATTCTGTGTCCCTGAGTCCAATCCATTGAGATCTGAAGAACTGACCTCAGTAATGATCTATGATCAGGGACAGCATCAGGTCTGGGGGCCATGCTCCCAGGGGAACTCCTAGGCCTTCAGACCATCAGTTGTGGTCTTTTAGTGGAGTTCTTAGGGTGCACCCTTTTTATTCTCGCATTGCCACTGGGACTCAACATTGTGAGCCCCATCATGGCTGTCATTGGTGGTGGCTGCACATCATCTGGTTCTTCTGGTCACGTGTTGATATACTCACCCATTCATATGGATCCTTTTGTCTTCTGGGCTCTTTTTCCCTCATGTCATTGTTGTCCTTGGTGATCTTCTGCTCCAGCTCAGTCGGGACCACTTGGTGTACCTCAGATGGCAGCTTGCTAGCTTTTAAGACCCCAGACATCACTTACCAACATGGGGTGCAGAAGATTCTCTTAGCAAAAGGCTAGTTATGCCAATCGTCCTCAATGTCCCCTGAGAGCACTGTCCCCCGACCCCCACCCCTTCTACCCTATCCTTGCAATACTGGGTTAAGATTGGAAGAATTTTTAGGTTATGTTGAAGTCAAGTTAAATTGATTTTCTTTCTAATGTGTGCTGTCACTGGTTTCACCCAACCAAATTTCTATGAACTATCTAATCTATAACCAGCCCTCTCCCTCCATCTCTCCCCTCCCTTGCAGCACTCAAAGAGTCTTTTCTTCTGTACATGAGTCTGTTTTTAAGTCCTTAAGTAGGGGTCTCACAGTATTTGTCCTTTTGCTGCTGACTACTTTCTCTCAACATATTGTCTTCCAATTGAAACCAGGTTAAGAGATGTTTCCTGCTATCATCATTGTTCTTTATCATTCCATAGTGTTCCATTGAGTATATATACCATAGTTTGTTTATCCACTCAACTGTTGTTGAACACCTAGGTTGATTCCATCTTTTTGCTATTGTGGACTGAGGTGCAATAAACATTCATGTCCATGTATCTATTCCAAGCAGTGGGATTACTGGGTCAAATGGTGTATCTATTTCCAGCTTTTTAAGGAGGTGGCAAACTGTTTTCCAAAGTGGTTTTACCATTGTGAAATTCCACCAGCAGTCTAGGAGAGTTCTAGTTTCTCCACAGCATTTGTTGTTTTGTGTTTCTTGGATCACGGCCAACCTTGTTGGGCTAAGATGGTATCTCATCATAGTTTTGATTTGGATTTCTTTAATAGCTAATGATCGTGAGCATTTCTGCACATGTATTTTGGCTGCCTGGATATCCTCTTCAGAGAAGTGTCTCTCCATCTCCTTTGCCCATTGCTTAATTGGGTTATTTATCCTTTTCTTGTTGATATTTTGCAATACCTTGTAGATTATGGAGATCAGACGTTGGTCTGACATATACTTGCCAGATACTTTTTCCCATTCTGTAGGTAGTCTTTTAATTCTTTTGATGAAGTCTTTGGATGAGCAAAACTGTTTGATTCTTAGTAGTTCCCGTTTATCTATTTTCTCTTCTGTGGATTGTGCTTTGTCAGATTTTGAAGTCTGTCTAAGTTGTGTGTCAAATCTTCCATTGTTGATCCTATTGTTCTTTGCATAATCTTTATTGCTTTAGGTTTGATGCTTAGGTCTTTTGTCCAGTTTGAGTTGGTTTTTTGTCCTTTTTTTTTCCTGTTATAACTTACAACTAATTTAATCTTAAAACACACCACTCTTATCTCCTTTCTTTTTCTTTCCTTTTCTCCCTCTCTCTCCTCCTTTCTCAGTTTGATTCACTTACGAGTTCAGGGTAAAAATCTCCTGCTCTTGTTCTGAATGATCAATATCTGCTTCAGACACAGGAAGGAAGAGGGTGGTCAATGTTTTGATATGTGTTTAGCTGTAACAAGGAAGCAGACTTGTGGAAGTCCTTCAGATGCTTAAACCAAATCAAATCCACAGCAGTGAAGTGGAGTTGACTCTGACTCTTAGTGACCCCGTGAAGTGCTCAGGAGGCGTTTGTAACATCTTTACAGACATCTCTCTCTGCCTTTCTTAGCTAAGCCAGATTGTCTTAAGCATCAGGATTTAAGCTAAATCACAAACACTATTTCATTTTTCTTTATTTCAGTCATATTACAGCTTAAGTAAGCTTCTGTGATTTGGCCTGGGCATACAATGCAAGCACTTCTGCTTCTAGAGGAAATGCAGTCCACATTTTTAACTGTTGTTAACTGCCACCAGGTCCACCCCCACTCCGAACAACCCCATGTAAAACAGAGAATGTCATGCAGTCCAGCACCATCTTCTCTATCATTGACATCCTGAAATCTATTGTGACAGCCACTGTGTATGAGAGCCTTCCAAACTAGGGAGCTCCTTTTCCCATACAAGGTCAGACAATAGAGCCCTGCTGGTACAGTGGTTAACAGCCTAGCTGCTAATCAAAAAGGCTGGCAGTTCATATCAACCAACCACTCCTTGGAAACCCTATCAGGCTGTTCTACTCTGTCTTGTAGGGTTGCCTTGAGACAGCATTGACTGAATGGCAACAGGTTTGTGCTTTTTGGCTATGAGACAATACTCTGCTGTGATCTCTAGGGTTTTCACTGGCCAATTTTCAGAAGAAAATGACTGGGCCTTTCTTCCTACTCTATCTTAGTCTAGAAACTTCATTAAAACCTGTCCACCATGTGTGACACTGATGGTACTTGGAATACCAGTGACATAGCTTTTGGTGTTACGACAACTGACAAGTGGTGGTTTTCAATCAGTAACTCACAAAGGACTTAAAGAATCTGAGTGTTTGCATGCTGGGGTGGCCTGAACAATGGTTCTGAGGCTCCTAGCTTTAGACAGCAATTTACCACCTGCCTGAGTACCTTGGACAGCTAGAATCCAGGAAGAGGGAAGAAACACTAAGACGGAACACCCTGCCTTACTCAGCTATGCATGGTGGCATAGTCAAGGCCTCAGAACAGCCTTCTGACTCTGCATCCAGTCCCACTGCTTCCACTCACCACCTCGTGGTCTGGGTCTGCAGGGGAAGCTGAAGAGGCAGGCATCCCTGTTGCTCCAACCTAATAAAATTTTACACTTTAAGACCAATTCTAGGACAAACTATAAACCCCAACAGATCCCTTGGAGTCTGATTTCTAAATATGAGCTGAAGAAGATGGATTTCTATTACTTAACCAAAATGAAGTTCTGCATGTCAGCTGAAGGCCACTTAGAATGGGTAAAATGATTGATTCTGGGAAACTTTGAAAGTGTGGAATAAATCCTACAGTAGAATCTTGAAAGTACTTGCTAAACTAAACATTCTGGTTACTGGATGGAGCCTAAAGGCAGCTATCAACATTACTGCTAGGATTACTGGGGCATGCAGACATGACATGGCTATTGTAAAATTATACATAAAGAAGAAAGCAGCTATTTCTAACACAGTGCCACAGGAAACAAACTCCAGTGTGCCCAGGAAATAAAAGTATGGATTGATTTCTACAAGAATGAGCAGTCTTCCACTTCGAGTTACAAAGGGAAACTATGAACGATACCGAAGTTTCCTTTCTTAGGTCTCTCGGTGGACAGCATCTCTCTGCACTAGGAAACCATACACCAAAAATGGAGCCACTTTGGCCCAAAGGCCAGGAATTAATGCATTGGTATTTTTCATCTTTGTGTTATACAATGACACTGGTGATGGACCTTGTCTGATTCTCAAAGAGCACATCATATGTTTCCTGTCATTCTATCACATCTGTGAACATCCGTGTTTACACAAGACCATGCACTTCCCTGTGCATTGCAGGTATTTGCAAAAAAAGGATTTCCTATAGAGACCACTTTAAATACCAGCCTAGGGGTGGAGTCAAGATGGCAGACTAAGCACACATCTCCTTATATCCCTGTGGAAACCAAGACCTGAACTGACAATCAAACAGAGTCTTCTGATCACCTAATCAGCCTCAGGACACAGCACAGAGCTGTTAATTGGGACTTCATACCACTCAGCAAAAAACCTCCTCTCTTTCGCTGACTCCCGCTCCTGGCTAGCCCCGGCTCTCATGGACGGACGGTAAATGCACCAGTCCAACTCGTTTTTTCCTCTGTCTCGGCTGGCAGGTGGAGCTGGGTCTTGCCAGGCAGCTGGACTCAGATGCGCTGCTAGGGGATAGGCAGGTGAAATTCCCATATTCTGAGAGCCAGGCTCGGGACTCTGTTAATCTAGTCACTTTGAGCCTTTCCTTTTGTAGCTGCCTCAGCGGGGTTTGTGCGGAGCTTCGCAGTCAGTATGCGGGATGCCATGTTGGTACCAAGATTTTAGTGGGACCTCGTTCTTAGTATGGGAGCCAGCGCCTGAAAATGGGATAGCGCTTCTCCAACAGAAAAGTAGTGATTTTGCACAGTGCTGACTACATTGGGGGCCCTGCAACAGAAGCAGAGGAATCACTGCCTCTGGGCACCCTTAGCCCCTCTGTCTGCTGCCTGTGTGGAGGACGCCATCTTGGATACGGTGGCCACAGCTGGACCTCATTCTTAGCTTCGGAGCCAGAGCCTGCCCACAGGAGAGCACTTTTCTATCACAAAAGCAGTACTCGACACAGTGTTGGCTAAGGCTAGGCCCTGTCAACAGAGGCCAACAGGGCAGTAGTATTGCTGTATTCTGAACTAGTTTGTTATCATCTGGGGTTGAATATAGTGGTGCTTACTTTGCCAGATGAGAAGAGGGACCTCTACACCTGAAAGCCTAACTGACTTGTGAACTGGTCAGATACCTTTTGCTTTACATTTGAAGACAGCCTAGAGAAACATTTGCAATCCATCCTCACAGTACCTCTCCCAGCCTCTATATACTTACATGGGACCCAAAAAGCAACAGACAATTGTGACATACAAGCAATCACTCATGGCTTCAGAAGGCTCCCAAACAAAGCAACCAAGTAGTTTTCCAGATGAAGAAACTTTTATGAAAGCATCAGGAAGTGAATACAAATTGATTATATACAGAGCCCTTCTAGACCTTGTACAAAATGCAGCAGAACAAAATGAAAAATTAAGCAAGTTGTTCGATCTGATGGAACACCAGTACTCTGAAACCCAACAGATCAAGAACAAAATCAAAGACATAGAAACTTCCATGCAAAGCCAAGAAAACAGAATGGAACAAATGGAAAAAAGAATTTCTGACTTGGAAGACAGAGCTACTGATGCCAGTGTCTATGAGCAGAAATCAGAAAAAAGAAACAAGAAAAATAAAGAAACATTAAGAAGCATGTGGGACTCTATTAAGAGGAACAACCTTTGATTAACTGGAGTCCGTGAACAGGATGAGACATCTGAGAACACAGAGAGTACCGTTGCTGAGCTGCTGAAAGAAAACTTCCCAGAAATCATGAAGGAAGAGAATATAGACATCTCAGATGCATATCGTAGGCCACCCAATATAGATCTCAAAAGAAAGACTCCAAGACATATTATAATCAGGCTTAACAAAATGAAACAGAAGCAGCAACTCTTAAAGGCAGCAAGACTCAAGGCAAAGCTAACATTCAGAGGGAAACCCTGTAGGCTCTCGTCAGATTTCTCAGCAGAAACCATGCTGGCACGGAGACAGTGGCACGACACATTCAAAGTCTTGAAGAAGAACTTCCAACCAAGAATTATATATCCTGAAAAACTATCCTTCAAATACAAAAATGAAATCAAGACATTCCCAGATAAACAGAAACTCAGAGACTTTGTAAAAACCAAACCCAAACTACAAGAAATACTGAAAGAAGTTCTTGGCTTTGGCTTAGAAGAACGAAACCACTAACTTTATATTTTAGAACAACACACTACTCAATACTCTACTCATTTATGGAAGGATCCAAAGTAAATCACAGCTTTGATTTGGAAAGAAGCAATCCAGTGATCATCATGAAAACTATGGTGTCATCATAATAAAAAGAGGGATGTACTACAGTCGTTATAGTCCTTCCAGATGGAGAGGAAGATGACAAGACTGGTAGTAATTAAAATGGGGTTTATAAATAGTTTATTAAGGGGGTTCATGGGGCAGCTGTAAAGCACAACAAAGATGTATCATACCATTTCAAGAAATGTAACACAGGAGTCTCAACAACTATAAAACCAGCTCTGAAAAAGGTGAAAAATCAACTCACAAGAAAGAGTGTCCCAGAACAGACTAATAAGAACAACAGAGAAAATATCACCATAAAAATAAACATATCACAATGTCAGCAGTGAACACATACCTATCAATAATTACATTGAATGTGAATGGACTGAATGCTCCAGTAAAGAGACACCGAGTGTCATCTTGGATCAAAAGACATGACCCATCCATATGTTGTCTAAAAGAAACTCACTTGAGAGCTAAAGACAGGAACAAACTGAAAATGAAAGGTTGGAAGAATATATATCAAGCTAACAATGAACAAAGAAGAGCAGGGGTGGCAATTCTAATCTCAGACAAAATCAATTTTCGTGTGAAATCCACCATCATGTACAAAGATGGACACTATTTATTGCTGAAAGGTTCAGTACACAGGTAAGACTTAACTATATTAAATATTTATGCACCTAATGTCAGAGCACCTAAATATGTCGAAGAAACACTGACTACACTCAAAAGAGAGTTAGATGACTCCACAATAATAGTGGGAGACTTTAACACTCCACTCTCATTACTAGACAGATCATCTAGAAAAAAGCTCAGTAAAGATACAGAAGACATCATTGACACAATTAACCAACTAAACTTCACTGATATATACAGAACTTTCCACCCATCAGCAGACAACTACACCTTCTTCTCCAGTGCACATGGAACATTCTCCAGAATTGACCATGTGATAGGCCATAATGCAATGCTCAACAAAATTCATACCATTGAATTACTGCAAAGCATCTTCTCAGATCATAAAGCCATCAAAGTTGAAATCAATAGCAGAAAAAACATTGATAGAAAGTGGAACTCTTGGAAACTGAATAACATCTTGCTCAAAAAAAACATGGGTTATAGAGGAAATCAAGGATAAATTAAAGAAATTCATGGATTCCAATGAGAATGAAAACACTTCCTACCAGAACCTATGGGATACAGCCAAAGCAGTGCTCAGAGGTCTGTTTATCTCCATAAATGCACACATCTGGAAGGAAAAATGAAACCAAATCAAGGAACTAACTCTACAGCTTGAACAAGTAGAAAGAGAACAACAGAGAAACCTCTCTGGCACCGCAAGAAATGAGATCATAAAGATTAGAGCAGAGCTAAATGAACTAGAGAATAGAAAAACAATTGAAAAGACCAAAAGCTGGTTTTTTGAAAAGATCAACAAAATTGATAAACCACTGGATAAACTTACTAAAGAAAACCAGGAGAGGAAACAAATAACCCAAATTAGAAATGAGAGGGGAGTTGTCACCACAGATGCAACAGAAATCAAAAATATCATAACAGAATACTATGAAAGACTGTACTCTAACAAATTTGAAAACCTAGGGGAAATGGTCAAATTCCTTGACTCATACCACCTACCCAAATTATCACAACGTGAAGCAGAACAACTTAATAAACCCATCACAAAGGAAGAGATTGAAAAGGTCATCAAAACACTGCCAACCAAAAAAAGTCCGGGCCCAGATGGCTTCACGGCAGAATTCTACCAAGCATTTAGAGAAGAGTTATCCCCAATACTACTGAGACTATTTCACAGTATACAAAGGGATGGAGTACTCCCGAACTCATTCTATGAAGCCAGCATAACCCTGATACCTAAGCCAGGGAAAGATCCAACAAAGACAGAGAACTACAGACAGATATCACTCATGAAGCTAGATGCAAAAATCTTCAACAAAATTCTTGCCAAGAGAATACAACAACATATCAAGAAAATAATCCATCATGACCAAGCAGGATTCATACCAGCGATGCAAGGCTGGTTCAACATCAGGAAAACAATTAATGTGATTAACCACATAAATAACACAAAAGACAAAGATCACCTGATTTTGTCCATTGATGCCGAAAAGGCATTTGATAAAGTCCAACACCCATTCATGCTAAAAACTCTTAGCAAAATGGGCATAGACGGCAAATTCCTCAACACAATAAGGGCCATTTATACAAAGCCAATTGCCCACATCATCCTGAATGGAGAGAGACTGAAAGACTTTCCCTTGAGATCAGGAACTAGACAAGGATGCCCACTCTCACCTCTCCTATTTAACATTGTGCTAGAAGTTCTAGCCAGAGCAATTAGACAAGACCAAGAAATAAAGGGCATCTGCATCGGCAATGAGGAAGTTAAAATCTCCCTGATCACAGATGATGTGATTGTATATGCAGAGAACCCCAAGGAATCTATAAGTAAGCTACTCAAACTGATAGAAGAGTTCAGCAAAGTCTCAGGATACAAGATAAACATAAGCAAATCAGTAGGATTCCTTTATACCAACAACGAGACTGTTAAGGAGGAAATTATCAAATCAATACCATTTACGATAGCCCCTAAGAAGATAAAGTACCTAGGAATTAATCTAACCAGAGAAATAACAGACCTTTACAAAGAGAACTACAAGCTCTTACTACAAGAAACTAAGAGAGACTTAGATAAATGGAAAAACCTACCCTGCTCATGGATAGGAAGACTTAACATTGTGAAAATGTCTATTTTACCCAAAGCAATTTCTTTATATAATGCAATCCCAATACAAGTTCCAGCATCATTTTTTAATGAGATGGAGAAACAAATCACCAATTTTGTTTGGAAAGGGAAGAAGCCCCGGATAAGTAAGGTACTACTAAAGAAGAAGAACACACTGGGAGGCCTCTCATTACCCAACCTTAGAACATACTACACTGCCACAGTGGTCAAAACAGCCTGGTACTGGTACAAGAACAGACAGATCAATCAATGGAACAGAACTGAGACCCCAGAGATGACATCATCTGCCTATGAACAGTTGATATTCAACAAAGGCCCTAAGACATTAAACCGGGGTAAAAACAGTCTCTTCAACAAACGGTGCTGGCAAAATTGGTTATCCATCTGCAATAAACTCAATCAAGATCCATATCTTACACCTTATACAAAAACCAACTCCAACTGGGTAAAAGACCTAAATATCAAACCTAAAACGATAAAGCTCATCCAAGAAAAAGTAGGAGCAACAATGGAAGTTTTAATACACAATGAGGACAGACTCCAAAATCTGTCAAAGAAACCTCAATCAACTGAAGAGAAAATAGATAAATGGGAACTATTAAGAATCAAACACTTTTGCTCATCCAAAGACTTTATTAATAGAATTAAAAGAACACCCACAGAATGGGGGAAAAATATTTGGCAAGTCCATGTCAGACCGACGTCTGATCTCCATCATCTATAAGATACTACAAAATATCAATAAGAAGAAGATAAACCATCCAATTAAGTGATCGGCAAAGGAGATGGACAGACACTTTACTAAAGAGGAGATCCAGGTAGCCAAGAAACACATGCGGACATTTTCACGATCTTTAGTTATTAAAGAAATTCAAATCAAGACAACAATGAGATACCATCTCACCCCAACAAGATTTGCCATGATCCAGAAAACACAAAACAACAAATGCTGCAGAGGCTGTGGAGAAAGTGAAACCCTCCTACACTGTTGGTGGGGTTGCTAAATGGTCCAGCCTCTTTGGAAGGCAATCTGGCGCTTCCTTAAAAAAATGGATATCGATATACCATTTGACCCAGTAATTCCACTACTTGGAATATATCCTACAGAATCAAGGCCTTTCACACCAACGGACACATGCACCAGAATGTTTATCACAGCACAGTCCATGATAGCAAAAAGATGGAATCAACCCAGATGCCCAACAATAGAAGAATGGATAGGTAAACTATGGTACATATACTCAATGGAGCACTACGCAATGATAAAGAATAATGATGATTCCAGGAAACATTTCCTAACTCGGTTTCAACTGGAAGACACTATGTTGAGTGAAAGTAGTCAGCGACAAAAGGACAAATACTGTATGAGACCTCTACGATAAGATCTGAAAAACAGACTTGCGTATAGAAGAAAAGACTCTTTGACAGCTGCAAGGGAGGGGAGGGAGGGAAGGGGAGGGGAGGGAGGGTTTAGTTTAGATAGTTACTAGAAATCTAGTTGGGAGAAAGCGATGATAGCACACATTAGGAACAAGAACAACATTAAGTGGACTTCAGCATAACTTGAGTACTCCTTCCATCTTAACTCAATACTGCAAGGATAGAGTAGCTGGGGCGGGGGGCAGTGGTCCATGCTCTTAGGTGAATTCCAGGCCAATTTGCACAAGTAGCATTTTGCTAAGAGAGCTCTCTGCACCCCACATTGGTGAGTGGCGTCTGGGGTCTTAAAAGCTGCCAAGCTGCCATCCGAGGACACAGCAAATGGTCCCAACTCAGCAGGAACGGATGCTCACCGAGGACCAAAATGACATGTGGTAAAGACAACCGAGAAGACAGAGAGACCCACAAGAGTGGGTGCCTACATCGACTTGGGACCGGAAGAACCAGATGGTGCCCGGCCACCACCAGCGATAGCCATGACGGAGCTCACAGAGAGGAGCCTCACTGGCAACACAAGAATAAAAAGAGATGCATCATGAGATCTCCACTAAAAGACCTCAATTGATGGTCCATCGGTTTGGGGGTTCCTCTGAGAGCATGGCCCCCGGCCCTGATGCTGCCCTTTCCCATAAATTATAACAAAGGTCCACTCTTTGGAGAGGAATGGATTGGACTTGGCAATGCAGAGTGACCATATATTGGAAGCACTTTATGGTTCTATACATCTATAGGATATCATCTTGCTGACCTCTGGCTGGAGGAAGGGGAGTGGATGGAGAGGAGGGGAAAGGAGGCTGTTGGGAGGATGAGACATGTATGGAGCAGAGAGGAATAGTGTGCAGCCACTGGACAGGGAGAGCAGTGGAAGCTGCATATAGGTGGGCATGTAAATCTATATGTGAATGTACATTTTCACTCCGTTATGTTAAATAAAAATTAAAATTAAAAAAAAAAAGAAAAAAAATACCTGTCTAGTCCTGGTAAATTTCTTATTAAGGGCCCATTTGTATAGAGGAATAATTTTCTATTTAGAAAGCAGTATACACAACTTACATGCAGTTTAAAGAAAAAAAAAGCATCAGCATTAACAGGGTTAGAGTCTCCTGCTGGGATGTTGAACTACAGAATTATTCTCTTCCAAGCTATTTGTAGGCCCATTAGTTGAGAAATTAGAGACATAAGGGCACAGATGCCTATGTAATTAAACTGCCCTTCCCGCGTTAGAGCAGTTTCCAGGGATGTTCATTGGCTGCGGAGTTTGGTGGTGCCTGGGAGATCCTGATAAATTGTGATCAACAAAGAAGAGCTCCTACCCTTAAAATGTCAGAAGACATGTTTTTAAAACTAACTTAGCACTTGGAAGAGTTTATTACAAATTTAAGGAATATCCTGCTAGTGTGTCTCTTTGCGTATTAGATGCTCATGGCCCTTCCTGCCACTAAATGACAAACAATTTCTATTGGATTGTCTGGTCTGCTGGGGGAGGGGGCTTTCCTGGGAGCAGGCACCAGATTGATGCTTTGTTTTCAGTAAGCTATTCATTTCCTCCCTGTTTTGCTATATAAGGAAATTCTATTTGATTTCTGTGTCTGTAGTTCTTCCTCCCCAACCCCAGTCCCATGTCTGCCATCCATCAAGACCAGCCATCCTGAATTGTCACAGGCACTGCCCTTTTTATGAAGATTCTGCAAGACATGACTATTCCCTGTCCTTGGCTTTCCTGTATCTTTACCAGCCCTTCTTATTCCTCTTAAGACTGAATAGTTTCCCCTCCACATTTATCTCTAAAGAGCAAAACACATATACGTGTTTCTTAAAAAAAAAAAAAAAAGGATAAATGACAACAAGAATGAGAGAAAATATGTTTTGTACGGTTCTAAACAACCAGTAACAATGACTGACACTGTCTTTTTTTATATGTTGAGAGTTTGTGTCAATCCCTTGTCCCAGATTTTCAATTTCAGTTTGATAAATATTTTGCCTCATTGTAGTCTCTTCAGATGAATGCAGTCGTAAAAAAGAAAGGAAGAAAAGCTTTTGTACTGATGAATAGATCATGGTTTTTAAGTTCAAAGAAGTATAACCAAGTTAAGCAACTTTTGTTGCATGGTAGAGGCAGATAATAATCAAACCAATAAACAACTATAGTTAAATGCATTGTCAAATCAAAAAGACAAAAAATGCAAGCTTTGCAACCTAACATTTGGAATCACAGTGCAAATTTTGGAATTCAAAACTGGGATGGAATTCTGACTCCATCATTTTGGAACTGTCTGATCACATTCCCACCTGACTTCTCCAAGCTTCCGATGTCACGTCTTGAAGCAAGAATAACGTTTACCTGATAAGGTAGGTATTTGAACTGAAAGCTGTAAGGTCTGTGAAGTCCGTAGAGAGGTGCCTGTTGTCATTGTTAGGTGCTGTTGAGTTATTTCTGACTCACAGCAACCTTGTACACAACAGATTAGAACACTGCCCGGTCCTGTGCCATCCTCACAATCGCTCATTACTTGAGCTCATTGTTGCAGCCACTGTGCCAACCCCATCTTACTGAGGATCTTTCTGTTTTCCTCTGACCTACTTTACCAAGCATAATGGCTTCTCTAGGGACTGATCCCTCCTAACAATACGTCCAAAGTACGTGAGATGTAATCTCACCATCCTAACTTCCAAGGAACGCTCTGGTTGTACTTCTTTCAAGATAGATTTGTCAGTTCTTTTGGCAGTTTCATTGTATATCGTGCCTAAACCCACAGCCATCGAGTGAATTCCAGTGCACAGCAACCCTACAGGACAGAGTAGAACTACCCCATAGAGTTTCTAGGGAGTGCCTGGTTTATTTGAACTGCTGACCTTTTTTTGGTTAGCAGCTGTAGCTCTTACCCACTATGCCACCAGGATTTCCGTATAGTGCCTTAAAAAAAAGAAGAAGGAAAAAAAAAACAGTGTTGTTGAGGCAATTCTGACACATAGCGACCCTTCAGGACTGAGTGGAACTGCCCCATAGAGTTTCCAAGGAATGCTTGGCAGATCTGAACTGCCGACCTTTTGGTTAGCAGTTGTAGCACTTAACCACCATGCCACCAGGGTTTCCATATTGTGCTTAGCTTGTACCAACTGCCAAACCAGCTTTGACTCATGGTGACCTCATGTTTGTCAGAGTAAAGTCATGTTCCATAGAGTTTTCAGGGCTGATTTTTCTGAAGTAGATCAGCAGGCCTTTCTTCCAAGGGCCTTCTGGGTGGACTCAAACCTCTAGTCCTCTGGTTAACTGTCAAACACATTAGCCATTTACATTACCCAGTGACTCTGCCTTGGCTAAAGAAATGAATAAAAGGTATACTCATACTAGTTTTTAGGAGTAGAACTGCTTTTTCATAAGATCCCTGAGTAGTACAAACAGTTTGCAATTGGCTGGTAGCTGAAAGGTTAACTGTTCAAACCTACTCAGGGGTAAGCGCAGCAACCGGCGTCTTCAGAAAACCTTATGAAGCAGTGCTAACTCTGTAACACGTCGGTTTGCTATGACTGGCAATCAACTTGAAGGCAAAAGACAACAACACTCTCAGTTTTACAGTGAAAACAAGCTTTTCAGGAGCAGTTGGAGGAAGGGGCAGTGCCAGACGTCTCCCTCAAGAGAGAGAAGTTAATTATGGAAGCACTTCTCCCTTTACCGGGTCTTGTCTTAAACCAAGCGAACCTGTGCTTCAGTCTCTCCCCATATAAGTGCCTGAGAACCCAGGAGTTGGTCAGCTGGGCGCCTGGAGTGGCCCCCGGGTACATAATAGATTTTTCATGTCAGAGAAGCCATGTCATTGATGTACCAGTTGATTACAGATCCAGCTTTAGAGCCCTGTAGAGAAACTTCCTGCTCTTCTAACCCATTTTGCCTGCTCTGATCTCACCAGGAGGCAGGGTGAGAGCCTGCCAAGTTTACTTTCTTCTTTTTCACTCTAGAGCACAACAGATGAATAACAAGCAACTTCCAGACCCAAACCATCTTGTCTACAGCTGCTTCAAAATCTGTTTAACCAGACTCATTTGAGTGAAGTAGGAAACGTCACACCAGCTATTGGACAATTGCTCTTCAGCATGGGCTCCAGAACAAGGTCTAGGCTTAACATTAAGTAGGAATGAGATCTGGTTAATCAGGAACTCTCAAACATGTGTGAATGTGCCGTACTTGGTGTGCTTTTTAGAAATACAGATCGTTAGACCCTACGCCCTGTTGTTGGGATTCAGCAGATGTTTCAATAACTGAAAAGATTCACTTTCTAAATTCATCCACCATTTATTTGATGCTCACTACTAATGTGCCCAGCCCAGCACTGAGTACTTCATACACACTATGCGTTCCCATGTATTGTGAATCTTCTGAGGCAGTCGTCATTAACTCCATTGGTACAAACCAGGAAATCAATGTTTAGAGACATGAATTATCCCGATAGGGGCAGTGGTGGTTCGGAGGTAGAATTCTCGCACCTTCCACACCAGAGACCTAGGTTCTGTTCCATACCATGCACCTCATGTGTGGCCACCATCTGCCTGTCATAGCATAGCTATGATGTTGAACAGGTTTCAATGGACCTTCCAGACTAAGACTAAGAAGAAAGGACTGGCTACCTATTTCTGCAAATCAGACAACAAAAACCCAGTGGATCATACCAGTCTGACCTGCAACCCATCATGGAACACAGGACTAAGCAGTGTTTCATTTCATTGCACACGGGCTCACCATGAGTCAGGGGCTGACTTAACAGCAGCTGACAACAACAGTGCCACCCAGCTAGCCGAATTTTGTTATTAGCTGTCGTTTGAATTCAGCACTTGTGCTGCACTCACACCCACCCGCTTTTATTAGGCTCCCTAGTCATCTGCATGAACTGAACTAAGTTTATTTTGGTCTTAGACTGGTCAGGTGCATGGTTCTAACTTTGTTTATGGGACAAACAACAAACCTTAAACACAGTTTCTAACCCTTTTTTCTGAGTAACCCAGGGTTCTGGAAAGTCCCACCTAGCCTTATAAAAAGACCAATACTGGGCATAAGAAGAGATCAGTTTCCTCTGGTGTTCTTCTTACTCTCTATGAAAGAGTTATTGCAGGATTCCTTCTATGTATCTTTTGTCTCTGAAATAAAAATGTAATGGTCCATCATTTATGTTATACTTTTAGATTTCCTTTTTATATTTCGATAGTTATAATATCCCTTCAGTATGCTTTTTTATAACTCGTTGTGAAGTGGTTTAACTGTTTGGCTTTATTATTCTGAAGTTTCTATTGTTTTCTGTTTAATAAGCAATATGTAAACAAAGGCTCACAAACAGCTCTTTGAGTGTGATGTTTTCACAAGAGTGTTTTCATTATACTTTCAAATGGCACTCCCAAATATAAATATTATTATATCAGATATTTTATTTGGCACAGGAACCTGTTGGCATAGCGGTTAAGTGCTACAGCTGCTACACAACATGTTGGCAGTTCGAATTTACCAGGTGATCCTTGGAAACTCTATGGGGCAGGTCTACTCCGTCCTATAAGGCCACCATGGGTGGGAAATCTGTTTAATGGCAAAGGATATACATATATGTATATATATACATATTTATATATGCATTTCATTGGTCTTACTTCTCTAGGGAACCTAGCGTAAAATAACAATGCTATTCCATTTTAATTTATGTAGGTGATTTTTTTGTACATTTCTGAATAAATATTAAACATTGTTTATAAAATATGAATGATTCATCATGGTTTAAAATTGAATTTCAAACTACTAAATTAAATGTAAATAATTAAGAGCAGTATCTTGGGGGAAAGTTAAAGGAGAATCTTCTGTTTTTGAAATAAAAAGACTTATGTTAAACTTAAAAGAGAAAGAAGAGTAACTGACAGGGGGAGATACCACCCCAAAACTAAACCCACTGCCATCAAGTCATCTCCTACTCATAGTGACCCTATAGGTCAGAGTAGAACTGCCCCATAGAATTCCCAAGTAGTGCCTGGCAGATTTGAACTGCCGACTTTTTTATTAGCAGCCATAGCACTTAACCACTTTGCCACAAGAGGAGATGTCAGTGATACTGAAAAGGCTGTATGTTGTTGTTGTTAGCTGCCGTCAGCTTGGTTCCAACTCATACTGACCCTCTGCACAACAGAACACTTCCCAGTCTTGCAGCATGTCCACAACCACTTTTATGCTTAAGTCCATTGTTGCAGCCATTGTGTCAATCCATCTGGTCGATGATCTTCTTTTTTGCTGACCCTCAACTCTACCAGACATGATGTCCTTCTCTCGGGGACTGATCCCTCCTGACAACATGTCCAAAGTATGTAAGACACAGTCTTGCTATTTTTGCCTCCAATGAGCACTCCGGTTGTACTTTTACCAGAACAGATCTCTTTGTTCTTTTGGCAGTCTATGGTACATTCAGTATTCTTCTCCAACACCAGAGTTGCAGGGCATCAATTCTTCTTCTGTCTTCTTTATTCATTGTCCAGCTTTCACATGCATATGACACAACTGAAAATACCATGACTTGGGTCAGGCACACCTTAGTCTTCAAGGTTACATCTTTACTTTTTAACACTTAAAAAAGGTCCTTTGTGGCAGATTTTTCCAACACAATGGGTCTTTTACTTATTTGACTGATACTTCCATGTGTGTTGATTGTAGCCCAAGTAAAATGAAATCCTTGACAATCCCAATCCTTTCTCTGCTTATGACGATCTTGCTTATTGGTCCAGTTTTGAGGATTTTTGTCTTCTTGATGTTGGGGTGTAACCCATACTGAAGGCTGTGGTCTTTGAGCTCCGTTAGTAAAGCCTTCAAATCCTCTTCACCTCCAGGAAGCAGGGTTGTGTCGTCTGCATAACACAGGTTGTTAATGAGTCTTCCTCCAATCCTGATGCCTCATTCTTCTTCATGTAGGCCAGCTTCTCAGATTATTTGATCAGCATACAGACTGAAAAGGTATGATAAAAGGATACAACCCTGAAGCACACTTTTCTTGACTTTAAACCATGCAGTGTCCCCTTGTTCTGTTCACATGACTGCCTCCCGATCCATGTAGACTTAGCACAACTAAATGTTCTGGAATTCCTTTCTCCGCAAGGTTACTCATAATTTGTTATGATCCACACACTCAAATGCCTTTGCACAGTCAATGAAACACAGGCAAACATCTTTCTGGTATTCTCTGCTTTCAGCCAAGATCCATCGATACCAGCAACGATATCCCTGACTCCACATCCTCTTCTGAATCCAACTTGAATTTCTGGCAGTTTTCTGTCAATGTACTGCTGCAGTCACTTTTGAATCATCTTTAACAAAATTTTACTTATGCTTGATATTAATGATATTGTTCATAATTTCCACACTTGGTTGAATCATGTTTCTTGGGAACAGGCATAAATATGGATCTCTTCTAGTCAGTTGGCAGAGTAGCTGTCCTCCAAATTTCTTGGCATAGACAAGTAAGCACTTCTAGTGCTCCATCTGTTTGTTGAAGTATCTCAAGCGATATTCAGTCAACTCCTGGAGCCTTTTTTTTTTTTTTTGCCAATGACTTCAATGAATCTTCAACTTCTTCCTTCAGTACCAGTCCCTGATCATGTTACCTCTTCAGATGGTTGAACATTGACCAGTTCTTTCTGGTGTAATGACTCTGTGTATTCCTTCCATCTTCTTTTGATTCTTCCTGAGTCATTTAGTATTTTCCCTGTAGAATCTTTCACTATTGCAACTTGAGGTTTGAATTTTTTTCTTCAGCTCTTTCAACTTGAGTAATGTAGGACATGTTGTTCCCTTTTGGTTTTCTATTTCCAGCTCTTTGCACATGTCATTATACTTGAGCTGTCTTTTGAAATCTTCTCTTCAGATCTTCTACTTCATCATTCCTTCCCTTTGCATTAGCTGTTCAACATTCAAGAGCAAGTTTCAGAGTCTCATCTGACATCCAATTTGATCTTTTCTTTCTTTCCTGTCTTTTTAATTACCTCTTGCTCTCTTCATGGATGATGTCTTTGATGTCATTCCACAATTTGTCTGGTCTTCAGTCATTAGTCATCAATACATTAAATCTGTTCTTGAGATGGTCTCTGAACTCAGGTAGGATATACTCAAGATCACGCTTTGGCTCTCTTGGACGTGTTTTAATTTTCTTCTATTTTATTTTGAACTTACATATGAGCAGTTGATGGTCTGCCACAGTCAGCGCTGATCTTGCTTTGACTGCTGATACTGAGCTTTTCCAAAGTCTTTTTCCACAGATGTAGTCAGTCTGATTCCTGTGTATCCCCTCTGGTGAGATCCATGTATATAGTCACCATCTGTGTTTGTTGAAAAAGGTATTTGCAATGAAAAAGTCTTTGGTCTTGCAAATTCTATCATATGATTTCTGGCATCATTTCTATCACCAAGGTCATGTTTTCCAACTACTGATCCTTCTTCTTTGTTTCCAACTTTTGAATTCCAACCACCAGTAATTATTGAGGCATCCTAATTGCATGTTTGATCAATTTCAGATTGCAGAAGCTGGTGAAAATCTTCAATTTCTTTATCTTTGGCCTTAGTGGTTGGTGAGTAAATTTGAATAATAGTTGTATTAACTGGCCTTCCTTATAGGCACATGAATATTATCCTGTCACTGACAGTGTTGTACTTCAGGACAGATTTTGAAATATTCTTTTTGATGATGAAAGTAATACCATTCCTCTTCAAGTTTTCATTCCTAGTGTGGTTGACCATATGGTTATATGACTCAAAGTGGCCAATACCAGTCCATTTTGGCTCACTAATGATTAGGATATTGATGTTTATGTGTTCCATTTCATTTTTGACAATTTCCAGTTTTCCTAAGTTCTTACTTCTTACATTCCATGTTCTGAATTAGTAATGGATGCTTGCAGGTGTTTCTTCTCATTCTGAGTGGTGCCACATCGGTGAATGCCGGTCCCAAAGGCTTTACTCCATTCATGTCGTTAAGGTCAACTCTACTTTGAGGAGGCAGCTCTTCCCCAGTCATCTTTTGAGTGTCTTCCAACCTGTGGGGCTCATTTTCAAGCACTATATCTGACAATGTTCTGCTGCTATTCATAACGTTTTCATTCACTGATTGTTTTCAGAAGCAGACTGCAGTGTCCTTTTTCCTAGTCTGTCTTATATAGCTTATAAATGTCCCAGAACAACCCAAAACATTAAAGGGGCTACAGAGAGCAAACTAGAACTGTACTGCAAAGCTTCAGTGACATAGCTGAATAAAAACATAGTAAACTCAAACCACTGCTCAAGTTCATGATTAGATTCATACATGAATATTTTTTGACGGTCTAGCACAGTGGTTCTCAATCAGGGACAATTTTGCACCTACCCCAGGGAATATTGATTGTTAAGTGGTAGAATTCTTGGCTTCCATGCTGAAGTTTAGGTTCAATTCCTGGCCAATACACCTTATGCACAGCCATCACCTGTCTGTTGGTGTTGGCTTGAGTGTTGTTGTGATGCTGAACAAGTTTTAGTGTAGCTTCAGACCAAGATGAACAAGGAAAAAAGGACTGGCAACCTACTTCCAAAAATCAGCCAGTAGAAACCCTATGGATCACAACAGATCAATCTGCAACCAATTTGGGGGATGGATATCACAGGACTGGGAAGATTTTCTTTCTGTTATTCATTGGGTTGCCATGTGACAAGAATCAACTTGATGGAAGGTAACAACAATGTCTGAAGACATTGTTGGTTGCCATGATGAGGCAGTTCTACTTACTGGTGTTGAATGGGTAGAAGCTAGCAATAAGCTAAACATCCTACAATGCATGTGGTAGTCCCCACAAAAAAGAATTATCTGACCCAAAATGTAAATGCTTTTGGAAACCCTGCTTTATTAGGATTATATTCAATTCAGAGTAACAACAATAAATCCCACCAGGACTACAGTAACATAAGCAAATAAGTTTATGTATCTTGTACAATACATAGCACATGGGATGCCTGGCCAGGGCTGGTTTTGTCACTCAGTGATTTCGTCAAGGATCCATGTGCTTCCCATCTTCCAGCTCTTCCCACCTTAGCATACTCAGAATTGCAAAACAGCTCTTTCACCTCCTGGAATTGTGCAAAAAGATGGGTAGAGGGTAAAAGGTGAAGGGCCAAGAAGAAGCAGACATGAATTTGTCTTTTTTTTAATCAAGAACATTGTCTTAGTCACCTAGTGCTGCTATAACAGACATACTCCTCCAGAGGATGGCTTCAACAAACAGAAGTTGTTTTTTGTTTTTTTTGGTTTTTTTTAATTTGTATAATAGTCCAGTATCCTTGAAGTTCAAATTCAGGGCATCAGCTCCAGGGAAAGGTTTTCTCTCTCTGTCCCCTCTGGAGGAAAGCCCTTGTGATACACCAGTCTTCCCTTTGTCTGGGAGGATCTCTGTGCAGGTACCCCAGGTCCAAAGGACACACTGTGCTTCTGGCACTGCTTTCTTGGTGGCACGGTCCCTGTGTCTCACTGTTCAGCTGTCTCTTTTCTGTCTCAGAAGATACTGGCTTAGAACACTATCCAATCCTGTAGATCTAATCAATGTAACCACTGCCGAAACTGTTATGAAATCATAGTGACAGAATTTACAACACATAGGAAAATTCTATCAAATGGTAGATCATCACACAGTACTGGGATTCATGGCCCAGCCAAACTGATATGCAGATTTTGGGGGAGACATAATTCAATTTATGAGAAACAAATATCTTTCCTGGAAGCACAAAACTCCTGTATTTATTTTGTGTTGCCTAGAACTTGATCATGTTTCCACTCTTAGCTCCAAGGGGATCTTAGAAGATGCCCATTTTAACTGGACATACTACCACCCAAACATAAGTTCAATTTGTTAGTAAGAACAAAAATTCATACCGATATTGGACAAGCAACTGGCGTGATCTACGATGGACAGTGCTTTTTCTTTTCTTGTGGTGCCTTAGCTCTAGCCAGCCTTAACTGCCTGGCAAACCACAGTCCTTTCTACATAATTAAGCTCTTCTGTGGTGTCTTCCATGCTATTCCTTGTCAGAGCTGATCCCTCTAAATGAGGATGAGGCTATACACTTCTCCATTACAGCCCCTTACTTCGCTGTATTGCAATTGTCTGGTGACTCTATCTATACAACTAGAACACAGCAGATGCCTACTAAATGTTCTCTGAATGCAGTATTGTTTTCCCTGCTTCCTACTTCTCTGAGAACATAGAGACAGAAAAGACCTTTTAGCTCCACTGCATTTTCTCACTACTGCACCTGTACTCATATACTTTGCCTTCCTCCCAGTGATGTAAGTGAACTGTTCTCCTGTTTCCACATGTGTGTGAGATCCCATCTGCTCTTACCAGCTCAGCAATCACTCCTGCAATCCTCCACTTTACCTCCATTTCTACCAGATTATTCCCATCAATGTATAGAACCTTCTCTCTTGACTCCACAATTTGCACTTCTGCCTAGTTCTAATCCTTTCCTTGAAAAAGTGTGTACTTGCTGTGTCCAAGTCCTCTTTGTCCATTCTTACATGAGCTCACATCAATCAGGTTATTAACACCACCAGTTCCCCAAAACATCTCTTGTCAGAGTCACTGATGACAACCACATTATTTATCCAGTGATCAATTTATGTTTCTCATCTTACCTATTTACAGCACTTGACAAAATTGCCCTCCTCCTTGCAGCCATGTCTTCACTTGACTTGAGATCACACTATCCTTGGGATTTCTGCTGCCTCATTCTACTCCTTGGTGACCTCTGCCAGTATCATACCTTTAAAGACTAATGGCTTCCAGATCTATATCTCTAGCCTGAATTTTTCCCTAATGGGCCTGGATAGCCAATTGTCAACTCACATTCCCACAGCAGCTATAGAAATCTAATACAAACCCTTTAACAACAAGTTTCTAAATTTTAAAGACAAAAGTAGGGTCTTAAAAGCTGCCAAGAATAAAAGAACACACAATTAATTATGACACGATATTAAAGACTTTGTTCTTTACTCTTTAGCCTTCAGGGAGAAAGAGAACTTCAGGGGCAGAAAAGGACACCAAAGAGAAAGAAATGGCACTTCTCCTTAGAAAGAGTGCCTGTGAGATGAGCTTATCTCTTTGCAGACAAATTTATACTAAGGTACAAAGGTTACAGTAAGAGGTCATGGCCACTGGAAAACATATAGAAGAGATGCCAGTTGGGAAAATAAATTAGAGGTATTTATTTATCTATGTATTTATCTATCTATTTTCTTTTTAATACTGTATTGTGCTTTAAGTGAAAATTTACAGGCCAAGTCAATTTGCCATACAAAAACTTAGACACACACTGCTATGTAACTCTAGCTGCTCTCCCTACCTGTGACAGTACACTTCTCCTTTCCAACCTATATTTCCCATGTCCATTCAACTGGCTCTTGTCCTACTCCATCCTCTCATCTCGCCTCTGGACAGGAGATGCCCAGTTAAATGTTTTGCTTTTTAAAAAACAGTCTACCTTAATGATTTAAAGTAAAATATAAGGTAATTCAATTAGCAAATGGAAAAGTACAGTGTGAAAATTGTATAAAGGTATTTGTTATTGTTGGTTACTATCAAGCTGCCTCAGATGCAAAGCAAGCTTACACGTGCTAGAGTAGTACTCTGCTCTACAGGGTTTTCAAAGGCTGATATTTCAGAAGTAGATCACCAGATCTTTTCTTCTGAGATGCTTCTGAGTGGACAACAACTGCCAACCTTTTGGTTAGCAGTGGAGCACATTAATTGTCGCACCACCCAGGATTTCAGACAATGAGACAACCAATATATAACAAAAAGTGAATAGAAAAGAGAACATAAAGGATAAACTCAAATGAATTACAATTACTACCATTCTGATAATAACAAAGATGACAAAAGTCATGATCATAAGGCAAAGACTTTGACTCAATCTCCAAGCCATTGTAAAGAAAGATTTGGGGAACTTACCTGAAACAGAGGCTAAGTGTAATAAGATATGATTGATCAGTAACATCTTCCAAGGATATGAAAAAGGAAATGGTGTTATTATTCAAGACTTGTTTCCTGGAGTCCAATGAGTTGGTTAACAGTAGAAACACTGGTTCCAAGTATAGCTGGGTGAGAGGAAGTTGGGAACCAGCCCAAATAAAAAGTCCCAGCGTGTGGACACTCCCTAACATTACTTTTCAGCACTTAGAGTTTCCAATCCACTTAGATTTTTCAAGAGAGTAGATGCAATGAGATTTATATTAAGATAGTGTTAAATTATCCTTGCACTGCTCAGTTGGCATTTGTTGGTGGCTTCCAGGGGCAGCTGCTACCTCCCAAAGGACTCCATAATTTTAAAGTGGTTCATTATGCTGATGTAATAAACTAGTCCTTTGGATTGGAAGACTTTTGATCAATTTAAAAATAAAATTTTAGCAGTCACCCCCCCCAAAAAAGAGGTCTAAAATTATCTCCCTAATAATTCAGTACTATTTTTTAATTCTTTACTTTTATATGATTGTTCTGATTCCCCTTGAAATAATATCTGTATTTCTCTGAAACCTGTATGACCAAAAGATTTATACACTTTTTAAACTCACTGATTCTCTCTGAGAATTGCATCTTTTGGTAAGGCATACTGCCTAATGCTATGTTCTGACGAGCCCCTCAAATGCAGTGGAAGCTCAATAAATTCTTAGTAATCAATTCCAGAAGCATTTGTACAGAATAATCAAAATGGCATGGCTGTACCATTTGCACATACATTAGATAATATTAGAGTAGTACATTTTACCCTATTTGCAAACCTATTTGGACTTCACTTACAAGCATATTTGAAACAACGGTGTATGTGTTTTGATAGAAGGAAGAATATTGTATATTCTGTTAAGAGTGAATGAAAAGGAGTTTTACTGAGGAATAATAGAGATCAAGCTGGGCAGCACTAAATAAAAATCCAAAGCACTCCACTGTCTCTATCCAATTAGAAGTCTTCTATGCATAGAGAAAAAAGGAAAGGTGGTGGTTTATTGACTGATTCAGCCTCAGCTTTGAAGTTCTTTGAAATGCAAAATCAGCTATTTGGCTAGTATTTGGCTAGGCTGGACTGAGTTTTACTTGCTGAAGAGTGGTGCCAGCAGACTCAGTTATACACATTCTTCCTAGGAGTAAATTGTTTATATACAGCCCATTTACTTCCTGGAAATGCCTGTTGATCCTGCCATTCCTGTCCTGAGATGAGTGCCTCCCTGTTTGGAAATTTCCATCTGCAGTGGGGAAATAAAAGATCTGTACATAATGTCCACAAGTGTGTCCTTGAATTGCTTTTCTATTTCAGGGGGCACACTGGATGCACTTGAAAAGCCACTGATTAGTCCAGTTCCACATCAGCGAATCAGCATTTTGAAACAAGCAAAGAAAAATAAGAGTCAATGAAGTCTTACCAATATACTAAAGCAAGGAAACACGGCTTATTGATTATTTTCCCCAGCAGAATGTTTTCAAAGCCAACAGCATGGCACCTTAATAGCATACTGTATGTAAGCTTCCCTTGTCTCTGAGCAGACTTGATTTCTGCATTGGATGTTTGTTCTACATTAAAACGTAGGTTGTTTCAGCAAAGCTGTATACAAAATTGTACTGAAGAGGCAATGCAGAAGAAAATGTCATGCTGAAGACAGTAGAAATAGTCTGTTTCAACAACATGTTTTTGAAGTCAAGTATCTCCTGTTCTGGTGAGAAGCAATGTCAAGAAACCATTTGATCAGCCTAGAATCGGTCCAACAAGTTTGCAAAGCCTAGCCTATGTGCTGGTATCTCATTCACGGCTGCCTTGGTAGCTCACCTGCATATAGCTATGCCTTTTGTGCAGCTATGAGCCCTTTCCTATTCTGATTCTTTCCCAACTGACACAAGCATAAGGTTTGGTTTTTCACCTTCACAGATACACGTGGTTGCCTACCCAGTAGCCATTCTACCGTACCAGCAAAACTCTGATTTTGTTCAGACATCAGTTGGCTGTGTGTTTTACAGAGATCTAGATCCTGCCTACCAACCATCCCTACCTCATGCCTGAGAGGTGCCAATCTTGAGTAATTCCACTCTCCTTCACTCTTGGTGGCTTAGGAGCAGGTGTGCACAAATCTGGTCAATGAACTGTAAGGTGGAGCCTGCCAAGGGTCCTGAGAACATCTTCTTCACTTTTAAAAAGTTCATAAGACAGTGATTTACCCTTGTTTTCTTTGGGAGTTGGTGTCTGCATTTGACACTTACACTTTGGCAGTCATCGTGGGGCCATAAGAGGAGACAACTTACGAAGGAAAGCTTGAGCTTGAGACAGCAGAAAGAAGGAAAGAAACAGAGCCCTTCGTGATATGGCTGAGATGCTCTTTGTTGTTTATACATGTTGGAAATATTTTCTCACTCTCTGTGACTTGACTGTTCGCTCTCTTGACAAAAATGCAGTTCAGTAGCATATTATTCAATTATGGAGAGAAATGAAGTTCTCACACATGCCACAACATAGACTTCGAAAACATTATGCAGAATGAAATAAGTCAGACTCAAATGGACAAATATTATATGAACCCTCTTATATGACACATCTAGACTAGGCAAATGCACACAGACCAAAGTTTATTAGTGGTTACCAGGAGTGTGTGGAGGGGGAAATGGGAAGGTATTGCTGAAGAGGTACGGAGTTTCTGTTAGCGGTGATGAAAATAGTTAGTGGAAATAGTTAGTGGTTAACATGGCAACTAAATTAATAATGCCACTGAATTGTACAAATAAACATCATTCAACTGGCAGATGTTTTGTTATATATATTTCACTACAATAAAGAAAACAACAACAAGTGAAACTGGTAACAACAAATGCTGCTAGCCTTGCACTCTTCTTCCTTCTTCTCCCTCCAAGGTTCACTATTATCCAGCCATACTGGTCTTCTTGGTGTTCTTCAAACACACCAAACACAGGCTTACCTCACGTCCTTGTATCAGCAAGCCCTGCTCCCAGATCCTCAGTGTAGCTCACCCCATCACTTTATTCTGGTTTCTAGTCAAATATCACCTCCTCAAAAAAGTCTCCCTGCTGTACGTATCATCTGTCTCTCCTTTCCTTGCTTTGGCTTGTTCCAGTTGCTTATCAGTACCTCACATGTGGTTTATTCTTAGTTACCTATGTTTTCTTTTCCCACTGAAATGTGAGGCAAGGATGAGTTTGTTGTCTCGTTATATTTCCAAACTCCAGAAGGTGGCTTTGGCAATGAATAGGGCTAACGTTTGTTGGATGATTGATTGAATTCCCATTGTCTATACCAAAACCCTGTTCTTAGTAGTTTTCATAAGGACAGAGTAAAATGTTACAGCCCGAAGTCTTGTTTTGTTCCTACTTTGTATCTGAGCAACCTTGAGGTTGTCAGTCAATTTTCAGAGTCTCAGTTCCATCCGTAAAACCCAGGAGGGCCTACTGGCAAAAATGTCACCTGGGTACATATGACCCAAACCATAGCATTTTCGGTCACCTCACATACACAGGAAAGTGAGATAACAAGAGTTATTGTATTTGAATCATGATATCTGAATAGAATATTGACTATACCATGGATTGTCAGAAGAAAAGATAAATCTGTGTTAGAAGAAGTAAAACCAGACCCTCCTTAGAAGTGAGGATGGCAAAGCTTCATTCCATGTGCTTCGTACATGTTACCAGGAGGCACCAGTCCCTGAAGAAGGACATCGCGCCCCTCAACAAGAGGCACTGATACAGTAGCTACAACAATGGGCTAACATAGTAATGGTTGTGGGGATGGAGCAGGACTGGACAGTGTTTTGCTCTGTTGTGCATGGGGTTGCTATGAGTCAGCACTGACTTGTGGTGTAGTGGTTAAGGGCTATGGCTGCTAATCAGAACATCAGCAGTTCAAATCTGCCAGGCACTCCTTGGGACTCTATAGGGCAGTTCTACTCTGCCCTGTAGGGTCACTATGAGTCAGAATCAATGGCACTGGGTTTGGTTTGGTTTTTTGAAACAACAGTGTGATGACTCCATGTGTGTCAGAGTAGAACTGTATTCCACAAGGCTTTTCAATGGTTGAGTTTTTAAAGCAGATCACCAAGCCTTTCTACTGAGGTGCCTCTGGGTAGACTGTATCCTCCAACCTTTCAGTAAGCTGCAGAGCGTGTTAACTGTCTGCACCACCCAGGGACACCCATTTGCTCTCTAAGGCAGTTCCAATCCTGCTTAATTCTATGTCCTTAGGAAATGTCAGGACAAGGATGCCCATCCTTCCAGAGATGGGAGTTGTTCATTATTCTAGTATCTTCCTGCACACAACTCCTTGTGCTTAAGAGACTGGCTTTCTCCTTCATTCTTTCTCTCTCTAGTACAGGTGCACATGCACTTTCTCTCCTACTCTAAGGGACCTTGTCTCTTTCACAAAGATTTATTATATGGCCAAGAAGCTAGGTAATTCCTGCGTTTTCACAAAAGCCTTTCATTCACTCTTCAATATAAGCAATCAGAGCCATGATAGACTTTAAGCACTGGGTAGATACATTCATTCTTTCACGATGGTGCTTTTGCTGCTGCCTCAGGCTATTTTGCAGTCTCTCCATGTTTTCATGTCCTATGTGCTACCTGAATCAGAATCTTCTGATTTACGCTTATACTGCCATGCTGTGATTCTGAGAAATGCAGAACAAGAAAAGAGACAGCCCAGGTGAGCCAAGACTGTATGTCCTGCGGGGACACACCAGAGCAGGAAAGATCTCAGAATGCTGTGACCAGCTTTCCCTTGCCAGACTGGAGGTGTGGCTTGGGCACAGCTAGAGAGTGGGCATGGTGGGGCCCGCACTGAGGTCAGCAAAGAGTGGGAACAGCCTGAACCCTGCAGGGACACTGAGGTTCAGCGTACTAGAAAAGAAAGAGAAAACTGCCAAATCTCAGGAGTCAGGGACAATTTCTATAGTTTCTCCTGTGGCTACCTCCAGGAAAACGATGCTATCATAGTGTTGTTAGGTGCCATCGAGTAGATTCCAACTCATAGCAACCCCATGTGTTACAGAGTAGAACTGCTCCACAGCATTTTCTTGGCTGTAATCTCCACAGAAGAAGATTGCCAGATCTTTCTCCTGGAAAGCCATTAAGTGGGTTTGATCCAATAATCTTTCAGTTTGCAGCCCCAGGAAAATCATGCTATCGTAACTGGTCTGTTAGAACTGACTCAAATCGAAAGGACAGGTGGAAAATTCTCTACTTCTTTGGCTAGTACTACTGCTGTTTGATGGATGGATTAAGGAAGGCAGTTTCTCAGTGGCACCTCACCTTCAGCAATCGGCCAGAAAATCTACTTCTCTTCAAGATATAAACAGTGATCAAAGTATTTGTCATTGTATAACATAGCTGTTGGGGTTTGGAGTGACTTTATTGCCATGACAACAAATAGAGGCAGAGATCAAGTGCAATCAGTGCTGTTACTGAGTTAACAACAGAAAAAACTTGTAGTAATGGCTTAGGACAGAGTAGAACTGTCCATAGGGTTTCCAAGGCTGTGATCTTTACAGAAGCAGATGGCCACATCTTTCTCCTGAGTCTGGTGGGTTCAAACAACCAACGTTTCATTTATGCTTAACCACTGAACCACCACGGTTAGAGTTTCTGCAAACTGCCAAACTCACAGTGGATGGTGGGTCATAAATCATGGGCTCAGTCCACCTTAACACATTTCAAAGCACAAATATTCACAGTGTACCCTATTTGAAATACACTCTATGTGTCATTATTTTAAAGGAGTTCTGGCGGTGCAGTGGTTAAGTGCTCAACTACTAACTGAAAGTTCGGTAGTTTGAACTGATAAACCTCAAGAAAAAGATGCAGCAACTAGCTTCTGTAAAGATGACAGCCTTGGAAACCCTATGGGGCAGTTATACTCTGTCCTACAGGGTCACTGTAAGTCAGAATAAACTTGATGGCAATGGGTCTTTGAGTTTAATGTCACTATTTTAATGATATCATCATTCATTCATTTATTCATTTCCTGATCATTGTCATCAAAAATTTTTGGGAACCTACAATGAGATCTAACTATCCCAGACCGCTGAGGTTAAGTTTAGCTCTCCAAATGTTACTCCTTAACAAGAAGTGTTTTAATTTAGAATAAAGACAGATTTTGTATTCTCAGTCTGTCACATGAGAACAATACATTTTCCTTTAGTCAAGCCTGGCTTGTAGTAAATCCTTTTCCTGTTTCCAGGGATATTAGTGGGCCACTTGTCTTGCAATTTCAAGGTGAAAATTAACATGTGTGTGCCAGTGAAATCCTTCCTCTGATGATATTTTACAATATTTTACTGGCAAACATATTTTAAGCTTATCCAGGGCAGGAATCTTACATTCTGTAAAGTACTGCGTCGTTTCAAAGGATTTCCAAAGCTGAAAGCAACCTTAGAATCATGAGCCTTCATTCTACAGATGGTTAATGGGGTGTTCAACGACTTATCCAAGATCATTCTGCCAGTTAGTAGTCAAATTAGGAGTCTTTTATCTTTAGGCCCCTTTCTGTAGCCATCACACTCAGTTGCTTTTAAATTTGATCTAAAACAAATATTTTTCAAATTTCAGGTGGCATTAAATGTATTACTTTAAACTATATTTTTTGCCACATATCTGTCAGTTTGTCATACTGTGGGGGCTTGCATGTTGCTGGAATCCTGGAAGCTGTACCACCAATATTCAAATACCAGAAGGGGTCACCCATGGGAGACAGATTTTAGCTGAGCTTCCAGACTAAGACAGACTAGAAAGAAGGACCTGACAGTCTACTTCTGAAAAGAATTAGCTGGTGAAAACCTCATGAATAATGGTAGGGCATTGTCTGGTATAGTACCAACAGATGAGTCTTTCAAGCTGGAAGCCACTCAAAACATGATTAAGGAAGAGGTGCCTCCTCAAAGTAGAGTTTACCTTAATGATATACATGGAATCAAGCATTTATAACCTTCATTTGCTGATGTGGTATGATTCAAAATGAGAAAAAAACTGCTGCAAATATCCATTAGTGATACAAACGTACAATGTATGAAGTATGAATCCAGAACTCATCAGAAAGGAAATAGAATATATAAACATCAGCATCCTAGGCATTAGTGAGCTGAAAAGTACTGATAATTATCATTCTGAATCAGATAAGCATATGGTCTACTATGCCAGAAACGACAGCTTAAAGAAGAATGGTGTTGCTTCATCATCAAAAAGAGCAGTTTCAGATCTGTCTCGAAGTACAGCACTGTTGGTTGAGGATAATATGCATGCACCTACAAGGAAGACCAGTTACTATGACCATTATTTGAATTTAAATACCAGCTGCTAAGGTCAAAGATGAAGAAACTGAAGACTTTTGCTAACTTCTATAGTATGAAATTGGTTGAAAATGCTATCAGGATACACTGATAATTACTGGTGACCAGAATATGAAACTTGGAAACAAAGAAGGATTGGTAGTTGGGAAATACAGCTTTGATGATAGAAACAATATCAGTGATCACATGAAAGAATTTTTCAAGATCAGTGACTTATTCTTTGCAAATACCTTTGTCCACTAACATAAATGGCAAATATATGCTTGGATCTTACCCGATGGAAGACACAGGAATCAAACCAGAGACATCAGTGGAAAGAGACAATAGAAAATCTTAGTATCATCAATCAGAATAGGGCCAGGGGGCAGAAAATAGAGTCATTTGCTCATATGCAGAACAGACCATGATTTGCTGATATGCAAGTTCAAGTTGAAAATGAAGATTAAAACAAGTCCACAAAAGCCAAAGTATGACCTTCAGTATGTCCCACCTGAATTCAAAGACCATCTCAAGAATAGATTGATGTATTGAATACTAGTGACTGAAGACCAGACATGTTGCAGAATGATATCAAGAACATCACACATGAAAAAAGCAAGAGGTCACTAAAAAAAATAGTAAGAAAGAGAAGATCAAAATGGATGTCAGAAGAGACTCCGCAACTTGCTTTTGAACATCGAATAGCTAAAGCAAAAAGATGAAATAATGAAGTAAAAGAGCTGAACAGAAGATTTCAAAGGGTGGCTCCAGAAGCCAAAGTATTATAATGGCATGTGCAAAGACTTGGAGATTAAAAAAAAACAAAAGAGAGGAACATGCTCTGCATTTCTCAAGCTGAAACAACTGAATTAAAAATTCAAACCTCAAATTACAATACTGAAGGATTCTACAGGGATAACATTGAGCAATGCAGGAAACATCAAAAGAAGGTGGAAGGAATACAGAGTCACTATACCAAAAAGGACTGGTTGACATTCAACCATTTGAGGAGGCAGCAAATAATTAGGAATTGACAGTACTGGAGGAAGAAGTTTACGCTGCACTGAAGGAAGGACTGGCAAAAAAAAATGTAGCTCTAGGAATTGATGAAATACCAACTGAGATGATTCAACAAAGGGATGCAGCACTGGAAGTGCTCACTCACCTATGCCAAGAAATTTGGAAGGCAGCTATCTGGCCAACTGACTGGGAGAAATCCACATTGATGCCTAGTCCTAAAAATGGTAATCCAACAGAATGTGGAAATTATTGAACAAATCATTAATATCACACAAAAGTAAAATTTTGCTGAAGATCATTCAAAAAAGCTGCAACAATACATTGACAGGAAACTGCCAAAAATTCAAGCTAGGCTCAGAAAAGGCTGTAGAAAGAGGTATACCATTGCTGATGTCAGATAGATCCTAGCTGAAAGGACAGAATACCTTACCTGTGTTTTATTCCCTATGCAAAGGCATTTAACTGTGTGGATCATAACAATTATTTTGAAGAACGAGAATTCCAGAACACTTAATTGTGCTCACAAGGAATCTGTACAAGGATCAAAAGGCAGTCATTCGAACAGAACTAGGGGATGCTGCATGGTTTAAAGTCAGGAGAGGTGTGCATCAGGGTTGTATCCTTTCACCATGCCTTTTTAATCTGTCTACCAAGCAAATAATCCAAGAAGCTGAACAATATATGGAGAAGAATGGGGCATCAGGATTGGTGGACAACTTATTATAAATTGCATGATGCAGCTGATGTAAAATTGTTTCCTGAAGGTGAAGAGAACTTGAAGCACTTATTGATGAAAATCACAAACCACAGTCTTCGTTATTGATTACAACTCAATGTAAACAAAACAAAAGTGCTTACAACTGGACCAATAAGCAGCATCATGATAAATGGAGAAAAGATTGAAGTTATCAAGGATTTCATTTTATTTGATCCACAATCAATACCCATGACAGTAGCCGCTAAGAAATCAAAAGGCTCACTGCATGGAGAAAATCTCCTGCAAAAGACCTCTATGAAGTGTTGAAAATCAAAGACTTCACCTTGAAGACTAAGGAGCACCTGACCTAAGCCATGGTGTTTTCAGTTGCCTCGTATTTGTGTGAAAGTTAGACGATGAATAAGTAAGGCAGAAGAACTGATGTCTTTGAATTGTGTTACTGGTGATGAACACTGAATACATCATGGACTGCCAAAAGAATGAACAAATTCATCTTGGAAGAAGTACAGTCAGAAGCAAGAATGGCAAGACTCCATCTCACACACTTTGGACATATTATTAGGAGGGAACTGTTCCTGGAGGACCTCATGCTTGATAAAGTAGAGGATCATGGAGACAGAGGAAGACCCTCAACAAGGTGGAATGACACAGTGGGTATAACAATGGGCTCAAGTACAAAAACACTTGTGAGAATGGTACAGAACCAAGCTGTGTTTTGTTGTTCTACGTAGGGTCACCAGGAGTTGGAAGCAACTAGATAGCACCTAAAATAACATATTACATATATTGTTTTGCTTTTTGAGGTGACTTGGCAAACTTTATTGTGTTGTGTGCTTTTCATTATTATTATTTTTCACATATTATATTTTTAATAAGGCATTGAAAATACTTCCTTAAGCCTTCAGTGGGGACCTCCATAAAGTATTTGTATTTTTATTTAGGAGAAAGTTTTCTTCAAAAGCACCTGGCAATGATCTATTCATCTATAGATATTCTACATCTCTCTTTATCCTGCAGAGTAGGTGGGGAACTCAAACTGATGAACTTTCTCTCATTGAGCACCCAAGCAACTAGGGTTAGAGTTCCTGAAAACTGCCAGTCTCACTTGCGTGTGGCCCAGCAGTGAACGGTGTGTCATAAATTACAGGCTTGGTTCATCTTTGTGTATTGATGAAATAAATGTATTTTAATCAATAAATGATGCATTCTCAGTAGTTAAAGTAACAAAATATTAGTCACCAGAGGTTCACTTTTTCAGAAGGCCAATTCTGACAATTATCCTACTTATTAATGTTAAAGATGTCAAGAACTTGTTGTTGTTGTTAGGTGCCATCTAATGAGTTCTGACTCATAGCAACCCTATATACAACAGAACAGAACACTGCCCATTCTTGCCCCATGTCCACGATATCTTTATGCTAAAGCCCGTTGCTGTGGCCACTGCGTCAATCCATCTCTTCAAGGGTCTTCCTCTTTTTTTGCTGGCCCTCCACTCTACCAAGCATGGTGTCCTTCTCCAGGGACTGATCCTTCCTGACAACACGTCCAAAGTATGTAAGACACATTCTTGCCACCTTTGCTTCCAAAGAACACTCTGATTGTACTTCTTCCGGAAGAGATCTGTTTGTTCTTTTGATGGTCCATGATCCATTCAACATTCTTCTTCAACAGCACAATTCAAAGGCAACAATTCTGCTTCTGTCTTCTTTGTTCATTGTCCAGCTTTTGCATGTATGTGATGTGATTGACAATACCATGTCTTGGGTCGGGCTCACTTTAGTCTTCAAGGTGACATCTTCACTTTTCAAGACTTTAAAGAGATTCTTTGCAGCAGATTTTCCCACTGCAATGCATCTTCTGATTTCTTGACTGCTGATTCCAAGAGTATTGAATGTAGACCCAAGTAAAGTGAAATCCTTCTCACAGCCTCAGTCCTTTCTCTGTTTAGGATGATGTTGCTTACTGATCGTGAGGATTTCTGTTTTGTTGATGCCGAGGTGCAATCGATACTGAAGGCTGTGGTTCTTGATCTTCATCAGTAAGTGTTTCAAACCTTCTTCACTTCCAGGAAGTAAGGTGACATCATCTACATAACACAGGTTTTTAATGAGTCATCCTCCAATCCTGACGCCTCATTCTTCTTCATATAATTCAGCTTCTCAGATTATCTGTTCAGTATACAGATTGAAAAGGTATGGTGAAAAGTTACAACCCCTTATGCACACCTCTCCTGACTTTAAACCATGCAGTGCCCCCTTGTTCTGTTCACATGACTGCCTCTTGATCCATACACAGATTCCTCAAAAGCACAATTAAGTGTTCTGGAATACCCATTTTGCACAATGTTAGCCATACTTTGTTATGATTCACACAGTCGAATGCCTTTGCATAGTCAATGAAACACAGGTAAATATCTTTCTGGTATTCTTTGCTTTCAGCCAAGGTCCATCTGACATCACCAATGATACCCCTGCTTCCACCTTCTTTTCTGAATCCAGCTTGAATTTCTGGTAGTTCCTTGTCAATATATCGTTGCAGTCAAGAACTTAAGTTTCAAAAATGTAAATTAGAAAGAGGACGTCTTTTTTATGTAGTTTGAAAATATATACCAGATACATCTGTATCTGTAAATAATTTATCAAAAAAACCCAAAAAAACAGTCCCTTATTGTTATGGAGTCATTCCAACTCATGGAGATCCTGCATGTGCAGAATAGAACCACTGTATAGGTATTCAAGGCTGTGGAAGATTGTCAGGCCTTACTTTCCAGGTTGGTTCAATTGCCAACCTTCCAGTTAATAGTCAAGGGCTTAACCTACAGATATCTACAAATAGTGCAATTGAGGAAAAAGAAAATGATACATTGTAGTAATGGATCATGAATGTAGCCCCCAAATCTATGGTTAAGTAGATGGGTTTAAGAAAAAGAAGAGAAACACAGGTGATCAAAATTGGTGTTTTAGGAAAGTTCTGGATTTTAAAATTCAACTTGATTATAAATGGATATTGTGATACTAGAGCTTTTGAAAGAAGATAGAACAGAAAATACTCTTTAAACTGTAGATCATACCAGTGAAGGCAAACTCCCTGAATATATAATGTGCACAAAGCATCAGTCATGAGTCCACAGATATCTGGATTGAGTTTCCAAAACATGAGAGTTTCAAAACTCAGGGCTTTTTGTTTCTGGATTAGTGAGAGGAACCACTACAGTTTTTAATTCTAGCAGTGGATAAAGACTAGCACTTTGAGTGTATCTTTCATCAAATTCGAACAGGTAATCTCTTTTTGATAGCTTGGTAGACAAACAAGTCCACCTATTTAGATACAGCAAATTTTGAATAACAACTCTGAAATACATCAGCCTCATTTTGTTAGTATCTGAAATATCTTTAAAAAAAAAAACTCTCATTTTCTGTCACTTATATATGCTCACAAATGGCTCTCCACCACAATTCCCCTCCTTTAAACAGAATTGGAGGCACATGCAAACTTCTTCATAACTTTCACTCAAAGCCAGAACTTACAAATGCTTGTTTCTTGTGCTCTGCTTCGTAATCCTTTGCTCATTTTGTACAATTGTCAGAAGCGTCTGTCGCCAATGTGCAGGGAGGTAGCCCTGGAAGGTGTCTTAATAAAAGATGTCAATGTCCTACTTCCAATCGTGACACCGCTTTTCAATGCATAAACGTCTCATCACACTAAAACGTTCATTATGCCATTCAGAAGTAGAGGTCTAGTGTGACAGTTTGCTGTAAAGCGCCTCTGTGATTATAAAGAGAAAATCAGTCACTTATTCTGCTAGGATTGTTCATAAGACTGACAGACATGCTCAGTATGGAGCGGAGAGCTTGCACCTGGTCAGGAAACTGCAAGATGGGACAACAGTGCCTCTGTTGCTAATAATTACGCCTGGGGTTTAATCACCAACTTCATGCCTGACAAAATGGAAGACTGGGGAAATGATGAAGCAATAGGTATTTAAATCATGGAACATTTTTCGTTCAATTAGTATGGTGATGAGGCACTCCATTTGTTAAGGATTCTAGCTGATGCCGACAGTAGTTTAAATTAAGGTTAGTTGAAATGACGGCAGCAGAGTTTGAGTAGTGACACACTACAATGAATATGTCAGTTTTCTGGGTCTGGAGATAGACTTTTGATGGCTTGAATCACAGCTCAGAAAGCTGAGATTGAAAAAGAGAAAGCAATTTACTGCCTAACTCATGTTCATAATAGTTTCTCTTCCTTTTGGCAAAAGCAGATAGTGGGGTTGGAAAAAGACAGAAAGACTAGAGGAAGGAAATGGATGACTCTCCACTGTAAATTATTTGCATATTATTAATCAAAATAAGCGGATGGATAGTCTGAGTCTGTTACTTAGAATACTGGGTTCACCCACACTAGTCTGTGCATCAATTTTGCAGAGAATGTAGCTGGGAGCAATAATATCACTGCTCTGACCTTGAAGAGGTCCAATCTCCAAAACCATTATGTGACAAATTTCATTTGCTTGCATCTATCTCCAGGACACTGACACTGCCCCTCCCCCCTTTATTGATTTATTATTATTGTGCTTTCAGTGACAGTTTACAGTTCAAGTTATTTCCTACACATTTACACACTCTTTGTTGTGTGACCCTAGTTGCTATCCCTGTAATGTGACAGCAGAGTTGCTCTTTCCACTTCATGTTTCCAACATCCATTCAACCAGCTCCTGTCTCTTTTCGGGAAGGTTGACTCTTGATGGCAATCTTTTAGCTACAATTGCTTGTGAAACGCCCTTCCATGTTTTCCACCTTCACTCTTTTGCAGAAGCCCACCCCATGCCGGGGATCACTAATCTGCTTTGACTGCATAAACGTCATGTGAAATTTCCGCAAAGCAGTCTCGTGTTTTGATGCCCATCCTTTCATGAATATTAATGATGGAATAGGCTTTTCCCAACAACTCAGAAAAATACTTGAGAGACAGGTTCTATTATAAAGTCCGTATTAACAGAAGTTTGATTAATTGAATAATTGGGAACTCAGCTAGTCAATTATCATCCGAAAGGAAAAAAGCAAATAAAACGAAGACAAGAATGACTCTTACTGGGTACACATAAAAAGGCCCGATCCAAAGCTGGATTTCTACCTCCATTTGCCTGGTAATTACTATCCATGTGATACACTCTGTGACATTTCTGGGATAAAAATAAACAAATAAATAAGTTTAACTGTGCTTTAGTTGAAAGATTACAGTACAAACTTGTTTCTTATTCCAAAATTTATACATAAATTACTTGGCGACATTGGTTGAAGTTCCCACAGTATGTCCCTTTATACCAGATTCCCCACGTCCATTCATCCAGTTTTCCTGGCTCCTGCTGCCTCCTCATCTTTGCTGTCAGGCAGGTGTTGCCACTTGGTCTTGCATGCTTGATAGAACTGAGAAGCATGTTCCTCTTGTGCGTTATTGTTTGCTTTATGGGCCGGTCTAATTTCTGGTTGAAAGGTGGACTTTAAGAGTAACTTTAATTTTGAGTTAGTGGGGTGTCTGAAGACTGTAGTCTCAGGGGTTCCTCTTGGTCTCTGTCAGACCAGTAAGTCTCATCTTTTTTCGTGAATTTGAATTTTGTTCTGAATTTTTCTCCTGCTCTGTCCAGGACTCTCCATTGTGATCACTGTCAGAACAGTCTGTGGTGGTAGCTGGGCACCATCTAGTTCTTCTGGGCTCAGGGTGGGCTAATATTTTCTTTGCATCTTTGGTTTTCATCATTTTCCTTTCCTCCAGTTGAGACCAGTAGACATTTCTTAGATGGCTGGTAGCAAGCTTTTAAGACCCTAGACACTACTCACTAAAATAGGGTATGCAACATTTTCTCTATGAGCTACGTGATGCCAATTGACCTAGACCATGATCCCAGTCCTCTGTTGGGGGCAAAATTTTAACTCCAAGCTGTATTTTTCCTATTGTAGAATGCATTATGTATTCATTGGTATCTGCTCTGAGAATACGTAAGATTAATTTTTGACTTAGCCCAACTACTCTGTTGCTGTGTATTATATGTGTCTCTGGACTCACTCTTTTCATGGGCAGGAGTGTACAAAGAACCAGATTTCAAATAGATCAAGTTCTGCCATAACTAGCTGTGTGATCTTGTGCACACTCTTCTGGGCTTCAGTTTTTGTCACGACTAAAGTTTTAAAAGCAAATCAGTAAAATTCCTTCTCATGGCATGACTGTCTCTTTTTTTAAGTTAATGTCAATTGAGCTTATGATGGGCCAACCACTGTGCTGTGGTGCCTCAGAGGCATTCTTATTTGTTCCTCAAAACAGCCCTCCAAAGTAGGCACTATTATTCTCTTCTTTACATATGAAGACACTGAGAACTGAAGAGCTGAGGTGACGCCCAGACAAGCTTTGAATGTCATACCTCACCACTATGTCTGCCATGTATGTCACAGTAATGGCTCATAGAGGATATTCTTTCTTTCTCTTCCATTTTGTCTTTAGCTACAATATTATTTTATGAAAATATTATTTGCTCATATTTAAAAAATAACAAAAATAAACCAATTATCATCCCCTCAAAAGTATTAACGTTAGATGACATTAGTCCAGATATGTCTTTATACGCATAAACGCTTCGCTGTAGTTGAATAGGCACACAGCCAGAAAATAGAAAAAAAAAAAAGAAATTATTTCAGAATATATTAATTAAATTTTTAAAAATGTAATTCATTCCAGTTAATTGGCCTAATAACACATTTAGTGTCCATATTCTGCCTTCTAGTTTGAGGTAGAGTGTCAGGAGTCTTAAAAGACTATAAATAGCCAACCAAGTCAAAACAACTGGTCTCTGTTTGCTTGGAACAATAGGCAAAGAAGGCCTGTCAGAAATAGGAGGATGATATGGAACATGTGGCAAATTGCCTCCATGAACAATTGCTACCTTCGTCATGAGACCAGAGGAACTGGATGGTGTCAGGCTACCATTACTGAACAGTTTGATCAAGGATTCTATAGAAGAATTCTGATCAAAAGGAAGAAAATATAGGACAGAATTTTAAATTTTCCTAGAATCACAGGATTTGTAGAGCCAGAGACTGGATGAAACTAATACGCTTAAACCAAAATTATCTCCTGAAATCTTCTTGAAAACAGACAATAGCTTAGGTTAGCTAATAAAAGATGTCTGCCTTGAAAATTACACTCTTTTAAAAACTATCTATATGTGATCAGATTGACAATAGTAACTCAAAAAACTAGAAAGAAAACTTAGGGGGTAGTGAGTTTATGTTAATGGAGGAGGAAACAACTCAGAAAAGGAAAGAGAAAATGATTATACAACACAAAGACGAATGTAATGTTACTGAATTGCGCATGTAGAAACTGTTGAATAGGTGTACATTTTGCTGTGTACATTCTCAACAGCAACAGAATAATGAAATTTAAAAAATAAAACTGAAGGAACTATTGGTCTTCTCACAGATCTTCTGTAGGAGACATTATTTCCTCAAGAAGGTCTCTGATAAAAAAAAAAAAAAAGCGAAGCACCCATTGCCGTGGAGATGACCACCAACTCGTAACAACCCTGAAAACCCGAATCCATTTCTGTCAAGTTGATTCTGACTCACAGCAACCCTACAGAATAGAGTAGAAATGCCTCCACACAGGGTTTCCAAGGAGCACCTGGTGGACTCACACTGCCAACTGTTTGGTTAGCAGCTGTAGCTCTTAACCACTATGTCACCAGGGTTTCCTAGTGACCTTATAGGGCTGCCAAGAGAATATAATATTATGCAAAAAAACTTAGAAAAGAGAGTCTTACCTATATTAGTTAACAATATATTACAACTTTGGACAGTAATTGACTAACTCCTTGTTATGAAAACTATGAAATAACACTTATTCTCACCTTCTGATTTTTATTAGTTACATATTTTTCAACTCCATCAATTTTTTTTTAAATCTAGAAATGTCCTAATTACATGACCATGTTTGAGATACAGTTTTCCTGGATATTTAATTCTTCATTGGCAATTTATTTCCTTCAAAGCTTTCTATATTTTATCCCATTGCCTTTTTGTCTGTATGGTTTCTGCTGAGTAGTTTGAGCTTAGTCTTACTGACTCTCCTTTGCAGATGATTTTTTGTTTACCCCTAGCCACTTTTAAAACAGTCTCCCTATCTTTAGTTTGTCAAGTCTGATTATAATATGCCTTAGTGTCTTTCTTAATGTTTTTAACATTTATGTCATTTCCAGATTTGTAGTTTTGGCTCTAAGTTTAAATGAATTTATTGTTCACCTGTCTTTTCAACACATCTTGTTTCCATTCCTGAGTACTTCCATTTACTTCATGTTTTGGTTGGCTGGAGTTTGTCACCAAGCAGTTTTATCAAGAAGGACTACATGAATGTTAAATTCTCTATACCCCTGCACTTAAGAATATTTGCTTAACGTCTTCATATGCATAAAAACACTTTGGGAAGGATTTAATATTCTAGGGTCACAATTTTTTCCTCCAGAATTTTGTAGACATTGCTATGTTATTTCTTGATATGATGTTTGTGGGGAAACCTGAGGCCAACATGATTTTTCCTCCTAGTGTGTTACATGTTTTTTATTTTGTTTATCCAGGCTCAATGTTTATAAAATTCTTCTTTTATCCTTTAACTGTAATAATGCAACACAATATGCCTCTGTGTTAAATATTTTCTATCAATTTTTCCTGGGAAGAAAAAGAAATTATTGATTCTGTAGATTCAGTTCTTTGCCTGCTTCGGGGGATTCCTTTCTTTCCTTTTCTTTTCTTCGTTTTTTTGTATCAGGCAAGTTCAATCAAGTTTCTCTTCCACTTGCTAGATTTTTTCCCTTATTATTCTTACGTAGAATATTTTTTATAGTCTCTCTTGTAGTGGTCTTTTTCTCTGGCCTTCTTTGTAACTGAAAATTTCAAGTCTTTCCTCCATGTGTGGTATTTTATTTACATTCATGTCTAATCAACATCTTGATGCCCCTAAATTGGTATTCACCTTTTGTAAAGAAAAGATTAACAGAAAGCCTGCAGTCCATTCACTCTCTCTCCTGGGGTTTCCCAGGAAAAAAGAATGACTTCAGTCAAATCCTCTGTGTAGGAATAACCCAGTTTTCTGATGAACACACTAATGATAATTTATTCACACAAAGATAACAGAAACTCCTTATATATAAAATGCTTTTAATTATGATACGGTCTGTCGAGATTGCTTATTTTAAATAATCCTGAGATGTATGGACTTAGGGAGTATGACTGGATGGAGAAGGTCACATAAATTGACTTTAATTGTGACTTTAAAGTGAAGATGTTCCATTAATTGTAGTCAGTAAATTGTAGTGAGTAATTAGTGTTATAACAACATATGAATTGCTTAAAACTTTCGTGTTAAATTCCAACCAAAAAACATCCTAAAGTAACATAAGAAGGACATTTTCTGAGCTACATTTAACAGAATGATCTCTAGAGACAATCCTGACTCCAAAACTTAATCACATAATCTAGTAGCGCACAGGAAAGTCAACATAAGCAATTTCTCATGCCACACTGACAGGGAAGGATGAAAGATAGAAGACTACAGTGGAAGAAATGAGGTGTCCATAGATCAAATCCTTCCCTTGAAGTCACTTTTTGAATCAAAACAAATGAATTAGCAGCCATGCATTGAACTCTGCGCACGTGGGGTGTCCGTGAGTCAAAATCAAGTTGACAGCAACTGACAGCAACAGCAACAGCAGCATTGAGCACAGTCTGTGGAAATAAAAATGTCTATGACACAGTTGTTCCTTCAAGGCCTTGAAAGCTTAGCCAATATTATGCCTTTCCTTGCTCACTCACCCTGAGGTGGCCATGAGGGAGAGTGGACCTCCACAACTAAGAAGCCAACACCTCCTGAAGGCACTTCAATAAGCACCATGACTTCGATCTTCAGATGAAACAAGTTCAGTCAGAGAAGCCAGTTATCCTGAGCCACACAACTGAAACAAGGACACGGTGGGACTCAAATGTAGATCTGTCAGATAGTCTACCAGCACATTACCTTACGTGACAGGACAAAAACACAGAGATGAGAGAACAGAACACATCTTTAGTAATGCCTCATGTCTCTCAGCAAACTGTATCGTCAGTTAACAGCAAGGCCCTGAACACAGCCTGGCCATCGTTTAGCACACACGCTCTTCCTCCCACAGCACTGCAGTGGCTTCTTAATTTCTTCATACTTCTACTCCCACTGGATTTCCATTCATCTTCCATGCTGCCTACTATCTTCCTAAGCACAAATCTAGTCTGGTTACTTCCTTACTTTGAGTCCCATAGACTATTGTCCAATTTGCTTTGCCTATCACACAGTGTCTTTTCCAGTCCCGTCCCCAAATTTGTCTCTTGCTTTTTGTCCAACTATTCTTCAGCATGTGGGGCCAGATTATTCACCATCTTCTGCAGGGGGTTGCCTTGTTCAGCCCTCCACATCTCTGTATGCACGGCTACCTTTTCCCAGCTTTCCCTTCTCTCCCCAGAGGATATCTAAACATCCTTCAAAGGTATTACAGCTACATCTCCTCTGCAACCTCAGCATCTCACTCTCCCAAGAAGTATTACACACTCTTCTGTGCCCATAACACATGGCACATTGCTCAACTATTATATATAAATTTTATATATCTCTCCACATCTCAGGGTCATCTTTCCTTCAATCTTACCCTTATCTCTAGTGCCATGTACAATTCTTGACACACTCTACCAACTGCCATCAAGTCAATGCTGACTCACGGTGACTGCGTGTGTATCCAGGTAGACTGTGTTCCACAGTGTTTTCAGTGGCTGGTTTTTCAGAAGTAGATCATCAGGCCTTTCTTCCAAGGAGATTCTGGGTGGACTCAAAACACCAACCTTTCAGTTAGCAGTATAGCTCTTGCCTTTTAGTGCTACTAGGAAACTCTAAAAACATACTTAAAAAAAAAAAACAGAAAACCCACTGCAACTGAGTAGGGTCCAACTCATAGTGACCTGACCCTAGAAGTCAGGGTGGAACTGCCCCATACAGTTTCCAAGGAGTGCCTGGAGGATTTGAACTGCTGACCTTTTGGTTAGCAGACGTAGCACTTAACCCACTATGCCAACAGAATTTCCTGTCAAACTCTAGGCACTCCATAAACGCATACTGTGTACAAAAGTGGGTTTTTTTCCCCCACTTATTTCTCTGGATTGTATGAATACAGTGTCTTCAAATCCTAATGTTTACCTTCTACTTACAGTAGAAAGCATGGTGTGTTCAAGTTTTTAATTATAATCTGTCTCAAAAAAACTTCCACTTCTTCAGATGTTTCATGTCCCAAGGCCACTTTCTACAGCACATATCTAACATGCCATTTGTAAAGCTGGACTAAATGGATTCGAACCCTTTGATTTTCCGGCATGAGTTCTACCATGTGGTGCAGACTTCCTGCTTCTCCTCATTTGTTGCTCTGACAGGTCCAGCGGGGAGCAGCCTCATGCCTGTGGGCTTACTATAAGCCTCCCTCCTTGTCTTGAACACTATGCCTGTCTGATGAGTGCACAGCAGTGACATTAAGGGACTTCAGGGCTTTGGGTGCCTTCTACCTCTCCCTTGCTCTGAATTGTATCTTGTACATTCGAAAGATCTGAACACATTCTGAGGTTCAATAATGAGGTGTGTCACACACCATGCCATCATATTGCCTATTTCGAAAGGGATCCTACTGTCTCTACACTGCATAGATGACAGTTTTGTCACACTACCAGCCTCGGGTACATATAGGGATGACCAGATAAGCATTTAATGAAATGAACTCCGAAATGCCCCCAGTAATGTTGTGCAGCTCCTCTGTCAGGTGCAGCAAGGCTGACAGAGAACACCTCCTACCTAAAAGGCTAAATTACCCTGCAGTTGTGACAGTTACAAAGAGCAGGGCAGGGAACAACTAAGAGAAATGCCTAGAGTGTAGATTTCCATGCTCTCCACCCTGTGGAAGAGGTCTGGCATGGTGTACAGACTATAAATACTTAAGGAGCCCTGGTGGGACACTGGTTAAATACTTGGCTGCTAACTTAAAGGTTTATGGTTCAGACCCAACCAGCTGCTCCATAGGAGAGAGACCTGGCAATCTATTTGCTCTCAAAAATATTTCAGGCTAGGTAAGTATGCTGAATAGGTGTGGGAGGATATATGGGGAGTACACTTGTATACACATATAGTTTAGCTGTGTATATTTCTACACACATATTTGTGTGTGCTGCATGTATAGTCATACATATAATACAGCACACATGGCACACAGACTTGGAAATAGCCTAGACATATCATACCTCATGGGACTGAGTTACTGATCTTGAAGGCTAACGTCAGCAGTTTGAATCCAACAGCCTATTCTTGGAAATCTTATGGGGCAGTTAGTTCTACCCTGTCCCATAAGTATGCCATAAGTCAGCACTGACCTGAATGACAATGAGTTTGGTTTTGGTTTTTTTCCAGCCATGATGAGAATTTCAGGGATCTGCAGAGAGTCCCCCTTGAGTGTGGAGCAGTGCTTGCATGTGAGGAAACCATCTGCTAGGAAGTGAATTCTGTACCCCCCAAACTGTGTGTCAGCTTAGCTAGGCCATGATTCCAAGTATTTATGATCTTGTTATCTGATATGATTTTTTACTATGTGTTATAAATTCTACCTCTATGATGTTAATAAGGCAGGATTAGAAGTGGTTATATTAATGAGTTAGGATTTGATCTATAGGATTAGATTGTATTTTAAGTCTCTCTCTTTTGAGCTATAAAAAGAAAGAATGGAACAGAGAGACACGGGACCTCGTAATACCAAGAAAGCACCACCGGAACAAGAGGACATCATTTGAACTCGGGGCCCCTGGGTCTGAGAAGTTCCTGTATCAGGAGAAGACTGATGACAAGGACCTTCCTCCAGAACTGACAAAGAGAGAAAGACTTCCCCTGGAGCTGACACCTTGAGACTATGAGAAAATAAACTTCTGTTTGTTGAAGCCATCTACGTGTGGCATTTCTGTTACAGCAGCATGAGATAACCAAGACACCATCTAAAAGTGGGGAGGAGGAAATATCCCAAAAGATTAAAGATAATAATACCCAGGGTTCATACTAGGCCGCAAGTATTATTGTCTGTTTCTACCAACCACCCGGAAAAGCTCAGAATTCCCAGGGCACAAGGTCGAGTATTCAAATGGGTCATGTCTCATTAAACCAACTGCCATTCAGTGCTTCCAGCTCTTAGCAACTCTATAGGACAGAGTAGAATTACTCCATAGGGTTTCCAAGCAGTGACTGGTAGATTCAAATTATCAACATTTCGGTTAGCAGCCAAGCTCTTAACCATTACACCATGAGGACCTTACCCATGCTTACTTAAAAAAACCTAACCCATTGTTGTTAAGTCCATTCCAACTCATAAAGACCCTATAGGACAGAGTAGAACTGCACCATAGAGTTTCCAAGGAGATCCTGATGGCCCCAAAGTGCTGACCTTTCAGTTAGCAGATGTAGCACTTAACCACTGAGTCACCAGTATTTTCATGCCTCATTAAAAAACAAAACTCACTGCTATTGAGTCAATTCTGACTCATAATGACACTATGAACAGAGTAGAACTGCCCATAGGGTTTCCAGGGAGCACCTGGAGGATTTGAGCTGCCGACCTTCTGGTTAGCAGCCATAGCACTTAATCACTATACCACCAGGATTTCCCAATTAGTGAGGCAAAATTAGTCCTAGACTAGATGCTATCTCATCTACCTAAATATCTTAAAAACAAGTCTCAAAAGGTTAAAATGGTTTCCAAATAACTGCCTCCCAAAACAGAGGTGAAGAATATTTGTTACTGTTGTTAGTTCCCTTTGAGGTGATTCTGACTCCTGACGATCCCACATGTACAGAGTAGAACTGCTCCATGGAGTTTTCAAGGTTGTGAAGCAGGTCGTCAGGCCATCTTCCATGGTGCCTCTAGGCAGGTTTGAAGTCCTAACCCTTCAGCTACTGGTTGAGGACCTAACCATTTGTGTCACTCAGGGATTCCCAGGAACATTTATATTGTTGTTGTTGTGCACTGTGGAGGCAGTTCCAACTTATAGCAAGCCTATATACATCAATCACCCAGCAAAGCAAAATTCACAACATCTGGCATTCAATAAAAAATTGCCAGACATGTAAAGAAGCAGAAAAATATGACTTATAAAGAGAAGAAAAGTCAATCAAAATAGATCCAGAATGACATAAATGTTGGAATTAGAAAAACAAGGAGAGCAAAATAATTTTTTATTACTGTCTTAAATATGTTTAAATATTAAGAAGAAATGTAGAAAATATAGCAAAGATTAAATAGAACCTCTACAGATGAAAATGCTCCTGGAAGTGCGGTCAAGAAATCAAATGACTCATAACGTTGGACAAATCTGAAACAAAAGACTTCTTTAAACTGTTAAAAAGAAGTATGTCACCCTGAAAACTAAGGTGCACCTGACCTAAGCTGTGGTGTTTCCAATCACCTCATATGCATGCAGAAGCTGGACAATGAACGAGGGAGACCTAGGAAGAACTGGTGTATTTGAATTATGGTATTGACAAGGAATATTGATATGCCATAGACTGCCAAAAGAACAAACAAATCTGTCTTGGAAGAAGTACAGCTAGAAAGTTCCATAGAAACAAAGATGGTAAGACAGAATCTCACATAATTTGGACATGTTATCAGGAGGGGCCCGTCCCTGGAGAAGGGCATCATGCTTGTTAAAGCAGAGAATCAGCAAGAATGGAATACCCTCAATAAGATGCATTAACATGGTGTTTGCAACAGCGTGCTCAAGAAAAATGATGGCGACGGTAGCGCTGGCCCAGGTTGTGTCTGACTGTGTTGTACCCAGGGTCTCTATAAGTTGGAGCCGTCTCGAAGACACCTAACAAAGACACATGAAAACTATAATACATGAGATAATGTACTAGATAAGATTAACAGCATATCAAACATTGCAGAAGAAAAAAATAGTGAACATAAGGCACCACAATATAAACAATCTCAATCAAACAAATTTAAAAGAGAGAGATTTTTTTTTTTAAGAAATTAAAATAGCACTAGCGATCTGAGGGACAATTTCAAGAAGGCTGATGTGTGACTGAAGTCCTCCAAGGTTGGAAATTGTACAGATTTCAAATATTCGTTCTTCTGGATAGCTACAATTCTCTCTCTAGTCCCTTTTGTTTTCTTCCAATGGTGTGGAAGCTATAGACTGCATTTCTATTACTTTTGGTAGTTATTTTTAAGATAGATATTAAGCTATGTATTTTCTAACAAAGTGCCATGAGACTAATTACTTTTGTGTGGCTTCTTTCTAGCCGTGGTCTGATAACTCCCACACAGGTGAGCAGGTCCGTATAATAAGGTAGTTGAAGCTCACCAAGGGAAGGTCAGTTGTGCCCTAAAAGAGAGTCAGTTTGAGAGCAGACGGCAGCCCACCACCTCCAGGGAAGGAGACATCAACAGCAGAGACCAAGCAGCAGAGACCAAGCATGGTGGGCTCCCTGGCCTAGGAAGACAGAAAGCTGACTTCCCGGAGAAGGCTAGGGCTGGGAGAAGTTGTGCCTGAGAGCATGGCTGGGAAAAGGCTGTCCTGATGACAGAGCTATATCCTGAGTGCTCCTGAGCCTCAATTGTAGCTATTACTTCCCTTGAAATAAACCCCCTAATTGTAAGTGTGGTTTGTGAGTTTTGTGTAGTCATTCCAATGAATTACCAAACAGCAGGGAAGTAGAAAGTGCTGTCGGAGAGACAGTTGGTGACCAAATTCGTGAAGATGGCAGAGAGGGGAGGCTTATCAGGCCTCCATCTCATGGGAGGCAGCCTTACCCTGTTAATCTTGGTTCCCTTTCTCCTTTGGAGGGTTGGAGGCCGTCAGACACGCTGCCCCAGAGCTGTTTTTACAAAGGTGCAAGTAAATTCAATATTCTCATCCTTCTAAACAAGGCAGTGATCTTCAAGGGCATTAATCCGTTGAATTCTACTCTTTCATCCTCCTATTTGCTGTCTAAATTTTATTTCCAAGTCTGCTTCAAACAAACAAAAATGTTATTCTTATATTGTCAGCAGTTAATTTGATTTCCAGCATAGCTTCGTGTAGGACTTTGTGCGTTGCAGTTCCACGTGTCCCATTTATTTGTTCTGGGTTTTCTTTTTTCCCTTGATGAAGTACATCCTCTCAACAGGAATTTGTGGGTGGTTGTATTTTTAGAAAAACAAAACAAAACGATGTGAGGCCTCTCAATCTGTCTCTTATTTCACATGATGTCTCTCTAATGTTTCTTTATTTCTCTATGCTTCTTTCTAGGTGAATTTCTCAAAACTATTTTCAAATACAGTAATTAACTTTGAGTGTTTCTAGTCTTGAGTCTATCCAATCTTTTTAGTTTCAATCTCTATTATAGTTTTAATTCTAGGTTTCTTCATTTCTTCTTTTATACCCATATGTCCTTAATTTATTATTGCCAGTTTTTATTTTGCAAAAACTTGTGGTTATTATCCCTTTATCCTTGAATATCTTAAACATACATCTTTTAAAGTCATTTTGAGATGGTTTGCTTTCATTTTTTCACAAAAGTTAATTCTTCTTTCAGTTCTTTATCAGCTAGCTTTACTAGAGTTGACTTTCTGCAAATGCTTTGTTATTTTCGTTGAGAGAGTAGCACATTAGTCCTGCTCACCATTAACTTCACCCTTCTGGTGGTTTTGCTGCCCTTGCCCAGCAGCTGGGATCCTCTGCTCTGGTACAGGTCTACATGTCAGCTTCCATTTGCAAGGTCACGGATTTAGCCCTTTGTCTTAGTCATCTGGTACAGCTCTAACAGAGATACCACCAGCGGACAGCTTTAGCAAAGAAAAGTTTAGTCTTACAAAGTCCAGTAGGCTACAAGTCCAAATTCAGGGTGTCAGCTGCAGGGGTAGGCTTTCTCTGTCAGCTCTGGAGGAAGGTCTTTGTGTTGCATCAGTCTTTCTTTGGTCTGAGAGCATCTCAGCACAGGAACCTGAAGTCCAAAGGACACACTCTGCTCTCAGTGCTGCTTTCTTGGTGGTGAGAGGTCTGCCAACTCTCTGCTTGCTTCCCTTTCCCTTTATCTCTCATAGGATAAAAGTGGTGCAAGCCACACTCCAGTGAAACTGCCTTAGAAAGGATGTTGCAGTCCTACCTTAATCCTGTTTTAACACAACCCTATCTGTTAACCACAAGAAGAGATTAGGATTTACAGCATAGGAAAATCACAAAATAGAGGGTGATCACACACTACTGGCAATCATGGTCCATTTAAACCACTACACACATTTTTTGAGGGACACCCTTGAACAGTAGATATCCTGGCGTAGATCCTATCTCCACTGCATTCTCTGCTTCCTGCAGCTACTACAGGTATATAGGCTTACTTACAACTCTTAAAGAAACAACAACAAAATAAAAAAACCCACTTCATAAACATAATTTTCAGCATTAAATTAGATATGTCAATGGTCATAGTTTCTTTTCAGCCTCTTTTCATGAGTGTGAAACCCCACTTCTTTCCCCCGTGTCACCCCACAGGACTGACTTCCCTCTCTCTGCACATGGGTGCTCTTGGCTGTCTATCCAACAGGAACCCCAGTTCTGGCCATTTTTTGATTCAGAATCCATCAGGCTTGTAACTTCAACCCTCAGTTATGGTGGAATTCTTCCAATTTATTTTTTATCTACCTAGATGTTAAGCTTGTTCTCAGTGTGGGTCATCTTTTGAATGTGTGTATGTGTGTTGAAATTTATCACTGTTATGGAGCAATTTAAAGCATCATCTCATACCACCACCTGGACAAGAAAGGTAGAGCAGTATTTCTCCATCTTTTTAGGCTCTGTTCTGTTTTTGATCTTTGTAAAAATCTTATGTATACTATATTTGTATGTAAATCTGTTTATACTACTGAAATATCAAAATACTCTAAGTAAAACTTAATGATTGTCTTAACAGGTAGGTGGAAGTCTTTTCACAGATTTTTTTTTTTTAAATACGTGCCACTACTATCACCTCTTTCCCTTTCCTGCATCAACCACTCTCTAGAATGGAAAGTACAATTCTAATAAGATTAACTTCAGGAGGTTTAGAAATATCAACAACAGGAAAATTGTGGCTAGAGGCAGACAGGGCTGCCTCGGAGAATCAACCTGACCTGCCTTCTCAGGCCAGACCAAAAATCAAACCCATTGCCACTGAGTCGATTCCGACTCACAGCAACCCTATGGGACAGGGTAGATCTGCCCCACAGAGTTTCTAAGGAGCACCAGGTGGATTTGAACTGCCTACTCTTTGGTTAAAGGCTGTAACACCTAACTGCTAGTACCCTAATTCCGGGCAAGGCAGTTGAAGATCTCCACGATCTATAACCAACAAGCTGCCCCCTACCCGGGTCAGTTTTCTCTCAAATTCTGACCATAGGAATAAACATTGCTTTGGGTGAAAAGATCTGTTTTACTTTACAAACAGGTTTCTGACAACACAGAATTCAAAAGAAAAGGACATCCAAACCCAGTAGTTAAAGATATAAAGAATAAGAACAGGCAGCTCTCTCCTAACAGAAAACACAGTTTGGCCAAACATACTTACATGTCATCCTAGTCATCTACTGCTGCTGGAACAGAAATGTCACAAGTAGATGACTTTAACAAAAAGAAATTTATTCTCTAATAGTCTGGTAGGCTACAAGTCCAAACTGAGGGAGTCTGATCTGGGGGAAGGCTTTCTCTCTCAGTGAGCGCTGGAGGAAGGTCCTTCTCATCAATCTTCCCCTGGCTGGGGAGCTTCTCAGGTCCAGGGATCACAGATCCAAGGACACACTCTGCTCCCAGTGCTGCTTTCTTGGTGGTATGAGATCCCCACTCTCTGATAGCTCCACTTTTCTTTCCTCTCTTACTAAGATAAAAGGTGGTACAGGCCACATCCCAGGGAAACTCCCTTTACAATGGATCAGAAATGCGATCTGAGACTGTTACTCTTTAACATTATCCAATCTTGCCTCGTTAACCACAATCAGAGATCAGGGTTTACAACACACAGAAGATTTACAATCCTAAAATGGAAGACAACCACACAATACTGGGAATCACGGCCTCACCAAGTTGACACATATTTTTGAGAGACACAATTCAATCCATGACACGTGTTTGTCTCTTTAACATAGGCATCTTTAACATAGGCATCTTTGTCTCTTTAACACAGTAGGCATCTTGGCTGGAGATTTCTGTGGAAACTTGCTAGAGCTGCTGATATGAGCTGTAAGAAATGATTACTGTGTAATGTGATTGGGTTAAAGGCAATCCCTTGCCCTATAGGCCCCTATGGCTGTTGTGGGGTGTGGAAGAGAAATAGGTAGCTCTTCTGGCTCAGAGGAAGCTAAGGACAGAAAGGAGCAGAAGCCAGGAGACTGCTGAGGTGCTGACCAGCAAGGCAAGATGACGTCTGGCTAAGATGGGGTAAGAGTATGAGGCAATGGCGGGACTTGAAAGAGGTGCCACTGGCCCTCTCTGGGAGGGCCCTCGGGGATAGAGGGGGCTGGAGTATAACTGAATATGTGCTCAGAAAATCATGTGAGACAAAGACCACACTAGCAGAGCCCATCAGTAGCCAACAAAAGTAACCACACTGGTAAAAATATCAGGACCGATGACTGTTGTCAACCGATGCAAGTTGTACAAGACAGCACCCCTTCTTTCTTCGATCCCTCCCTTCCCGTCCAGCCCTCCTGGGGATTCTAAGCCAGAAGAAAGAGATGTGACGTGAGAAAAGAAAACATATCCACTCTACACTACTGGTGATGGCATAGTCGACTTTTCATTTTATAATCTTATACAAAACGTCAGTGTGTGTGAGTGTACGTTCCTGGACATGTTCACAGGTGTGTACAGGTGTGCCAGCCAAGCCAATATATATATATAAATATAGGTGCACGTGTATGTATACAAGAGCACTGGGTGGTACTGATGGTTAAAGCACTTGGCTGCTAACTGGAAAGTTGGAAGTCTGAGTCTCCCCAGAGGCACCTTGATAGAAAGACCTGATGAGCTATTTCTGAAAAGTCAGCCACTGAAAACAGCAGGAAGCACAGTTCCACTGTGATACACATGAGGTTGCCCTGAGTCAGAATGAACTCCACAGCAACTAGTATTTTCTTCACCTATACATACTGAAATTGACTCAACAGCAACTAACAGGAACAGTGTACACATATGTATCCAGTTGTACCGATGCGTAAATATAACTTACTATGAACATGGATTACTTACATAAGTTAAAGGAAAGAGATGTTTATGTTAGGAAAGCAGAAAGAAACAGTAAAAGCACACTCATAGCTTTATATTTAAGCCACATGACAGTTTTTAAAAACCACTGCTGTCAACTCATAGGGACACTATAGGATAGAGTAGAACTGCCACAGGGTTTCCAAGGTGATTGTCTTTAAGTAAGTGGGCCAGCAGTTTTGCTGTGAGTTGGAATCACTGGATAGAGAAGGGTTTGGTTTTGTTAGTCTCCTGGTAGATGGGGATCAGCTGAAAATAAGTTGGTGGATTTCAGTGAATGGCTAGAAATGCTCAGGGTTTCTGAGTCCCCTTTCAATATGTCGAGAAAGTTATACCTGCCACTTCTGCTAACAAGTGTAAGGAAGGCCAGCCCTCCTTCAGACAAATGGAGAGGGCAGAATGCCCCATGTGTGGAATCCCAGCAGACCTTCTCCCAGCAATGTTTTCAGAATTTTACCCCTATGAAAATGAACGCATTCAAAACTACTGTTGTACTGATCTGCTGGTATAGTGATTAAGTGCTGTGTCTACTAACCAAAAGGTCAGCAGTTCAAAACCACCACGTGCTCCTTGGCAGCTCCATGAAACAGTTCTGCTCTGTCCTACTGGGTCACTGTGAGTTGGATTTGACTCTACAGCAGTGGGTTTTGATCAACTGGAAGGTGTTTTAAAGATCATTTTTATAATGTTTTTAATATAAAGGAATATGTTCTATTGTGGAAAATACAGAAAACAGATAATTAAAAGAATGAAGATAACAATCCCTCTTGGTTTCAGTACTCAGTGATACTATTGTTCTATTTCCTTCCAGCCTTTTTTCTGTGCATGTATATTTTAAGTGTATATTTCATTTATGGACCAAAAATCAGTTGCCGTCAAGTTAACTCTGACTTCTGTTGATCCCATGTGTCAGAGTAGAACTGTAATCCCTAAGGTTTTCAGTGGCTGATGTTTTAGAAGCAGATCACCAGGCCTTTCTTCTGAGGTACCTTACAGAAACAGAATCTTTTCCCTCTTACTTACTAGATTCGTCAGCACCTATCTAGGAAATGATAAAACCTCTACAACCTTGCTACTCGAAATGACCAAAAGCATTGGCATCACTGGAACCAGAAGCCCTACTCAGACCCATTGGATCAGAATCTTCATTTTGACAAGATTTCCAAGTGATTTGTATGCTCCTTAGAGTCTGAGAAGTCTTGATCAACAATATCATTTTAGTTGTTGTTGTTGTTGCTCTAAGGTACCACTGAGTCAGTTCCGGCTCATGGTGACCTTGTATACAACAGAAGGAAACACCAACCAACGCTGTGCCATCGCACAATCATTGTTATGCTTGAGCCCACTGTTGCAGCCACTATGTCAATCATTTTTAGTAGTCAAATCATTTTTAGCAGTGAACATGTACGATTGCACCACAGAGGCTAGAGTTAGAGTTTTTCTACCTACATGTCCAAGAACCACTTATCAAAAATCCTTGTTAGATCTAGTCTGATTAACCTTAGGTGGAGATTGCATACTATCTAGTAAATTCTGACTCATGCCCACCCTATAGGACAGAGCAGAACAGCCTCCTAGAGTTACCTAGTCTGTAATCTTGACAGGAGCAGATTGCCAGGCCTTAACGTCAATCTTTGGGTTAGCAGCCAATCTCTTGACCACTGTGCTGCATGAGCATCTTACTGGGATTGCTTGTGTAGTACATACAATTCTCAACGGGGTAAGGTTATAGGAAAACCAAAGTCTAGGCCTCAGATTATACTAGAAAGGCGTCTCACAGATAAATGCTCTCAGAATGATTTTTTTAAAAAATGTTTACTATGTTATGGTAACAGATGCTTCCAAACAAAGGGAACAGGAAACTGGAGCCTTCTCTGACTACCATTCAGCAGGGCTGAATACATTCATTAAATTTGCCTGCAAACTCTGCTAAAGAGCCCAGCAGCAGCGACGAAAATTACATAGTGGCTACCAGGCACTTCAGTGGGTAATCAGCTGAAATTGAGCTGTTTTCCATATTCTTTGCTGATCATACAAATGAAATCTTTAAAGCAAATGGCTCCAAGTTACTATACATCCTACAAGCCGCAAAGGTCCATGTGGTCCAGGCAGATGCTTCCTCTGCACACCAAGCCCTGGTTGGAGAAATCATTTCCCACATCTATCAGTGTAAAATCTCCCAGACTAACAGCCAGGCCAAGCAAGAGGTTTTATGGGCCCAGAGCTGATAATCTGGATAAATGAGCTGTCAGAAAGTCAAAGCAGTACTAGGGAAATGGCAACACCTGTCTACAATCAGTGTGATTTTCTTCACACCACCTCAGCCTTGGCCTTGAATGGATCTCACTGGCAGGAGAAAAGAGCCTTGGGTTAGAACAGGGCTGTGGGCTCCAGGTCTAAACGGGCCACCGGCTTAGCTGTCCCAAGATTGTGAACCAAACTACTACTTCTGGAAAAGCCTGCACGATTTTCTTAGTTCTAACTGTGGCTTTGCGTGGGGCAGAGGGCAGGGGGGTGGGTCACAGTCTCAGCCCCTGTGAACTTCTCCAGTGTGCACAGTCATCATCCAACTCCTCCCCACCTCACCCCACCCTACTCCGCCCACCACCACTCCACCACCTCACCTAACCGCAGGCTCTGCAGCCACAAAGAACTGCATTTAGTTTCACATGTGTCACACTCTGTCTTAACAGGTGTAATTTTCCCTGTGGGAAAACATTTCCTGTCATCCACTCCTTTAACTGAATAGCTCCTGCTTACCCTTCAGGCCTGAGAATGCATGTCAACTTCTCCAGAAAGCCATCAGCCAAAGTTAAAGAGCCCCTGCTGGGCCCCAGGTAGTACTTACCCGAGTCGACCCTTCCACCCTCCATCACACCTAAATGGCCTATTTTCTTGTCAGTCTCTCCCACTACAATTGTGACCTCCTTAGGGACAAGAAATGATGTCTCATCCACCTAGCTGCTCAGTTCCCTTCTTCTCAGTCCATTTCAAAGCTCCTGGTGGTGCAGTGGTTAAGAGGTGTGGGCAGTTTGAATCCACTAGCCACTCCTTGGAAACCCTATGGGGCAATTCTATTATGTCTTACAGGGTCACTATGAGTTAGAATTGACTTGAGAGCAATAGGTTTGGTGTTTGGTTTGGGGCTCAAAAACCATAAGGTTATGAATGAAATCAGTGTATATTGTATTAACAATTCACAACTGTGAATTAATTTTAATTCGCTTATTCAATAAACACTTGCATATGCATAGAAAGGAAACCCTGGTGGCATAGTGGGTTAAGTGTTACGCCTGCTAATCAAAAAGTTTGGCAGTTCAAATCCACCAGGCACTTCTTGGAAACTCTATGGGGCAGTTCTACTCTGGCCTCTAGAGTCACTGTGAGTCAGACCAGACTTGATGACAGTGTTTGTTTGTTTGTTTTATGCATAGAAAAAAGGAAAATAATGGAAAGAAAAATTATACACATAACATATACATCATGGACACACAGTGGTGATGATTGCACATGTTGAAGACAATATCACTGAATTGTACATGTAACTGAATGTTTAAATGACAAATGTTTAGATATACACTGTTACCACAATAAAAAAATTTTAGCTACTATTTTTTAAGCATCATTAAATATCTACTGGGAGCCCTAATAGTGCAACGGTTAAGATCTCAGTCATTAACCAAAAGGTTGGCAATTCAAATCCACCAGCTGCCTGTTAGATACCTTGTGTCAGTTCTACTCTGTCCTATAGGGTCTCTATGAGTTAGAATTAATGCATACTAAAGAAGAGGAACACACTGGTCTCTCATTACTCAACTGCCACAGTAGTCAAAGCAGCCTGGTACTGGTACAAAAACAGACAGATGGATCAGTGGAACAGAATCGAGACCCCAGAGATGATATCATCTGCCTATGGACAGTTGATATTCAACAAAGCCCCTAAGACATTATCTCAAAAAAATATTTAGAAATAAATTCTGGGATCATAAGAATTAAGGGCGAGCAACCTTAAGGAAACACAAATAGAGCTTCCTTAGACATTAAATCTGCAGCCTTTATTCCTTTGCCTGCATATTGGTTTTATGTCACAATCAGTACATTTTCCTTACAAAAAGCTATAGGAAAGGCAATGCAGCATCTGGTACATTTGTTTTGTTTCATGAAAACCTCAAATTTCTAAATAGTGAATTTCTCATTCCAGCTGTGACGTTCCATGACTAATCTTTACAGTTTGCAAAGATAACATCTGACATTTAGTAGATGATTGCTATATGCCAGGCATGGAGCAAAGGTCTCTCGTGCTTATCCTCACAGCAACCCCATCTGGCGGTTATTGTACCCATTCTTAGGAAGTAGAACCCAAGGCTTAGCTAGGCCTGGTACCATGTCTATGGTCACAGCTGCTAAATGGAAGAACCTAGACTAGACTCCAGCCCTTTGTCTTTCAGCAAAATGACTAAAGAGGGTAAAACTGCAAAAGCATCCTTAGAACATATAAACAAAAAAGTAACTAAGCATTTTGAATTTTCTATCTGTCTTAAATGTTTCATGGCTAAATCCCTTTTGGGGAGAGTTGAGTACACAGGAAAAAGCTGCTGTGGGCAGAGATCCTCACATCTCATATACAAGGTGGGGTTTGGGGTAACCAGGAGTTGGAAAAGGCCTTGTTCTGGACCCTGAGGTAGGAAATTTTGTGAACTTCAGTGGTCAGGAATGTGAAGTGTAGAGTTCTAGACATAAAAGTTTACACAGAAACCACCCCACTGTCTGCCATTCCCCAAACACTGATCTCTTAAATCCACAACATGCTAGCATGCTGTAATTCTCTGAAAAGTACAAAAATTTCGTCTCATGTAAGTTTTATACTCATATAGTTATCAGTGATGCCTTTGGTCCCCAAAAGAATGGAGAGTATTGAGCTGTGACCAAATGATGAAGTGTTGAAAGTTAAATAGTAATAAAAATTTGATTTCTCCAGTCAAATGGAACTAAAAATTAACAATTCAGTCTAAGTAAGAAGTAATGCATTCAAATTAGGATGTCGGCAAAGAAGACTGAATGCACTACCAAAAGAATGAACAAATCAGTCTTAGAAAAATACAACCAGAATGCTCCTTAGAAATGAGGATGGCAAGACCTTAGCTTACATACTTCAGGACGTGCCATCAGAAAAGACCCATCACTAGGAAAGGACATCTTGTTTGGAAAAGTAGAGGGCCAACAGAAAACAAGGAAACCCTTAATGAAATAAACTGATGAAAGAGCCACAGTAATAGACCTAAACATACCAATTGTCACAAAGATGGGGCAGCACTGGGCAATGTTTTGTTCTGCTAGACATGAGGTTTCCAATTAATTAAAAGTTAATATCAAACAGGTTTCTAATGTCCATCCCCCTTGGTAACACAGACCCTGTCTTAATATTCAAGGTTTAAGGCAGAGGAAAGAGCAATGCGATGGTGTTCTTCCCTCCCAAGTCTTTTCTTCTTCATACCTCAGGGCAGAAGGAGACAGTTGTGTTCTCTTCTACTCAGGGTATGGGAAAAGAGGGTAGCTGATAGGGTGCCGTGTAACTTCTTAGCTGCATTAATAGGGAGAAAAAGTTCCTCTCACCCAGTATCAGTGTAAGCACCAAAACCTGCAAGGCAAGAGAGGTGAGTGGGAGGTTAAGACTCAAGTTTCCAGCAGCAGAGACTGGTAAGGAGGGAGAAATCGCCAAACGAATGAGGAGCCAGAAACCGAAATCAGGTTTTATGGAGTCAATAAACACCAAGATCGAACTGCTTAAGAGTCAAACAAGGAGAATGTGTGTCGGAACAGGGGCTGCTCTTTGAGGTTCCCAGATCATTAGCAACTAGAGGGACAAAGCAAAGAGAAGAGGCTGTGTAAGAGGGCCGGGGTATCAATGCTGGGTGGGCTCGGGAACCATCATCACGATGGGTGGAACTAACTGCACATTTACAGGGTACCAGCCCTGAGCTGAGTGCTCTGAAAACAGCATCTTAGCGTCTCCAACCTCACAGCAGAAGCCAAACACAGAGCCAGCCAAAAGCCCAAGCTTTTAACTGCTCCACTCTGTTGCTGCCTAAAGAATCAAAACCCTCACTCAGTGTGGCACATGTTCTTCTTAAACAGGAGCTCTCAGACCCTTCCAAACAAAAGAAGTAACGAATCCTAGGGTCTCCTTTAGCTGTTACAGCAAGTCATTTTACAGATGCTATACTCTGAAGTGGAGTCAGTATCCTTTGTTTTTTTTCCTGTAGAGGAGTAATCAATGTCAACTGCTAGCTAGAGAAATACCAAATCTCACATGTCCCCACTAAATCAGACTGGAAGTATAAGTTCAGGGAAATAATTTTGGTGTTTGACAAGAAGGCCAAATCAGGAAGCACAGAATGGGTTGACTCAAGACCCGAGAATAGTATTGGTTGACAACGTCTTCAAAATACCTCGTCTTCCAGTTTGAGGCAACGCTGAGAAGAGGCATTCGTGTTCATGTATTTTTAGGCATTTGATCAGCTCTCTTGTTGTTAGGTACCATTGAGTCGTTTCCAACTCATGGTGACCCTATACACAACAGAACGAAACACTGCCTGTTCCTACACCATGCCCACAATCGTTTTTATGCTTTAACCCACTGTTGTAGCCACTGTGTCAGTCCACCTTGTTGAGCATCTTCCTCTTCCTCACTGACCCTCCACTCTCCCAAGCGGGATATCTTTCTCCAGGGATTGATCCCTCCTGAAAACACGTCTAAAGTGTGTGATAGACAATCTTGCCATCTTTACTTTCAAAGAGCACTGTGGTTGTACTTCTTCCAGAACAGATCTGTTTGCTCTTTAGGGAGTCCGTAGTATATTCACTATTCTTCTCCAGCACCACAGTTTAAAGGCATCAACTCTTCTCCCATCTTCCTTATTCATTGTTCAGCTTCTGCATATATCTGACACAATTGAAAATACCATGGCTTGGGTCAGGCACACCTTAGTCTTCAAGAAGACATCTTTTCAACACTTCAGAGAGGTCTTCTGCAGATTTTCCCAACACAATATGTCTTTTGATTTCCTGATCCCTGCTCTAGAAAGCAATTAGTTGACAGGAATTTTTTCTTCATTTATCTACCTTCATTTGCGGCTCTTTTTCATCTTTCAGCATTGACTTATGTTTATGTTCTCCTCCTCATTTGCCCTTAAGATATACCACCACCCAAAGATTTATTCTCTAACATTCCCAAGGGCCCACAAAAATATACAAGATGCGAGACTGCATTCTAAACCAGTTGCCATCAAGTTGATTCTGATTCACAGACACATGTGTCAGAAGAGAACTCTGCTCCACAGGGTTTTCAATGGCTGGCTTTTTAAAAGTGGATCAGGACTTTCTTCTGGGATATCTCTGGGTGGTTTCAAACCTCTAACCTTTTGATTATCAGCCAAGTATGTTAAATGTCTGTGCCACCCAGGGATTCCAACCTGCATTCTAGTCAAGTAAAACTCCTAAAAGCCACTGTAGAATGTCAAGTTCCCTAGAAGCAGAGCCTGAGATGAGGATTCTTGTGAATGTGGCTTGTTAGGGGAGGGAGATAAGTAGGACAGGATAGAAGAAGGTAAGTAGGTGTACAGTCTCAGCAGGCATCTCACTGCAACCTGATCCTACGATAAGCTCTCAAAACAAAAGCACCATTGAGTTAGTTCCCTCTTGGGGCAAGGGTGCCTCAAGGGGACCAGTCATTTGTCCTCCATATCAATTAATCTGGCTATGTGCTGAGGAGCAGGAGTGCAGGGGGCACATAACTTGCCAGCTAGGCAGCCTATCTTTGGCCTAGAATAATTCTTTCTATGAAAGGACCATGCTGGCCTGTCTGCATTCCATTTTCATAGTTGTATTAATCCTGCATTCTAGCCCCAAATAGAGTTTCCTTTACGTCTTCCAATTTGGGCCATTTAAAGGTGGTGAAAATCATGATTTACTTTTTCAAGAATATAGCATTTCTCAGTAATCTGCTCAACTATTTACTTTTTTAAAAATCTCTATTTCAAAAATTATAGACAGCCACCAAATGTCTCTTACATGAAACGTAAAAGTCTCTCTGTAATTCCTTTTGTATTTTGTATTACTGTCTGGCCTCTGGCAAAGTAAATTTGCTCTGGCTCCTCTAACTCTGACGTCAAAGTATACGAGGCCTGTTCGTGCAGATGGCAGGCAGAGTAACTGTGAAATCTCAAATATTATTTTCAGGCAGGATGAAGCTGATTGCCTTCTAGCCTGCAGATGGCACATGCTTTAAGTGCAGAAGATGAAGGGACTCAGGGTCATTTCAGCGTTGGCTGAAAGGCAAGAAGAAAAGGGCAGCTAGTAGCTGGCAAAAGATGGCAAGGTGCAATTTGGGATCCTGCTTTTGGGAAAATTTGCCAAGAAATACAGATTCAGGGACTTACTAGGGTTTGGAGTTTAGGAAGTGAAACTGAAGTACCTAGTCTGTAGTTCTGACTTTGGAACCAACTCAGCATATAGCATCAAACAGAATATACAGGTTTAGAGCATTGGCTTTGAAATTTGACAGTTCCCAGTTCAATTCTGGTCTTTCCTCTCACAAGCAAATTATTCAGCCTCTGAAACTCATTCCTCATCTGGAAAAGGTTGATAACAATACATACCACACAGGGTTAATTCAAGAATTCAAAGAGAAAACATACAAAGAGCTTAGCAAGGTAATTGGCCCCAGGTGACTCCATTTGTTCTTTTGGTTGCAAATAAAAAGTAAATCAACCATGAGAGTTAAGCATCAAAATCAGAATTTTAATATCAGATCACATGCATAAAACAAAATAAACAAAACCAGTTACCTTCCAGTCAATTCCAACTCACAGTGACTGTACGGGTATCAAAGTAGAAGTGTGCTCCATAGGGTTTTCAATGGCTGATTTTTCAGAAATACAATGCCAAACATTTCCCCCAAGATGTGTCTATGTAGACTTGAACCACTGACCTTTTATTTAGTAGCTGAGTGTTCAACTTTTCGCACCATCCACAGACTCCTAGGCTAGACTGAACCTAACCAAATCCATTGTCATCAAGTTGATTCTGACTCACAGAGAACAAAGCAGAATTGCTTCACAGAGTTTCCAAGGAGCTCCTGGCAGATTTGAACTGCTAACTTTTTGGTTGGCAGGTATAGCATGTAAGCACTAACATTGAAGTTTCCCTAAGGTAAACGGGAGGCTGAAAAAACCCAAAAGAGGAGCATAGTAGGGTCTCAGGAAGATGCCAGAATCAGCGTGTTAGTTCAAGTTCTGTGAGAAACATATGCCAAGAGAAAATTACATATATTTGGAGCTTAATTGGAAGAAAGTGTGTGAGGTGAATAAGGGAAGAAGCTGGAAAAGTCAGGATGGTGATGCAGACCTGACACCCATGAAGGAAAGCAGGAAAGCAGCAGAGTTGGGCAGATTCTCAGATTACAGTGCAGCTCTAAGTATGTGTGAGACAGGCCAAGGAGGACTACTTGAGCCAAAGTCACCAGATTGAGTGTGGTGTCTTGCAGCAATGGGCCTGCACTCAGTCCTCCTGGTTGCAGTCATCATCTGGGGACAGCCCACAGCAGTGGGGCTTTGGAACAAACACGGTGGGGGAATCCAGAAGGGCAGCAGCTGGAGCCATCAGCCAGTTTTGGTCCCACAGCAGGCAATCTGGGAGGCACACTTTCACAGCCAATAAAACCAAGAATCAGAGGCTGCTGGGAAGTCTGGGAGCCCTGTTTTCCTCTGTGTGTCTTAGTTCTGTTTTCTCTTTTGTTCTCACTGTCTCCAGCTTAGCTGTTTCTGCCCTTCTATTCCATATAAAGGATAGGAGATATTCTCCCCTCTGTTCCTAGCCTGCCATTTAATGAGTTCAGTCAGCTGAAACGTAACCAGCTCACCTTCTAAGCCCCAATTCCCAATTCCTTGGGAAGAGAGGTTAACTGATCACATTTAGGTCATACCCACACTGGGATTAATCAATGATATTCAAGGAAGTCAACGCTATGGATATTACCGTGAAGATAAGGGGTATCGGCAATTTCCAGAAAAGGCCCCTGGGTAGCTCACATGGTTTGCGCTGATCTGCTAACCTAAAGGTTATTGTTTTGAACCTAGCAAGCAGTGCTGCAGAAGAAAGGCCTGGCAATCTGCTTCCATAAAGATCACAGCCAAGAAAACTACACAGTGTAATTCAACTCTGTAACACACAGGGTCACCATGAGTCAAAAATCCATAGTGATTAACCATCCCCGCCACCAATTTCCGGGCAAGTGGGAACAGAGTGGAGACTGACTAAATAGACGATCCACTAGTAAAACAATCATGAAAGATACCAGTATTATTCGTGGTGTTACTTTAAAATATTTCTCAGCATAGATCATGTGATGCTATGTACGTAGTAATTAGTTTAAGCTTCAGTTCTGAGAGCAATGAACGGCCCTGACAGAGGACTTCCACTCCAAAGGGGCCAGCCAGCAATATATCAGAAATGCCACACTCCACGAGACCTTACACAAACCCTTCAGCAGTCCACATAGCAGTCAACATGAGAGGCTTTGTTAATTAGTGAAAAGAATGTCAGAAACATGCTTTTATTACAAAAATAGTGACCTGTTAATTAACTCGATAAATGTTAGAAATGGACTTTCACCGGTAGAAACTAAAGGTCTTTAAAACACGTGGATTGGCTAAAATGTTTTAAAGACACATCTCTCAAGACACACCAGAGCTTGAATAGAGTACAGGAGTTGAGCTTGAACAGAGTCTAAGAGTTGTCACCTGAACCCTTAAGGATGATGCCTGCTTTCTCATCCCTAAGTGGTCCTATGTCCAGACCCCAATTGGGAGGAATCCTCAGGGTTTCCGGAAGCCTCAGGATTTCAATGACCTTACAGAACAAGCTGTGAACCATTTGGCCCCCATTTGTTAACAAATGTTTGTTTAATAAATTGCTGTGTATGTGGTAGAATCTGAGTCCTGCTTCTGTTTGACACAACAGTCAGGTTTGTGAGGAAATCGCTAGCTCTCAGCCACCTCAAACTTCCTTGGTATCTGCCGTTATCCCCCTAGTAAGAACCTTAGGGTTCAACTGAACATATCTAGATTTGTTTAGATCCAATTGTAATGATAATGGGGGGGAGGGGGGAGTCCAAACCTACTGCTGTCCAGTTGATGAGAAAACCACTAAAATCATTGCCCCCTCAGGACCCCTCTGAAACTTCCACTTTCCATCTGGAATTAAGCCTGGATGTTCTTAATATAAACTTGCTGGCTGTAGCTACCTCATGGCACCTGTCACTCTGCCTCAGTGAGGTGATTTTTTTTGTTATTTCAATGTATGACTTGCCTCCCAAATTGCACTAAATGTATCTGTATGTCTTAGCATCCTCTCACCCCACCCTAGCTCCATTGCCCGCCCACAGTATGACTGAGTCTCACCAAAGACTGTTGGATGAATGACTGAGAGGCTGAAAGAACAAACATCATTCCACCCCACCCTCCTGTGCAGTTCTAAGAAATCCCTGGGTGATGCAAATGGTCAAGTGTTTGACTACTAGCTGAGAAAGCTGAAAGGCTGGCAGTTCAAGCCTACGAAGAGGCACCATGGAAAACAGGCCTGCGATCAGCTTCTTCTGCAAGGTCACAGCCTTGAAAACTGTATGGAACAGTTCTGCTCTACATACATGGATCACCGTGAGTTGCAATCAACTCTGGAAACTAGCAACAACATGCAGTTCTAAGGGAACTGTCTCCAGAGCCCACAGACTCTACCTGCTTGTTTCCCCCTCGCTCGCTCTCCCAGGGGCCCTCGCCTGACCTGGGTGGAGGCATCACATCCCCCCTATCTTACTCCAGAACCAACAGGGCCAATGCCTGGCACAGAACAATCTGTGACCTTCAAAGACTGGCAGGTAAGAGTATAAGTTGTCATAGTGAGTCCCCAGAGTCCTGCAGATTTCCTCCTGACTGTGTGACATTGTATTAAGACAGTGGCAGCAAGAAGAAAAGGGTGAAAACCTGGAGTGGAGAAAGCTGTGAAGGCTCTGCCCTGGCTGTGCAATTAAACAGATGGCATACCCTCCCTTTCTCTCTCTGCACATTCAACACAGGCCTTCGCTTCGCTTAACACACAACACAGAGGAATTTTAAAAATCTCACTAAGTGTTCTGTTATTCATTTGCCAGTTTGCAGCTTTTCTAGGTCCTTAATTCTCTTATTCCAGAGATTACATGTGTTTTTCCTTTTTTTGGACACACATTAGCATTACTACTGAGAGTCTTAAAGATAAGATTAAACAATGACAGGAGAAATATTTCTTAGGGAAATCCAGCTATTAAATAAATAGGAAGGGAGAGAGGGAGGTAACCTAAAGAAAAACAGTTGTCTCAAGTCAGTTCTGACTCACGGCAACTCCATGTGTTGTGTCAGAACAGTACTGTGCTCAATAGGTTTTCAATGCTTGATTTGTCAGAAGCGGAGATCTAGGACTTCTGCCCAAGTGCCTCTCAGAAGGGATTTGAGCTTCCAACCTTCTGGTCACCACCTGAGTATATTGTCCATTTCCACCATCCAGGGACTCCCACAGGACCAATACAAAACCAAAACCAAACCCACTGCCACCAAGTTAATTCTGACTCATGGTAACCCTATAGCACAGGGTATAACTGCCCCACTGGGTTTCCAAAGAATGCCTGATGGATTTGAACTGCTAACCTCATGGTTAGAAGCTGCAGCTCTTAACCACTTACGCTATCAGGGTTTCCACAGAACCAATAGCACAGGTAAAATGTTGATCAAGGTAGTAATGGAACCTGCCTGGTAAGCAAAACTGAGAGCTGGTGCCAGCGAGTGGGTTTTGGGAAGCCTGCCTGCCAATCACAAATAACCTAGAGCTTACTTGTAGACACCCCTAAAATGTCCATTTGAGAAAGCATCATGGCCCAGTGTGGTGGTGGTAGACAGACGTAATACAAAATGAATCCATGACCTGCTACCTTGGACAGCTCAATGAGGATCTTGGAGTCTTGACTTCCTTAGCTATAAAATGAGAATGAGGTGGGGATAAATACAGCCCAGCCCAAACCTTGTTTAACAGCACCAGCAAGTGACAATGGGAAAGGAATTTGATTCCGGATCATTTGTTCTCTTGTTATGCCACTGAATTTCCAAATGGAAATGGATTGTTTGCCATCTGATTTATTTGACAGTGTCTCTGTGTTTGAAAACTGGACTGCAGAATGCCTGCTGGCCTTGAAATGGGCTTGTCTCATCTCAGCCTTGGGGAGGGGACTTGTGCTAATGTTGGATCAGCATTGCTTGGTTTCTTCTCAGCATCTCTGTGAGGGAGGTCTTTCCCTCTCTCTCTGAGCTTCTTACCCAATTTCCAGGAATCTCCCCTGTCAGCCTGCTACAAGCCTCCTCAAATGTGATCATCTTGTTAGCTCTTTTGGATATTACTTAGTTTCCTTTAATTTGCAAGCTAATCTTTGGGGGGGTCATAAAATGTTAAGTGGAATACCAAGACCACGGGTCTTTAGCCCTTGAGAATACGCATTAGAGTCACCTGTGAAGTCTTAATTAACAATACTTATAATATCTGGGTGCTAGAACTCACCACAAAAAACTGATATCACTAACCAGGAATGTTCCCTAGGTATCAACCCTTTTTAAAGTTCCCCAAAAGACTGCAGGGTTGAGCAAGGAGGTTTGAGAATCACTCTTCTACAGATTCTTTTGTAAACATGCTCTGTGGACCAGCCGTCACAGCATCACCATGACCTACTGCATCGGAATCAGAAACCGGGGCCAGGGCCTTGTTTGTAATCAGCCAGCTGGGTGATTCTGCTGCTTGCTAAAATTTGTGACACACCTGTAGAACTTTCTACAAACAGTTCCTGGGACTGATCTCCAAAATTCTGGCTGAGTAGGTCTGAAGTAGGCCCAAGTCTGCATTTCTTTCACGCTCCCGAGAGATACTGCTGGATCACAACCAACTCTGGACATCCATAGTTTACTGTGAATATATTTTTCAGACTTATAGCTGAGACATTGTTGACCAGATGCCTTGAAGAAACTGCTATGGATCTCAGGGCTTCAAACCAGTTTGTTTCAGTTCCATCCCCTGCTAAGAATTTGCATTTCCACCCCCGGATATACTGAATCTGAATCTGCATTTTAACAAACTGGCTCGAAGCTCTGGTGGATTTGTATAACAGACTACTACTCCGCACCAGAAAGGATCAGACTATGGATACATGCAACCATATGAATAAATCGCAAATGCACTGTGCTAATAAAGTCAGATCCCATTTATTTGTATGACTCCATTTACAAAAAGCAAATTTTTGAATAGCAAAGCTATAGGAAAAAAATAGGAAATACAGTAGGATTAGTAACGGTGAAGGTGATTACCATGGGTTAGAAGTGAGGTGAGGGATTGATTATAAAACAGGGAATTTCTTGGAATAACGGAACTGTGGTATATTTTGATTTGGGTGGTCAGTACATTGCTGTACATTTGTCAAAATCCAATGCACAATACTCTTAAAAAAAGTCTGACTTAATGTATGAAATTATACCTCAATAAATCTGGCTTTTAAAGATGTCATGGAATGAGATATGGAGTAATAACATTTTTAGCTTGTGCATCTGTTAGGAGAAAACATGAAATGAAACTCTTTTAAGGTACTGGAGACTAATTCATAAATTTTATTTACTTTCCTGAAAAGGGAATTAATTCAGGGAACCATCCTTTTTAAGGCAACGGTTTCCCAACAACCATTAAATGCTACCTTTCTTTAACATGATTTGCAGGTTGTTATTTAAAAAATAAACAAGCCAATTTCTACAATACCTAATCATTTTTAAATACTGGTTTGCTGCTTTGGACACTATATAATTTCTTGGATGTAATTTGTAACTAACAGTTACAAGACCACAGCTTTTCTCAGCCAAATTATGTGACTGAGATAAAAGTGAAATTCACTCATTTATGTATGAGCATTAGCAAAGTTAGATGATAGCTTTTATGATCAAAATGTCACCTAGAAAATATTAAGTTTCAATGGAAAGTTAAGTATACTGACAAGACTTTCTGCATCATATTTCTAACATACGCAAACAGAGATTTGAAGTGATTTCCTGAAAAACTGACCACTATTTAAATGGATAAAGATTTAAACATTCACTTGTAATTTGGTCATTAAAGGAAAAAAAACAAGAAAAAAAAAAACAGTTGGCTTTCATGGGATGATAGGCTATAACAGGCACTATTTGCCAATACAGCTCGGTTGTGTGAATCAGAACCAGTACCGTTGCTGTCCAGTCAACTCCAACTCATGATAACCCTGCATGTGTCCACATAGAATGTGCTTCACACAGTTTTCAATGGCTGACTTTTCAAAAGTAAACCACCAGGGGTTTCTTCCAAAGCACATCTGCGTAGACTCAAACCTCTAAATTTTTGGTTAGCAGCAATTGCATTAACTAACTGTATTACTCAGAGATTTTTTCCTGTGAAATTAGAGAAACAAGACTTTTTTTCTTCAGGCAAATGTAGTCCCAATCTGCAGTGCCTAACTTGGCCCTCAGAAAGGGGACTAGATTTCAGATCCCTCATCTGGAGACCCTCGTCCATGGCACAGCCAACCTTCAGCTCTGTTTTCCTACAGAAATAGAAATCTACAGTTAGAAGAACCCATAAAATCATGAATAACTTGAGTATGTGATGGACAGCATGGATTAGTTCCAGTCTTGGAATCAAGTGATGTTCTTTGATGTCCCAGTGAGATTTTTTTTTCCAGATATATTTAAAAAAAAAAAAATGCATGAGACTACCCACATGACGGGTATGTCAAGAATTGGTTCAGCCAGGAAAGACAATTTGGATCTAGAAGAGATGGAGTTATATTTGACCCTGAAAAACTAGGGGAGTTTGAAAATACAGCCATTATGTATGACTAGGGCATTTTACACTCTTCACTAACCTAAATCTTTATTGTCTCAAAAACACTGCAATTTCACTATAGCTCTCCATGCTTGGGTGAGCTCATACAGCATTCTGTAAATTAGTATGAATGTCTTTCCCTTAGCAGAAAGAACCATTTTTCTTTCACTCAAAATTAAAGGATCCAAGTCCACAGCTGGGCTCCAGCCAGCCCCTGCATGGTGGTGCTCCTCCGCCACATTTGCGGAGCACTGCAGCTACCCAGTTTGATGAACTTGAGCACTGTACAGGGTATCCACTGTAGAGAGCCGGAGGAACCATGTGAGTTGGGCTGAGGGAGATGAAGGGGTTCTCTGGGTCCTGGGCTGGCTGGGCTGAGGGTGAGGGGTCTGTTCAATTTACTCAAAACTGGTGATTTCATGGGAAAACATTTCCAGCTTCCTAGAGTCACATAACCTGAGGTCTCAGGTTACAGTGGGGACCCTGGTCTGATAAGCCAATGTTGGAACCAAAAGTCCTCTCCAAACTACTGATTAGGATTAAGAGAGTGGATGCTGAAGGCAGGCAGTGTGGATTTGTGACCCTACTACCTTACTACATGTCCTCTCGTTTTCAAAATGGGTGTTTAATAGCTTGACACAGCTAATGCCATAACGATACTCTAAGTAATCTGTGTTTTTTATTATACCAACTGCACCCGTCTCTTTCCAAAGAGATGCCAGCTCCCTCAGCTCCTACATCCTTGGTTTCTCTCTCCTTTTCACATTCTTGCTGTTTGGCCTCTGACTTGTTCAAACAACAGTCAAGCAGCAGCCACGGAGGCTGCCTGATGCTTCTGATCTGCAGCTTTCTTCCCTGCTCTTTGTTTCAGTCAGGGTGCACACGGCAGGCCACTTCCACTAATTAAAAGGTTTTTAAGTAAGTTCTTTTTTTCTAGTTATTTGTGAATATACAGATTAGAGTCCAGGCGCCCAACACGTATCTTTAAGTAAAGAGTTTTCTCGTGATTGTTTTGTGTTGTATACACTTATCTGTGAGCTACGTGCTTAGAAGCATGAGGTAGTCCTTGCAGAGTCATATATAAACTCTGATGTAAAAATTGGCTTTTGAGATTCCACAGAGAACAGCCTGCATTGCTATCAAGTCTCCAGTGGTATCACACCTCCTAATAAACCTTCTCCGTCTTTCTGACTTGGAGTTTGTTTCATTGGCTCAGCTGCTCCAGGGAGTGGACCCTAATTGGGCAACAGATTGAATCCTGACTCCCCCATTGTGAAATCTCGAACAAATTATTTAAACATTTGTGTTTCGTTTCCTAGTCTTTCAAATGGGAGTATAGAGCGCCTGCCACATTAATTGGGTTAAGTGTGAAAATCCATCCTCACCTCTTTTGTGACGTGCTACACAGACAAGGCAGAAAGTCAGCTTGCTGCCAGAAAAGGACACACTAGGTTGGGAGAATGCAGGAGCTTTTGAAAAATATGGGTACTTGACATAAGAGGGAGTCTTTTGACAAAACTGCAGGCTGTCTACTGCTCGTTCTGAGCTGACCTTGAAATGTCAGCCGGTCATCCTATCTCAGGAACCCTTCAGGCTCCACCTCTCGCCCTCCCTCTCACAGTAAGCTCCCAGGAAGGACACTCACTCAGGCTGGCAGAACATCTGTAGACGAAGCTGTTAAAGGACTCCGACTTGACGATTAGCAAAACAGTGTTTGGGGAGTTCTCACAATTGTATCCTGTCCGTTGAAGCATGATTCTGTAAATGTCAACCAATCCAAACTTTTTTCTTGTTAACTTTCTGAATTTTCTGTACTCAAGCTCTGTGAAAAATTCCTTTGGTTGGAGCACTTTTGTGAATCCTTAGGGGATGCTGCCCTATCTGGATCACTTTATTCCTTCAATAAAATCTTCACTTTAATTTTAATGGAAGCTCGGGTTTGCTTTTTGACAGAAGACAAGAAGCCTGAGTCAGTGGCAAAGCTGTACCAGTTAGCTATGTAATCCTCATGAAATTATTTACATTCTCCTAGACTCAATCCCTTCATCTGTAAAATGAACACAAGAGCTTTACTTTCAACCTTGTGGTATTGTAGCATCAAATGTATGTAAAAAATAGTATGTAAAAAATACTACACCCTGAATGTTGTCACCTTATAACAGTTGGAAAATTTTAATTTTCAGAAAGTTGAAAACATGACCCACACAAATATAAAATGAACAGGTGTCAAGTATTTTATCCATTAATGAGGAAATCATTATTAATAAGGTTGCCTCAAAGATTATTTGATGAGTGGGTTACTTGTATGTAACTGAATAAAGAAATACCAAACAGAATTGATGACTGGGTTATAAAACTGATAAATACCATGCAGAGGAATAAACTGTAAGCTTCGAGATTACCTACAAGATTATCTACAAGTTAACACAGTGTCTGGAATAGAATCAAACAAAAAGTAAAGTCAAATACTAAGGAGCCCTGGTAGAGGTTAGGAGCTGCGCTGCTAACTGGAAGACTGAGGGTGTGAGCCTGCCCAGCAGCTCCATAGGAGACAGAACAGGTGATCTGTTTCCACAAAGATTACAGCCAAAATAACTCTATGGGGGGTTCTACTCTGTCACATAGGAAGGCTATGAGTCAAAAAGGATTCGGTGACACCCAACCAAGTCAAGTACTGAGTACCTCTCCTAGATGAGTCAGCCTTGGGTAAGCCTATTTGCACAATGGCATTAAAAGGAAATTAAATCATCTTTTTCCTTTATTTCTGAGCTTTGGATAATTTTTCTTAATAGACTAAAACTTCAATATTAATCAGAGAATTTCCAAGATGGATGATGTTGTTGTTATTGTTAGGTGCTGTCAAGTTGGTTACAGCTCACAGTGACCCCTTGCACAACAGAACAAAACACCACTCAGTCTTGTGCCATGTCCACAGTCATTATCAGGCTCAAGCCTGCGGTTGTAGCCACTGTGTCAGTCCATCTCGTTGAGGGTCCTTCGTCTTTTTTGCTGACCTTCTACCACGCATGCTGTCCTTCTCCAGGGACTGACCCCTCTTGACAACATGTCCAAAATGTGAAAGAGGCAGTGTCACCATCTTTGCTTCCAAGGAGTACTCTGGTTGTCCTTCTTCTGGAAGTTGGCTCTTTTGGGGGTCCATCCCATGTTCTTCTCCAACACCAGTGGTCAAAGGCATCAGTTCATCTTCTGTCTTCCTTATTCATTATCCAGCTTTCACATGCATCCAAGATGGATGGATCCTTAGAAATCATGTAATCCAGGGATAGTCACCTGATGTGTTAGGTTTCTAGGCTGTGTAACAAATTATCAGAATCACAGTGTCTGTCAACAGCACACATTCATTATGTCACACAGCACGCATTCGTTATGTCACAGTTCTGTGGGTCTGAAATCCAGGCATGGCTCAGCTGAGTTCTCCACTGTGGATCTCATGAGGATGAAATCATAGTATCAGCCAGGATATATTCTCCCCTGCAGCCATGACTAAGGAGGGGGTCAGCTTCCAAGTTCCCTCAGCTTCTCAGCACTTGTTTCCTTGTGACAAAAGACTTCATGGCAACTTGCTTCTTCAAAGCTGATAGTTTCTGCTGCTTCATATTCCTGACTTTTTGTCATGCCAAGGTCTTCAAGGTGTCCCTGATTACTCAGGACAATCTGCCTTTATATTGACTCAAAATCAACTGATTAGGGACTTAATTACATCTGCAAAATCCCTTCACTTTTTCCATATAGCATAGTTACAGAAGTAACATCTCATCACCTTTACTATATTGTATTAGTTAGAAACAGGTTCTATGTTATACATACTTAAGGGGAGACAACAGAGCCCTGGCAGAAATTGTGATTCAGTCGGTCTGGGTGAGAACCCCGCACTGCTGTTTGTAAAGCTCTCTTAGCTGGTTCTAAGGTAGCTGGAATTACAAATTCTAGTCTAGTCAAGTCCATCCCTCATACATATCCAGACTTAAGGACCTTTCCAGTCTATTGACCTGAGGCAGAATGTCTCATAAACACACAAACGTTTAACACTAGCTGATTGTGATTTAAGCAAGATTGATTTTTTTCTCCTGAAGAGAACTCTCAGGGGTGGATTACAACCAATGAACAGGGCAAGCACTGGCTTCTAGTAAATAAGATACCCACAGGCTTCACTGGGTTTACTTGTGTTACAGAAAGAATTGGAGCATTGTTTCAAGTTAAAACAGAGAACTTTATTAAGAGTTTAAAACAACTGCAACTGCAGAACTATGTAGCCCTTTGAAAATGGAACCAGGTAGTACCGGGAAGTTTCATTATACAAGTATCCTTATGTGGTAAAAAGAGTAAGGAAACCAGAGGGAAAGTAATTACAGGAAAACCTGTACAGAGTATTACTGTTATAATCAACACACTCGGACTGATTACTGGTTATGAATAGTTATAGTATAATCTTTGATGTGGTGAAACCAGTGAAAGTGTGCACTACTGATTAGCAAACAAAATTAAGCTCGTGTGTACCTTGCTTACTGAGTCATCTGTCCCAGCCCGAAACACTGGGACTCTGACCACAGCCCATTATACAGCAGTTTCAACCATGTCCACTCAGAGACTTTGGTTCTGTCTAGCTCGGTCCTCCATTCTTTTGGCTGCACTCTCCTCCAGGTGCCAAACGAGGTGACAATCTATAGCAAGCAATGATGTTGTATGTCTGAATGATGAACAGGGTAAGATGCTGTAGAGGAAGGAGTCTGGAGACAGCACAGAAGTACAGCAGATCGTTGCCTCCCTCCTCAGGCACAATGGGGGGTAGTATGATTACATTTGGAAAAAACACCTTTATAGTTCAAGTCCACTGACTCTCCACCTGAAAGAGCTGATCACATCAGCGTGGCCAGTTTTTACCCCTGGATTTGTTTTGGGTGCCAAGTGACCAGGTGCAATCTGCCAAATTATAAAGCAAGAAAGAGTTGTTGCCTTCTTCACCAGTCCTACTTGATGCCATTTCCACAAATACCCCCACCTCCACTTCCCCTTCCCAGCTCCCCAGCTCCCCAACATGATTTCTATGAATACTCAAGAAAATTCTGGGAAAGGGAATATTAGAAAATAGTAAAGAACTTTACTGTTTGTTTTAAACAAATGCAGCCACTGTTCTCAGTCTAAAGGAAACACTACAGAGAGCCTCCTACAGGCCCAATATCAATTTTCCAGAAAAAGACCTCTACATCTTGCCAGTATCTCAAACAAAATTCGAACCAGGCTGCTGCCCCACTCTGCTTTCATCCTACATGGAGGATGAAAACATGTATTCGGTGCCTCTCATTTTCAGCACATACACATCCTCAAAGATTTGTGAAAAACTGTCTTACAAAATCCAAGAGGTTTTAACATTCCTTACCCCCACTCACTAAATGCCAGCAGCAACGCCAGTTTCTGTAAGAACAAATATCACCTTTCCATATTTCCAAATGGCCCCCAGGGAAGAGGGACCTGTACCACCCTGAAAGAAGCACCACTAGCTGGACCTGTGTCACATGACTGCCCTCACTCTTCAAGGCAGTGGTTCTCAATCTTGGCTGCATAATGGGATCACCTGGGGAGACACGCAAACCCTTGGTGCCAGGGTCCCACCTGCATAGATTCTGATATAATTGGTGTAACTTGCAGCCCACGTATTGAGAGCTTAAAAACTACCCCAGGTGATCTGAGTATTAATTAGCAAAGATCCACCTTTCTGGGGCTGAATCCCCAGGTCTGAGGCTTTCCCTGCAATAGCAGACTTGGGCTGGCATCGCTCCGGTTTAGGTATGCGGACTGGCCTAATTCAAGCCAAAGCAGCTGCCGCTGAGTGAGAGTACTCTATTGAGCGCACCAGGCTCCCTGCGGTCGGACCTGACATCTGCTGGCCTCTCCTACATCAAGTACCCTCCCTGCCCAGTGACACAGCGATTAGTGAGAAGCTAACTGCTAAGTGGAACAGCCCCTGACTCATCTTTTCCAGGAGATACTAGAAAAAGGAACATGGCGAGCTGTATGTATACTGTTTGGCCGGAGAAACAGACACAAACCTCAGGCTTGGGAGCAGGCATTCTTCAGGCTATCCCAGGCCTCCTGGGAAGGCATTATCACCAGCGGTGTGCTGGGCCCTGCTAAATGTACCTGGGTAGACCTGCTTGATTAGAGTGGCATTTTGCTACCCCATACTGAGTCCTCTAATGAACATCGCCTCCTTCTATGGGCCCTCAGAGACCTCACTTCTCTGTAGTTTTCATTTATCTGGTTGGAGTTCCTGGGAAGCTACTTTAACAACACAACAATGGGAAGAATTTGTTGCAGAAATGGTCTTTTGTTTAAGTCTCACAATTTAAAGTTTTTTTCCAGTTATTTTTTTCAAGAAAAAGAAGAAAAACCCAACTGCCAGTGCATGAAGTCCAACTCTGTGTGGCAGAGTAGAACTGGGCTCCATAGAGTTTTCTGTGGCTGATTTTTTGGATATAAAGTACCAAGCCTTTATTCTGGTATGTTTCTAGGCGTACTTGAACCTCTAATCTTTTGGTGGCCACTAAGCACGTTAACTGTTTCCGTCACCGAGGGACTCCCTCTAAGCTCTTTCTTATTTACAGTTTACGCCCGAGTTGCCATAAAAGAGAGGAGACTGCATTTGTCAAATTCCAAGATGTAAATATGTCCACTGTGGATGATTTCAAGTACCAGTGTTTTAACGACTGGTCCCTGTCTTCTCTTTACACGCTTGAGGTAACCTGATTAAAACACAGGAACCACACCCTATTAGTGTGGTGGGTTTCTCAAAACATATCGTGAAGAGAAGCTCAGAGACTTTGAGGAGAGGACCTTGGAGGATGGGAAATGGGTGTCCAGTCAACTGAGGTGAATTGTAAAGAAGAAACTCAGAGGAGGTATGGATCAAGGTTAAAATGCCTTCCCACAGAGCAAGGTGCTAAGCTTCAGCCTAACAAGTATAAACAACATCTGTCAAACTCATGTAGGAAACTGAAGAGGACAGAGCTGCTGTGTGGCCCAGAAGAACCGGTGCTGGTGGAAGACGGGGTGATGGGGCACAACCATGGGGGTTCACCTGTTCAGCTGATGGATGTGGGGACCAGCTCCCAGGAAGATTTGAGCAGCACAGGGAAGTTTGGTCTTTGTGCAAAGATGCTGACTTTGATGCTTAGTGGGGACTGTTTCTAAAAGTTCATTGTATCACTGCTCAGATAACGCTCTCATTACAAAAGAAAACAGGAAAAAGAAAATTTCGGAACAGTGAAACACTATTGCTTTAGGTAATTAATGTAGGTTATATAGTATTGGGCATTAACCTGTATAATAGGCAGATACAAGTAATAACAACAAAAGGCAACATTTGCTATACACCAGGCTCTGCTCTACACACTGTTTACACACTGACAATCCTTGGGACCACTCTATGAGATAGGTGCTATTATTAAGCCCATTTTATAGATGGGGAAACTGAAGTTCAGAACTATTATGTAACATGCCCAAGTTCACAGGGTAGAGTAAGACTGAAGCTTGGCAGTGCAGCTCAGGGTCTTACAGGCTCTGTTGTAGATGAAATTTCCCGTCTTAATCAATTGTTGTTAGGTGCTGTTGACTCTGTTCCAACTCATCTTGACCTTATATACAACATAATGAGACACTGCCCATTCATGCGCCACCTTCACAATCATTGCTATGTTAGACCCCATTGTTGCCATCACTGTATCAATCCATCTTGTTGGTAGTCTTCCTCCTTCTCACTGACCCTCTACTTTACAAAGCACAATGTCCTTCTCCAGGGTCTGGTGCCTCCTGATAACACGTGCTAAGTACACAGGACACTCTCGCCATTCTCACTTCCATGGAGCATTCTGGTTGTTCTTCTCCCAACAAAAATTTGTTTGTTCTTCTAGCAGCCCATGGTATAGTCAATATTCTTTGCCAACACCATAATTCAAAGGCAGCAATTCTTTGATCTCACTCATTCATTGTCATGCATATGAGGCAATTGACAGTATCATTGCTTCGTTCATGTGCATCTTAGTCCACAAGGTGATGTCTGTGCTTTTCAATGCTGTAAAGAGTTCTCTTGCAGTAAATTTGTGTGGTGAAATACATAGTCTGACTTCTTGATTGCTCCTTTCATGGGCATTGACTGTGAATCCAAGTAAAATGAAATCATTGACAACTTCAATGTTATATTTATATATTATGTTGTTTCTTATTGGTCCAGTTACAGGGACCACTTATATTGAGATACAATCCATACTGAAGGCTATTATCTTTTTTTTTCCTTTTTTTTTTTTTATTTGATATGACTGAGTGAAAATGTACATTCCTGGATAAATTTACATGCCCACCTATATGCAGCTTCCACTGCTCTCCCTGTCCGGTGACAGCACACTATTCCTCTCTGCTTCATACATGTCTCATCCTCCCAACAGTCTCCTTTCCCCTCCTCTCCGTCCACTCCCCTTCCTCCAACCAGAGGTCAGCAGGCTGATATCCTATAGATGCATAGAACCATAAAGTGCATACAATATATGGTCACTCTGCATTGCCAAGTCCAATCCACTCATGTCCAGAGAGTGGATCTTCATTTGATCTTCATCACTAAATGCTTCAAGTCCTCTTCACCTTCAGCAAGTAAGGTTGTGTTATCTGCATAAAAGGCATCACAGGTTGTCAGTGAGCCATCCTGCAATCCTGATGCCATTCTTCCTTGTATATTCCAGCTTCTTAGAGTAGTCGCTCAGCATACAGATCAATATGGTGAAAAGACATAATCTTGATGCATACCTTTTCTCATTTTAAACCACACAGTACCTCTTAGTTCTGTTCAAATGACTGCCTCTTGATCTATGTACAGTTTTCTCATGCACACAATTAAATGTTTTGGAGTTCTTATTCTTTGCAATGTTATCCATAAGTTGTTATGAGCCATACAGTTGAATGCCTTTGCATGATCAATAAAATACAGGTAAACATCTTTCTGGTATTCTCCATTTTCATCAAGTTCCATTTGACATCAATCATAGCTCTTTTCCACGACCTCTTCAGAATTCAGCTTGAATTTGCAGCTGTTCTCCATCTGTTGATATACTGTAGCAACTTCTTTAAAAAATACTTTATTGTGTTTTAAGTAAAAGTTTACAATTCAGATCAATTTGCCATATAAAACCCTGAACACACACCACTATGCGACTCTAACTGCCTTTTCCTTCTTACCACCATGTGAAAGCAAACTCCTCCTTTCCACCCTGTACTTTCTTGAATCCATTCAACTAACTCCCATCGCACTCCACCTCCTCATCTCACCTCTAGAGAGGAGCTGTTCAGGCAGCCTCATGTATATATTTAAGCCAAGAGGCATATTCTGCACCAGCATCACTCTATGCATTATAGTCCAGTCCAATCTGTGTCTGAAGAGTTGGCTTCAGTACTAGTTTTAACTCTTGGCTAACAGTCTGGAGGCCATGTCCTTAGGGGACCCTCCAATGTGAGAGACCACCAAGTCTGGTCTTTTAATAGTGTCCTAGTTCTGCACACCCATTTTTCTCCCACTACATCAGGGACTTCTTGTATTCCCTCTCGAGGCAGTCATGGTGGTGACTGGGCACCTTCTAGTTCTTCTGGTCTCATATTGATGAACTCTCTGGGCCATATGGCACCTTCTGTCTCCCAGGCTCAAATTTTCCTCATGTCTTTGATGTCCTTCACTCTCTTCTGCTCCAGGTGGATCAAGACCAATTGATGCCACTTATAGCTGCTTGTGAGATTTTAAGACCCCAGACACCACTCACCAAAGTACTACGTAGAACATTTTCCTTAAAAAAAAAACTTAGTTATGTCAATTAGCCTAGATGTCCCCTGAAACCATGGACTCCAGACCCATGTCCCTGCTACTCTGTTCTTCAAAATGTTGCAGTATATTTAGGAAACTTTTTAGCTTCTGGTGTAGTCCAGTTGTGCTCACCTCCTGTTTTAGTTATCTAGTGCTGCTTTAATAGAAATACCACAGATTGATGGCTTTAGAAAGAGGAATTTTATTGGTCACAGTCCAGTAAGCTACAAGTCCAAATCCAGAGTGTCAGCTCCAGAGGAAAGCTTTCTCTGCTGGCGCTGTGGGAAGGTCTTTGTCATCAGCCTTTGCCTGGACTGGAAACTTCTGAGGCACATAGACCCTGGTCCTTTCCAAAGGATACAGTCAGCTCCTGGCACTGCTTTTTGGTGGTATGAGGTCCCCGATTATCTCTGCAAGATTCTTTCTTTTATATCTTGAGAGATTACCTTAAGGCACAAACAACCCCACACATTAAAGCCTGTCCCACCACCACAACAGCACCCATCTACCCTCATTAACTTCATAGAGGCAGGAATTCCAACACAGAGGAACATCACACAACACCAGGAATTATGGCCTAGCCAAATCGGTATAGATTTGGCAGGGAACACAACTCAAACCACGATACCTCCATTCTACCGTGTGCTGTATTGTGAGCACCCAGAAAGTGTTGGGGATCATGAGAGGAAAATATGTAACTACGAGGCTTGGGATCAGTAACAAGCTTTATTTAATCAAACCACACAATCACAGTTAAGCAGTGAGGAGGGGGGTGCTAACACTAGGACACAAAAGCACTCTTACTTATATTACTCAAGAACTCTCACTTACATTAGTTAAGGCCTACACAGGTTCAACCAGGTCCCACAGGGACTGCGTGGTAAATCTTAACATCATCACTTACAATTCACTGAAAGCAGGGTTCACGCTAAGAAATTTGGAGATTGGCTCTGCTGTCACCATTTAGACATCAACAGAATCTCAAGTCTTTGATACAAGGTGTCTCAGAGGTGGAGCCGGCAAGGACAGCACAGGAGGCTCAGGCACAAACAGTCACAGTCACTGCAAGTAGGCCATTCAGACGTCAGAAGAGTGACAAGGTGTCTCGAGGTAGATCCACCAGCAGGGACAGTACAGGAGGCTCAGGCACCAACAGGAAACAGACACAGCCACTCAAACCAGCCCTTCGAGGGTGAAGCAGTAAAGGTCTCAGGATCAGGTCACAACATAGCAGCAGCCAAAGGTCTTAGGATCAGGTCACATCACAGTAACAGACTAGTGGGTGCAGACCTCTGTAGGGGACTGTGTGCCCAAAGCTTCAAGAATGAGGCTTAGCAACAGATTCAGACTCCCAGAGGAAGACTGCATCCCCTCTAGTAGACCCATGGGCACAGGCCCCAGAAGGTGACTATGCACCCCAAACCAGAGTGCTAGATTTTTAACCAAGTTTTTCGCTTGTTTCTGTTTATTATTGGTCAATCCATAAGCCTTCTGGTACCTTCACTTGTTGACTTCTTCCTGAGTTGTTATTGTCTTGATTGTCTGTCTCTCTGACCATCTGCTGCCATGTCCACCTGGCAGTTGCTTTTCTCACTTTCACTTCTTCACCATGACTGCATTTTCTAACCATCCTACTTAGCTCAAGCACAGCCATTTTGTTTTAATAGTTTAGCCAATTTTAACCTATATTTATGACAAGGCTCTATTTTACTATATATATATACATATATCTCCCCATTTCATGCTGTTACACCCTGCCCTTAATCCAATTCCTATCTGCTGTTTAATTTAACTTATGAATAATCCTCTCCCTCTCCATCCTTGTAACCATCAAAGGTTATTTTCTTCTGTTCTTAAACTTTTTCAGTCCTTATAATAGTAGTCTTTACAGTACTTGCCCTTCTGCATCTGACAAATTTCACTCAGCACCATAGCTTCTAGATGACTCCATGTAATGAGATGTTTTCTAAAATCATCATTCTTTATCATTGCATAGTATTCCTTTGTGTGACTACACCAGTTTGTTTATCCATTCATCTGTTGATGGGCACCTGTGATGATTCCATCTTTTTGCTATTGTGGACAGTGCTGCAACAAATATTGCTGTTCATGTGACAGTTTTATTTCTTTAGGGTATATTCCAAGCAGCAAGATTTCTGGATCATATGATATTTCCATTTCTAGCTTTTTTAAGAAGGCACCAAACCAATTTCCAAAGTACAAGGGCTGCCAATTAAGTTCACAAACTCATCCTGTAAAAAGTGCTACTTATCTCATTGCTGACTATCACTGTCTATAGTCACCTTCAAAGTACTCCCCTTGGGAACCTATCCACTAAGGCAGTTCCTAGTCTACCCTTCAAAGCAATTTTGTAACTCTTTTTCTGGAATGCCCATCAGAGCTATCACTGTACCACCTTTGATGTCCTGATTGTCATCAGAATGTCTTTCTTTCAATATTTACTTTATCTTTGGGTAAAGAAAAAAGTCACTGGCCAGATCACGGGAGTAGACAGGCTATTTCAATACAGTTATTTGTTTACCATCTAAAAACTTCCTCGCAGACAACTGTACAATTAAGTTCAAGAACTTGACACCACGTGCCACCGTGTGCAATGACCACTCCATAAAGAGTTCTAAAATTGCTTTGCAGAGTAGACTAGGCACTGATGTCAGTGCACAGCTTCCCGAGGGGAGTACTTTGAAGGTGGCTGTGGTTATACTCATTACCGAGGTATGTGGCACTTAGAACAATTAAGTTCATGGACTTAATCGTCAGACCTCATAATTGTACCATTTTATATTCCCACCAGCAATGTAGAAGAGTGGACTGATATTGTCTACTTTGCAGCAGACAATAGTACGGTCTACTTTGCCAAGAATGATAAATTGAAAAGAAATGGTGTCTGATAGTTAAAAAGAACATTTTAATATCTATCCTGAAGTAGAACACTGTCAGTAATAGGATAATATCCATATGTCTACAAGAAAGACCAGTTAACCTCTCTGCAACATCTCCAAAATTTATTATTTTGTATTTTTGTTTTATTATTAGTGCTAGCTTTATTGGGGTGAGATGGTATCTCATTGTAGTTTTTATTTGGATTTCTCTGATGGCTAATGATCACGAGCATTTCCTCATGTATCTGTTAACATCCCGGATGTCTTCTTTGATGAAGTGTCTGTCTATATCCTTTGACCTTTGTTTAACTGGGTTATTTGTCTTTTCTCTTCAGTACCTTGTAGATTACAGAGATTATACACTGATCAGTTTTGTGGTAGCTAATGCAACTGTTTTTGAATTATCTTCAGTAAAATTTTACTTGCATGTGACAATAATGATATCATCTAGTCATTTCCACATTCTGTTAGATCACTTTTCCTTGGCATGGTCACAAATATGGATCTCTTCCAATCTGTTGACCAACTAGCTGTCTCCCAGATTTCTTGGCATAGATGAGTGAGCACTTCCAGCACTGCATCTGTTTGTTGAAACACCTCAACTGATAGTCTGTCAGTTCTTGCACCCTTGTTTTTTGCCAGTGCCTTCAATGCAGCTTGGACTTCTTACAATGCAATCAGTTCTTAATCATATGCTGTCTTCTAAAATACCTGAACAGTGATAGTTTTTTTGGTACAGTGCCTCTATGTGTTCCTTCCATCTCCTTTTGATGCTTCCTGTGTGATTTAACACTTTGTCCATAGAATCCTTCACTACTTGAGGCTTGAATTTTTTCTTCAGTTCTTTCAGCTTGAGAAATGCTGAGGATGTTCTTCCATTTGGTTTTCCATCTGCACATCTTTGCACATGTCATTATAATACTTTGTTGTTTCAAGCCATACTTGGAAATCTTCTGTTCAAGTCTTTTACTTCACCATTGCATCCTTTCACTTTAGCTACTCAACATTTAAGAGCAAGTTTCAGAGTCTCTTCTGACATCCACTTTGATCTTTTTATTCTTCCTCATCTTTTTAATGATCTTTGCATTCTTCATGTATGATGTCCTTGGTGACAGCCCACAACTCATCTAGTGTTTGGTCATTAGTGTTCAGTCTGTTCTTGAGGTAGTGTCCACATTCAGGTGTGATACACACAAGGTCATACTTGGGCTCTTGTGGACCTGTTTAATTTTCTTTAGCTTCAACTTGAACTTGTATCGGAACAACTGATGTTCTGTTCTGCAGTCGCCCCAGGGCTTGTTCTCACTGTTGGTGTCAAGCTTCCTTATCAGCTCTCCACAGACATAGTTGGTTTGGTTCCTGTGTTTTCTATCTGATGAGGACTAAGTATGTAGTCACTGTTTATGTTGTTGGAAAAAAAAAGATATTTGCAATGAATAAGTCAGTTGATCTTGTAGAGTTCTATCATGTGATCCCCTGATTTATTTCTACTGCACCAAGGCTATATTTTTCAACTACCAATACTTGTTTGTTTCCAACTTTCACATTCCAGTTGCTAGTAGTTACCAGCAAACCCTGACTGCATGTTTGATCAACTTCAGACTACAGAATTTGGTAAAAATCTAGTTTACTCACCTTTGGCATTAGTGGTTGGTGCATAAACTTGAATAATAGTTATATTAATGGTCTCTCTTATAGACATATGAATATTATCCTATTCCTAATAGTGTTGTACTTTAGGATAGATCTTGAAATATTCTTTTTAACTATGAATGTGACACCATTCCTCTTCAATTTATCATTCCTGGCAAAGTAGACCGTATGATTGTCTGCTGCAAAATGGACAATACCGTCCATTTCAGGGCACCAGTGCCTACGATGTTGATCCTTATTGGTACATTTCATTTTTAGAACTCAAATTTTCTTAGATTCATACTTTGTGCACTTCATGTCCAGTTATTAATGGATCTTTGAAGCTATTTCTTCTCATTTTGTGAACCTTCATCAGCAAATGAAGGTCCCCAAAACTTTACCCCATTCATGTCACAAAGTCTGGCTCTACTTTGAGGAATAGCTCTTCCCCAGTAGTATTTTAAGTGACTTTCAACACAAGGGGCTCATCCTCTGGCTCTATACCAGACAATGTTCTGCTACTATTCATCAGGTTTTCATCAGCCAGTTTTTTCAGAAGTAGACTTCTGAGTCCTTCTTCCTAATAGTTTAGTCCTGATCATTATATGTTCAGGGCATGTCCACATTTTCCTCCTTTTCCTTTTTAACTGTAAGCTTCTCCATGGCTGAGCCCCTGAGCATCTGGATCATCCAGAATCCCCAGAGAAGCCAGTTCCTGACCCATAGTAGGGGATTACAGGCCAGAGGCACTATTTGGTCTGGACTTTCAGGCACTGACTGCTTGCTCCCAAAGGAGGAAGGATTCTTGCTGACACAGAATTTATGAGGTATGACAATGAAGACCACAAACTTAATTGTTCTAAGAGCCACATATCTCATTATGAACATCGCCATGATCACCTTCAAAGTATTCCTCTTGGGAAGCTGTGCACCAATGCCAGTGCCTAGTCCACCCTTCAAAGCAATTTTGGAACTGTTTCCAGAGTGGCCATTTCACAAAATGTCACGGTGGCAAGTGCACAAACTTAGTTGTATACTTGTCAATGAGGGAGTTTTGAGCCAGTGAACAAATAACCGTATTTGAATATCCTGCCTACTCACCTGATCTGGCCCCCAATGACTTTTTTCTTTATCCCAATATAAAGGAAATATTGAAAGGAAGACATTTTGCTGATATTCAGGACATCAAGGGTAATATGGTGACATCTCTGCTGGCCATTCCAGAAAAAGAGTTCCAAAATTGTTTTCAAGAGCGGACTAGGTACTGGCATCAGTCCATAGCTTCCCAAGGGAAGTACTTTGAAGGTGACCACAGTGATATTCAATGATGAGATATGTAACATGCTTTCTAGGATGAGTTCACAAACTTAATTGGCAGTGTTGGTATACAAGAATCAGGAGGGCTGGTTTATAATAGTTCCTTACTTAAATGGAAGAAACAGATTGCTAGTGTGAGTTCTCCTCAATGAGGCTAAAAGGACAGGGATGTGACAAGAACAGAAGTTTCCAGATCATTTCAGATTTCGTGGACCATGGCAAAGCAGAGCATTCTGCTACAGACTCTGAGGTGAAAGAGTGTTAGGAGATGCTGCTCATACTCTCGTATGCAGGCTATCTGTTTTCTGAAAAAATAGAAACTTACAATATTGGCTAATTAAACTGGAGACTTTCTTTCAACTTACATACCCCACCTCATACTGCCCTGGTAAGGATTTGTTGGTGGAGAAATGGTACTACTGGGAAAATTCACTGCTAGTGACTCGTACTGGCATGAGGGACCTCCCCTGGGCTAGAAGTCCTTCCTTATAGCCCCTTGGGTTTCCTTATCCTGTTGCCAGGCGCTTCTCTAGGTTAGCCCTAACTTCATCCCACTGCCTGCCTTGCACATAGTGGTCAGAAGCATCACAGGGCCCAGCACGGTTGAGCCCCATAGTTTCACATCTTTGACTCCTGGAGGAAGCAGGCTTGAGATTACTCTTTTATAGCTCCTTTCCTGTCACACACTTTCCCCCTGACATAAGACAAGGACTCAGCCCCTCACCTACCTGATCTTGCCAGGGCTTCCTTCCATAAAGGCAGGTTTAACATAATTCAGACTCTTCATGTAACACTTCTAAGAATTCATTTCTCACTCAAGTTGTACTTAAATCCAAAACAGTATTTTTTTCCTCTTTCCTAGGAAAGTCTTGGTTGTATTTTCTCTTTTTTATTGTCCTAGTCTTGCTATGTTTGTCCTTCTAAAAGAAGAAATAAAATATAAATCCTTCACGATAATGTGTTGTTGAAAGACTCAAAGATTTCACAGACATATTATTTTGAAGAATCAAAGATATTACTGCATACCCAAAAGTTTCCCTGACACATTGTAACAGAAAGGACCTTGGAGGATATTATGCATTGACTTGTGTCCCACAAAATGTATATTCACCTGGTTAGGCCATGATTCCCAGAACTGTGTGACTCTTAACCATTTTGTCATCTGATATGATTTTTCTATGTGTCGTAAATCCTACTCCCACGATATTAATGAGATGGGATTTGTGGCAATTATGCTAATAAGGCAGGCAGAATTCAATCTACAAGATTAGATCATCTTTAAAACCTGCACTGAAAAACTCCTAGACCAGGAGATTGACAAAAAGGACCTTTCCTCAGAGCCAATAGACAGAAAGCCTTCCCCTGGAGCTGGCACACTAAATTCGGACTTGCAGTCTTCTAGACTGAGAGACAGTAAATTTCTCTTTGTTAAAGCCATCCACTTGGGCTGTTAGAGCAGTACCAGATGACAAAGAAAGATTATTCAGATATGATATGGTCACTGTAGTTTTTCTACCATTTAGTGAAACCATTTTCTTCTGTCTCTATACCAAGAAATCTCATTGCCCTCAGATACAGTCCATTGTTATTTCAAATAAAGGGAATATTGTACAGTGTCATGGATTGAACTGTGTCCCCACCCAAAAAGTGTGTAGCAATTTGGCTAAGCCATGATGCCTGCTATTGTGTAATGTTCCCATATGCTTTGAACCTTGCCTCTATGATATTAATGAGGGAGGATGGGTAACAGTTGTGTTGGTGGAGTAGGACTCAATATGTAAGATTGTATTGTGCCTTGAGGTAATCTCCTGGGGTATAAAGGAAAAAAAAGTAAGTAGAGAATTGGGGACCTCATACCATCATGAAACAGAGCCAGGTGAAGGTCATGTTCCTTGGAAGGAACCCAGGGTCCCTATGCTTCAAAAGTTCCAGTCCAGAGGAAGGTTGATGGCAAGGACCTTCCTCCAGAGCCAGTAGAGCAAGCCTTTCTCTGGAGTTGATGTCCTGAATTTGGACTTGTAGCCTACTGGACTGTGACAGAAAAAAAGTCCCCTTGTTAAGGGCATCTATTTATATTTCTGTTACAGCAGCACTAGATGACTAAAACATACAGTTTATAATTTGCAGCTGTAAACATGCATAGGGAGCTACTGGGTAGTGAAAATAGTGAAGCATTCAGCTGCTAATAGAAAGGTAGGAAGTTTGAGTCCACCCAGAGGTGACCTGAAAGAAAGGCCTGAAAAATCAGCCATTGAAAACACTATGGAGCATAGTTCTGTTCTGACATACATGGGATTGCCATGTGTTGGAGGTAACTCAGTGGTAACTAGAGTAACATACATGGATGATCTATCATTGTCCTGACCAGAGGTGGTATAAAGAAACATAGGTTGCAGGCAGCTACTTACAAGAACCATGGTTGCAGTTTTTAACTAATATAAGAACTATTGTTGTGAGAAATGCTCACACCGCTCATTCTAGGAAACTGTTTTTAACTAAAAAAAGAGATTTCAATAGCTACCATTGTTACCAGAAAAACTCAGTTGCAGACTTGTGCTGCCCGTCAATACTAAGTTAATTAGGCAGAGACAGGAATTGAATTTTTTAAAGTACTTTATTCAGGTTGCTGACAACCTGAGAAAATGGTGGGTTAGCACCCTAAAATCCATCTTAACATCTCAGTTCAGGCTGACAAGTTTTGTAGAAAGTTTAGAAAAGGGAAGGGAGTGAGGTGAGGGGTGCAGGCATGCAGATATTCTGAAGAAGTACATTACTTTTGTTTTAGGATGAGTTGTCTTTGACATCTGCAGCCTTGTTACTTTTCTCGAGGGCAGTGTTCTTGTCTGAATGGTGGGCTACAAACTGGCAATACTCTATCTGGTTATTGGTGAAGAATAGCCTGGAAAACAAATTTAAAATCTTTGCGAGTAGTGGTCAGAAAGGAGTGTTACCATTTTCTTTATGTGTCAGCATTCCTAAGGGAGAAAGGAATTTTAGTATTAAGTAAGAAGCTAGCTAAGAATTTTTCTACAGCTATTAACCCTATCACCACTGGGCAGGGCCACTGGGTTCAGGAATGGAAAGTTATTGGACTACAGGTATAAGACACTCCACTTGACACTGTAATCCTTTGTGCTCATGGATGAGAGAAAAGATGCAAATGACCAAAACTTGACAAAGTGGGTATATTAAGGTCAAGTAGGGCCACGATTTTTGAGGAAGGTGTTGTTCAATTTGCATGAGTTTCAATTTCTACCTATGATATTTCTACTATTGTTTTAAACTTTTATTGCTTTATGGTCCAAGAAGATGCTTTGCAACAATTCAGTGGTTTGGATTTTGTTGAGACTTGCTCTGTGTCCTAACACATGGTCTATTCTGGGAAAATGTTCCATGTGCATTGGAGAAGAAGATGTACTTATCTGTTGATGGGTGAAAAGTTCAGTGTATGTCAATAAGGTTTAGTTGGCTGATTGTTGCAATAAGGTCTTCTGTATGTTTACTGAGCTTTTTTCTGGATGATCTGTCCATTACTGAAAGTAGAGGGTTGAAGTCTCCAAATATTATTGTGGAGTGATTGATCTCATTTTTCAATGATGTCAGTATTTAGATGCTCTGGTATTGGGTGCATGAATATTTAATATTGTTATGTCCTGCTTATGTACTGCACACTTCAGCAATAAATAGTGACCTTCCTTGTCCACAGTGGTTGATCTTACATTAAAGTCTATTTTATCTGAGATTAGTATTGCCACTCCTGCTCTTCTTTGTATGATGTTGGCTTGGTATATATTTCGAAATTTGTTTTTAAAGTAAAAAATTTTAAAACACCATTTTCTCCACCATGGGCAGGAAACAGAGTCCACAAAGCCAAGCATCTAATTTTGAATCACAGATATAAACTTCTGTGTTCTCAGTAAGAAGTGTGAAGGTAGACTTGCGAATGTGAAACAGCAACATGCATGCAAGCTGTCTCTAGGAGACAGAGCAGTGAGAAAATGAACTCTTCTATTGCTGTGTCTGTGCTGTTCAGGCACAGCTGCCCATTTAGTCTCATGTATCTACTTGAACTAAGAAACACACTTTTCATGAGTATCACTTTATGTCTTATACTACAGTCTAATCCTTGTCTGTAAAGAATTCCCTTCTGCAATTCTATAAGAAACTACCTACCATGGCTGTCACCTGCTTACAAGGACCACTATGCTAAAAGCATCCCATCAACTCCCACATGTTCTGTGAAACAGTGGAGGGCCACAGAAAGCCCTCTGCCCCTAACATGGAACAACCTTTCCTCTTTTGAAATGCTCCCATGTGGCTCTCCTGCCTGATTGCAGACAGCCCAAGAATATCACATGTGCCTGAAAACCAATTAGGAAGTCTCCTCCACTTTCAAAACTTCCAGCTTAATAGAGTGCTCACTAACCAAACAGTCTCAGTATTTCGCTTTTACTCTGTGAGACTTACTCCCCTCTAACACCCTTGAAATCATCCTGAATCAAAAGTGAGAGCAGGCAGGTGTCCTTTGCACAAGTCTATGAATAAACAGCCTTTGTTAATTCTGTCCCAAGTTTAGTTTTTTCTTTGTTAAATTTTACTGTGATAAAATATGTATAACATAAAATCCAGTAAATAAACTTTAAATTGCATTTTAGTGAAAGTTTACAGCGCAGTGAGTTTCTCAAACGCATTCTTAGGTGACCATAGCTGCTGTCCCTATACATTCTCTCTTTCCACCCTGGATTTCTCCATGTCCATGGAACTAGCTCATATCCCTTTCTGCCTTCTCTTCTCACATCTGGATGGAGCTGCCCATTTAGTCTCATGTATCTACTTGAACTAAGAAGCACACTTTTCATGAGTCTCACTTTATGTCTCATACTCCAGTCTAATCCTTGTCTGTAGAGTCACTTTCAGGAATGCTTTTAGTTCTGGGTTAACAATAAGTTCAGTGGCCATGTCTTTTGGGGTTCCTCTAGTCTCGGACCATTAAATCTCGTGTTTTTACATGAATTTGAGTTACACACTCACTTTTCTCAGGGACTCTGTTGTGTGCACTGTCAGGGCAGTCACCTGTGGTAGCCAGGCACCACCTAGTTCTTTTGGTCTCAGGCTGATAGAGTTTCTGGCTTATATGGCTCTTTTTGTCTCCTGGGCTCATATTTTCCTTGTGTCTTTGGTTTTCTTCATTCTCCTTTGCTCCAGGTGGGTTTTAAGACCCAGGTGCCACTCTGTGTAAACCATTTTAAATCATATAATTCAGTGGTATTAATTATGTTCATAACATGGTACAACCTTCATCACTACCTACTTGCAAAGTGTTTTCATCACCCCAGATAGAAACTCTGTACCCCTTCGTTAACAACTCCTTGTTTCCCACTCCTTCCAGCCCCTGGTTCTGACTCAGGGTTTTTGTTTGTTTGTTTTTGGTTTTTGGTTTTTTTTGACATATTTAAGGAAGACAGTGTTATTCCCAGAGTTCTGAAGAGTAACATGAAGTTTGGTGAGACCTGTGTTTGCCCAAAGTCACACAGTGATGCTAGAATTTGCACCCAGGCCTTTTGCCTTTAAGGCCACAAGTTTTCCTCAATAGCCCCAAGCCTAAGCCTGAACATTCCATTCGGCTGCTCTAATCAAGTTGCTCCAGAAAACAAGAGAGAAAAGACATAGAGAGGGAGGTCACTCTAATCCCAGAGGCTCACACACATAAATGGCCAACCAGACTTCAGTCAAAAACAGAGGCTTAACAGCACGCATTCACTTCACTAATGAACCAAGGCCAAGGTTGACTCACTCTCCCCATGCCTTACACTGTTTCCATTACCAAGGCTGCACTCCATGTGCATTTTAACTTGATGTCACTTGTGAAACAATATTGAGCTGTGAGAAGGAAGGATGTTGGCAATGGCTTGGTTTGTCCAACCTGGAGCCTTTCAGTCCCTAGAGCTGGTGCTGAATCTCAACTCCTCCAGGGGTGGCCTCCCCAAGCTATCAGCACGTCCCTAACTTTAGCAGACACAGAACTACCTGAGAATCTTGTTAAAATGCTGATTCTGGATCCATAGGTTCAAGAGGGGGCGTGTCTAACAGAGTGCCCGGGTGATGCCAATGATGCTGGTCTAAGGCATTCAAGTCCATGCTCAACTGCAGTGTCTAACAGGATCACCTGGCAGCCCAGGCCCCAGCGTAGAGATTCTGATTTAATTAGTTATAGGTGGGGCCCAACTGAGGGCATCAGTACAGTATTTTAAAATCCCCTCACTGGGGTATTCTGATGTGTAGCCAGGCATGAGAACCACTACAGCCTCAAAGTAATTAATTCTTGCAAGCCCGACTAATGTACAGGAAGCTCAAAAATGACTATACTCAAAATGAAAAGCTTTCTCTTAATGACCATCTTTTTCCAGTTTAAATTAAGATGACCTTTCTTTCCAGTAACTTCACTAAGTTTAAATGCTGTGTACGACTGATACTATTTTTTAAAACATGGTTTCTTACTAGGAAGCTGGTTTCTCTCCAGGATCTGAGTTTCCAGGAAGACAGGCAGGAACTGCCTAAATCAGAGATACACATTGAATAAACCTGTTGCCATCTAGTCAATTCAGATTCATAGCAACTCTGCAGAACAGAGTAGATCTGCCCCTTAGAATTTCCAAAGAGTGCCTGGTGGATTGGAACTGCCAACCAGTTGTTCACCAGCTGTAGCTCCTAGCCACTACACCATCAGGGTTTCCATACACTGAATAGAACTAAAATTGTTGCCACTGAGTCAATTTCAACTCATAGAGACCCCGTAGGACAGAGTGGTAACTGCCTGGGGGGGTTCCAAGGAGTGCCTGGTAGAATTGAACTGCCAACCTTTTGATTAGCTGATATACCACTTAACCACTAAGCAACCAGGGTTTCCATCCATTGATTGAGTAGGGAAGAGAAAATGAGGCTATGCTGGGAGGGGGGTAGGAGTCCACCAGACTGGAAGGGTGAGAGAATGTCTAAAAAAGAGCATTTTCAGAAGAGACAGAGAGGGAGGTGGCCAGGAGGTCATCCATACTACCCCAGGGTAGATTTTCATAACAGCAGACACCAGCAGGACACTCAGTGATCAAAGGTGCAAAGGACCCATCCGCAGGGAAACCCAGAGGACCAGCACCTGAGACCAGCCTCGTTCCCTACAAGCTTCCTCCTATACCCCCCGATCTTGGCTGAGAAAAGCTAAGGGAAAAGATGACAGAGATCATTTATTTACTCAAAAGAGACATTTAAACCAAAAGAAGCTACCTTATCGTTAAAATAGCAAATGTAACTTTCCCAGGTCTTCCCACCACCGTCAGCAGGAAGACTTGTTCCCAGATCAGTTACGGGAAATGAAAGATGCGGCTTGTCTTCTGGGATGATGGAGTTGTCCTGTGTGAGCTGTTGACCCTATACCACTACAGATATGGTTAGATCATTCTGAATGGAAAAAGCCTGATTCTTCTCTTTAAAAATAGCCTAAGGGGAAGAGCACATAGAGAAATCCACATTTCCTTCCTGGGACCTTGAAGGAAGCAAGAGAGAGATCTTTCTAGTAAGAAAAATACACACAATTATTGCTGCACTAGCTAAATTCTGCACTCAAGTAAAGCACTGAGATCAAAATGCTATTTTAAAATTCTGCCCAGATAAAGTGGTTTTCATAGAAATTGGTAGGAAAATGGCCACCACATCACTTAATAACTAAATCAAGTGTCCTCTGAAAGAAGTCCCTTTCCGATTTTCCTCAGCTGCTTAGACAATTATGTGGTGCTCACCTCGCTTCACCGCATCCTTGCCCAGCCCTATCCTTGGCTTCCACTCACTCACCTGCATAGGAAATGAAAGAGGCTTTGTGAAAGAACGAAGGCTCTTAGGTTGTATGGACAGGCTACCAATCTAAGCAACAGAAGTGTTCCTTTCCAGTATTCTCACCCCCATCACTGTTTCTGCCCTAGATAGCACCAGGCAAGACCACCTGCTGCCTCCCTCCTCCTTCAAGGAATACACATCCACCTCAACCCCAACCCCAACTCTAACCCCAACCCAAACACTACTCCGCAGGGAGGACAAGGAAAGGCAACAGGATGGCTGATGGCCAGGACAGAGAACTGAGAGGGGTTAGGAAATGATGGAGGGTCTCTAGGCAATGCCCTCAGGAGGATAATAGAAAGATTGGAGGTTCAAGTCCACTCAGAGCCTCTTTGGATCAAAGGACTCGTTATCCATCTCTGAAAACCAGTCACTGAAAACTGTAAGGAGCACAGTTCTACTCTGACAGAAAGAGGGTCACAATGTGCGGGAATCAACTTATCTAGGCAATTGATAAAAGAAAAAAAAACAGCATGGGTAGGAGAGAAGAAGAAACTAAGGGCCTGAAAGACTGTGGACCCACTGTGTACTGGTAGACAACTCAGAAGTCAAGAACTGTTTTGCATCCTTCGTGTTCCTTGCACAGGCCGGATCACCCAACAGGAAAATTCCTCCATCTCCCTAGAGCCTTCAATCCCACCCCTTAACCATATGCACTAATTGTAGCTTACTGCACCTCCAAAGGTTGGAAGCAAAAGGGGTTAGAATCACTTCATTACAGTTTGCTAAGACTTTCCAAACCCTCTCTTATTTCCTTACTGATGCTCTGGCTTAATTTACAATGTGGCTGGCCAAACTGAAGCTCATATCCGTGAATAACAGCACTTTATGTGGCCTTTTACCGTTTACAAAGAGCTTTGGTTTAGTGTGCTCTCCTCATCTCACTGGAGGCTCCCGACAACACCATGAGGCAGGCAGGAATTAAATCAGGGATAAAATCCCTCATGGCCAAGTGGTGCCTGGAAGATGAAATGAAACCTCAGCAAAATTTCATTATCATAACACACTGAATACCAATAGAATTCAAAATCTTTTGAGGCTATTTCCATCAATCTTCACAAGCTGCTCTTCCTCCAGTCAAACAGGGCTCCACTTGATAGTGGCTCAACCTTGACATGAGACTTTAAACTAGAGAATTTATTCTAAAACCATTTGTGTCTGCAGTGTCAAGATCAAGAATACCTGCAAAAAAAAAAAAATTATATTCTACATTTTCATTCATAACTAAGGAAAAAACTAAAGCAAAGAGGTTCGGGAAATAGAGGAAAATGTATTTTGAATCCCACTACAGCTTAAGCCATAATTGGCTGCCTTGCACTCGCCAGCTCCTAAGAGCTAATTGTTCCCACACTGCAGAGATTCAGGAAAACTAATAAATCCTTGTTAGCACTCAGCTTTTTTTCTTTAAAGCCTATGGAAATGTGACTTTTTTTTAAATTACAAATTAGATAGTGACTTACAGATAAGTCTTACTTTGTACAATGGATTCCCTTTTTGAAATGTGTCAGCTGGCTGAACTGTTTTAAGACACCATTTAAAGAAAGGCATCTAGGGAATGGACAGAGGGTTTTCTGTTTAAAGGAACCCAAAAGAAATCTTTTTATAACTGGAAGAATCATCACCTTACAATAACCAGTTATTTTCTAATTTACATATTGGGTCAATCTGTAGTTACAAATATCAGCTTTGTTTGAAACAGGATACTTATGGATTTAATTTGCAAAACATTTCATTTATATTCCCTTTCATAAAAAGACTTTCTGTGTACTACAGGTGATTGCCTAAACAACTGTTAAGGGGTCCTGGTGAAAAGGTTAGTAATTCTAAAAATGTTGATTAAAATCCTTTCCTGATCTCTCAGGCTGACTGGAAAAATTACAGTGATTAACCTGGGAGACTGGGAGGTTTATTTCAGACCTTCCCCAGTAGCCTGAGACCACTCTTTTCAACCACTGACTGGGAAGCTATAGACCACCACCCAGATCCAGAGAACATCACCCACCTTGTGACTCCTGGCTTGTCCAACAACTGGAGAAAGCTACAGACCACTGTTCAGACTACACCACAGTTCCTATAACAATCCCCTGAACTCTTCAGCTTGAGATGGGATCTTAGGATACCATCCAGATGACATCACCCACCTTACTAACAACCCTCCCTCCCCGTGACTCTGGTCCACCTTGTGATCTAACCATGCGGTTAACAAGCCCCAATCCCTCTGGCTTGAGATGAGACATTAAGATACCACCCAGACAGCATCATAGTTCCTAGAAGAGCTGCAGCCCACCCTTCTGGTGAGCCCCTCCTAACTAAACTCCCCTACCTGGCCATCTGGTCAACATCCTCTTTCTTTTTTTTCCCTTAACCCTTCCTCCTTCTTCATATAAAACTCTCTGGCTTGAGATGAACTGGTAAGATGGTTCCTTTATGGTGCTAACCCACCCACTTCTCAAGCCGCTGGCCATCTGTATAAAGCACAGTCCCTCCCCATCTCTGCATCTGGCTTTGTGGTGACGGGCAGAGCAAAGCTGCAAACAGGTTTTTCAACAACACTGGGCTCCAATTGGATGAAAGCCACCTGAGAAAAGTAATGAATTTTCGAAGAGCAAAATTTACTTTTCTCAGGTGGCTTTCATCCAGTTGGAGCCCCAGTGGCACAGTGGTTACAAGTTCAGCAGTTAACCAAAGTGCTGGCACTGTGAATCCACCAGCTGCTCCTTGGAACCCATATGGGGCAGTTCTACTCTGTCCTATAGGGTCACTATGAACTGGAATCAACTTGATGCCAACAGGCTTTTGCTTTTTGTGTCCTACTAAATTTAAGTCTGCTTAATGCTGCCACTGGGCTGATTCTGCAAAGATGTTTTATGTATTTAAGCCTTATTTACTCCTGTGAAGCAAGGAATATCGCTTAGGGGAAAAAAAAAAAGAAACTGTGCTCTTCTGCTCAGTGGATAATCATTACGTTTATGACCTTGAGTTTCCATTGAATTTCTCTCATGTGTTTATTGTCCCATATCCAGCCAATTACCATGTGTTCTCCTCAAGATGGCTACTATTACTGTCAGGGATATGCTTACCAGATATACTTTTTGTCATTTTTTTATTTTAATCATATTTTATACTTTGGCCATAAATAAGAGTAGACGGATGCATAATTTTTCCATCCCTGGCAGACAAGAAGGGACATATTCAAAGCAAACAATGCAGTGCATACTCCCTTCTTTGTTGCAAATAGATATTGCTAGAATCAGGGCTGCTGTGTATGGTTGAGTGCGTTGTCTACCGCACAGCTCTCAAGGATGCCATTAATACCATGTTAAACAGTGCCGCTGGCATTGTGAAATATGCAGTCTGATGAGCCATATGCCACAGGCTTGGTGGGATATATGCTAAATAGGAGCTAGTCAGTATGCTTCCAAGGAAAATGACAATTCTAAGAACGACGCATATATAGTACTATGGGATTTATACTAGATAGTCTACAACCAGAGATAAATCAGAGTCAACCATCTAGTGCGCACAGCTGACACATCTCTCTTTACTACTAAATTTCTATAATCTAAGACCATATCTGCTGTTTCTATTTTCCCAATACCTTTTAAACTCCCTATGGTACAGCTTCTATTGATTCAGCTTAGTGACACTGTGTTCTCCCAGATCACCAGTGACTTACTTTGACTGCATTTCTCGGTTCTCGTCTGCATTTCTCTTTTCTTGTCTCATTTTCTTTGGCTTCCCTTCAGTATTTAATTTTGCTAGTCTCTCTCCTTTTACTATGTCCTTTTTTGCTGAAGTGGATTCTTCTTCTTGGTCCAATGATAGGTCCTATTTGAGAAGCACTCTGTATGGATGAAAATTCTGTTTTGTTAGAAAATTAGCCTGCTATATATATATCTCAGATGAAAGGAAATCATCTGATACCCTTAAAGGGGGCCTTCTTTAGCAGATAAAAGTATGCTTTATAATCTTGAGATAGGGAAGGATGTCTTAAATAAGACACACAAAAAACTGTTCACCGTGAGGGAATACACAAAACTGATTATTGTTAAAATTAGGAATGTTAATTTTTCAATAGATACCTTAATGAAAATGAAAATAAAAATTACAAATAATATGCAAATAATCTGAAGGTCCACCCACAGGAGAATGGATAGGTAAATCATGAAATACATCATGGAATATTACACAGCAATGGAAATGATAAGATACAGCAACAAACAACAGTATGGATGGATCTCAGCAACACAATATCGAATGAAAAAAGTAAATCCAAAAAATTAGAGTGTGTTACCTGTTTCTCACCTTATGCTCTATATACATTATTTGCAGTTTGCCAAAACCCATAGTTCAAGTACTCCAATTCCTTCTTGGTTCATTCAGTTAAGTCAGTTAACTAAGCACCTTAGCACCAGGTAAGAGAGCAGTGATGGTTCAGTGGCAGAATTCTCAGCTTCCGTGGGAGAAACCCGGGTTCGCTTCCTGGCTAACGCATGTCATCTGCAGCCATCACCCATCTGTCAGTAGAGTTTTGTGTTGCTATGAAGCTGAACAGGTTTCAACAGAGTTTCCAGACTAAGACAGACTGGGAAAAGGCCTGGCAATCTGCTTCTAAAAAAAAAAAAATCAATGAATGAAGACTGTATGGATCACAATGATCCAGTATATAATCGATCATGTGGATGGTGCAGGGCCAGGTAGCATTTTGTTCTACTGTGCATGGGGTTGCCATGACTCAGTGGGTGACTTCATTGCAGGTAACAACAAGCGTTAGGTTCTTAAGGAAGAGGGCTGTTCCTCAGAGCCTCTTAGGGAATTTTGACACCAAACATCTGCCCCTCCATCACCTGCCCTTGGGTTCAGACGCTGTCTGAGTGAGTGTGGAGTAGCACATTGTAGTAAAAACTCTTCTTGGACCATGACCTGAGCTCTAACCTCAGGGACCTATTCCACGAAAGCTAAAGTAATCAAGATAACCTTCCAAAGCATCAGCTCTTTTCCTACTTTTCTTAAGTTTCCTAGAGTAGAGGTGGAATCTTACTTCCCCAAGGCCTTATTTCTATCCAAGGCTGGCCACATGCACCAGGTGTCCAGGACTTTATTTATCTACTGTAGCAAAACAAAGCAACGCTAGAAAGGATCACGTTAAGTCAGTCAGCAAGTACAGATGATGAGTACAGGTTACAGCGGCTGCCTTTTCAGACTATTTTCAGTACAAATAAATAAACAAAATGTTTAGCTCTTATTCTCTCTCCCTACAGCCCTAGAGGAATCACCGTGCTCTCTCTGGCTCAGGTCTTGCACTTGCTGATCCTCTGCCTGGAACAGTGTTCTTCACTGTTACCTGGACAAGTCTTACTGGGTTTTCAGGTCTCAGCGATCACAGTCATTGAAAACACCGTGGAACTCAGTTCTACTCTGACACACACGGGGTGTCTATGAGTCAGAACCAACTTGACAGCCACTGTTTTGTGTTGTTTTGTTTTCCCTTTAGGGAGTCTTTCCCTGACTCCCCAAGACTGTTAGGTAACTCTGCTTGGCATTCTTCCACACCTTCCACTCACCCACATCCTGGCACTTACCACACTGCTCTATAACTGGGAGTTTACTCACTTGTATGACCCAGTAGACAGCAAGATCCCTGAGGACAGGAACTGCCTTTACAACATCACGTTTCTCTTCTACCACCAATGCCTAGCACCGACCTTGGCATTGAGAAGGGACACAGTAAATCTATGTTTCTAAAAACTGTCATGTGGATCCAGTAGTTCTCATAATATACTGCAGTGATTTCCAGCTACGCTTAAAGACTTAAGCAATTAATGACTAAAATAAAATTGGAGAAAACATATGGAAGCTCTGTAGAGAGGAGAAACTAAAGACTGAAACTACATGTGTATTTTTGTCAATATAAGAAAGAAAACAAAATATGGTAAAAATCTAAGTAGGAATGAAACAGAATGAAGACAGTGTGATAAACACATCTAAATTTTAGCTTCAACATACATAAATAATTGTCACAAATATGTAAGATCTTATGTTATAATCAGAAAAGGGAAGTAGATGCTAAAAAGTGCGAACTGTAAAAAAAAATCCTCCCTCAGTGGCAATTGAAGAAATGCATATTTTAGAAGCTTGGAGGTGGCATTGATAGCTATTACAATGCATAAAAAAATAAATGCCGGGGTTCATATTTCTGTGGGAAAACTCAATTATTACTGCTGACATTTTAAGTTGCTTCAGTCTGGAGAGTAATAACACAGTATGAAAAAAAAATTGAAGTTTATATCCAGTCACTTCATAATTTGGAGGAATATATCCTAAGGAAATAACCTATAAAATGGCCAAAGGTGAGTTATACGAAGACATTCTTAGTGGGACTATTAATAGATTCTAAACACTGGAAACAATTCAAGTGCAAATTGATACATTACAGTATAGAACTGTAACAGATATCTATCTATGTAGGATTAATATAACAAGCTCATGGACTATGTTCAGCTGTGGAAACCTAATGTGAAGAGAGAGAAAAATGTACAATCCCAACCACGAATACACTGGTGGCAGCTACATAAAAATCTGAAGCAAATTCAGAGACACTAGGTCCTCTTTTTGAAACCCCGGTGGCACGGTGATTAAGTGCTACACCTACTAACCAACAGGTCAGCAGTTTAAATCTTCCATCAGGTACTTCTTGGAAACTCCATGGGGTAATTCTACTCTGACCTATAGGGTCGCTATGACTTGGAAGCAACTCAACAGCAGTGGCAGGTCCTCTTTTAGAGTCTTGGTGGCACAGCAGTTCACTTTTAATAGCCCTAGTGGCAGTGGTTAAGTGCTTGACTGCTAATCAAAAGGTTGATAGTTTGAACCCACCAGTCACCACCTGGGAGAAAGAGACCACCATCTGGTTTTTTAACAATCACAGCTTTGGGAGCCCTACAGGAGAAGTTTTGTACTGTCCTGTAGAGTTTCTGTGAGTTAGAATCAACGCAACAGCAACAGGTTTAGTTTTTTCGGTTGGACTTATCTGTTGTTGTGATTCTTTATGTTTCCTACAAACAGTTTTGTGAAAAATTGAAAGTCTGAAAAAAAGTAAAACATGACTGTATCAGCATTTTAATTAATAGACAGCATCCTGGTAGCGTAGTATTTAAGTGCTGCATCCCCTTGCTCTAGACCAAAAAGGTTAGCAGTTTGAATTTACCAGGTGCTCCTGGGAAACTCTACGGAGCAGTTCTACTCTGTACCATAGGGTCACTATGAGTCGGAATCAACTTGACAGCAGTGGGTTTGGTTTATCAGCATTGGCCATCTGGTCTTACTTATAAGGTGTCTGACTCTGGATCTACAGGACTGAGTGCTCAAACCCCTTTGCAATCATTTATTGGGGCCTGGTTGCACAGTGGTTAAAGAGCTTGGCTACTAACCAAAAAAGTCAGCAGTTCAAATATGCCAGATGCTCTTTGGAAACATTATGGGGCAGTTTTACCCTGTCCTAAAGGAGTGTCCTATGAATTAGAATGGACTTGATAGCAACAGCTTTTTGTTGTATTTTGTATTCTTTCTTTTAAAAGAAAAATCCATAAAGCTTATTGCTGGCTATTATAATCACATTGATTATTATTTAATGCACCAAGGCCAGAATTTTTAATATGTGAAAGCCAACCAATTTTAAAAGAAAAGTATATGCAGTGGCTAAAGCAACATAAACCCTCCATAAAACATCAGTTCCCTTGCTCTAGAACATTCACTTCCAGTCACAGGGTATGCAACACATCAACCATACCTCTCCTCTCGCTATTCATTTCTGCTACTGGTTTATATCTAATCAAGGCTAGCGCAAAATTTGTATGGACTTTACTTTGATATTTTAAATAGAAAGGCAATTTGTGATTCTAAAAAGACAAAACCAGAAATAATGTGGGGTAACAACAACAATTGCAGAGACCCATAAAGGAGGCAGAGGATACTGAGGAAAGGGGGCTGCCCAGGAGGCGGTGTCCCGGCTCCAGGCCCGGCTCTACTCCAAGAGTTCCCTCAGATAAGTTCCCCAGTCTCTCTGCACTTCAGTTTCTTTGGGTTTCATGTCATAGGATGAAACTAGGGGATGTGTCAGGCCTTTGCCTTAAATTTTATTCTTTTTAAAGAAGAGCTGTGTTATCTGACAAGTGTTTGACTCTAAGTCAAGGAAGCATCATTTACCCAAATTTTGTTTCTCCTTTCTTTAGCCTTCTTTCAGTTCCTGGGGTGATTTAGTTTTCGTTGTCTCAATTTCCTCCTAAATCTTTTGATGGGACATTTTTATTTGGCCATGAATCTTCTGCAGAGTTTTCTGAAGCATTTTCAAGAACTAAATTTTATTTGTAAAACAGTTTCAGATTTACAGACTCTGAGGCATATAAAAACAGAAGACAGATTTTTAAATGTCCATGTAGAACATACAAAACATTCATAATTTTGGCTGAGACAGTTACTTTTAAATGCTAAGACACTCTTATCTTACCATTTTTTTCCCTAAAAAATAATGGAGACAAAGCAGCTTCTAACTGAAGATACGTAATCTTGATTCCTAGCCAGTCTCTGGGTGTCATTAAGCCACTGAACTATGATTTTCTTTTCTTTTTTAAGAACATTGCTCTTATTTTATGAGATAGAAAAATAGCATAAAGTTATGCTGTTAGAAATTATATCATGATATAAATTTAATGTCAAATATTTAAATAGACATAACCACATTAAAATTTGCCTGATTAAATTAATTTTTTTAACGTAAACAATTTCCATGAGCCAATATTATTCTTATTCACCAATCACATTTTTATTAGATGTTTTCATATCCTCTTACTGCATTATAGAATTTCCTAGAGCCAAATACTTTGCAGTTTACATTTTTAGAACCATTAGGGCTTGACTCCTTCAAGAAGTAGCTCCAGATTTGGGGACTCCTTTGAGATGTCAGCATAATCTTAAGTAAGGCTGATAAAGTGGAGACTTGTACCACAGAGGATTAGAATAGTGTGAAGATTTGAGTTCATATAACTGTGGATCATGGTCTTCAGAACAGATGAAATTAGTCCCTACTTAGCAATGGAGTTTTAAACTCTGGAATACTCCCATAGCAGGGGAATTCACATATGAGAAACTTGTGAAAAAAAGAGAGGGAAAGAAAGACAACAATGATTTGCAAGTGACTTAATGGATGCTGTAACAAATAGTATTTATTTTAGTCATCTAGTGCTGCTATAACAGAAATACCTACCACAAGTGGATGGCTTTACAAAGAAAAGTTTATTTTCTCACAGTCCGGTAGGTCACAAGTCCGAATTACCCAGGAATATGACGTGTGTAATGGTGTTACATTCCCACCCTAATCCTCTGTAACGTAATAGTACAATTACAAAACGGAGAACAATCACATAGTACTATGAATCATGGCCTGACAGAGTTGACACATATTTTGCGGAGGACACAATTTAATCCATAATAGTATTCTTCAAATAAAAATTGAAATAGTCTACCACATTAAGAAAATAAAAAAATATGTAGATTTTATGCATTTTACATTGGTAACAGTGGACAATGCATTACTACTTTCCATCTACTATTCTTCAAGTACTAAAAACTTTTTTGCTTACTTTTCCTGGAGCTTCAATGGGATATTTATAAAGTAATATTGCTTTGTTGTAGAAATTTGCAAAATAATGGGTTTTATGACTCAGGGTTCATACAACCTGCTTCCAGGAAACGTCTGTGTTCCACAGGACCCAAAATAATCAAGCCATTACACAAGAAAAAGGTTTTGGGTAATCTCTATTCAACCTACTGATTGGCTCTCTCTCAATTCTCTTTCAACAGCTCAGAGAAGTATCTGATTCCAGGACTGGGGCAGGGAAAGTGCAAGATGAGTCTAGAACATTGCATTACATTAGAAATAAGGACAAGCTCAAAGGATGATGGGAACATGTCAAAACAACAGAAGGAGATGGCTTGAAGGGGGCTCCCACTGGCCAAATGTGGGACAATTTGAACATCAAGATAGTTGATTATAGTTCATTAAACACAACAGAAATCCATGATGCAAGTAAATAAACAATTAACAAAGGTGGGGAGAAGAAAATGCTACACCTTATAGTAAAAAGCCAACTAATAAATGTAGAAGGAGTGATGGAATTAGAGAATTACCATCTGGCAGTTTTAACCATAACAATTAATTAATTGAGCCAAGAAACCAACAAATGCTAAAACTAGTGGGTAAATGTTTGCTGAAAAGCAGGATATCTATATGACCTCAAAGTACCTTCTCACAAAATTCTTATTAATCACAAAGGGAAAAAATGGTTAGCTGTGTGGTGAAGAAACCTGGAAAACACCACCAAGTAATCAAAGTAACATCACCATAATGGGACAAATAAAACTATGCACCACCACTTGATAGGATGCAATGAGAACACACATCTTCTATGAAATTCCTTCATGTTCCCCCTAAAATGCACAATTTGAATATAATCATAAGGAAACATCCAAGATACCCAAACTGAAGGACATTCTACAAAATAATTGCTCTGTAATCTTACAGAATGTCAAGGGCACAACACCCAAAGAAAGAGAGAAGGAGATTAAAGAGACAAGAAAGCTAAATTCAAGATCTGAACCTAGATGAGATCTTTTGCCATAAAGAATGTTTCTGGGACAACAGATGAAACTCAAATAAGGTCTGAAGGTTAGATGGCAGATGGTAGTAATGAATCACTGTTAATTTCCTGATTGGGGTGGCTATATCACAGCCATAAGAGTCCCTGATTAGCACAAACAGGTAATGCTCAGGAACTAACCAAAAGTTTGGAGATTCAAGTCCATCAAGAGGTACCGCAGAAGAAAGACTTGGTGATCTACTTCCAAAAGATCACAACCATTGAAAACCTCTGTAAAGTGCTGTTCTACTCTTGATGCAACTAGTTTTGTTTTTTAAATTATAGCCGTGTGGGAGATGTTCTAGTTTGTACCAAATAGAGTAAGTATTCCAGAGTGATGGCATCAGGTCTGCAATGTACAAATGATTCAAGGGGAAAATGTTCTTTGTATTATTCTTGCAAGATTTCTGCAGATTTTTAAAGACTTCAAAATAAAATATAAAAATACTTAGATGTATTGATGAAGGATCTTTGGTAAACAGATTGAAACCAATTTGAAAAGGAAGGGAAGGTACATATTGGCAAGAGAGTTGATAGCAGGAAACTAAAACCAAACTCACTACCGTTCAGTTGATCCTGACTCATAGCAATCCATAGGACAGAGTAAAACAGCTCCATAGAGTTTCCATGGAGTGTCAGAAGGAAATAGGAATAAAAACTAAGCTCCAGGGAGGATAGGCAGCAGATAACACAGGGAATCCTCAGCAGCAGGAAGTCTGGTTCACTCTTATCCTGAGGAAGCAGCCCTTTGCAGTCTCCTTTTAGAATCTGTATCTGGACGGCCCTAAGCTTTGTCCTTCGTTCTACTTCCCTATGACATCTACAAAACAAAGTTCAGGTTTGCCAGAGCCAGTGATTTTATTTCTCCGCTTGCTTCTCGAGATCTCCACTTTCCCTTGGTTTTATTATTTTAACAACGCTTCCATACATTCAAGAAGATTTTTTTTTCAGTGGAGGGTTTTCAAATAATACAGCTGCCACATTCTCAGAAAGAGAAATTCATGCTTTATTGTTATCATAGCCTTTACTATTTCCTAAACCTTCTACGTGCATCCGTTCAGCTTCTGTCTCTCCCTTAGACTGTACCTTCTGGGATGACAGGGTGTGTCTTTGATATTCACTATTGTACCTTCCTCACGAAGAGGGAGCAAACATAGTCACAGAGAATCTCTGCCACCAGTGATTCCACAAAGCCCCCAAAAGACTGACCTAGGCATTTACTCTTCAGATTACACCAAGACAATAAGAGTGTATTCTTTCTTCTGTATGTCAGTCTTGGAACCATTTTAAAGCCTGACTTCCCTGGGATTACTGTCCCTAGCTATTCCCATTCAAAACCATGTAGCTTCTACCCCCACCCAGTGAAGGCTGGGAATGGTTGATCTTCGTTTTCCTTCTAATACTCTCATGAATTGAACTGTGTCTGCCAAAAATAATTGTCAATTTGGTTAGGCCATGATTCCCAGTACTGCATGACTGACCACCCATTTTGTCATCTGATTTTTCTGTGTGTTGTAAATCCTTCCTCTATGATGATAATGAGGGAGAATTAGAGCAATTATGTTTGAGGCAGGACTCAATCTACAAGATCAGGTTCTGTCTTAAGTCAATCTCTTTTAAACTGTAAAAGAGATAAGTGAGCAGAGAGACAGGAGGACCTCCTACCACCAAGAAACAGTACTAGCAGCCAAGTATGTTCTTTGGACCCAGAGTCCCCTGCACTGAGAAATCCTTTGATCAGGGAAGATTGATGAAAAGGACCTTACCCCAGAGCCAACAGAGACAGAGAGCCTTCCTCTGGCGCAGAGGCCTTGAATTTGGACTTCTAGCCAACTAGACTATGAGAGGATAAATTTGTCTTTGTTAAAGCCATCCACTTGTGGAATTTGTGTTACAGAGCACTACGTAACTAAGACAAATACCCTGCTCAAATATTCCCTGCTTTGTGAAGCTTTCCCCATCATGCATACACAAGGCCTTATCAAACTTTTACTTGTCTCTATCATAGAAATTCTATGTTTTATTGAGTTTGCTCTTCTTGTTTCCCCATTATGATTTTCACTTTCATTCAAGGTATCCCCAGTACCCAGCAGAGTGCATAATATATATTACCCACAGCTGTCTGGTTGATTCTGATTCGTAGTGATTCTACAAGACAGAGTAGGACTGCCCCGCAGGGTTTCTAAGAAGTGGCTAGTGGATTCAGACTGTTGACCTTCTGGTAAGCAACCACGCTGTTAATCACTGTATGACTAGAGTATCTAGGATATCTTAGCCAGCCAAGTGCCGTCGAGTTGTAGAATATCTTAGGAGTCCTATAAATATTGGCAACATCTGAGATTCTCAAAGCGGAATAGTGTTCTCTGATGATTTTCTTTGCTGGTACATGGACTTTCATCACTAATTCTTGCTACAAAACTGTTTTAGTCAGCTAGTGCTGCTCTAACAGAAATACCACAGAGTGGATTGCTTTAACAAAGGAAGGTTTAGTCTTACACTGTCCGGTAGGCTACAAGTCCAAATTCAGGATGTCTGCTCCAGGGGAAGGCTTTCCCCTTGTCAGCTGTGTAGGAAAGTCCGGTATTGTATCAGTCTTTGTCCAGGGAGCATCTTGGCGCAGGAACCTCAGGTATCAAGGACGCACTCCTCCCGGTGCTACTTTCATGATGGTGTGAGGTTTTCAATTCTCTGCCTGCTTCCCTTTCCTTCCATCTCTTGCAGGATGAAAAGATTAAGGGTGGTACAAGCCATACTCCAGGGAAACTCCCTTTTCAGTGGAGCAGGGAGGTGATCTTGTAAAGGGATTTACAGTCCCACCCTAATCCTTTAACATACAGCACAGCAAAATAGCAAAATGGGGACAACTGTAGAATATAGGGAATCATGACCCCAACAAATGGCTAAACATATTTTTGGGGGGACAAAATTCAATCCATGGCAAGAACTTATTGAAAATCCAATTATTGTGTCTTCTCCCCAAGACACTTTAATTAATTCATTTTAGGTTGAGTCTAACAATCTACATTTTAAATCCCTGGTGATTCCAGAACAAATTTTGAGATATACGCTTCTGGAATATCTTAAGTGTTCAGCCCACTTGTCTCAGCCTTTCCAGTCTGTTCTGGTCCTCTACACAGTTAGCCTCTATAAAGCAAAGCAGATTATCCAGACAGGTTTGCTTTGCTGAGGGGTGCTTAAATGCTTATTTTTTATTTCCAAAAATACTTGGGGGCTTCAATGGTTTTGTTAAACCCCATTTTAGATGATTCTATGTCCGTTCCCACTTAGCCTTTTAGTTTTCAAAAATCATGGTTTCTCATCCCAGTTCTAAATCAGCCGTCCAAGACTCTCGGCTCTGCTGCTACCCTAGTAGTTTTCCACAATAAGGCTATCAGACCTCCTCCTGGTCCTTGCTGACCATTCTCTGCCTGGCGTTCCCAAAGGCCCCTACCCAATCTTTCCCTCACACTCACAGTTCTTCCTAAAATACTATGACGGAGGCAAGATGAATGGAAGCTCAGAAGAAAAATTCATTGCTTTTTTTGTTTCATTTAATGCTGGTGTAAGAGGTTGAAATCTCTGAGTTCCTAGGCTTCATTAACCACTAGCCCATTAACTGTGTCAAGCAAAGCATAATCCTAGCTCCTCTTCTGCTTTGGGGTCTGTGCAACACTTTATCTTCATCCTCCAGGTGAACCCCATTATATTTATTTTCTTATCTGCTTCTCCCAGGAACACAAGTAAGGTAGATCTGGCATGTTTATCTAACATCAAGACAGTCTCAGCAGCAACAATATTTCTAGTAGTCACTCTCATCTCCGATGATCAGATCTGTGCTATTTACATCCAGGCTACAGAATGATAAAGAAGTCCTACTTATTACCATCTGGTGATAATAAATGAGACTTTTCATCTTGCAAAAACAAATCGTTCAGATTGTTTCCAGAAGTAACAAACTCAGATATCTTACAAGAGTGAGGAGGATAATATGTATGTATGAATTCAGCCAGATATAAGATTGTAGAAAAGAAAGAATATATTTCACTTAAAGGTATTCAGACTGGGAAAAGATAAAAATAACTGTGCTAGAAGTCTCTTCTCTTCATTATCTACTGCTGCTATAACAGAAATGCCACACGTGGATGCCTTTAACAAACAGAAGTTAACTCTTTCACAGTCCAGGATGATAGAAGTCCAAATTCAGGGTGTCAGCTCCAGCACAAGGCTTTCTCTTACTGTTGGGTCTGCAGGAAGGGCCTTATTATCAATCTTCTGCTGGACTGGGAGCTTCTCTGTGCAAGAACCTCGGGTCCAAAGGACATACTCTGCCCCTGCACTGCTTTCTTAGTGGTGTGAGGTCTCCAACTCTCTGCTCACCTCTCTTTCCGTTTTATCTCTTGTAAGAGAAAGGGTACACCCCAGGGGAACTCCCTTTACACTGGATCAGGGATGTGACCTGAGTAAGAATGTTATATACCATTTTAATCCTCATTAACCACAGACAGTGATTAGGGTTTACAGCACATAAGACAATTATACTAATCATGAGGCAGAGGCCAAACCACACAATACTGGGAATCCTGGCCTAACCAAGATGACAAATATTTTAGGGAACACAATTCAATAACACCCCTAAAAAATAAAATCTGCTACCCTGTCACCCTACCATCATCATCTGTATCCTAAAGAGATGTACTTGATCTACCTGTAACTTTTTTTTTCTTTTTTAACTAGATATTTTACTTAGGATTTAGGCTAAGCTGCTGGAACCAAGTAGCTTAAACTAGTTTAAATAACCTAATTATTTGAGTTCAGTGACTCAGATAAGACAGCAGTTTATCATTTATGTCATAGATTGAACTATGTCCTCCCAAAAATGTGTGTAGCCATGTGATTGGGCCGTGATTCCCAACACTTTATGATTGTCCTCCATTCTGTGATTTTGCTGTGCTATATGTTAGATGATTAGGGTGGGACTCTAAATCCCTTCATAGGGTCAACTCCCTGCTCCACTGTAACTGGAGTATGGCTTGTACCATCCTTTATCCTTTCGTCCTACAACAGATAAAAGTAAAGGGAAGCAAGCAGAGAGTTGGGAACCTCACACCATCAAGAAAACAGCACTAGGAAAAGAAAACACATCCTTCAGACTTGAGGTTCCTATACCAAGATGCTCCCTGAACAAAGACTGATGCAACACAAGGATTTTTACTCTAGAGCTAACAGAAGAAAAGTCTTCCTTTGGAGTGAACATCCTGAATTCAGACTTACAGCCTACCGGACTACGTAAGAATAAACTTCCCTTTGTTAAAGCCATCCTTTTTTGTGGTATTTCTGTTTGATCAGCCCTAGACAGCTAAAACAGAATTTGGTACCAAGGGAGTGAGGTGCTGCTCTAACGAATATCTAAAATGTGGAACTAGTTTTATAACTGATTGGACAGAAGACTCAGAAGGAATGGAGAACTGTTATCACTGAAGAAGGCACAGATGGTGAGAAATAGGAGAGGACCAACAGTGACAGATGAGTAGCAGCAGAACCAGAGCAGTGCACGACAGCACTGGGGTTGACCCACAGAGCAAGAGGGCTGACAGCCTGTGCACAGAGGTTTCCTGGCAGAGTGGGGTGCCTCTGGGCACTTGAATCAGTGGAGCTATAGAATTTTGGAACACTTGCCCCAGCAGGGCAGAAGCCGAAGGGACAAGGTTGAGGAAATGCTGAGTTGCCTCAGTCTCAAAACTCTCAAGGGTTTCTAAAGGGTGGGGCAAAGGCCTCTGGGGCTTCAATGTGTAGGCACCTAAGGCTGAGGGAGCAGAGTTGCTGTCCCAGTGGGACTGGAAGGCAGAGCTGAAGCCCAGGGGCCTCCACTCAGAATCTGGAAAGTGTAGCCAAAATCTAGAGTCCAAAGGGAAGGGTTACAAAGTGTCTTAGAGTCTGGAGTATTATTTTCAAAGCCATGAAGATTAATTTGAAGTGTCTATTAATTTGCACAGTGTTTCTTATGCCTTTCTCTGCAATTTCTCCATTTGTAATGAAAATGTGTAACTTGTGCCTGCCTGTTACACTGTTGTATTTAGTAAGATTTCACAGTTGAAGAGAAATTTATGGATTTTGGATCTGAATTTAAGACCTTTTCTGTGCTATAAATCAATCTATTTTACATGTTCTAATGATACGATTTTGAAGGGCCAAAAGGTGAAGTGTCATGGATTGCTTTGTGTCCCCACCCCCAAAATGTATGTATTGATTTGACTTGGCTTTGAACCCCAGTATGGTGCAATTCCTCCCATATGTTGTGAATTCTGCCTCTGCAATGTTGATGAGAGAAAATGGACAGCAGTTGTGTTTGTGACTCAGGACTCAAGCTACTAGCTTGTGGGGCATAAGGGAGAGACGTGAGCAAAGTAAGTTGGAAACCTCATACCACTAAGATGGTAGCATAGCACTGAGAGCAGAGCACATCCTTTGGACCTGAGGTTCCTGTGCCAAAATTCTGTCACTGGATTTGGACTCAACCTACTGGATTGTGATCATTTCTCCTACTGAATGAACTTATAACTCATGAATGATTTGTGGCTTACTGGACAGTGACAATAAAATTTCTCTTCAAGAAGCCTTCTACTCATGATATTTTCTGTTAGAGAAGTGCCAGGTGACTAAAACAGTTTATACAACAGATCAGATGTAGATGGGAGGTCTGGGGCTGTAGGCCGCTCTGCTCCTTAAGGGCTGTCAGGTATTCAGGCTCGTGGAGGAGTTTAGCGATTACCTACATGTGCTTCCATCTCTATGTCAGTCTCTGTTCTAGCCTCCTCCAGATTCCTTTTAAGAACATTTCCTAGAGGTGCACATCTACTCTATGCCACTGGGTATCCTAGAGCACTGCTATGCACTGCTGAAACCCATGGAAGGGGGTTGGAATACTAGAAGACAAGGAGAATAAACATCAGGAGATAGTAACAGTATGAGCCACATTAGAAAACCAAGAGGTTTTCAGGGAAAAGGCAAGTGAGTTTTCATAAACCTAAATCTATCCTCAGTCTTTAAAAATGGTAAATAAGTTGTAGACCCATCAGCTTTTGATCTTTGGCATTTGGCTTTGCACTAAGCTCACTCCATGTGATTGAAGAAAACTATTCATAAATTCATTTGACTACAGGGGTTGTGGGAGAGGTAAGAATAATGTAGAGAAGGCTGACAGTAATGACCATTGGGGTCTCACTCAAGAGCTGTAATAAAAGCAATCAATGACACTTATTACCACCCATTGTTGTAGAGTCAATTCTGACTCATAGTAACCCTATGGGACTGAGTAGAACTACTCCATAGTTACCAAAGAGCACCTGGTAGATTTGAACCAGAGGCCTTACAGCACTTAACCACTAGGCAAACAGGATTTCAACACTTAATACACTTTAAAATATGCCAAGCCAGCCAATGAGAACTGCAAAAAAAAGGTAAAGACTGGTAGAACTCAGGGTAAATGCATTGGGTATCATTGTATTTTTTTTTTTTTTTCACTTTAGCATTTATTTAGCGTTGCTATTTCTAACACATTTTATTCCAAAACAAAATCATGGAACCCTAATGGATCACTCAGGGAAAAACAGTGACATAAGTGAGCCAATGATAAGAGTTAGAGAAAGAACAAACATACAAAGAACAAAAGAAGCTACAAGGGTGTAAATTCAACAAGTTTTAACTCCTCCATCCACAAAATATGGAAAGCAATTCTTTCTCCTTGTTATGATATGGTGGTAGGGTGGGGAGGGTAATAAGACTGGGAAACAGAAAACTAATTTGAAAATCCTCAAAGTTATCAACACTTAGATGTAACATGTCATCTAACCAGGCTGTGTGGGAAATGCCCATCTAAACCTGTAACTAAAAGGATATTAGGGGCAATGAAGAACATGGATGAGAGGAGAAGGAAATGCCCGGCTGGCCAGACCAAAACTGTACCGGAGCTCTGCTTGTTGGAAGAAGCATGGTTTCAATCCAGCCACCTGTCACTGGCTTTCTCCATGCACTTAACTAGCTGATGGCACCTTGTACACACTGGCATCACTGTAGGGGAGGGAGTGTGCAGACCGCACCTAGTGACACTGTTAGAGGGGTGACACCAAAATGACTGTAAAATATGTGTACAGTGTTTCAGCAGAAACTTACTATTTTTTATAAAGACCCCCATAATTAGTTACAACAACACCAACAAAATGTTTCATAAACCCAGCTTACATGATGGATTTGAACTGTGACCTTTTGTTCAGCAGACACAGCATTTAACCACTATGCCACCAGGGTTTCCAACTGTATCAACTGACCTACAAGGTGAAAACCCTATGCTAATGCTAATTTATTTTTGAACCTTCTAATGCACTCCTGGTGGCATAATGGTTAAGAGCTGCCTTAGGAAATCAGAAGGTCAGCAGTTCAACTCCACCAGGTATGCCTTGGAAACTTTATAGGAGATCCTAGTGGCGCAGTGGTTAAGTGATACATCTGCTAACCAAAAGGTCGGCAGTTCAAATCCACCAGGTGCTCACTGGAAACTCTATGGAGACGTTCTACTCTGTTCTATAGGGTTGCTATGAGTTGGAATCAACTCAGTAGCACTGGATTTGGGTTTTTTTGGTTAATGCGCTCCAGTTAGAGCTGTCATTATTTCCCAGTTACAATGATGCTTTGGATCATGTCATTTCATGAAGCCGTGCTACAAGCAGACGTTGCTGTTTCTGTTGTTGCCAGTGTTTTTACAGTCACTGGTTTTGTCCAAATGTTCAGTATTTTAGAGAGAGTATTGTGGTAATTAGCAAGGGGTGAGTGACACCATGAGTTACCATGCTGGGTGACGCCAATTTTAGTGGTGCCACTGTTTACACAGATACCACATGCTTACAAATGTATTGCATTGTTGTTGTGGTTGTTGTTGTTACTGGGTGATTCACAGCAACCCCAGGTGGCAGAGTAGAACTACCTCAAGGCTTTTCTTGGCTGTTAATCTTTACAGGATGTTTTAGTCAGCTAGGGCTGCTCTAACAGAAATACCAGAGTGGATGGCTTTAACAAATGTTTATTCTTGCAGTCCGGTAGGCTACAAGTCCATATTCAGGGTGTCCATTCCAGGGGAAGGCTTTCCCCCTTGTCGGCTTTGAAGGAAAGTCCGGCATTGCAACAGTCTTTGTCCAGGGAGCATCTTGGCACAGGAATGTCAGATCTGAAGGACGCACTCTTCTCCCGGTGCTGCTTTCTTGATGGTAGGAGGTTTCCAATTCTCTGCCTGCTTCTCTGTCCTTATAGGATGAAAGGATTCAGGGTGGGGCAAGCCATACTCCAGGGAAACTCCCTTTACAGTGGAGCAGGGAGGTGATCCTGTGAAGGGATTGACAGCCCCACCCTAATCCTTTCCTTTAACATACAGTTTAGGAAAACCACAAAATGAAGCATAGTCACAAGATACTGGGAACCACAGCCCAGCCACATGGCTACACATAGTTTGGGGGGGACAGAATTCAATCCATGACATAGGAACAGATCACTAGGTCTCCTCTTCTCAGGAATGGCTGGCAGGTTTTGAACCACCAACCTTTCACTCAGAAGCCAAGCACTTACTGTTGTACTACCAGGGCTCTTCAGGTGCACCCTAGCTGGGTTCGTTTCTAAGGAAGTACAACCATACCCAATATATATATATACCTACAAAAAGTCCAAGGCAGTGATCACTGGGACACTCCAAAACACCAAACCCACTGCCATCAAGCCAATTCCAAGTCATAGAGACCCTACAGGACAGAGTAGAACTGTCCCATGGAGTTTCCAAGGAGTGCCTGGTGAATTCAAACTGCCAAATTTTTGGTTAGCAGATGTAGCACTTACCACTACACCACCAGGGTTTCCTTATGGAAGAAAGGGATTGTAAAATATTTAAGAACAAACAAGAGGTGAATTATGTAATTTTGGTGAATTAATTATTTTTGGTAATGCTGACTGTTCATTCACTGATAAGATAAATAGCACTTGATTCTCTCATAGACAGGTAATTGTGTTGCTAGCAGCATGTAACATCTCTACTGATTTGATTTGATTATCCCTAACTCTGGCAGCATTGTGGTTAAATGATACAGCTTCTGATTAAAAGGTTAGCAGTTCAATCCACCGGGAGCCTCTTAAAACTCTATGGGGTAGTCCTACACTGTTCTATAGGGTCACTATGAGTCAGAATCAACTCAATAGCAATGGGTTTGGTTTTCTGGTTTAAGGACCCCTGATGGTACAGTGATTAAGAGCCTGTTTGCTAACCAAAACGTCAGCACTTTGAATCCACCAGCTGCTCCTCGGAAACCCTATGTGGCAGTACTACTCTGTACTACAGGGTTGCTATGAGTTAGAATGAACTCGATGGCTATGGGGTTGGTTGGGGTTTGATACGGAGCCCCGGTGACACAATGGTTAAGTGTTTGCTACTAACCTAAAGGTTGGCAGTTCAAATCCATCAGACACTCTTCAGGAGAAAAGACCTGGCTATCTGCTCCCATAAAGATCACAGCCCAGGAATCCATATGGGGCAGTTCTACTCTGTCCTATAGGGTTGCTATGAGTTAGAATCAACTCAACAGCACATGATGATAACAAAACAGATATCTCTCACTGTTTTGTTAATTCAATATACAGTTGCCCAACTTAGCAAATAAAAATACAGGATTCCCAGCTAAATCTGACTTTCAGATGAACAGTGAATTATTTTGAGCATGAGTGTATGCAAAACAGTACACATGAGACGCTTACACTAAAAATCGATTCATTGTTCACCTCAAATTCAAATCTAATTGGATGTCCTTTATTTTATACATCAACCCTGATCTAACAGCCACAATCTCTTGTCCTTTTTGGAGGAGTAATGACACGACTCCACCTTGGAGAAGTGACGACCACAGCTGCATACCAGGAGAGCTCTATTCTTCGAGATCACGGAGTGGGTTTGCTCAGGCAAGCTAAGGCTGTGTGGCCACACAGTGGAGGCAGCCCCACTGTCTGGTTCTCCACACTTGCTTGTCCTCTGAGCTCCCAAAGCCATATGGCTAGTTTGCCTAGAGAAGAAACTGCTTGCCCAACTTGAACTTTAGACACATCTACTATAAAACGATGGGTAGTGATAACTCTGTCTATTTTGCTGAAAAATTCCCATTCTCCAGTTCTTTTACTTGCCTTTACTTTCTCTTTTGTTTCAGTGATCTCCTTGATCACTGAAAGGGTGAAAACTTCCCGTCAGTCCAACAAGGCTGCCTCTGAAATTTAAGAAGCTGGCCCTCTTTTCAGCCAAGAGAAAGACAAATCTTCACTTCTCACTATGCTCAGGAAAACCAAGTGGCCATCTGGTAGACCATTATTGACATCCATATCTGAAGCTTGTATTGCTCTGGGATATTTAAAAAATTATCCATGTGTCTGTCATTTTCTTCATGAGTTTTATCAACAATAATTCTTGATCATCTTACTTTAGTAAGAAAGCAAAGTTCTCCTGCACATCATGGAAAGAGACTGGTAATAGAATCAGGTCACAGGGCTCCACTTGGTGATAAGAAAGGACACAATAATCAGTCCTGTTTTTGAAACCCTGAAGGCTTTCTACAGCAGGATGTGCATCTTCACTGAATATAAAGAAAACATGAGAAAAGCATACTATTCCAGTGTTGAGTGGAGTCATTATGGTGTTCTCTGTGGTTCTCTTCAAATCTCTGACTAGAGAAATGTTTAACATGATTTTTTTCCTCTCCATTCTCTTTACCTCTCACAACCCACTACCATTAAGTCGATTCTGACTCATAGTGACCCTACAGGCCAGAGCAGAACTGCCTCATAGTGTCTCCAGGGAGCTCCTGGCAGCTTTGAGCTACCAACACTTTGGTTAGCAGATGTGGCACTTCAACCACTACATCACCAGCGTTTACCTCACCGTGTTCCTTGTATTCTCTATCCTTATGATTCTACCACACCTGTGAAGCCAAGCTCACTCTTTATGAATGCTATTTGCCAGGATACTTCCAGACTTAACAGTTCTCACGGGCTGGTAAAACAATTTATTCACCAGCACCAAGTCTACACTACTTTTATGATTAAACATAAACATGATTGTAATCTTCCACTCATATCATACAAACACTTTATAATGCATTTACAGTAGAAAATTCTATTTACAAAGTACTGAACAAAGGCACCTGAAGCTTTATAGAACAAGCTATAAAAAATGCATTATCATACCAAAAAAGGCAAAAAATGCTCATTGAAGCTTGAGCTGAGTTTTATAAGCTGAGACAACTACTACATTGATAACTTTCTTCTCCCTGGAGAAGAAAATGCATTATCTTTCCTTCACAGCTTTCATGCACCTGACAGCTATACTTGGCCTTGGGCCGGTAAGCAACTCATGTGTTCAGTGAATGCCCCGGTAATGAAAGGATCTTTGGCGCCATCAGTTGTGAGTTTTCATCAAGACATTATTAGTCAGAAGGATCACAGTTTAGAAACATCTGTAGAGAATGGCCCTCTCTAGTCACAGTCCAGAATTCTGGGGCTCTGTCCTGGCTCACACTTGCCCTCCCCAGAGAGTGGCTGTTTGGAAGGCAACGTGAGGAGCTCTGGGCTCTGAGAGGAGCGATCCTGGAAATGCCTATTTAGAGAGGCTCCAGGGCACTGATTTTCATTTAAACAACAACGCAGTTTCAGTCACATTGCTCAGCAGCCTTTCTGAGCCTCCCTTCTTTAGACTCAAGTGATAATTGAGACTCTGAACCACCACGTCTCAGCTGACTTCAAGAATAAGTAATACAATCAAGGGATGCTCAAGAGGACACGAAATGGCCTCTGAGATGACTAGCCACGCGCACTAGTCAGCCTTCCTTTCCCTTGTTGTCACGCTGTAGGGCAAAGACCCCATGGGGTAAGATTGCTTCAAACCCGGAGCACTCAGCTACTCCAGGAAAATATCTGGAAACAGATGGGGATGAGTAGAAAGAGGAGATCAAGTATTTAGGACAGATGTTGATACAGACATATGGGTATGGTTTTTTGTTTGCCTTCTCCTCTCTCGGATTCGACTCGATGGCACTTGGCTTCTCCTCTTAATTCTCATTTTCATGGTAGTTTCTTATACATATGACCTTGAACAAGTGGGTTTTTTTCTTTGCTTATCTTCCTAGTTCTCTGTTTCCATATTTGGAACACAAGATATCTCCATCTGAATGCCTAATGAGTTCTCAAGCTCAACTGTCCTGACCTAAACTCTCCCAGTCCTCTCCTGCCAACGTCAAGTGAGATGCCTAGAGTCAAGCTTAACTCTGTTTCTTACACCCCACATCTAACATATTAGTAACTCCTGACCTCCCCTACCCATGCTCACAGCTGTCTCTGAGTATCATCTCTCTCTGATGATACTGCTCAGCCTACACCCCTCTTGCTCCTCCCTCCTCCACAGTTAGATACAAAGAGTCTCTTAAAAACTGTGTATGGTCCATATTCTGTTTCTTTGCTTTCTTGTTTTTTATAGAAACCTGGACACTTAAAATAACACAGTGTGCCAACTCTAGAAACCAGATCCCATACTCAAAGCCCGGTTTGTTATTGTTGATGTTTATTGTTTTTGTTGTTGCAGTCATGGTCTGTAAAGTCTGTCTTCATTGTTTTGTGTGGCCGCTGAAATCAGTGCTCAGTTGGCTTAGTGGTGTGAGACTGAATGGAGGATGAATTTCTTAAATGTCTTCAACTAACACATCTCCCAGCCTTTGTGAAGGGGTTCTGTGTATGTTGGTACACGTTTTCAGTGTTCCAATAGAAAATTTACAACTCTGTCTGTGCAAAGCCTCAAGATTAGCTTGTTGTTATTGTTGTTACTAGTGCTGTTGAGTAAGTCTGGAATCATAGTAACCTGACCTAAACTCTCCCAGTCCTCTCCTGCCAATGTCAAGAACAACTCCACTCCCTCATGGCTCAGTGAGATGCCTAGAGTCAAGCTTAACTCTGTTTCTTACACCCCACATCTAATGTACAACAGAACAAAACACAGCCCAGACCTGCATCCTCCTCACAGTCATTGGTATTCTTGAGCCCATTGCTGTGGCCACTGTGTCAGTTCATCTCATTGAGGATCTTCCTCTTTTCCACTCTCCCTCTGTCAAGCACAATGTCCTTCTCCAGGAACTGGTTCCTCCTGAAAGCATGTTCAAACTTTGAGGCAAAATATTATCATCATTCTTGTTTCTGAGGAACATTCTGGCCATACTTCTTCCAAGACAGGTTTATTTGTCATTTTGGCAATTCATGGTATATTCAATAGCCTTTGCCAACACCATAACTCAAAGACATTAATCTGTTGGTCTTCCTTATTCATTGTGCAGCTTTTGCATGCATGTGAGGCAAGTGAAAACACCATGCCTTGAGTCACATACACCTTAGTCCTTAAAATGACATCTTTGCTTTTTAACATTTTAAAGACATCTTTTGCAGCAGATTTGACTGATGTAAAGTGTTGTTTGATTTCTTGGCTGATGCCTCTGTGTGTGTTGATTGCGGATCCAAGTAAAATGTGGTGAGCATTTAGGGTCTTCTCCTGTTTTCTGGGGATATACTTAATCCTGCACCTGCTTGTGTGTGGCTTTCTATATTCCCAGGAATATGCTGGGACTTCACAAAGCCTGCTATGGACATCCCATTCCTCTATATTTTCCTTCTCCTTCTCCCCTCCCCCAACTGATATTACTTTCCCAAGCAGCTGTAATGCTAAAAAATTGCCACTGATTGTTTTGGACAAAAAGATGTGTTTGTGCAGAGTGAGTTACAAATCAGGTCAAATAAAGACAATCACTGAGAATAGAGGATTTCTTGAGCAGACCAAACAATGACAGTTCTTTCAGGAATGAGGCTTTTAGGAAGACCTAAATTCATCTTATCAACTTTCTTCCCCCTGGTGACCACTAGACTGCTGGTTTTCATAGCTAACAAGTGAGTTTATGAGTTTACAGGACTATTGCAGAGCTAGGAGCAAGGAATGAGAATAGGCCAAGGTAAAAGCCCACAGATAGCACTGTTCTTCTGACATTCCTCTGATTTTGTTGATTAAACTCTTCCTAGATTGTTGCATGCTTTTGATCCTTTCCAGAGTTCTAAAACAGTTGAATTTGACAACTGTTGACATGTTCTTGTTGCTTTCATGGTAGAAGAGATTTTCAGAGGCTCCTCATTTGCCACTCTGGAAATGTTGCCATGTCACTATTTTTAAATTTAGCTCTTCTAACAAGTACAGTGATACCACATAATGGTCATAGTTCATGTTTCCCTGATGGCTACTGATGTTGAACATCTATACACACACTGACTTTATATAGTGAATGGGGAAGTGTTCTTCTCTTCTATTTTCTGGAATATTGATTGTAGAATTTGTGCTTATTCAGCTGACACAGAACTATACACGCAAATTGTACAAATGGTAAATTTCTTGATTATGATATGGTAATAAAGTGATGCAAGATATACCTATTAAGAAGAAACTGGGTGAAGGTGAATGGGGCCTCTCCATGCTAAGGTGGCAACTACTAGTGATTTAAAAATTATTCCTAGGGGGGCGGAGTCAAGATGGCGGACTAAGCCCACGTCTCCTTATATCCCTCTGGAAACCAAGACCTGAATTAATAATCAAACGGGCCTTCTGGTCACCTAATCAGCCTCAGGACACGGCACAGAACTGTTAATTGGGACTTCATACCACTCAGCGAAAAACCTCCTCTCTTTCGCTGACTCCCGCTCCTGGCTAGCCCCGGCTCTCACGGACGGAAGGTAAACACATCATTTTGACTTTTTTCTCCTCTGTCTCGGCTGGCCAGCGGAGCTGCGTTGTGCCTGGCGGCTGGACTCAGACGCACTGCTGAGGGGATAGGCAGGCGAAATTCCCATATTCTGAGAGCCAGGCTCGGGACTCTGTTAATCTAGCCACTTTGAGCCTTTGGTTTTATATCTGCATCAGCGGGGATTGTACAGAATTCAGCAGTCAGTGTGCGGGACGCCATGTTGGTACTGAGATTTTAGCAGGACCTAATTCTTAGGCTGGGAGCCAGCGCCTGCAAATAGGACAGCGCTTCTCTGACAGAAAAGCAGTAATTTTCCCAGTGCCACCTACGTTGCGGGCCCTGTAACAGAAGCAGAGGAATCACTACCTCTGGGCACCTTTAGCCGCTCTGTCTGCTGCCTGTGTGAAGGACGCCATCTTGGGTACGGTGGCCACAGTTGGACCCAATTCTTAGCGTGGGAGCAAGAGCCTGCCCACAGGAGAGTGCTTTTCTATCACAAAACCAGTACTCGACGCAGTGTCGGCTAATGCTAGGCCCTGTGAGTAGAGGCCAACAGGGCAGCAGCATTGCTGTATTCTGAACTAGTTTGTTATCATCTGGGGTTGGATATAGTGGTGCTTACTTTGCCAGTTGAGAAGAGGGACCTCTACACCTGAAAACCTAACTGACTTGTGAAGTGCACAGAAACCTTTTGCTTTACATTTTAAGACCGCCTAGAGAAACATTTGCAATCCATCCTCACAGTACCTCTTCCAGCCTCTACATACTCACATGGGACCCAAAAAGCAACAGACAATTGTGGCATACAAGAAATTGCCTATGGCTTCAGAAGGCTCACAAACAAAGCAACCAAGGAGTTCTCCAGATGAAGAAACTTTTATGAAAGCAGCAGGAAGTGAATACAAAATGATTATATACAGAGCCCTTCTAGACCATATACAAAATGCAGGAGAACAAAATGAAAAATTAAGCAAGCTGTTCCATCTGATGGAACACCAGTACTCTGAAATACAACAGATCAAGAACAAAATCAAAGACATAGAAACTTCCACGCAAAGCCAAGAAAACAGAATGGAACAAATAGAAAAAAGAATTTCTGACTTGGAAGACAGAACTACTGATGCCAGCATCTATGAGCAGAAATCAGAAAAAAGAAACAAGAAAAATATATAAACATTAAGAAGCGTGTGGGACTCTATTAAGAGGAACAACGTTCGATTAATTGGAGTCCCTGAACAGGGTGAGACATCTGAGAACACAGAGAGTATCGTTGCTGAGCTGCTGAAAGAAAACTTCCCAGAAATCATGAAGGATGAGAATACAGACATCTCAGATGCATATCGTACGCTACCCAATATAGATCTCAAAAGAAAGACTCCAAGACATATTATAATCAAGCTTCACAAAATGAAACAGAAGCAGCAACTCATAAAGGCAGCAAGACTGAAAGCAAAGCTAATATTCAGAGGCAAACCCTGTAGGCTCTTGTCAGATTTCTCAGCAGAAACCATGCTGGCACGGAGACAGTGGCGTGACACATTCAAAGCCTTGAAGGAGAAGAACTTCCAACCAAGAATTATATATCCTGCAAAACTATCTTTCAAATACAAAAATGAAATTAAGACATTCCCAGATAAACAGAAACTCAGAGACTGTAAAAACCAAACCCAAACTACAAGAAATACTGAAAGAAGTTCTTGGCTCTGGCTTAGAAGAACGAAACCACTAACTTTTTATTTTAGAACGACACACTATTCAATACTCTGCTCTTTTAGGGAAGGCTCCAAAGTCAATCACAGCTTTGACATGGACAGAAGCAATCCAGTGAGCATCATGAAAACTATGGTATCATCATAATAAAAATAGGATGTACTACAGTTGTTACAGTCCTTCCAGATGGAGAGGAAGATGACAAGACTGGTAGTAATTAAAGTTGGGTTTATATATAGTTTATTAAGGGGGATCATACAGGAAGCTGTAAAGCACAACAAAGATGTATCATACCATTTCAAGAAATGTAACACAGGAGTCTCAACAACTACAAAACCAACTGTGAAAAAGGTGAAAAATCAATTCCCAAAAAAGAATGTCCCAGAACAGACTAATAAGAACAACAGAGAAAACATCAACATAAAAATAAACATATCACAATAGCAGCACTGAACACATATCTATCTATATTACATTGAATGTGAATGGACTGAATGCTCCAGTAAAGAGACACCGAGTGTCATCTTGGATCAAAAGACATGACCCATCCATATACTGTCTACAAGAAACTCACTTGAGACCTAAAGATACGAACAAACTGAAAATTAAAGGATGGAAGAACATATATCAAGCTAACAATGAAAAAAGAAGAGCAGGGGTGGCAATTCTAATCTCAGACAAAATCAATTTTAATGTCAAATCCACCATCATGGACAAAGATGGACACTATTTATTGCTGAAAGGTTCGGTACACATGCAAGATGTAACTATATTAAATATTTATGCACCTAATATCAGAGCACCTAAATACGTCAAAGAAACACTGACTACGCTCAAAAGAGAGTTAGAGGACTCCACAATAATAGTGGGAGACTTTAACACTCCACTGTCATTACTAGAGAGATCATCTAGAAAAAAAGCTCAGTAAAGATACAGAAGACCTCATTGACACAATTAACCAACTAAACGTCATTGATATATACAGAACTTTCCACCCCTCAGCAGACGACTACACCTTCTTCTCCAGTGCACATGAAACATTCTCCAGAATTGACCATGTGATAGGCCATAATGCAATGCTCAACAAAGTCCATACCATTGAATTACTGCAAAGCATCTTCTCAGATCATAAAGCCACAAAAGTTGAAATCAATAGCAGAAAAAACATAGATAGAAAGTGGAACTCTTGGAAACTGAACAACATCTTGCACAAAAAAACATGGGTTATAGAAGAAATGAAGGATGAAATAAAGACATTCATGGATTCCAATGAGAACAAAAACACTTCCTACCAGAACCTATGGGATACAGCCAAAGCAGTGCTCAGAGGTCTATGTATCTCCATAAATGCACACATCTGGAAGGAAGAAAGAAACCAAATCAAGGAACTAACTCTACAGCTTGAACAAGTAGAAAGAGAACAACAGAGAAACCCCTTGGGCACCAGAAGAAACAATCATAAACATCACAGCAGAGCTAAATGAACTAGAGAATAGAAAAACAATTGAAAAAATTGAAAAGACCAAAAGCTGGTTTTTTGAAAAGATCAACAAAATTGACAAATCACTGGCTAAACTTACTAAAGAAAAGCAGGAAAGGAAACAAATAACCCAAATTAGAAACAAGAGGGGAGTTGTCACCACAGATGCAACAGAAATCAAAAATATCATAACAGAATACTATGAAAAACTGTACTGTAACAAATTTGAAAACCTAGGGGAAATGAACAAATTCCTTGACTCATACCACCTACCCAAATTATCACAATGTGAAGCAGAACAACTTAATAAACCCATCACAAAGGAAGAGATTGAAGATGTCATCAAAACACTGCCAACCAAAAACAAAAGTCCGGGCCCAGATGGCTTTACTGCGGAATTCTACCAAGCATTTAGAGAAGAGTTCTCTCCAATACTACTGACACTATTTCACAGTACAGAAAGGGATGGAGTACGCCCAAACTCATTCTATGAAGCCAGCATAGACCTGATAACTAAGCCAGGGAACCACCCAACAAAGAAAGAGAACTACAGAGTGATATCACTCATGAATCTAGATGCAAAAATCTTCAACAAAATTCTTGCCAATAGAATACAACAATATATCAAGAAAATAATCCATCATGACGAAGTGGGATTCATACCAGGGATGCAAGGCTGGTTCAACATCAGAAAAACGATCAATGTGATTAATCACATAAATAACACAAAAGACAAGGATAACCAGATTTTGTTTATTGATGCAGAAAAGGCATTTGATAAAGTCCAACACCCATTCATGCTAAAAACTCTTAGCAAAATGGGCGTAGACAGGAAATTCCTCAACACAGTAAGGGCCATTTATACAAAGCCAATTGCCCACATCATCGTGAATGGAGAGAGATTGAAAGACTTTCCCTTGAGATCAGGAACTAGACAACGATGCCCACTCTCGCCTCTCTTATTCAACACTGTGCTAGAAGTTCTCGCCAGAACAATTAGACAAGACCAAGAACTAAAGGGCATCTGCATCAGCAAAGAGGGAGTTAAAATCTCCCTGTTTACAGATGATATGATTGTATATGCAGAGAACCCCAAGGAATCTATAAGTAAGCTACTCAAACTGATAGAAAAGTTCAGCAAAGTCTCAGGATGCAAGATAAACATAAGTAAACCAGTAGGATTCCTTTATACCAACAACGAGACTGTTAAGGAGGAAATTATCAAATCAATACCATTTACAACAGCCCCTAAGAAGATAAGGTACCTAGGAATTAATCTAACCAGAGAAATAACCGACCTTTACAAAGAGAACTACAAGCCCTTACTACAAGAAACTAAGAGAGACGTAGATAAATGGAAAAACCTACCCTGCTCATGGATAGGAAGACTTAACATTGTGAAAATGTCTATTTTACCCAAAGCAATTTCTTTATATAATGCAATCCCAATACAAGTTCCAGCATCATTTTTTAATGAGATGGAGAAACAAATCACCAATTTTGTCTGGAAAGGGAAGAAGCCGCTGATAAGTAAGGTACTACTAAAGAAGAACACACTGGGAGGTCTCTCATTACCCGACCTTAGAACATACTACACTGCCACAGTGGTCAAAACAGCCTGGTACTGGTACAAGAACAGACAGATCGATCAATGGAACAGAATTGAGACCCCAGAGATGACACCATCTGCCTATGAACAGTTGATATTCGACAAAGGCCCTAAGACATTAAACTGGGGTAAAAAACAGTATCTTCAACAACTGGTGCTGGCAAAATTGGTTATCCATCTGCAATAAACTGAATCAAGATCCGTATCTTCCACCTTATACAAAAACCAACTTCAATTGGATAAAAGACCTAAATATCAAATCTAAAACGATAAAGCTCATCCAAGAAAAGATAGGAACAACAATGGAAGTTTTAATACACAATGAGGACAGACTCCACAATCTGTCAGAGAAACCTCAATCAACAGAAGAGAAAATAGATAAATGGGAACTATTAAGAATCAAACACTTTTGCTCATCCAAAGACTTTATTAATAGAATTAAAAGAACACCCACAGAATGGGAAAAAATATTTGGCAACTCTATGTCAGACTGATGCCTGATCTCCATAATCTATAAGATACTACAAAATATCAATAAGAAGAAGATAAACCATGAAGCAACGGGCAAAGGAGATGGACAGACATTTCACTAAAGAGGAGATCAGGCAGCCAAAAAACACATGCAGACATGTTCACGATCTTTAGTTATTAAAGAAATTCAAATCAAGTCAATAATGAGATACCATCTCACCCCAACAAGATTGGCCATGATCCAGAAAACACAAAACAACAAATGCTGGAGAGGCTCTGGAGCAAGTGAAACCCTCCTACACTGTTGGTGGGGTTGCAAAATGGTCCAGCCTCTTTGGAAAGCAATCTGGCGCTTCCTTAAAAAAATGGATATCGATATACCATTTGACCCAGTAGTTCCACTACTTGGAATATATCCTACAGAATCAAGGCCTTTCACACCAACGGACACATGCACCAGAATGTTTATTCCAGCATAGTCCACAATAGCAAAAAGATGGAATCAACCCAGATGCCCAACAACAGAAGAATGGATAGGTAAACTATGGTACATATACTCAGTGGAGCGCTACGCAATGGTAAAGAATAACGATGATTCCAGGAAACATCTCCTAACCTGGTTTCAACTGGAAGGTATTATTTTGAGTGAAAGTAGTCAGCGACAAAAGGACAAATGCTGTATGAGACCTCTACGATAAGATCTCAAAAACAGACTTGTGTATAGAAGAAAAGACTCTTTGACAGCTGCAAGGGAGGGGAGGGAAGAAAGGTGAGTGGGGGAGGGTTTAGTTTAGATAGTTGCTAGAATTATGGTTGGGAGAAAGCAGTGATAGCACACATTAGAAACAAGAACAACATTAAGTGGAATTCAGCATAACTTGAATACTCCTTCCATCTTAACCCAATATTGCAAGGATAGAGTAGCTGGGGCAGGGGGCAGAGGACTATGCTCTTAGGCGAAATCGAGGCCAATTGGCACAACTAGCATTTTGCTAAGAGAGCTCTCTGCACCCCACATTGGTGAGTGGTGTCTGGGGTCTTAAAAGCTGCCAAGCTGCCATCCAAGGACACAGCAAATGGTCCCAACTCAGCAGGAACGGATGCTCCCGAGGACCAAAATGACATGCGGTAAAGACAACCTAGAAGACAGAGAGACCCGCAAGAGTGGGTGCCTTCATCGACTTGGGACTGGAAGAACCAGATGGTGCCCAGCCACCACCAGTGATAGCCACGATGGAGCTCACTAGATTGAGTTTCACTGGCAACACAAGAATAAAAAGGGGTGCATCTTGAGATCTCCACTAAAAGACCTCAACTGATGGTCCTGTGGTTTCCGGGTTCCTCTGAGAGCATGGCCCCCGGCCCTGATGCTGCCCTTACCCATAAATTATAACAAAGGTCCACTCTTTGGACAGGAATGGATTGGACTTGACAATGCAGAGTGACCATATATTGGTTGCACTTTATGGTTCTATACGTCTATAGGATATCATGCTGCTGACCTCTGGCTGGAGGAAGGAGAGTGGGTGGAGAGGAGTGGAAAGGAGGCTGTTGGGAGGATGAGACATGTATGGTGCAGAGAGGAGTAGTGTGCTGTCACCGGACAGTGAGAGCAGTGGAAGCTGCATACAGGTGGGCATGTAAATTTATACAGGAATGTACATTTTCACTCAGTCATGTTAAATTAAAAATAAAAAAATAAAAATGTTATGACAATTGGCCTAGATGTTCCCTGAAATCATGGTCCCCAGACTCCTGTCTCTGCTAGTCTGTCCTTCCAAATGTTGGGTTGTATTTAGAAAACCTTTCAGCTTTTGGTGTAGTCCAGTTGTGCTAAACTCAGAAGACTGGGAGAGTTTTGACACGTCTTGGGATTGACAGTGTCACAAAACAACATGTGTTAACTGTTTAATGAGAAACTAATCTGCTCTGTAAACTTTCACCCAAACCACAATAAATTAAAAAAATAAAATAACTTAGGTGAGGTTGAAAAAAAAAATTTTTTCCTAAAACAGTTTTTAAATAAATTTCAAAAATCACAAAACATCATAATGCTCCTTTGAGTTATGTTATTCTGTCATTGTTCCATTGAAAAGAAAACTGATGATCCATACAAATAAAAATTAATAAATTGGATCTCATAAATACTTAAAATTTTTATGTGCAAAGGGCCTGTTAATATAAAAAGACAAGTTACAGACTGGGAAATAATATTTGTAATTTGCATAACTGACAAAGGAATTGCTTCTATAATAAATATTCTTAAAACTCAACAGCAAAAACCAAATAATCCAGTTAGAAAATGGCAAAATATATGAACAAGCATTTCATTAAACAGGCTATATAGACAGCAAATAAGCATACAAAAAGATGTTCTACAGCATTAGCCACTAGAAAAATGCAAATTAGCAGAATGGCCAAAATTAAAAAATACTGATAATACCAATTGATGAAAAGAATACGGAGAGACAAGAACACTCATACAGCCACTCTGGATAATAAATGAGCAATCCTTTCAAAAACTAAAAATGGACTTACCATGTTGTTGTTAAGTGCCATCAAGTCAGTTCCAACTCATAGCAACTCTATGAACAACAGAACAAAACAATGCCCAGTCTTGCGCCATTGTCCGCAATTGTTTTCATGCTTAAGCCCATCGTTGCAGCCATTGTGTCAATCCATCTTGTGGAGGGTCTTCCTCTTTTTCACTATCCCTCCACTCTACCAGGCATGATGTCCTTCTCCAGGGACTAATCTTCTTCCTGACAACATGTCCAAAGTATGTAAGATGCAGTCTTGCCATCTTTGCTATCAAGGAGCACTCTGGTTGTACTTCTTCCAGAACAGATCTGTTTGTTCCTTTGGCAGTCCATGATACATTCAATGTTCTCCTTCATTACTACAGTTCAAAGGCATCAATTCTTCTTCCATTGTCTTTGTTCATTGTCCAGGAGTTACCATAGGAGTCAGAAATTAAACACTTAGTTATCTGTCACAGTGAGATAAGAAGTTATTTTCACAGACAAACTTGTATACATATGATCAGTGCAACTTTGTCTGTAATATCCAAAATCTGGAAACCACCCAAATGTTCTTCAGTGGGTGAACAGTTAAACAAAGTCTGGTACATACGTATCATGAAATACTACTCAGCAATAAAAAGAAGATAAGCAACAACTTTGATCCTCAGGGAAATTATTCTGAGTGAAAAAAATAAAAGCACCAATCTTAAAGAGATACATACTGCATGATTATAGTTAAGTATACTGGTAAAGTAACCTAGTTACAGGGCTGGAGAACAGATCAGTGGTTACCAGAGTTCAGGGGACTTGAAAGGGTCAGGGAGGGTGGTAGCACACGGACTTTTATAACGGCACAAACAAGTACTCTGACTGCAGAGGTGGTTCGTGCAGAGCTACACATGTGATAAAATTACAGAAATACACAAACAAATGAGTACATGTGTCAGCAGCAAGATAAGAACAAACTCTACAGACTGTACCAATGTCAATGTCCTAATACTGTTCTATACTTAATGCAAAATGTTAACATCGGGGGAAGTTGGATAGAGGGTACACAGGACCTCCCAAAACTTTGGTTTGTATTTTTTGTGAATATATCATTATTTCAAAATGACAAATTAACAACAAGAATAAAACAACCCTCCTTCCTATCTCCCATCTAGACCTCCCACTCTTCCCCTAAGAAAAAATAAAAGCAGAAGGTAATGCTTTCAGTTTAAATTTTTAAATATCAAATATACATGCCTATTTTTCTTTGCTTATAGACTTCTCTTTAAAATTATGTATTAGCTAAAAATGTCCTACTAATATAACTATATGGAAAAAAGTCCTACTAATATAACAATATGGGAGAGAGATTAGGTCTATAAAATCATATGGCTCAAATTTAAATGCCTGTAATTCATGTACTTAAAGAAAGCCAAGAACAATACAAAACTGTTAGAAAAATTAAAGTTTGAAATAGTCAAAAAGAGCTATTGCATAACAATCGACTGTCTCATTAGCTCTAATACTACATATGTTTTAATGTTTGCATACTATTTTTCAGTTTAATTTGAACCAATTGTTCTCAGTTCGAATAGGCTTTCTCTGGATTTTCAACACTTTCCAAGCGTAAAGTCCGTTTTCCCTACACTGGATCTACACAGCCAGTTAAGATTTTAGAAAAATTTCTTTCTTCTCTTAGACCAAAACTGTTAAGTGTCCACTTGGATTCATCTCCAACTGGGATAATATATTAAACACTACTGACCTACAGAATGCATTAGAGATAAAGTCTAAAACTCACCAGGGAAAACATGTTGAGACCACAGGGAATCTTTTAAAAGGTGGAATTTGACTTGGAAAAGATAACTAGTGAGAATAGCACAAGTCTGAGCTACAAATTAAATCAGAATAATGTCATAGAAACTAAGACCTTTTAGTCTCCAAGACTGAATTGTAGACATAAATACAGAACTCTCTGACAGAGCTATGAAAATGAATTAGGAAAACAAAACTTTTTGGAAGAGTTGCTGTTTGCAGATATCCTGTGGGTATTTTAGTTTCCTTTGCATGAACATTAGCATAGATCTTCATAAGTTAATAGTCTGTGCTCTCATTATTTATTCAGCAGAATTAAGTTCACTTCATCTTCACACGCTGTCATTTTCTGATTTTTTTTCCTACTCTTCTTTGTTCTCTATTCCTCTTTCTCAAGCTAGGAGTTTCAAACCACTGGTGATTTGCTTTCTTAAAGATTACAGTCAACAAAATCCTAAGGGGCAGTTCTCTGTCAGTTCTCTGCTACATAGGGGTCACTATGAGTCAGATATCAGTTCCATGATGTCGAACAAAACAACCACTATATTTCCTTTATGGAGAAAGAGCCCTTTCACAGTCGATCTTAAAGAAAGGTAAACCCTGCCCCACACCTGATCACAGCATTCTTGCACCCTATCAGGTCTGAGCCCAGATAGTTAAACCTCCCACGACCACCCTTTTGCCAGTTCATAGCTTGTGTTGATTTCCTAGAGGTGCTGTAACAGCATACACAACATGGGTGGTTTTATATAATGGAAACATATTGTCTGATAGTTCTGAAAGTTGAGAGTTCAAAATAAGGGCACTAGTCATGTTGATTTCTTCTGAAGCTCTGAGGTAAAATCTGTTTCATTTCTCTTTCCTAGCACTGGGTAGCTTCAGTCATTGCACAGCTTTCAGCTGCAGCATCACTTGGCATTCTTCCTCTGTTTGTATCTCTGCTTGTGTCTTCTCCTCCTTTGAAAGGATCCCAGTAATATCAATTAGGACCCATCCTACTCCAGTATGATTTCGTGTTAACCTAACTAATAACACCTTCAAAGACCTTATTACCAAATAGTGTTGGGACTTTGTGATGTGATGGATTGCATTTATATGGCCTGTCTTGCCATGCCCTGTAACTCCTATCAAATGATTGGGTGGGTTTATGCAAATAAGGTGTTCTTACTGGCCTCAATGAGTTTCTAAATTAATTTACATTTTATTCATCACAGCAGCATAAAATATTTATCCTTGTTAATCTATGTTCAAGGCCTATTATTGCCTCACAATAACTGCTTACAAGAATTCTTCATCTCATATCCAGGTTGAAAACCAATGTTCTGGGGAATGTTCCTGAAGAAGTGAATTGAAAACCGTTCCCTGTGGTTCCAACTCATAGAATTGCCCATTCCTGGGCATTCTCATGATTGTTGCTATGTTTCAGCCCATTGTCACGAACCATTGTCAATCTGTCTTGCTGAGGGACTCCATCTATCCTGCTGACTCTCTACCAAGCGTGATATCTTTCTCCAGCAATTGGTCCTTCCTAATGTCAAGGTCAAAGTAAGCAAAATGAAATCTCACCACCCTTCCTTCTAAGGAACATTCTGGCTGTACTTCCTCCAAGACTATTTATTCATTCTTCTGGCAATCTTTAGTATACTCAGTATTCTCTGCTAAAAGCATAGTTCAAGTGCATCAATTCTTACTCCACCTTCATTTTTCACTGTTCAACTTTCACGTGTATGAGACAAATGAAAATACCAAGTCTTGGGTCAGCCACACTTTAGTCATCAAGTGACATCTCTGCTTTTTAGGATTTTACAGAGGTCATTTGCAGTAGATTTGCCCAACATAGTATGTCACTTGATTTCTGACTGCTACTTCTGTGGGCATTGACTGTTGATTGAAGTAGAATGCAGTCCTTGACAATTTCAATTTCTTAAACATTTTATCATGATTCTGTTTATGGCCCCAATTGTGAGGATTTTTGTTTTCTTCAGGTTTAGGTGTGATCCATGCTGAAGGCCACAGGTCTTCCACCTTCATTAGTAAGTGCTTCAAGTCATCATTTTCAGTAAGCAAAGTTGTCATCTGCGTATCACAGGTTGTTAATGAATCTTCTGCTAACCCTGATGCCACTTTCTTCTTCATATCGTTTAGTTTCTCAGATTACTTGTTCAGCGTACTGACTACATAAGTAGGGTAAAAAGACACAACCCTGATGCACACCATGTTCTATTTAAACGACCACCTCTTGGTCTAGGTACTGTTTGTACATTGCCTACAGTAAGTTCTGGAATTCTGGTCCAGAGTTTTAAAAGTAAGGCTATAGATAATGGGTGGGAAATTAAAAAATACTTTTTGAAGAAAAAACAATATACCAGTAATTTGGAGGTTTCATTCAGATGCTCTGGGGGCTGCACTCACCAAAGTTGACTAAACTGCACTGCCTCTTTTGGGCACAACATGTTGTTCCCTTTTGGAGGTAGGTCTTTTTCTGCTCCTGGGGTAGATCTCATGCTGCAGTACTACTTCTAGCCTCATTGGTTCTCTTTGTGTCCTTTTTTGATGTTTTGTTTCTGGTTGAGTCTGCACTGGGCTTATTCATAGCCACCATTTTTTCTGACTTCCATTAGGAAAGCCTGGCTTTGATTATACAGACAAAAAATCTGGTCTCTGTTGATGGCAGATGACAGAGAATCTAGTCTCCTTTCAAGGAAGGAGACAAGAGATCTGGCTGTCTCTTCATGTTCAGCTGTTTCAATTAGCTGTCTGGCTGTCATCTCTTAGCTCTCTCTACGTGATTTGTCTTGTTGTACACCATAAAATGACTTCAATAAAAAAATATTGTTTCCAAGCAGCCTGTGAATTAAGGAGGAGTGACACTAGTGTGGTTTTATGATCCATTATGGATATCTGCTCTGTCTGTTACCCGGCTACCACCAACCACTGAGTTTTTCTGACCCATGCTGAAGCAGTAAAATAGAGGCTGCTGGCTCTCTGTGTGTCTATGTGCCAAAGGACAAAGCCTTTTCTTTGCTTCAGAAAAGAAGAGTCATTAGCCTTTTTAAATGGCCTGTCAATAACTTCAATTCTTTCTGTGTCCATGGTTGGTAATACCATACCCTTTCCTTTCTCCCTCGGAAGTTTAGGTTAATTGATCTTAAAAATCCTTAATTTTTGCATGTTATAGGGTACATGCATATCCTGGGTGGTGCAAACAGTTAAAACATTCAGCTGCTAACAGGAAGGTTGGAAGTTCAAATCCACCCAAAGGAGCCTTGGAAGAAAGGCCTATAAATTTATTTCTTTAAAGTTAGCTACTGAAAATGCTGTGGAGCTTACTAAACTTTCTGATCAAAGATTCTGTCAGAGAATACTGATCAAAGGAGAAAATGAAGAACAGAATTTCAAATTTTCATAGAATTCAGACTTTCTGGAGGCCTACAGGCTGGATGAACCCCTGAAACTACTGTGCTGAGATCATCTCTGAAACTCAAACCAAAAAATCCCTTGAAGTCATCTTAAATTCAAATAGATTAGCTTGTAAAGAAAGTCTGCCTTGAGCACCCTGCTCTTTTAAGAGCCATATATATGGGATCGAACTGACAACAGGAACTCAAATGATTAGATAGGAAACCTAGGGGGCAGTGAGCTTATGTTAATGGGGAAAGAACAACTCAGAAAAGAAGAGTGAAAAGGATTGATTGCTCAACTCAAAAAATGTAATGAATGTCACTGAATTGTACATGTAGAAACTACTGAATTGGTATGTTTTACTGTGTATATTCTCAACAACAACAAAATAAATACTTTTAAAAATAATAATAATAAAAGAAGAAAGATCATTAAAAAAAACTATGGAGTGTAACTCCACTCTGACACTCATGGGTTGCCATGAGTCAGAGTTACTTGACTGCACCTAGTTATGGGATGTATAATTCAGAGGGAGAGTCTACTATCAAAGTGAAGAAAATGCATGTGAAGATTTCACAGAGCTCTGAAAGAGTGTTGTGTAGTTTGTATAACAATTTTTTATCGCAACTGTATGGATGCACTTGGATGTGGGTTGCACTGAGGAAGATCAGTGATGGTTTGTCTGTGGCTTTGTGACCTCCAGAGAAAACTAAAGATGTCACTTTGAGCACTAACATGTGCCTGACCCAAGACTTGATATTTTTCAGTTGTCTCATACATGTAAAAGCTGAACAATGGAAAAGTAAAATCAAAGAAGAATGGATGTATTTGAATTGTGGTTTTGGGAAAGAGTATGAAATACGCCACAGACTGCCAGAGAGTGGACAAATAGAAGGAAGAACGGCAAGACCACCTTGCTTACTTTGAGCTTGTCTTCAGGAAGGAGCGATCACTGGAGAAGGACAGCGTGCTTGGTAGAGGGTCCACGAGACAGACTGACAGTGGGCTGCAACAAAGGGCTCAAACTCAGGAGTTTTTGTTTATTTGTTTGTCTTTTGGTAGAAGTGTAAAATGTCAAACGGAATGGAATTCAGGAAATATTTCTATTCAAGGTGAATACCTGAAAAATTAAACATTTCTCCAGTTGTATCACTGCATGAAAAATGTTACCATAGTAAAATAAAAAACCTAAACCTAAACCCACTGCTGTTGATTCAATACTGACTCCAAGCAGCCTTCTAGGACTGAGCAGAACTGCACTATAGAGTTTCCAAGGAGCACCTGGCAAATTCAAACTGCCTACCTTTTGGTTAGCATCCATAGCACTTAACTACTACACTGTTTCTGTTAACAATTTTACTTTTTTTTCTAAAAAGTGGTTTCATTTTCCTATAATAGATTTAATTAATTTTAATGACCTAAGTTTCCACTGGATAAATGCTATGACTGTTAATCAAAAAGTTGGCAGTTCAAATCTGCCATGTGCTCCTTGGAAACTCTGTGGAGCAGTTGTATTTCACCGTATAGGTTCGCTATGAGTCTATGGCAGTGGGATTTATTTTTGGTTTGAATTTCCTAAACTAATTTTTTGAGTCAAGAAGATCACCTTTTCCACAAAATATTTAAATCTGTAAAAAATTAAAACCACAAGTTTCATGTTAAATTATAAAAATCAATGTCTTCACTCATTATTGAATTACAGGATTAATTTCTATGAATTTGTATAAAAATTTTGTCCTCTCTCTGATAAACTCATCAATAGGAATTGTTTTCACCTGTACTGTGTCAGCTTAAACATAATTTCCAGAATCTTTATTTGATTTAAGAATTTTGACTGATATTAAGTTCAGGAACATCTGGTAACCTAACAATCTTATAGGAATTAAAATTCATAGAGACAAAAAGGAACACAAAAACACCAAGCATAGATGATACAGATTCATGCCTTTTCTTCTTTTTATACTTTGAAGAGACTATTAGGTAATAGATGGAAAGACTATGCAGACACCTCTGGGGTGTATAAGCACACATATTTATTTTTCTACTTTCAGAAGTGTGAAACGGATGTGAGTAACCATGGGTGAAGGTGTAATATGTATACGTGTGAGTCATTACAGCTTAAACTGGAATTCTGCTGTTTGGCTAAGGCGTTTGTGTTGACCAACTCATCTCAGCTTCTTTCTTCCAAGATGTCTACATACTTGTGGGAGAAGTAGTTAGTTTGGTTATAGCTGTAACTAACATAAGAGACTGAGACTACGCCAAGTACAATCACTGCAAAACAACATGTTTTCCCAAAAAACAGACATGATCTGCCTGTGGACTAAACAGGAAACAAGGAGATTTAATTTTGTCCTAAAATTTGATTATGCAAAAATGTGAAATAAATAGTTAAAAATATATATATTTGAGGGCATACAATAAGTTGTAGAAGGTCTGAAGGGAGATGAAGTGTGTTTTGAAGAAGTAGTAATGTTTAACAAAATTGGCTTCACTTTAATGGATTTTATTTATCAGGCAGAATTCAGATTCAGCAAACTTTTTATGTAAATGGCCAGATAGAAAACACTTTCAGCTTTGTGAGTCACAATTTCTTCAATCCTAGCACTCAATTCTGTCCTTGTGGAGCAAAACTCCAGATTGCAACTAAACAAATAGGCGTGGTCAGATTTGGTCTGTAGGCTTTGGTCTGTGGGCCACATAGACAGAAAAAAGGCTCGTGAATCCTTACAGGAAAAGATTACATGGGTAGTGCACAAAAAGAGTAAAACCAGAATGTTATTTTCTTTCTGTGACAATGCCAAACTGAGCTTGGAGTAACCCCTTTTCTGGTTAACAAGAGCAAGTAAAAATCATTCTAAGGCTTCTCTTTACGGAATAGCTGTTAACACTGCGCGCTTTTGCTATCCATTTATGAATCGATTTTAACAAATATCCACTTTTGAAAAGGCTAGGATTTCTAATAATTACAGTTACTTGGTGCTGTGGTTGTCTTCCCTCTTGTCTGAGGCTGATCATTTCTTGGCTTTAGGCACCTATGACTTAATGCTCTTGCCTGATTTCCTCTGACAAAATTTCTGTGTTGCCTTTCCCAGCTGAGGCCCCACATTCAAAATCGTTCATCCTGTAAAACCTCAACTAAGCCTCTAGGTTTTCCACATTAGATAATATCAAAGACTCCCTCTCCTTATAAAAGGGGAGTTATTAGAAGTAACTGAATATGTCTGAAAATCTTTGCATTTTGTTTCCACACTATTTATCAAAGTCCACAATAACAAAAAAACTGGCATACAAAAGGGCTACGTTACAAAAAAAGTTTATATGTTTATTTTTTAATAACCTCTGTGGGTGCATTATATGGAAGTAAAATGTTATCAATATGGAGCTGTTTTAGAATTGAGTGTCTGTCAGATTGGGTGGAAACACACTCATATTCACATGCAAAGACTGGTACAATAACTCACAACAATTGCTTTTTAATATTGCGGAACAATATATAACAAAAAGTTTATATATTGTTAAAGCGATTCTTAGGAGTATGACTCAGTTAATTACATTCACCATGTTGTATAATTATCATGACTATCTATTTTCAAAGCGATTTAAGCACCTTAAACAGAAACTCAGTACAATCCTCCACTGCTTCCAGCCCTTGGGAAAAAACTAAAATATCCATTGCCATTGTAATTCCAATCCATAGTCATCAATAAACCTTTTCTATGTATTTCCTTATTCTTGATGTACATTTTTGTATATAGTTTATGTCACTCAGCATAATGCTTTCAAGGTTCATCCATGGCATAGCCTGTATCAGAATTCACTTCTCTTTATGGCTGAACAAAGGTGTTCAAGCAGATGGTGTTCAAACAAAGCAAGAGCATACTATTAGGTTGCTGTTGTTAGGTACCACTGAGTCACTTCTGACTCATAGCAACCTCTGCGTACAACAGAAGGAAACACTGCCAACTCCTGCACCACCTTCACAACCAGTGTTATGCTGGAGCCCACTGTTGTAGCCACTATGTCAATCCATCTCCTGAGAGTCTTCCTCTTTTTCCCTGACCTGTTACATGATCAAGCATGATATCCTTCTCTAGAGACTGACTGGTCCCTCCTGATAGCAGATCTAACACAGATGAGACAAAATCTATTCTGGCTATATTTCTTCCATGACAGTTCTTCTGGCAGTCTATGGTATATTCGGTATTCTTAGCCAACACTGTAATTCAAAGGCATTAATTCTTCAGTCATCCTTATTCACTGTCCAGCTTCCATGCATATGAGGCAATTGAAAACACCAAGACTTGGGTCAGGTACACCTTAGTTCTTAAACTGCTATCTTTGTTTATTTACCTTTTTTAAAGAGGCTTTTTTCAACAGATTTACCCAATGCAATATGTCCTTTGATTTCTTGAACGCTGCTTCCATGGATGTTGATTGTGGATTCAAGTAAAATTAAATCTGCAACAACTTCAATCTTTTCTCCATTTATCATGATGTGACTCACTGTTGTGTAATACACAACTCAAATTGTAAATATTTTTGTTTCCTTTATTGAGGTGTAGGCTGAAGGCTGTGTTCTTTGATCTCATCAGTGTTTCAAGTCCTCTTCACTTTCAGCAAGCAAGGTTATATCATCTGCAAATTGCAGGATATTAATGAATCTTCCTTCAATCCTGATGCTGTGTTCTTCTCTACAGTCAACTTCTCAGATCATTTGCTCAATATACAGATTGAATTAAGCATAGAGAAAGGATATAACCCTGACATATAGCCTTCTTACCTCTAAATCACAAAGTATCCCCTTGCTCTGTTCAAATGACTGCCTTTTAGTCTAAGTACAGGTTTTCTCATAGGCACTATTAAGTGTTCTCAAAATCCCATTCTTTGCAATGTTATCCATACATTATGATCCCCACAGTTTAATGCCTCAACATAGTAAAAAAAAAAAAAAATTAAGTAAACACCTTTCTGGTATTCTCTGCTTATAGCCAGGATCCGTCTAACATAGCAATGATATTCTTTTTTCCATGTCATTTTCTGAATCTAGCTTAGATTTCTGGAGGTTCCCTGTTGATGTACTGCTGCAACTGCTTTTGAATGATCTTCAGCAAAATTTTACATATATGTGCTATTAATGATATTGTTTGAGAAATTCTGCACTCCACTGAGTCATCTTTCTTTGGAATGGGCACAAATATGGATCTCTTCAAGTTAGTTGGCCAAGTAGCTGTCTTCCCAATTTATTGGTATGCACGAGTGAGCACTTCTGGTGCTACATATGTTTGTTGAAACATCTCAGTTGGTATTCCATCAATTCCTGGAGTGTCATATTTTGCCAATGCCTTCAGTGCAGCATGAACTTCTTCCTTTAGTACCATCAGTTTTTAATCACATGCTCCCTCTTGAAATGGTTCAATGTCAACCAATTCTTTGACTCTGTATATTTCTTCCATCTTCTTTTGATATTTTCTTGTCCTTTAATATTTTCCCTGCAGAATCCTTCAGTACTGCAACTTGAAGCCTGAATTCTTTTCTTCAGTTCTTTCAGCTTGAGAAATGCTGAGTATGTTATTTCCTTTTGTTTTTTTATCTCCAGGTCAAGGGCTTAAAATCAGGAAAGGTATGGTTCAGTTCATACCCTTTCATCACACTTATTTAATCTGTATGACTAGCAAATAATCCAAGTGGAACTACACAACAAAAGCAACATCAGGACTGGAAGAATATGCATTAACAACCTGCTTTGTGTAGATGATGCAACCTTGGTTACTAAAAATGGATTGGATTTGAAGCACTTACTGATGATGACCAAAGACCACAACTTTCAGTATGGATTATTCTTTAGCTTAAAGAAAATCAAAATCCTCATAACTGGACCAATAAGGAACATCATGAGAAACATAGAAAAGATCCAAGTGTCAAGGATTTCATTTTACTTGGACCTATACCCAATGCCCGTAGAAGTAGCCATCAAGAAATCAAATGACATGTTGCACTGGACCAGTTTGCTGCAAAAGGCCTCTTTAAAGTATTCAAAAGCAAAGATGTAACTCTGAGGATGTAGAGAAATTGGAACCATTGTACACTGCTGGTGCGTGTGTAAGACAGTGTGTTAAGTTGTCAATAGATGCCAGTAAGTTGGTTGTTGGTGAAGAATACTGATCATACCATGGATTGCCTGACTCAATCCATGTGTTTTTCAGTCACCTCATATGCATGCAGAAGCTGGACAGTGAATAAGAAAGACAGACAAACTGATGCCTTTGAATTACGATGTTGGTGAAGAATATTGAACATATCATGGACTGCCAGAAAACAAACAGGTCTGTTTTAAAAGAAATAGTCAGATAGCTCCTTAGAAGCAAGGATGGTGACTTTGTCTCAAATTCTTTGCACAGGTTATCAGGAGGGATCAGTCCCTGGAGAAAGACATTATGCTCAGTGAAGTAGAGAGTCAGCAAATAAGAGTAAAGCCCTCAAAGAGAGTGGTACAGATTGTGTCCCCCAAACAATACATGTAGTAATTTGGCTGTGGTAGGATTCCCTATATACTATGATTGCCCTCTATTCTGTGATTTTCTGATACTATAAATCCTAATCTCTGCCTGTGGCTAATAGATAAGATGATTTTTAAAAGAGGATTAAGGTGGGACTGCAATACCTTTGCCAAACGAGTTTACCTGGACTGTGGCCTGCACCACCCTTTTTATCCTTTCATCCTACAGCAGAAAAAGGAAAGGGAAGCAAGCAGAAAACTGGGAACCTCACACCGTCAAGAAAGCAGCACCAAGAGAAAAGCATGTCCTTCAGATCTGATGTTCCTGCACCAAATCACCCCATGGACAAAGACTGATACAATACAAAGACTTTCCTCCAGAGCCAACAAGGGGGAAAGCCTTCCCCTGGAGCAGACATCCTGATTTTGGACTTGTAGCCTACTGGACTGTGTAAGACTAAACTTTTCTTTGCTAAAGCCAGCCACTTTGTAGTATTTCTGTTACAGCAGCACTAGATGACTAAAACAGAGAGGAAGTAACACAGTGACTGCAACAATAGCTCAAACATAGCAATGACTATGAGGATGGGACATAATTGGGTAATGTTTTGTTCTGTTGTCCACAAGGTCACTATGAATCAGAACCAACTTCCCAGCATCTAATGACAACATAACACACCATCTTATGTACCCACCAGCAGTACACAATTTCTCTACATCTTTGCCAACAGTTGTTTTTTCCTGTTTTTCTGATAATATCCATACCTCAGGAAAGGGTCTATATTCCTCTTTCTGTTACTGTTGTTTGTTGTAATAAATTAGCCAGTGCCATTCAACCTTATCACTGATAAATATATTTTGCTTTTCCAGCAAACCTGCTGAAAGATTCCTGCTATAAATCATAAATTGAATCTTCTTGAAAAACATCCAAAAAAGCCTCAGTAAGTTCCATTACTGAGTTTTCTTAACTGGTAATATTACAAGAATAGACTAATGCATAGGCTTGTCAGTGTAAGCTGACACTGTCATTGTGAACAGGCATCTATAAATCTCTACCAAAGGCCTATAGCAGTAAGTCCAGGACTCTTTTTTTCCAGAAATAGGCAAGTTCATGAAAGCGGGCTGCTAAATTAAAAAAAAAAAAAATTAATTGCCTGGAAAAGAATGCAGCTAATTCAGTTATGGTTATTAATGGTATAGTTTTAATGAGTACATGAGATAGTCCATTTTCCTTCTTGATCTATCCCTAAACTCCAATTTAATAGCCTCTATATATGTTAAACTGAAGTAAAATACTCTTCAAAAATATTTTATTTAGAGGGGCAGAGTCAAGATGGCAGACTAAACACACATCTCACTAAGTCCCTCTGGAAACCAAGACCAGAATTTTTAATTAAATGGAATCTTCTGGACACCTAGCGAGCTCTAGGAGACAGCACAGGGCTCTTAATTTGGACTTCATACCACTGAACAGAAAACTTCATCTCTTTTGCTGATCCCCACTCTTGGTAAATGCTGAGTTTCACAGACCAAAGCTAACTCACCATTTTAACTTTTTTTTTTCTGTCTTAGCTGGCAGGTGGAGCTGGCACTTGACTAGCATCTAATCTCAGACACACTGCTGGTGGGATCAGCAGGTGAAATTGCCATATTTTGAGAGCCCGGCTTTGGACTCTGTGCATCTCAGCACGTTTGGCCTCTCTTTCCACCTCCATCATTGAGTAGCTTGTACTGAGACAGGTGGGGAGCTTGTGCAGGTCACCTCCTTGTTCCACTGGTTGGGGATATACCCATGTGGAGGCCTCAGCTGGACCTAATTCCTACGCTGGGAGGTAGCATCTGCCCAGAGGAGAGCGCTTTCCCAGCAGAAAAGCAGTATTCTACACAATGTCGCTCATGGCTGGGGCCCAACAGCAGAGGCCAGCATGACAATAGCCTTTTTGTATTTTGAACTAGTTTATAACGTCTGGGGTTGGATATAGAGGTTCTTACTTTGCCAGCTGGGAAGAGGGACCTTTACGTGTGAAAACCTGATTGACTTTGGAAATTGCCAGGTGTCTCTTATCTTTAATTTTAAAACAGCCTGAAGAAACAACTGTGATCAATCCTCACAACATCTCTCCCAGCCTCTATTGACTCACATGACACCCCAAAAGCAACAAACTCTGGAGAAAACCACAATCAAGAAACCCCCCGTGGCTTCAGAAGGCCCCCAAAAGAAACCACCTCAGAACTTCCCAGAAGAAGAACCCTTTCTGAAACTATTGGAAGGTGAATACAAAAGGATTATATATACAGCCCTCCTGGAGCAAAATGAAAGGTTAATCAAGCTGTTTGATCTGATAAAACACCAGTACTCTGATATCAACAGATCAAGAACAAAATCAAAGACACAGAAACTTCAATTCAAAGCCAAAACAACAGAATGGAACAAATTGAAAATAGACTTTCTGACTTGGAAGACAGAGCTACTGACTCCAGCATCTAGGATGACAAATCAAAAAACAGAAACAAGAAAAATGAAGAATTAAGAAAAATGTAGGACTCTATTAAGAGGAACAATCAGGGCGAGACACCTGAGAACACAGAGAGTATTGTGGCTGAACTACTGACAGAAAACTTCCCAGAAATTATAAAAGAAGAGAACATAGATGTCCAAGATGCATATCAAAAACCACTCAATATACACCTCAAAAGAGAGACTCCAAGATATATTATTATCAAGCTTAACAGACTGGAACAAATAGAAAAAAGAATTTCTGACTTGAAAGACATCTCAGATGCATATCGTACACCACCCAATATAGAGCTCAAAATAAAGACTCCAAGACATATTATAATCAAGCTTAACAAAATGAAACATAAGCAGCAACTCTTAAAGGCAGCAAGACCCAAAGCAAAGCTAACATTCAGAGGGAAACGCTGTACACTTTCATCGGATTTCTCAGCAGAAACAATGCTGGCACAGAAACAGTGGCCTGACACATTCAAAGCCTTGAAGGAGAGGAACTTCCAACCAAGAATTATAGATCCTGCAAAACTGTCTTTCAAATATGAAATGAAATTAAGATATTTGTAGATAAACAGAAACTCAGAGAATTTGTAAAAACTAAACCAAAGCTACAAGAAACACTGAAAGAATCTCTTGGCTTAGAAGAACAAAACCACTAACTTAATATTTTAGAAGCAAATATAGGACACATCACCTAGAAACCTACTCAGTTAGGGAAGGCTCCAAACTCAGTCAAAGCTATAATAGCGAAAGAAATGATCCAGTGATTATCATAAAAACTATGATGTCACCATATTAAAGGGAGGAATGTACTACAGTTGTTGTAGTCTTTACAGATGGAGAAGAAATTGACAAGACTGGTAGCAATCAAAATTGGGGATTTATATAGTTTATTAAGCGGGATCATAGGGGCAGTCATAAATCACAATAAAGAAGCAACATGCCATATCAAGAAATGTGATACAGGAGTCTCAACAACCACAAAACCAACCCTGAAAAAGGTGAAAAATCAACTCACAAAGAAGGTCCCAGAACAGATTAACAAGAACAATAGAGAAAACATCAACACAAAAATAAACATATTGCAACAACAGCACTAAACACACACCTATCAATAATTACATTGAATGTGAATGGACTGAATGCTCCAGGAAAGAGACATCGAGTGACATCTTGGATCAAAAGACATGACCGATCCATATGTTGCCTACAAGAAACTCATCTTAGACTTAAAGATATGAAAAAACTGAAAATTAAAGGATGGAAGAATATATATCAAGCTAACAATGAATAAAGAAGAGCAGAGGTGGCAATTCTAATCTCAGATAAAATAGATTTTAATGTAAAATCCACCATGATGGACAAGGATGGACACTATTGCTAAAAGTTTCAATATAACAAGCAGGACTTAACAATATTAAATATTTATGCACCTAATATTTGAGCACCTAAATACATCAAAGCAACACTGACTACACTCAAACATGAGATACATAACTCCACATTAACAGTGGGAGACTTCAACACTCCACTCTCAATATTGGACAGATCGTGTAGAAAAAAGTTCAATAAAGACACAGAAGATCTTATTGCCACAATTAACCAATTAGACCTCATCGACATATACAGAACTTTCTATCAATCAGCAGACAACTACACCTTTTCCAGTGCACATGGCACATTCTCCAGAATTGACCATGTGTTTGGACATAAAGCAGTTCCCAACAAAACCCATACCACTGAATTAATGCAAAGCATCTTCTCAGATCATATCGCCAAAAAAGTCAAAATGAATAGCAGAAAAAACATAGATAGGAAGTGGAACTCATGGAAACTGAAAAACATCTTGCTCAAAAAACCAAGGGTTACAGAAGAAAGTAAGGATGAAATAAAGAAATACATGGATTCCAATGAGAATGAAAACACTTCCTCCCAAAACTTATCAGATATAGCCAAAGCAGCGCTCAGAGGTCAGTTTATCTCCATAAAGGCACACATCAGGAAGGAAGAAAGAAACCAAATCAGGGAATCAACTCAGCTTGAACAAGCAGAGAGAGAACAACAGAGGAACCTCTTAGGCACCAGAAGAAAAGAGATCCTAAAGATTAGAGCAGAACTAAATGAATTAGAGAATAGAAGAACAACTGAAAAAATTGAAAAGACCAAAACCTGGTTTTTTGAAAAGATCAACCAAATTAACAAACCATTGGCTAAACTTATTAAAGAAAAACAGGAAAGGAAACAAATAACCCAAATAAAAATGAGAGCAGAGCTGTCATAACAGATTCAACAGAAGTCAAAAATATCATAACAGAATACTATGAAAGACTGTACTCCAACAAATTTGAAAACCTAGAGGAAATGGACAAATGCCTTGATTCATGTCACCTACCAAAATTATCACAAGGTGAAGCAGAACTGCTTAACAAATCCATCACAAAGAGACTGAAAAAGTCATCCCAAAACTATCAATGAAAAAAAGCCTGATCCCAGATGGCTTCACCACAGAATTCTAACAAGCTTTTAGAGAAAAGTTATCTCCAATACTACTGAGATTATTTAACAGTATAGAAAGGGATGGAATATTCCTAAATTCATTCTATGAAGCCAGAATAACTCTGATACTTAAGCCAGGGAAAGACACCAACCAAAAAGGAGAACTACAGACTGATATCACTCATGAATCTAGATGCAAAAATCTTCAACAAAATTCTTGCCAACAGAATACAATCACATATCCAAAAAATAATTGATCCTGACCAAGCTGTATTCATACAAGGGATGCAAGGCTGGTTCAGCATCAGAAAAACAATTAATGTGATCAACCACATCAGTAACACAAAAGACAAGAATCACCTGATTTTGTCTATTGATGCAGAAAAGGCATTTGACCAAGTCCAGCACCAATTCATGCTAAAATCTCTCAGCAAAATAGGCACAGACAGCAAATTCTTCAATGCAATAAGTGCCATTTATACAAAGCCAACTGCCTATGTCATCCTGAATGGAAAGAGACTGAAACAATTTCCCTTCAGATCAGGAACTAGACAAGGATGCCCACTCTCTTATTCAGCATTGTACTATAAGTTCTAGCCAGAGGAATTAGACATGACCAAGAAATAAAGAGCATCTACATCAGCAAGCCAAAACAAGCCAAGTACTGTCGATTCGGATCCGACTCATGGCGATCCTAGCATTAGCAAAGAGGAAGTAAAAAATCTCCCTATTTGCAGACAATATGATTGTATACACAGAAAATCCTAAAGAATTCATAACGTCTCCCAGCTGAAACCAGGTTAGGAGATGTTTCCTGGAATCATCATTATTCTTTACAATTGCATAGTGCTCCATTGAGTATATGTACCGTCGAATACCTATCCATTCTTCTGTTGTTGGGCATCTGGGTTGATTCCATCTTTTTGCTATCGTGGACTGTGCTGTGATAAACATTCTGGTGCATGTGTCCGTTGCTGTGAAATGCCTTGATTCTGTAGGATATATTCCAAGTAGTGGAATTACTGGGTGAAATAGTTTATCAATATTCACTTTTTTGAGGAAGCGCCAGATTGCTTTCCAAAGAGGCTGGACCATTTTGCAACCCCACCAACAGTGTAGGAGGGTTTCACTTGCTCCACAGCCTCTCCAGCATTTGTTGTTTTCTGTTTTTTGGATCATGGCCAATCTTGTTGGGGTGAGATGGTATCTCATTGTCATCTTGATTTGAATTTCTTTAATAACTAAAGATCGTGAACATGTCTGCATGTGTTTTTTTGGCTGCCTGGATCTCTTCTTTAGTGAAATGTCTGTCCATCTCCTTTGCCCATTGCTTAATTGGATGATTTATCTTCTTCTTATTGATATTGTGTAGTATCTTATAGATTATGGAGATCAGGCATCAGTCTGACATAGAGTTGCCAAACATTTTTTCCCATTCTGTGGGTGTTCTTTTAATTCTATTAATAAAGTCTTTGGATGAGCAAAAGTGTTTGATTCTTAATAGTTCCCATTTATCTATTTTCTCTTCTGTTGATTGTGGTTTCCTTGACAGGTTTTGGAGTCTGTCCTCATTGTATATTAAGACTTCCATTCTTGTTCCTACCTTTTCTTGGATGAGCTTTATCGTTTTAGATTTGATATTTAGGTCTTTTATCCAGTTGGAGTTGGTTTTTGTATAAGGTGTAAGATATGGATCTTGATTCAGTTTATTGCAGATGGATAACCAATTTTGCCAGCACCATTTGTTGAAGACACTGTTTTTACCCCAGTTTAATGTCTTAGGGCCTTTGTCGAATATCAACTGTTCATAGGCAGATGGTGTCATCTCTGGGGTCTCAATTCTGTTCCATTGATCGATCTGTCTGTTCTTGTACCAGTACCAGGCTGTTTTGACCACTGTGGCAGTGTAGTATGTTCTAAGGTCAGGTAATGAGAGGCCTCCCAGTGTGTTCTTCTTCTTTAGTAGTACTTTACTTAGCCGGGGCTTCTTCCCTTTCCAAACAAAAGTGGTGATTTGTTTCTCCCTCTCATTAAAAAATGTCGCTGCAACTTGTATTGGGATTGCATTATATAAATAGATTGCTTTGGACTTGGCTTGGGTAAAATAGATATTTTCACAATGTTAACTCTTCCTATCCATGAGCAAGGTAGGTTTTTCCATTTATCTAAGTCTCTCTTAGTTTCTTTTAGTAAGGGCTTGTAGTTCTCTTTGTAAACGTCTGTTATTTCTCTAGTTTGATTAATTCCTAGGTACTTTATCTTCTTAGGGGCTATCGTAAATGGTACTGATTTGATAATTTCTTCCTTAACAGTCTCGTTGTTGGTATAAAGGAATCCTACAGATTTACTTATGTTTATCTTGTATCCTGAGACTTTGTTGAATTCTTCTATCAGTTTGAGTAGTTTATTTTTAGATTCCTTGGGATTCTCCGCATATATAATCATATCATCTGCAAACAGGGAGATTTTAACTTCCTCTTTGCTGATGCAGATGCCCTTTAGTTCTTGGTCTTGTCTAATTGCCCTGGCTAATACTTCTAGCACAGTGTTGAATAGAAGAGGTGAGAGTGGACATCCTTGTCTAGTTCCTGATCTCAAGGGAAAGTCTTTCAGTCTCTCTCCATTCAGGATGATGTGGGCAATTGGCTTTGTATAAATGGCCCTTATTGTGTTGAGAAATTTGCCATCTATGCCTATTTTGCTAAGAGTTTTTAGCATGAATGAGTGTTGGACTTTATCAAATGCCTTTTCTGCATCAATGGACAAAATTGGGTGATCCTTGTCTTTTGTGTTATTTATGTGGTTCATCACATTAATGGTTTTTCTGATGTTGAACCAGCCTTGCATCCCTGGTATGAATCCCACTTGGTCATGATACATTATTTTCTTGGTATGTTGTTGTATTCTATTGGCAAGAAATTTGTTGAAGATATTTGCATCTAGATTCATGAGTGATATCAGTCTGTAGTTCTCTTTCTTTGTTGGGTGGTTCCCTGGCTTAGGTATCAGGGTTATGCTGGCTTCATAGAATGAGTTTGAGAGTACTCCGTCCCTTTCTATACTGTGAAATAGTCTCAGTAGTATTGGAGGGAACTCTTCTGTAAATGTGTGGTAGAATTCTGCAGTGAAGCCATCTGGGCCCAGACTTTTATTTTGGTTGGCAGTGTTTTGATGACCTTTTCAATCTCTTCCTTTGTGATAGATTTATTAAGTTGTTCTGCTTCACGTTGTGATAATTTGTGTAGGTGGTATGAGTCAAGGAACTGGTCCATTTTCCCTAGGTTTTCAAATTTGTTAGAGTACAGTCTTTCATAGTATTCTGTTATGATATTTTTGATTTCTGTTGCATCTGTGGTGAGAGTTCCCCTCTCATTTCTAATTTGGGTTATTTGTTTCCTTTCCTGCTTTCTTTAGTAAATTTAGCCAGTGGTTTGTCAATTTTGTCAATCTTTTCAAAAACAATTTTTTCAATTGTTTTTCTATTCTCTAATTCATTTAGCTCTGCTCTAATCTTTATGATCTCGTTTCTTCTTCTGGTGCCTCAGGGGTTCCTCTGTTGTTCTCTCTCTGCTTGTTCAAGCTGTAAAGTTAGTTCCTTGATTTGGTTTCTTTCTTCCTTCCAGATGTGTGCATTTATGGAGATAAACAGACCTCTGAGCACTGCTTTGGCTGTATCCCTTACATTCTGGTAGGAAGTACTTTCGTTCTCATTGGAATCCATGAATGTCTTTATTTCATCCTTCATTTCTTCTATAACCCATGTTTTTTTGTGCAAGGTGTTGTTCAGTTTCCAAGAGTTCCACTTTCTATCTATGTTTTTTCTGCTATTGATTTCAACTTTGATGGCTTTATGATCTTAGAAGATGCTTTGCAGTAATTCAATGGTATGGATTTTGCTGAGAGTTGTTTATGTGCTAACACATGGTCAATTCTGGAGAATGTTCCATGTGCACTGGAGAAGAAGGTGTAGTTGTCTGCTGATGGGTGAAAAGTTCTGTATATATCAATGAGGTTTAGTTGGTTAATTGTGGCAATGAGGTCTTCTGTATCTTTACTGAGCTTTTTTCTAGATGATCTGTCTAGTTTTGAGAGTGGAGTGTTGAAGCCTCCCACTATTATTGTGAAGTCATCTAGCTCTCTTTTAAGTGTAGTCAGTGTTTCTTTGACATATTTAGGTGCTCTGATATTAGGTGCTTAAATATTTAATAAATATTTAATATTTAATAAAGACTTAACTTAAAAGTTAAGTCTTGCTTGTGTACTGAGCCTTTCAGCAATAGTGTTCATCTTTGTCCACGATGGTGGATTTGACATTAAAATTGATTTTGTCTGAGATTAGAATTGCCACATCTGCTCTTCTTTGTTCATTGTTAGCTTGATATATATTCTTCCATCCTTTAATTTTCAGTTTGTTCCTATCTTTAGGTCTCAAGTGAGTTTCTTGTAGACAACATACGGATGGGTCATGTCTTTTGATCCAACACATCACTCGATGTCTCTTTCCTGGAGCATTCAGTTCATTCACATTCAATGTAATTATTGATAGATACGTGTTCAGTGCTGCCATTGTGATATGTTAATTTTTATGTTGATGTTTTCTCTGTTGTTCTTATTAGTCTGTTCTGGGACATTCTTCTTTATGAGTTGATTTTTCGCCTTTTTCAGAGCTAGTTTTGTAGTTGTTGAGACTCCTGTGTTACATTTCTGGAAATGATATGACACATCTTTGTTGTGCTTTACAGCTGCCTGTATGATCCCCCTTGATAAACTATGTAAACCCAATTTTAATTACTACGAGTCTTGTCATCTTCTTCTCCATCTGGAAGGATTATAACAACTGTAGTACCTCCCTCTTTTTAATATGTTGACACTATAGTTTTCATGATGATCACTGGATTGCTTCTTTCCGTATCAAAGCTGTGATTGACTTTGGAGCCTTCCCTAACTGAGGAGAGTTTTGAGTAGTGTGTTGTTCTAAAATATAACGTTAGTGGTTTTGTTCTTCTAAGCCAGAGCCAAGAACTTCTTTCAGTATTTCTTGTAGTTTTGGTTTGTTTTTTACAAAGTCTCTGAGTTTCTGTTTATCTGGGAATGTCTTAATTTCATTTTTGTATTTGAAAGATAGTTTTGCAGGATATATAGTTCTTGGTTGGAAGTTCTTCTCCTTCAAGGCTTTGAATGTGTCATGCCACTGTCTCCGTGCCAGCATGGTTTCTGCTGAGAAATCTGAAGAGAGCCTACAGGGTTTCCCTCTGAATGTTAGCTTTGCTTTAATTCTTGCTGCCTTTAAGAGTTTCTGCTTGTTTCATTTTGTGAAGCTTGATTATAATGTGTCTTGGAGTCTTTCTTTTGAGATCTGTATTGGGTGGTGTACGACTCGACGGCACTTGGCTGGCACGATATGCATCTGAGATGTCTATATTCTCTTCTTTCATGATTTCTGGGAAGTTTTCTTTCAGCAGGTCAGCAACGATACTCTGTGTTTTCAGATGTCTCACCCTGTTCAGAGACTGCAGTTAATTGAAAGTTGTTCCTCTTAATAGAGTCCCACATGCTTCTTAATGCTTCTTCATTTTTCTTGTTTCTTTTTCCCGATTTCTGCTCATAGATGCTGGCATTAGTAGCTCTGTATTCCAAGTCAGAATTTCTTTTTTCTATTTGTTCCATTCTGTTTTCTTGGCTTTGCATGGAAGTTTCTATGTCTTTGATTTTCTTCTTGATCTGTTGGATTTCAGAGTACTGGTGTTCCATCAGATCAAACAGCTTGCTTAATTTTTCATTTTGTTCTCCTGCATTTTGTATAAGGTCTAGAAGGGCTCTTTATATAATCATTTTGTATTCACTTTCTGATGCTTTCATAAAAGTTTCTTCATCTGGAAAACTCCTTGGTTGCTTTGTTTGGGAGCCTTCTGAAGCCATGGGCGATTTCTTGTATGTCACAATTGTCTGTTGCTTTTTGGGTCCCATGTCAGTATGTAGAGGCTAGAAGAGGTTCTGTGAGGATGGACTGCAGATGTTTCTCTAGGCTGTCTTAAAATGCAAAGCAAAAGGTATCTGACCACTTCCCAAGTCAGTTAGGTTTTCAGGTGTAGAGGTCCCTCTTCTCAACTGGCAAAGTAAGCGCCACTATATCCAACCCCGGATGATACAAACTAGTTCAGAATACAGCAATGCTACTGCTCTGTTGGCCTCTTCTGACAGGGCCTAGCCTTAGGTGACACTGGGTAGAGTACTGCTTTTGTGGTAGAAAAGCGCTCTCCTGTGGGCAGGCTCTGGCTCCCAAGCTAAGAATTAGGTCGAGCAGCGGCCACCATATCCAAGATGGCGCCCTCCACACAGGCAGCAGACAGAGGGGCTAAAGGTGCCGAGAGGTAGTGATTCCTCTGATTCTGTTGCAGGACCCCCAATGTAGGTGGCACTAGGTAAATTACTGCTTTTCTGTCAGAGAAGTGCTGTCCTGTTTGCAGGCGCTGGCTCCCAGGCTAAGAATGAGGGTCCCGCTAGAATTTCCATACCCAACATGGCATCCCACACACTTACTGCAAAATTCCATACAAACACCACTGAGGCAGACGTAAAACAACAGGCTCAAAGTGGCTAGATTAACAGAGTCATAAGCCTGGCTCTCAAAATATTGGAATTTCGCCTGCCTATCCCCCCAGCAGCATTTCTGAGTCTTGCTGCTAGGCAAGACCCAGCTCCACCTGCCGGCCAAGACAGAGGAAAAAAAAAAGTCAAAATGGTGCATTTACCTTCATTCTGTGAGAGCCAGGGCTAACCAGGCATGGGAGTCAGTGAAAGAGAGGAGGTTTTTCGCTCAGTGGTATGAAGTCCAAAATAACAGCCCTGTGCCGTGTCCTGGGGCTGATTAGGTGATCAGAAGGCTCCATTTGATTATCAATTCAGGTCTTGGTTTCCAGAGGAATATAAGGAGACATGTGCTTAGTCCACCATCTTGATTCCGCCCCCCTCCAGTGACATTTTTTAATGAGAGGGAGAAACAAATCATTAACTTTATTTGGAAGGGGAAGAAGCCCCAGATAAATAAAGCACTACTGAAGAAGAAGAACATACGGGGAGGCCTCTCACTACCCAACTTTAGAACCTATTACACTGCCATAATAGTCAAAACAGCCTGGTACAGGTGCAAAAAGACAGATAGATCAATGGCACAGAATTGAGACCCCAGAGATGACATCATTGTCCTATAAACAGTTGATATTTGACAAAGGCCCTAAGACATTAAACTGAGGTAAAAATAATCTCTTCAACAAATGGTGCTGGCAAAATTGGATATCCATCTGCAATAAATTGAAACAAGACTCATATCTTGCACCTTATACAAAAACCGACTCAAACTGGATAAAAGACTTAAATATCAAATCTAAAATGATAAACTCATCCAAGAAAAAGTAGAAACAACAATGGAAGTTTTAATACACAATGTAGACAGACTTCAAAATCTGTCAAACAAACCACAAACAATGCCAGAGAAAATAGATAAATGGAAACTACTAAGAATCAAACACTTTTGTTAATCCAAAGACTTTATTAACAGAATTAAAAGGCCACCTACAGAATGGAAACAAATATTTGGCAACTATATGTCAGAACAATGCCTGATCTCTGTAATCTATAAGGTGCTAAAAAATATCAATAAGAAAAAGATAAACCATCCAGTTAAGCAATGGGCAAAGGAGACAGAGACTTCTCTAAGGAGGAGATCCAGACAGCCAAACAAAACATGTGGACATGCTCACGATCTTTAGTTATTAAAGAAATTCAAATCAAAACTACAATGAGAGACCATCTCACCCCAACAAGGTTGGCCATGATCCCAAAAACAAAAAACAGCAAATGCTGGAGATGCTGTGGAGAAAGTGGAACTCTCCTACACTGTTGTTGGGATTGCAAAATGGTGCCATGTCTTTGGAAAGCAGTGTGACACTTCCTTAAAAACCTGGATATAGATATACCATTTGACCCAGTAATTCCACTGCTCGGAATATATCCTACAGAATCAAGTCCATTCACGCCAACTCATACATGCACGTGAATGTTTATCGCAGCACAGTCGACGATAGCAAAAAGATGGAATCAACCCAGATGCCCAACAACAGAGAAATAGTTAGGTAAACTATGTTATATATGTTCAGTGGAACACTAAGCAGTGATAAAGAACAATGATGATTTTAGGAAACATCTCATAACCTGGTTTCAATTGGAGGACACTATGCAGAGTGAAAATAATCAGTGACAAAAGGACAAATAGTCTATAAGACTCCTAAGATAAGAACTTAAAAGCAGGCTCATGCATAGAAGAAAAGACTCTTTGACGGCTGCAAGAGTGGGGAGGAAGGGAAGGCAAGGGGGGAGGGTTTAGATTAGATAGTTGACAGAAATTTGGTTGAGTGAAATCTGTGACAGCACACATTAGAAAGAAGATCAATATTAACTGGACTTCAACATTAACATGATTACTCCTCCCATCTTAACCCAATATTGCAAGGACAGAGTAGCTGGAGCGGGGGACTGGGGACCATGCTCTCAGGGGAAATCGGGACCAATTGGTACAACTAGCATTTTGCTAAGAGAGCCTTCTGCACCCTACATCGGTGAGTGGAGTCTGGGGTCTTAAAAACTGCCAAGCTGCTATCTGAGGGTACAGCAAATGGTCCCAACTGAGCAGGACCAGACGATCACCAAGGATCAAAACAACACGGGGGAAAAAGAATCCAGAAGATAGGCAGGCCCGCCTGAGTGGGTGACTACATCGACTTGCAACCAGAAGAACCAGATGGTACATGGCCACCACCAGTGATAGCCGTGATGGAGCTCACAAAGTTGAGTCTAACTGGCAACACAAGAATAAAATGGAAGTGCGCCCTGAGATCTCCACTAAAAGAACACAGTTGATGGTCCAGGGGCCTCAGGGTTCCCCTGGGAGCATGGTCCCTGTCCCTAAAGCTGCCCCTGTCCATAAATCATAATGGAGGTCAACTCTTTGGACAGGAATGGACTGGACTTGACGACGCAGAGTGACCATGTCATGTGTACACTTTATGGTTCCATGCATCTATAGGACGTCATCCTGCTGACCTCTGAAGAGGAATGGGTGGAGAGGAGGGCATAGGAGATTGTTGGGAGGATAAGACATGTATGGAACAGAGAGGAAGAGTGTGCTGTCACCATTCAGGGAGACCAGTGGCAGCTGCATATAGGTGGGCATGCAAATTTATATGGGAATGTACATTTTCATTCAATTATAATTAAAAAAAAAAAATCTGACCTTTACCCAACAGCCAAAATGACTCAGAAAAGGAAAAGTATTTTATTTATACTGACGGCTCAGAATTCAGAAAATAAAATCTATGAAAAGTCTTGTTAAAATTGTAAGTTAATAATCAGAAAAACTTAAGATAGTCTACAAAAATGAATGATACAAATTGATTGGCCTTTTCCACAAACAACTCAAAATAGTGATCAATACTGATGAGACATTATGCAAAATATTTTACTAACCCTTTTGACTTTCCAAGATCTTGTTCCTTACATGGATTTAATAGTATGTCCTCCTTTCTTCCAGAACTGAAAACATCAGATTTATAACCACGACCTTGCCAGATGTATCATATGGAAAGATAAATCTCATTTAATTGTGTATGACAAACCTATGACTCAGGAATATCATGTGTGAAAATGATGCCTATACACTTTTTGCCAAACATATGTCTGATAGCTGCTTTGTGATTTATGAAGTCTAAGCCTCACAGGTGGTAAAGAAAGTCATGACCAGACAGGCGAGGAGTCAGAATGGAGTGTAGGAAACCTCGACAATTGGACATACTGCAGGTTAAACTTTGGGAGGGGAGAACTGGGCAATGTTTGGTTCCTGATGTCAGTAGACAAGCTAATAAAGGCAATAAAAACAGTTCTGGGACATATAAGGAATAAAAATTCAGTCCTGAGGTCTTTGTAAAGCCTTCATGCAAAAGTCAGTCTCTCATGCTTTAGTATCATATGGCTCTAGCTTTATTAACCATACAGCAAAAAGGTATGTGTGCATTCATCAACATCCCTTGTTGCACCTATGTTAGTAAAACTAGTCAAATAAAACATTAAATTAGTGATGTGAATCATGAAACTACTAAGCAAACTTATGTGCTTAAATGGGCACCTTTGATTCTATGAAAACAAAAACCACACAGTGCTAGTCTCTTTTATGAGCAACTATGCAAACCGTGTCCCATGGCAAGAAAGTGTTTGTACTTGAGATAAACAATAACAGCAAAACAAGAAATAAAACTATAACTACCCTGTCTAGCTCTAGTCTCAAAATAAATGAGACTCAAACCATTGCCTGCAGTCACTGATTCCTAAAAAAGTAGCAACTACAGAAAACTATTCTTGACTTTTGAAGTCCTGCTGCTTCCAGGTATATTTAGACTCACCTGTGAATGTAAGGAAACCCTGGAGGCATAGTGGTTAAGTGCCACTTCTGCTAACTGTGTGGTCAGCAGTTAAATCCTCCAGACAGCTCCTTGGAAACTCTATAAGGCAGTTCTATTCTGTCCTACAGTGTAACTATGAGTCAGAATTGACTCAGCAGCAGTAGGTTTGGTTTGTTTTTTTAGGAGAATGTATAATAATAAAGGAAATAATAATAATAAAGGAATGTATAATAATAAAGAAAACTCTTTTTTCCCACCATGAACATACTATGGTAATCTCGGTAATCTTGACTTCATTTCTTTAAATAAATCACAAGTTTTACTTGGGGAGCTAGTCTTGTAAAGTCTGGACTGCTCTGCAAACCCTCAGTGTTTAACTTTCTTGCCATTTGAACCCTCTGCACTACTGTGCAACGTGTGTTACTCTTATTGGGTACTGGAGCAGATTTTGACTCTTAGTGATTCCCTGTGACAAAATAGAACTGCCCCACAGGGTTTTGGGTTTTTATTGTTTTTCTTTGTTTATTGTTGTTGTTCAAGATTTCAAAAGTATCTCAGTAGTCTCAGGGAGTCCCCCAGTCTCACACAGGGCAATAGGTCTGGGTTTTGTTTGTTTGTTTGTTTTGTTTTGTTGGTGGGTGGTCTGGAGAGAATGAACAGTTAGGAATTTGAGTTTTTGTTCCATATTGTTCTCCCATTCTATCAGAGTCCCTCTGTTGTGACTCTGCTTAGAACAGTCGGTAATGGTAGCCAGGCATCATCCAGTTCTTCCAGCCTGAGGATAGATGAGGCAGTGATTTGTGTAGGCTATTAGTTCTGAAGACCTGTTTCTTCTTGTAGTGTTTGGTTTTCTTCTTTCTGTTTTGCTCCAGCCAAGCAGAGATCTTAGACGCTTCTTAGATGATCAGTAGCAAGTTTTTAAGATCCCAGATGCTATGTACCAAACATTATGAACTATGCTATGCCAGTTGATGAAACTGACCCATAAGACTGTGGTCCTAAGCCTTTTTAGACCCCTCAAACATCCGCAAAGCATTTGATTATGTCTGGGAAGTACCCATAACCATGTCCCCATGTGCTTTATTATACATAGGAATATATATGCAGCATATACATACATGTATGCATGTGTATATATGTATAACCCATTGCCATCAAGTCAATTCCACCTCACAGTGACCCTACAGGACAGAGTAGGGCTGCTCCATAGAGTTTCCAAGCAGAGCCTAGTGGATTTGAACTGCAGACCTTTGGAGAAGCAGACATAGCTCTTAACCACTATGCTACCAGCATTTCCATGTATGTATATGTGTGTATATGTATAGACATGTATGCCTATTGATCTATACATGAACATATGATACATACACATATACCTTCCTATACACATACATACAAACATATCTACCTATGTAAATGCACATAGATTTTTTGGTCACATCACTCACCTTTGGTATTGTCTTTTTCATTACCAAAAATAACAAGCAAAAGTCTACTATCTGGAGAGTGATTCCTCTTTCTTCTGCTCCAATCCCTTGTAATCATCAATGAACATTGATTTCGGTATGTAACCTATTCTTGTCTTTTTATAAAAATGAGGTCATACAATATTTGTGCTTTTGTCATTGACTTACTCACTCAGAATTGTTTCCTCCATCCATGTTATAAGATGTTTTGAGAAATCACTATTCTTTTAATAGCTGTGTAGTATTCCATTGTATGTGTGTTATCACATTGAGCCAATGATGGACACTTAGGTTGTTTCCATCTTTTTGCTATTGTGAATAATGCTGCAATGAACATGACTCATAGGATTTTCTAGGCTATAATCATTAGGTGAGCCAATCACCAAGGCTTTCTGCTGTAGAACAGCTTCATGGATTTGAACTGGCAATCTTTCATTTAGTAACCAAGTGCTTAACCTCTGTACCACCAGAGATCCTCTCACTGTCTACTCCCATTGCCCTGGAGTCAATTCTGACTCACAGGGACCCTACAGGACAGAGCAGAGCTGCCCCATAAGCCTTACAAGGTTGTAATCTTTTCATTTTTTAAATAACATTTTATTGTGTTTTCAGTAAACGTTTACACAGAAGTTTATGTTTCCATTCAACAACTTCTGTGCAAGCTGTTCTTCCCAACGCATGAATTTTCTCATTATTCTCATTCTGATTGTCCCATTTCTATTCACCTAATTTCCCTGCTCCCTTACATTCTCATCTTTGTTTAAAGTAATTGCTGACTGTTTGGTCTCATATAAGAGGTTTTTAAAGGAACACATTAGTGACAGGTGATATTTATTTTGTGAGTCAATTTGTTATTGGGCTACAAGCTGACCTAAGCGGTTAGTTTGAGTTTAACATTTGAAGTAGTCTCAAGGAGTCCTCCAGTCTCAGCTAGTCTGTTAGTTGGTGGGTTGGTTGGTTGGTGGGTGGGTGGGTGGGTGGGGTGGGTGGGTGGGTGGGTGGGTGGGTGGGTGGGTGGGTGGGTGGGTGGGTGGGTGGGTTGGTTGGTTGGTTGGTTGGTTGGTTGGTTGGTTGGTTGGTTTTGTGGGAGTAACGAGGTTAGGAATCTGATGTTCTATTCTATTCCATATTTTTCTCCCATTCTATCATGGTACCTGTATAGTGCATTTGTCCTGTAGACCAATTTCTTTTTTGAGGTTTTGGCTTCCTTCTTTCTCTTGTCCCCATTTCCTTCTTTCTCCTGTCACTAGGTGAGTAGAGACTAATAGTTGTGTCTTAAATGGCTGCTCGCAAGCTTTTTTCTCTCTCTCTTTTTTTATAAACAAGAGAACAATGGAGAAGTTAAGTATTTTGCCTAAAGCCTCATAATTAGAAAATAATGGATCTGGGGCTCAAACCCAATGTTTTGTTTCCCCACTCTACACACTGTTTCCTTTAGCAAATAGTTTAAAAAGCTTAAGATTGAGCTCATTCATTGAGAGTACTCTCAAAGCTGTTGTTCTAAGGACTCAAAATATGCATTAAAATTGATAGAAGAAGCATTTCCTATAAGTTCAAAAACTTTTTAGAATCACAAACCTAGACTGTGGTTTGATTCCTCCACTCACCTGTCTTAAACTGTTTTCTTTCATGGCCAAGAGACAGGTCTAGTACTGTGAAGCCGAAGGCAGAAGCTTGCTGTCATAGGAACCGTCTTCTGTTTCCAGAGATGTAATCTTTACAGAAGCAGACTGCCACATCCTTCTCCAAGGGAGTGGCTGGCAGATTTAAACCTGTGACTTTCTGGTTAGCAGCTGAGTACTTAACCGGAGCTCCCCTTATGCCACCAGGGCTCCTGAATTGAATATGTAGCTCCTGCAAAGTGGATTTGACAAATTCTTTTTGAATTTGCTTCAGATATTCTAACCCTGGCTCTGCCCTGGCCAGAACTAACAGGCACTGTTCTTTTGCACCTCAAGGGGCTGCCTGCACTGAGGTATTAAGAAGCCTTGTACAGTTCTGAGCCTCTGCTGTTTGTGACAGCTCTCTGGTACTACCAGGTTACTTCCCTTTAAGCCATCAAGGTTCTTTCAATGTTAATGCTTTCCTTCCAAATTCAGAAACAACCCTACAAGGGAGCAACAAAAAGGCAGGCTCTGAGTTTCTCTTTGGATATTAAATCAGCCCAATCGTGGAGAATCCACAGTGGATTAATCTCCTATTTCCTTTCCATTATGAGTCTGTCTATATGAAGACTGTTGCACTGCCTCTCAGCCGTTATCTGCCTCTTCGAAAAGTTAATGCAGCTTCCAATTAGATCTCTTTTTCTCTCTCTGTCTTCTGTTAATCTTGGTTTTGAAACCAGACTGATGCTCTTCCTCTGCTGCCAGCCCGGTAAGCCAAGTCTCAATTAGGCAGCCTTGTGGTGATTACCATCACTTCACTTTTAAGACATTCTTTAATTTCCTGGAGCACGCCAGCCTTCTTCCTCTCTTTCTCCCTCCCTCCAACTCATTTTTGTGAAAACTGCAGCCCACAATGTCTCAAGTTGCAGCATTTCTGCAGATGAGAGACTGACTGGTAGGGGAGCCTATTTGCTGTAGGTACAAATACACTTCCACCTTAGAATTTCTAACAGATGAGTTTTGTACAGGTGCTCCCCCTAAACAAAGCCGTTGCTGCTGAGTCTGTTGTGACTCATAGGGACCATACAGTAGAACTGCCCTGTAGGGTTTCCAAGGAGCTGTTGGTGGATTTAAACTGCTGACCTTTTGGTTAGCACACACAGATTGCCATATCTCTTAACTACTGCATCACAGGGGCTCCCAGGAACCTAAAACTGCTGTGTCAGTAGGAACCTCATGTCAGCTTGAAGGTCAAAGATGTTTAGGTGGAACTGTTGTTGTTGTATACTACCAAGCCCATTCCAACTCACAGGACAGAGTACAACTGTCCCATAAGGTTTCCAAGGCTGTGTCGTTACCAGACCAGATTGCCAGCCCTTTTCTCCCACAAAGCAGTTGGTGGATTCAAATTACTGACTTTTTAGTTAGCAGCTGAACACTTAAACATTATGTCACCAGGCTCCTTTAGATGGAACTAAGAAACTCCAAAACAGAATTTGAGACACAAGAAGAAAAAGGAGAACAGGAAAGAAAAGGACTTGGACCCTAAATTTCAATACAGAAAGATCTTGGTTGAACCCACTTATCAATAAATGTCACCACAGAAGCTTTATACTCAGCATTCTGTTTAGTTCTGCCATAACGCAGCGACCCTGAGGAAGGCCACCTTGCTTTTGTGAACATAGTTTGTGTCTGTATTTATCTGTAAGACTGGGTCTTCTATTTAGCTTCCTGTTAAAACTATGAATTTATTCTATTTTATCTATTCTGTAACCACATTAAAATGAGTACACAGAAGAACAGACAAGGAAAATAGTGAAGAGCAGAAAAGAGATGTCAATGAAATTTAGAAGCTGAAACATAGATTGAGAAATTAGAAGAGTTAAGGAAGATGCCCACAGAGAGGGATGACCATGAGGATCCAGACACTTCTCACTGTAGAACCTCAGAAAGGTGCTCCAGCCAGAGGCTCTGAGGGCCACTGTGGTGGGGGTGAGGCAGGAAGCTGACGGGGTGGTGAAAACTGTCATCAGGGTAGACCCCAGGCTCTCCTCCACTCATTAGGCAGATCATCTACCTTCTTCAGCCACACAGGATGACAGAGGTCTACTCTGGGAAAAAACTGAACCCGCATAGCTCCAAACCCTAATGCATGACGCAGGGAGGAGGTATTTCCAAAAAATGGGGTAAGTGGATGTCTTCCTACGAACCTGGGGAACACAAGCACCTTACTTAGCTTTAGCAATGCCCCACCAACTAGAATGAAGGTAGTTAATCAGGAGGAACCCGACAGAGTCTTCGCTGGAGAAATCAAGTGGTCCCAGACAACGGCCCATAACAGCTAAATTCTGGGGTCTCTCAAAGAAATTACAGTCATTGCATATGAACCCCATCAAATGACCAGTACACTGAGAGACAGAAAGCTTTCAATTAACTTTTACAGCACCTTGCTCTTAGTATAAAAACATCACAAAGCATGAGGAAACCTTAACATGAAAAACTACAAACAAACATACCAGAAAAGAAAACTACTAAAAGGAAATGTAGATATTGTAAACAGTAGCAGAAAACCACAAATAAATAAACCAGTACAAAATATAACTGGTATCCTCAGAGCCAGCCAAGTGCCATCGAGTCAAATCCAACTCATGGCCTCAGAAGTAAGAGAAAATATTTCATCCCTGAAACAAGACCAATGTATGGAAGGAAGGAAGTGAAACGGAAATGGAGAAAAGAAGGGGAGAGAAGAAGAGAAAGAAAGGAGGAAAGAAGAAATATCCAAGAACAAGAAAGAACTCTAGCAAATAAAATATAAATAAACCCATAAATTTTAAAAATGCTTAATAAGTTAAAGATAAAACTGAGTAAACTCTCACAAAGTATAAGCAAAGACAAAGAAGGTTAAGAAAACTAGAGCTCATTCCATGACCAAATATGATTAATAGTTACAGATAGTGAAAGTAGAGAAATAAAATAATAATGACCAAATAAATAACACAAAACATACCCAGAGAACATGATTTTTCAGTGTAAGAGGGCTTCTATGGTTGCCATGAGTCAGAAATGACAGAAATCACTTTATGTGTTTTTTGATTTTTGCTTTTTGAGTTTAAAAAAAAAATACATGTCACTGTGAAATTCAGAACACCAACTTTTTTTAAGAAGGTCCTCTAGGAAGAATCAAGAATCAGAATCCAGCTGACTTCCCAACAGAACCAGTCCACAAGGACAATGAACCAACACTTTTAAAAGTGTGGCAGAAAGTGATTTCTATGATTCTGTACATGTTTAATCAATTGTTATGACAAGTAAAAACGTTTAAGACACACAAAGTCTTTAAATAGTTATATCCAAGCAATTTTACTTACAAGAGCATCTGACAGAATAAAATACCTAGGAGTAAGTGTAACTAGGGATGCAAAGGGCTTAAACAACGAAAATCACAAAACACTGCTGAAAGAAATTAAAGAAGACTTAAATAATTGGAAAGATGTTCCATACACATGGGCTATTCAAAGTGATCTACAGATTCAGTGCAATCCCAATCAAAATTCCAAGAGCCCTCTTTACAGAAATAGAAAAAACAATCCTTAACTTTATATGGAATGGAAGAGGCCTAGAATAAAAACGATGCTGAAAGAGATAAAGTAGGAGGGTTCATACTTCCTGATTTTAAAACTTGCTATACAGCTTCAGTAATCAAAATAGTCTGATACTGGTATAACAGCAGCCACACAGACAAATAGAACTGAGAGTTCAGAAATAAACACATACATCAACAGTCACCTGATTTTTGACAAAGGTGCTAAGTCCATTCAGTGGGGAAAGAGTGGTCTCTTCAACAAATGGTGTTAACAAAACTGGACTTCCACAGCCAGAAAAATGAAACAGGATCCATGCCTCACATAATATACAAAACCAAATCCAAAATGGATTAAGGACCTAAACATACAAACTAAACCCATAAAATCCTTAGAAAAAACTGCAAGGGCAGTTCTGTCAGACCTATCTTTTAACAATGAATTATCTAATATAATAACAAAAGTGTAAACAGCAAAAGTAAAAATAAATACATGGGACCCCATAAAAATTAAAAAATTTTGTTCATCAAAAGGTGCGACCAAAAAGTAAAAAGACAAGTTACTGACTAACAAAGTATCTTTAAAAACCATGTATCCTGTAAGGAATAACCAAAATCTATATAAAATTTCAACACTTAACAACAAAAAGACAAATGATCTAACCATAAGATAAGCAAAGGATTTCAACAGACATTTCACCAAAGAGGACATTGAAATGACCACCAAAAACATGAGAAGGCACTCATCATCATTAGCCACCAGAGAGATGCAAATCGAAACCACATTGAGATATCATTTTACTCTCACAAGGATGGCCAAAATTAAAAAAAAAAAAAAGGAAAATACTAAATGTTACCCATTGCTGGTGGGAATGAAAAATGATACAACTGTTGTGGAAAATAGTGTGGTGGTGCCTCAAAAATTAAAAATTCAACTAGCATGTAACCCAGAAATTCTACTCCTAGATATATACACAAAAGACTTGAAAGCAGAGACTCAAAAAGAGACTTATACACTAAAGTTCACTGAAGCGTTATTCACCACAGATGAAAGGTAGAAACCACCCAAGTGCCCAGCAGCAGATGAATAGATTAAAAAAATGCAGCATGTACATACAGTGGAATACTACTCAGTAGGAGAAACAAAGTGTTGCTACATGGTACAATATGGATAGAGTTGGAAGATGTTATGCTGAGTGAAATAAGTTAATTACAAAAGGGCAAATATTGTATGGCTTCACTTATATAAAAAGAAAACATAAATGCATAGAGAATAAAGTTTACTTGTGGTTACCAGGAACAGGATAGAGGGAGGAAAAGGAAGGTTAACAGTGATGGAAAAATTGAATTAAGGGTAGGGCTGCACAGCCAATTATTGTAATTGCTGTCAATAAGCTGTATGTCTATAAAAGCTGAATTGTCAAAGTTGTATGAGAGATAGATTGAAAAAAAAAAAAAAACAAGAATAGCACTTGAGGTTGCTTATATACAACTGAACACCTCATGGGATTTGGTTCCTTGGTTTGAAGATTGAGGGTCACAGTTTCATAATATGCCTCAGTTAATTAGCCTAGTGACATTTTTAGTGCTTCTGTTTATCTCTTAGTTCATTAAGTAGTGTATTGGATCTTAGAAGCTAACAAGCAGTCATCCATCACACAACAATTAATTTCTATTGACTTGGAGCAACAAAAATGAAGGAAAGTCAGGAATAGGAGAATATAGAGTATGTGGTTAATTTTCTCCATAAACGACAGCCTCCTAATCCACAAGGATTCCACAGAAAAATTCTGATCAAAAGGGAGAAAATGCAGACCAGAATTTAAAAATTTCAGGGACTCGAAACTTCCCAGAGCCATGAAGGCTGGGTGAACCCCTAAAACTATTGTCCTGAGATAATTAAACCAAAAATAGCCCCTGAAATCTTCTTACAACCAAACAATGATTTAGCATAACTAGTAAAGTATGTCTGCCTTGAACATTATGCTCTATCAAGAACTATCTATATGGGATCAAATTAACAACAGCAACTCAAAACAGGAAGTTTAGGGGGCAGTGAATTTAAGTTAACTGGGAGAGACCACTCAGAAAAGCAGGGTGTGAATGGTTGCACAACACAAAGAATATAATAAATATCACTAAATTGTACATGTAGAAACTGTCAAACTGGTGTGTGTATGTTTTGCTGTGTATATTCTTAGCCAACAACAATAAAAGTTAGGAAATGACGGTCCCTCTCCTAGTTCATTTTGTGGTTTCTGGGGTCTCACAAACTTGCAAATGGCAATCCAAGGCACAGTTGGTTTCTATTTACCTGGAGCAACAGAAGAAGAAGGAGAGTTCAGAAGAGGAGATGGAACATGTGGCTGAGCCTGCACAGTTGCCTCCTTTGCCATGAAGTCAGAAGAACTGACTCGTTCTGAACATTTTGACCAGAGACTCTATAGAGGAATTCTGATTCAAAAAAGCAGAATGCTGAGAAAAATTTCAAAATGTCATAGAATCAAGCATTTCTGGAGCCACAGAGGCAGGCTGGAAGAACTGTTCCGAAATAGTGCCTTGAGGTAGTCATTCAACCTTGAACCTTAAATCAAAACAGTCCCCCAAAGTCTTCTTAAAACCAAATAATAGTTTAACCTAACTAGGAAAGAATTGTACTATTTTAAGATTCTTCTGCATGTGATCACAGAAACTTCGGTAGAATAATTGTTAAGTGCTACGGCTGCTAACCAAAAGGAAGGCAGTTCAGATCCACCAGGTGCTCCTAGGAGATGCCATGGAGCAGTTCTAACCTGTTCCATAGGGTCACTATGAGTCAGAACTGACTCAGTGGCAATGAGGGGGTTTTCTTGTATATGGGATCAGACTGACAACATTAAGTCAAAGGATTAGACAGGAACCTTAGTGGACAACGAGTTTATGTAAGTGGGAGAGGAACAACACAGTCAAAGGAGGATGAGGATGACTGCACAATTTAAAGGAGGTAGTCACTGTCACTGAATTGTACACGGAAACTGTTGAATCAATATACATTCTGCTATGTGTTTTCTCAAAAAGCAAATTATTAAAAACAATATCTCCACTCTTCCTTTCTCAGAAAGCAATTCTGTCAGAAATTGTGTGGTTACAAACTCAATTACAGTTAGCACAAAGACTTAAGTTCTTCTCTTCCTAGTAAAAGATGGAAACCCTGGCAGCACAGCACAGTGCTACCGCTTCTAATCAAAAGGTCAGCAGCTGAATCTGCCAGACACACCACGGAAATTCTATGGAGCAATTCTACTCTGTTCTTAGGGTCACTATGAGTTGGACACAACTTGATGGCAATGGGTTTGATTTTTTTTCTTTTTTTAAGTAAAAGATATCTTGACTTAAAGAGTCCAGCTAACCTGTGACTCCAGGCAGTCTTCAGGGACATAGATTCCATCTATCTTCCCCCAGTTATCACATTCAGGTTCCACACAAAAGAAAGACAAAGAACATATGGCTAAAGAGAGCCTCAGAAATCCCATCCACTTATGTTATCACTAGTCCAAGCTATTTACAAGCAAGTATGGGAAAAATATCTTTCTTAGGTGCACACATTGCCCCACTAGGAGACACAAAAAATTGCTGGATGCAGCTTTGTGATTTGACTCATATCTGTGTGCACCACACCTCTACCTTTCTTGGCTGTCAGTCACGCGCTGTGAAACTTAGTGGGTCTGCCAGCATCGAAGGAGCATCAGGACAAGCAAGGTACCTACGGCCGCTCACTCTCAGATCCCCCAGATTGTGAAGCAAAGTTTCTCTTCAGCCCAGGTTCTTGCTTTCTTTCCAGCTCACAATTGGGGGAGGAAGGTCAAGGCACTGCACCTGATTCATTTCTTCCGCCAAACATTTTCCTTCTCTCTCGTCTTCAGCCGTCTTCCTCAGTCTATCTGTCGACAATGCTGGGTAAATCTATGCTGCCCCACAGCAGAGAATGGTGCTGCTTTTGAACTTCAAAGCTAAAGAACAAAGTGTCTCTGTCTCTGATGTCAGTACCTCCTGCCGAGGACCACCAGGGACATATCTTAATTGCACAATCTGGTTTTATTGCTCGTTACAGTGAGGAAGACCCACACCAAGGAGAGCTGTAGCGCAGCTCAGTAAGAGAGGGTTGGGAAGGACGACTTACAGGATTTGGGCCTTGTTGGGTGATTTCAGGAATGGAGCAAGGAAAGAGGGCTTTCCTCTGAATTGGATGCTATCAAGAAGGAGAGGAGAGAGAGGAGATGCTATAATCTGTCTATCTTAATAAACTTTACCTGGAAGGAGGACAGACCAGACCAAGGCTAAAGATGTGACTAGCAAAGAACTGTAGTAACTCATGTTACCTGGGAGAGGATGTGTTTGACATTTGTGGCTTAGAAAATGGTCATGTTTCGTCCATGTTCACACTCCGTTATGGAATGGTCTTGTTTTCATTTTGCTCTGTCACAGTCACAAAGTAGCCGTGTCTGATGTTGATGTCCTGTGAAACTTTATGTTCAGCTGGGGAGCACCAAGGCCTGGCTGTCGGCCAGGCCAGTCCCTAATGTTAGGGTCTGTTTTGTTGTTTCACGGGTTAGCTGCAAAGCGAGAAAGGCTGCATCTGTGCACAGGTGGTTCAGTGATAGTAGACCTGGGTTTGTAAGAGCAGCTATCACCCATTTGTTAATGGAGGCTGGCATGTTGCTACGATGCTGCATAAGTTTCAAAGGAGGTGCTAAATTAAGAGACTAGGAAGAAAAGTCTGGTGATCTCCTTCCAAAAATCAGCCAATGAAAACCCTATGGATCACAATGGTTAAATCTGCAGCTGACCATGAAGATCACTGCAAATCAGAACTATTTCTTTTCATGCTGTATAGTGTCACCATGAATCAAAGGCCAATTCAACAGCAGCTATCAACAACAACAAATACCACATCAAGTGGGAAATAGTCCGTCAGTTACTAACCTGAAGTGGCCTGTCCATTAGGCCTAAGGCTGACACAGCAGTTTGCCCATGTTTGGTCTCAGCTGGCCAAAGTTTAGTGGTAGAGGCCTGTGAGTGGCAGTCTCAGCACCAATGTGTGGAGGAAACCTTGCAAGGAACACAAGGACTGGCTGTGGAAGCTCCAAGCACCATGGAGTACGAATGGCCTTTGGTCCGTGTTTGGACAGCAGCTGGACATGCTCCAGCTGCTATAGGCCCAGCAAAGCAGGTGCTACGTTCCTGGGGAGAGAGGCTTACCCTCAAACACACAGAGCTTTAATATCCAGACTTTTTAGCTATAGGTAGGTGGAATGATTTTTGCAACTAGGACTTGTTTTCATTCCTATAAATGTGACTTAGTGGAACTGCTGACAAGGAGTACAAACTGCAAAGAACAAAGCAGTTCTGTGTGAGCCACTGGGCGCTGAGCTGCAAATCTGGGCTTTCAGCAGTGGGCAGCACCATGAGGCACTAAATGAGCTGCTTACATTCTGTTCCTGTATTTTAGACCTTTGGGATCTACACAGAAACTGTGGAGGGATTAACTTCTTAGAAACCAGAGTCACTTCCACCTGCTCCAAAAGTCATCCACATAAAACCCTCCCATAAGGATGGACTCCTGAGGCCTGAACTATGGATTCAACTGCAAGAAGTGGCACCTTTTATCAATGAGCAAATCAAGAGGGATGGAGTGGTTTATCACAGAGGGAATAAGTTGGTGTCTTGGAATGAAAATGAGAAAAAAAGAAATCCATGGACTTTATTACTAACCCAAAGTCTTAGAAGGGAATTTAAAAGATTTTACCAGTAACATACTGTCTACAAATTGGGTTCACTGGGTGACTCAAGGGAAAATCAGATCCATTTAAGAAATAAGTTTCAGTGTTTTAATCACAACACTGGCTGTGGAAAAGTAAAAGGAAAATAAAAAGATTAAAAAAAGAGAGAGAGAGAGACATACAAATCATCTTCAGGGAGGACAGTTTTCCTTAGGAGAAAAGTCAGAGATCTCCAAGACAGGCAAGACTGAGTTGAATAGAAAAGAATCTATCCTCAAACCTTACTACTCATATAGCTGTGACTGGGATGAGTGGAGAACTGAAATAATTACTAGATCAGACACGGCAATGGGCCAAGGCAATCCGGCAGAGAAAGAGAGGAAAGACGGCAGATAACTGAGGGCATGGTGGCTAGGGACACTGGGACTCAGGCCATTCTGCAGGGCCCTGCATTTTCCATGTGGCAGTGAAAGACTTATTAAGAACAGTGGGGGAAGTGCCCTGTCTTAGGCAAAATCGGTAAGGTGTATAAATACAGAAAGAAATTTATATCAAGGAAACAGCTCATGTTATTGTAGAGGCTGAAACATCCCTAGTCCTGGATCTTCTCCACAGCCAGTCCCTGTGTGCCTCCAAACTTATGGAGCCACAGAAGCTGGCAAACCCAACATCAGCAGGTTGGAGAGCAGGGCTCTCATTCGCAGGCTGTGAAAATTGGCAAATCCCAAGATGGCATGCAAGACTGCAAAGCTTCTCCTGGTTCATGTAGCTTCAGGAATTGGTAGATCCAAAATTGACAGGTAGGGGACAGGACTCTAACTTGCAGGCTGTGAAGATCAATGAATCTCATGATAGACAGGTAAGCTGCTAGCTCAGGTCCCAAGAATAGAGGTCAGAAGACGAGAGAGGCAGCTGCTGGATCCACAACAAGCCAAAAACCTTGGCAAGGTGAGCAAGAAGGTAGTAGGTGGTAGGAGTTGAAGAGATGAAGGCTGAGGCAGCAGTGATCCACCATAGGTCCCACCCCCAGGGGCACTACTCAGCAGACTCCATCATCTGAGTTATCACAACACTACACAACTGCCACAACACTGAGAATCATGGCCCAGCTAAGTGGGCACACGATCTTAACCATCACATGTCCTTTGATGATTGGGGCAATTAGAGGAGGCAGGTGAACTGATGCGAGCAGAAGGACCAGGAAAATAGTAGGAAATACTTGGGGAATCTGTAAGTGAATTTCAAGATCTGGAGGCAGGCACGGCCTGCAGTGAGAAAGCTGAAAAGTGCAGCAGTTGGGTGTGGGGAATTAAGTACAGCTTAGCCTGGGTTAGAGGCTGGGCCTACAGGAGGATACCTTCTGCAAGGAATTACCTGACTCAAAGGGGAAGGTGGCAGGATGTGTTTAAACAATAGGTACCCTATGATGCAGAAGCTGAGTCTGTGCGGAGAAATGGAGAAACCCTTATTGGCAAAAAACAATGTTTCAGTTCACTTGTGTGTATTTTCTACACATGATGAGTTTCAGCCTTGGTATGGATTAAATCGTGAACCCTAAAAAGATATGCTGGTGTCCTAAATCCCGAACCTGCGAATGTGACCTTGTTTAGAGAAGCAGATTTGGAAACGGCTTTGAAAATGAGAATGCAAACTTAATGGGTACTCAGTATTCTATTTTTAAAGTAGCCTCAACTTCAGCTTGGAACCCCTGGAGTTTATAGGCACCTGGGGAAAAACAGGGATTTTTCTAATCCATTTACCATGAAAACATCTCTGTCTTAGTCGTTTCCTGTGCTTTCCTTCTTATTTTTTTTTCCTGACAGAGAAAAGAGACAGTTTCTCCCTTTTTCTGTGAGCTAAACATCCACTCACATCCGAGGAAAAGGCACCTGTGCCACAGTGAACCTCCTGAAACCCAAACTCAAGGACCATTTTTTGACATGAGAGAGCTTGAATGTGAAAGGTTTTCAGTGTGCTTGAGGGGTAGCTTGTTTTTAAATGCAAGAAAGGAGACTATATTAGTTAGCATAAATACTTGCTTCAGCATTTCCCCATTTATTCTACCTGAGCAGGTGCGCAGTCCTCTAACCACAACTGTCAAGAGAAGGAAAGCTTGCAATTACCACAAAGTCAGCCAGCCAAGTGCCATCGAGTCAGATCCAACTCATGGCGACCCTAGTGGCAATTCCCACAAACGAAGGTGAAATAAAGGGAGAGGGAGGGACAGATAAAGAGTGTGTGACAGAGACAGACACATCTACCGAGAGACAGCAAAGAGGTAGGAAGGAAAGAGAAAGAGTAGCTGAGTGATTTTGCATTTTTCTCTGAGCTTTTTATGAATAACTGATGTTATAGATTGAATTACATCTTCCCCAAAAATGTGTGTAGCAATTTGGAATTTGACTGGGCAGTGATTCCCAGTAGTCTGTGATTGTACTCCATTGTGTGATTTTCCTGTTATAAATCCTAAGCTGCCCATGATTAATAGAGCAAGACTGGATCATGTTAAAGAGGATTGCGGTAGGTTGGTAACACCCTAACTAAAGGAATTTCCCTTGAGTGTGACTTCCACCACATTTTATCCTGCAAGAGATCACAGGACAGGGAAGCAAAGACAGGGTTGGGGAACTCCTATTATCAAGGAAACAGCGCTGGAAGTAGAGCACATCCTTCGGACCTGAGATTCCTGCACCATGACGCTCCCAGACCAAAGAAAGACTAATGCAACACAAGAACCTTCCTCCAGAGCTGACAAACACAGAAAGCCTTCCCCTCGAGCCAACACCCTGAATTCAGACTTGGAGCCTATTGGACTGTGAGAAAATATACTGCTGTTTTTGAAAACCATCCACTTGTGATATTTCTGTTATCACAGCACAAGATGACTAAGACTACAGTTAACTCCTGTTGAATAGAAAAAGATGGTTAAAAAGGATTTATCTCATAGGCAAGGGGGGAAGCTAAAGACCATTTAGAATGTGCAAAAGAATAAAAGAATAGTCAAGATGAAAGAATCAAATTACGAGTTATTTAAATTCATGCTTTCCTCACCTTCTGAAAGAAGTGGATATCATACAGGTCTCACCTCTCTCCCAGCCCTGGTGGCCAAATGGCTAAACACTTCAGTGCTAACCAACAGGTTGGCAGTTGGAACCTACCCAGTCACTCCGTAGAAGAAAGACTTGGTGATCTGCCCCCAGAAAGATTACTGTCTAGAAACCCTCTGGGGTAGTACTACTCTCTGTCACATGGAATCAGTTAGCCACATGGTATATCATGCAACAAAATCTCCAAATATCTTCTTCATTCATCTTTATCTTCCCCAATTGGCCACCAAGGAGTCCAACCTCTAGCTACAAAGATGTGCAAAAAACTTTCATTCGTCTCACCATGCATAGCATAGGACAAACCTTATCAGAACAGGAAAGGAGGAAGAAAGGAGAAAGACAGACAGTGAGAATTCTAGCCACTATCTGAGAAAATAATTGTGGTGTTCAGCTACACTGGCATATTCACCCACACCCTTGATGCAGCTGAACAATCACTAGCTGGTTTGTCACAAGCTGTAAGCTTATTTCACAGATGATCAACACGAGAATTAGGAAATCACAATTTAGCCAATGAGTCATCACTGGGTTAGGCAGCTGTCACTGTGAATTCATCTCCATTCTTTAACTCACTTCCCAGAGTCTGACAGACTGAGGCATCTCCTTGACTCATCATGTACTTGAGTAATCGGAACTATATTAACCATCTGATACTACAAGGCAGCTCTTAAAAACTAAAATCAACGAACAGAAAAGTGACTGTCATTTGTAACAGCAAGGTATTACATCGTTTAACCCAGGTGGTGTTCACATGGCAATCAGGACAAATAAACTTCATTATGACCTAAGTGCTTGACTTAGCCTATCAAAATCTTCCCTGAGGCCTGACATGGCCCTTTAAATGCTCCTGTAGTAATTTACAGTACTAAATCAAGTAATGAAGTTAAAAAATTTTGAGGTCCTCTTGACTAATGCCTGTATCAAATAACCTCCTTGGAAATACAGTAAAAAATGTTTCTTCCACCATTTAGAAGGAATAATGCTCCAGCTGTGGAAAGGGAGCAGTATGATTTAAAGTCAGGAAAGATGTGTATCCAGGTTATATCCTTTTACCCTACCCGCTCAGTCTGTATGCTGAGCAAATAATCTGAGTATCTGGACCATATGAAAAAGCATATGGAGTCAGGATTGGAAGAAGACTCATTAACAACATACATTATGCAGATGACACAACTTTGCTTGCTGAAAGTGAAGAGGATTTGAAACACTTACTGATGAAGATCAAAGAACACAGCCTGCTATAGAGTCGCTATGAGTCAGAATCAACTTGATGGCAGTGGTTCGCATTTTGGCTCCAGGAGAAGGCTTTTCCTTTTTGTCAGCTCTGGAGGAAAGTACTTGGGTTATATCAGTCTTTGGTCAGGGAGCGTCTTGTCACAGGAACCTCACTTCTGAAGGACACACTCTACTCCTGGTGCTGCTTTCTTGATGGTATGAAGTTCCAAAGTCTCTGCTTGCTTCCCTTAACGTTTGTCTCTTGTAGAATAAAAAGTGGTGCAAGCCACACTCCAGGGAAACTCTCTTTACATTGGAGTAGTGAAATGATCTTAGGAAGGGTTTTACAGTCCCACTCTAATCCTCTTTAACGTAAATCCAGTCTATTAACCACAGCCAGAGATTAGGATTTACAGCATCAGAAAATCACAAAATGGAGAGCAATCACACAATACTGGTGTTCAAGGCCCAGCCAAATTTCTATACGTATTTTTCTGAGGTGACGTAATTCAATCCATGACAGACATGTTTTCAGGAGAGATCAATCCCTAGAGAAGGACATCATGCTTGGTAAAGTACAGGGTCAGTGAGAAAGAGGAAGACCCTCAACAAGATGGATTGACAGTGGCTGCAACGGCAGGCTTAAACATAGAAACTGTTTGGGACGTGGCTTGGGACCCAGCGGTGGTAATTATGAGTTGGAATCATGACTCAACAGCACCTAACAACAGCATGCTACCTACAAATAACTCAGACAAAACAAGTATAACAAATACAACAAATCACTACTGAAGTGAAACATGCTAGAAACAAATACAAATCCAATAGAAAGGACTCTTAATTTTTCTCTAGAGGATAAAGACCTGAGCCAGCCAGCCAAGTGCCATCGAGTCAGATCCGACTCAGACCTGAACATGATGCAAATATTTATTTTACTTGTACCTTGTCTGCTTTCAAAAACATGCCATGAAGTTTATAACAAGAAGCATGGATACAAAAAGAACATTAAGCAGAAAAGAAGATACACTAATACACAAAATACTAAAGCTATTGGGAAACAACTGTTAAGCATTACATACTGCAGCTGGCAGCAAAGACATAAGGAGAATGAGATGATTTACAAACTGCTCATTTCCTATACAAGGAAGGAAACCCTGGTGGGGCAGTGGGGCAGTTAGTTAAGTGCTGCATCTGCTGACCAAAGGGTTGGCAGTTCAATTACACAGCCACTCCTTGGAAACTCTATGAAGCAGTTTCACTGTCTATACAGTTGCTATGAGTCAGAACTGAATCAAAAGCACTGGGTTTGGTTTTCTTGGTTTGGGGACATAAGAAAATATTGAATAAATACATGAATAAGTCTTTACAAAAATGTTTCTCAGGCAGGAAGAATATTTTCCTCATATAAAATCCCCAAAGATATTTAACCTAGTAGCACTTTATGCAAAGGGAACAGAATCTAATATTGTCAACATCTTTGTTACTGGGTTTAATATGGCGGGGAGGGGGTTGTCTATAAGACACTACTATATGTGCTTGGTTTAGTTATTAATTTAATGTTTATTAAGTAAATTTCTTTTCTAAATATTTATATCCTTCTGGTATAATTAATAGATAGGAAATTTTTTTAATGTAAATTTATCTTAAATATTGAAGCACCATTTTTTTTTACTCTTGGAATCATCTCAGTAAAATCACAAGTTTGAATGTAAAGGACTGTGGAGGGTCTGAGATTTTGTCCTATTTGGAATTTAACAAGTTAGCCTGCTACAGTTTGATAGATGCTAAAAGAAGACACCAGACTTCTGGGTCAGAGACAAAGGACTTCATTATTCATGACACAGCGGGTAGCAGGAGCTTTATGTTCTCATCAGTTCCCTTTTCTCCTAAGGTTCTGTGGGAGCAATCCTGAGTGGTCCAGGTAGTGGCTGTACACACAGTAGGCCTGTATCATAGTTGAAGACCCCTGAAAAGAGGAAAACTCAACCTTATATAAGTGGGCTGCAAGAAAACCTATTCCACCTTAGCCCCAGAGAGAGACATTATCTTTATTTCCCTGAACAATAAACAAATCTTTTCCAGAGTGAGATACTGTATGTCTAAAGCTGCTTGCTAAGCAAGCATCCTTGAAAAGATATTCCAAAGCAAAAAAGCTCTTGATGCTCTTGCTCAGAAGACATGCAGAAATGTGAGAGACCCATGGAGAATTGTTTTCTAACACTAAGATGTGAATCTTTTAAATGCTACAAACACTTTCTAATTATTACAGTAATTATAAAATCATCACTATACCCTGCTTTACCCCTATTTCAAAATATCAATATCATGGGTTTATTTCATTACTTCTGTGTTTATTTCTATATTGTCATAGAATTATCATAATCTTAATAGATCCCAAAGGAATGAAGATACTTTCAGACCAGCCTAGGTTATAGGTCCCAGATTAGAAAGGCAGCCCAGTTGTATAGCCCAAGCTGATTCAAACCTAAACTGCATCAAAGGGATTTTCCAAACTCACATCTTCTATGGCTGCTACCTCTCCTCTTAGCCCTATGTCCATCTGCTCTGATCAGTTTGCTGTTGAGCATTGTGTACATTAGCATCTCACTGAGATGAGTACATTCATTCAGAGGCTTCACCTCTGTCCTTAGAAATGTCAGGAGTGGATCCACGGACTCAGTCTCCTTCTGGAATCTGTCGCCCTCCAGGCATCTTGCATATACCCTTGGACTCTCTCTCTGCAGACCTCATATGACCTCCAGATTAATTAACGATATTCCTGCTCTTAGCACAGGACCTTTTTCCAAAACTACTTGGCTTATCATAGTTTGACGTAACAACCCTTCCATACTTACACAGACAGGAAAGTGTCTATCTTGTCAAGCATATAAAGTAAAATTTATTTTGCTATAAACTAAATAATAAAATAAGCAGCATATATCATATTCAATTCTCTTCTACTTACCAAAATTAATTTTAAAAATACATATATTCTAAACCTCTATTCACATGTTTTTTTATTATAACTACCTTCTTCCTACTCATTTTCTTACAAACTGATTGCCATGGATTACACTGTGTCCCTGCAAAATTGGTGTCAGTTTGGTTACACCATGATTCCCAGTATACTGTGGTTGGCTGCCATTTGGTGATTGTAATTTTCTTATGTGTTGTAAATACTAATCTCTGCCTGAGGCTAACAGGGCAAGATGAAATTGTGTTAAACAGAATTGGGGTGGGCTTTAACACCTTTACACAAAGTCACATCCCTGATCCAATGCCTATACCAACTTTTATATTATAAGAGATAAAAGAAAAGAAAAAAGAATAGAGAGTGAAGGACCTCATACCGCCCAAAAAACAGCACTGCAAGTAGAATGCATCCTTCAGACTTGGGGTTCCTGAGTGGAGAAGCTTCTAGTCTGACAGAAGACTGATGATAAAGACCTTCCTCCAGAGCCGACAGATAAAGACCTTCCTCCAGAGCCAACAAAGAGAGAACGCTTTCCCATGGAGCTGATGCCCTGAATTTGGGCTGCCAGCCTGCTAGACTGTAAGGAGGAAAAAAATCCTTTTGTTAACGCTTGTCATGCTTCTGTTACAGCAGCACTAGATGACTAAGACAGTAATACACGAATATCCACTTGTTAAATTCAACTTGCTACATGTAACCATAATCATTACTGGTTTTGACATACCAATTGACGTAAGCTGATAAGCAACAGTCACATTCTTTGCCATCTTAATCACCAGTCCCAACATCTTTTTTTTTTTTTTTTTTTTTTTTTGACACCTCACCCTTGCTTCTGACATTAGCAAGAAGCTTCAGGCCCATCTTAAATTTCCCCCCTCTTAAGATATAGAATCAGCTACTTTCAGGGAACTCGGTATCTTTTTGTTTGTTCGTTTTCTGGTGGTAAATATATATGTAACAAAACATTCATCAACGCAACATTTTCACGTGTATAATTCAGTGACATTAATAATGTTTATCACATTGTGCAACCATCACCACTATCAGATTCCACATTATTGCACCATCATTAATTGAAACACAGTGTTCCCTAAAGAAAGACTTCTCCTTTCCCCTTCCCTTATGCCCCTGGTAACCACTAATAAACTTTGGCCTCTGTATATTTACCTATTTCATGTTAGCAGTGTTATGCAATATTTGTTCTTTTGTGACTGACTTATTTCATTCAGATTAATGTTTTCAAGATTCACCCATGTCATCGCATGTATCAAAACTTCGTTTCTCTTCTGCTGAACCATAGCCCATTGTACTGTGTGTGCCACATTTTGTTTAATAATTCATCTGTGGATAGACACTTAGGTTGTTTTCACCTTTTGACTACTGCGAATAGTGCTACAATGAACCTTGGTGTACAAGTGTCTGTGTGAGTCACTGCTTGCAATTATTCTAGGTATCTACCAGGTGGAGAATTAATAGATGATATGGGGAAGTGGAGTCAAGATGGCGGACTAAGCACACATCTCCCTGTATCCCTCTGGAAACCAAGACCTGAATCGACAATCAAACGCAGCCTTCTGATCACCTAATCAGCCCCAGGACATGGCACAGGTCTGTTAATTTGGACTTCATACTACTGAGCGAAAAACCTCCTCTCTTTCACCGACTCCTGCTCCTGGCTAGCCCTGGCTCTCATGGACTGAAGGTAAATGAACCATTCTGACTTTTTTTTTCTTTGTCTTGGCCAGTGGGTAGAGCTGGGTCTTGCCTAGCGGCTAGACCAGACATGCTGCTGGTGGGATAGGCAGGTGAAATTCCCATATTTTGAGAGCCAGGCTTAGGACTCTGTTAATCTAGCCACTTTGGGCTTGTCTTTTTATCTCTGCCACAGCAGGGTCTGTACAGATTCCCACTGCCAGTGTGCAGGACGCCATGTTGCGTACAGAGATTTTAGAAGGACCTAATCCTTAGCCTGGGAGCCAGCACCTGCAAACAAGACAGCTCTTCTCCAACAGAAAAGCAGTAATTTTCACAGTGCTGCTATGGTAGGGGTCCTGCAACAGAAGCAGAGGAATCACTACTTCTCGGCACCTTTAGCCCCTCTATCTGCTGCCTGTGTGGAGGGCGCCACCTTGGATATGGTGGCCACAGCTGGACCTACTTCTTAGCTTGGTAGTCAGAGCCTACCCACAGGAGAGCACTTTTCTACCACAAAAGCAGTACTCAACACAGTGTCACCTAAGGCTGGGCCCTGTCAGCAGAAGCCAACAGGGCAGTAGCATTGCTGTATTCTGAACTAGTTTTTATCATCTGGGGATGGATATAGAAGTGCATACTTTGCCACTTGGGAAGCAGGACCTCTACACCTGAAAACCTGACTGACTTGGGAAGTGGTCAGATACCTTTGCTTTACATTTTAAGACAGCCTAGAGAAACATCTGCAGTCCATCCTCACAGTATCTCTTCCAGCCTCTACTTACTCACACGGGACCCAAAAGGTAACAGACACTTGTGGCATACAAGAAATCACCCATGACTTCAGAAGGCTCCCAAACAAAACAACCAAGGAGTTTTACAGATGAGGAAACTTTTTTGAAAGCATCAGAAAGTGAACACAAAATGATTATATACAGAGCCCTTCTAGACCTTATAGAAAATGCAGCAGAACAAAAGGAGACATTAAACAAGCTGTTTGATCTGATGGAATACCAGTACTCTGAAATACAACAGATCAAGAACAAAATCAAAGACACAGAAACCTCCATGCAAAGCCAAGAAAGCAGAATGGAACAAATGGAAAAAAGAATTTCTGACTCGGAAGACAGAGCTACTGATGCCAGCATCTATGAGCAGAAATCAGAAAAAATAAACAGGAACAATGAAGAAGCATTAAGAAGCATGTGGGACCCTATTAAGAGGAGCAACCTTTGACTAACTGGAGTCCTTGAACAGTGTGAGTCATCTGAGAACACAGAGAGTATCATTGCTGAGCTGCTGACAGAAAACTTCCCAGAAATCATGAAGGAAGAGAACATAGACATTTCAGATGCATATTGTATGCCACCCAATATAGATCTCAAAAGAAAGACTCCAAGACATATTATAATCAAGCTTAACAAAATGAAACATAAGCAGCAACTCTTAAAGGCAGCAAGACTCAAACCAAAGCTAACATTCAAAGGGAAACCCTGTAGGCCTTCGTCAGATTTCTCAGCAGAAACCATGCTGGCATGAAGACACTGGCCTCACACATTCAAAGCCTTGAAGGAGAACTTCCAATCAAGAATTATATATTCTGCAAAACTATCTTTCAAATACGAAAATGAAATTAAGACATTCCCAGATAAACCGAAACTCAGAGACTTTGTAAAAGTCTTCTTGTAAAAAACTACAAGAAATACTGAAAGAAGTTCTTGGCTCTGGCAAAGAAGAATGAAACCACTAACTTTATATTTTAGAACGACACACTACTCAAAATTCTACTTAGTTAGGGAAGGCTCCAAAGTCAATCACAGCTTTAATACAGAACATCCAGTGATCATCACGAAAACTAGGGGGCCATCATATTAAAAAGAGGCATGTACTACAGTTGTTATAGTCCTTCCAGATGGAGAGGAAGATGACAAGACTCGTAGTAATTAAAATTGGGTTATATATAGTTTATTAAGGGGGGTCATGGGGCAGTTGTAAAGCACAACAAAGACATATCATACCATTTCAAGAAATGTAACACGGGAGTCTCAACAACTACAAAACCAGCTCTGAAAAAGGTGAAAAATCAGCTTACAGAAAAGAATGTCCCAGAACAGACTAATAAGAACAACAGAGAAAACATCAACATAAAAATAAACATATCACAATGGCAGCAGTGAATACATACCTATCAATAATTACATTGAATGTGAATGGACTGAATGCTCCAGGAAAGAGACATCGAGTAACATCTTGGATCAAAAGACATGATCCATCCATATGCTGTCTGCAAGAAACTCACTTGAGACCTAAAGATAGGAACAAACTGAAAATTAAAGGATGGAAGAATATATATCAAGCTAACAATGAACAAAGAAGAGCAGCTGTGGCAATTCTAACCTCAGAGAAAATCAATTTTAACGTAAAAACCACCATCGTGGACAAAGAAGGACACTATTTATTGCTGAAAGGTTCAGTACACAAGCAAGATTTAACTATATTAAATATTTATGCACCTAATATCAAAGCACCTAAGTACATAGAAGAAACACTGACTATACTCAAAAAAGAGTTAGATGACTCCACAATAATAGTGGGAGACTTCAACATTCCACTCTCAATACCAGACAGATCATCTAGAAAAAAGCTCAGTAAAGATACAGAAGACCTCATTGCCACAATTAACCAACTAAACCTCATTGATATATACAGAACTTTCCACCCATCAGCAGACAACTACACTTTCTTCTCCAGTGCACATGGAAGATTCTCAAGAATTGACCATGTGTTAGGAGATAATGTAATTCTCAACAAAATCCATACCATTGAATTACTGCAAAGCATCTTCTCAGATCATAAAGCCATAAAAGTTGAAATCAATAGCAGAAAAAACATAGATAGAAAGTGGAACTCTTGGAAACTGAACAACATCTTGCTCAAAAAAACATGGGTTATAGAAGAAATCAAGGATGAAATAAAGAAATTCATGGATTCCAATGAGAACAAAAACACTTCCTACCAAAACCTATCAGATACAGCCAAAGCAGTGCTCAGAGGTCTGCTGATCTCCATAAATGCACACATCTGGAAGAAAGAAAGAAACCAAATCAAGGAACTAACTTTACAGCTTGAACAAGTAGAGAGAGAACAACAAAGGAATCCCTGAGGCACCAGAAGAAGAAACGAGATCATAAAGATTAGAGCAGAGCTAAATGAATTAGAGAATAGAAAAACAATTGAAAAAATTGAAAAGACCAAAAGCTGGTTTTTTTGAAAAGATCAACAAAATTGACAAACCATTGGCTAAACTTACTAAAGAAAAGCAAGAAAGGAAATAAATAACCTAAATTAGAAACAAGAGGGGAGTTGTCACCACAGATGCAACAGAAATCAAAAATATCATAACAGAATACTATGAAAGACTGTACTCTAACAAATTTGAAAACCTAGAGGAAATGGACAAGTTCCTTGACTCATACCCCTACCCAAATTATCACAACGTGAAGCAGAACAACTTAATAAACCCATCACAAAGGAAGAGATTCAAAAGATCATCAAAACACTGCCAACGAAAAAAAGCCCGGGCCCAGATGGCTTCACGGCAGAATTCTACCAAGCATTTAGAGAAGAGTTCTCTCCAATACTACTGAGAGTATTTCACAGTATAGAAAGGGATGGAGTTCTCCCAAACTCATTCTATGAAGCCAGCATAACCCTGATACCTAAGCCAGGGAAAGACCCAACAAAGAAGGAGAACTACAGACCAATATCACTCATAAATCTAGATGCAAAAATCCTCAACAAAATTCTTGCCAATAGAATACAACAACATATCAAGAAAATAATCCATCATGACTAAGTGGGATTCATACCAGGGATGCAAAGATGATTCAACATCAGAAAAACACTTAATGTGATTAACCACATAAATAACACAAAAGACAAGGATCACCTGATTTTGTCCATTGATGCAGAAAAGGCATTTGATAAAGTCCAACACCCATTCTTGCTAAAAACTCTTTGCAAAGTAGGAATAGATGACAAATTCCTCAATGCAATAAGGGTGATTTATACAAAGCCAATTGCCCATGTTATCCTGAATGGAGAGAGACTGAAAGACTTTCCCTTGAGATCAGGAACTAGACAAGGATGCCCACTGTCATCCCTCCTATTCAACATTGTACTAGAAGTTCTAGCCAGAGCAATGAGACAAGACCAAGAAATAAAGGGCATCCGCATCTGCAAAGAAGAAGTCAAAATCTCCCTGTTTGCAGATAATATGATTGTATATGCAGAGAATCCCAAGGAATCTATAAGTAAACTGCTCAAACTGATAGAAGAGTTCAGCAAAGTCTCAGGATACGAGATAAACATAAGTAGATCAGTAAGATTCCTTTATACTAACAACAAGACTGTTAAGGAAGAAATCATCAAATCAATACCATTTATTATAGCCCCTAAGAAAATAAAGTACCTAGGAATTAATCTAACCAGGGAAATAACAGACCTTTACAAAGAGAACTACAAGCTCTTACTACAAGAAACTAAGAGAGACTTAGATAAATGGAAAAACCTACGCTGCTCATGGATAGGAAGACTTAACATTGAGAAAATGTCTACTTTACCCAAAGCAATCTACTTATATAATGCAATCCCAATACAGGTTCCAGCGTCTTTTTTTTAATGAGATGGAGAAACAAATCACCAATTTTGCTTGGTAAGGGAAAAAGTCTCGGATAAGTAAGGTACTACTAAAGAAGAAGAACACACTAGGAGGCCTCTCATTACCCAACCTTAGAACATATTACACTGTCACAGTGGTCAAAACAGCCTGGTACTGGTATAAGAACAGGCACATTGATCAGTGGAACAGAACTGAAACATCAGAGATGACACCATCTACCTATGAACAGTTGATATTCAACCAGGGCCCTAAGACATTAAACTGGAGTGAAAAACAGTATCTTCATCAAATAGTGCTGGCAAAATTGGATATCCATCTGCAAGAAACTGAAACAAAATCCATCTCTTACACCTTATACAAAAACCAACTCCAACTAGATAAAAGACCTAAATATCAAACCTAAAACGATAAAGCTCATCCAAGAAAAGGTAGAAACAACAATGGAAGTTCTAATATACAATGTAGACACACTCCAAAATCTGTCAAACCACAATCATCAGAAGACAAAATAGATAAACAGGAACTATTAAGAATCAAACACTTTTGCTCATCCAAAGACTTTATTAATAGAATTAAAAGAACATCCACAGAGTGGGAAAAAATATTTGGCAACTCTATGTCAGATCGATGCCTGATCTCTATAATCTATAAGATACTACAAAATATCAATAAGAAGAAGATAAACCATCCAATTAAGCGATGGGCAAAGGAGATGGACAGATACTTCACTAAAGAGGAGATCCAGGCAGCCAAAAAACACATGCGGATATGTTCACAATCTTTAGTTAGTAAAGAAATTCAAATCAAGACAACAATGAGATACCATCTCACCCCAACAATATTGGCCATGATCCAGAAAACACAAAACAACAAATGCTGGAGAGGCTGTGGAGAAAGTGGAACCCTCCTACACTGTTGGTGGAGTTGCAAAATGGTCCATCCTCTTTGGAAAGCAATCTGGTGCTCCCTTAAAAAAATGGATATTGATATACCATTTGACCCAGTAATTCCACTACTTGGAATATATCCTACAGAATCAAGGCCTTTCACACCAATGGACACATGCACCAGAATGTTTATCGCAGCACAGTCCACAATAGCAAAAAGATGGAATCAACCCAGATGCCCAATAACAGAAGAATGGATAGGTAAACTATGGTATATACACTCAATGGAGCACTATACAATGATAAAGAATAACGATGATTGCAGGAAACATCTCATGACCTGGTTTCAACTAGCCAAGCCAAGTGCCGTCCAGTCGGATCCGACTCATGGCGTGGAAGACATTATTTTGAGTGAAAGTAGTCAGCGACAAAAGGACAAGTATTGTGTGAGACCACTACGATAAGATCTCAAAAACAGATTTGTGTATAGAAGAAAAGACTCTTTGACAGCTGCAAGGGAGGGGAGGGAGGGAGGGCGAGGGGGGAGGGCTTAGATTAGATAGTTGCTAGAAATCTGGTTGGGTGAAATCGGTGATAGCACACATTAGAAACAAGAACAATATTAAGTGGACTTCAGCATAACTTGAATACTCCTTCCATCTTAACCCAATATTGCAAGGATAGAGTAGCTGGGTCAGGGGGCAGGGGACCATACTCTTAGGCGAAATAGAGGCCAATTGACACAAATAGCGTTTTGATAAGAGAGCTCTCTGCACCTCACATTGGTAAGTGGTGCCTGGGGTCTTAAAAGCTACCAAGCAGCCATCCGAGGGCACAGCAAATGGTCCCAACTCAGCAGGAACGGATGCTCACCAAGGACCAAAATGACATGGGGGAAAGACAACCCAGAAGATAGAGAGACCCACATGAGTGGGTGTCTACAATGACTTGGGACTGGAAGAACCAGATGGTGCCTGGCCACCACCAGTGATAGCCGTGATGGAGCTCACTAAGTTGAGTCTCACTGGCAACACAAGAATAAAAAGGGGTGCACCCTGAGATCTCCACTAAAAGACCTCAATTGATGGTCCAGTGGTTTCGGGATTCCCCTGGGAGCATGGCCCCTGGCCCCGACGCTGCCCTTGCCCATAAATCATAACGAAGGTCCACTCTTCAGACACGAATGGATTGGACTCGGCAATGCAGAGCGACCATATATTGGATGCACTTTATGGTTCTATGTATCTATAAGATGTCATCCTGCTGACCTCTGCCTGGAGGAAGGAGAATGGGTGGAGAGGAGGGGAAAGGAGATTGTTGGGAGAATGAGATATGTATGGAGCAGCAAGGAATAGTGTGCTGTCACCAGACCAGGAGAACAGTGGAAGCTGCATATAGGTGGGCATGTTAATTTATACAGGAATGTACATTTTCATTCAGTCATATTAAATAAATAAATAAAAGAAACTAGGGGAAAAAAATAGGTGATATGGTAGCTCTATGTTTAACTTTTTGAGGGACTGCCAGACTGTTTTCCATGCAGATGTACTATTTTGCATAGATGAGGGTTCTGACTTCTTTAATGTCATTTTAATATGAGAATACTATTAGAAACTGAATGTCAGAGAGCACAAGTGCAAAGTTAGGTTGTTTAACATTCATATTGGTAACTGGCTGCAAGGCAGAGCTGAGAGACATAATTTTTTAGTCTTGAGTTCATATTTACAATTCCAGTTTAACTCAATGTTTCTAAATGCTTTTACATCTCATTCTGAAATAAAAAAGCTTAACCCATTTTCTTTACAACATGCTTTCTTAGATTTTTCCTTCATTTTAAAACTGAAATTATACCCTTTTTTCATCGTTCTCATATGTCTCATTGATTTTTTTCTCCTTTCCTTTTTTACTAGAATCAGTTTATTCAGAGTCTTCAAAAAGGGTTTTTCTGAAGATATGAAAATGATCTTCATATGACCATTCCTTATGCCGACCATACATAAAACACTAAGCACAGCTCAGGCATAAAACAAATGCCTGAAATATTTATAACACCAAACATCAGTTCTGGAAATTATGTTGAGTGTTCTTTTTGCAACAACATGAACTTGTCACAGGCTCCAAAAATCACTGACACAGTTATCCCACCCAGCATATCCCTCCATCCCATAAAGACATCCAGAGGGCAGTGAGGCAGGGCTCACAGTTAGGGAATGGAATGGTGCGAGGAACAGTAGGAACACCAGTAATCTAGCTACTGATAACACTAAAGTCTATCCCTCTAAAGTAAACAATGAGTTAAACACATGGAAAGGAACTTCCCAACCTCAGAAAATCAGTATTATCCAAATAATGGGATCAAAGGATTAGAGCTGATTTTTCTCAAGGAAAAAAAAAATAGTGTTATCTTTTATCACAGAAGCTCATTTGAAACAGCATTAATGCCTTCTCTATTCAAATACGGTTTAATTAGTTTAATAGACACATTTAAGGTTTTGATAGTCCTTTAATTCACCTGTGCAGACAGGGGAAGTCGGAATTCAATTTTAAAAAGAATGATACAGCCATTTGAGAAAGCTTTTCCTTTATTCTTGCTGAACACATTTTTGGCATCCTATCAACATTTTCCAGATTGAATGAGTCTGTCTCTTTGTGTTAGCAGATAACTTAAGAACAGAGAGGAGCCAGTAGTCATTAGCAATTTATCTTCCTTGCTGATAAACTGGAATCTTGGCTGCCCAGACTGTGAAGTTATAAGGGCAACAGGAACATCGGAAGTTAATGATGCAGACCAAATGACGCTCTTGCACACTCTGCTTCCTCCAGACACTTCAGCCAATCAGCACCCTCCACTCGTTTGACTCAAGAAGATGGCAATCACATGCATTTTCTCCAGACGGCTCTGCTGAGCCCCAATGCCTCAACATCGCTACAGCCGTAAATCACCCAAGCCACAAAACAAAAGAGAGAGAGAGAAAGGAAAAACAGCTCCGAAAAACAACAAAAAACAAAAAACACACAGAATACATGTGGACATGTAACAGAAAAATGACTTTTTGCAAATAGGTAACAACGTATTGGACATCTCCCACAGCCTTGTTTCTCCAAGGAAGGACCTCATACCCTCCTTCCTTCTACTCACTGTTCCCCAGTCACATTGGCCTGCTATTCTGCTCATCCGACATGCCAACCTCCTTCTCTGAGCAGGGCTTTACTCTCAGTGTCCCTCTTCATGTGACTTTATTCTAACATATCTTCACACGGCTATTCTTTCTTATTATTCAGATTTCAGATCAAATGTTCTCTCTACAGAATATCTATCCCTGGCCCGTTATTTCAAGGAGTCCCCTCTCTTACGGTCATCATTTCCTAGTTTCTCTCTATTCTCCTCTATTCTACTACAATGGCACAATTGCATGAAATTATCTTATGTTTGTTTACTTTGTAAGTTTTGTTTATACTTATTTATTTTCAGGTGCACACAACTGGATTAATCAAACCTTGATTCATGACACATCTTCATCATTGGTCCATACATACATAATCCAATTTTATTTAATCACTTATTTTTAGTAACAGAATAAGCTTCCATGAACCCAAGCTGTTGTTGTTGTTTGTAGGGACTATCAAGTCAGTTCCAACTCCTAGCGACCCCGTGTACCACAGAACAAAAATCTACTCGGTCCTGTGTCATGCTCACAATCACTGTTATGCTTGAGCTCATTGTTGCAACCACGGTGTTAATCCAGCTCATTGAGGGTCTTCCTCCTTTTCACAGACCCTCCTCTTTACCAAGCATGATGTCCTTCTTCAGGAATGGATCCCTCCTGACAACATGTCCAAAGTCTGTAAGATGCAGTCTTGCCATCCTTGCCTCCATAGAGTATTCTGGTTGTACTTCTTCCAAGACAGATTTGTTCATTCTCTGAACAGTCCATGGTATATTCCCATTCTTGTCCAATACCACAACTCAAAGGTATCAATTCTTCTCCAGTCTGTGTTATACATTGTCCAACTTTCTCATGTATATGAGGCAACTAAAAACACCATAGCTTGGGTCAGGCACTCCTTGGTCCTCAAGGTAAACCCAAGCTAGTACCTTGAAAACAACTTACATCTAATTATATCTCCTCACTTACCTACCCATCCCTGTGTAACTTTTCCTCCAGGATAATAATCAGCCTTGATTTCTCTGCCATATAGTTTTACTGTATCTGTCTGAATTCATCAAAAAGGATATTTTTTATTTTAGTTTTAACTCTCTGTCTCCACCCACTCAAGTCTCTACTATTTGACAGTAAGGATCCCTGAAACCTTGATTCCTAGGACTTAAATTGGTGCTGTAAAAAGCTGTCCCCTCAGCTCCTGTCCAAAGGCAAAATGAAAAGGCAGAATGGGACAGGAGCTGGTTGGATGGACATGGCAAACACAGGGTGGAGAGAAGTTGTGTGTTGTCACAGTGCAGGGAGAGTAGATAGGATCACGTAACAAAGTGTGTGCAAGTTTTCTACATGAGAAACTGATTAAAACAGTAAATTTCCATTGAAAACATAATAACAAATAAAAAAGAACCATCCTCTTTGTCAAATATTAAACACTTTTAAGCCTGTTGTATTCTCAGGGCTTACCGGAATGTCTGTGCATGGCCTTAACACTTGTTGAATTAAGTAGTTAATAATGCTACAGCCCAAGGAACAGTTACTTCTCAAAGAAAATAACATGCTTTGATCTCAGCTGTCTGTCTGGGTGTTTTTAAACACTAAGGAAGCTTGTTTTGTTTGTTAGCCCTCAAGTTGGTTCGAGAATCACAGTGACCCTAAATCCAACAGGATGAAACAATGCCCAGTCTGGCACCATCCCCACAATGACAGTTATGTTTGAGCCTGTTACTGCAGCCAATGTCATTCCATTTTCTTGAGCATCTTCCTTGTTTTCGCTGACCCTCTTATCATTGTGCTTACCAAGCACAATGGCCTTCATCAGGGACTGGTCCCTTCTGATAACATGCGCCTGGTAAAAACTCAAAAGTTCAGAATGTGGATTTTAAACAGTCTTGTGTAAAGATATTGGTCAGTCCAACAAAGCTGGAGAAGTTTAGCTATAATAACCTAGATCAATCTGTACGTTGAGCAAATAATCTGAGAAGCTGAACTATATGAAGAAAAATGAGGCATCAATACACAGCCTTGCCTGCTGAAAGCTGAGAGGATTTGAAACACTGATGAAAATCAAAGACCACAGCCTTTGGTATGGATTGCACCTCAACATCAAGGAAAAAAAAAGAAAATCCTCACAACTGGACCAGTAAGCAACATCATGATAAATGTAGAAAGGACTGAGGTTGTCAAGGATTTCAGTGTACTTGGTTTCACTTCACTTCAAGTAAAGTGAAGCAACAGTCAGGAAACCAAAGGATGCCTGTACTGGGAAAGTCTGCTTCAAAGACCTCTTTAAAGTATTGAAAAGTAAAGACATCATCTTGAAGACTAAGGTGCACCTGACCCAAGTCACAGTATTGTCAATCACATCATATGCATGCAAAAGCTGGACAACGAATAAGGAAGACGGAAGAAGAACTGGCACCTTTGAATTGTGGTGCTGGAGAAGAATATTGAATGTACCACAGCCTGCCAAAAGAACAAACAGATCTGTTGTGGAAGACGTATAATTAGAGTGCTCCTTGTTGGATCCTACTCGACGACACTTGGCCTGGCTTGGCTTGGAAGCAGGGATGGTAAGACTGCATCTTACATACTTTGGACATGTTGTCAGGAGGAATCAGTCCCTGGAGAAGGACATTATGCTTGGTAAAGTAGAGCATCAGCAAAAATGAGGAAAACCCTCAGCAAGATGGATTGATTAGTGACTGCAACAATGGGCTTACATACAAAAATGATTGTTGTTATGGAACAGGATTGGGCAATGTTTCATTCTGTTGTACACTGCTATGAGTTGGAACAAACTCAATGGCACCTAACAATAACAACAATAACCTAGAACAAAATTTAGAAATCACAGTTTAACAAGATTCAAAATTAAAATGCCTGACATTCCCAAAGCAATTTTTTCATGTATTATTATGTCCTAAAATTTTTCATTCACCCATCAAATACTCCTCATGTGGCCACTACTAGCCAGTTGTGGCACCAAGCACTGAGGGCACAAGCCTCACCAAACTCTGCTGCTTCCCTCAAGAAGGTTACAGGAGATGAGTAAAACAAAGTCAAGAATCAATGTCAACCCTGTGTATAACCATGACAGTTACCATTGTCCCATGGTCCTAAGATTATTGTCATTATCCTAAGAACTTTATGTGTTCTGTCGGTGATAATCATAGCATTCTTCAGTCTTTCATCCTTCCAATAAATAGACTGTCCAGGCGCAAATATAGTGATTTCCTAAACATCACAGGTGTATTATATTACAGAAATAAAACTCAGCTCTTAACCTCTGTAACTTCATTCTCTTCACGCCATGTAACTGTGACAATTAGGAAGAAAGAACAAGGTTTTTCTGTTACCAACAGAAGTGCAGATTTTATTTCTTACAGAAAGGCATACCAGTTATTCAAAACAAAAATAACATCTCACCTAAGTATGAGAGCTCTACTCTGTCTACAGGGTTGATATGAGCCAGATTCTACTCAATGACAGTGGCTTTGGTTTTTGGGGTTTTAGGCGCAAGAGAAATTTTTTGCAATAGCAATGAAAATTAAAGTACAGTAGCTTTTCTCTAAGTCTTAATCCAGCAACCTATAGAGAAAATAGGTCATAAGTTTTCTTTCAAAAGCTACAGTGGGTTTCAAAAAGCCAAGGAATGAAAGACTGGTTCAAGAGGCAGCCCTACAGAGCTCCCTCAAAGACAAGTCATTCATTCTACCCAATACTCTAACAATAACAAACTTCCAGTTTTGTAAACAGTAACCTAACCCAGCTCAAAGTGATTAAGTGCTATAAGAAAAAGAATAATTTCCAAATAACCCAAGTTTTGTTTTGTTTTAATTGAAGAAGAATGCAGCATAACTCACAGCAATACTTCTTTAAACCCCCTTTCCTGTTTCATTAGCTTCTCTTACATACCAAGGATGCTTCTGTCAATCTCTCTCTTCAAAACTCTTATTTGAATAAAAATAAACTCTAAAGCCAAGATGAAATGGTAACCCAAGAAGCCAAACCCATGAGTTAGAATCAACTAGATGGCAATGGGTTTAGTTTTTTTAATTGCCCTTGAGTTGATTCTGACTCACAGACCCCCGTAGGAAAGAATGGAAAGTTCCCGTAGAGTTTCCGAGGAGTGGCTGGTGGATTCAAATTACCAACCCTTTGGTTAGCAATCTGTCTCTTAAACACTTCACCATCAATGCTCTGAGAAGACAAGAAGGCAGGAAAACTAGAATACCGGTGCCATGGATTGAACTGTGCATTCCCCCCACCCCCAACGTGTGTAGCCATGTGACCGGGCCATGATTTCGAATATTTTATGACTGTCTTACATTTTGTGATTTTCCTATGATGTGTGTTAGAGGATTAGGGTGGGACTGTAAATCCCTTCATAAGATCATCTCCTTGTTCCACTGTAAAGCAAGTTTCCCTGGAGTATGGCTTGCACCACCGTTCATCCTTTCTTCCTACAAGAGATAAAAGGAAAGGGAAACAAGCAGAGAATTGGGATCCTCACACCATGAAGAAAGCAGCACCAGGAGAAGAGCATGTCCTTTAGATCTGAGGTTCCTCTGCCAAGATGCTCCTGAACAAAGATTGATGCAACACTAGGACTTTCCCTAGAGCTGACAAGGGGGAAAGTCTTCCCCTGGAGAGGACACTCTGAATTTGTACTTGTAGCCTACCAAATGGGGTAAGAATAAACTTTGTTTTGTTCAAGGCATCTACTTGCGGTATTTCTTAGAGCAGCCCTAGCTGACTAAAATAACTGGAAATGATATAACCAGAATAAAGTGAATGAGAATAATGACACATTGTGAAAAATGTGACCAATATCCCTGAATAATCTATACAGGAATATGTAAATGGGAAATTAATTTGCTGTGTAAATTTTCACCTTAAACAGGATAAAAGATTATTACAAACTTTCTTTACCACACTTCATAGTTTTGAAAGAAATCAAAAGATGAAGCATTAGAGACATACCTTTCAAATCTATTATTTGTTGAGGACTTACTATGCTAACTGGACTGACATTGGAAATTATGAAATTAAATAAAAGTTAGTGTCTCTTTCTAGGCTCTGTCACTGGGTAGAACACATAAGACTGGGCACAAACAAGGTGGTGTAGGACAGAGTGGCACAAAAATTAAGCCACGGTGTGTCACGACTAAGCTAAAGAAATTCCGAGTCTTCTAAGCATCTTTCCCCTACGACTGTTGGAAAAAAATGCTTTCTACCACATGATAAAAACAACAAAATTTCCCTTTGTTCCCTTTCAATACAGGGGATTTCACGTAACCAAAGACTTCTAGTGGAGGATTTGCCTATTGAAATTGTGAGGCATGTGACCATTATTACTGATTCCTCCTAAGGAGCTAAAAGCAAGTAGCCTGCTTTCACCAGCTGTAACTCCCACTGCACGTAGTCCTGCAACCAGAGATAATGAATCAGATTTACTAAAAACTTGATGCAACAGCAGCCTGTCCTCAACCTCTAGTGATAAAAGAGTCATGGAAGCTAAGAAGAAGTAAAGTGGGGATAAGGTGGGCTGTGAAAAATTTTTGGTGGAGCTGGTGGTTTCCTGATGCAAACCTGCATTATTGTAATCATGCTAAGGACAACACTGGGTTTAAAAACAAAATGAAACATCAAAAATATACATGAAAGTCCTTGATAGCATCAAAATATCATGAAGCTGGCAACTGGAAAAATGTGGGTTTGACTCCATTTTTGCCTCAGTCTTGTCAGTCAAATGAGGAAAATGAACTAAACTACATGAAGGGACAGTTTGAGAGCTAGTTCTTTTCAGTTCTACTAATACATGAACGAGAAAGCAGGGGTCAATACTGCAGTTTTGTTTTGTTTTAGTTAACACTGAGGAGAATATTTATGGAGATGAATAAAAACAGTGATAATCTGCAATTTTGTTGTGTTTTTCTTGACATGAGAAAAATGGCCACAGGGATACTTTATACTGAGCTTTGTTGTCAGGGTACTGCTCACTGATCAGAGAACAACTCCTGGAGAAAAAAAATAAAAGCACTAGGATTATGTGTGTTGAAGTATTTACTTTTAGCTCAGCTATATGAGGAAAAGAAACCCTGGTAGCAAAATGAGTTAAGTGCTATATCTACTAATTAAAAGATTGGCAGTTCAAATCTGCCGGGTGCTCCTTGGAAACTCTATGGGGCAGTTCTACTCTGACCTCTAGGGTCACTATGAGTTAGACCCAACTCGACAGCAGTGGTTTTTATACAGGGAAAAGGGAAACCTCTCATCTCAGTTGTCACTGGTATGGTCTGCTAGTGCTTCTGTTCAAGTAGGCTAAAATGGAACCCCAAAATTAAGAGTCTAAATCATAATATTTGGAACCAGCTCAAGAAGCACACTCGAAAGCATGATTTTAGGATCGAGTCCAGTTGGCACAACTAGCATTTTGCTAAGAGAGCTCTCTGCACCCCACGTTGGTGAGTGGCACCTGGGGTCTTAAAAGCTACCAAGCAGCCATCCGAGGGCACAGCAAATGGTCCCAACTCATCAGGAATGGATACTCACCGAGGACCAAAATGACATGGGGCAAAGACAAACCCAGAAGATAGAGAGACCCACATGAGTGGGTGCCTACATTGACTTGGGACTGGAAGAACCAGATGGTGCCTGGCCACCACCAGTGATAGCCACAATGAAGCTCACTAAGTTGATTCTCACTGGCAATGCAAGAATAAAAAGGGGTGCACCCTGAGATCTCCACTAAAAGACCTCAATTGATGGTCCAGCGGTTTCGGGGTTCCCCTGGGAGCATGGCGCCTGGCCCTGATGCTGTTCTTGCCCGTAAATCAGAACGAAGGCCCACTCTTCAGACATGAATGGATTGGACTTGGCGATGTAGAGTGACCATATATTGGAACCACTTTATGGTTATATACATCTATAGGATATCATCTTGCTGACCACTGGCTGGAGGAAGGAGAGTGAGTGGAGAGGAGGGGAAAGGAGACTGTTGGGAGGATGAGACATGTATGGAGCAGAGAGGAATAGTGTGCTGTCACCGGGCAGGGAGAGCAGTGGAAGTTGCATATAGGTGGGCATGTAAATTTATACGGAAAAGTACATTTTCACTCGGTCATAATAAAAAAAATAAAAATAAAAAAGTACGATTTTAGGTCTAAAAATTAAAAAACCATAAACTTCTTTTATGATGGAAACGACAGTGAGAATCTTCTCAACTGATGGAAAAATACACCAGCTGATGGGAAAATATGCCAAAGGGGGAAAGGATATACTAGAGATAGGAGAAGAAGTGAGGTCTTTTAGATTATTACAAAAGAGCTGAAAAGGTTGAGAATCTAGAAGTTTGACAAACATTGTTTTAGAGAGGCAAACAGACTATTTTTTCATACTTTTTATGTGGCTAAGTTTTTAATGAACCTTAGATTCTAAACTGAAAAAGAGCATACACATAGTTGATACACATAATACTCAAGTGATACCTCAGACCAAACCTAGATACCCCTTGAAAACTCATGAGCAAACTCATGGAAGCATCAATCAAGGACTTGATTACCAGCCATGCCTTCTCTGTATCCAGATTCCATGAAAGCCTTGGCACATTTGTGATTTCCTGTGTTGGAAATTTATTTTCAATGTTCCTTTCCTTTTATTGCTGAGAACAAGTCATACTAGGTACCTGAATAAAGGCCATTTGCAAATATTAAATTTCCATCTATCTTCTTGGCTGACCATAATAGAACATTACCAAGAGTTTGTCTCCTAACACCCACACATTGTTTCTCAAGCTGCCATTCATCACATTTCCTCAATGTGACTAGGCAGCTGACCACTCTGCTCTAATTGTGCCCTTTGATTACAATAATTTAGTGCCATCAAAGTTGAGGGTAATTATTCTTGGATCAATATTTATGCCCTGCTTTGGGCCACACACAGTAAACAGCTAGTTACCTCTCTGAGGAAAGAAACAAATCATATTGCTCTCTATTTTCTATCTGAAGTTTGGTTTTGAATCTCAACTAGAACATACTGATTTCACAATATTTGGTGCAATGGGTACAAGGTCAAGGCTTGAGACATCCTCACTGACAACTGTTTATCAAGCATGTATATCATACGTGACCAAAGGGGAGGTTCAGACTGAGATTCAGCAGGTGCTATTCTAAGCACTTCCATGATTGCCAACAGGTATATTGACAAGACTAAGTGAAGGCAGTTTGGTGTGAAAACGAGTCCAAGTAAGAGAGACTCATCAGCATGTGTTGGTTCCAGTATCTTTAAATCTACATTGCCACAAGTAAAACTGGGGAAATATGAATGAAGTCAACAGATAATATTCATTTCGGTTTCCTGATTGTGATATTGTACTACAGTTTTACAAGATGTCACCATTGGGAGAAACTAGGTAAATATACACAAGAACTCTCTATTATTTTTAACGACTGCAGGTGGATCTACAATGATTTCAATAAAAATTTCACTAAGTAAAATCCATAATGTCTATGCGGTTATTTATACGACATTTTACTTTGCATTGTTTACTAACACACATTGATGGCACAAGCCTTTGCTTTCGAAATCTCCCCCTTGAAGCTCTGGATATTTCTGTGATCCAAGAGCAATATTTCTACTTTTACATATCTACTACCATCCCAAGCATCATTCCTTAATTGGCAACATCCAAGATGATAAACGTATCCCTAACTCCCAGTTAATCGGTCTAACATGTTTAGTGCTATTGTTCTACCTTTTAATTCAATGCTTAATATCTGGGGTTTTAAAAGCTTGCAAGTGGCCATCCAAGATAAACAATTGGCCTCTATTTGCCAGAACAACAAAGGAAGGAGAGTCAGGAACAGAGGAGGATATGGAACATGTGGCTAATTCCTTCCATGAGCATCTATCTACTTTGCCGTAAGAACTAGAACCAGATGGCGCCCAGCTATCACTTCTGAACATTTTGATCAAAGATTCTATAGAAGAATCCTGACCAAAATGGGGTGAATGTAGAACAAAATTCGAATCCCCCTGAACTCCAGACTTCCTGGAACCATATGGTGGGATGAACCCCTTTAACTATTGACCTTAGATAATCTTTAAAGTTTAAACCAAAAATATCCCATGAAGTCTTCTTAAACTATAGTTTAGCTTAACCAGTGAGAAACAACTGCCTTGAGCGTTACGCTGTCTTAAGAGTTACCTATATGGGATCAAATTGTCAACAGCAAGACTATATAAGAAAGACTATATAGGAACTTTAGGAGGCAGGGAATTTATGTTAATGGGGGAGGAACAACTCAGAAAAGATGGGTAAAAATGACTGCACAAGTCAAAGAATGTAATCAATGTCACCAAATGGAGCATGTAGAAACCATTGAATTGATGTGTGTTTGGCTGAGTATAGTCTCAACAAAATATATAAAATGCTTTAAAATAAAATAACTGTATCCCTGTATGTAAACTTAGCTAGAAGGTATAAGTATTGTGTTGTGACTTAGTTTTCTAGAGGTTTAATTTTGTTTTTTCTATTATTTCTGTTACCACTTTAAAGTCTACAAATGGCACTACCTCCTTAAATTATTTTCTTCCCTGTTGGCTACCTTCGTATTTCACTTCTGGCTTTATCACATCAATTTTTTGTCTCTTATTTAATTATTTAAGAAACTTAATTATTAACTATTTAATTCATATCTTATTTAATTGTTTTATTTCATTCCTTGTGTTTTAGACATCTGGTACTGCTCTAACAGAAAATACCATGAGTGGAAGGATTTATGAAGAGAGATTTTATTGACACAGTCCAGTAAGCTGCAAACCCATTTATGAGTTATAGGTCCATTCAACAGGTTTTGATTTATTACTTTCTCCTCTACCAGGACCACCACAGCGAAGACGAGATTACTAAAGAAACAACACGAGACAATCTCAACCCAGTCAAACTTTTCAACTTGGGGTCTTCCCATATACTGTTATTCTTTCTAAAATGTTTGTCCCTAACTTTTCTCCTTGCTAATTCCTACTGTTTATTTGCTGGTCGGCTTAAATGTCATTGCCTCAGAGATGCATTCATGAGTCACTCAATGAAATTTAAGTCTCTCGTTCTTTTCTATCAGAGATGTCTGTGCTTTTCCTTATTACAATGCACCATTTTTTTGTAAGTATGTACTTATTTTAACGTATCCATTTAATGCCAGTCTCTTCCACTAGCTCATATCTTCCTGGACAGCACAGATCATGTCTATTGAGTCTACCGCTGTCTACCTGACGTCTGGAACAGTGCTAGACACTCCATAAATTCTGCTCTACATACATGAGTGACAAGAAATTCCATTCTGTTTGAGTTCTTTGGCATATGTTTATTCCCCAAACTTTAAAGAGAACAGACACCAAGTACAGTGCAGATGTTGGTTACTACTATTACTATTTGTCTAAAACTATGGAACAAAATCTCCTCAGAAGGTAGGAATTGTATTTGATAATGAACTTTGTTCCAGATAACATACAAAGCCCTGTCTTTAGGTGGGAATACTGTACAGGGTGGTACAAACAGTATGGAATTTATACCCCCAAAATTTGGATTTAGATTTGTCACTGGATTAGACTTGTCATTGGATTTAGCTTTGTCATTGAGAAACTTATTTAAACAACCTTAACATTAATATGCTCAACTGCAAAGAATGATATGGCCTCTTTGAATCTAGGAGTCCCAGGGTAGTGCAAACAGTTACCGTGCTCGGCTACTAACCCAAAGTCCAGAGGTTTGAGTCCACCCGGTGGAAGCTCTGCAGAAAGGCCTGGTAATCTAATTCTGAAAAATCAGCATTGGAAATCTTATGGAGTACAGTTCTACTCTGATATTCATGGGGCTGCCACAAGGCTGAATCAACTCAAGTACAACTGATTTGTTGTTGTTGTTTTACTCGACGGCGCTTGGCTTGGCTGTTGTTTTACTTGAATCTATAAGTTTAGTTGATAAAATAAAATAGATACTAAGCACTCAGCACTGGAATAAAAAGGGGGTTTCATCTTATATCAAATGCAAACCAATTGTTTCCTAGAGCTCTGTGCTGAGGATTGTGAAGTTATATCCAAGTTCAGTGAAAGAACACCACAATTGATTAATGCCTGCCAAAGGCAAAGAAAATTGTGAAAAGTATGTCCTGTATTTTCCAAAGCACACGAGCAAATGGCAGATACTCAGTAACTGTTAGTTTCCTTCTTCTTTGCGGCTATAAATTCAAAATGAGGCTGAAACAAAAACTACTACAAAACACTCCAAAATCTAAAGCAAAAAGTTAAGGGCAACTAACAGCTTGCAAACATTATGCTAGAATGAAAACATTACTTTTAGAACATGAGTAAAACTACTTATGATTCTAATAATGTGAATTATAAAATCACATGTATAGTTTTGCACAAAATCCTTGCATCCTGACAGCCAACCTCCCCCACACCGTGGAATGGGACAAGTGATTCACAATTCTTAGCTTCTCTGTCACAAACAGCATAAATGGGGGCAGTTGTCTTGTGGCAAATGGAGCACAAAACTCCAGGCTTTTGCAGGACTCTGCTTCTTAGAAGAAAATTGGTAGGCTTTCACACATAGGTTAGTAAGTAGCACAGTTGAGCTTGGCACAGGTGTTTTCATGCAAGCATAGTAATGATTGGCTCAGATACAGTAAGTGGGAAAGATATCATTTGGAATCAAACATTCAGCTCCTGTAACCAGGAGCAGCTTAACATGAAGTCTGCTTAGAAAGTAAAATCACATCATTTGGAGCCACAGGAAACAGAAAACCACTGAAAAAAACTTCAAAGGTGTTCTGAAGGTTTATCAAAGAACCCTGAGACAAACTACATTTCCATGTGTTAAAATACTCTTGATTCTTGTAATTATATACTCTCTCCAGCTATACCAAATAAACTGAGCATGAAAAGGGGGAAGATTTGGTTTTCTTTCCTGGTTCTTTCTGAGCATTTCCTAGGGTTAGTAACTAAAGAATCGCATCATGATAGAATCAGAACAATCAGTTAGTTGTTTTGTTTCCCCGCAGGAGTAGCGCCCACCCACCAGAAGACCCAGTCTGCCCCACTACTCTCTAAGCAGACCCTATCACTACCTGCCCTGCTCCTCCTATGCCCCTTTCTGGGAAGCTGTACTCTGGCTCTAGGCAGCAAACAGTCTGACCACAACACATAATGCAGAAGACTAGAGTGATTTAAGGAAGATTCAGGAAATCCAAAAATCAAGCCCACTGCCACTGAGTCAATGCCAACTCATAACAACTCTATAAGGCAGGGTAAATCTGCCCCAGTAGGGTTTCCTAGGCTGTAACTCTTTACAGAAGCAGACTGCCATACCTTTCTCCAGCAGTGACTGGTACATTCAAATTGCTGATCCATCAGTTAGCAGCCAAGCACTCAATCACTGTGCCACCAGAGCTCCTGATTCAGGAAACCAACAGAAAATAAAGCACTACTGTCAAGTCAATTGTGACTTATAACAGCACTACAGAACAGAGTAGAACTGCCCCATAGAGCTTCCAAGGAGTAGCTGGTGGGTCCAGACTGCCAACCTTTGGTTAGCAGCCAAGCTCTTAAGCACTACACTACCAGGGCTTCTGACTCAGGAAACAGAACCCCTGAAATAAACTCCTCAGCCCCACTGGGTGACAGTTCAGAATGTCAGACAGGGCACATCTTCACCCTAAAGATCTAGAGCTACTAGTGGCTGAATTAGAACATGAACAATTTCCATGTTTTAACCTGACACTCATTTCTTTACTCCCTCCTGGGGCAGTGGCAGTGTAGACAGGCTAGATCACCTGGGGCTTAGAAACAAGTGATCTCCACTTCCAGTCCAGGAAGGCCACTGTCTAGACTGTGTGCCAGGCAAGTCGCTTCATCTCTCTGGTTAGGGAAGAGGTTAGGGCAAGGTGATTTCTGGCGTCCTTTCAAAATCCAACACTCTCCCTTGTATGAAAATCAATTTAAGCCTCCTGTTTCTTGCTTATTCTTTTAAGAAAAGATTCTAGCTTCCAGGGGCTGGGAATCAGACCAGTTCTCCAGAATTTGTGGCTTCAAGAAGGCTACCCTTGAGGCAGCCTTGAGGCAGTCCTGCTGGTCACTAAAACAAATAGCCCTGAAATACACTTTCCTAGAATTAGAACCTTAAGTGACAGCTCCAGTCACCTCCATGGGTAACATGATCTCCTCAAACCATTCCCTGTGGTCTCTGCCTTTGTGACTGAATAGGCAGCTTTTACATTAGAAGTACCCCTTTGGATTTCTAAATTACAACACATACACAAGCCATTTTGTTGAGTGTTGTCCTTTGGGAAGCCTTCCTAAATGCCTCACTGGTGCAGCTGGAGGATTACTCATGAACTTTAGGTGGTGTTCTGAATTGAATTGTGCCCCCCAAAAAGTTATGTTCAAGCTCTAACCGTTGCATCTGTAAATACGGTCCTTTTTGGAAATCAGAGTTTTCTTTTGTATGTTAATAAAATCATACTAGAGTTGTGTGGATTCTAAACCTAGTCTCTTCTTAATGATTGAGCTTTTAAAGAGTGTATTATAAAAAGAGCAGAATACAGAGAGAGAGAGAGAGAACACCAGATGCATCTATAACCCTGTAAATGTCAAAAATGGCTAGCAACTACTAGAAGCTGAAAGAGACAAAAGGGACCTCCTTTTAAAGCCGGAACCTAAATTCAGATTTCTAGCCTCCAGAATTATGAGAAAATACAGTTTAGTTCTTTAAAGCCAGTCTTGTGGTATTGTTATAGCAGCACTAGCTAACTAAGACAGGTGGTAACCTGCATGGCATCAATGAATCCCTCCAGCGCGCGTGTGTGGGCACACGTGCACAAGCACGCGTGCACACACACACACACCTGTAGTCCTGAGTGACACCATCCTGCAAGACAAGCAATAAACTCATCAGCCCAGCGATTTAAATCCCAAGCCACACTTGCAGTCTTGATGGCTACATGGTCCGTAATTCCCCACACTTGTGAGGGTGCTTTACATGGCAAACATCCAGGCACCACATTTCCTCCACTTCACGAGATGCTTTTGTCCAGACTACTCAAAGCAAACTAGTCATCATACGAATCACAGGACCAGGTTTTATGACCTCCAGCTCTTAACAGCCCAAAGCAGTCTTTTATTTTCTTCTGAAACACACCAAGTCCACTTAAATTCTATGGACAGAAGAATTCACTTGTTACTAGTCCTCAGGAGAGAGTTTCACTTTCAGCGATGGTCCACTTTTGCAGCTGTTTAAAACTTGACACCCTTCTCATCTCTACAAAGTTGATGCATGAGGAAATGGTTTAGCACTGGATCCCCAGATGTCCCGTGAGCACAGCCACACTGAACCTCAGCACTTGTTGGATGCCTGAGAAGGACAAGACAGCCCCAAATGATGAGGGAAGTAGCTCTCACCAGTTGAGCTTCCAGTGGCCAAGACTCTGGGGGGAAAGAAGACTCTGACTTAAGCAGCAGCATTTTCACAAAGTGTTCAGCCCAGTGGTGTGGCCCCTGTCCAGAGTAGGGGCCAGTATAATCAGTACTTTTACAAGTCATGTTTTCTCTGACCAGGGAAAAGGCTGGCTGAACTGTCACAATGCCACCGAGTACAGGTGTAGAAATACACCTTGTTCTTTGGTCTATTTGTTTCTCTACCCCCTCAATTTTAAAATTTCTGTGAAGAGAAGTGGCTGTGGCAGGAGTGAAAAAAATACGAGCAGGTACACCATCTTTGGAAGATACTCCGGTGACAACCACTTAGAATTTTGCTATTTTATGTACTCTCCTCAAGCCTGAAGACTCCCAAGTCTCTCACCCTCAACTTTCTGCTATGTTCTAGGTCATGATTTCCATTTGCTTGCTGGGCATTACCTACATGCTTCATAGACACATCACAATAAAAACAACCCATCGTAAACTGGCTTTCCACCACCCATCTGTTCATTTTGTCATACAGTGGTGGCTTGCATGTTGCTCTCCTGCTGGAAGCTATGTCACCAGTATTTCAAATACCAGCAGAGTCACCACAGTGGACAGGTGTCAGTGGAGCTGTCAGACTATGACAGCCTACAGCCTAAGAGCCACATTCAAACCAGCAATGTAAGAATCTGTAATTAAGAGCAGCCGCTGTTGGACTTTGTTTAGCCTAGGATTATTCCAGAGAAGAAAAAGTATCTCTATCGAGTGCTCTGTCTGATGTCTTAGAATGTATATCCTTCTTGGAGTCTACTGTCTTGCAGTCTACTCCCAAAAATTAGCCAATGAAAATACTCTGGATTACAGAACACAGTGTGAGACTTTGACCCTCTTACTTTGGATGTCATCAGGAGGGTTGACAACTAGAGAAAGACAGCAAGTTTGGGACAACATTGGACCACAGAAGGTGAGCGAGACTCTCACTAAGATGGATTGACACACGGCCACAATAACAAACTGAAACATACCAACAATCACAGAATGGCAATGTTCTGTTCCATTATACATGGAGTTGCCATGAGTCGTAGTAGACTTGACAAAAACTAGCAACAACAGCAAACTAGTTCTACCCTCTGGGCTTATCCTTTTGGAACATGGCACCACAGCTAGAAAGTTCAGTTGATTCCCTCTTTCTTTTACCTCCACTTTCAATGGATCACTAAGTCTGTTGATTCCCCAAAATATCTCATTGCATTGCTGCCATCTTAATCCAAATCACTGTCAGTTGCCTCCAGCATGATCTCCATGCTTCTGTTCACCTGTGTTCCGAGGGACATAACTAAAACGCAATGTCTAATCATGCATTCTCCTACTGGAAAATCTCCATGGTTCTTCATGGCTAAAAAGCTTATACAATGGTTTCTTCCACAGCATTAGTCATTTCAAGAGCTGGAATCTTGCCTTATCTACTGTTCCCACAAGTTGTTTTATGCCTAGAAGGTATTCAATAAGCATGATGAATTAATTTGACATACCCCTCACCAACAAATGGACAAAGCATATCTAGAGACAGGAGTCCCATGGCGACTTAGGATCTAAGAGGTCGTAGGAGCTTTATATTCTGTCCTACAGGAAGTTTCCTACTGAAGGACAGCAAAAGAAATAATGCCAGGATCAAAGTTTCCTAGACTATGACAGTCTAGAAAGCTGTTATTACTGTGTGTTTAATCAAAAAATGCAAATTCTACTGCCTTGAATACTCTAACAGTAAAGAAATATGAGTTTCTTCCTTGAAGCTTATTTTCTAATGTTTAACTTCCATGACCCTCAATCTTACTTCTCTTTCCAGACCACATGTGTTTCCTGCTTTTCTCTTCTATACTCTAAAGATGTATCTGGAATATTCCACTTTTGAAATCAACCAACAAAATATATTAAGAAATCCATTACACAAGTGTTGACACTGGAATAAAGAAGTAGTGGAAAGAAGGATACACACTGTAAGATATCAGACAGAGCACTCAATAGAGATACTTTTTCTTCTCTGGAATAAACATGGGCTAAACAAAGCTCCACAGCAGCTGCTCTCAATCAGAGATTCTTACACTGCTGGTTTTAATGTGGCTTTTAGAATGGCAGGAGCCTCCTCTCAGTCACTCTCACTGATGGCCATGTGTATTATTAACTCCTTTAAAAAACAAAGTGGTGGCTAGAGCTCAAGTTTAATCCCTATAAACACGCACATGGCCAGACCTGACAAGAGTCCACGTGCTAATTAGATAGACTATTATTCTGCTTCATTGGATCCAACTTGATGGCACTTGGCTGGCTTGGCTATTCTGCTTCATCAAAACTTGAACTAAAGGATCAAAGCTAAACCATTAGTCATTTGGGAATATAAATGGAATTTCATTTTCCTATGACTTATTGGTCTTAATTCATGAGGTAAAAAGGAGTCTGTGGAGACAAACAACAAGAATCAAATATACATCTTTGCCAGGGCTCATCAAATAAGATGTAATTAGTCTAGGCCTCTGCTGCTTTAGTGCTTTAAGCAATCTTAATATCTTTAAGAAACTAAAAGCTTCTTTTGTAAACCTGTTTAGGCCTGATTGATATTCTCAAGGTCAAAGCCAATATATTTGTTTCATTTTCCGTTTTACAGACCAAACAACAGCGCAAACTAAAGTACTCACATATACATGGAGTGCCAGATATAAAAGCTGCACACAAGAAACATCCATGACTAACAGTGGTTAAGGGTAAGTGCAGAAGCCAAGAACTCTAACAACTATGGGCCTAGGCCATGACATGTATAATTTCCTTTACCTATTTTTAAAATACATCACAGAGAAGATCTCATGAAAATATACTACAGAATTACAATATATATTCATTGACTCAGGGCTGGAGTTTTTTGAGAATACCAAGTTAATGTCACTGCTGAATAGTAATATTTGTACCAGAAAGTGCAAAGACCACGTGTATTAAAAAATAGAGTCATAAATCCATAAACCTCCAGAGAAATTACACTTCTCTTCACCAGACTGGAGAACCACATTTTACTCATAAATTCATTACTAAGCATCTACTATGTGCTAAGCATTACCTAAATACACCAGTAGACAAAACAGCCATATGTCCATGCAACTTACATTCTAGTAAGAATGATACTTCAAAATTAAATTAAGGGAGATAGAGCCAACATGCATAGACAGCCATAGATAGAATCACCTCACTGTCCCTCCACAGCAAAGACCAGAAAAACTAAGCAAAACAGACACAACCTTCAATCTTGGAGCCCTATGCTACAAAGAAAAGGATAGAGAACTCATCTAACCACTGAATGAATACAAGAAATTAATGAGAATTAAGAGTGATGCAAAAAACAAACCAAACTTACAAGAACTATTAAAGGAAATCCTTTGGTTTGGGAACAAGCAACATTAGACAATAGCCTGAATCTAGGATGCAAGACCACATTAGCCAGATCTACGTAGGTGATGAACTCTCAGGGATAAAACAAAACTAAAAGATTTACAATGGAGAATCTGAGAGGTTAATCTGTAATTGACAACACTCTCAGAACAACAAAAGAAGGAATAAATGATATATTTTAGACCTTTCAAATGGAGGGGAAGTCAAGATGGTAACAAGTAATAAAAAAAAAGAAAACTAAATTTAGTAAGAAAAACAAATTCTCACCACAAAGTCTACAAAAACAAAACAAATGGGGGAAAAAATCCACAAGAAGAAGATCAGAACAGCACAGTAAGAGGAACAAAGAAAACACAAGCACCACAAAATAGGAAACTACAAAATGATAGCGATAGACTCACAAATATCAATAACCACTCCAAATGCAAATGGCCTAAATGTACCCATAAAAAGACAGAGTGACAAAATAGATTTAAAAATAGAACACAGTAACACACTGTCCGCAAAAGATACACCTTAGAATCAAAGACATACGAGGTCTGACAACTAAGTCCATGAACTTAATTATTCTAAGTGCTACAGTCCTTGTTGCTGAATATCACTATGGTCATCACTATGCACCGATGTCAGCACCTAGTCCACCCTTCAAAGCAATTTTGGAACTCTTTCTGGAATGGTCACTGCACACAGTGGTATGGTGGCAAGTTTGTGAACTTAATTGTATAGTTGTCTGTAAGGGAGTTTTTAGGCAGTAAACAAATAGCTGTATTGGAACACCCTCCCTGCGCACCTGATCTGGCCCCCAATGACTTTTTTCTTTAACCGAAGACAAAGGAAATATTGAAAGGGAGACATTTTGATGACATTCAAGACATCAAAGATAACATGATGACAGCTCTGATGGTCATTTCAGAAAAAGAATTCCAAAGTTGCTTTGAAGGGTGGACTAGGCACTGGCACCAGTGCACAGCTTCCCAAAGGGGGGTACTTCAAAGGTGACTGTAGGGATATTCAGCAATTAGGTATGTAGCTCTTTTTCTAGTGCAAGTTTATGAACTAAATTGTCAGATCTCATAAGTGTATTAAAAATCAAAGGATAGACAAAATACATCAAGGAATCAGTTATCTAAAAAGAGCAGGAGTGGCAATATTAATCTCAAGTAAAATGAACTTTAAAACAAAACTCACCACAAAGGACAAAGAATGGCATTATATAGTGAGTAAAGGGGAAAATCCATCACAAAGACATGACTATCATAAATATACATGCAACCAAAATACACGCAGCAAACTCTAACAGAACTGAAAAGAGAAACTGACCATTCTACAATAACAGTAGGAGATTTCAACATACCACTGTCAGCAAAGGACAGAACATCTAAAAAGAAACTCAACAAAGATACAGATGATCTAAAGGCCATAATCAGTCAACTTGACCTGATAGACATAAATAAAACACTCCACTTAACAGCTATGAGATACACATTCTTTTCTACTGCATATGGAACATTCTCCAGGATAGATAACATCTTAGTCCACAAAGCAACCCTCAACAAAATCCAAAACACTGAGATAATGCCAAGTATCTTCACTGATCACAGTACCATCAAAGTAGAAATTCATAACTGGAGGAATGAGGAAAAAAGTCAAACATATGAAACTGAATAACTTCTGGCTTAAAAACCACTGAGTGGTTAAATAGAATTGAAGAAATCAAAGAAAGAATAAAAAAATTCCTAGAATCAAATAAGACTAAAAACACATCCTACCAACACCTTTGGGATGCAGCAAAGGCAATGCTCAGAGGTCAATTTATAGCAGTAGATGCACACATCAGAAAAAAAAAGGGAGGGATAAAGTCAAAACAGTAGCTATAAAACTTGACCAAACAGAAAGAGAACAGCAGAAGAAGCCTACAGCCACAGGAAGGAAGAAGAAAAACAAAAATTAGGGTGGGAATAAACAAAATGATGAAAAAAAATAATTAATAGAACCAAAAGTTGGTTCTTTGAAAGGGTCAACAAAAGTGACAAACCACAGGCCAAAATGACAAAAGAGAAAAAGGAGAGAGGATGAAAACAACCCAAATAAGAAACAAAATGAGGGACATTAAAAGACCTAATTGAAATAAAAATAATTGTAATAGAGTACTATGAAAAACAAATTTGAAAAACTGGAAGAAATGGTTAAATTTCTAGCAACACACTACCTACCCAAACTAATAGAAACTGATGTTGAAAATCTGAACAGTCCCATAACCAGGAAGAAACTGAAAAGATAATAAAATGAAACTCTCCCCCAAAAAAGCCTTTGCCTGGATGGCTTCACTGAAGAGTTCTACCAAACATTCAGAGAAGTACTTACACCATATTTCAGAACATAGACAAGGAAAGAATACTTCCAAATTCCTTCTGTGAAGCCAGAATAACTTTGATACTAAAACCTGGCAAATATATCACAAAAAAGAAATTATAGATCAATATCTCTCATGAATATGTTACCATGAATAATTTATTATAAAAATTTATTATAATTTATTATAAAAATTCTGGATAAAATTCAGGATGGAAAAATATACACCAAGCCAACAAGATACAAAGAAGAGCAGGAGTGGCAATACTAATCTCAAATAAAATAGATTTTAATGCAAAATCCACCATTGTGGACAAGAACAGTCACTATTGCTGAAAGGTTCAACACATAAGCAGGACATAACAATATTAAATATTTATGCACCCAATACCATAGCATCTAAATACATCAAACAAACACTGACAACATAGAAAACTGAGATAGATCACTCCACAGTGATAGTTAGAGACTTCAACACTCCACTTTCAGTAATGGACAAATCATCCAGAAAAAAAAAAAAACTCAGTAAAGGTACAGAAGATCTTATTGTGACAATTAGCCAACTAGACCTCATGAACATATACAGAACTTTTTATCCATCAACAGATAAGTACACCTTCTTCTCTAATGCACATGGAACATTTTCCAGGACTTAAAGCAAGTCTCAAAAAAATCCACCCCATTGAATTATTGCAAAGCATCTTCTCAGACCACAAAGCCATAAAAGTCTAAATCAATAGCAGAAAAAATACAGGTAGAAATTTGAACTCATGGGTTATAGAAGAAATCAAGGACAAAATAAAGAAATTTATGTTATCAGATAAGCATGAAAACCCATCCTATCAGAACCTATGGGATATAACAAAAGCAATGCTGAGCAGTCAATTTATCTCTATAAATGCACACATCTGGATGGAAGAAAGGACCCAAACCAAAGAATTAACCCTATAGCTTGAACAAGTAGAAAGAGAGCAACAGGGGAATCCCAGAGGCACCAGGAAAAAAACAAAAACAAAAAAGATAATAAGATCAGAGCAGAAATAAATGAATTAGTGAATAGAAGAACAATTGAAAAAATTAACAAAACCAAAAGCTGGTTCTCTGAAAAGATCACAAAATTAATAAACCACTGGCTAAACTTACAAAAGAAAAAAAGGACAGGAAACAAATAACCCAAATAAGAAATGAGATGGGAGATGTCACAACAGACCCAAATGAAAACAATAGTATTATAACAGAATACTACAAAAGACTGTAACAGATTTGAAAATCTAGGGGAAAGGGACAAATTTCCAGATTCACGTAACTACCAAAATTATCACAAGGAGAAATAGAATAACTTAACAAACCCATCACAAAAGAAGAGATTGAAAAAGTAATCAGAAAACTACCAACCCTGGCCCAGATGGCTTCACTGGAGAATTTTACCAAACTTATGGCACTTGGCTGGCTTTTAGGCTATTTCACAGCTTATAAAGGGATGGAATACTCCCAAATTCAATCTATGAAGCCAGCATAACCCTGAAACCAAAGCCAGGGAAAGATCCCACAAAAAAAAAGAAAATTACAAACCAATATCATTCATGAACCTACACACAAAAAAAAAACTTCAAGAAAATCCTTGCCAATAGAATTCAACAATGTATCAAAAAAATAATCCATCATGACCAAACTGGATTCATACCAGGGATGCAAGGCTGCTTCAACATCAGAAAAACAATTAATGTGATCAGCCACATAAACAACACAAAGTATAAGACCTGAATAGCAAACCTAAAACAATAAAGATCATGCAAGAAAAAACAGAATCAACAATGGAAGTTCTAATACACAGCTTAGAAAGACTACAAAATCTGACAAAGCATAATCAACTGAAGAGAAAATAGATAAATGGGAACTACTAAGAATCAAACACTTCTGCTCATCCAAAGACTTTATCAAAAGAGTTTAAAACTGCCTACAGAATGGGAAAAGATATTTGGCAACTACATGTTGGACTGATGCTTGATCTTCACAATTTACAAGGTACTGCAAAATATCAACAAGAAAAAGATAAATAACCCAGTTAAGCAATGGGCAAAGGAGATAGGCACACACTTCACCAGAGAGGATACCCAGGCAGCCAAAAGACATATGAGGAGACGCCCATGATCATTAGCTATCAGAGAAATTTAAATCAAAACTACAGTTTCATCCCAATAAGGGGATGATCCAAAAAAACATAAGACAACAAATGCTGAAGAGGCTGTGGAGAGATAAGAACTCTCCTACATTGCTAGTAGGGTTGCAAAATAGTACAGCATCTTTGAAAAGCAGTTTGATGCTTCCTTAAAAAGCTGGAAATAGATATGCCATTTGATCCAATAATCCCACTGCTCAGAATATATCCTAGAGAAACAAAGACTGTCACACGAACAGATACATGCACATAAAAGTTTACTGCAGCCCAGTCCACAACAGCAAAAATATGGAATCAACCTAGATACCCATCAACAGATGAATGGATAAACAAACCATGATACATATACTCAATGGAACACTATGCAATGATAAAGAACAATGATGATTTTAGGAAGCATCTCATAACCTGGTTTCAGCTGGAAGACATTATGCTGAGTGAAATCAGTCAGCAGCAAAAAGGACAAATGTTATTTGAGACCCCTGCCATAAGGACTTAAAAATAGACTTGTGTACAGAAGAAAAAAAATCTTTGACAGCCACAAGGGTCAGGAGGGAGGGAGCGGGTTGGTCATAGATTAGATAGTTGACAGAAATTTCGTTAGGTGAAAGCAGCATCAGCACACAGTAGAAAGCAGATCAACTTACCTGGACTTCAGCATAAACTAAAAGCTCTTCTATTCTCAACCCAATATTGCAAGGATATAGTAGCAGGGACAGGGCCTGGGGACCATGCTCTTGAGGGACACTAAGGCCAATTGGCATAACTAGCCTATTGCTAAAAGAGCCTTCTGGACTCTATATTGATGAGTGTGTCCAGGGTCTTAAAAGATAGCAAGCTGCCATCTAAAGAACACCAAATGGTCACAACTCATCCAGAACAGATGATCACTGAGAACAACAAAGACACGAGGACAAAAGAGCTCAGGAGACAGAAGGACCCATGTGAATGGGAGACTGTATCAACATGTGACCAGAAGAACTAGATGGTTCCCAAGCACCATCAAAGACAGCTGTGATGGGGCACACTGTGTTGGGTCCCTGTGATAACACGAGAAAAAGAATGGTACAACTCAAAAAATCTATTAAAAGACCACAATTGACAGTCTAACAGCCCAGGGAATCCCCTGGGAGCATGGTCCCTAGACCTGCTGCTGCTCCGATCCAGAAAACACTACTGCGGTCAACCCTGTGGCCAAAAGTGGACTGGACTTGGGGACACACTGTAACCATATGGTATGTGTACTTTATGGTTCTATGCATTTATAGGATGCTGTCCTACTGGTCTCTTTCTAGGTGGGAGAGAAGAGAGTGGAGAGGAGGAGACAGAGCTTGTTAAGAGGATATGACAAGTATGGAATGAAAAGGATGAATGTGCTGTCACTGGTCAAGGAGAGCAGAAGTTGCTGCAGTTGGTGGGTGTGAAAAATTAATTTGCATTGTATACTTTCACTTAATTTCAATAAAGAAAAAAGAAAACTCAGCATCATATCAAAAAATAATAATAATAATACATCATGACCAAATGGGATTTATACCAGGTATGCAAGGATGGTTCAACATTAGAAAATCAATCAAAAACTTAAAAATTAAAAGAATCCACCACACAAACAAAAGGAAAGAAAAATATTACCTGATCATTTCAACTGATGCAGAAAAGGCATTTGCCAAAGTCCAACACCCATCCCTGATTAAAAACTCTCAATAAAATATGTATAGAAAAGAAATTCTTCAATATACTAAAGGGCATCTATAAGAAACCAACAGCCAACATCAATGTTGATGAATAGAAGCTGAAACACTACCTTTTAGAATAGGAACGAGACAAGAAAACCCTTTATTATCACTCCCATTGTGCTGGAAATTTTAGCTAGAGAAATAAGGCAAGAAAAAGAAATAAAGTGCATCCAAATTAGTAACAAGGAAACCCTGGTGGCACAGCAGTTAAAAGCTATGGCTGCTAGCCAAAAGGTTTGCGGTTACAATCCACCAGCCATTCCTTGGAAACTATGGGGCAGTTCTACTCTTTCCTTAGGGTCACTATGAGTCAGAGTTGACTCAAATTAGTAATGAAGAAGTAAAACTGTTCCTATTTGCAGGTAATATGATACTGCACATAGAAGGATTCAGCAAAGTTGCAGGACAGAAGGAAAACATACAAAAATCAGTTAGATTACCATATAAAAACAAAGAGAATGAAAAAAAGAAAATCAGGAAAACAATATTATTTATAATAACCCAACCAAAAGACATTAAAAAAATAAAATATTTAGAAATAACTCTAACCAGGGGTGAAAAGACCTATACAAAGAAAACTACAAAATGCTACAGCAAGAAACCAAGAGACCTACATAAATGGAAAAACATACCGTGCTCGTGGATAGGTAGACTTCACACTGTGAAAATAATAATTCTACCCCCAAAACCCAAACCAAACCCACTACCATAAACTCAATTCTGAGTTACACCAACCCTATACAACAGAGAAGAACTGCTCCATAGAGTTTCCAAGTAGCACCTGGTGGATTCAAACTGCCAACCTTTTGGTTAGCAAACGTAGCTCTTACCCACTATGCCACCACGGTTTCCATTTGACCCCAAAGCAATCTACAAACACAATGCAATCTTGATCCAAACACTAACAACATTCTTTGAAGAAATGGGAAAACTAATCATTAATTTAATGTGGAAAAAAGGAGGGCCCAGATAAGTAAAACACACTGAAGAAGAATAAAGAGGCAGGACACACACTACCTGACCTAAGAAGCTACTCTGCAGCTAAGGTAGCCAAAACAGTCTAGTGCAGACACACTGATCAATGGAACAGAATTAAGAACCCATAAATCCATTCACCTACAATCACCTAATCTTCAACAAAGGCCCAAAGTCCATCAAATGGAGAAAAGACAATCTTTTTAACAAATGGTGCTGGCAAAGCTGGATGTCCACATGCAAAAAAATGAAACAGCACCCACACCTCACACAGTATACGAAAACTAATTTAAAACAGATCAAGATGTAAATATAAAACCAAAGACTATATATATACACCACTAGAAAAAAAACTAAAGTCAATGCTAGAAGCCTTAATACATGGTATTAAAAGGATACAAACCATAATTAACAACACTTAAACTCCAGAAGATAATCTAGATAATTGGGATCTTCTAAAAATTAAACACTTAGGCTTATCTAAAGACTTCACTAAAAGAGTACAGAGAAGCTACCGAATAGGTGGGGGGGTGGCGGACTGGGTATGACAAATCTGACAAAGGTCTAATTTCTAAAATCTACAGGAAAATCTGATACCTCTATAACAAAAAGACAAATAATCCAGTTACAAAATGGGCAAAAGAAATAGACAGTTCACCAAAGAAGACATTCAAATGGCTAAAAGACACCCAAGGAGGTGCTCTTTAGTGATCACTAGCCATTAGAGAAATGCAAGTCAAAATGACAGTGAGATACAATCTCACCCTGAAATTACTGGTAGAATCAAAACAATAGAAAATGACAAATGTTGCTCTGTTAGCCCAGAGCTGAAACCACTCCCAAAGCCAACTCTTCAGACAAAGACTGGACTAGACCATAAGACACAGAATGATGCTGGCAAAGGGTATGCTTCTTGGCTTAAGTGCACATATGAAGCTGACTGAACAGCTCCTATCCAGAGGTGAGATGAGAAGCTGGAAGGGGACAGGAGCTGGTTGAATGGATATAGCCAGTACAGAGTGGAAAGAAGACGTGTGCTGTCATAGGGTGGGGAGAACAGCTAGAGTTGCACAGCACTGTGTGTGTAATGTTCTGTGTGGCAAATTGACTTGAATAGCAAGCTTTCACTTAAAGCACAATGAAATATTTGAAAAGAAAACAAATGTTGGAGAGGCAGTGGGGAGACTGGAACTCTTACTCATTGCTGGTGGGAATGAAAAATGCTATAGCCTTTTTGGAAAATAATATGGTGTTTCCTTTAAAAGCTAGAAATAGAAACATCATATGAACCAGCGATTCCACTCCTCGGAATTCATCCTAGAGACCTAAGATCTGTCACACGAACAGACACATGTATACCTATGCTCACTGCAGGATTGTTTACAATAGCAACAAGACGAAAACAACCTAGATGCCCATTAACAGATGAATGGGTAAACAAACTATGGTACATATATACAATGGAGTACTACTTGATGACAAAGAACAATGATGAATCTGCAAAGCATCTCACAATATGGATGAATCTGGAAGGCGCTATGCTGAATGAAATAAGTCAATCACAAAAGACAAATATTATATGAGACCACTATTACAAAAATTCATGAAAAGTTTATACACAGAAAGGAACAATCTTTAATGGCTGCAAGGGAGGCAACAGATAGGGTGGAAAAACATTGAATAGACAATAGATAAATGGTAACTTGAGTGAAGGGTAACGCAGTACACAATACTAGGGAAATCAATACAACTAAAAGAAGGTAAGATCATATAATCTCCACAGACACATCCATGCTCCCCAAAGGGCAGAATTTCTGGGTCAAGGTCTATGGGTACCACGGTCTAGGGGAACATATAGTTTAATTGGCATAACATAATTTATAAAGAAAAGTTCTACATTCTACTTTGGTGAATAGCATCTGGGGTCTTAAAAGCTTCTAAGTAGCCATCTAATCTACTCCCCTGGTCTCACCCCACTGGGAACAAGGGAAAATGAAGAAAACTAAAGACACAGGGAAAGATTAGTCCTAAGGACTAACGGACCACAACTACCACAGCCTCCACCAGAGTGAGTCCAGCGCAACTAGATGGTGCCTGGCTACCAACTATTGACTGCTCTGACAAGGATCACAGTAGAGGGTCCTGGACAGAGCTGGAGAAAAATGTAGAATGAAATTCTAACTTACAAAAAAAAGACCACTTTCTGGTCTAACAAAGACTGGAGAAACCCTGAGAGTATGGTCCCCAGACACCCTTTTAACTCAATATTGAAGTCACTGCTGAGGTTCACCCTTCAGCCACAGATTAGGCAAGCCCATAAAACAACACAAGACTAAAGGAGTGCACCAGCAGAGGGGCAAGGACTAGAAGGAAGAAGGGGACAGAAAAGCTAGTAATTGTGAACCCAAGGTCAAGAAGGGAGAAGGCTGACATGTTGTGTGGTTGGTAACTAATGTTACCAAACAATACATACACTAACTGTTTAATGTGAAGCCATGTTGTTCTATAAACTTTCATCTAAAGTACAAGTGAAGGAGACAGAGAAAAAAAGAAAGAGAAGAAGGAAAAGAGGGACAGAGGGAGGGAAGGAAGGAAGGAAGAGAAGAGAGAGACAGAAAGAAAGAAAGAGAGAAGGAAAGAACAAAACTCCAACCGGACCAAAAAAAAAAAAAAACTTGGTCAATCTAATCCTTTCTCCAAGAAATTTCATCTTGTATGGAAGCAGACCCCACACATCAGGGCCCTGACAGGACTGCAGCTGTTACTGCTACCTGGATCCTGGAACTTGACCTTTTGGGAGCGATTCTGTAACTTTCTCTTTGGTTCCAGGAGTGCCCCAGGCCATCAAGCACTCTGTTTAAGTCATCCAGAACCCATTTCTGTTACTCGCAACCAAATCATAGTAGAACCATCATTGTCCGTTCCTGGTCAGCTCCTTACTAGTTGTGTTACGCTGAGCCACTCCTCTTGGGGTACCAATTGTCTGAACTAGGCAACTGAATTAGAAGAGCCTCTATTTTTAACAGATCTACCACTCATTAATTTATGTTAATCATATGTTTATGATTATGATCATGACTATAACTATGATTTCCTGGTCTCCTTGATTTTTCCCATGACTCTAATTCCTATGGCCATCAGTGGGTAAAGATTTACTTGCTTCTCTTCCAGACCACAAAATATAACCCATGCAGATATGGTCCCCCGGATGCTCGTTTTCTCTAACTCCCAGCTGAACTCTCCACAGTGACTGTTTCAGCCTTTCTCCTGTCTCCCAGTGCTTGGGTGTCACTGGCCTATCAGAGTCTCCATATGTAACCTTCTCTCCTGCCTTAGGAGGAAATATTAAAGTGATTCATCATTTGGCCCACAGTCTCTTGTTCAGTTTCATCTTCTTCTAAACACACCTCTGCTTGTTTTCCCTCTACTTCTCTTTTCCTTTCCAGACCATGCCTTCTCCCCAGGCTGCACTATGCAGTTCAACCATTGAGTATATTTCACTCACCACATTCTGGGCCTTGTGCTAAACAAAGAGGATACAAAGACAAATAAGACCATCCCTGCCCCCAGGGAGCTTACAGTCTGTTTACGGAGACATATGTAAATAGATCATATTAATTAAGGTGATAAGAGCCATAATAGAGTTATTTACAAGGCATTATGGCAAAATTAAAAGAAGTCCATGAGTGCCAAAATACAACCTTAAGTATCTCCCACTTGAATTGAGAAACTATCTCAAGAATATACTTGCCATAAAGAACACTAATGACTAGAAACTAGATGAATTGCAGCATAATATCAAGGACATCATACATGAAGAAAACAAAAGTTATTTGAAAGACAGGAAAGAAAGAAAAGGTCAAAATGACTGTCAGAAGACACTCTGAAACTTGCACTTGAACACACAATAGCTAAAGTGAACAGAAGAAATGACCAAGTGAAAGAGCTAAACAGAAGATTTCAAAACACAACTCTACAAGGGAAAGAGAAAAAAAAAATTGCTGTCGAGTTGATTCTGACTCAGACAGGTAGAAATGTCCCGTAGGGTTTCCAGGCTGCTAGATTAAAACTGCTGACCTTTTGATTAGCAGCCACACCCTTAGTGACTACACCACCAGGGTTCCCTAGAAGGCAAAATATTATAATGAAATGCGCAAAGACCTAGAGCTAGGAAACCAAAAGGAAAGCACATACTCAGCATTTCTTAAGCTGAAATAATTGAAAAAGAAAAAGAAAAATTAAGCCACAAGTTGCAATACTGAAGAATGCTATGGGCAAAAAAAATACTGAAAGACACAGGAAACATTGAAAGAAGATGTAAGGAATACAGAGTCACTATACCAAAAATAGTCAGTGTTCAACCACTTTCAAGCCAAAACACCAAACCAATTGCTGTCAATTCCTACTCACAGTGACCCTATAGGACAGAGCTGAACTGCCCCATAGGGTTTCCAAGGAGTACTTGGTGGACTCAAACTGTTGATCTTTTGGTTAGCAGCTGTAGCACTTAAATTACTACCAGGGTTCCTGCAACCACTTCAGGAGATAGTACATGATCAAAAATCAATGGTACCGAAAGGAGGAGTCCAAGCTGCACTGAAGGCATTGGCAAAAAGCAAGCCTCTAAGAATGTGATGGAATACCAGCTGAGATGGTTTAGCAAATAGACGCAGCAATGGAGATGCTCACTTATCTGTGTCAAGAAATTTGGACGACAGCTATGTAATATTCCTACTGAAAGAGATCCAGATTTGTACACATTCCAAAGAAAAGTAATCCAACAGAATGAAGAAATCATCAGTGTTATTGACATCACAAGTAAGTAAAATTCTCCTGAAGGTGATTCACAAGCAGTCGCAGAGGTATGTCAAAATGGAAGTACTAAAAATTCAAGCTGAGTTCAGAAGAGCACATGGAATGAGACATCTCATTGCTGATGTCAGACAGATCTTGGCTGAAAGCAGAGAATACCAGAAAGAAGTTTATCTCTGTTTTACTGACTATGCAAAAGTATCTGACTGTGTGGATCATAACAAATTATGGATAACATTGAAAAGAATGGCAATTCCAGAACCCTTAACTGTGCTTGTGTGGAACCTGTGCATTTGAGTAGAAGGGGATACTGTATAGTTTAAAAGTGGTGAAGGTATGCAGCAGGGTTGTAGTCTTTCACCTTGAATATTCAATCTATATACTCAACAAATAATCCAAGAAGCTAGACTATACAAAAAAGAATGAAGCATCAGGATTGGAGGAAGACTTGTTAACAACCTAAGATAGGCACAACCTTGCTTGTCAAAAACGGAGATGATTCGAAAGCACTTAATGATGAAAGTGAAAGACTATGGCCTTCAGTCATGATTACACATGAGCGCAAAGACAGTGAAAGTCCTTACAACTGGACCAACAAACAGCATCCTGATAAATGGTAAAGAAATTGAAGTTGTCAAGGATTTCAGTTTTCTGGGATCTCTGATCAACATCCACGGAAGCAGCAGCCTAGAAATCAAACTACTGCATTTGCAAATCTGCTGCAGAAGACCACTTTACAAGTGTTGAAAAGCAAAGGTATCACTTTGATGACTAAGGTGAGCCTGACCCAAGCCATGGTCTTGTCGGTCACCTCGCATGCATGTGAAAGCTGGGGAATGAAAAAAGCAAAACTGAAGAATTGACTTAAGCTGTGATGCTGGCAAAGAATTGTGAATATACCATAAACTGCCAGGGGAACAAGCAAATCTGTCTTGGATGGGGTGCAACCCTAATATTCTTCAGGAACAAAGATGATGAGCCTTTCTCTCATCATGAGGGACAAACTGCTTGAGAAGAACATCAAGCTTAGTGCGAGACAGAGTTAATGAGATGGATCCACAAAGGTGCAGCAATGGATGCAAACATAAAGTGATGATTGTGAGGCTGGTGTAGGGCCAGGCAATATTTCATTCTGCTGTACACAGGGCCACTGAGTGGGCACTAACAACAATGGGAGGACTAGATGATCAGTGAAGCCTGCAGCTGAAGAATGAAAAGGAGCTAACCATTTAAAAGGTATAATACATAGATTAGAAAGAGAACGGACAAGGAGCAAAACAGAATTGTCAGGAAAAAAAGTTCCAGGTGGCACAGTGGGTAAGCGCTCTGCTGCCAGTCAAAAGTCCGCCCAACCTCCTGATCCTTCACTCAAGCCAGGTCATCATCAAAGTCTCTTCTTGAAATATGTCCATCATCACTTGCTTTAATGAAATCTGCTGTTCTCTGAAGATCTGCTTCCTCCTCAGCCCTCGCAGGTGGTAGTTGTCTTCCAGTTCACCTGCTCTGTAAATTGGGTGTGGAGCTTTCTCTTCAACACTCTTGTCCTCCCCCTTCTCAGCTGCCCACTCGTATGATCATTTCCTGAGCCTTGTCATTACCAATAACAGAATCCTCTCCCTTATTTCAGTCTCAACAATTCCTCTTTCAACTCCTTTTCTGCTGGCTAGGAATCAGTTTCCTAGTGCTGCTGTAACAGAAATACCACAGGTGGAAATGATTAGATTTAGAACCCACCATAACAAAGAAACTCCAATTTTCCTCAGCTTTTGATCTTCTAGGTTTAAACTTATATTTAATTTATGATAATACAGCCCATATTGTGATGAGGACATAGACAGTCTTCAACAGGTCAAGGAGAAGAGCACAAGAAAGAAAGACAATCAAGGCTTCCATTGTGGGCAGTGACTAAGGGTAGCAAAGATGAGAGGGTACTTGGTCCATTCCACAGAAACAAGATGATCTCCCACCCAAAAGTTCGGGTGCTGAGACTGCTGACACTACCAGTGCACCAAGACAATATGAAAAAGTTCACTGCTTACATAGCAAGGCTTTCTGAGGACAGCAGAGGGGCTCACAAGCAGGTCTGAAAACGGCTTCAGAAAGCCTGATAAGAAGACTGGCTTTGACGTTTTATAGTGTCACGGGGTGGAGCCTCTAAATTTCACTCATGCTACACTGGACCATAGATACCATCTCACATTCTCTCTTCTGTAAAATTCTCTGGGCTCTGATGTGGAAAATTTCTGTTGGGTCCTCTTCTTCAGGCTTTTCCAGGGACCATTATGTCATGTCAGTCTGCTATGTGCCCCCTGCCTCTTTACTAAAGACACTCAGATCACATGGGGACCTAAAGAAGGCTTATTTATTTTCACTGCAGTAACCGCCTTTCTTCCTTTAAATTCTTCTTGTGCTCTCTTTTCTCTCTCTCAGATTTTTGTTGTTGTTGGGCTTTGCAGGGGGGAGGTGTTGTTTGTTTGTTTCAGCCTAGAGAAGTAGTCTTTTCCCAAGGGCATCTGGTCTGCTTTCTCCTCTTAGGGAACACACCTGTGTTATCTCCAGCTCCATCCACTCTCTCAGTGATGCTGATCCTAAGGTTGCACACATGGGCATGCCACTTCTTCTTGCCTCTGAATCTTGCTCATGCTACTTTCCACTCCACAAATAACACCACACATGTTCTCTTCTCAAACTTCACTGCTACGTACTCTTCCTGCTCCCCTCTCCACGCTATGAGGGTAGCTGTTGAACATTCATAGGCTATATTTGGGCATTTACTGCTTCCAAATTGCTTCCCCTGGGTCTATTTTGTATCTCCAGCAATTCTACTAGTGATTTTTAGCACACTTCATTCCTGTAGGCTTCTTTAATCTCCTACCCAGAGGCTGAATTGAGGAGTCCAAGCACAGGCTCAGAAGAGAAACAACATTTAGTTTGTGTCAGCCTAAGTACCAAGTATAGAAAGCAAAACTTTTCAGAAACTTACCTGCTTACCCCACTGGAACAAGATCTTTAAACATCACATATCTTGAAACTCAACCCAACAGTCACCTTTAAAACACAAAGGAGTTTTATTGCTCCATAGGGTGTCAAGGCCTTTGTGTCACTTACCACCATCATTCCCAAAGCTCCAGACTGGGAGCAGCTATTCCCCAGTCTTCAACTCTAGCTCAGGCACCAGCTGCAGAGTCCTGGCACAGCATGAAGATGCATGTTCCTGCAGGTGCCCTTGAAAGTGCCCAGTAGTGCATGAAAAGCCATCTCTGCTGAAACTTGTTCCGGAGGAACACAACATACATTCAAAGCTCCGGCACTGCAGAGACAGATCACACCCGGGGCTCTTGTCCCTAATGCGATCTGCCCAGCTGGAGGAACCATGTAGAACTATGAAAGCCCCTAAATCCGATGACACACCAGCAAGGAGATAAATGTCCAGAACGTGGGAATTGCTGGAGGGTTTGCAAAACCCAGAATGAACAGATGGAGCACGGTGGAGGAGCGGAAGGGCCTCAGAGACACATGTCCACCCCGGCCTCCTGGAAAAAAAGGCATTTTATGTCAACTGTGCAGGCATCACCACCTTTCCAAATGTTAGTGTCATTTTGAAGCCGATCCCTTTCAAGAGAAGCAAATAGACATGCCACAGGGATCATCCATAACTTATAGGTGAAAATGTGTCTCCAACTATGAACCTGTCACTTCTCTTTTCTATCTAATGTCCACTCACCATCTAAGAGGGATTCCTTGTGTCAAACAATACGAGAAGTTCTGGAATCTGTGTCCACTCAGGAGGCTGACAGGCTCATCAGGAAGCCGGCCCCAGAGATAACACTCTTTTCCAAAGCTGCCACCACAGCTCAAGGGACAAATCCTAAAAAAGAGATTTTGTTGACACTGAGTCATAGTGAATATGTTTCTTATATTCGGGGGCATGTTAGCAGCTTACTTTTTATTGAGTTATGATTTGTGTAAGGAAATTTATTTCAGAAATCTTCCCATTCAAGGAAATTAAACAGTCATCTTGTCCCCTACCCGCAACCCCACCTGTAATCTTTTTTGATGATTGTCCTGGGGTTTTCTTTTATCTTTAATGCTTCAGCTAAAGAAAAGAAGGAAGGGAGGGAGATAAGAAGTGAAAAAAAAATTTTTGGTGGCTAATTAACTGTAGAAGAGCACAAATATTTCTATTGATGTGATGGAAACCACCTGTGAAAAGTACTGTGTAAATTGTGGATTAGGGGTTTAGGATGCTGTGACTCAAAAATGAGGAATAACAGAACACAGGGATGGAGAGGAAGAAAATAACTTTTAGTTCTTATTTTCCAGCTGATACAAGAATTCCTTTAAAATAAAGGTTAAAAAAGAAGCATAAGGAGTTTTTATTTTATGAATCTTTCTTTCAGGTTCTATTCCCCACTTCTTAGCATAAAAACTAGATATATTTAGCAATGACCATCTTTTTTTTCCTTATATACATTGTGAAGAAGAAAAAAACACTGTAGATAGCAATTGATCCTTTGAGAGTCTTTCAGTGATGCAAATAGTTAAGCTCTCAACTAGTAGCTAAAAGGTTAATGGTTCAAACCTGCCTAGAGGTGACTCAGAAGTAAGGCCTGGTAATCTGTTTCCCAAAATGCTATGGAGCACAGTTCTACTCTGCACACTGGGGTCACCATTAGTTGGAATTGACTTAACAGCAACTAACAAAAAAAAAAGAAAATTGATCCTTTACCCAATGAGTTAAAAAATCACACGCAGCAGGCATAATCCCAAGAAGAACCCAGAAGCTGAGCCATGAATCTGCCTAAAAGGAAAAGAATTATTTTAGAAATGGCCCATATGGCTCCATTCTTCAGCCTTTAATACCTACAGGCAGCTAAGGGGAGCCAGATGGGTGACACAGCATTGGCAGCATTCCAGCATCATAAATCTTTTTAATTAAATTAAATTTCCAAAAGAGAAACTTAAAAATGAGATGTAATGGGTTACAATTATCTTGGGAATCACAAATGCCACATGCCTTGCTGCTTATTTTATTTGTTTCCTTTCATTGCTACATTGTTAGTAAACCTGATTGTGGACTACTTTAGAAGAAATTTATACTTAATAACATTAGTGAAATGTTATCTATTGCATGATTATGAATTGGATTTTCTTGTCTTGGGCAAACATAAATAGGGGAAAAGACAAATGTAATCCAAATTTTCTGTCCTAGGCAAACAAGGGGATTATGTCAGTTAGGATTAGGTTTTGGTAAATAAATAAAATAACCCAAATAATAGTGCTTAAAGACAGAGGTCTATTTTTCTTTGAAGTAAAAGAAGCCTAGAGCTTGGTTTTCCAAGGAGGAAGTGGGAGCCGCAGAGTCAACAGGGACCCAATTTCCTTCATCTCTCTGTTCCATTATCCTTAGTATGTAGCTCCCGCCTCAAGATGGTTTCACGGCCCTAGGTGTCTATAGGTACTCTTGTGTGTCTCAGGCAAGAAGAAAGAAGATGATGGGCAAAGCCAAAATGACACAGAATCCCAGAATCGACAGGTTGGACAGTTGACCTCTGGGTAGGTCAACTGATCAGGAATTGGACATGGGATCCAGATACAGAGAGACAATCTCACACAATACCCATGAACGTCTTAGAAGCATACCCCGAAAACCTCAGAGAAAGGGTTCCTTCCCCATCCCTGGGAAGCGACCACATCAGACCCAAACTCCAGATGGCAAGGAGTGAACCAAGTGAAATTCTGAAGTTTCCACTGCATTCTGAACAGTGGAAAGAGCAGATACCGAGGCTCTGTGTGGAATGAACCTGATGTGTTAGAAAATAGTGAAAAAATTCAGAGAGTGGCGAGTTGGGGGAATGGTTGAGACGAAGCAGGTGAGTGAGTAGGCCTGGGCCCTGGAGGACTCCACAGAGCCAGTTTGATATCTGGTTTGGTTTTTATTGTAAGTACGGTGGAAAGTTGCAGAAGAGTTTTACAAAACGCTGTAATATTCTCTGACTGGTATTTTATAGAGATGAGAATGCTGGAAGGTGAGTAGGCTGTAGAGATATAAATGAATTAAGATGCTCTCTTAATTGCTCTCTCTCTGTCTGCAGCTGAATCCTGTGTTCAGTTTATGATTAACTGACCTAACCACAAGCCTTCTGTCTGACCTGTCTATTCTGGGATTCTCTAGCCTCCATGGCCCCCTAGGCCAAGTGGCAAATGACAGCATTCCCAACTAAAATGGCTTTCTAGAATTTGAAGCCTCACAGAACACAGTCTGGAATTTACAGAGGTGGTTAATACAGCATCGTGTCAGCACCAGGACGATGGTTTCATTCAAGTGTCTTGTTTTCCCATCCTAGTCACATGACTGCTAAAATGCTTACGCCCCTCTTTTCAATAAGCTCTCTGATTTTTTTCCTTGCTATGGGTTAGAGCTGCTGCATGTGCACAAGCCTGTATCACTCACGGGCAAGAAAAGCCAAATTAGCATGGTTAGCCCCATCAGTACACATCAGGGGGTCACAGAATGCATGGGGACCAATGTATCGGAACAAAATTGAAGCTCTTTTTTTAAAATGGAGTAAAATGACTTGTCAGTAGACAGCCAGCTATGTGGAGTGGGAGCAAGAGAGACAGCAAGGAACCAGGTAACAGGGTCTTGCAGTAATTAAAGCAGTGGTGCATGGTGGCTTGTACTAGTTCCCTTTTTCTCCAACTGGAGCATCAGAATCACGTGGAGGGCTTGTTAAAACACAGACTGCTGGGCCCACCCCCAGAGTTTCTGACTGAATGGAGCTGGAGCAGAGCCTAAGAATCTGCATTTCTGACATAGTCCTAGGTGATGCTGATGCTGCTGATTCAGAAGGAAAAACCATGCACTCGAGATAGAAAAGCAAAACCAAAATTAGATGTGGCTACCCACAAACTAAACACATTTTAATCTGTAAAAACCTCCTTGTCTCAAAAATTGTTCAATGTGATAAGTTTGCGAAGGCCATTAGACTTGGTGAGGCGGGTTTGGGTACCAGAGCGTGAAAACGGCAGGGGAGGTTACAGGGCTTGGGTCCCAAACAAAACTTCTTCCTAGCTTTAAAACCAAGGTTCACTTCTTAAGTATTTTGGTACATGGATATTTATTGTTATTTTCTGTACTTTTCTATATGCTTAAAGTATTTCATAGCTTTTATAAGTAATATGTATTATTGTATTAGTGACAAAAATGCTATAAAACAGACTCATTGTGCTGATGAGAATGTACATTTGAAAACAATTTTGAAATATTTATTAAAAGCTTCAAAATTACCGACAGCCTTTAGGACAGTAATTACATTTTGGGAAAATGTATTCTGAAGGGTGAAAATGCAGTCAGAGAAAAACACAGTTAACATATTAGCTGGAATATCATTTATAATAGTGAAAACGAGGAAATGATCAAAGCTCAAACACAGAGAAATCTCTATTTAACACAGGCCTTAGGAAACTATAGCCCAGCCAAATATGTAACCCATTGACTCTTTTTATAAATAAAGATTTATGAAAACATAGCCATTTTCATTTGTTTACATACAGTCATTAGCTGCTTTCACACTAAATCTACAGAGCTGAGCAGCAGCAAGACAGGTCACGTGGTACATAAACCAAAAATAGTTATTACAACTTTTATAGAAAAGATTTACCAATCCCTGACTTAATCATGATACATCCATCTAACAAAATAGAATGCAGCCATTTAAAACTATGTTTATTAGAAAACATAATAATGTGAGAAACGGTTCTGATATAATATTAAGTCAAAAATGTTTATAAACAGAAAACAATATGCTTATAACTCATTTATTTCTTCAAGAAATATTCATTGAGAGACTTTGCTGGGTTTTGAAACCCACCTGTGGTGTAAAAGGTCTCTGAAGACACACAAGTTAACAGGCAATTACAAGGCAAGGTCACAAATGTTTTGGTAGCCAATCAGAAGACGTCATGAAGGTACAGGAGAGCGGGAGTGTGTAAAAGGAATGTACATACCATACTTGGAGTCAGGGGAGGCATTCAAGACAAGGTAAAAGTGTTATTTCACCTAAAACCTAAAGGAAGAATCAGCTAAAAGAAGGCAGGTGACAAAGTGTCCCAGGCCTACAAACAGCAAACCAGAGCGGGAGGAGGCCCAGACTAAACTCAGGCCTCAAGGCATGAAAGAATTGACACTCTGAGAAACCAAAATGAAGTCTGATAGGACAATACAGACTCTCAGGAATATGAAAGAAACCTTATTCCTGGTTGGGTGACTGCTGATCATGTTCCAAAGATACTAGGACAAAATTAGCATTAATATTCACAGCCCCTTCCCTACCATCACCACTGACGTTCTTCTCACTCAGTGGCCCCTCCCCATCCCCAGAAAGAACACTCAGCCTGACAGGCAAGTGAGTTACTTCAAAACAAAGGAATGGGAAGAGTGAAGAGACAGCAGAGTACTGAGGGGAGAGCGCTGCTAAGTGACCACACATCCCTTCGAGCTCCACGAGAAATACAGCTACATTTTTTTTTTTTTAGTTTTTCGAACCATGTGTCCTTAAACTGAACACTAGGACTGAACAATCTGGGCTCCTGGAAATAAAACTATCAAATAGCTACAAAAACTGTACATTGTATTTTTCATCATGTAAAAGTTTCTGTTTTAAGATAGGATTTCTAGAAATGGAATTAGATATTCCCTCAGAAATTCTCAAGGGATCATTTTCTTTAGTGGAATATTGCTGGAAAATCCTCTGTATTATTTGGTTAATAGCTAACAATGAATCAACTCGATGTACAGCTAATATCTGGACTGACGGGCCCAGCGCTAAATCCCCATCTCATCCGTTCTTGCCCCACATGGCAGCTAACCAGGGAACTGCAATTTCCTCACACACTTTCCCATAAATAATTCTACGTCTCTCATTCTGAAGTTTTATTTTACTGCTATAGGAAGCATTTGAAGAGCTGAAGTCTTTTTCTCAGAATAATCTCTACAGGATTGCTGTTCCCATTACTAGACTCAAAATTTGACACTGAGTATCCCAAATCGGGCATGGGTTTTAACTGATGATGTCATGTGTTCTTCCAGACATGCATGTGTTGATTGGTAATGTCACCTTTCTGTGCCTGTGCCTGTGTGTATGTATATATGAACATGCACGTTTCATCCTATATCACATCGTATCTGGATGACAGCAGTCACTTTCTATGAAATTTACCAGCTCCGAGCCATCCTACCATCTTTCAAAAGCATACATACTTAGCAAGCCCTCAAAAAGTTGAACACAGAATTACCATTTGGTTCAGCAATTCCACTTTTAGAAACCTGAACGTAATAACACAGAGACATGCACATCAATGGTCAGTGAGCCATTATTCACAAGAGCCAACAGGTGGAAGAGCCTAATGTCCATCAACAGATGAACAGATAAACTAAATTTGTCATATATGTAAATAAAATAATACTCAGCCATCAAAATAAATTAAATCCTAATACATGATAAAACATGGATCAACCTTGAAGACACTCTGCATAGTCAGTCACAAAAGAACAGATGTTGTATACTCCACTTCTACAAGATATATAGAATAGGTGGTTTCCAGGGGTAGCAAGAGGGAGGTGAAAAGGGAGACTCCTTGCTTAGCGGGCACTGAGTTTCTGTTAAGGGAGATGGAAAAATTTGGAAACAGATAATGTTGATGGTTGAACAAAATGATAAACATAATTAATGCCACTGAATTGTACATGTGAAGAATGTTGAAATGGCAAAGGTTTTGTTACATATATATTTAATATTTACCACAATAAAAAAAATCTCATTACAAAACTGAAAAAAAGTTTTTCGTCACTCACCTGTTTTAAAAACCTTCAGTGGCTTCTTATTAGCAAAAGGACAAAATCCAGACTCCTTATAGAATGATGTTCTCTGATGTTCTTCAAAATCAGGCTGCAAACTACCTGTGCATACTTATTTCCCACTGGATCCCACAGCTATGATCAAATCAGGCTGCTCAGACTCTAGCACGCTTTGTATACAGCGGCTCCCACCTTAGCTCCCACCTTATCCTCAGTTTTGCTTTCTGCAGTCTGAGTTACCTACAGTCAGCTGCAGTTCCAAAATGTTAAATGAGTACCTAGCATGATGAAATCTCATGCTACCCCACTCCATCATTCACATAACTGTTATTATGCTATACTGTTATCATTGTTCTATTTTATTATTGTTGTTAATCTCTTACTGTGGCTAATTTATAAACTAAACTCCATCATTGTATGTACATATAGGACAAATCACAGCATACATACGGTTCATTACTACCTGTGGTTTCAGACATCCATAGGAGGTCTTGGGATGTGTCCTCCACCCCCATAGATAAGGAGGACTACTCCCTGTTTCCTCCTGCCTAGAAAGCCCTCCCTTGGCTCCCCCTATCCCAACCCAGCCCTCCTGCCAAGGCCAACCTGGCCCTTGGTCACACTGAAACACAGGGAACTCATTCTCTAATTTATCTACTGGCTCTACCACTGATACATTTTATGTGCTGACGTATGGTCAGATTTCTGTTTTCATGTGTGCTGGTGTTGTCTCCCCAACCAAAAACCCACTGCCATTGAGTTGATTCACACCCATAGAGTCCCTGCAGGACAGAGAAGACTTGCCCCATAGTGTTACCAAGGAGAGGCTGGTAGATTCAAACTGTCAACCTTTTGGTTAGCAGCCAAGCTCGTAACTACCTAGCCATCAGGGTTCTTAACTCCCCAGATGGATTTTAAATTCTTGAGATCTAAACAACAACTTCCCCAACTTGGATCACAAGTGCAAAAATACATCTAGTAATATCTCATTCATATTATGATAGAAACATTCAGAAGTTACTCTACCCTCAGCACAGTAGTTGGCCTTCTCCGTACGGTATATCCCAGAACTACAAGGGCATCATGGCTAAATTTTCCCCAGAAAATGCCAATGCATCCCCAGTCTGTCTAAGCTGCCTGCTCCACTGGGAGCAGAGAGAGCCTCTGGTGTCAGTTGGCTGCAAGCTGAGGGGCAGTGAGCATAGAACACCCACCCCCAATTTATACTTAAGTATATTTCACCTTAAGAGACACATACGAGCAAAATCTGTCAATTATTGTGTGCTTATAAGCCTATATGTCAGGAACTAGTGTTTTCCATGTATAATCTCATTTAATTCTTACAGCAATCCTGTGGACATTACGAACCCCCACCTTATAGAAAAGGAAGCCAAGTTTTAGACATGTCAGATAGTTTTCTCAAAGGCTCACAAGCGTAAAGTGGAAGTACTAGAACTCCAACCCAAGTTTAGACTGAAAATCTCAGGCCATTACTCACTAGGGAACACTGCCACACAATAATAAGTCATTTCTTCTCTCTTCTTCCTCTCTTTCTTTCTGCTGTATGTACTGCCCCTGGAGAAACTTATAAGCTAACTGAATCTTACTGCGTCTGGTGAGGTTGGCTCCCCCGAGCTAGGATTTGAGCTCTTCTCAGCAGGGTCGTGATCTAGGATTTATATGCTATTTTATATCAGTGTCTTTTATATATGTAATCTCTTGGGCTGAAGGTAAATTAAAGGCAACAGTATTGTGGATGTCTCGCCTTTCCCTTTCCTCCTGTTTTTGATGTAAACACGAGTGATTATGACAATATGTTTGAGAGGTGATAGAATATACAGGAAGGGGGACAGGAAGTTGTCCTATTGCTGAAACTCATGAGACCCTTGTAAAGATTTCCCCTCTAAAGCAGCCCCGGCCCAGAACATTGCTTGACTCCTAGGGTTTAGGATCCACTATGAAGCCAAGAAAATGGTTAAGAATCTGTGAACCAATTTTTGTCTCCCATTTTCTTACTTTTTTTTTTTTTAAGCCAAGGTCCTTAGGGGCAAGAGATACAAGTATACTTTGGGAGCACAGGTGGAAAAGAGTCCTGCCAGTTATAAAAATGTACACAAAGATATAGCTGAGAAGAGTGACATTTATCCCAAGTCTAGTCTAGAACTCAGATTCAACAGGCAAAGGCTAATGCTGTTCTGCCTCCTACCTCTTATGACACAGGACAGATTTGCTGATAAGCCACATGATACAGGAATACCAACTGGCTTCTTGATTCTAATGAATTCTTTAGTCTTCTCTGTGTCCCTTTATGTGGTCCTTTACTTGGGTAGAATTTCCTATAGGCAGCTGTCTCTCTTTGGAAAACCAAAGGACACCAGTTGCCTGCAAGTACACCCAAGTCTGTGGAACTGAGTTGCAGTGTCCCTGAAAACTGCAAACAAACTCAGCTTAACTTCAGTTTCTGGAGGAGAAAAAAAAGAACAAATCGTCCTAAAGTCAACTGGCAACCACCTAGAAGACCCATTCCCAGAGCCATTGTTCTGACGATAGTCCAGCATCTCATTATAGACGTGCTGGTGCTAACATTTCAAGTAAAGTAAGACCAGCCTGTGTCACCTCTGAATCTACTCTCCTGCAAATTGGAGGCTGTACTGCACACTGTCCATCTCTGAAGGACAGTGAGAGGATTAACAAAGCACTCTTGATAAATCAGTCTTAGAGTTTGAGATGACAGCAAACAGACTCTTGTCACATTCAAAAGATACCCCTTTATAAAATTCTTCCAGAAGTCTGGGTTCTGAACTCGTTAAATACTAAATTATACTGGACTGAATTCTTGAGCAACTCTTTTAATGTTCTCTACTCTCCATTTTGTAGACAGTAATACTGTCCTCAGTGTCTGTTGTAATGTACTAGTTCTCATTTCTTAAGTTGTCTTTCTTCACGATCTAATTTGCCTGAGACAACTTCATTGCAATTTTATTGCATTATAGGACACTGAAATCTACAGCTCAGCATTCCAAAAAACCCCTCGCAAACACCTTGCCTTGCCTCTTTCACACTTTTCTGAACTTACCTGGGAAGATATTAACCCTGGTTAAATCCAGCAAGCCACTTACTCGATCCCTGTGCCAAATTAGCATGTGCCACCTAAACCTATTCCAACTTACAAGAACAGAAGTCGAATGGGCTCCTTGTACTGCTGGAAAGCCCTGCTACACTTTCCTGGTAAATTCTGTTCTCAGACTTCAAAAGGATTTTACCACGTCTCATTCATTCTCTTCAAGTCAGCAAGCACCCACTCCATCTCATCCTCGGTTAATGGCTTGCTACTTAGAAAAATATACATGCAGTCAGACCAAATCCACCTCATCTTGCCACTCCAAACCCCATCAGTTTACCTGCATTTGTTTTTCAAAAGGGAATAGTAGCTAACTTGTACTGATCACTTGCCATTTACCAAGAGCTGCTCTGAACAACATTTATGTATGAACACATTCAATCCTGACAACAGTGCTAGGAGGTCGGGATTACACTCTCCATCTTGCAGAGCTAAAACTAAGGTACAGATTTGCTAACAGCTGAAGGGCATAAACCTAATGACTGTTGTTGCCACACAGTCTCCCTTTCCTGCTGTGACAATGGATAAGCCGTGCTCCCATCAATGGACAACCACTCCACCAGAGCACAAGGACTGCACTCCAGCCTGACTTCATCCAGTTCTTCTTCCCTACTGCATCTTTTCTGTTGGTACACAAATACTGTTAATGGTGTCCAAACCTCCCTTGACTCCACATCCTCCTTTAGTACTATGTTTTTCTGGTTTTTTTAAGTAGAAATTCTTGGGAAATTTGTCTATGATGATGTCTCTGTGTCCTCTCATGTCATCCCTCCCGCCAGCCTACTTTGGTTTTTAGTTTCTGCACTGACATAAATATGGCCTGATTTAAATTCTATTAGCAATTTCTTTTATACCATTCAAAAATAATCCTAAACCTATGCCTTAGTCATCTAATGCTGCTATAACAGAAATATCAGAAGTAGATGGATTAAACAAAGAGAAGTTTTATTCTGTCATGATCTAGTAGGCTACACATCCAAATTCAGGGCATCAGCTACAGGGACAGGCTTTCTCTGTTGGCTCTGGAGGAACATCTTTGTTTTTAGTCTTTCCCAGGACTAGAAGCTTCTGAGGTATAGGGACCCGGGTCCTTTCCGAAGGATGTGCTCTGATCCCAGCACTGCTTTTGGTGGTATGAGATCCCCAATTCTCTTTGCTAGCTTCTTTTTTAAAATCTTAAGAGATTGCCTCAAGGCACAATCTTACACACTGAGTCCTGCCCCAACAACACAACTGCTGCCCACCCTCCCTCATTAACATCACAGAGGCAGCATTTACAGAATATAGCAATACAACACAATACCAGGAATCAACGCTCAGCAAGATTGAGACACACATTTTGGGGGGACACAACTCAATCTATGACAACCTATATTTATCTAACTACCAAGGATCAAGAATCAAATTTGCCATTTCCTACTCTGCAATACAAGTTGCTGAGTCTCTTTGCTTTCTCTTTGTCCTTTACCCTTTCCACATCTTTCTTAATTTATTTTGGGGCTCAGTCATCTGTAACACTTATTAAGCTCCCAAAGGATTCTGATGAGAAGATAGTGTTAAGAACCATCCCCACAGATATTCCTTCAATATTTCTGGTGTTCTGGACTGCCAAAGTCTAAGCATAACTTGAAATTGTTTTCGTCATAATTTGTTTCATCTTCTTAAACCGCTGGGTTTAAATCTGACCACCTCACTTAACAATGTTGCTGCCTTACAAGGATGGTCACTAATTATTGCTGAAAGATTCAATAGATAAGGTGGACATAACAATATGAAATATTTATGCACCCAATACCAGAGCATCTAAATACATCGAACAAACACTGACAACATTGAAAAATGAGATAGAATACAATAATATTGTCACTGCCTGACATTGGCAAGAAGGTAAGATTACATAACTTCTCTAAGCCCTAGCTTCCTTATCACATTGCTGAAAAAAGGTGTATTTATGCATGAGTCAGAATTGGTACCACAGTACATGACAACAATCTTACAGAGAATGAGAACATTTGTGTGTAGCAGGTTAATAAAGGAATTTCTTTCTTTTTTTTTTTTATTTTTTGCTTACCTTTAAAATGCATAAACTTCACCAAGATATATCAAAGCATAAGTCTCTGAATCTTTCTGGAATGCAAGAGCTTTCTCAATTATTAGATTTGGGTTTAATTGTTTCATTGGATAAAGAGCTTTCTTATATTACAACTTAGATTATAAATTAACGATGCCTTAATAATGTATTCCCCTCCATCAATCTGCACCATTGATGGGTTAGATCTTTGTGGTCTGTCTTCCATATCTTTCGTCTTCCCTCATCATATTCAACTTTTTTCATGTGTTCTAAGAGGACCTTGTTAATTTTATTCTCCAGTGTCTTCAGTATTTTAGAGAAAGTTCAGTTTAAGTCCTGGAGGATCCCTTTAGGATCCACTGTGAGGATCAAGCATGAAATCATGGTAAATGGGGCTCTGGGAGTCTACCTGCCCTTCAACCACACTCATCACCTTTACATAGTAACAGTCTATGTGTAGTTTCGTTAAAGAAGGCAATCCATAGCTTTTTTAAAACATCCAAACCCACTGTTACACATTACTTGTTCAGTTTTCTCTATTTGCAAATTTATTCTTAGCTGCCTTTGACGAAGTTTAGATTTGACAGCTATACTTTTCATTTCAATAACCCTTTAATAAAGCTTCTTCTTATTCATAGAAGTGTTTTATATTAATAATTATAATTATGTTAATTATATTAATTAATAACTAGTCATATTAATAGAACTATCAAGAAAATACCTTCTGAAATTTTCTTCTCATTTCTATAGTAAATTTAATTGACACTTTTATATTTCGGCACTTGGCTGGCTTTATATTTCTGTCTTCAAAACATTGCCTCCCAATGAAGAAATCATCAAGTCAATACCATTTACTATAGCCCCGAAGAAAATAAAATACCTAGGAATTAATCTAACCAGGGAAATAATAGACCTTTACAAAGAGAACTACAAGCCCTTACTACAAGAAACTAAGAGAGACTTAGATAAATGGAAAAACCTACCCTGCTCATGGATAGGAAGACTTAACGTTGTGAAAATGTCTATTTTACCCAAAGCAACCTACTTATATAATGCAATCCCAATACAAATTCCAGCATCATTTTTTAAAGAGGTGGAAAAACAAATCACCAATTTTGTTTGGAAAAGGAAGAAGCCCTGGATAAGTAAAGTACTACTAAAGAAGAAGAACACACTGGGAAGCCTCTCATTATCCCATTTCAGAACCTATTACACTGCCACAGTGGTCAAAACAGTCTGGTACTGGTACAAAAACAGACAAATCGATCATTGGAACAGAATTGAGACCCCAGAGATGACACCATCTGCCTATGAACAGTTGATATTCGACAAAGACCCTAAGACATTAAACTGGGATAAAAACAATCTCTTCAACAAATGGTTCTGGCAAAATCAGATATCCATCTGCAATAAATTGAAACAAGACCCATATCTTACACCTTATGCAAAAATCAACTCAAACTGGACAAAAGACCTAAATATCAAATCTAAAATGATAGAGCTCATCCAAGAAAAAATAGGAACAACAATGGAAGTTTTAATACACAATGTAGACAGACTTCAAAATCTGTCAAACAAACCACAATCAACAGAAGAGAAAATAGATAAATGGGAACTATTAAGAATCAAACACTTTTGCTCATCCAAAGACTTTATTAATAGAATTAAAAGGCCACCTACAGAATGGAAAAAATTATTTGGCAACTGTATGTCAGACCAATGCCTGATCTCCATAATCTATAACATACTACAAAATATCAATAAGAAAAGGATAAATCATTCAATTAAGCAATGTGCAAAGGAGATGGACAGACATTTCTCTAAAGAGGAGATCCAGGCAGCCAAGAAACACATGCGGACAGGTTCACGATCTTTAGTTATTAAAGAAATTCAAATCAAGACAACAATGAGATACCATCTAACCCCAACAAGATTGGCCATGATCCAAAAAACAGAAAACAACAAATGCTGGAGAGGCTGTGGAGAAAGTGGAACTCTCCTACACTGTTGATAGGGTTGCAAAATGGTGTAACCTCTTTGGAAAGCAATCTGGCACTTCCTTCAAAAAATGGATATAGATACACCATTTGACCCAGTAATTCCACTGCTTGGAATATATCCTACACAATCAAGGCCTTTGACACCAATGGATACATACACAAGAATATTTATCACAGCACAGTCCATGATAGCAAAAACATGGAATCAACCCACATGCCCAACAACAGAGGAATGGATAGGTAAACTATGGTATATATACTCAATGGAGCACTATGCAATGATAAAGAACAATGATGATTCCAGGAAACATCTCATAACCTGGTTTCAACTGGAAGACATTATGTTGAGTGAAAGTAGTCAGTAACAAAAGGACAAATATTGTATGAGACCGCTATGATAAGAACTCAAAAACAGACTTATACATAGAGGAAAAGACTTTTTGACGGCTGCAAGGGAAGGGAGGGAAGGTGGACAGTGGGGGAGGGTTTAGATTAGATAGTTGGTAGAAATCGAGGTAAAATCGAGGCCAACTGACACAACTCGTGTTTTGCTAAGAGGGCTCTCTGGACCCCACATTGGTGAGAGGCATCTGGGGTCTTAAAAGCTGCCATCTGAGGGCACAGCAAATGGTCCCAACTCAGCAGGAATGGATGCTCACCAAGGACCAAAGCAACAATGGGGTAAAGACAACCCAGAAGACCAAGAGACCCACATGAGTGGGTGCCTACATCGACTTGGGACTGGAAAAACCGGGTAATGCCTGGCCACCACCAGTGATAGCCACGATGGAGCTCACAAAGTTGAGTCTTCCTGACAACACAAGAATAAAAAGGGGTGAACCCTGAGATCTCCACTAAAAGACTGGAATTGATGGTCCAGTGGCTTCGGGGTTCCCCTGGGAGCACGGCCCCTGGCCCTGATGCTGGTCTTGCCCATAAATCAGAATGAAGTTCCACTCTTAAGACACGAATGGATTGGACTTGGCGATGCAGATTGACCATGTATTGAATGCACTTTATGGTTCTATGCATCTATAGGATATCATCCTGCTGACTTCTGGCTGGAGGAAGTGGAGTGGGCGGAGAGGAGGGGAAAGGAGACTGTTTGGAGAATGAGACATGTATGGAGCAGAGAGGAACAGTGTGCTGTCACTGAGCAGGAAGAGCAGTGGAAGCTGCATATAGGTGGGCATGCAAATTTATATGGGAACGTACATTTTCACTCAGTCATAATAAAAAAAAAGAATATATGTTAAAAAAAATTGCCTCCCCGTAATTAAGTTTTTTTTGAGAAAATGTTCTGCATACCACTTTGGTCAGCAGCATCTGGGGCCTTAAAAGCTAGCAAGTGGTCATCTAAGCAGTATTAATTGGTCACAGTCTACCTGGAGGAGAAGAGAACAAAGTACATCAAAGACATGAGGAAAATATGAGCCCAGCAGACTAGGTCAGTAAGAGACCAGAAGAACTAGACAGTGCCTAGCCACCACCAATGACTGCCCTAACAGGGAACAGAGTGCAGTCAGAGAAAAATGGGAGTGCAGAACTAGAACTCTATTAAGAGACCAGACTTGATTGTGTGTCAGATTGGCAGGTCCTCTGAGGACATGGCCCCCAAACTCTCTGTTAACCCACAGCTGAAACCAGTACCAAAACCAACTTTTCAGACAAAGATTCGACTGGATTATAATACATAGACTGATAGGTGAAGAATGTGATTCTTAGCTTAAATATATACATCAGGCTGTCTGAGCAGCTTTTGTCCAGAAATGAGATGAGAGGGTAGGGGGATGGGAATTGGTTGAATGAATACAGGAAGTACCGTATGGAAACGAGGCGTAGGCTGTTATGGCAGTAGGGAGCGGTCCAGGGTTTTATATGGCAAACTAATTTGAATTATAAACTTTCATTTCAAGTACAATAATACGTTTTCTTTTTTCTATTATTATTTTAAATTGCCTCCCTTCTTTAGTGTTGCGTGGACTGTTCTTTTAGTTCTTTATTTCTTACCATGAATCAAAAGGGCCTTTTCAGGTCCTACACTGGAGAGCAGATTCTACAGAAGTGCTCTCCCAGTGTACATACTCCCCCATCTGGAGCCGGAAGAATCACTGATCAAATACCAACTAAGGTGATGTGCGCAGCTCTAATCCCAGTCCCTAGTAGGTGAGCTGACCTCTGTCCTTTACCAGACTGAACTGGGAACCACCTCTATCACTTGCCATAGGAATAAAATACACTTCCCAGGAAAACTCAGGCCATCTGAGGATCATTCCTCTTTCACTCCTCTGAACATCTCTAATTGGGAGAATTCTCAAATGTGTGCCTATGGGACTTCCCATCTGATGGATGCGATATTCTACCTTCCATTCCTTCCATCTCCAGACACATTACATCTGGAAACTGCAGCCTCATAACAGCTGCTGCAACTTGCAATGCAGATTCATCCTTATTGTTCCATAACTCTGCTTCTTTCACACGCTTGTTATGTTGTCTGCACCACCTTGTCATATCTGACCCAACAATAAAACTCCAGATCATACTCCAAACTTCCGCTCAGTGGTCCTCTCCCCAGTGAAGACCTCCCTGGCTAACCCCTCATTCAGACTGAGTTAATCTGTACTGCTTCTGTCCACATACGTACAAGTATCCTATTTTTTTAATTTAAATATCTCTCTCCCCTTTTGGAAACCCTGGTGGCATAGTGGGCTAAGTGCTGCCTCTGCTAACCAAAAGGTCAGCAGTTCAAATCCACCAGGTGCTCCTTGGAAACTTTATGGGGCAGTTCTATTCTGACCTCTAGGGTCTCTATGAGTTGGAACTAATGTGATGACAGTGAGTTTTTGGAGGGGGGAGGGAGTCTCCCCTACTACTCTGTAATTCTCTTGAAGGTAAGAGACATAGTACCTATAATAATCAATATATACTAAATACATAATAATCAATATATACTGAACTGAAAGACTACAATGCAGAGGCACATTCCAGCCAGCAATTTTTATCAAAGAGAGAGGTTCTTACGTGACTCTCTTGTTTCTAGAGCATTTATGGGAGAGACCTAGGAGTAGTGAATTAAGAGGTCACCTCTAAACATATCACCTCCAGTGATGGTGTGTCAATATAGGAGAAGCCACATCAGAGACATTATGGCTAGAGTTTCTTAGTTCCTTCCCATCATCAGAGGAAACAGTTGAAATTCTTGCTGGAGGATAGAATATGTCTATTTTCATTCTGAATTTTCACAGCAATTGTAGGTCAGATCATGAGAAATCTGAGAAAAAAATGTATTTAACACATGCATCTCTCAAAATCGGCACAGGAGAGTAGATGAATTAAATAATTACTGTGATGGTTAAGATTGTGTGCCTACTTGGCTGGGCCATGATTCTCAGTGTTTTGGAAGTTGTACAATGTCATGGTCACTACCATGATGGAATGTACTATAGCAATGGCAGGGACAGGACCTGTGGTATCTCACTGACCCCTCAGCCTTCAGCTCTCTGCCTTCTGCTGCCTACTTCCTGTTTGCTTAATTTGACAAGGTTTTGGCTTGTGGATCCATCAGCTGCCGTGCTCTTGTCTTCTGACTTTTGATTCTTGGGACTTGAGCTAGCAGCTCTTAAGATTCATAAATCTGCACAGCCTGTAAGAGTCCTGTTCCCTGATCAACAGATGCTCGGTTTGCCAGCCCCCAAGCAATGTGCAAAGGAGAAACCTTGCAGTCTCACCTGCCATCTTGGGATTCACCAGCCTGGGAGCAGGAGCCTTGCTCTCCAACCTGCTGACCTAGGGTTCACCAGCTTCCCTGACTGTGTGACATTTGTATTCAGATCCAAGACTTGGGATGTTTCAGCCTCTACAGTTGCATGAGTTGTTTCCTTTACATAAATGTGTTTCCATGTGTATGTATATGCTGTGCTGGTTTTACTTCTCTAGAGAATCCAGCCTAAGAAAAGTACTTTAACCATATATTTTTACAGGTAGTTAATGAGTATACGGGGAATCTCTGTTCAAGATGTAGCAATCAATTTGTTTTAAAAAAAAAAAAAAAAACCCTGCATTTCAGACAGACGGGATAGTGTAAATTAGGGCAAAGATAAATAGAGATACTGCTTTCAAATACAAGGCCAGACTTTAAAACCTTTTTACATTGTCTAATGAACTGCTCTGAGCTAAAAACACAAGTATGGATATTTTTGTTGGTACTGTTGCTGTTGTTCTTACTCTGATTTACGTAAATGTTCCAGCCATAAACTAAACGTCCTTGGCAATAATTCTTGGCTGTCCAGTTAATTATTTTCAACAAGGAAAAAGCCAGATATTTTTGAACTGCCCTTACACAAAATCACCAATAATGTGACCTTTCCTGATAGAAAAACAATCTATCACAGTAAGGCAGGCTTTCACCAAATGTATCGAACTGAATTTATCCAAATCAAAAGCCATTCTTGTTTGGCATTACTATTCTCTGTAATTATTAAGAGCTTATGAATTTGTGCTAGAAAGTGGGATAGGTGTTCTTCTTTTCCCCTTGCAGGCCAGGCGGCTCAAAATAACATGATGTTTTAGTGTACCTTAAAGGGGTGCCTCTATTGATCTACTGAGTGGATCCAGTCTCAGTCAGCTTTCGTTATTAGAGTCAGCTCAGGCCATCTTCTCTCTTTTAGGAAATGTTTAAGATACCACCATACACATGTTCTAATTTTTCAGTGCACCCAGCTGATAAGTATCAAGCTCCTTCTTCTCTTCCTGCTGATGAACTGATATCTTTCCCTCCTCATGTTTCCTCTGCACCCTCACAGCGGTTGTTACTTTCAATCTTTCCAACTTCTCGGGGGATGCTGGTGAGGTGCCTCAGCCGTTGCCTGATGCTGCCTCCCTCACTGACCCTCACAGGCTGAGGAGGACTTGCCTGACCTGTGCAAGCGGGCAAACAGCAGTGCTCAGGCTCCATCTGCTTCCTACCATGCTCAACCTACCAGGCAAAACTCTCCAGCTCTTCGCCTGCAAGTGGGAAGCTAAGTCAGGTCAGTTCAGAGAGATCGTGCAGGAAACCACCTTCTCAGACTCAGCAAAATTTCCCCTAGAACTTTGAACATGAGGAATACAGCTGCTGCTCCACTTTTATTTTCTGGTGGCAACTACATCTTTCATGTGGATCAAAATCTATTGCGGATAGTTTGCCATCTTATTTGACACCCATTTTTCTTAATTTTTTCTGGTTCTTTCTACTTGCTGGCTGGTGGGCTAAAGAGGGACCCTCCTATTTCTTCTGATTTTCTGTTGATTTCCAACCTGCTCCGAAACTTCTCATCCATCTTTGCCCCATTTCTTACCCAACTACTTTTTCTGCAATTAACCAGGTGGATAAACCAAGCCAAAACCCAACCCCCTTACTGTTGAGTCAGAATGCTCATAGCAACCCTATAGAACAAGGTGTAACTGTTGATGTTGAGGTGCAAGTCCGTACTGAAAGCTGTGTGGCCTTGGGTCTTCATCAGTAAGTAGTGTTTGAAACCTTCTCCATTTTCATCAAGCAAGGTTGTGTCATCTGCATAACACATTTTGCTAATGAGTCTTTCTCCAATCCTGATGCCTCATTTTTCTTCATAGAGTCCACCTTCTCAGACTATTTGCTCAGTGCAGGGTTTCCAAACAGTAGCTGGCAGATTTGAACTACTGACCTTTTGGTTGGCAGCCAAGCTCTTAACCACTGCACCACCAGGGCTCTTGATGGGTAAGCAGGCACCTCTAAAAACAATGCCCATCTAATGGTGTTCCATCAGCCACCTCTTGTTTTCTAAACCTGAGAGGAGCATAATAGGAGACACTAGCCTCCCATTCAGTAGTTTTTGGTACTAAAATTAATCCAATACCACAAAATATCTCTTAGACTTAAAGTACAAAATACTTTTCTGCTCGCCCTCAAACCTTAAAAAAAAAAAAAACCTTAGGACATGTTCACAATCTTTAGTTATTAAAGAAATTCAAATCAAGACGACAATGAGATACCATCTCACCACAACAAGATTGGCCATGATCCAAAAAACACAAAACAGCAAATGCTGGAGAGGCTGTGGAGAAAGTAGAACCCTCCTACACTGTTGGTGTTGTTGCAAAATGGTCCAGCCTCTTTGGAAAGCAAGCTGGCGCTTCCTTAAAAAAATGGCTATCAATATACCATTTGACCCAGTAATTCCACTACTTGGAATATATCCTACAGAATCAAGGCCTTTCACACCAACAGACACATGCACAAGAATGTTTATCGCAGCACAGTCCACGATAGCAAAAAGATGGAACCAACCCAGATGCCCAACAACAGAAGAATGGATAGGTAAACTATGGTACATATACTCAATGGAGCACTACACAATGATAAAGAAAAACGATGATTGCAGGAAACATCTCCTAACCTGGTTTCAACTGGAAGACATTATGTTGAGTGAAAGTAGTCAGCGACAAAAGGACAAATACTGTATGAGACCTCTATGATAAGATCTCAAAAACAGACTTGTGTATAGAATAAAAGACTCTTTGACAGCTGCAGGGGAGGGGAGGGAGGGAGGGAGAGGGGGCAGGGTTTAGTTTAGATAGTTGCTAGAAATCTGGTTGGGAGAAAGCAGTGATAGCACACATTAGAAACAAGAACAACATTAAGTGGACTTCAGCATAACTTGAGTACTCCTTCCATCTTAACCCAATATTGCAAGGATAGAGTAGCTGGGTCAGGGGGCAGGGGACCATGCCCTTAGGTGAAATCGAGGCCAATTGGCACAAGTAGCATTTTGCTAAGAGAGCTCTCTGCACCCCACATTGGTGAGTGGTGTCTGGGGTCTTAAAAGCTGCCAAGCTGCTATCCAAGGACACAGCAAATGGTCCCAACTCAGCAGGAACGGATGCTCACCAAGGACCAAAATGACATGCGGTAAAGATGACCTAGAAGACAGAGAGACCCACAAGAGTGGGTGCCTTCATAGACTTGGGACCGGAAGAACCAAATGGTGCCCGCTCACCACCAGTGATAGCCACAATGGAGCTCACAAAGTTCAGTCTCACTGGCAACACAAGAATAAAAAGGGGTACATCCTGAGATCTCCACTAAAAGACCTCAATTGATGGTCCAGTGGTTTGGGGGTTGCTCTGAGAGCATGGCCCCCGACCCTGATGCTGGCCTTGCCCATAAATTATAACGAAGGTCCACTCTTTGGACAGGAATGGATTAGACTTGGCAATGCAGAGTGACCATATATTGGTTGCACTTTATGGTTCTATACGTCTATAGGATATCATCCTGCTGACCTTTGGCTGGAGGAAGGAGAGTGGGTGGAGCGGAGTGGAAAGGAGGCTGTTGGGAGGATGAGACATGTATGGAGCAGAGAGGAATAGTGTACTGTCACCGGACAGGGAGAGCAGTGGAAGCTGCATGTAGGTGGGCATGTAAAGTTATACGGGAATGTACATTTTCACTCAGTCATGTTAAATAAAAAATATAATTAAAAAAAAAACCTTAGAAGAGCTGAGGAGATACAGTAAAAAGTACACATCATAACTAAATATTCTTGTCAATTTTTTATCTGAATCTGTTAGTCAAACCTCTAGACCTAGCTTCTGATTTGCTTAAATATGAAAATTGGAAGATTGTTAATGTTCTGTGAGGAAACAGACAAAGCCAGAATCTATATAGACAGCAAGCAAGGCTGGACTCCTCAAAGAATCAAGGTCCTGAAAAACTAACAAGATCTGATACCCAAATGCAATACGCTAATTTAGCCTGGAACTTGGTTCAAAAAGAAAAGGAGCTATAGAGACATTCTTAGGACAAAAGGAGATACTTGGCATAGGAACTACATTGTTGTCAATCCACTTTGTTGAGGTTCTGCCTCATTTTCACTGTCCCTCTACTTTACCAAGCCTGATGTCCTTCTACAGGGATTGGTCACTCCTGAGGACATGCCCAGAGTACAGAAGATGCAATCTTGCAATCCTTGCTTCCAAGGAGCACTCTGGTTGTATTTCTTCCAGGACAGATATGTTTGTTCTTTTGGTAGCTCATGGTACTTTCAATATTCTTCTCTAACACCACAATATAAAGGCGTAAATTTATCTTTTGTCTTCCTTATTCATTGGCCAGCTTTTATGTGCATACGATGTGATTCAAAATACCTCGGCTTGGTTCTGAAGCACCTTAGCCTTCAAGGTGACATCTTTACTTTTCTACCCTTTGAAGAGGTCTTTTGCAGCAGACTTTCCTAATGCAATGCGTCTTTTGATTTCCTGACTGCTGCTTCCATGGGCGTTGACTGTGGAACCAAGTAAAATGAAATCCTTGACAATCTGAACCTTTGCTCCATTTATCTCCATTTTACTAGTCCAGTTGTGAGGTTTTTTTGTTTTCTTGATGTTGAGGTGCAAGACGGTACTGAAAGCTGTATGGCCTTGCGTCTTCATCAGTAAGTAGTTTCAAACCTTCATTTTCAGCAAGCAAGGTTGTATCATCTGCATAACACACTTTGTTAATGAGTCTTTCTCTAGTCCTGATGCCTCATTTTTCTTCATAGAGTCCAGATTCTCAGATTATTTGCTCAGCATACAGATTGAAAAGGTATGGTGGAAGAATATAACCCCCAACACACACCCTACCTGGCTTTAAAACATACAGTGCTGTGTATTTTCTTGTTCTATTCAAACAACTGATCCATGTACAGATTTCTCATGAGCATAATTTTGTTTTCTGGAATTTCCATTCTCCATAAAGTTAGAATATGAACTATAGATTACATGATGTTGTTAAATTACTGTTAATTTCCTAAGGTAAGGTAATTGTCCCATTCTTAAGAGAACCATGCTGAAGTATTTAGGAATGAAGTGCTACAATATCTATGCCATTACATTAAAATGGTACAGGCAAAAAAACACACAGAAATAAAGCAAATATGCAAAAAGTTAGCAACTGTTGAATCTAGGCACAGGGCATGTGGGTATTCACTACATTGTACTTAAAACTTCTATATGTTTGGATTTTTCATAATTAAAAGTTAAGGAACAGTTATTTAGAAGGAGCTCAGTTTTTGTCTGATTGCCCTGGCTACTTATTTACTAAATTACAACACAGTTTGGCAAGGCAGTGAGAAGTAATGATGCAAACGTACGGGGCTTCCCGACTCTGTCATCTTCAAGCGAAGCCTCACCAGGACACCAAGCTGCCTCCCTGCTAGTCCCCAGTACATTGCTTCCACGTCCTTCCCGAGGCTGATTTCATCCTGCTCTGTGCCCAAGGTGATGTTTACACATCCGTCCCCTCGCTGAATCACCAGCTCTTTCAGGGGGAGACTGTCTAACTCATCTTTCATTCTCCCATAATTATCCAGAGTTAGAAGTGCTCAATAAATAGCTATTGAATGAGTCAGTGAGTGCTTCTCATTTCTTCCAATAGCTTAAAACGCCAACTTGGAGCAAAAACAGTAGCTCATTATGACTTAATAGTATACATTAGCGCCTCTTTCAAAACTGACAGTACGATGAGCATTACATCACAGAGCTGTACGTATGGTAATTGTTGAATGTCAAATGTTGTGTTACGTGGGTATTTACATAACTTTAAAAAATAAAATTTGTGAACATCTTCCTGACCCCACTACCAGTCCAATACTCCACTTAGTTCATTATTACCTCCATTCCAGTTTCTGGGACACTTGGGGGAACACAGCCAGGACTTTCTGGGAAACATTGTCTACCACTGTTTGCTCCAAGTCCTTTAAACTGGACTGTCATATCCACAGACCAAACTCAGAGCAGTGTTTCCCACAGTGCACTCTCTATTTAAAATTCCAGATTTCTCAGCCCCTTGCTCAGGGATTCTGGCTCAGGTGGTCTGAAAGCAGGGCCTAGAAATCTGTTTTTCTTTACTTTTCCCGGGTGATTCTGATGTGCAGCCAGGTTTGAGGACCACTGCCCCAGAGAGCAACCATTTGTTCTAGATGCACTACCAACAGCCCCCACCCCTTACGTGTGCACACATGTGCGTGTGCACACACACACACACATACACACACACACACACACACACACAGAGTTCCCTTCTTGTTTGACTCTTCTCACTTCCCTCTCTAGGACCTCATATGTCCTCCCTACCTCAACTTTGATGCCCACCTCTGACCCAGCTTGTTTGGGTCACCCCTCTATTTGCCCCCTGGCTTGCTGGACCTTGGACACAGCTGTGTATTTCGGTGGCTTTTTCTTTTTTTCTGTCAGACCCCCAGGGCGTTGGGTGTAAATGCCCCGCTCTAGCTATCACGAATTGAATTATGTCCCTCTTAAAATGTGTGTATCAATTTGGCTGGACCATGAGTCCCAGTGTTGTGTGACTGTCCACCACTCAATGAAATTTTCGTATGTGCTATACATTCTATCACTATGATTCAATAAAATGGATTAGCAGTAGCTATGTTGATAACAAGATTTGATAGTGTCTTAAGCCAATCTTTTCTGAGATATGAAAAAGAAGCAAGCAGAGTGACACAGGAACCCCATACTACCAAGAAAAAGGTTCTAGGAGCAGAGCGTGTCCTGTGCTAAGATGTTCCCAGACCAAGTGAAGACCAATGACAAGGACCTTCCTCCAGAGCTGACAAAAAGAAAGCCATCCCCTGGAGCCAGTATCCCAAATTTGGATTTCTAGCATACTGGCCTGTGAGAGAATGAACTTCTCTCTGTTAAAGGTACCCACTTGTGACATTTCTGTGCTAAATGGCTAAGACACCAGCCTTCCACATTCTAAAGCAAAGCTAGTCCCAAACACTCATGTTCCACCCCCAAGGAAAGAGGGCATTCAGTAGAGCCCACTAATAGCCTTATCAAAAGTCCAGACCCCAAACCCGTATATAAGCCTTAGGTTACACAGGGAGAAAGCCACCTCCTGATTCTTTTTACAAGGCCCAAGGGGCCCCTCCCACCACTTTTGAGCAGTTTAAAAACAAGCTGAGTTTGATTTTCTCTTTTCTTTATAAAGGTAATACATGAATGTAGTCTCGTTGTGAAATAATTTAAAAGCACACAGATAAACTAAAGCTGCAATATCCCATTCTAGTTCTCTGCTCATAAGAAACTGACACCAAATCAGCTTAGCATATGTTTTTCCATGTCTTTTTTGTATTTGCATATATTAAGGTAAATGAGTAGTTCTTAATCCCAGAAGACATTAGGCAATGTCCAGAGACATTTTTGGCTGTCACAGTTGAGGAGGTGATATTAGCATCTAGTGGGCAAAAGCCAAGTACGCTACTGAATATCCTACAATGCACAGGGTAATCCTCTTCCCACCACTCACACTCACAACAAAGAATCATCTGGTCAAAAATGTCAGTAATACCAAGGTTGAGAAGCCCCGACTCAGGTGACATGAAACTGCCGGTCAATATGACCACTTCTCTTTGTCACCTAGAACTGCTCTAACAAAAATATCACAAGTAGATGGCTTTAAAAAGACAAATTTTATTCTGTCACAGTCCAGTAGGCTACAAGTTCAAATTCAGGGACTCAGCTCCAGGGAAGGCTTATTCTGCTGGCTCTGGAGGAAGGAGCTTGTCGACAATCCTCCCCTGGACTGGGAACTTCCGAGGTGCAGGGACCCCAGGTCCTGTGCAAAGGACACACTCTGCTCCTAGAACTTCTTTCCTGATGGCTGCAGGTTCCCAACTCTCTGCTTGCTTCCCTTTCCTTTATATCTGAAGAGATTGCTTCAAGGTACAATACAATCTTACACACTCAGTCCTGCCTCACTAACACACCCACCACCCATGCCCCCTCATTAACATCATAGGCAAGGTTTATAGCACGTGGGAACAGCAGAGCAAGTAGGAATAGCACACCATAGCGGGAATCACAGCCTACTCAAGTGGCTACACACATTTTTGGGGGAGAACTACAATTCAATCCATGACACCAATTCTGACATGTGTGGTATAACTTAATGTATTTCAACATATGTGTAAATATATAGTTTTGTTTGATTTTTGGCTGTTTCAGATAAATGCATTGTGCTGTATGCCCTATTCCACAAATTTCTATTTTTCTTTAATGATAGGCCTAGAAGACTCTCTGTGTCAGGATCTAGAACTTCCTTGCCCTGATTTCTTTTAGCTGTTCCACAGTGTTGAGTCCTTCCTGCAGCCACTCCACTTCAGAGACACAGAAGCTGGATGGTTCCCAGCTCCTCACTAGATTCTAAGCCACACCACAATAAGCACCCTTGTAGCCTGCAGAGCTGACCCATTTGCTTCTCCTTGCTGGGGAGGCCTCAGAGATGGCTGAGGATGAAAGAGTCCACTGACCCACCAGAGAAGAAGAGGTCGGTGATGACAAAAGAATGGGCTGGGCCTCAAGGCAGGCAAGGAGTCTTCCTCTCCCCAGTACACCTCCCTGCACCTGTCTTCCTCATGCAGAAGCTCACATCACTGCTTCTTCCCTACCAGCAGCATTTACAGCCTAACAGTATGAGCTCTGAAACCAGTTTGTTAGGCTTCCCACCTTGCTCTTCTCTTCAGGTGAATGAAGGGCTCAGGTAGTGATTTACAGCACTCTCCAGCCACAGAGGCCTGTCCCAAGGAGTTTCTGTCATACCTCTTTGCAACCCACTCAGATGTCAACACGTCACACAGTAAAACAAACTTCTCTCCCTCATGTTTTCTAAGTATACAGTAAGGTTAGAACCAGAAACTAGAGCCAGAAGAGAACTTTGCTTTTCCACAAATGGTTTCAGGGTTTTAATTATCACAGGAAAGTATGCATGGACTACTCAGAGACAAATAGGCCCTTCCTCACGGGATCCAAGAGAAGAGCATACCATCATCTCAAGGGAATCATTTATTTCCACATAACTGGCTCTATAAAGGGCGTCTTCGGTGTCTTATTCCCTAAATAACCGAGGGCCTACTGTTGCCAGTGCTGACCCCACAGGGGAAGGAGAGCTGCAGTTAATTGACTCACTTATGATGAATACATTCCGGCTTTCCCCTGCTACTGTTCTAGGAGGAGAAAATTGCCAGCCCTGTGACTCCAATTCCAAGGACTTACTTCATTTAAGGGAACGCTGGTGGTGTAGTGGTTAAGTGCTACAGCAGCTAACGAAAAGGTCGGGAGTTCAAACCCACCAGGTACTCCTTGGAAACACTATAAGGCAACCCTACTCTGACCTACAGGGTCACTCAACTTGACAGCAGTGGATTTGGTTTTGATTAATTTATTTAAATTAAAGAAAGAAATCCAGAAGACAAGCAAGAAGCTGGCTGTTAGTGGAAGACTGCTGGAGGTCACACCTTTTCTGTGTGTCCTGTCCATCTCAGAAGACTGTCTGAGCAAAGGGACTTCCTCAGATCTCAATAAAAGCACCAGTAACGTATACTATTAGATGTCTGTTATTTGTTTTTAGGTTACTGGTTTGTTTAACCACTATGGCACCTGCAGAAAAAAAAAAAAAAAGGAAGGAAGAAAGGAGAAAAGATGACCCATGAAAACATTTTATGTAGTTTCCATCTCTCCACACAGTCTAAAGGCCAGCTACCTTGGATTACACCAAACCAGTCTGTTCTTAAGGAGGAAGATTATGATGTGGCACGAACTGTAAACATTTTTGTTTGTGGTTATTCATTGATGTTCTTAAATGTCCTAATGCCCTACAGTATCTTTTTAATTGCTCTTATTTGAGAGCAAATTCATGAAAAGAGTAATTCGACAACCTGAGAAACCAAACACAGCTCTTCATTCATCCAACATGATAACATGATTTTTTTAAGCAAGGCTATACAGCAGGCATGCCCTCGTTTTCCTTTTTTTTTTTCCTGTTTCTCCATCAAAACCAAGTTGCCCTGTGTTCCTCATCTTCTCCATCTTGCTAAACAATCTAATTCATATTTAGAAAACTGTGCTGCCCACGTCTACTAAGGATGACTTAGTCATCAGTAGTAGCAAATTACATAATTCCAAAGATGTAACATGCTGGCACTTTTAATAAGGCACCCTTTTGCCTTTTTGGTAAATTCTCCAAATACCCTGGTATTCTATTTCCAAAGTCATCACTCTGTTCCTCTCCCAACCCTGACTTTTTCAGGTCTCTGATGACCAGGGGTAAATGATTAGGTCTTAACTCTCTTCTTACACTTCCCGGATAACCCTAGAGTGATCTCAGGGGCTCCAGAAGCAACAGATAGAAACATTAATGTAACACAGTTAGAGCCTTTCAGCACTTCCTAAAATAAGAATAGCCTTCGACTAAATAGTAGCTCAGCTCAGCTCAGTTGATGACTATAATAACCCAGCAAAGGAGATGTCAGTGGGGATTAGGGGAGGTAATTCACAACCAGCTTCAAGATGTTTCCTCAAACTTCAGTTGATCCGATCCACCTGGTCTAGAGGTAAATGGTGGACATCTAGGACAGGAGGAAAATATAAGCCCATCAGACGGAAGGGACCATATAAGCCAGTGTCTGCATCAGCAAGGTACCAGAAGAACCAGATGGTGTCTGGCCACCACCAATAACTACCCAGAGGGGGTACACAGTACAGAGGCTTGGACATATCAGGAGAAAGATTAAAGGACACATCTACAACTCTACTGAAAGACCATACTTAATGGGGGCCACTCTCCCAGGGGGCCCTCCATGAGTTGCCCCCAGACTTCCTAACCCTAAACCACATCCAACACCAGGGCCAGCTCTCCTGACAAAGACTGAACTGGACTGTACAAACATGCAGTGCAGCTGGCAATGAACAAACCTTTGGACTTAAATACGTACATGGGGCTATTCCAGAGCCTCATCCCAAGAGCCAAGATGATAGCGTCAGGAGGGTCAGATTTTGGTCAAAGGATCATGGGAACTTCAGAATGAAAGGAGGAAGTGTGCTGCCTGCCATGGGGAGGGGAGGGAAAGGGGAATAGTTAGAATAGTAGCCATGAAAGTTCCAGGTGTGGTATGGCAAATTGATACAGGTTGTTAAACTGTTCTTAAATCCCAATAAAATTTATTTTTTTAAAAAAGACATTTCCTCAAATATATTATTAGTCACATTTTACTGATGTAAAACTGAGGTTCAGAGATGAGTACCCACCTTCATGCAACCTCAGTAAAGACACAAACTCACTGCTCACTGACTGCCACATATACAATGCTTTTTGTTACCAGTGATTCAGTAAAGAAATCAACACACACAGCTTGGGGAATCAAGGCAGAAGGCAGGTAAGTCATGAGTTGTACCTCAATGCATGGAGTTCCAAATTGGTAGTGCTTGGCAACATATACAATTGTTTCCCAAGGGATCCTTGAGGTTTAGCAGGGCCAGAGGTCAACACTCACAGTTTCAGAGACATAGACTCAAAGCAGATACCCTAAACTCTTGGCAAAGCCATTAACATCTATTTACAGAAGCGGTCACAAATCCGGTTTGCTAGGTGAGCTTTCACAACTATGCACGTCCATTCCCTAAGAGATACTGATTTAACTAGTCTAGGGTAAGGCCCCAAGCATCAGTATTAGCTAAAAGTCTCACAGGTGATACTCGTGGTTGGCCTGGGCTATATGAACCACTGGCCTGTAAGAATCCTTGGCGAACAAGTCAACAGCTGCTGTCAAGCGGCTTCTGACTAACGGCAACCTACAGTGTGTCAGATTAGCACTGTTCACCATAGAGTTTTAAATGGCTAATTTTTCAGAAGTAGATTGCCAGGCCCCTCTTTCAAGCTGTCTCTGGGTGGACTTGAACTTCCAACCTTTTGGTTACTAGACAGCACACTAACCATTTCTTTACTCAGGGGTGTGATGATTGGCCCACAGCTGCTATTAATTGCTGGGAATCCTCCTCATTCTCTCTGCCTTTCTTGAGGCCTGTCTTCTCAAGTTCTCCCTGACCACTGGTTCCTTTTCTAACGCCTCAAAAATCACCTTCACAAGATTCTTTCCAATATAAATACAAACTTGTCCACAGGGAGTAGAGATCAACAAGAGGACGGCAGACAAAAGGGATTTTGCATTTTCCTTTTATTACTTATCACCAAAAAAGTTTATTTAGCAACCACGATGTGCTAAAATAAAGGATATCAAGATTGCCTTATCTGGTTTTCAGCTGCTATGAGCACAGTTAGTCATGTGGTTTTATATTCCTCTATTTAACAGCCTGTGAAGTTAATAGGTAGATGCAGTGCTGGAGCTGAGCTGGTTCAATTCTAAAGTCAATATACAGCTTCTAAAGAAAAGAACAATAGTCGACTCTAAAATTGCAAAAATCCAATTAAGTATCACTGTCCCCTGCTGCTAGATAGATTCAGATCCTGGAAGTAATGTTAATGACACCACATGAACATCCAGGACAATCACCATGCCCCTTCTACTGAAATCACAATCCAGTCAACAATTAAACCGAAAGCACAAGAATTTTAATGCAAACCCCTGGCCTTCAGCTGTCGAACAAAATGCTATGAGAATCAGAGGGTGATAAAGTCCAGACAGTAAATAAACAAGAGAAATGTGCCATTATTCTGTCCTCTTTTTCAAAGAGGAAGTATTCAAGGTCAGCAAAACAGATTACACAGATATGTTCCCCAAAGATGTGTCTCTGGGGATCCACTGCCCTGGCCTGTATGCCCCTTCACAAGTTCTCACCTGTAATTAAGATACATGTGCTTTTCCGGGCTTTGGAAGTTGCTGACAGGCAGCTCAGCCGCCTACAAAGTGCAAATTGCCCACGGCGGGCTGCTTAGTGTTAGCTAGTGCCCCGGGCAATGCCAGGCTGTGTAAGCTACACCCTGAGACACAGGCTGACTACAAAGTAAGGTGTTAAACAGTTTCAAGACATCTAAAAACTAGCATTTGATTTAGTCGCCGTCTCTTTCCTTTAAAAGAGAAGGATGAAAGGGTGTCTCCAAGTCAGAGCAACTGCATGTGCTTCTTGCTGTAGAAGGCAAAGCCCCAACCTCCTCACAATACTCTTTCCTCCTCAGACAGGGTCAGGATGGACCAGGACCCATCTCTGCTCCAAAGCATGGTCCTGACTCCTCATACTGTGAAAAGAAGGGAGACAGGGGAATCCCTATGCTGATGTAATTGAAAGATCCTCCATTGCTGTGCAAATCTGAGAGTCTTGCCCTTTTTGGTTGTTGAGGAAATCTGAGTGAGCCCTGTCACTTGGGCTGCACATCAAACACACAGCATGGCGCTCTAAACCAAGGAAAGACTTTCTGAGTGCTCGCTGGGAGGACAGTTGGTGTTCCCGAGGTGACCTCTTCATCCACACCTGCTCACAAATACAGTGAGGATCCCAGTCTGCTTTGGAAAATGTTCTTGGGTGTTTATCAGACTGTGAGGGTCCCAAACTCAGTCACAAAATTGATAGTGATTTCACTGACCAGGGCAGAGCTCCATTTGGATTAAGAGGGGTTAGGGATGGCATCTCATATTCCTCGCCTGATCAGTGATTAAAAATGAGATACTGAGAACTATAAGGAATTTAAAATAGTTACTATTTTCATTATTTGCACTGTAAGACAATTTGAGGAATTTAGTTATGATAAATTCTAAATCACCTTAACTCTTTGTTCCTTTTACAGAAATACCTCCAAATAAAATATCTTCTAGAATGCATTCATTATTACATTGTGGTTATAATTCATTATTACATTATTATAATTATTACACACTCATTATTACATTGTTATTATAGTTATCCAACTAAAAAGTTCTTTGTACAATCCTTGCAACTTTTCTCCAAGTTTGAAATTATTTCACAATAAAAGTTTTGGTTTGTTTTTTGTTTTTTAATGAGAATTTTGAGGTGAGACGCTGAAACCTGCTTCCATTGCTGGAGCTTAAGAACAGCCCAGGGCAGAGACTACTGCAGCCCAGCAGTGTGGAGGACTAACTTCTGGCCTGGCTGGCGAGCCTGTCACACAGAAGCCCCTTCAGACCTAGTCTCCAGAGGGGTTCTTCATCGTGGACCCTAAAGTCATTTTTGCAACACTGAAAGTTTCTTATTTGTAAGGTAAAACCACAAGTGATAGGAGCCGCCCTCTGACTCAGACTCGTCTATGTTTGCCAGGAAACCTCTACCAGTTGAGTGTAAGTTCTAACAACCTTTGCTCCAGTTCCAGCAAGGAGATGGGGAGAGGGCGGTACGAGTTGGGGGACGGAGTCTTGTATCACGGCAATAAGGCACACGGCTCACCAGAGAGACATTCCTACATTCACTGTCCAGGGTGCTGCTTCCCAGATTTGCACAAGCAAAGCCCGGTTTAATCCTCATTTAGCTCCTTAGATTCCCAGAATGACTTTCCTTGGGACTACAAGCCACAAGACCAAGAATTAACCAAGTTCACAGCTTCTGCATGAACAGTCCCCCCATGGGTCTCTTATATGGGCTACTTACTTGACCTCCAAGTGACTTTTCAATTTAAACAACCTTAACTTAAACAATTTCTGCTGCATAGAGATTTCTACACTAAATATAGGCTGCTTACCTTGTTTAATAATTTCTCTTCTCCTTTTCCTCTGATTTCCATTAGAGTTTTAAATATTATTCTAGTTTTGCCCATTCTTTAATTTGTTATCACTTCTTAACATTAGCTTTCAGCTTCCATGTTCACCTTACTGCCTACCTCTCAGACAAGAGTCCAATGAATCTTTGAATGCATCAAGGAGGTCCTCTTTGCAGGATCCTTGTAAGGACCTTGCAGAACACCTTAAGTGCTCAATGTCATTAATCAATATAATGAGCTATCACTTCAAACCCACAGGGATGGCTACTACGAGGTAGAATCCACTCCACAGCAACTAACAACAACAGGATAGCTATGATTAAAGAAACCAAACAACAAGTGTTGAGAAGGATGTGGAAAATAGGAACCTTCATTCATTGCTGGAAGGATTATCAAACAGTGTAGCCATTGTGGAAAACAGTTTGGTGGTTTCTTAAAAAGTTAATTACAGAATTGTCATATAATCCAGCAATTCCATTCCTAGGTATATACTCAAAAGAATTGAGAGTATGGACACAAACATATACTTGTTCACTGACATTCACTGAAGCACTGTTTGCAATAGCCAAAAAAGGCAGTCTAAAAGGTTTATCAACAGACAAATGGATAAACAAAATGTGGTACATACATAAAGCAGAATATTACTTGGTTATAAAGACAAATGAAGTCTAGTAATCTTAGAACATGAACGAACCCAGAAACCATTATGTTGATCACTAAAGGGTAAATATTATATGATCCCATTTACATAAAATACCTAGAATAGCCAAGCGAATAAGGAACAAAAGTTATTAGTGGTTTCCCAGGGCAGGCAAGAGACGAGAAGACAGAAGGACTCATTGCTTCTGTTACTAGGGGGATAAGGGACAGAAATTTTTTTGAAACTGAAAACAAATCTGCTAAGAAAATCCACTGAATTTCTGTTAAATGTAACGGCAAAACCAGGGAAAACATAAGGGTAATGGTTGGAAGACATGATGAATATTGTATCCAGCCAAGTGCTGTCGAGTTGGATCCGACTCATGGCAACCCTAAGGGCCAGAGTAGAACTGACCCATAGAGTATTCAAGGAGTGCCTGGTGGATTTGAACTGCTGACCTTTTGGTTAGCAGTGGTAGTACTTAACCCACTACACCACCAGGGTTTCATATTGTATCACTGAACTGTATATAAGGGGGATGTTGACTGTCAGATGCTTTATTACACTGACTAACCACAATAAAAAATATAATTAAAAAGAAGACATAATGCAACACAAAAAATTTTCTCTCTCTCTCCCACACCCCCACCCCCACACACAGGTATACATGTTCCCATTTGCCAGTTTAGGAAGTTGGCTATTTTATATTCAAGGTTTACATAGAGTGGGAAACTTCATATTCCTTCCCTCCCATTGCATCCTTCTTCATTCTTCTTGGAAACAAGTTCCTCTGAGACTTAACTATGAAGGCACTAAATTCTTTGAAAGGCTATGCTCTGATTTATATTTCTTTCTGATTCAAGTCCCATTTGTTTGTGTGTTTGCTTGCTGGCTGGCTTGTTGCCATGGGATGACGCCTGGTTCTCTACTACTTCACAGTTTCTTCAGCCCTGGACCCAGCCTAGCAGCAGCAAAGAGATAAATGACTCAGAGCTGTCATGCAAATACTCCTCATCACCCACTCTATCTGATTTACTCTTGTCTTGCTTCCAAGGACTCAGACAAATCCTTCTTAAAATTGGATGGCTTTTCTTGGCAGATTTGTCCTCAGTTTTCAAAAATCTCTGTCCCTTGATCTCCCCATTAATCTATTGTCCTTTACAGCCAAAGCTGCATTGGCCCTAACTACCCGTACATGTATTTTTTTTAATTTCCTAGCCATTATTATACTAATAGGAGCAGCTACACTATTTATTTCAGATACGTAAATATTTACTCTGCTTTTCCTAAATATTTCTCAGTTGTGATAACTTAGGTAGATAGTGGATTTATCTGACTCAAGCATTATAAAAACCCATTGGGAGTGCACAGGAATAAAGATAACCAGGAACTTGATGAACTTATACAACAAAAACCATAAAATGCTGCTAAAAGAGATTAAAGAAGATTTATATAAATGGAACGATATTTTAAGTTCCTGGAATGAAAGACTTAATATTGTTCAGATGCCAATACTATCCAAAGCGATCTACAGATTCAGCAAAATCACAGTCAATATTCCAACAATCATCTTTACAGAAATGGAAAAACCAAGCCTCAACTTTATATGGAATGGAATGAATAGCTAAAGCAATATTGAAAAAGAACAGTAAAATACAAGAACTCACACTTCCTTATTATAAAATGCACTATATAGCTACAGTATTCAAAACAGCCTAGTACTGGTATAACAGTAGACACACAAATCAATAGGATAGAAATGAGAGTCCAAAAACAAACCCATACATCTACAGCCAACTGATTTCAGACAAGGGTTCCAAGTTCATTTGATGGGAATAGTCTTCTCAATAAATTATACTGGAAAACTTACACTTGTACATGTAGAAAAATTAAACAGGTTCCATGCTTCACATGGGGTGGTGTAATCAGTAAACAAGCTATGTACAAGCTTACTATATATAAGCAAGATGCACATAGTCTTAATTATGTTTACTTACTATTCTACAGTGCATAATTCCACATGAGTTTCACCACACCTTTGATGTGTTGAAAAACATGCATACCTGCTCATACCATACCCCCCCAAAAAAAGAATTCAAAATGTATTAAGAACCTAACTGTTCAAACCAAAACCACAAAACTCCTAGAAGAAGAAGATTAGGCAATGCTGTCAGGCCTGCCTTTTAACAATGGATTATCTAATTGTCTTATGCTTGGTTCTCTAGAAAAACAAAATCAGTAAAACGTTGACAGACAGCCCTGAAGTAGGACACTGGTACCAAGAAAATTAGGTGCTGATCTGACAGATACCCAAAATGTGGAAGCAGTTTTGAAACTGTGAATGGATAGTAGAAGACTCAGAAGGAACTGAGAACTGTTAACACCAAAAAACAAACAAACAAAAAAAAAACCCACTGCCATCAAGTTGATTATGACTCAAAGTGACCCTATAGGACACAGTAGAACTGCCCTACAGAGCTCCCAAGGAGCACCTGGAAGATCTGAACTGCAGATCTTTTGGTTAGCAGATGCAGTATTTAAACACTATGCCACCAGGGTTTCTGTTAACACCAAGGAAGGTGTAAACGGTGAGAAGCAGCAGCAGATGGGCAGTAGCAGAACCAGGAGACCAGTGTAAGACAGTGCTGGAGCCAACCCACAGAGCAAGAGATCCGAGTGCCTGCTCACAGGAGGCTTCCTGGTGGAGAGTGGTACCTCTGGGCACTTATTGGTGGGGCTACAGAGCTTTGGAACACTTGCCCAGCAGTGGAGTGAGGTCACTCCTCAAGGAGACCCAGCTTCCCCTTCCTTCAAGGAACTGTAGGTCTTTAAACTGGCTCAAGTCTGGGAATTGAGGGGCCATGTCTCTCTATTCTGGCAATCCAAGTTACACCACTATTCACTTGTCCTAGAATTCTTCTGCTTATACAGATCAAGTACATTTTTAGTAGACTTCCTATCTATTTCACTCCTATGGACACCATGACTAAGCAGTCAGTGCCATAAGTACATATAAGTCAGACTATTCTGATTACTTCCATGACTTCAATGTCCATTACAGTAGCCACACCTACTCTGCCTTTGTTGAGTGAGCGTAGCCACTTATCCCCTACTGTCACAGGCCAATCAGCCCCCTTGTAGTTAGATGTCTTAATTCAGTTAGGGCAGTTCTCACTGTCAAAGTTGACTTACAAGCAATAACAATCACAGCAGTCTTCAAGGATGATGGAGACTGTTCACCACCATCATGGTAAAAGACAGGTTCTTTGGGCACTCGATGTGTAGGTCTGTAGGTCTAATCTGATAAATCTGCAATGAGCACGTATTGCTTCAGGGGAAAGCAAAATATAAAAATACTGTTTATTAAAATTTTAGCATCTTCAACATGACTTTTTTCTTTGACTTTTACTTTTATACTCATACATTTCCCTCCCCAATGTCTTCCCCAGCACTCCAATTTTGATTTCTTAGGTTCATAAATCAAATGCTGCCCACCATGATGACACACTGATTTCTTGTAGACCTGACCACAGAGCTATGAGCTGTTTCTCAGATACTGTAGGGTTCTCTAAACAAATGGGTTTGGGAACACATACAAATGTATCAACCATTTCATAATTCATGTTCAAGAGAATAGTGTCATTCTTGATCATAGTCATTCATTAAGAGTGTAGACTCTAGAGTCAGAGATCTGGTTTGAATCCAAGCTATGTGAACTTGAACAAGTTAAGTAGCCTTTCAGTGCCTCAGTTTCCTAATGTTCAAAATGGCGTTGGGAATAATAGCTACCCCAGGGGACTGAGATGAGTTGCGTGAGTTGGTAGCAGGTTTCTGTCCTGGCTCTGCCACTTGAGAGCAGTGTTATCTGGGACATCTCTCAACCTCCCTGAGCTTCCAATTCCTCATCAGCAAAAGATGAACAGTCATCATAAACCTACTCCCTCACCTTTTAGCATATGATGAATTGAGACAATGTATGAGAACTCTGGAGGGCTATGCAAATGTCAGTTGTTATTTTTACACAAGTTCCATTTCATTGTGTCACGTCTTATCCTCTCATCCCCCTGTGAAGGTATGAGAGCCAAGGGCAGGCTAGTACTTTGTACACTTTTAGGGAAGAAGAAAGGCCCATAGCATTTGACTCTCCTTGTCACTGTGAAAACAAAGGGGCAACTTTGGCAGCATTTCAGCTCCAAGATATGTGCTAAGTCCCAGAACAGTCATCCAATAACGCCTCTGAGGCAACCACTGAACTCTGCAGCTTTTTAAATAGAAACCCACAGGGTCTGCCCAGCCAAGCCACACCACCATAGTGGGCACAGATATAACGGCTCAACAACCTACAAAAAAAAAAAAAAAAAAAAACCAGTGGAGCTCACAGCCTCCAGACCCTTTCTTCAAAGGTGGGAAGGAAGGCCACTGGGCTTAATCCTTCCCAAAACCTCAAAAGTTCCACCCAAGCCATGTCGAGCTTGTAGTATCCAAGCCCACTGTCTTTCTCTTAGAATAAACTTTACTAGACCCTCAGACTAGTTTGTCTCTGCTTCTGTGTTGCGCCATTCTCTTCCCAATATTTTGGTGCTGAAACCCAGAAAAGAGGTGAACGAGACCATCAGCTCCAGGGTCCTCCCTTTCTACAGATCCTTGCTAGTGCACTCCAAATGACCCAACAGTACATTGACAGAATTCTAAACTCGTGAATTGGATGGAGACATTTCCCTCGCTGGGAAGCTTTGACAACTCTTTCTCATTTCTGTTATTTCTGTCTTGCACAAACCCCAGCGCTGGGTTGAGGCTTCCCTCAGGGTACCTGAACACTGGTTTCCTGCTCCCCCATCCACCCACCCACCCAGTCTTTGCTCTCTGGAGACGCCTGGACAGTGAGCTGGGTCTACCAGAACACGGTCCCCAGTGAGACACAGGGACGCCTGCCTCTCCCTGGTCAGACCCGTCTACTTCTCTTCTCTTTCTCCTGCTCGCCCTCTACACTATGGACACTAGTCAATCTAAGCCCCTCAAGGACACCCATTGGGGTGCCTCCTAAAAATCTAGACCCTAGGGCTCCAGGGCTGAATACAGCCAAAACAATTGATTTTTTTTGCAAACTTTTTCCATGATTTAGACTACTTCATCACCTACAACTGCAAGTGCTCCGAGGTCTCTTATATCCAAGCCTTCTTTTTCCTCCATGATCACCACTCTCTCTGCCAAACCTGTACCACTTTTCAAATCCTCTTCCTTAAAGAAAAACTTCAGCCTTCTAAGCTACCACTTCATAAACCTGACTTCAATCCTTCTGACCATGCCACTCCTCCCTCTTACACTTTCCTTCCCCCTTCAGCTCCAGCAGACTTTCCTTCCTCTTCTGAAACTCCACTTTCTCCCTCTATGCCAACCCCCACTCTCCCTTCACACATTCCATGGCCTACCCACCTGCTTGAGGGTCTCCTCCCATACCTCCCCTGATCCCCATTCACCTCCATACACTAGGTCTAGGGGACAAGCCCCCAAACCCATCTTACCCCTCTGAGAGGTAACAGGAGCTAAAGGCATCAATCTGGCCAACATATCCCAAATTGACCCGTCTCATTTTCACAAAGAATTCCAATATCTAACCCAGTCTTAACCTCACACGGCAGGACCTTATCTAGTCCCTGGCCACAGTCTTTGCTGATTCACTTCATACCCAAAACCCTAACAGCCACCATCACCCCCACTACCAGAACAACAGCAGTGCCCTCTACAAACCCTAAGTGGAACTACCATTCTGAGTCCCCCAACCTCCTCGCTTTGGCCCATTTTATCACTTGCCTCCTAAAGGGGATGGAAAAGGCAATACACAAACCAGTAAACTATGACAAAATGAAAGAAGTCACCCAGAAGGCAAATGAAAATCCTGCTGCCTTCCTAAATAGACTCAGAAACTTTAATCAAATATACTAATCTAGATCCCACCTCTGAGGTGGGATAACTCTACTTAAACACCCACTTTGTTTCTCTACCCACCTCAGACATCTGTAAAAAAACTCCAAAAGCTTGAGGACTGTCCACAGACTCCTCAAAGGGATTTTTTTAAAACTGGCCTTTAGGATCTTTAATAACCTATAGGAGGAGGCTGCTGGGAAAAAAAAAAAAAAAAAAAAAAAAACAGGCAAAATACCAAATGCTGGCCTCAGCCTTTCAAGGAAACAGTGCAGACTGCCTGGTAACCTACAAAAAAACCCCAGTAGGCCCTTGCTTCAAATGCAGGAAAGAAGGCCACTGGGCCTATCCTGCCGAAACCCTCAAGTCCAAGGCTGCTGGAAGGACAAGTGCCCTCTGACTGTGGGGTCTGGGGCCACCCCTTCAAAAACAGTGACCAAGCCAGGGGTTTACCCTGCCAAATCTCCTCAGACTAGCCACTGAGGACTGAAGAGGCCCAGGCTCTATGGTCCTTCGCCATCAACATCTCACTGATGGAGACTTGGGTTTGTCTTCAGGTTGCTGGTAAACAAATCTCCTTTCTAATAGATATGGTGGCTGTTTATTAAGTACTGCCTGAATTTTCAGGGAAGCTTCTCCCCTCTTCCACTTCTATTGTTGGTGTAGATGGAATCCTACCAACCCCCCTTAAAAACCCTCCTTTAACCCGGCAATTAGATCACTTAACTTTTTCCCATACCTTTCCAGTCGTTCCCAAATGCCCCACCCCCTTAATAGACAGACAGCTTTTTAGCAAGCTCCAGATAAACTTCATGGTATATTAATCCTACCTGGACAAACATACTCAACTCCTGTCACTTCTACTTCTATACCCCTCTAGCCCTAGAGGGACTCCGAACCCACAGGATGAGACCATACCTTCCCTCCCACGCCCTCTCTGGGAATATTCTATGACTTAATCTTAAACTGACTTCCACCCAACCCACCGGAAACTCCTGAAATTTGACTTTCTCTTAAACAGGGTTGATATTTACAGAGGGAATTCACTGATTATTCATGGCAAGAACTCTCCCAGTGGTTAAAAACAGCTTCCCTTACCCTCTTATAATCACCTGCCTCTTCATAGCCAGCTCCCTTTCTTCCGAGGCCTCGATACATATACCTCCCCCTACCTTCTTAAGACCCTTAACCAAACTGATTCTCTTTTGAACCACACTGCTAAATTTCAGAGGTGCTGGGTCTGTTTGTCCCTCTCCCTAAGTGCTTACGCTGCACCTTCAGCCCCTAGGGAGACATGGACTCAGACCAGTGTCCACCTGACATATACTAAAGATAAAGGGACCATCTTTCTTGACCGAACAGGCACTCTGATAGGAAGTTACCCAACCACCTTGGCTAATAGAGCCACATTACTGTTCCAAACCTTCATCCAGTACATACAATTTCTCCCCTATACCCCCAACCAAATCTCAGGGCCAATGGCCCAGAGTCTAACTCTTTTAAGGCAAGCTCCCTTCTGCATATAGCAAATAGATAAAGATCTAAACTTAGGACACCTCAAGTCTGAACTCTGCAGCAATATTATCAGAATATCCCCCACCCAACAGGACCCAGAGTCAAGGGTAGACTACTCCTTTCCCCCTTCAGCCAATGACATGTTTCTTCAAGCAGTACATTTCTCAGGACCACCCCAGTTCTGAGGTGCATCCTCTGAAATGTGTAACATCCCAAGCCAAAGCCTCTTTCCTGGACTAATACCCTCCCCTGCTCCCAACAACCTTCCAAAATAAGACTCCTTTTAGGGGAAGCACTTACCAACACCTTTTCATTCTGGAACAATGAACCATCTACTAGGTGAGGGTCACATGATTTCCTTCATCTTTTCTCTCTACATGTCAGCATATGTCTTCTAGGAGATGGTCTCTTCTTTTGCAGGGACAAGGCATATTCCTGCCTACCCATAAACTGGACAGGAACATGCACTTTGATCTATGTAGCCTCAAATATTGATATCACCCCTCCTGACAAATCCTTACCAGTACCTGGACAAGTCTCAGTCAGGCCAAAGAGAGCACTCATCTTTATATAGCTATTGATTGCCCTTGGGGGTCACATGGGGTATTGGTGCCAAAATAGTAGGGTTAAGCACCTCTCTCTATTATTTTCACCTCCTCTCACAAAACCTACAGGAAACCATGGAGGATATATCCAAAGGGCTGGTAAAAATACAATACCAAACAGATTCTGTAGCTGCTGTCATCCTACAAAACAGACACGCTCTGGATCTGTTAACTGCAAAAAAGCAGGGGTACTTGTCTCTTTCTAGATGAAGAATGCTGCTTTTATGTTAACCAATCAGGCCTTATCTGAGAGGCAGCTAAAAGAACTTTCAGAGACAGTGGCCAATTTACAAAGACAGCAAGGAAGTGACTGCGATACCTGGCTATATTCACAAAAATGGCTTCCCTGGTTTCTTCAATTTATAACACCTCTTGTCTTACCCATTTTAGGAGTTTTTCTCAGCCCAGTTCTATTTAGAGCCATAACACTGCCGACCCAGTGGTCAGTCCACAATCCTTCCCACCAGCAAGTGAAACAGATTCTACTCCTCTGAGAGACTCAACAAGAACTATACCAAAATCTCCCTAAAAACAACTTAACAGACTTCTCTCTTTACAGAATGTCAGGAGACCAGAGGACACCCCCACAACTCTCCATATATCCTACAACAAGTCAATGACCTTTGTCAGCAGGAAGCAGCTAGAAAGATAATGATGCCCCTCTCTTCCAAAACCAAAAGTCAAGAATTGAGGGGACTCTTGCCCCTAGATTTCAGAAAGGTTTAGCATAAGTCATCTTCCTCTGTCATGTCCCTGGATTTCAGAGAGGTTTTAGCATAAGCCATCTTCCCCTGCCATTACCCAAAAGCAATCCACAGGAATTTGACCACAAGCAAAATTTTACACTTGCCACTCCCACCCTCCTAAGCAAAGCACTTCCCTTATCAAAACTCGACCATGAGCAAAGCTTACCCCCTCCTCCTTCTAAACAACATTTCTTCCTTATCAGTCTATAAATCCCCTTACAGGAATTTCTTGCTACCCACTCTCATCTTCTTAACATTCTTTCCTCATCAAACCATAAATCCCCTCACCCCACGCTACCTCATCAGAACTTTAAAACTATTTTAAAAAAGCTTGCTCTACTGGCCAGGGGCAGGCTGAGTCAACCTCAGCTCAGACCCCACTCTCTTTCTCTTAAAATAAATTTCACTGGACCCTCAGACTGCTGTGTCTCTGCCTCTGTCTCGTGCCATTCTTTCCCCAACAATAACTTAATAACACTTGAGGTTTTCTTAATGTCACATTTCTACAGTTCTGCAACTCAAATGTAACCTTATCAGACCACTCATCCAATGGATACTAGCAGGAAATTCAGGGGTAATCAGTACGTTGTTGTTGATGGCTACCATGAAGTCACCCCCAACTCATAGCACCCCTACTTGTCGCAGAATAGAACTATGTTCCATAGGGTTTTCAGTGGCTAATTCTTCAGAAGTAGATTGCCAGGCCTTTCTTCCAAGGTATCTCTGCAGGGACTTGAATCTCCACCCTTTCAGTTAGCAACCAAGTGCATTAACATTTGCATTACCCAGGGACAGAGCCATAAGCTTTCCCCAAAACAAAGAAGCTTAAATAAAGTAACATGCTATCATGGATTGATTTGTGGTCCCCAAAAAATAATTGTAGACATTTGTCTGGGCCAGAATTTCTGTTGTTGTGTTATGTTCCTCCTAGTCAGGACCTGCCTCTGTGATGTTAATGAAGGAGCATGGGCAGCAGTTGTGCTAGCAGGGCAGGACTCAATGTGTAAGGCTGTTCTATGCCTTGAGGCAGTCTCTTGAGACACAAAGGAAAGAAGCTGCCAGAAAGACTGGGGACCTCATATTAACACAAAGCTGTGCCAGAAGTTAAGCACACCCTTTGGGAAGAACCAGGGTCCCTGTACTTCAGAAGCTTCCAGTCCAGGGGAAGACTGACAACAAGGACCTTCTTCCAGATTCAGCCCAGAGAACACCTTCCCCTGCAGCTGACACCCTGAATGCGGACTTTTAGCCTATTGGACTCTGCCAAAATAAAATTTCTCTTTTTAAAGCCATCCACTTGTGGCATTGCTGTTGACATAGTACCAAATGACTAAGACACATGTCATCCCAAGTGTCTAGTGCCAATCAGGCAACGATACGAGGTCTAACAATTAAGTCCATGAACTTAATTGTTCTAGGTGCTACATACTTCATTGCTGAATATTGTTATAGTCACCTTTGAAGCACTCCCATTGGGAAGCTATACACCAACGCCAGCACCTAGTCCACCCTTCAAAGCAATTTTGGAACTCTTTCTGAAACGGCCATTGTGAATGGTAGCAAGGTGGCAAGTTCATGAACTTATTTGTACAGTTGTCTGTGAGGCAGTCTTTAGCCAGTAAACAAATAACTGTGCTGGAACAGTCTCCTTACTTACCTGATTCAGCCCCCAATGACTTTTTTCTTTACCTGAAGATAAAGGAAATATTGAAAGCAAAACACTTTGATAACATTCATGACATCAAGAGTAATACAATGACAGCTCTGATGACCATATCAGAAAAAGAGTTCCAAAACTGCTTGGAAGGGTACACTAGGCACTAGCATTGGTGCAAAGCTTCCCAAGATGAATACTTCGAAGGTGGTCGTAGGGACATTCAGCAATGAGGTATGTAGCACTTTTCCTAGGATGTTTTTGAACTTGATTGGCAATCCTCATATACCTGAGTTCTCTATCAGCAGAAAATGCCACATTAAATCAAAGACCCATGAGTGGTTACAGAATTTTAATTATAGCAACTTCTATTTATTGAGTCAGTACTGCACCATGACAAGCTGCACGCATTTCTCCGTCTGTATTGTAGGGATGATCATCATGAGTACTTCTTGACATAGCCCTCAATTCATACTTTTTAACACTTTTTTTGAGATACATAATTCAGTACCACATAATTCATCCACTTAAACTGTAACAATCCAGTGGATTTTTGTACATTCACAGAGTAGTGTATCCATCAGCACAATCAATTTTAGAAGACTTAATTGTCCACTAAAAGGACTTCTTATCCCATAATTACCACTCCCAGTTCTCCAATCCCCCTAGGCTTACACAACCACTAATCTACTTTATGAATCTAAAGATTTGTTCTTTCTGAACATTTCATATAAATGTAATTACACAATATGTGGTCCTTTGTGACTAGATTCTTAGCATAATTTTTTCAAGGCTCATCCACATGTCAGTACTCCATTCCTTTTTTATTGCTGTTACATGAATATACCACATTTTATTTATCCTTCCATCAGTTGATAAACATTTCATTTGTTTTACTTTTTAAAAATTATGAATAATACTATTACATCTCTGTACAGGTATTTTTGTGGATATATGTATTCAGTTCTCCTGGATATATGTTGTTGTTAGGTGCCATCAAGTTGATTCTGACTCATAGCAACCCTATGAACAATAGAACAAAACACTGCCTAGTCTTGCACCATGTCCACAGTTGTTTTTATGCTTAAGCCCATTGTTGCAGCCACTGTGTCACTCTATCTTGTCAAGGGTCTTACTCTTTTTGGTTGACTCTCCACTCTACCAAATGTGATGTCCTTCTCCAGGGACTGGTCTTTCCTGACAACATGGCCAAAATATGTAAGACACTGTCTTGCCATCTTTGCTTCCAAGGAGCACTCTGGTTGTACTTCTTCCAGAACACATCCATTTGTTCTTTCGGCAGCTCATGTTATATTCAACATTCTTCTCAACCACTACAGTTCAAAGGTATCAATTCTTCTTCTGTCTCTTTTGTTCACTGTCCAGCTTTTGTGTGTGTATAATGTGACTGAAAATACCACGGCTTGGGTCAGGCACCCTTTACTTTTCAACACTTTAAAGAGATCCTTCACAGCAGATTTTCCCAATGCCATGTGTCCTTTGATTTCTTGACTGCTGCTTCCATGGGCTTTGATTGTGGATCCATTTAAAATGAAATCGTTGACAACTTTAATCCTTTCTCCATGTATGATGGTGTTGTTTAATGGTCCAGTTGTGAGGCTTTTTGTTTTCTTGATGTTGAGGTGCAATCCATACTGAAGGGTATGTTCCTTGATCTTCCTCAGTAAGGGTTTCAAATCTTCTTCACTTCCAGTAAGTAAGGTGGTGGTGTCTGCATGATACAGACTGTTAAAGAGTCATCCTCCAATTCTGATGCCTCATTCTGCTTTATATAATCCAGCTTCTCAGGTTAGTTGCTCAGCATACAGATTGAAAAGATGTGGTAAAAGGACACAGCCCTGACATACACCTTTCCTGACTTTAAATCAAGAGTGTCTCTTTGTTGTGTTCACACAACTGCCTCTTGATCCACATACAGATTCCTTAAGAGCACAATTAAGTGTTCTGGAATTCCCATTCTCCACAATGTTAGCCGTAATTTATTATGATCCATACAGTCGACTGCCTTTGCATAGTCAATGAAACACAGACAAACATCTTTCTGGTATTCTCTGCTTTCACCCTACATCCATCTGACATCAGGGTATATATTTAGGACTATAACTGCTGGATCACATGGTAACTTTATGTTCAGCATCTTGAGGAACTGTCAATTTCTTCTCTAAGGTGGCTACATACACCATTTTACATTCTACCAGTAGTGTATATGAATTCAAATTTTCCCACATCCTTACTAACACTATCTCTTTGATCCTAGTCATCCTAGTGGATGTGAAGTGGCATCTCATTGTAGTTTTTATTTGATTTGATGGCTAATGATGCAGCTGTTTTTAAAATACTATTACGCATGATCTGACTCCAACCTCTAAAACAACTCTATGAAGTAGTCATGACAACACATTTCACACACGAAGAAATTAAATTTCAGAAACATTAAGACTCACCCAAGATGACTCCACTAGGGAGTAGCAATGCCATGATGCAAATCCAGACCTGCCTGACTCCAAAGCCCTACTCCGAACCTCCAGCCAACCGGTCTCCAGAAAGTTAAGGTAGATGGCCTTAAAGCTTAGTAAACAGGTTCCACAGCAAATAAACTAATTATTCTGTTAAGCCTCCGATTATCGTATCGAGAGTCTCCTGTCCTAGTGAGAAATGAGTGTGGAGAGATGCCACTAGCAGAAAAAGGTCTACTTTACAGTTTCAATGCAGAACAGCCAAAACCCAAAGTTGTCCAACTCCCTGCAGTCTATGGTTCTACAGAGCAGAGGACCAAAACCAAGTCTTTATCACTTATTTTTCAAACATCCCCACACCTAGAGCTACTGTGGGACCCTAACACAGCAGAAGGAGGGAGTGTCACTTCCTTGGCATGTGACCTTGTGCAGGTGACTTAGATTATTTAACCTTCAGTTTTCTCATGTGTCCCCTAGGGCTAACCGTAGTATTTTGGGGTGTCGTCAAGTTGGTTCTAACTCATAACGACTCCATGCGACACAATAGGTAACCCACAGCTTCGTTGGCTGTAGTCTTTACGGAAGCAGATCAGCAGGTCTTTCTCCCATACAGCACAGCAGCTAGGTGGGTTCAAACTGTGAGCGCTTAACCACTGCACTTTAATGGTGGTATGACTTCATATTAATAATGGGTAACTGTTATAAAGGGCTTACCATGGACCAGATACTGCTCTGAGCACTTCACACATATTCATTCAGTCTTTTCCACAACCTCACAGCCAGCCAAAACCTCACAGCATAGGCTGATTAATACCTGTGATAAGCCTCCCTTTCCAGAGAAGGAACTGAGGTCAAGAGTTAAGTAATTTGCTCAAGATTACACAGCTAGTATCATAGATTGAATTGCGCTCCCCAAACAGTATGTGTGGCATTTGGCTGGGCCATGACTCCTGGTATTGTGTGATGTTCCCCCTGCCTTTATGACATCAATGAGGGTGAGTGGGTGGTAGTTGTGTTGGTGGGCAGGACTCAGTGTGTAAGATTGTTTTGTGCCTTGAGACAGTCTCTTGAGATATAAAGAAAGAAGTTAGCAGAGAGATTTACTGACCTCATACCACCAAGAAGCTGTGCCAGAAGCTGAACATATCCTTTGGAAACGACCAAGGTTCCTGCACCTCAGAAGCTTCCAGTGACGGGGAAGATTGATGACAAGGACCTTCCTCCACATCCAGCAAAGAAAGCCTTCTCCTGCAGCTAACACCCTGAATTTGGAATTTTACCTTACTGGACCACGACAAATAAAACTTCTCCTTTTAAAGCCATTCAGCTAGTGCTGCTTTAACAGCTAGTACTGGCAGAACTGAGACTTGAACTGTCACCGGACAAAACTCCTGATCCTTGATACCTGCCCTAAAAAGCCAATCTCTGAGACATGTATTTGGATAAGTGGTCAAAAGGAAGTTTATCACTATGCACTAGCAGACACAAGGAGCAAGGAGGACTATCTCCATCAGAAGCCTGCTGAAAATCACTGAGTGGGAATGGGGTATACAAGGGAGAGAAGGAAGCCTGCAAGTACAGGCGTTCATGTGGAGAATGGAAAACAATGTAGCTGACCGGAGTAAAGAAGGAAAATCCACTGATGGCTTTAGGGGTCCTCTGGAGATACATATCAGGGGCAGGGATCCGGACTGCTTTTAGTTGCCATCCGAAGCAGGGGTGGGGTCCCTCCTGGCACCTGACATTCTCTGCTGGCCCCATCTAGTTTAATGTCTCTAAAAGTCTACAAAAATTCCAAAGACATTATTGCCATAGCTCTTGTCAGTCAACATGTGACATCCTGCCAGAGTCTAGGGGAAAAAAAAACAGGAATTTTAAGAAAGAGAAAAAAAAAAAGGTAAAGAGTCAGTCCAGAAAAAGAAAACAGATGAAACATTAGTTCTAACTGTCCGCTCTAATTTTTCTCCTTTATGAGACGAAAAACAGCATTACTTGGTTACCGAACCCAAGCAATACGAGACTGAATCACTGCTAGACCACATAGCGCTCCCATGTTGTCACTATTAAATAAAATAACGCATGCAGATCATTTAGCATGAGGCTGGGCACATACTGAGTACTTAATTGGTGCTAAGCCATTCTGTTTATTGTAGTCATCATCTTCTTCATCATTATTTAAATAAGTTGAACCTGAAGATGGCATTCAATATGTGTATTAACTGTTTAATGAGAAACTAGTTTGTTCTGTAAACCTTCAGCTAAGTTACAATTTAAAAAATCACAATATATTTTGGTGTGGAAATTACATTTGCTAATGTAATTTCTCCTAAATATTCACTTTATGAAAAGAATTTTATAAAATGTTCACTTTATAAAATATTCATTATTTTATAAAAGAAGATGGCATTTAGAGCCCAAAGACATTACAGTACAACTGCAAGAGCAGACTTTCAACCTTTGGAATTGTCTTATGAAAAAAGAAACACTATTTACAAGACAGGATCTTAAAAGCCATCCTAGAAGCCTGGCACCTTTTCAAGCACCCATTTACACAAGCAGCACGCTAACTACCACAGCAGCTGAGTGGCATCACAGAACACCCGCTGGGAGGGTCCCCCCATAAAAACCCCAAAGCCACTTAGAACACTATCAGCAAAAGATTGTCAGTGCGCTCATCCTTGCAGTTTCTGCCTCCTTACCTGATGAAGTTAAGAAATTATCACATCCTTTCTTAAAAGGAGAGAAAATAAAACTAATGAGAAAAGCCTTGCATTGTAACTTGCAGCCTACTTCTAATGCTAAATTAAGTTGGAGGAGAAAAATCAGCCTGTGAGGCTCTGAGGAGAGCTCTTCCTCAGAGGAGCCCTTCAGAGGGGACTTCTCTGGCAATGCTATTTAAAGCCAGTTACCTCAGTCATCTGTTTTTTCTCTACTCTGTAACAGAATTCTTAATTATGACAAACATCTGCATTTGGTAAACTCTCTAATAAAAAGGACACTTTCACCCTGCTGTGATGACAATGAGGGTCAGTTAGGCTGCTGGCAGATGAAGTCGTGGTTTTGTTTGGGCGGAGAAAAAGGAAATTTAGATTCCTAAATTATTGCGACCAGAAACACCTCCATGGGCAATGTGATCCACCTGGGCTGTTTTTGTTGTTGTTGTTTAATAGTTTTCATTTAGAAGGTGAGGCAGTATAAATATTGATGCTCAGAAGCCAGTCTCAACATTGCAGTCATTCCCCAACACATAACCACCACCTCCCCATCCCATAGCCGCTGTTCCCAAAGTCTCACATGTAAAGATCCTCACTTGAGACTCTGGAGATGAGTGCGGGCTTGGAGCCAGATGCCCCAAATATAAAACCAAACCCACTGCTGTCAAGCTGATTCCCATTCATAGCACCCCTATAGGACAGAGTAGAACTGCCCCCATAGGCTTTCTAAGTTTAAGCAACCAACCTTTTGGTTAGCAGCCATAACACTAAACCACTATGCTACCAGGGTTTCCTGAAGTCAGACAGGCCTAATTTGCACCCCAGCTCGGTCTCTTATCACCTAGATGGACTTCAACAATTTATCTCTGAACTTCAATTTTCCTCATCTGTAAAATAGAGAAAACTCAATGTTATGGAGGTACTGAGCTTTTACAGATAAAATACCTGGAAGACGGTAGATATACAATAAAAAACCAGTTGCCACTGAGTCCATTTCAGCTAATGGCAACACTAGGTATAGAACTGGGGGCCACAGGGTTTTCAATGGCTGGCTTTTGAGAAACAGATAGCCTGGCCTCTAGTCCAAAGTGGCTCTGGGTAGACTCTGACCTCATCTGTTGGTAGCAGCTCAGCATGTTAACCGTTTGTACTACCCAGGGACTCCAGGTACACAATAAACAGCAAATATTATGATTATGTGATGTGAGCCCCAAGGATTTAAAAAAGGAGCATCACACCACTAATCTGTCAGTTTCTCAAACAGTGGTGGCTTATGTGTTGCTATCTATACACTGCAAGTTATGCCACTGATAATTTAAGTACCAACAGGATCACCTATGCTGGACAGGATTTGGTGGGGCTTCCAGACAAAGAATAAGGATGACCTGGTGGTCTACTTTTGAAAAAAAGTGGCCAGTGAAAGCCTTATGAATACCAGTGGAACACTGTCTGATACACTGCTGGCAGATGAGCCTCTCAGGTTGGCAGGCACTTAAAACACCACTGGGGAAAAGCTGACTTAAAGTAGACAGCTTCAATGATGTGGATAGAATAAAGTATTCAGGACCTTCACGTGCTGATGTAACATGATCATAAAATAAGAATAAACAGCTGCAGGCATCCATTAATAATAGGAACATGGAATGTACAAAACATGAAAATAGGAAAATTGGAAGCCATAAAAAATGAAATAGAACATGTAATGATCGACATCTTATGCATGAGTGAGTAGGAATGGACTGGTATTGATGGTTTTGAATCTGACAATCTTATGGGCTGCTATGCCAGGAATGACATCACGTTCACCAACAAAAAGAACATCTAAAGATCTGTCCTGAAGTACAACACTGTCAGTGTTAGGATAATATACATGCACCTACAAGGAAGACCAGTTAATGCAACTATTATTCAAAATTAAGCACCAGCCACTAATGCCAAAGATGAGGAAACTTAAGATTTTTACCAGCCTGAAACTGATCAAACATGCAATCAAGATGCATTGATAATTACTGGTGACTGAAATTAGAAAGTAGCAAATGAAGAAGGATCTGTAGTTGGAAAAATACGGCCTTGGTGACAGAAATGGTGCTGGATCTCAAACGCTAGAATCTTGCAAGACCAATGACTTTCTTACTGTAAACATCTTTTTCAATAACATAAAGGGTGACTGTACACATGCAAGACAGAAAAGTGGGGGCAGGGTTATGTGGTGAGGCGAGCATTATGCAGATGATACAAACTTGCCTGTTAAAAGTGAAGAAGATCTGAAACAGTGATAAAGGTCAAAGGGCACAGCCTTCAGTATGGATTGTACCTCAACATCAAGAAAATAAAAGTCCTCACAACTGGACCAGTAAGCAGCATCATGATAAATGGAGAAAGGATTGAGCCTATCAAGGATTTCATTTTACTGATTCCACAGTCAATGCCCATGGAAGCAGCAGTCAAGAAATTAAAAGACAAATTGCATTGGGAAACTCTACAGTAAACGATCTCTTTAAAGTGTTGCAAGTAAAGATGTCACCTTGAAGACTAAGATGCACCTGACCCAAACCAGGGTATTTTCAATCTCATCATCTGTATGTGAAAGCTGGACAATGAATAAGGAAGACAGATGAAGAACTGACATCTTTGAATTGCGATGTTGGAGAAGAATATTGAATATACCATACACTGCCAAAAGAACAAACAGATCTGTTCTGGAAAAAATACAACCAGAATGTTCCTTGGAGGGAAGGATGGGGAGACTGCATCTTATGTACTTTGGACATGTTGTCAGGAGAGATCAGTCCCTGGAGAAGGACATAACACTTTGTAAAGTAGAGGGTCAGCAAGAACAGTGGAAGACCTTCACCAAGATGGATTGACACAGTGGCTGCAACGATGGGCTTAAGAATAAAAACGATTTTGGACATGATACAGCACCAAGAAGTGTTTTGTTCTGAGGCGCACAGGGTCACTGTGAGTTGTAACTGACTCAACAGCACATAACAACAACATACACGTGAACCTCATCAGATGGATAGCACAGGGATCAAATCTGCTGTAATGTGTGACAGTTATGTTTATGAATATATCCTAGAAAAAGTACTATGTACCTCATCGCTGAATATCACTATGGTCACCTTTGAAGTACACCCCTTAGGAAACTACGCACCCATGCCAGCATCTAGTCCACACTTCAAAGCAATTTTGGAACTGTTTTTCTAGAATGGCCATCAGACCTGTCACCGTACTACCCTTGATGTCCTGAATGTCATCAAAATGTCTTTCTTTCAATATTTCTTTTTTTTCAGGTAAAGAAAAAAGTCATTGGGGGGCAGATCAGGTGAACAGGTCGGGTGTTCCAACACAGTTATTTGGTTATTGGCTAAATTTCCCTCACAGACAGTGCTGTGTGAACTGATGCCTTCACGTGGTGCAAGAACCATGAGTTGCTGATGAAAAAGTTCAGGTCATTTTCAACCAACTTTTTCAGCAGTCTTTCCAGCACTTTCAAATAGTACACTTGGTTAACTGTTTACCCAGTTGGTATAAATTCATAATGACCAATCTCTCTGACACCAAAAAGGTTAGCAACATTGTTGTGACTCTTGATTTGGACTGAGGGAGCTTTTTCAAACTGGCTGACTTCCATTGTGCACTTTGACACTTTGTTTCAGGGTCATATTGGTACACCCTTGTTTCATCACCAGTGATAACATGGCCCCAAACATCATCTTGCCTCTCCAAAAGGTCTTAGCAAACTTTGACCTCCTTTGCTTTGTTCATTAGTGAGCTCCTTTGGAACCATTTTTGCACATATCTTTCTCACGCCGAGATCTTTAGTTAACATTTTCCTGTTTCCTTATCAATGTTTACTTGGTCTGCTATGCTTCTCATAGTCAGCAGACAATTTTGATGGACAAACTGATGAATTTTTGAAATGCTTTTTTCAGTTCTACTCACTACTGGCCACCCTGGCCTCTCTTCATCAGTAGTGCTTTCTCTCTCCTCAGAAAAACATTTAATCCATTTGTACACTACCGTTCTCTTCATGGCATTACCCCCATAAACTTGGACAAACATGTCCCTGATTGCACTTCCACACTTGCCAAATTTAACAAGAAATTTAATGTTTGTTCATTGCTCTAATTCAAGCTCCGACATTCTTATGATGCCACACAAAAACACTCAATGACAATAATGAAAGCCACTCAGTAAGCCACTGCCACATGTCCACAGGAACATAGCTGTGAGTCATTGATACAACAAGGTTATGAAACCTTGCCTAGTTGTTTATACAGTACAGCCACCATAAGCTTACAGTGGAAAGTTTGCAAACTTAATTGTCAGACCTCGTATACCTGTGAAAAGAGAAAATGGAAATGTTTAATATCATCACTCAGAACAAGGCCAGGATCCAACTGCAGAACAAACCATCAATTACTCATATGTAAGTTCAAGTAGAAGCTGAAGAAAATTAAAACAAGTGCACCTGAACTTGGAGACTACCTCAAGAATAGATTTGACATACTGAACACTAATGATAAAACAAGACAAGTTGTGGGATGACATTAAGAACATCATACATGAAGACAGTAAAAGGTCATTTAAAAAGATTGAAAAGAAAGAACAGACCAAAGAGGATATCACAAGAGACTCCGAAATGTGCTCTTGAATGTAAAATAGCTAAGTCATATGGAAGAAATGATGATTTACATAGGATTTCAAAGGCACCTTGAGAAGGCAAAGTAAAGTATTACAATGAAATGTACAAAGACACGGAATTAGAAAACCAAAAGGGAAGACCTAGCAGACGTAGCACTTAACCCACTACGCCACCAAGGTTTCCACAGTATTAGCAAAGAATGTTGGCAAAAAATGTTGAACACACCATGGACTGCCAGAAGAATGAACAAGTCTGTCTTAAAAGAAGTACAGCCACAGTACTCCTTAGAAGCGAGGATGGCAAGACTTCATCTCACATACTTGGGACATGCTATTCGAAGGAACCAGTCCTTAGAGGCAGTTCAACACGCTTAGTAAGGTAGAGGCCAGAAAAAGAAAAAGAAAAGAAAAATCCACTGCAGCTGAAATTGATTCCAACTCATAGCGACCCCATAGACAGAGTAGAGCTGCCCCACAGAGTTTCCAAGGAGAGCCTGGTGGAATTTTTTCAGGCGGGGGGGGGGGTGTCTTTTATTTTTATTGTGAATTAGTAACAACTTTACAGTCTATGTCATGTTACCATATTAACACCCAGAACTTTCACCTGTATTCTATTCTAGCTGCCCTGTGCTCCCCTCTTCTTCCATGTGACAGCACACTTCCCTTTTGTTTGGAACTTCCTGTGACATTCTGACCAAGGTCTGGCCCCCCTCACCCAATCAGCTCAGTCCAGCAAAGTGTCCCTCAGACAGTCTTGTGTACATTTTTGAAGCTTTCTTCACCTCCAGTATCACTCTATGTTTTGTATGGTCCAGGTCAGTCTTTGTCGGGGGTGATAGCCCCAGTGCTGGGTGCAGTTTGGGGTTAGAGGGTCTGGGGTCTACACTCCCCGGGAGCCTTCTGTTCAGAAGGACCATCAAGTGTGGCCTTTTGGTAGGGTTCTAGCTCTGCCCTCTACTCCATCACCCCCTGTGTCTGGAGCTCCATTCTGCATGCCGCATCCAGGCTGTCACTGCTGGTGGCCCGGCACAGCCTGGTGGATTTGAACTGCTGACCTTTTGGTTAGCAGCTGTAGCACTTAACCACTACACCACCAGGACTTCCAGCAAGGTACAGGGTCACTGAAAAAGAAGACCCTCAACAAGATGGACTGACACAGCGACCGCATCAACAGGCTCAAATACGGCCACAACTGTAAGAACGGCACAGAGCCAGGCCGTGTTTTGTGCTATTACACACAGGTTCTCTATTAGTCAGAATCAACTCGACAGCCTTGAATAACACATGCAAATAAAGGACCTCCGGTTGCACAGTGGTTAAGCACTCAGTTGCTGACTGAAAGGTTGGCAGTTTGAACCCATCCAGCCGCGAAGCATGTGGTGGTCTGCCCCCATAAAGATTATATCCTTGGAAAGCCTATAAGGTAATTCCAGTCTGAAACCCTGCATGGCAATTCCACTCTGTTCTCTACAGATGCTGTGAGTCTGAATCAATCTGACAACACTGGGTTCACGGGTTGTGTCTGAACAGGGGAGAAGGTGACAGAAATCAAGGTGCAAGGAAGGGAGGCTGGAAATCAAAATGAGAGACTTGATCGCTGAAGGAAGTGCCACTTGTGCAGTGCTGCTGTGAAGTAAACGATGATGTGGAGATGATTAGAAGGTAATTTTATGTAATACAAAAAGGTCTTATTCATCAGCACAGAGCAAGAGATGAGAATGGGCATGTGGCGGGGGTGGTTCCAGCTGTGCCTCTGGCATCTGAGCAAGTCTATTGTCACCATCCTGTCTCACTGCAGGTCCTGAATACATCCTTGCTCACAAAGAGGTTTGGAAGGGAACATTTCTCTGTTTCACAGAGTGATAGAAACAATTAAAATGTCAGACAAACAACTGAATTATCCCCACATCTTTGGTACTTATTTTCAATTCTTCAATTTCCCCTGGAGAACGTTGGGAATCTTGGGCCCAGTGACAGTCTAAACCCCTAAACGTAAATGAAATTCATCAGTTCTTCAATATTTAGCTCCATTTCCAAGTTCTCTTTTCCACAGGAGTTAGAAGTAGGAAGCTATCATAATCAGATGGCAAAGAAGGGGCGTGTGTTTGCTGTTATACTCCAGCTAGATACCCAAGAAGTTCCGCTCTTGATCAGTATCTCTTCTTCCATGTTCCCTGTTCCCTGCATCTTCTGCCTCTCTCTGGCCACACTCCCCATTCTTCCCACAAGACAGCTGTGTTGCTCATTAGGGTGCTGTGAGGACAGCCAAGCCAGAACCACAGCAACAGGAGAAGGAAGATGAAGAGGAGACATCAATTCCTGCCACGTGCCAGGGGAAATACCCAGCCCATCCACTGCTTAGACCCCTTAGTCTACAGAATGATGTCAAGCATCCTTGCTTAACCTGATACATAGGCTCCCACAGTATGCTCCCAGCCTCACTTCTGGCCCTGTGTGTTACCACTCTTGCTACCAGCACACAGACTAGACCCCAAAACTAACTCTCAGTCCTGGCCTATTTGTTTTATAGAGCTGTGCAACATCTGCAAATGTGGGGCACAGCTGAGTTTGAACTCAGCACCAACAGACAAGTTTTGTGACTTGGATAAGCTATGTAACCTCTCTGAGCCTCAGTTTTCTCATTTACAGGATGTGGATTATAGTACTTTTCTCACAGACTCACATGAAGATTGAATGAGATGACACACACGATGTGTGCATAACAGGAACTGCTTCCTAGATGTCCATTTCCTCCCATTTAGATTAGATGTGGGAAGGGACAAGGCATGAAGAAGGAGCTTCCTGTTAATATTCTGTTCTCCCAATTATTAATATACCAATAAGATATTCAGTTATGTCAACAATCTATTATAAATGCAAAGTACCTCGGTTGTGACTGTTGGGCTTATCAATTCATACCTTTGTATAAATTCTTTCAATCAGATTAGTACATTCCAGTTTGAAATTTCAGAGTTAGAACTAGAATCCCAAGGTGCAAGATTATTTTTAAGCCCTCTTTTTAGGATGGAAGCAGATGACTAGGAAGAGCTTTGGACATCCAGTACACAGTAGCTGGGTAGCCAGAGGTCAGGATTGGGGTGGTGGAAGGAGAACAAAACAGGACAGAGTGAGAACAAAGATCCTGAAAAGGAAGGAGGGCATTATGTTCAACCTTGTCCCACTTTGTCATTGTGCTTTCAGCTCTCGTGGCAGCTGGAACGCCCTGACACTCACCCGGCCTGCTGCCTCTGGCACGGCTGCAAAGCACGGAGACATCAAAATGCATCTGTCAGGCTGCTGTGTCAGCTCACCCCCGTTCAGCTAGATGCCTCAGTTCAGTGTCTTTCTGCTCTCACCTAGCCTGGACACCTCCCACACAAAACCCTTTCCTGTCCCCTATGGAAATAACAAAACAAAGAGGGAAAGAGAAGTAAGGAGCAGAATGCTGACCTGCTGTTATGTATGAACATGTATGAAAGCAGATAGGCATCCTGCTCCCTCTCCCCACTTCTCCTGCACATGAAGGACAACATTTCCAAATCAAATAACAAGGATTTGTCCCCCATCACAACTCACACTCTCCTTAGCATCTTTCCTGGGTAGCCAAGTCTACACCTAAATGCTGTCATCCCCCCAGCAGGTGGGGCCTAGACAACTAAGATGCTACCCCTGGCCAGCCCTTCCATGAAAGCATTGAATCACTTGCCAAACAGTAATAACTTTAAATAGGGGTGTGCTTCACTAAACCATGTATGTCCTCTATCCATTTAGGTGTGCTGAACAGGGGCCCACCAACCATCCCAGCAGGATGTGCAGATGAGGAACAGGACAGGAGAACTCTCGTAGGCCAGAGAGGTCAGCAAGAAACCCAGCCTGCATGAGACTGTGGGCAGGAGCAGAGGGGCTGTAAATTGTGAGCCCTGTCACTGCAGTTTTGATTCACGAGGATTCTAAGACCTTCACCTCTTTACCTCTGTGGTCCCTGGTTTTCCCATTGGTCAAAATTTGCTGATCTAAAGTGTGTGTATATGTACATGCTTGTCTGCTTGTGTGTGTGTGTGTGTGTGTGTGTGTGTGAAATGGCAGAGAGAAGGGAGGACAGCAGGAAGAAGTGCTAGAAAACAAACAAAAAAAAAGCCAAAAGGCTGTAGGATAAATCCTTACATCTGTTTCAGAATGATGTCTCTGTACAATCTCTTTTGCCCACTATGTTGGATATTCTAAGCCTACACAAGACCTGAAGCAAGCTCAAATCTAGACAGCATTGCTTAAAATCCACCATGAGGTCCACTGCCTTCTCATGCCACTCGGGGCTCAGCCTCCCCGTCATTACCACCACCCGCAAAAAGTAAACAAGTGCCCCTTGAGCCCCCTCAGCCTAAGAACCCAGCATGCATGAGCCAGCAAAACGGATCAATCACATAGAAGGGAAATCTGGAATAGTAGAGGGAATCTGGAGGCCTCAGACACCAGAGCAAAGCCTAGAAGAAGGGACAGCTCCAGCAGGGCCTATCTGTTAGCTCTGTAGGGAAAGCGTTGTCAAAGGAGGGCCAGAGGGCCCCTAGACAGCAGGCCTTGAGCAGCAGTCTAGTAGCTTAGATTACAGGGTAGTTTCACCCATGACTGTTTGCCTTCTCATCTCCAAGTTACCACTCCCAGTTCAGTAAGACCTTTCCACATGTAATGCAGATAAAGATATAGAAGGCACTTTGTCCTAACATAATGATTCCCATTATTACTTTCATGGGACTACCTTACATTATTATGTAAGGAGAGGCATTTAATTTCCAAAAATTATTTTTACAACATTTTAAATTAACCTTATTAGAAAAGATAAAATACTACACAGCACCCCCAAGGTTTTCTGGAGAGGATTGATAGAGGAGGAAAGAAAGAGCCAAGTGTTACCTCCAAAGAGACTGAGGACACTTCTCTAAGGAAGTGGTCTAACATTTCAGCATCACCCCAGTGTCACAATTACTCTCTTTATTTGTGCTTCATTATCAAAGGCACATGCATTTGAATAAGGGTGCTCTTCCTCCTTTGCAGTGCTATGGCACAATCACATCCATCAGCTTCTCCTTGGAAACCCTATGGAGCAATTCTGCTCTGTCCATAGGGTTGCTCTGACATGAACAGAATCAAATTGACTTGATGGCAATGATATTTGGGTTTGATCTTCTCTCCTTTGTCCTTCTTACCACTATGCCTTAAGTGGAAGATTTTAGCACCAAATTAAAAACCACCTAAAGCTGAGCTAAATTCAATTTTGTTGCTTAGCCATCAACACCTGGCATGAAAATTAGCCATGGGGGTGGTGGTTCTTTTTCATTTTCAACTTTTAAGGCTTTTAAAATTAACTGAACCCTCTGCACTGGTGCTTATTTTCAATAGGTGTATTTCTACTGGCAGTTAGAAAATGATGGCACATTAGAGATGTGACTGCTGAAGTCATTATCCCTTTGTTAATTTAAAATGGCCACAGCATTGTGAGTCACTGAGGGAGTGGAGAATGAGGCCATCCTCCAACAACTTTGAATCACAATTATCTGGGCAGCTGCCTGAATTCTGATCTTTTGTCAGGGGAAGTGTGATGCAACTGGAAGACAAGGCTAGGCTCACAAAACTCCCGTAAAGTTGCCAGAGTCTCTCTTCACTGATCAGTGTCCTACTTATCCCCACCCCATATTCACCTTCCTGAAGTTACTACTCAACGTGTGGTCCAAGGACTCACAACAGCAGCACCCAGAGGCCTTGTTAGAAATAGAGCCGCACCACAGGCACCACCCAACACCTACTAGACCAGAATCCCAGTTGCACCATGTTTCCTAGTGGATTTCTGTGTGCAACATGAAGTCTGAGCATCCTTGTGTCAGTTTAAAAAGCCCTGATGGCACGATGATGAAGCTATCAAACGTTATCTGAAAGCAGTAGTTCAAAGACACCAGCTGCTCTGAGGGAGAATGATGTGACAGCCTGTTTCTGCAAAGATTACAGCCTTCGGGATTCTTTGGGGCAGCTGTCCTCTGTCCTGGAGGGCCACTATAAGTCGGAATTGACTCGATGGCAATGGTATGTGTTTGTTCCTCATGACTGACATAATGACTTACAGAAACCTGGTGACTTACATAACAGGAATTTATTCTCTCACACTGCTAGAGTCCAAGAGTCCGAAATCCCTATAACTGAGCAGTAGTCAAGGAGCTGGCGGGGCATCTGGGCTCCCTTGGGAGGGTCTAGATGAGAATCAGCTCTCTGTCTCTTCTAGCTTCTGGTACCATTCCTTGACTTGTGGCCAATCTCTGCCTCCAGATTCACCCTGCCTTCTCCTTTGTGTCACATCTCTCACTGCTCCATAGGGCATAAGGGCCCACCTGGACAAACCCAAGATAATCTTCTCATCTCAAGATTCTTGACTTTAACCACATCTGCAAAGACCATTCTCCCAAATAGGACTACATTTATAGGCTCCAGGGAATAGGATGTGGGTATCTTTGCAGGGGGGGGGGGGGTGGCATTACCCAGCACACCACAGCCCTGCAAGTAGAATGTCTAAAGTACACATGCCAACTGGGATACAGCCAAACTATATATACAGAATCTGTATAAATACCATCTTCAAATACAGACTTAATAGTTGAACAAAAGGCTACTCTTTAAAACCCGTTTTCAGCAAAGTGCTGAAGTTTCAAAGACTGTGCTATGAGACAGAACCAAGGCCTCTTAAGTTTCACCCTATTCATGGCTCACATACCTGGGCCTCTACCAAACATTCAGATTTCTATACCCCAGCCTGACCTACCAAATCCAAATCATCAGGGAAGGGCCTGGGCATTTGTTTTGTCAGCAAGCACACTTTGGTGATTCTAACAATCAGACAAAGTTGAAGAAACCCTGCTGAGACCAGCAGTTCTCACCCTTCAGTGCACATCACAATCACCTGGGGAAATTTTTAGTACCTACTGATGCCCAGGTCCATCCACTTCAATTCTCTTGAGGTCAGTAGACTCTGAAGTTCCCCTGACTTTAATGTGGAGCCAGGCTTGAAAATCACATCCCAGACCAAATTACATGAGTTAGGGAGGAGTAAACAAACCCAGTAACACCAGCCATTAAACAAAGCCTATCTGGGCTACTGAAGGGCCCTTTTCACAGGACAGGATAGGCCTGCCTGTCAAGTGCTATGCAATTACGAAAGTGCTTCTAGAAAACCAGCCTGCGGTTATGAGAAGAACACAGGCACAGACAACAGTTGTTACCCACTCCTGAGCACCCTGCAACTGGGAATAAAGCAAAGCTAAGCCATCCTCTCACCTCCCTCCCCTTCCCAGTCCCCTTTATAAAGAGGAACTTCCTTTATTTTCTTCCTCTCCACCTCCATCTCCAATCTCTACCACTCCACACTTTCTTTTAGCCCCATAATACCAAAGCAACAGTTAAAGAAAAATAAATTTGTTTTATTGTGCTTCAGGTGAAGGTTTACAAAGCAAATTAGTTTCTCATGAAACAATTAATACACAAATTACCTTTGTGACACTTGTTGTCAACTCTGTGATGTCAACACTCTCTCCTTTTCCACTCAGGATCCCTGGTTTTGTTCACCCCACTTTCCCGTCCCTACCTGCCTTCTCATCTTTGCTTTTGTGCTGGTATGTGCATTTGGTCATGACTGAACCATGAAACACTTCCCTTACGTGTTGTTCACACTATAGACCTGTCTAAGCTTTGGTTGAACTGTGAATCTTGGAAATGACTTGAGTACTGAGTTAAAACGGTGTTCAGGGGCCACCCTCTTGCGGTTTCTCCAGTCTCTGTCAAATCAATAGGTCTGATGCATGTGTGTGTGTGTGTGCACGTGTGTGTGTGAGAATTTGAGTTTTGTTCCACATTTTTCTTCTCCTCTGTCCAGGACCCTTTATTACGATCCCTGTCAGAGCAGTCAGTGGTAACAACTGGGCACCATCCGTTTGCTCCAGGCTCAGCCTGGCAGAGGTTGTGGTAGACGTGGTCTATTAGTCCTCTGGACTAATCTTTCCCTTGTGTCTTGGTCATCTCCATTCTTCTTTCCTCCTGGGAGATGTAAAGATAAAAAGTTCTATTTTATTTAATAAATCGAAATGCTCCCTGCTCCCACAGCTTTAAGTATCTGAAAAGTTTACATCTTTGGTTCTTTTCTGCAGAGAGCTAGTATTTAGCTGAGGAGCTCAGAGGTGAAAAAGACAACAGTGGTGTAGGAAATTGGCAGAACAGAGAACACAGCATCAGAAGGAGAGAGTAATTATTTTTGCTACAGGGCTGTCCTATGTGCTCTACAGAAAAAGCATGCATCATCTATAACTTACCATTCTGGTTATCTGGTTCTGAGTCCACGGAAGCTATCTTACAACTTTATAAACTGTACATAGCTGATAGCAACTATATAATATCCCTCTTCTATAGACAGTCAAGGAGTCCTGGTCATGCAGTGGTTAAAGCTCTTGGCTGCTAACCAAAAGCTTTGAAATCCCTAGCCACTCCACTCCAAGGGAGAAAGATGTAGCAGTTTGCTTTCATAGTAAAGATTTACACCCTTGGAAGCCCTCTGGGGCAGTTCTGTTCTGTACTATACGGTCACTATGAGTCAGACTCAACTCGACAACAATGAGTTTGTTTTTATTGTTGTTTTTAACAGACAGACAGATTCTCCAACCAATGGAGATTCAACTGACTTCCCACTCAGTAGGAAAACCAATTTACCTCTATTTGCACATTCATGTCAACTTCCCTTTACTCCATATAAATTTGTGCTTTTGTGATTTTTCCTCTATATGGATTATAACATCTGCCTGGTTCCCTTGTGAATTTGATAAAATCATTCATCCTTATACGTGTATTAAACCAAAACCAAATCTATTGCTCCCATGTCAATTCTAACTCACAGTGAGCCCACAGAACAGAGTAGAACGGTCCCATAGGGTTTCCATGAAACAGCTGGTAGATTCAAACTGCAGACCATTTGGTTACCAATGAGTTCTTAACCCTGTGCCACCAGGGCTGCAGGTCTTTATTAAAGTCGTGATAGTTTTGAGACTATCTTTTAACACACAACCACTTTAGGTGAAAAGAAGGACAAGACCCAAAATGGCTATTGGAGCTCATACAGTAACCCTAACACAATCAGGTCAAAGTCAAGAGAGGTTGGCTCAGGTCACAGAAGCTCCAGAGACACATCCCAACTCTCTGAAGGCAAATTACAGGGCTGAGGGCGGTGGGGACCATGGTCTCAGGGAACATCTAGCCCAACCGGCATAACATAGTTTATATAAAGAAAATGTTCTAACTTCTATTTTGATGAGTAGCATCTGGGGACTTGAAAGCCTGTGAGCTGTCATCTAGGATGCTCCACTGGTCTCACCCCTTTGGGAGCAAGGAAAAATGAACAAAACTAAAGATATAAGGGAAAGAATTGTCCGAAGACTAATGGATCACATCTACCACGGCCTCCACTAGACTGAATCCAGCACAACCAGATGGTGCCTGGCTGCCACTCCCTACTGTTCTGAAAGAGATCACAATAGAGCAACCTGGAGAGAGCAGGGAAAAAAATCTATGAAAAACAAAAAACCTCAAAACAAAGAACCAGACTTAGTGACTTGACAGAGACTGGAGAAACCCTGAGAGTATGGCCTCCAAACATCACTTCAGCTCAGTAATGAAGTCACTCCCAAGGTTCTCTTCAGCCAAAGATTAGACAGGCCCATGTAGCAAAATGAGACTAAAGGGCCACCCTGAGCCCAGAGGCAGGGACTGGAAAGCAGAAGGAGACAGGAAAGCTACTGACAGGTAACCTAGTGTTGAGAATGGAAAATGCTGACATGTCATGGTTTTGTTGACCAGTGTCATAAAACAACTGCATGTACTAAAAAGAAAAAGAAATATTTCCCTCAACCATTTACTTTTACATTTAAATAAACTGAAAATTCTCCACAAAAGAAAAAAGAGCTTGCCTCTGGGAGTGAGCCTTCCAGTTACTCTAGGCACGTCACCCCTAAACTTGTCCTCTGCTGAGTCTTTCTTTTCTAGCCAAGGGAACAATTCTCTGACTGGGATAGTAACCTGTTCTCCACCTATGATGCTGGATTTGGGTGCAGAATGCATCTGGATAGGAATTCTTCTTTATGGGACCCTATTTGAGAAGTCCTGAATGCCCAAACCAGCAATCCAGCTCCAAAGGCTGTGGACTTAGTTAGAGGTGGCCATGCCAAACAGGGGTTTAGAGAATTCACTATGAACAAAACCAATGATACTTTTCCTAAGACCCTAAGTATGGTAAGGGTAATGGGAAAGGGTGAGAAGTTTTCCAAAATGAAAAGAAAACTAGCTCTAGAAAAAATTATAGAATTATATAAAATTCATGACATCACCTAGGTAAACTGAATATTTAAAGCATAGTTCTATTTATTTTATGATGGTCAGAACTGCAAATACACATTTCATCCAGCTAGAAGATTTTAAAATCATCACTATCTTGTCAGAATAACCTGCGCCCATAGGGTTTTTAAAGGCTGACTTTTCAGAAGTACAACACCAGACCTTTCTTCTGACATACCGTTGGGTAGACTCAAACATCCAAACCTTCAGCTAGCAGCCAAATCTGTTAGTCATTTTATCACCTGGAAACTCCATATACGAAATAACCTTCCCTAATTCTCCCATTTATACAAACTAGAAACTGCACCCCCATCCCCAGAACCCAATGTTGATAGCCAGGTGCTGAATAATCAATCAATAATATTTGTATAACACCTTTAATCAATCAATAATATTTGTATAACACTTTGCAGATTACAAAGTACATCGATATTCATGATTTCACTGAATTAACATGTAAGATATAAGTTCCTAGTACAGGAAAAAGGAAGAAGCTTCTGGGTCTTGTCACTGGGGTTTATGGCTGTTTGGTCAAGCCTTCAGTGGGGGTGCTTGGAGGTGGAATTAGAGACAAGACTCAAGAGGTAAATATTGCTTGATGACCAATCAACCCTCACATGAAGCCCAAGGATGGGCACTTTCACAGTAAATCATTCAAACATGAAAGACCTGAAGGAAACAAAACTTGCTCGATTGGCCACCATAAAAGAGTCTCTTCATTCAACAAACACTTTTTGTTTCTACTCTGGCTAAGGCATTATGCTAGGTATTAGGGACAAGATGATGAGACAATCTTTCCTCAAGAAGCCCATCACCTGGAAGATGGAGGAAGCTCTCAATTCACAATAATAGCACAAGAGAGAATATTAAAAATCCCATCAACGAAGTGTTAGGATGTCAGGTGTGGTTCAGAGAAAGGAGACCATCTAGCTGAATGTTTAGGAAATGCTTCATGAAAGAGATGGTGTCAAAATATGGAATTCAAGGATTAATGAGCAGTAAATACATTCAAGGAAAAGAGAAGTTTCTAAACAAACAAGTAGAAGCTAGAAAGCACAGGGGAAAAAAATTCAGCTTGGCTCATGATAGCCTAATAACGGAATTAGAATGGAAGAGTCAATGGAAGTTCACTTTAGGGAGTCACTGTGACATGGGAAGAGCATCAAATACAGGATTCTTCTTCCTGTGTGGCTTTGCTTTAGCTGGAATTTACTGTTAGTTACCTATGTAAGATGAGTGATGGCTTGAGGACTATACTGTTCCTTGCAGATTTTGGAACGAATAAAGAACCTTGTTGACATTTCTGCAATGAGGCCATTTCAGATTTCAAACGGCTCTCTGTAGTTCCTCACAGTGTGCTTAAAAAGGAGAGATGTCTGTAACTTCTGCATTCTCAGCTCTGTCTGCACTGTAATTAGACTGGCACATAAGATTCCAGTTACGATGCCTACCAAGTAAATGTTGCCCACTCCTTCACATAAATGTAATTGGCCTCTGCTATAGCTTTTTCTCAGAGGGAAGAATTAAGTCTTCCCTTAAAAGAGCAGCAAACACATGAACTGGTGTAGCTGTCTAAGTTATTGATAAACTGAGTAGCAGAGACATTCATTGCAGAATTAGGATAGAATACAGCAGTATATTTGAGACTTATGAGTTTTAATTTGTATTATTTTAACCCTTGGTCCAAAAAAGGAAATGCATACATTGTAAGAGATTATGGTACAATACAAGGAAAGGAGGGATAACTAGATAGTAATGTACTATCACAGCCCCTCCTTCATCCATGGCAGACATCACCAATCAATCACAACTTTATTTCCCACTGAGCCCAACAGTAGCCTCAAACTATTTCTGAAATAACCACTCCAGGAAACCACAGTTAATCAAAGTTGACCCATAAGAAGAAATCTCTTTTCCGCCCTTGGGATAACGGAAAGAAAATTAAACTGAGAACCTGCAGACCTGGTTCAAGCCCAGGTTCAGACAGTTACCAGCTATGTGACCATGAAGAAAACCCCAACCCTGTAAACCAAATGTTCCCCAGATGCATAAGAATAACGATTTTGCCCTGCCTACATGCCAGAGTTGTGGTGAGACTCAAATGTGTGTGGAAGCCATTACTACTTGCCCCTTCCAGAACGCTCTATGTGCCCCATCCAGAGCACATTCCTTGACATTGGTTAGCTGCGTATGTGGCTACATGTAAAGAAGAGCCACTGGAGGAACTGGGTAAGTCTCTGCTGTCCCTTGTGTTCTTTTCCTCTGCTCTTCCATGCAAACAACATGTGTATAACTCCCCTGACAGCCTGGAATGGCCTCTGTCTAGCCTTACAGTGCCTAGAGCTAAGGCCTTAGAGCCTGCCTGTCCTAATCTGCTGGCCCTGCCTAACCCAAGCTGCTGGCCCTGCCCAGTGAGGTGTTAGTCAGTCAGTCCTTTGGAGTTTGTAACACAAATGTAAACTACAACCACAGCTGTAGCTAAAGGAAACAACTTAGAGCAGACTAAATAATTTGTTCCTGAATAATAAGTTTTCCATGATTTCATCTTGCATTTTGTGGTAACACAGGAACAATCAAGGTGCTCCTTGCAGATGGGACCCATCAAGTTAATAAACCACAGGGGCTGTCAAAAAAGAACAGTTGGGCAAGAAGTTCTTCAGGTTTACTCAGCAGCCTAGGGTTAGACACCAATAATGACATCTTTGCAGAGAGAGCTGCACCTTGAATGGAATACAAGACACGATTTCTACACATGGTCTCAGCATGAGCAGTGCACTGCCTCTTGCCAGTTAATGAAACTGTGATGTGAAGAGAGAATTACAAGAGCAATTAAGGAGGGAAACTGCTCTAGGAGACTGTTATGTTACCCAGATGTGAGATAATGGTGGAAACCCTGGTGGCATAGTGGTTAAGTGCTATGGCTGCTAACCAAAAGGTGGGTAGTTCAAATCTGCTAAGTGCTCCTTGGAAACTATATGAGGCAGTTCTTCTCTGTCCTCAAAGGTCACTATGAGTCAGAATCAACTTGACAGAAGTGGGTTTGGTTTTTGGTTTTGGAGATGATGGCAGCTTGCACCAAGGCAATGTAGTTGGAGAGAGATGAAATGATCAGTGATTATTCTGGAGATAGAATTTACCAGACTTCTTGATGGATCAAGTGGTAGTGCTCATGGATTGAATTATATCCACCTCAAAATGTGTGTATTAATTTGGCTTGGCCATGATTCCCAGTACTGTGTGGTTGTTCTCCATTCTGTGATTGTAATTGTATGTTAAAGGGAGCTAGGGTAGGATTGTAACACCCTTACCCAAGCCATGTCTCTGAGTCTATGTAAAGGGAGTTTCCCTGGAGTGTAGCCTGCACCACCTTTTATCTTACAAGAGATAAAAAGAAAAGGAAGAGAACAGAGGATTGGGGACCTTATACCATCAGGAAAGAAGCATTGGGAGCAGAGCACATCCTTTGGACCCCAGTCCTGGGTACAGAAGCTCCTAGTCTAAGGCAAAGACTGATGAGAAGGACCCGCTCCCAGAGCCAATGCAGCAAGTCTTCCCCTGGGGCTGACACCCTGAATTTGGACTGTTAGCCTACTTTATTGGGAGGAAATACATTTCTGCTTGTTAAAGCCATCCACCTGGGGTATTTCTGTTATCACAGCACTAAATGACTAAGACAGGTGATAGAGTAAAGAAAGGAATCAAGAATGGCTTCTGTGTTCTTTACTTGAGCTACAGGGTGGGTAGAGGTGACATTTGCTAAAATGAGGAAGAACAGAGAGGGTGTCACCAGAATCCACAGTTCTATCTTGGGTATGTGAATTCCTGGTAGTGTCTCATCAGGCAGGTGATAATATTTATATTTATATTTATATAAGCTCAGGAAGATGTCAGTCTGGATTCAAATCTCACCAGCTCTTATGGGGAGGTACTGATCCTCTCCACATGTGAGCTGTTTCATCTCTAAAGTGCAAGTACAGTGATGACCAGTTTGCAAGAGTCTCTAAAAAAAGGACAGAAATATGTAAAGTTAGGACTCATCCGTCAAATATGTACTGAGCTACTACTGAGTACCAGACACTAGGAGGTGGGACTAAAACAAACAGAAACCCTGCCCTTGTGAATACACATTCCAGTATAGAAGACAGACAATAAACGGATAAACAAGCAGATGCCTACCATGCAGTCAGTGGTAAGTGCTATGGAGAACAATTCAGCAGAGAAGAAAGGTAGGGAGTAGGGGTAAGGACTGTTACCATCTTAACTAGAATGGTCAGAAAAGGCCTCACTGAGAAGAGGACATGGGAGCAGAAGCCAGGGGAGGGGAGGAGACAGCCACATAGGTACCTGGAGAAGAGGATTCTCGGCAGTTAGAACAGCAAGTGCAAAGAGCCCTGAGGTGGGAATGTGCCTGGTGTGTGTACCAGGCCCGGCAAGGAAGACACTAGGGCTGGAGGTAACCCACTGGGATGTCACAGTCCCTATTCAGAGATTTCAATAGTGCTAATGGTCAAGATGGCCCACTTGGTCTGCACCTAGGTTTCTACCTCTCAGAGATACGCTGTCAAAACTCCATAACTGTGTCATAATTCTTTATCTGTTCATTAACCCATTGAGAGCAGACCCCAGAATACCTGTGTGCTGCCATTTGCATGCCCCCACCAAGTGCCTCAGCCACAGGAGCAGCAACTGTCATCTGGAACCTGAACACCCACACCCACACCCCGCCACACACACTGAGTGCTAACTCACCCTACTTACTGAAGTATTACTCTCTTTCCCTAACTTTCCTCATCCCCACAGTCTCCACAATATAAACTGAATCATTACAAACATATTTGCACTGAGGCATATCCACTCTTGGGAAATCACTTCTACCGCGGCAGTTCTCACTGAGCCTGTTGATAGGTGCTCTCCAGTGAGTTCTGATTGACAGTGACCCTGCATACAATGGAACAAAACACTACCCAGTCTTGCCCACCCTCACAATCACTGCTAGGTTTGATCCCAACTGTTGCAGCCACTGTGTCAATCCATCTCATTGAGGCTCTTCCTCTTTTTCACTGACCCTCTACTGTACCAAGCACAATGTCCTTCTCCAGGAACTGGTCCTTCCTGCTAAAATGTCCAAAGTATATGAGACAACATCTTGTCATCTTTGCTTCTAGTGAACATTTTGGCTATACTTCTTCTAGACAGATTTGTTTTTGTGGTAATCCATTGTACAGCCAATATTCTTCACCAATACCATAATTCAAATACATTGATTCTTCTTCAGTCTTCTTTATCCCTTTTTCAGTTTTTACATGCATATGAGGCAAGTGAAAGTATTATGGCTTGAGTGAGGCAGACCTTAGTCCTTAAAATGACCTCCTTGCTTTTTAACACTTTAAAGAGGTCTTTTGCAGTAGATCTGCCCAATGCACTATATCATTTGAGTTCTTGACTGCTGTTTCTGTGGCCATTGATTATAGACCCAAGGAAGATGAAATCCTTGATATCTTCACCTGGCTTTGCTAAAATTTCTTCAGTATGGACACTATCTGTATTAGCTGCATCCACAGCTACCCAAATCCTAGCAAAAACAAACGTAAATCTCACTCGCCTGGATGCTTTGCAAATATGCAGAATGCTTTAACAGCAATTGATTTTCCCTGGATGATCAGATTTTGAGGAGCAAACTTCTGGAGGGCTAGAAACACACAAGAAGATTTATAAATTCACTATTCTCGTGATTGCAATGTGAACCAGGAGCAAGCACTGCAGTGTGAATAACCACTGCCACGTACTGAGCAGTAACCAGCAGCCACACACCATGTTAAGCTCAGTGACTTCAGATAATTAATTTATATTTTCACAACAACCATGCAAGGTGGGAATACAGCTCCTAGTACAGATGCAAAAATGCTGTTTCAGAGAGGTCACTGACTCAACATCACAGCTACTGAGAGGTAAAATCAGGATGTGAACTCAGATCATCAGTATTGAAAACAGCACATGAAATACATAAATGCAACCTAGAGCCAATAAATGACCTTAGCTGACACTCAGGGCAAAGTTCTCACAGAAGCAGCTGGTTTGTCTGTACTACAACCAGCTTGGGAGCAAGGGGCACCCTGAGGGTCTGGGCACTCCTCCTCTGGACAGAATCGACAGACAAGCCCCACTCGAGGACGACAGCACTGCAAACTTTCCCCCACAAACAAGCCACAAGCATCCAATATTAATGACAAGGAAAAATTATACCACTCACAGCAGACAGGAGCATATGGTGCCCATCAAAATGAATCGACGTGTCACAGCAGCAAAGCTCTCAGACACAATTTAGAAATATTGCCAGTGACTGCCTGTCACCAGGGGGTGGGGCCAGCAATTATACCTTCCACCCAATAATTTATGGCACTCTTTTTTCTTTTTAACCATTATCCAAACAGCCACTGTCATGGCTCCTGTTTACAGATGAAGACACAGAGGTACAGAGAGTTTGCCTCGATTTACAGACTAAGTGGTTGACAGAATTAAGCACTGACCCTTGTAGGGTTTTCTCTTCCTGCCTGGGTCTTGAACTAATTAAGAAATAAAATGTGAAAGGAGAAATAATACCACTCTATTACCGATCACTCTACACTGAAAGATAGTTGGCCTTTGCACAGAGACTAGCCTCCTACTGAAATGTAGACATACTTGCTGCTTGGGTCACTGTGCTTACCCTCTGGGTAACTGCCTCTCCCTGGCCCAGAGGAGGAAAGCTCCCTCACTCAGGACCTTGGCCAGATTTTGTTCCCCAGTTGAACAACACAGAACAAAGGCTGTTATCCACCAACCAGCACAACACTTTATCCATGTAGGGTATCAGCCCTTCTAGAGGTATCACTCTATTTTGTGGTTTCTCATCAGGACTTTGGGCTGTACATGGGAAAGAGTTCTCCTGTAGAGAATGGATGTCAGCACTGTCCATCACTCCAGGAAGACGCTGACTGAGACATGAAATTAAAATTCAGGAAGACAGGCCTCAGATGGAGATGAGGACAAAAACCCTTCTCTGTAGGCCTAGAGGTGGTATCAGAGTAAAAGATCCTGTCTCCAGAAATGACACCAGAGGAAGTATATATGCTACCACCCCTGCTCACTCCCTGGACTGGCGTTTCCAGGCCACTCTTGTTTCCGTGCTGCCTGATCAAGGCAGGCAAACCAGTTGTCACTGAGTGGACTTCGTCTCATGGCAACTCCCTGTGCATCACAGTAGAGCTGCGCTCTACGTGGTTTTCTTTTGTTTTAGTAACATTTTAACAGATTTTAGGTGAAAGTTTACACAGCAGATTCAGTTTCCATTTGATCATTTGTACCCAAGTTATTCAGTGACACTAGTCACACTTTTCACAATACGTCTACATTCTTTTAAATTGCATTCTGGTTGCTCTGTTTCCAGCACTCTAATTTCTCTGTCCCCTTATCACCTCATCTTTGCACTAGAGTAACTGTTGACTTCACAGGGTTTTCACTGGCTGATTTTTTTAAAAAAGTAGATTTGGGGGCCTTTCCTCTGAAGCACCTCTAGTAGAATTTGAATCCTGGTCTTTCAGTTAGCAGCCAAGAATGTTAATTGTTTACAGCATCCAGGGATGTAAGTACAGGCCTATCCTAAATGCACCCAGGCAAAAATCTCACCAAGAGCTGGGAACCACAAAAATCCTTTATGCATCAAGCAGACACCATAACCTACAAACAGGCATTTAAATGATTTCAAACCAGTTCAGTTGTAGCCAATGAAGCAAAACTGGAACAGACCTGAATTTTTAAACCTGGCTGACCATGAACAGTAACTGAAACGGGAAAACATACAGGTTGAAGCCCTGGAATTAGAGACTCGAAGGATGTGCAGTGACTCCTTTAGTAGCCTGATGCATGAGACTAGATTACTGGAAACACTGTGAAGAGCAACACAATCAAAACAGCACACTCGGCACATCTTTGAGCAGGGCACCATTGTTTCCAACTCTGCTCAAAATCCAAAGGGCAAGAGATTTGGTTCATATGCAACTTGTATGCAGAGCTTGCTTTCTAAGAGGGAGATGAGTTTTCCTGCAAGCTTCTATCCATAATTTTTCCCATTCTGGTTATCGTTCTGGTGCACCCAAATTGCAGAGATTTGGGTCTGGTCTGGTTTCACTTCCTTGGTGAACCAGAAAGAACTGGTTCAAAGTCCTGGTACAAACTTCACCACTCCGTAAGAGTCCAAGTCCTCGGTTTTATCAATATATATTTTCAATATTCTCACTCAGATAGAAACTGGAAGGTTGGCAGTCTGAACCTACACAGTGGCACCATAGAAGAAAAGCCTGCAATCTGCTCCTGTAAAGGTTGCAACCAAGAAAACCCCAGGGAGCACAGCTGGACTCTGTCAAACATGGGGTCACCATGAGCACACCGGACCTGATGGCAGTGGGTTTGGGTTGTTTATTTTCATGCTTCCTTATACTGTTTCCAGCAAGTTGTTAGTACGGTAAAACCTGCAGAAGCCAGAATCTGTATAAGGTGGATACCTGTTAGAGAAGGACAACTGAAATACTTTCTACTAAAACAAGCTGTGGAAGGGTGGTTAGGCTCTACCCATCGAAGGCAGAAAACCTGTAAGACCTAGAAAAACAAGTCTGAACCCTATGAGTTCAGACTATCACAGGTTTCACCATCTCTACTATACAGGAGGAACCTAAGGCTCACTCCACTAGAACTGAATTTCAGACTTGTAAAGAGCATAACTATTGCTGAAAACACTAAGACCTCTAAATCCCTTCCACCTCCTCCTTAGCTTACAGAAGGGCTTTGAACCAGTTCTTTCCAGTTATGGCTAAGGATGTAAAAATGGAATGGAGCCTTTTTTTTTTTTTTTTTTTTACTTGGGGGTGACCTGGAGAGGGAAAAATTATGAGTGGAAGCCCTGCTAGAAACCTAATCTCCCCCTGAGCACAGCTGGAAACAGCGGTCCCCCACTCAACGATGGTGGCCAACTGCACCACTTTCAGTGTGTTGCTCTCCACAGTCATGTCAATAATCCAAACTGAAGCACCAGGCCTCTGAAAAGGCTCACTACGCCTCTTCCGAATCTCCCATTCCTAGATCCACAGTTTTTCCCATTTGGGTTATTGTAAAAGCCCAGGTCCATTTTGTTTTCCTCGGTCATGAAACAGCTTGAACTGGTTCAAAGCCCTGGCCTACAGGTATCCTGAAAAATGCTATGCGTTTGTTAAGAGCTTGTAAGAGTGCTGCCCTCCCAAATTTACCGCAAAAATAAAGCCTTCCTATGGTTTTCAGAGTAATACAGCTGTATCAGGGGAACTCCTCCTTTAAGCAAACTGGATATGTGGAAACTATATAAAGTAAAAATGAACACACGACAGTTTCTTTACTAGTAAGTATCCCTAGTGCTTCTCAATACGATTCAGTTTATTTGGAATTTTGGTATATGTGCACACAGAGGAGAGCTTTATAATGTAAAATGAAGTGCACCTACACCCATAAGGAAAATTTCTTCCACAAACTCACCAGCCCTTCCCTATGCATTCTGTGAACACGGTGGCGTAGTGGGTTAAGTGCTGCATCTGCTAACCAAAAGGTCGGCAATTCAAACTTACCGGGTGTTCCTTGGAAACTCTATGGGGCAGTTCTAGTCTGTTCTATAGGGTCACTATGAGTCAGAATGGACTTGAAGGCACTGGGTTAGAATTTGGGTTTTTTTATAATCATGTACACCCCAGCACATACAGAATATGAATAACTGCACAAACATATAACTATTAGTTGTTATTGGATACTTGCGATAACAGAGCTTTCAGCTGTTTACATCAGATGAGAAAAGACTGAGTCAATCTATTTCAGAATAAATACTTCAAGTGGCCAACTAGGTGAGTTAGTAGTGGGTTGTCTCAGTTGTCAAAGGTACTGACACCTAGAGAAAGCAGCGAGGTTGCATCACAGGCAAAAAGACAATGAAAACACTTCTAGCTCCAAAACCAAGTTAGCCACTCATTTTGCAACTGTGTTCACTTCTGACAGCTTTGATGGACAAATATTTCCGGGAAAACTATATATACAGAAAATAAATTGCCATGTGGCACTTTTCATGCCTGGCACCATCGAGAAGAGCCCGTCCTTCTTCTGCACACAACACTTCTTGCTACTTTGTTCTTTATTTAGGTCTCTTTAAAGTTCAGCATCATTTTAATTCTTTTTCACATTCTCCAAAATACTAAACAGCTCTACATGTGACAGAATTCTAATAAATCCTCAAGTTCTCAAAATATAAATAAAGTCCTAAGCCACAACTAAAGCAGCAGCTGCCAGCTTCATCAGCTACCCTTTCTCCTCCAGCCCCAGCTTGGCACCTCCCCCGCCAACTTGGTGCCCTTGCCACTGACCACAGGCACAGCTGCCCTGGGTTTAGACAAATTTCTGAATCAGATCTGAGATACACTGTTTCCAAGTCTAGTGAAGATCTCCAGTGAAGCTCCTATCATTCAGTTCCACTGGTTTTGACATAAGCGTGTAGAAAAACCTCCCAGATGCAGCCTTTTCAAATTAGTCATATTTATTATAGAGTTATTAAGGAGCCCTCGTGGTTCAGTGGTTAAGCACTTGGCTACTAACCAAAAGGTCAGTGGTTTAAACTTGCCAGCCACTGCATGGGAGAAAAGACCTGGAAATCTATTCCAGTAGAGATTTCAGCCTAGGAAAACTTATAGGGCAGCTCTTCTCTGTCCTGTAGAGTCATTAAGAGTCAGCACTCACTCAACAGCACACAACAACCAACATACAGTAACTGAATACAGCAAAAAACAATTCAGTAAGAAATTATAGGATTACAGAAGATAATTACAGAATTTCAAATTCTTATTGAATCTAGACTTTCTGGAGCCACTGAGGCTTGATGAACCCCAAAAATATTGCCCTGAGATAATCTTTAAACCTTAAACCAAAAAGATTCTCTGAAGTCTTCTTAAAACCAAGCAATAGCTTAGCTGGTAAATAAAGATTGTCTGCCTTGAGTATCGTGTTCTATTAAGAGCTACCTACATGGGGTCAAATTGACAGCAGCAATTCAAAAGACTGGATAAGAACCTTAGGGGAAAGTGAGTCTATGTTAACAGAAGAGGAATAACTCACAAAAGGAGGATCACAATGGTCATACGAGTAGAAGACTGTAATCCACGTCACTGAGTTGTACACAGAGAAGCTGCTGAAGTGGTACGTGTATGTTGTATACATTCTCGATGACAACAAAAAAATAAATTACATTTAAAAAAAGAAATTACCTAATCTATCTAAACTAAGCCTTCCTATTAATACACATATGCTTCTTTGGGGTAGGAGTGAAAGGCCACAGTAACACCCTTGAGACACTAACACTATCGAGGAGTCCCTGGGTGGTATAAATAGTTAATGTATTCAGCTGCTAACCAAAAGTTTGGAGGTTCATAACCACACAGAGGTACCTTAAAAGACAGGACTGGCAATCTACTTCTGAAAAATTGGCCACTGAAAACTCTGTGGAGCAAAGTTCTACTCGACACAGACATTGCCATGAATCAGAGTCAACACAATGGTAACCGGTTAAAACTCTCTATGTGGGACCTGTGACGGTCCACTATCAACCTGTAGGTATGGATGGGCTCTCCCCCCAACCCACTGCTATCCAGCCCACACTAAGGATACCTCGTAACAGGGAAAGGTCCACAGTCTTGTATCAGAGGTTCGACCTTCCAGGGTCAGGTAACGGAAGGGACTATATGTGTTTTGGAACTATGAAAGTTTAAGAGTTTTATAATTAATGACACCAGTAGATTGGCCCTAGATCTATGCATACTGGTTCTATAAGCAATATAGTTGTAAATTAAACAACTCTAAGGTATTGATATTAGTTTTCATGTATATATAATTTAGGCAACTCTATGTTTTGATTCTATATATGGTTAGTATGTAGTTAGTATGGTTAGTATGACTCTACATATGGTTACTAGACTAAGTAGTTACTAGACTAAGTAGTATGTAGTTACTAAAAATTGGCCACTGAAAACTGTGGAGCAAAGTTCTAGTAGTATGTAGTTACTAAACTAAGCTATCTGCTTAGTTTCATATATGTGCACACAGTTGTTGCTATCAAGTTAATTCCAACTCATGGTAACTCTATGTGTGCAAAGTAAAACTGTTTTCTAGGGTTTCCAAGACTGTCCTTTCAGAAGAAGATCAGCAACCCTGTCTTCCAAGGAGTCTCTGGACGCGTTTGAACTGCCAACCTCTCAGTTAGTAGCTGCGTGTATGTAATTTACACATCCCTAATATGCTGCTTCTACTCAGATGTGGAATTTTCACTGGACACAGGAAGCTCTTATGGGTAGGGGTTGGGTACTAAGGCCAGAACTGGGATACACAGGACAATTCACACACATACTCTAAGCACTGGAAGCTATAACCTACACTGTGTAATTCTTTCTCTTAAAGAGAGAAGTACATATATGATTCACTTCATTCCTCTCATAAAGTTATAAGGGAGCCAAAAGCATTCCTGAGACCCCTACCCAGACCTGTGAAACCTTATACAGCTGTTTGCTTTCTACCCTCTTTTATTTCCTGGTAGTACAAAGGGCATGGCTAGGAGAGACAGACAGGGGACATTGCAATGGCGATTTGCTCTCAAACAGGAGTCACGGCAACAGCCAAATGCAGGTTCCCTACACTTTACCACCCAAAACTTATGGTTAGCCCATTTTTTTTCCTTTCAGTGTTGTAAGAGGAAAACAAGGATGTTGTTTTTAAAAAATCACAGATCAACAAGTTGTTAGTCCCATCAAAACATTTTCAAAGCAGGTGGCATCAGTAGTGACTATGCTCATGGCCACACATTGGAATTATAAAACAAGGTGATGGTTTCCCAACATGCATATAGGTCTCTAAGTTTCATTTTTCTACTAGTACTTCATGTGTCAAAAAGTCTTCATCAGGGAGCACTGGTCAGCCAGAGTTTCCAAATAATTAAGTAACCTTGTTTACCACAGCAAGAAAGTACACTGTGCATCATATATTATGGGCTCACTGGATCCCCTAGGGCTACATGGTGGAGAGACCACAAGGAGCAGCAAGGTGTAGGACAAACACAGCACATCTTCCTAAAGCTCAGTTTTACTCAGAGATTTGGAAATGACAAGTATATGAAATAATGGGAAAGAGCTATATGAAATAACGGGAAAGAAAGTATAATTTTAGTATAAAAACAAAGTTGGATGCACTATTACATCTAAAGCAAAATGTCTATGAATTTTAAACATAAAATGAAAAACTTAAAATGGTGGGCATGGTTCAGGCAGTTTCAGACTCTGATCCCAGACAGGCCGGTGGTCTCTCTCCTTTGCTCTGAGGCATTTTAAAGTGGGGAAGTCTAAGAAGCAGCATTGGATCCCATCAGATTTTCAAGTATTTTGAATGAGGGCTAAAACCAAAGGGGATGTTTGTGTGTGCTTGAAATACAGAGAAAAATCAACTAATCAGAACATATCATCTCTCCATTCTAGAGTTTGTCCCTTCTCTTTTCTGTGGCATTACATTTCCTCTAACCCCTGCAAAAAGATGCCAGGTACATATTCCCATTGCCCCCAAGCATCTTGTGTAAGCAAAGCTTATTTGCACTGATAATAATTACACATGGACACATCCATTCATCATCTCGGCATCTAACAATCACTTAAAGAATGCCAAACACTGGACTGGGCAATTCACAGTCATGAATTTCCATGCGGATTCGAACTGCCAACCTTTTGGTTAGCAGCCGTAGCACTTAACCACTATGTCACAAGGGCCTTCTAATATGCTAGGCTCATATTTTATTATTCCTATTTCACTCATGAGGTAACTGTGGCTCTGAGAGTTAAGATTAACTTGCCCACAGTCACATGGGCAGATGGTGGTTGCGCTGGTTTTCATACTAGGTCAGTCTACACTCTCTCCCCTGCACCCACTGCCACCATTGGTCATAAAACTGCCCTGGCCTATGGATAGGCTAAACCAAAACCAAAGGCTTGGTGGAGAGTCGTTTCAACTCAAGGCACCCTCGTGTGTTACAGCGTAGAACTGCTCTATAATTCTTTTCTAGGCTATAATCTTTAGTGAAGCAGATTGCCAGGCCTTTCTCCCCCAGAGCTGCTGAGAAGATCAAACTACTTTCAAAAAGAAACCATTTGAGCCACCAGAGGACACAGTTATCTGACAGGGTTGTTTTTGTGAATGAAACACCAACACTAGTCTGGCTGGAAAAGAAGACTGAGGAAGGAGAGGATTGCCTTTTGGCGCTGAAACTTCAGATGTTTCGTTTCTTTTCCTTCTACTTTAATGTGTTTTGAAAAACCATGTTTTAGTCTGACCATGTATTATTTATCAAATGAAAATTATGCATTATTTATTTCTGCTGAAAGGAACAGTGCCATGCGTAAGAGCATGACAGAGAAACCCAAATTAGGAGATGAGTGGAAGGGGAGAGCAATAAAAACAGAGAAAGAGAGCGCGCAGCCTTAAATACACAGTACTGCAGCTTGGAGGAAAAGGTCACCTATTGCAGTGTCGATGTCCTTTGAAATTTCAAGGCCCAGAAACAGTGTCCAGAAAATACTGATCTAAAACCAGGAAACACCAGACTGCAAATCCATACTGAGAAACGGCAGGGAAAAGGCACACCTGCCAGATGTGCAAACAGCTCAGCCAATCACCCTCCTAAGGGAGCTCCACCTCCACCGCATCTGGCCCGGCCTCACGTGTGGAAAAGCAGCTGCGGCTGATGACCGCTGTCTGCTGTGCTGATGCCGGTGTCATGACGCCCGTCTCCACCATGGACCCAGGTGAGATTAGCACTGTCCGCAGAGCTGGGGTCAGTGCCTGAGCCAAAACGGAGTGCCAGAAACGCTAAATGGGAGAAACATGAAAACACCTTTCTCTTGTCGAATCCTGGCCTTCCGTTGTGTTCTCAAGAATGATGAGGGCGCTGGATGGGCGGCACTTCTGCTGCCATGTTGTTAGCGAACTTTTCCCAGGGTTTATTTGTCCAGAGGTGGATGCACAGCTCTTGTCAGCCTTCTCTGACCTAGGAGATAGCAGGACCGTCAACAGGAAAGCTAAAGTGGATATTTTCAACTTTCCTTTGACTTCAATTCTGTCTCTAAGAGGTAGTTTTCAAAATCAATGTGGGTTCTTTAAATGTTTGCATAAAATACTCGAAGCAAATCTATTGCCATCAAGTCAATTCTGACTCATAGCAACCCTATAGGACAGAGTAGACCTGCCCTATAGGTCCAAGATGCGGTTGGTGGATTCAAACTGCTGACTTTGGTTAGCAGCCAAGTTCCTAACCACAGTGCCACCACAGCCATAGTAATGTTCACATAAACCTATTAAAAGTTGCAGAAGAAAACTCAGTAACTCAAATAGGCCATGTCATTCCTTTCTTCTGTAGCTGCCCCATTAAAGGGCTGGTTGTTGGATGTGGTAAATAATTGCCATTCCCCAGGAGCTGGTTATCAACAAAGAAAGGAATTTTGTTTAAAACTGAAAAATGAAAGCAGCAAATAGATCCATTTATGTTTCTAGGAAGCAGCGAATGCCAGGGCCTGGATGGAGATAAGATTATCTGAAAGTGCAGCAGAAATAGCCTATCTCCTGGTCTATTTCTAATATTCCACCTACTGATAAAGAATTGCCAATTAAAGAAACCTCAACCTTGTGCCTGTGCAAAAGGCAGAGACAGTCAGGCCGACTGAAAATTCAGATGAGAGGGTATTAGCAACCTTCCAGAAAGCAAATGGAGTGAAAAAGAAAATGTTATGTAGAAAGAAGGCTTCAGGAGACAGTCTTGCTGGTAAAAACAGAGACTTGAGGTATGATTAATCCAAATTCCTGTAATATCAGCAACACAAAGGCTGTTTTCCACCCATATCATGGAGAACTTGTCAATTAACTTTCAAAAAGAAAAAATCCAGTCCTCCTGGTCAGATGTAATTATGGAATGCAGAGTTGTGGAACTGAAAGGTGGCCTGGGCACTTGGCAGCTTCTGTTCTCTCCTCTGGCAGCAGGTACAGAGGAACCTTTTCATATTTTCAGGAAAGTTTCTTACTCAGTATGTGAAATACATCCTTCTCGACAGTCATGGCTCTGGGGAAATGAGTCTGAGCTGTCAGAACTAGAGCTAATAAGGACCATTTTGTGCTGTCACTCTGCCCGAGGGTCCCACGTGTGGGCTGTGTCTCTCTCCTTAACCTCTAAGGACTCTTCCCAGTAATGACTGATCCTTGGGGAGCAGTGAGCTGTATGCTCTTTTTCTGTATGTTTTTATCCAACCTCTCACACTGTATGCGCTACGGGAAAGTGATGGTACCAAAAAAAGAAAATGCCACAACCCAGTGTTTCCCCCTAAAAAGCCTGGAATAAGTCGGGCCCTCTTTGCCCACAGTAGAGTGAGTCTGGGCTGCGTGGTATGATTTTAAGGAAACCCTGGTGGCTTGGTGATTAAGTGCTACAGCTGCAGACCAAAAGGTCAGTAATTCAACTCTACCAGGTACCCCTTGACAACCACGTGGAGCAGTTCTGTCCTGTCCTGTAGGGTCACAATTGAGTCAGAATCGACTCAGCAGCAACAGGTTTGGTTTTGGTTTTCTGTGTTAACATAAACTGGCCTATCACATTCTTGAAATTCTACCCTTAAGGATTGACATTCTGGAGTATAACATACTCAAGTTTACCTTTACAGATTTTCTTTTTCAAAAATTTTACACATAGAAAATGCTTAAAACAGTTAGTGCTCCGCAACCGATTTTTTTCCTGCTGTGCCAGATGGTTGTGTGGAGAACTGGCATAAGGAAGAACAGGAAACACTCTTGGAAGTTCTACTGTACCCAAGAACTCCTGGTCCAGCTCCTCCCAACTGATCTGCCCTTGTTGAGCAGTTGCAGCTGAAACCCCATTGTCACTGAGCCGATTCCAACTCATAAAGACCTTATAGGACAGAGCAGAACTGCCCCACGGGGTTTCCAAGGCAGTAATCGTCAGGGAAGCAGCCTGCCACATCTTTCTTCCACAGAGTGGCTGCTGGGTTAAACTTTTCACCTTTCAGTTACCAGCTGAGCCCTTAACACTGCATCACCGGGCCTCCTTCGCGGCTGAAACGATCGTTACATGCGACATCAACTTTTCGTAAGTTTTATTTTTAAATACAACCCTAAAGTCTGTATAGCTTTGCATGCCCATTGTTGCTCGTTACTGGCCTTCAGCTCCCTGGGACAATCATTTCCCTTTTGAAACCAGTCCTGCACTTCGTAGAAAACTTCATTCTTCTGTAGCCGCTCCCTGACAAGTGTGTTCTTCTCCCTGTTCCTCCTCATCCTTCTTCCTCTCTTCCTCACTCTCCTTTATTTAGCAGAAAGGATGAGTTACACTGTCAAACCAAATGAAACTTCAGCCCTTACAGATTTCCAGTAACTTAAGAAAAACTTGGAGACAGCATTTCTTGTGTTTCCACTGAACTAAAGTCCAGATTTTAATAACCTGGGATCTTGGAAGACAGTAAGACTGTTTAAGAGCTTACTGGCTGCTAAAGGACTGCACTGAACTCTGCTGGTAGAAGAGAGAAAGGAAAGAGTATGCGCTTTGGAGGTTGGTAGATTTAAGAGTGAGAAACTAGCCTCAGATCTTAGCTGCATCACCTAATAGCTATACAACTTTGGACAAGTTGTTCAGTCTTCCTGAGCCTCTTTTCTCATCTCTAAAATGGGAATAATAATACCTTTCTGAGAGTTTGAGTATTAAATGAGGCAAATATGTAAAGGAATGTAATGAATGTTAAATGGAAGCTTTTTAAAAAAATCATTCCCTTCCTTTCTTTCTCTGATTCAAAGTATCAGTGGTCTCTTTTATTTAGGGTGCAGAGCACTCAGTTTCCTGCTCTATTTTTAGTCTCCATCCTCGGACTTTGATTGAAGGTGTAGCTTACTATGTGGGCACTGGAGGTCTCAGGCTATAATCAGATGAAATTAGTGTCAAATGAAGGACATGAAAATTCCTGCTCAGGCTCTGTATCATACCTCTTCCTGTCTTTCTAGAAAAGTTTTCTTAAGTGATCAGAACCAGCTAAAAACCACCTCTTCTAGGAAGTCATGTGTAATGTATCCTCTCTAGCCAAGTGCCGTCGAGTCGGATACTCATTCATTTATTCAAAAATAATAACTGGATGCCCTCTATCCTCACTAGACAATAGGGATAAAATGATGAACAGATAGAGGCCTTGCCCTCCAGAAGTAACTGTATACTTACAGATATGCCTCTTTCACAACACTCCAGGATCATGTCCATTGTTCTTCATTTCAAGCTTGACATATAATGGGTATTCAAAAAATTTTAATGAATGAATGAATAATTTGACTTCAACATTTTAGAAAAGCTGTGGGTTTTTTTTTTTTCAAAAAGGAGAAACCAGATATAGTCTAGTTTTTTCTTTAAAAAGTTAGTATGGTAGGAACAACAATGGAAGTTTTAATACACAGTGAGGACAGACTCCAAAATCTGTCAAAGAAACCTCAATCAACAGAAGAGAAAATAGATAAATGGGAACTATTAAGAATCAAACACTTTTGCTCATCCAAAGACTTTATTAATAGAACTGAAAGAACACCCACAGAATGGGAAAAAATATTTGGCAACTCTATGTCAGACCGACGCCTGATCTCTATAATCTATAAGATACTACAAAGTATCAAGAAGAAGAAGATAAACCATCCAATTAAGCGATGGGCAAAGGAGATAGACAGACACTTCACTAAAGAGGAGATCCAGGCAGCCAAAAAACACATGCGGACATGTTCACGATCTTTAGTTATTAAAGAAATTCAAATCAAGACAACAATGAGATACCACCTCATCCCAACAAGATTGGCCATGATCCAAAAAACACAAAACAACAAATGCTGGAGAGGCTGTGGAGAAATTGGAACCCTCCTACACTGTTGGTGGGGTTGCAAAATGGTCCAGCCTCTTTGGAAGGCAATCTGGCGCTTCCTTAAAAAAATGGATATTGATATACCATTTGACCCAGTAATTCCACTACTTGGAATATATCCTACAGAATCAAGGCCTTTCACACCAACGGACACATGCACCAGAATGTTTATCGCAGCACAGTCCACGATAGCAAAAAGATGGAATCAACCCAGATGCCCAACAATAGAAGAATGGATAGGTAAACTGTGGTACATATACTCAATGGAGCACTACGCAATGATAAAGAATAACGATGATTCCAGGAAACATCTCCTAACCTGGTTTCAACTGGAAGACATTATGTTGAGTGAAAGTAGTCAGCAACAAAAAGACAAATACTATATGAGACCTCTACGATAAGATCTCAAAAACAGACTTGTGTATAGAAGAAAAGACTCTTTGACAGCTGCAAGGGAGGGGAGGGAGGGAGGGTGAGGGGGGGATGGTTTAGTTTAGATAGTTACTAGAAATCTAGTTGGGAGAAAGCGGTGACAGCACACATTAGGAACAAGAACAACATTAAGTGGACTTCAGCATAACTTGAGTACTCCTTCCATCTTAACCCAATATTGCAAGGATAGAGTAGCTGGGGCGGGGGACAGGGGACCATGCTCTTAGGTGAATTCCAGGCCAATTGGCACAACTAGCGTTTTGCTAAGAGAGCTCTCTGCACCCCACATTGTTGAGTGGCGTCTGGGGTCTTAAAAGCTGCCAAGCTGCCATCCGAGGACACAGCAAATGGTCCCAACTCAGCAGGAACGGATGCTCACCGAGGGCCAAAATGGAATGCGGTAAAGACAACCGAGAAGACAGAGAGACCCACAAGAGTGGGTGCCTACATCGACTTGGGACCAGAAGAATCGGATGGTGCCCGGCCACCACCAGTGATAGCCATGACGGAGCTCACAGAGAGGAGCCTCACTGGCAACACAAGAATAAAAAGAGGTGCATCGTGAGATCTCCACTAAAAGACCTCAATTGATGGTCCAGTGGTTTTGGGGTTCCTCTGAGAGCATGGCCCCCTTCCCTGATGCTGCCCTTTCCCATAAATTATAACAAAGGTCCACTCTTTGGACAGGAATGGATTGGACTTGGCAAAGCAGAGTAACCATATATTGGAAGCACTTTATGGTTATATACATCTATAGGATATCATCTTGCTGACCTCTGGCTGGAGGAAGGGGAGTGGATGGAGAGGAGGGGAAAGGAGACTGTTGGGAGGATGAGACATGTATGGAGCAGAGAGGAATAGTGTGCAGTCACAGGACAGGGAGAGCAGTGGAAGCTCCATATAGGGGGGCATGTAAATTTATACGTGAATGTACATTTTCACTCAGTTATGTTAAATAAAAATAAAAATTTAAAAAAAAAAAGATTATAGCCAAGAAAAAAAAAGTTAGTATGCATATTTCTAACAGAATTCATATTTCTCTAGTTGACTGGCTATAATATTACAAAATTTTCCCAACATGAGTGTTTTAGTGATCTAGTACTGCTGAAACAGAATTACCACAAGTAGATGGATTACACAAAGAGAAATTCTGTTCTGTCACAGTCCAGTGAGCTACAAGTCTATATTCAAACCATTAGCTCCAGGAGAAGGCTTTTTCTGTCACTTCTGGAAGATGGTCCTTGTCATCAGTCTTCCCCTGGAATGGGAGCTTCTTAGGTGCAGGGACCCTGGAGTCCTTTCCAAAGAATGTGCTGTGCTCCCAGCACTGCTGCTTTCCTGGTGGTATGAGAGCTCCCCAACTCTGCTTGCTTTCCTTTCGTTTATACCCCAAGAGATTGCCTGAAGGCACCATACAGTCTTACACACTGAGTCCTGCCCTAGCACATAACTGCTGCCCATCCTCTGTCATTAACATGCAGGGCTTACAGCATATAGGAACAGGGCACGAATCACAGTGTAGCCAAATTGCTATTTTTTGAGGGACGGGACACAGTTCAATCTATGACACAGGAAAAACCAGAAGTTTTCAGGGAGGATTTTTTTTCAAATTATTACTTTGTTTAAGAAAATATGTAGAAGGGGCCAAAATTATGTTGCATGTAAAAATCACAGTCAGGAGAGAAGTAGACTTTCTTCAAATAATTCACTTCTGGTTTCTAAAAAGGAAGGAACCAGAATGAATGAACTTCAGGTTCTACTCAAGTTACACTGAGCTGGGATTCTCCAAATAATAGCCAACTTAGACTTTTTTTTTTTTTAATTTAAGAGCGTCTGTTGTTCTCATTCCTCACCAGTCTCTGATGCACATGGAGCAGAATCCCATAAGTGAAAGTAATAGCTGTTTTCCCTCAAGGCTGCCCCATCCATCAGGGAAGCAATTGCCCTCTATTTCCTCCCACATGTGTTGCCAGTTCTCTGATTACAGTGATCAGCACTGTTCAGTGACCAGACAAAACCAGAAATCACATTGAAAACTTGATCAGAGAATAGCTTGAACTTGAAAATGTATTTAATTCCACATATATGAGATGATGCTTAGGTGTTTGCAGACATATTAAAGCCTAGTATATATAATTAAAAAAAAACAAATCTCACTACCAAAACCATATAACCTCTCAATTTTAAGAAGACTGAGGCTAATGCAGTGCTGCTATTGACAGGTACGGTATTTTCTATTTTGAGTTCTTCAAATGTGTGATTGTACTCAAGAAAAATATACCTACAGGATCCTCAAAGAAGACCTACTGCACAGAACGTTTGTATTGCTAGTTCAAATTTCAGCTCTGTGTTTCTACCAGATAGCTTTAATCTCAGTTGGGGATTTTAGTAGAGGTAGCTTGCCAATAAACATTAAAAGTACTCCTCTTTCTCCCTGCTGTTTTCTATTAGTCAGGCATCGCATTGTATTACTTTCCAGGGTTTACTTAAAACAGTTTATAAATATTAGATGGAGACAAGTAAGCTAGAGAGAATGGTGACCATAAAATAACAAACAACTGAAGATTACACATTTGTACAGAAAGAACTTCGTATAAGCCATAGTCATGTGCAATATAGGCAGTCCAGCCCCAACTCAGTGCAATGCACTCATGATGATCACCCAGGAGCAGAAGCTCAGAAGAGACAAGGACCTTCCTCTAAAAATGGTGGAGAGAAAACATCTTCCTCTAGAGCTGGTGCCCTAAGTTCAGATTTCCAGCTTCCTAAACTGTGAAAAAATAAACTTCTGTTTGTTAAAGCCAACCACTTGTGGTATTTCTGCTATAGCCGCACTAGATGACTATGACAGAGCACTGATCACCTGGCGGACCTTCCAGCCTGAGCCCCTCACACACTGTCTCTACAATGAATGGGTGGTGTAGTCTCCGTTTTACAGGTGAGAGGGCTAAGAGGAGCTAAACATCATCCAGAAGGTCACTCATTTCTTAAGTGATAGACACCAAGTTCCAGTGGGTTCCTAAACTCATCAGGTTTGTTCCTCTACACTACAAATGGAAGGCACCAGCCCCATTACAGGCCCTGAGGGATTAAAAACACACCCTACGTGCCCTACAAACCCACTTGCTCTTCTCTAATCACACCATTTTTCCCTTCGTGTCTCCATGTCTTCATCCACCTTCTTTCTTGTCACCAGTGTAATCTTCTGTAAGGGTAAACCTGGTCTTTGTTCCTGAAATACCTCCACTGGCTTGTTTACTGTCAGTGAGCAATCTACTCACAGGATTGTCGAAGCAACTGGGGAAATCAGAAACAGGTATAAAACAGGAGCTTAAAACCCAAACAAACACATAAGTTTATGAGACTCATCACAACATAGTCTTTCTGCATTTCCAGATTCATCTCTGACCACTATCCCAAAAACATACCCTAACCAGATAGATCTTAAAGTGTGTGTTTTATGCCACATTGCCTCCCATAGAAACACAGTTCCTCTACACCCCACCTGGATGACTCCTATTCAACCTTCAAGACTCTACCTTGAGGCTTCTCTGACAAACCCCTTCCTCTCTTGGGGATTCCGTAACATAGATTGCTTTCTAGATAATCAATATCTATGTATCTGGTTGTCCTGTCAGGCCCTGCAACTTACCCCAGTATCTGACACAAAGAATATCCCAATAAATTCTGTTAAATGAATAAATATTACATCTTCTAAAGAGTCTAAAGGGATTGTGTTAGTTTCCAAACAGTGCTGGGGAACTGTCAAATAAGTCAACACCTTAAGGTCATAGATGCTCCAAAGACACACCCAAGCTCCCTGACTAGGCTAAGGGCTGTGGAGACTATGGTCTAAGGGAGTATCTCACTCAACTGGTGTGACATAGTTTATAAAGAAAGTGTTGGAAGACAGCAAGGCCAAGATGGCAAGTAGTCAGATGCTTCCTGTGATCCCTCTAACAACAGACACAAAAGAACAAACGAATTGATTATATATGACATTTTAGAGGCCTTGAACATTAAAGGGAAAGTTGAAAAATCAGACTGAGTGACAGGGAAGAGAGAGTAGGTCCAGAAGTACTTGCTACTGCCCATACCTGATGCAGCCAGCATGGTGAACACAGCAGTGGCATTCTGAGGGCTTCTTCCTCAGCAAGAGGGACTGGGCAGTGAAGAGTCCACTTGTGTCTCCAGAACCAGTGAAAAATGACAGTCATCAAAAGCTAAGTGCCTTCCATGTAACCTACCACACATGGATCTAAAACTTCCTTCAGGATAAACCTTTCCCTTTTCCCAGAACCTTGAGCCATTCTCTTACACTTAGGAAGGGAACAATTAAACAAACAAGGAAGGAAAAAAAAAAAGTATGCCACCTCCTCAAAGCCAAAAATTCAGAGCAGAAATAGTTCCTTCACCTAGAATCAGGCAAGAAGGGACACGCCTTCCTCACAGAGACTCAGAGACAGCTGGCAGCCCCCTGCCTTTCTCAGTGAATACAGCCAGACACCTTGTCTACACCAATAACCCCTGACTATCTAGAACTGTAGGGAAGACCATGCACCACACATTTGGAGACCAATTACCTGGAAACCTGAGCTGAACCCATACAAAAAAAGTAAGTGGACTCTTGGGCTCACATGCCTAATAATATCTCTAGCTACCTGGTGACAGGACATTAGAGCTTCAGAGGTACCAATAACCAAACTAGCAAACATGACAGGCCTATTTGAACACTTGAAAACAAGACAAGAAGCTAGAACATAGTAAGCAAACACTAAATAAATAAATACAATGACTTACTGATGGCTTGGAGACAATATCAAGTTACATAAAATGGCAGACTATGATGGCTTCAGAAAGTTCCCAAAACAAAGAATCAAGAAGTTTTCCCAGATGAAGAGAACTTCCTGGAATTATCAGAAGTAAAATACAAAAAATTGTAATGACATAAACGAACTAAAACTCAAAGGATGCAAACAACATTCAAAAAAAGAGCTGAACTCACTGCTGTTCAGTCAGTTCCAACTCATAGCAATAGAACTGCCCCATAGAGTTTACAGAGGAGCATCTGGTAGATTTAAACTGCCGACCTTTCAGTTACCAGAGGTAGTGTTTATCCACTACGCTACCAGGGGAGTGGCAATATTAATTTACAATAAAATAGACTTTAAAGTAAAATCTACCACATTGCATAAGGAAGGACACAGTATAATGATTAAAGGGTTAATATTCCAGGAGGAAATAATTATATTAAATATTTACATACCCAATGATAGGACTCTAAAATATTTAAAACTAACTGTGTTGAAAAGAGAAATACACAGCTCTGTTATAATAGTAGGAGTTGATTCTGACTCATAGTGACCTCATAGGACAAAATAGAACTCCCCATAAAGGTTCCAAGGAGCACCTGGTGGATTTCTAAGTGCTGCATACCTCATTGCTGAATATCGCTATGGTCCCCTTTGAAGTACTTCTCTTGCAAAGCTATGCATTGATGCCAGCACCTAGCCCACTCTCAGGGCAATTTTGGAATTCTTTTTCTGGACCAGCTGTCAGAGCTGTCATCATGTTGCACTCGATGTCCTGAATGTCATCAAAATGTCTTCCTTTGAATATTTCCTTTAACTTCAGGTAAAGAAAAAGTCATTAAGGGCCAGATCAGGTCAGTAGGGAGAGTGTTCCAATACAGTTATTTGTTTACTGACTTAAAACTCCCTCACAGGCTAGACAATTAAGTTTGTGAACCTGTTACTGTTCCACTATGTGCAATGGCTGTTCCAGTAAGAGTTCCAAAATTGTTTTGAAGGGTGGACTAGGCACTGACATCAGTGCATAGCTTCCCAGGGAGAGTACTTCAGAGGTGACTGTAGTGATCTTCAGCTATGAGGTATGTAGCACTTAGAACAATTAAGTTCACTGACTTAATTGTCAGACCTAGTATGACTTTAGAACCTATGACACTGTCACCATAATGAAAACAGCCAGGTACTGGTACAACAACAAATACATGGGTCAGTGGAACAGAATTGAGAATTCAGCCATAAAATAATCCACCTATGAGCAGCTGTTTGATAAAGGCACAAATTGGGGAAAAGACAGTCATTTTAACAGATAGTGTTGATGTAACTGATGATCCATCTGCAAAAAAAAAAAAAAAAAATGTAACAAGACCCGTATCTCACACAACGCACAAAAACTAACTCAAAATGGATCAAAGACCTAAATATATAATCTGTAATGATAAAGATCATGGAAGGAAAAATAGGGCCAACTCTGGGATTCCTAAGACATAGCATAAACAGGATTCAGAACATTACTAACAATGTACAAACACCAAAACAGAAAACACGTAACTGAGAACTCCTGAAAATCAAACATGCTCATCCAGAAGTTTCACCAAAAGAGTAAAAAGAAAACCTCCAGACTGGGAAGAAACATTTGGATATGACAAATCCAATCAGCATTTAATCTCCAAAACGTACAAGATACTACAAAACCTCAACAACAAAAAGGCAGATAACCCAGTTTAGAAATGGGCAAATGATACGAACAGGCATTTCACCAAAGAAGACATTCAGGCAGCTAACAAATACATGAAGACGTGCTCATAATCATTAGCCATTAGAGAAATCCAAATCAAAACTATGGTGAGATATCATTTCCCTCCAGCAAGGTTGACATTATTCAAAAAAACACAATAATAAATGTTGAAGAGGCATGGGGAGACTGGAACATTTATACACTGCTGGTAGGAATGTAAACTGATATGACCACTTTGGATATTGATTTGACACTTTGTTAAAAAGCTAGAAACAGAAATACCATATGATCCAGCAGTCCCACTTCTTTGAATGTATCCTAGGGAAATAAGGGCTGTCACTCAAATAGATACATGCACACCAATGTTTATTGCAGCATTGTATACAATAGCAAAAAGATGAAATCAACCTAGGTGCCCATCAGTGGATGAATGGGTAAGCAAACTAGGGTATATTCACGCAATGGAATGCTGTGCAATGATAAAGAACAAAGAACAATGATGAACTTGTGAAACATATCATGGAGGAATCTGGACAGCATTGTGCTCAATGAAATTAGTTGCAAAAAGACAAATACTGTATGAGACACTATTATAAGAACTCAAGAAATGGTTTAAACACGAGAAAATAGTCTGATGGATACAAGGGTGGGGAGAATGAGAAGAGGGTATTTATTAATTAAATAGTGAATAAGAATTGCATTGGGGGAGGGGAAGGACAACACAGGGTAGTGGAGAAGTCAGTACAACTGGACTAAACCAAAAGCTAAGTAGCTTCCTAAGCGTAACCAAACACTTCATAAAACAGAGTAGCAGGGGCAGGGGGCCAGGGAACCATCCTTTCAGGGAACATCTAGGTCAAGTGACATAACTAAGTTTTTTAAGGAAATGTTCTGTATCCCTCTTTGGTGAGTGCTGTCTGGGACTTTGGAGCTAGCAATCAGCCATCTAAGGAGCATCAGTTGGTTCCAACTCACCTAGAGCAGAGGAGAATGAAGGATATGAAAGACATAAGCAGAATGTGAGCCTAAGAGATGGAAACAGCCACATAGTTCAGAGGCTGCATCAGCACGAAACCAGAAGAACTAGCTGCTGCCTGGCCACCCCCAATGACTGCCCTGGCAGGGAAAGAAACAAAGAGTTCCTGGCAAATTGGGAGAAAAATGGTGTGCAGAATTAGAAATATTGAAAAGACCAGACTTGATGATCCAACAGACTGAAGGTCTCCAGAGGACAAAGAGTCTGTTTCTTGACTTATATAAATACATGAGACTAACTGGGCAACTCCTGTTCAGAGGTGAGATGAGAGGATGGAGGGAACAGGAGCTGGTTGAACGGCCACAGGAAATACAGGGTGGAAAGGGGGAATGTGCTGTCCGGGAGTGGGTTAATACAGCTAGCAAATTGACTTGAATTGTAAACTTTCACTCAGAAAAAAGCCACTGCCATTGAGTCCATTCCAACTCATAGTGACCCTGTAGGTCAGAGCAGAAATGCCCCATAGAGTTTCCAGGGAACACCTGGCCAATTTGAACTGCCAACATTCTGGTGAGCAGACTTAGCACTTAACCACCAACACTACACCACCAGCATTTTCAGCTTTTACTTAAAGTGCAATACTTTTTTATTTTTTTCTTTTAAAGAAAATACATTCTACATTGGTGAGCAGTGTCTGGGATCTTAAAAGCCTCAGAGCAGCTATCTGAGATACTCCACTGGCTTCACCCCATCAGGAGCAAGGAAGAATGAAGAAAACCAAAGTCACAGGGAAAGATTAGCTCAAATGACTAATGGACCACAATTACTATAGCCCCACCAGACTGAGTTCAGCACAATTAGATGGTGCCAGATTACCACCAATGACATCCCAGACAGGTGGAGAAAGATACAGAACAAAATCCTAACTCAAAAAAAAAAGATATTGAATAAATTAAGTTAAATAAATTATTCAAATCAATTTCACCTACCTTTAATGTGGCTACTAAAAATTTCAGAATTACATATGCGATTTGCATCATATTTTGATTGGACAGCACTAATCTAAGATATCATGAAGATGAAGAAAATAGATTTCAGAATAACTTAAGTACCAAAACTCCTAAATTTAGCACATCAGATTCTAAAAGACTAGTCCTAGGTCTATTTGTAGTCACTTCTAAATGAGAGTGTCAGTTGAGTCCTGGGGAAACAGACATCAAGGAAGACTTAGAAATGCAAAATGTCATTAGGAACCAACCCAAGGGAAGATAAAAGAGAGAGGTGGCGGGAGTAAGGAAGAAAAGCGTCAGTGTACGATGTGGGTCTGACCCTTGTGAAAGGAGACCTGGGTGGGTGGGACTGGGCAACAGGAGCCTCTGACTAGAGTGCAACTCTGGAAAAGTCCAAGCCAGCCCAGAAGGGGTCTCTGCCAGGCCCTTTAATCAGAGCAGTGCTCATCATCCCTGATGCTGCCTGCAAGCACCTGGCTTCAGCTCAAAATATCAGGCATAAGAGTCAAGGCTTCTGGGTTCTGGCCACCACAGATTAAGAGTAGAGAATAACAAAGGTAGCACTAGGTACTAGTAACAGCCAGAAGTGATACTTCACAGTGAAGGTGAGGCATTTAAACTATAAACACAACACTTGAGGACCATTTAATGTAGAAGAAATAGCCTTATGTAAGTAAAATGCCTGTCTTCCTATATTACAGCATAAGATGAGTCGGAGTCACTGAAATATTATAGTTACTCTCTTCTCCTTAGAAGGCAGAAACCAAAGGTATTTTGTCTACATATTAAAAGGTAGGGAATGCTTTCAGAAGGACTTTCATAGTACAATATCTCAATCATCAGTCACTTTGGGGTAGACATCAACATTCTTGTGTTACAGATGAGATTCAGAGAGGTTAAGTCATTTGCCGGTGGTTATGTAACTCCTTAAATTCATGTCCAACTAATTAAAAGTCCATGGTTCTTAACCTAAACCACAGTATCTTCTTTTGCTATGTTCACTGTTCCATTGTGGACTAAACACCTGAGTTGACCCAGCAACCTATACTCTGTTCATTTCTGTGTGAAAAATGAATGACCTGTGTCAAACAACTAACTTACATGTGAACTTTAAAAACCAAATTTTTCCATTGTTTGGGTTGTTCTTGTAGTTCTTTTATTATTCTTTAAAGACCTACCTAGTACAATGTAGACATGTGTAAAGCTCCATAAATATATGGTGTCTTAGTAGATTTTTACTGCAGATAGATCCTTCTCATTTTCTAATATCTGGTAGAAATTTTCTTCTTTTTTATGGAAATAAGATCTCTATTATTTATTACATACAATGAGTGAAAGTATTTCCATCCCCTTGATTTTTTTTTTCCCCTCAGCTCTGCTAGCAGAAAGTTCACTCCCAAATACTGCCTGACAGTGCTTTTAAAAATGTCAGTGAATGAATGCATAAATTAATAAATGTAGGGGTGGAGTCAATGTGGCAGACTAGACACACATCTCCATAACTCACTCCAAAAACTAGGACCAGGACTGATAATTAAATGGAGCCATCTGGACACCGAGTGAGCCCTAGGACATGGCATAGGGCTGTCATTTTGGACTACATACCACTGAACGGGAAACTTCTCTTTCACTGACCCCCAACCTTGTTGAATGGCCAGCTCTCACAGACTGAAGGTAACTACGGGCTCTAACTTTTTTCCTTTTTGTTAGCCTGTGGCAGTGATTGGGCTTAACTGGTAGCAAAGTTCTGCTGCACTGCTGACAGGAATAGGCACATCTTGAGAGCCTGGCTCTGGACTCTGAAGACCACAGCCTCTTCACCCCTCTTTTCGAACCTCCATCATTGATTTGGTTATTTCCTGGTGGGCAGGAGAGCCTCGGCGGGATGCCGTCTTTCTGACTGGGAGCCAGATCTACCCAAACAGAGGCCTCAGCAGGGGCTAATTCCCAGGCTAGGAGGCAGTGCCAGCCTGGGAAGCTCTTCCCCAGAAGGAAAGCTGTGTTTAGCACAGTTTACCCTTAGGGTAGGGCCTGGCACTTGATGACAGCAGGGCAATAGCCTGCCCCTACTTTGAACTAGATCACAGCATCTAGGGACGGATATAGACATGCTTCCATTGCCAGCAGGAAAGAGGGGCTTGCACACCTGATGGCCTGGCTGTTTATGGAAGCTGTCAGGTAGCTTTTACCCTTCAAAATAAGACTACCTAGAGAAATAATTGTGGTGCAGCCTGATGGCATCTCTTCCAGTCCTGACTGACCCACAACGTAGGGTCAGTTGATGGCCTGCCAGTGACTCTGTAAGTAGGGCCATGTCTTTCCCAGCCTGGAGGTGGAGCCTGCTATCACAGAGATTCTACTTGGCCCCAGTTGCTGGAGTACATAGAGGTAACTGGTGATCAACTTCTACTTCAGCTCCTGTTAAGGCAACACCAGAGAAACTAAATCACTTCTAGATGCCCAAAAAGCAACACACCTTGGCCTGACACTTAAGGAAAAATGCAAACATGGCTCCAGAAAGCTCCAAAAAGAAAGAACCAAAGAACTTCACAGATGAAGAAGCCTTTTTGGAACTTTTGGAGGTCAAGAAGAAAAGAATTATACATAGGGCCCTCCTAGACATTATACAAAATTTAGCAGACCAAAATGAAAAATTAAGAAAGGTATTCAAACTGATAAAACTCCAGCATTCTGAAATCCAACAGATCAATAACAAAGAATCAGAAAACTCAATTCAAAGCCAAGAGAACAGAAATGAACAAATGAAAAACAGACCTTCTGACTTGGGAGACAGAACTACTGACACTAGTATTTTTGAGGAAAAATCAGAGAAAAGACAAGAAAAATGAAGAAGTGTTAAGAAACATGTGGGACTCTATCAAGAGGAACAATCTACAATTAAATGGAGTTCCTGAACAGAAAGGGACATCTGAAAGCACAAAGAGGATTGTTATTCACTCGATCGTTATTGACTGACAGAAAACTTCCCTGAAATTATGAAAGAAGAGAACATAGATGTCCAAGATGTGTATCAATTGCCATACAACATAGACCCCAAAAGAAAGACTCCAGGACATAATCAAGCTTAACAAAATGAAACATAAGCAGAAACTCTTTAAGGCAGTGAGACTCAAAGCAAAGCTAGCATTCAGAGAGAAACTCTATAGGCTTTTCTCTGACTTCTTGGCTGAAATCATGTTGGTATGGAGGCAGTGGGGTGGCACATTCAAAGCCTTGAAGGAGAAAAACTTCCAACCAAGAATTATATATCCTGCAAAACTGTCTTTCAAATACAAAAATGAAATTAAGACCTTTGCAGATAAACTCAGAGACTCTGTAAAAACCAAACCAAAGCTATAAGAAATACTGAATGGAGCTCTTGGCTTAGAAGAACAAAACCATTAACTCTGTATTTTAGGAGACAATACAGGACACATCATCCAGAAACCTACTCAGGCAAGGCACAAAACCTCAACCAAAGCTATAGTACTGAAGGAAGTGATCCAATGATCATATCATGAAAACTATGATACCATCACATTAAAAAGAGGGAAAAGAAGGATATATTACAGTAGTTGTAATCCATCCAGATGGAGAGGAAGTTAATAAGACATTTAGAAGTTAGAATCGAGTTTAAACATACATTATTAAGGGGGAATACAGGGGTAGCCACAAAGCACAACAAAGCAGCAACGTATCAAAACACAAAACGCAATACCAGAGTCTCAACAAACAAAACCAACACTGAAAAGGGTGAAAAATCAACCCGGAACTGAATGTTCCAGAACAGAATAGTAAGAGCAACAGAGAAGACATCAACACAAAAATAAATACAGCAAAATGACAGCACTAAATACCTATCAGTAATTACATTGAAGGTAAATGGACTGAACGCTACAGTAAAGAGACAACAAATGACATTTTGGATCAAAAGACACGACCGTTTATATGCTGCTTACAAGAAATTCACCTTAGACTTAAAGATATGAACAAACTGAAAATTAAAAAACGGAATAACATAATACCAAGCTAACAATATACAAAGAAGAGCAGGTGCGGCAATACTAATCTCAGATAAAATAGATTATACTGTTAAAAAAAAAAAGTAAAAACACAGAAGACCTTATTGCAACAATTAACCAGCTAGACCTCATTGACATATACAGAACTTTCTATCCATCATGTTGAGTGAAATTAGTCAGCAGCACAAGGACAAATATGGTATGAGACCCCTACTTTAAGGACTTGAAAACTGACTCGTGTACAGAAGAAAAGACTCTTTGACGGCTTGTACAAGGGAGGCGAGAGAGGGAGGAAGGAAGAGTGGTAGTTATAGATTACAGTCAATAGAAATTTGCTTGGGTGAAATCAGTGACAGCACAGATTAGAAAGAAGATCTCAATTTAACTGGACTTCAACATAACCAGAAAACTCTTCCAATCTTAATCTAATAGGTAAGGACAGAGTAGCTGGGGTGGAGGTCTAAAGACCATGCTGTCAGAGGACATCAAGGCCAATTGGTATAACTAGCATATTGCTGAGAGTCCTCTCCACTCCATATTGGTGAGTGGCATCTGGGGTCTTAAAAGCTAGCAAGCTGCCATCTGAGGTACCTGAAATGGTCCCAACTCATCTGGAACAGATGATCACCAAGGACAAACATGACACGGGGGAAAGAGAACCCAGAAGACAGAAAGACCCATGTGAAAGGGTGACTACATCAATATGTGACCAGAAAAACCAGATGGTGCCTGGCCACCTCCAGTGATAGCAGTGATGAAGCTCACAAAGTTGAGTCTCAGTGGCAATACAAGAATAAGAAGGGGTGCACCCTGAGAACTCCACTAAAAACTGCAATTGATGGTCCAAAAGACAAGGGTTCCCCCGGGAGGGTGGCCCCTAGACCAGAAGCTGCCCCTAAATCATAAATCATTTCTGAGGTCAAATCCTCGGACAAGAATGGATTGGACTCGGTGACACAGTGACCATATCATGTGTGCGCTTTATGGTTCTATGTGTCTATAGCATGTCACCCAACTGGCCTCTTACTAGAGGGGAATGGAGAGGATAAAGAGGGAACAGAGGATTGTTAAGAGGATATGACTTGTGTAGAACAGAAAGGAGGAGTGTGCTGTTACCAGGCAAGGAGAATAGTAGGAGCTGCTCGTAGGCAGGCATGAGTATTTAAATCGGACTGTACACTTTCACTCAATCACAATCAATTTAAAATTTAAATAAATAAATAAAGGTAGTGTGCTTTACAAAAGGCAAGTGAACTTTGGCAAATTGTTTATCCTAGGGGATCAGAATCCGGAAGTAGACCAGACCAATTTGCCAACATTACAACAAAACTGAAGCAAATTGGTGACTGGATAATCTGATAAATTACTCATTTGGTAAATTGATGTTGGCAAATTTGTTAGTAGATAAACTGGTCACTTGGAAAACTGGTCATTATATTTAAACAGTTCTCGAGCAGTGACTGAACATTGCATTTTAAAAGCAGAGTTCTGTCCTGGACTGCCTCTGTGACTCTGTCCATCTGATCAAGTGCCTTAGTCATCTAGCACTGCTATTACAGAAATACTGCAAGTGGATGATTTCAACAAACAAATTCATTCTCTCACAGTCTAACGGAAGTGCAAATTCAAGGTGTCAGCTCCAGGGGGGCCTTTCTGTATGCTGCCTCTGGAAAATGACCCTTATCATCAGTGTTCCTCTGGTCTAAGAGCTTCTCAGACATGGGCACCCTGGGTCCAAAGGACACGCTGTGCTCTCAGTGTTGTTTCCTTGATGTTATGAGGTCCCTCAACTCTCTGCCCACTTAATCTCTTATAAATAAAAGGTGATGCAGAACACACCCCAAGCAAACTCCTTTTATACTGGATCAGGGGTGTGGCCTGAGTAAGGGTGTTACATCCCACCCTTATCCTCTTTGACATAATCTAACCTTGCTTCATTAACACAAGCAGAGATTAGGGATTTCCAACACATGGGGAAATAACATCTATCATGAAATGGAAGACAACCGCACAATACTGGGAATTGTGGCCTAGCCACATTGATAGATATGCGGGGGGACACAGTTCAATCTATGATATCAACTCAAAGTTTATTTAAGTTCTCTACCTCACCTCAGTGACCCCTGCCTTCTCTTTTTTGTGTCCTTCATCTCTGCTAGCTTCTTGCCTCCTCTCACGATAAATCGCCCTTTTTGTCATCTCTGCTACATGCCTCCATCATTCCTGTCCGGTCTGCAGCTGTGGGCACAAACAGTAGGATGTTCTCGTTCTTTCCACTCACACTCCTTGGCACCCTGTTCTTCCCTAACCCTTCTTCCTCAAGGTGGCCTATTTGATGCACATATTTGTACAGAAAAAAAAAATTCTGTTTCAACAGAAAACTAGAGGACACCACTCCAAGTCATCTGACTCTAACCTTGTATTGCTGAGCTGTTTCACAGCCATGCATTGTCTGCCTGTATTATCTGATCTTACCCTGTTCACTGTCTTCAAGCTGTTTCACAACTCTGTATGTCTGTTCTTTGAATTCTCATTTGAAGCATTTATAATGTCTGCCTAGTTCCCTTACTGAATGAGTTGGTATCTTTGACCTGTTCATTTTTATCTCTGTATGACAGTTGTAGTTTTACCCTTTTCTGAATGAGTCAGTATCTTTAATGTGTTCGTTTTTATATCTGTATGAGAGTTGTGGTTTTACCCTTTTTTGAAAGTTATCTTTCAACACATTCTTTCTTCTAGCCTACTTATATTTGCACAGTGTTAGGAGTATCATGGCTGAGATGGGAATGAGGGAAAACCTGTGTGCTGCTGTCTATGGTCTTGAGCAGCCATTATGAGCTAGGCTGCAACTATTTTTTCCAGCCTTGATTTATTGGTGAACTTTGACTAATTACTGCCAATACTCACAGTCTCTTCTTTGCCTTTATTTCTTATCATATGGAAAATATTTGCAAATAGTTGAACCATGACTTATTTTAACAGTTTCATTGATATATAATTTATATACCATAAAACTCACCTACTTAAAGTTTACAATTCAGTAATTTTTAGTACAGTCATACAATTATGCAGCTATCACCACACTCAGTTTTAGGACATTAATCACGCAAAAAAGAAACTCTATACCAATTAGCAGTCACTTTCAATTTAACCCCAATATTCCCAGCCCCTGGCAATCTCTAATCTACTTTCTATCTCTGCAGATTTGCCTATTCTGGACATTTTATATAAATAGAGTCAAATAATGTATAATATCTTGACTGGCTACTCTCACTTAGCGTAATGTTTTCTAGGTTCATCCATGTTGTAACACATCAGTACTTCATTTCTTTTTATAGCCAAAGAACACAGTAGATCTTCATTATTCACAAATGTTGCATTTGCAAATCTGTAATCCCCAAATCAGTACTGATAGCATTTTTGGGGTCTTCAGTGGACATGCACAAAGCAGTGAAAAATTTGAGTCATGTGGGACACATACTCCCAGGTGAGACAAGACTATCTTCTGTCTTGTTTCAACTTATATTCTTTAAACAAGTGTCCTTTTCACAAACTACATATTACTGTTTTCTGTATTTTTTTCTTGTTGTTGTTATTTCATTGTTTAAAGTGACCCCCAAGGATAGTGTTAAGTGTTGGGTAGTGTTATAGAATGTGAGAGAGCTGTGATGTGCCTTCCTGAGAAAATACATGTGTGAGATAAGCTTTGTGCAGACATGAGTGACAGCACTCTTGGCAATAAGTTCAATGTTAATGAATCAACAATATCTGTTAGAGTAGGTGTCTACGCAGAAACACAAGGAGCCCTGGAGGTGCAGTGACTGCACTTGGCTGCTAACCAAGAGGTTGATAGTTTGAACCTGCCCAGCAACTCCTCAGAAAACAGACCTGGCAGTCTGCTCCTATCAAGTTTACAGCTAAGAAAACCCTGTAGGACAGTGCTGTGAGTTGGAATCTACTGACTTGATGGCACCCAACTTTATAGAACATAACTACTGCAGATAATGAAAATCTACTGTATCCATTATGTGGATAGCCTACATTTTACTTATCCATTCTGAAGATTGACATTTTTTACAACTGCCAAAAGATGCAAACAATTTACATGTACATTAGCAGATAAACAAAATCTGGTGTATACACACATACACACACAGAATATTACTCAGCCGTAAACAGAAGAAGCTACGTTCTGACACACGGATGAACCCTAAAAATATGTCCCTCAACTCTCTTAAAAACCCTAAGTTCTGACATATGGATGAATCCTAAAAACATTTTGCTGAGTGAAATAAGTCAATCATAAAAGGACAAATACTGTACAATTCCACTTGTGTGAAGTACTAAAATAGGCACATATAATAGCAACTGAAGTTTATTAGTGGTTACCAGGAGTGGTAGGGAGATGTTAACAGAGAATCAAAGCTAGGGGCACTGAGCTTCTGTTCAGGGTGATGGAAAAACTTTAGAAATGGATAATGGTGATGGTTGCACAATGTGATGAACAAAGTTAATGTCACTGAATTTCACATGTACAGAATTTGAAATGGCAATGCTTTCCTATGTGTGTTTATGTATATACAAATATATATGTGTGTATGTACCACAATAATACCAATATTAAATGAGACTATGTAGGCAAAATGCCTTGCACAGAGTAGATCTCACACATCCACACCCCTCACAACCACCACCATACCATCATCCCCGCCGGCCCCCACACAGTGTGGTAATTGGTTCTACAAAGTTTTAAAATACAAAACAATATTTTCAGACTTCAGAAATTTTTAACACAAGTAAAAATGAGAATTGACAACAGATTCAACTGACAGAGTACATTTTGAAATCATTGGTATCAGGGTCTAAGAGTTTACGTAATTATATTAAAATCAGTTATGGCTTCTCTTGCTCAAATTTTAATTCTGAATATTTTCCTGTCATTAGTTATAACAAATCATATCCCTTCCTAAATTAAAAAAATACAGTGAAATAACTTTGTGGGGCTCATTAATAAGTAAAAAACTCATTTTAAAATAACACTTCAAGATGGCTCTAAACACACCATAAACAGAGGAAAAGAGTGATAATTTAGTGGGGCATAAATTCTACTGTTTGCCTCAAAAAAGAAAAAAAAATTCTGACTTTTTTTGTAGTAGGCCAGAAGAAATTATTCCAGCTTTTGACGAAGGCAAAATTGTCATCACATATTTATCTGCTATAGCTGATTCTTATAAGGGGATTGAAAAGAAAGCAATAAAAATAAAATTTTGTGAAGCATAAATTATAAAAAATGATGCAAGCCATAATTCAGACAAGTACGATAATTGTGATCAAAATTATGTTTACATCTTTCATATATACTATGTCATAGCAATTGTAATATGAAGTTACCAGATGACCACCATATATAGAGCTGGTATCAGATAAAAAGAATCATGACATTCATAAATTTCATAAATTTCAAATCATTAATTTACATAATGTTTTGGGTGATTATAAAAACATAGTAATAACCTGAGTCTGTGCCTTAATATGAAGTTTTCCAATATTCTGTGTCCCCAAAATATCTGTTGTAACCAGCAATTATTTCAGCCCTAACTTTCTTTCTCTAAACTAGTAATGGCAGAAAAAAGTGAAGGAGGCAAGGAGGAGAAGGGAGAGAAGAAATAGGAGCAGTGAAGATGGAAAAAAGGAGAAAAAGAAAGGGATAGGATAAGGTATGTGAGACACGTATGCATTCCAGATATAGCATACTTTTCAAGGAAATTAAAGGACAGTAAAGATTTTCAAAGTCTCAAGCCTTCAGGCTGTACCTAATAGCTATTCCTCAGCAAGAAAAAAGGAGAAGCTAGTAGATTCAAACTGCCAACCTTTTGCTTAGCAGCCAAACTCTTACCTACTGTGCAACCAGGGCTCCAACATAAAGGGTCTTCCCATAAGGGTTTCCTGTCCTTGAACTTGAATAAAACAAGTTGTGTAAATGTTACAGTTTTAGTGGTTTTATTATGTTGAAGTACATTTGATGATATTATGCGTGGAAAAGAACTTCAGGTAAATGACTGCCATGGTACCTTCCAAATGGGGCCAAAAATAATCAGTTATCATAGCCTGATATCTTTCACCACTGACAGTCACAGCCTCTCCTCAATTCATCTTGCAAAAAATAAGGGCCAATGATTGTACTGGACCAAAATCCACACCCAAGGGTAACTTTTTTGAGATGAAGTGGACATTCTTGAAATTCCATTGGCTTCTGATTGCTCCAAAATGTGACAGTTTTGTTTGTTAATAAAGCCATTCATCCAAAAATAGGCCTTGTTGCTGAAGATGATTTTTTTTGGCCAAACAGGATCAACTTACAATTGCTCCAAAGCTGAGTCATCAAATGTATGGCACAATCTATGGTCATTGGACTTCATTTCTTAAGTTAAAACAATTTTGTAAGGGTAAAGGTTCAAGTCCAAATGTAAAATCTACCAAATTGTGGTCGACAAAAGGCCCAGTTCTTGTGTTCAGCGAGAAATGGATTGGGATGGATTCTGATGAATGGTGGGGCTGTTTTCACTGGGACATGCAGTTCGTTGATACACATACATTGTCTGATTGGCAACAGACACAGTTGTCTCAAATTTTTTGATTAAACATCAAATTGTGCTCTTGGTGGAATGATTATGCACATCATAAATTTAACATAAGGCACGGAATATTTGGCTAATGGCACACCCATTTTGATAATAAACTTTAATAATTTCTATGTGTTGTGGAATTGTGTAACTTTTCACGCCTATTTGTCAAGACTAATCAAAAAGACGTGATAAGTATGGCTGCTATAGCTCCACAAATATGGCCACCGTGAGCTGTCAAAAATAGGACATCCTTATTGGAACACCTTTTATCTCCCATACTACCAAAACATACAGGGTTTCACTCACTAGTTAGCTGAAGTGGACTAGTATTGGCCACTTTGAATCAGACAGTCATATTGTCTACTATACCGGGAATAACAGAGGAACGGCATTGCATTTATTATCAAAAAGATTTCGAGATCTATCCTTAAGTACAGTGATGTCAGTAATAGGACAATATCCATATACCTACAAGGAAGGCCAGTTAATACAACTATTATTCAGACATACACACCAACTGCTAAAGCCAAAGATAAAGAAATTGAAGACTTTTACCAACTTCTGAAGAAAGCAATTTATCAAAAATGCAGTCAAGACACACTGACAATTACTGATGATCACAGTATGAAAGCAGGGAACAAAGAACAATGCATAACTGGAAAACATGGCATTGGTGATAAAAATGATGCCAGAGATCTCATGATAGAATTTTGCAAGACCAATGGCTTCTTCATTGCAAGTAAAGTACCTTTTCTAGGCAACATAAATCACAACTATACATGTAGACCTCAGCAGATGGAATACAGGAATCAAATCAATTACATCTATGGAAAGAGATGGTGGAAAAGCTCAGTGTCATCTGTCAGAACAAGGCCAAAGGCTGATTAAGGAACAGGCCATCAAGTAGATGCTGAAGAAAATTAGAATAAGTCCACAGAGCCAGAGAACAACCTTCAGTATTTCCTACCTGATTTTAGAGATCATCTTAAGAACATATTTGATGCCCTGAACACTAATGACCAAAGACCAGACAAGCTGTGGAATGATGTCTTTGACATCATGCATGAAGAAAGCAAGGGGTCATTAAAAAGATAGGAAACGAATAAAAGACCAAAATGTATGGATTGCTCTTGAATGTCACATAGCTAAAGCAAATGGAAAAAAATGAAATAAAAGAGCTGAACAGAACATTGCAAAGAACAGCTCAAGAAGGCAAAGTAAGATATTAGAATGAAATTTGTAAAGACCTCAAGCTGGAAAACCAAAAGAGAACAATCTCAACATTTCTCAAGCTGAAAGAATTAAAAAATTTCAAACCACAAGGTGAAATATTGAGATATTTGTCATGGATTGAATTGTGTCCCCCCAAAAATGTGGCTGCGCCATGATTCCCAGTATCTTGTGACTGTCCTCCATTTTGTGGTTTTCCTAAACTGTATGTTAAAGGATTAGGGTGGGTCTGTAAATCCCTTCATAGGATCACCTCCCTGCTCCACTGTAAAGGGATTTTCCCTGGAGTATGGCTTGCCCCACCCTTAATCCTTTCATCCTATGAGAGATAAAAGGACAGAGAAGCAGGCAGAGAATCGGGAATCTCAAACCATCAAGCAAGCAGTGCTGGGAGAAGAGCGTGTCCTTCAGACCTGAGGTTCCTGCGCCAAGACTCTCCCTGGACAAAGACTGATGCAATACCAGACTTTTCTCCTGAGCCGACAAGAGAGAAAGCCTTCCACTGGAGCAGACACCCTGAATATGGACTTGCAGCCTACCAGACTATGTAAGAATAAACCTTCCTTTGTTAAGGTCACCCACTCTGTGGTATTTCTATTAGAGCAGCCCTAGCTGACTATTTTATGGACAAAAATATTGAAGGACACAAGAGGCATCAAAATAAGATGGAAGCAACGCACAGAGTTCCTGTGCAAAAAAGAAATGGTCAGTATTCAGTTACTTCAGGAAGTAACACGTGATCAAGAACCAATGGTCTTGAACTTAGAAGTACAAGCTGCACTGAAGACTTTGGCAAAAAAACAAGGCTGCGGAATTGACAGAACACCAATTAAGATTTTCAACAAATGAATGCCACACTGAAAGAATTCACTTCTCTATGCCAAGAAATTTGGAAGACAGCTACATGGCCAACTGACTAGAAGAGATCTGTATCTGTGCCCATTTCAAAGAAAGGTGATCCAACTGAATACAGAAATTATCAAACAATATCATTAATATTACACACAAGTAAAGTCTGCTGAAGATCATTCAAAAGCAACTGCAGCAGTACATCGACAGGGAATGGACAGAAGCTTAAGCTGGATTCAGAAGAGGATACAGCATGAGAGATATCATTGCTGATGTCAGATGGATCTTGGCTGAAAGCAGAGAATATCAGAAAGATGTATACCTGTTGTTTTGTGGACTACCCAAAGACATCAGACTATGTGGATCATAATGAATTATGGATAACACTGTGAACATGTCACTTTAAGGACTGAGGTGCTCCGGAATCAAGCCATGCTGTTTTCAGTTGCCTGATGTGCCTGTGAATACTGAACAGTGAATAAGGAAGACCCAGGAAGAATTGAAGCCTTTGAATTGCGGTGTTGGTGAAAATATTGAATACACTATGAACTACCAAAAGAATGAATGAATCTGTCTTGGAAGACATACAGTCAGAATGCTCCTTAGAAGCAAGGACTTCATCTCGCATACTTTGGACATGTTATCAAGGGGAACCAGTCCCTGGAGAAGGACATCATGCGTGGTGAAGCAGAGTCAGTGAAAAAGAGGAAGACCCTCAGTGAGATGGACTGACATGGCGTAGCAATGGGCTTAAGCATAACAGCCACTGTGAGGACGGTGCAGGATGGGGCATGTTTGTTCTGTTAAACATAGGGTCTCTATGAGTCAGAATCTCCTTGGTGGCATTTAACAACTGTATTCTCAGCAATGAGAGTAAATATCTCCTGTGCTGTCAAACACACTGTTTCGTTCATTTTTCCTTGCTGTGTAATGTTTCACCAGATATTATATATAAGCCATAATTGATTTAACCATATTCTTACGTTGGACATTTAGCCTGTTTCCACTCTATATTAACATAAAAATTCAAAATTCACAAATAAAATAACCTCAGTTGAAAGAATGTATGATAAAGCAAAAATAATGTGACAATAATTTGATTATTGATCAACATAAATTCATCACCTTGTTCCTATGGGAAGTCCCTGTCCTATAATACAATGAGAATTCTTGTATAACAGACTCTTAAATGTCTCCATTCTTTTTGTCTGCTTCCTCAATGATCTTTCTACACTTCTGTCAAAACTTCAGAAGCATAACTTTGAGAAAGACATGTCCTCAAATTACACTAAAATTCTCCCAATAGCTTCCTTTTATTAAAAACTACTTTTTTTGATTAACAGCCTATCAAATATTCTCTTCTGAAAAAAGAAAAAAAGACTTTAAATTTTAAAAATGCTTGTCCCTTGTTGTTCCAGTAGACAGTTTAATATACTAAATTACTGGATTTCTGCCTCTATGATTTTATTCTCTGAAAGACAGAGGCAAATTGACAGTTGATGATATCCTACCAAGGAAAGAAACTAAAGGTTCCTTTAAGAGTAAAAAATACACACACACACACATACACATATGTATTTTATTAAAATGGGTTCCAACATAATTAGGCTTTCCTGTTCTTCAAAAAATAACTGTACTCTTCTTTCTCACAACTAAGAACAGTATTTTTTAGCTAGATTTCTTTTAACTATGAAAGATATCTAAAGTTGATTTTTTCATCATTAGAAGAAAATAAACATGGAACAAGCATACTTTTTCAAGAATGAATTTGTCAATTGCTGCAAGACAGACTTCAGCAAAAGTTTCAAATCATCCTTTCCATCTACCCATTCAACAAATATATATGGAATGCCAGGTATTGAACTAGGTATAGTCACAAACCTTAAGGAATTTATGTTTGAGGAGGTAAAAACCTTAATCAAATAAGCATTCGAAAGAGAAAATATACGTACGATGAGTTTTCATTATACAACAAAAAAGCCTGACTAACGTAAACCTTCCTAAAATTATTATTTCAGATAGCAATTAACATGAATACCTTTGTTGCCTATCCCAAAACTGGAGGCTGTGGAGTTAGAAAGTCATGTTTCACGCAAGAGAAACTGTGGCAGAGACTTTTTCAACAAGAAAGAAAACATATCATCTAAACCAAGTCCTTGATGTCCTTTGAGGAACTAGATTTAGATTTTGCATTAAGGTTTACGTATTACTTTAGTTCTTAAGGGAGGTGTAGTTAACTGCACCCTCACCCAAATAAACAAAAGTTTGATTGCATTTAGAAGTAAGCCTTACTATAATTTTCCCTGCAGAGGCTGATCCAAGGATGCTGTGGGGCCAGAGCGACCCCTGGTGGCCATATGCAAACTTACATGAAATCATCCTTAGGAACCTCTTCGCTAAACTTGAAGATATCCTTCTATTAAACAAAAATAAGCATCTCTAAAGACAATGGCACATTAGTACTGAATAGCTGGGTGAATGAAAATTGAAACTTTTAGTGGAAAACAAATATAAAAAGCTTAAAGTAGATAGTTATAAAGTATAGCAATGTGTCTTGGTCCTCTAGTACTGCCGTGACAGAAATGCCACAAATGGACAGCTTTAACAAAGAAAAAATTATTCTTTCACTGTCTAGTAGACTGCAAGTCCAAACTGATGACACTAGCTCCAGGGGAAGCCTTTCTCTCTCTCAGACAGCCCTGGAGAAAGGTCATTGTCCTCAATCTTCTCTTGGTCTGAAAACATCTCAGGTCTAAAGGATGCACTCCGCTCTCAGCGCTGTTTTCTTGGTAGTTTGAGTTCTCTCATTCTCTGCTTGTTTCACTTTCCTTTTATCTCTTCTAAGATAAAAGGTGGTGCAGGCCACACCCCCGAGAAACTCCCCTTACATTGCGTCAGGGATGTGACCTGAGTAAGGGTGTTATGATCCTATCAGTCCTCTTCAGTGTATCTGAACTTGCCTTATCAGCCACAGACAGAAATTAGAATTTATGACATATAGGAAAGTTACGATCACAAAATAGAAGACAACCACACAATCCTGGAAATCATGGCATAACCCATTTGCCACGTATTTTGGGCGGACACAATTCAATCCACGACAACATGTTAATTGTAGAATTTAAGTGATGGGTATATGGATATTTGTAGAGCCCTGGTGGGAAAGTGGTTAAGATCTGGGCTGCTAACCAAAGGGTTGGCAACGGGAATCCACTACCTCCTCCTTGGAAGCACAATGAAGCAGTTCTGCTTTGTCCTATGGGATCACTATGAGTCAGAACTGACTTCATAAAAACAGATATATGGGTACTCACTGTAAAATTCTTTTACTTTTATTCTGTGTTTGAAAATGTTCATAATAAAATGTTAGAAAAATAATTTAAAAAATATTTTCAGCACTTTTTTACCACATTTCAGGTATTGTTTCTCCTGTGTATGAGCATATGTTCACACACATATGCTCATAAATCCATGATTGTGTAACACTTATTATTTTGATGCAAGTAAAATTTTGCTGAAAATCATTCAAAAGAGACTGCACCAGCATACATACTGACAGGAAACTGCCAGAAGTTCTGGCTGGATTCAGAAAAGGATAGAACCCAGGACATCATTATTGATGTCAGATAGATGTTGGCTGAAAGCAGAGACTACCAGAAAGATATTTACCTGTGCTTTGTTGACTATGCAGAGCCATTTGATGAGTACAGTTCATAACAAATTATGGATAATGTTACCAAGAATGGGAATACAGAATGTGCTCATGAGTCAGTCATTTGAAGAGAACAGGAGTGCACTGCACGGTTTAAAATCTGGAAGGGTGTGCATCAGAGTTGTATCCTTTCACCATATCTATTCAATCTGTATGCTGCACAAACAATCCAAGAAGCTGGATTATACGAAGAAGAAAGGGGCATCGGGATTGGAGAAAGACTCATTAGCAACCTGCATTATGCAGATGATGACACAAACTTGCTGGCTGAAAGTGAACAGAACTTGAAACACTGTTGAAGATCAAAGACCACAACCTTCAGTATGGATTATACCTCAACATAAAGACAATAAAAACCCTCACGACTGGACCAATAAGCAACATCAGGATAAACAGAAAAAAGACCGAGGTCAGGGATTTCATTTTACTTGAATCCACAATGAATGCCCTTGCACGTGGCAGCTAAGAAATCAAGACTCACTGCATTGAGCAATCTGCTACAAAAGACCTCTTTAAAGTGTTCAAAAAGCTGCGCCTGACCTAAGCCATAGCATTTTCAATTGCATAATATGTATGTGAAGCTGGACAATGAGTTAAAAAGACAGAAATATTGACGCCTTTGAATTGTGCTGTTGGAGAACATTGAATTTGTACCATGAACTGCCAAAAGAACAAAGAGATCTGTCTCAGAAGAAGTACAACCAGAATGCATCTTAGAAGCAAGGATGGTGGCACTACATCTTATATACTTTGGACTGTTGTCAGGAGGCATCAATCCCTGGAGAAGGACATCATGCTTGGTAGAGTAGAGGGTCAGCAAAAAATCCACCTTGATGAGATGGATTGACACTGTGGCCATGATGGGCTCTAGTGTAGCAACAATTGTGGACATGGCACAGGACCAGACATTGTTCTCTTCTATTGTACATAGGGTATCTATAAGTTGGAAGCAACTCAACAGCACCTAACAACAACAACAACCATGTTAAACAATATACCTGTTACCGATATACTTAGTTTCTAATTGTACATTTATATGTATGGTGCTTTTTTGGGTTTTGGTGGCATAGTAGTTATGTGTTACACCTGCTAACCAAAAGGTCTATGTCTGCTAACCAAAACGTCAGCAGTTTGAATCCACCAGGTGCCTCTTGGACACCTATGGGGCAGTTCTACTATATCCTGTACGGTCATTATGAGTCGGAATCAACTTGACAGCAGTGGTAATGGTTATTTTTGTTTCTGTTAAATCATGTTCCTAAGACAAGTTCTTAAGACAGTGGGCTCAAAAGAGATAGAGAATTTTTATGGTGTACAAAATAGATAACCAGTTTGCCTTCTACCAAAGTGACGTCGCTAGTGAATAACTGCACCAATTTAGCCAACATCATAGGACGTGTTTTTGAATTTTGCTACTTTACTAGTCATTAAAATATTAGTAAAAAGTTAATTTGTGGTTTTTTTTTACTTTAATTTTTTTCATGTATTTACTTTCACATTTATCTATTGGAATCCTAATAGTTTTCTTGTGAATTTGAATAATCAATTGATGTTTTATAACTATCAACTCTTTGTCTCCAGAAGTTTGTGCAGGATGACCAATTATCATCCTTTAGTTATCTTCACTGCACTGATTTTTATATATTTGAGTCTGGCAGTTTTTTCCTTTGTGATTTCTTCACTCTGTTCAAAGCTAAGAAACACAGATTCAGAAAACTCTTTTTTTTTTTTTTTTTACTTTAACCCATACTCATTCAGTGTCAGAAAGTGACACTCCCTTTAACAAGATAAATGAAAACCCAAATTTGACTTCAGGTCGATTCAGACTCAAGGCAATCTCACGCATTACAGGGTAGAGCTGCTCCACAGGATTTTCTTGGCTGTAATCTCTAGGGAAACAGTTTACCTGACCTTTATTCCATGCGATACTTGGTGGGTTTGAACCACCAACCTTTAGGTTGGTAGACCAGCCAAACGATCTGCACCACCCAGGAGTCTGTAACAAGGTAACAAAAAAGCCAAACCTGCTGCCTTCAAGACTGACTCATAGCAACCCCATATGACTGTACACAGTAGAACTGCCCCATATGGTTGCCAAGGAGCAGCTAGTGGATTCAAACGGCTGACCTTTTAGTTAGCAGCTGAGCTCTTAACCGTTGTGTCACCAGAGCTTGTTTAACAAGACAAAGGATGAATAAGCAAAAATGTTGTGGGGAGCGGAGCGTTCGGCCCGAGTTGGCGCCAGAGGCCCGAGTTGGCGCCAGGGCCGGAGCCACTCCTTAACCACACCCCTGTTTACCAGACCCAGGGCTTTCATGACGCATGCCTGTGGGCAGTGGCTTCCCGTTAGCCTATTGTGAACCTCCATCTCAGGAGGGCGTGGCTTTAGAGGATTGGAGGGATCTGGGGTATAAAAAGTGAGCTAGTACCAGGAAGAGGAAAAAAAGAAGAATAAAGCAAGTACTTGCAAGGTGGCTCGTGTCCTGTCTTCTTTCCGCTGGCGGACAGTTAGGCAGTGACAAAATGTGGTTGGAAAAATTGAGGGGACAGTCTTGTGAAATAGTCTGTGTAAATGTGGTCCCACGAGAATAGCTCCATCAGAGACACTCACGCGTTCTTGTTGTGAGTGTGGATTCTGCAGTCCTATCTTTGATGTACTGAGGCAGAACCACTGGGTATAGACACTAGAAAGTTGCATTTTTAACAGCATATCCAGATTATACGTATTAAACTTGAAAATTACAAAGGAGAAAAAAAGGGCTTTAGGTGAGGCATACACAGTGAGATTAATAGGAGACAAAGCAGCAACATAAACATGCCTGACAATCAGAAGATAGTGAAATATTTATTGAATGAATGAGCACATGCATGTAGTTTATTATTATATGATAACTTTTTGAGATATAATTCACATACCATAAAACTAATGTTTTTTAAAGGTACAGTTTAGCAGATTTTTTTGCATTTCCCTAATGGCTGATAGGAAACCCCGGTGGCCTAGTGGTCAAGAGCTGTGGCTGCTCACCAAAAAGATCAGCTGTTTGAATGCACCAGGCACCTCTTGGAAACTCTATGGGGCAGTTCTGAATTGTCCTATAGGGTTGTTATGAGTCAGAATCAACAGCAACAGGTTTTTGGTTTTTTAATGACTAATGGTGTTAAACATCTTTTCATGTCCTTATTAGTCATTTGCAAATCTTCTCTGGAGAAGTGTTTGTTCAGAACCTTTGCCAATTTTTTAATTGATTTGTCTTTTTATTATTGAGTGGTAAATGTTTTTTATATATACTAAACACAAGTCCTTTAAGACATACATGATTTGCAAATATTTTCTCCCATTTTGTGGGTTAAGTTTTATATTCCTGATAATAAAACTTTGAAATTCAGAAGTTTTAAATTTGATTAAGTTCAATTTGTCTTTTGTTACTTCTACTTTGATATTGCATCTTAAAGAAAACTTAGCCTAACCCAAAGTCACAATGGTTTTAGTCTGTTTTTCTTCTAACAATTTTGTAGTCTGTCATGGATTGAACTGCGTCACCCCCAAAAAAGTGTGTAGTAGTTTGACTAGACTATGATTCCCAGTATTGTGTGATTACCCTCCATTTTGTGATTTTCATATACCATAAATCCTAATCTCTGCCTGTGGTTAATAGACTAGATTATGCTAAAGAGGATTAGGCTGGGACTATAACACCCTTCCTAAAATCACCTCCCTGTGGCAATGTTTAGGGAGTTGCCTTGGAGTGTGGCTTGCACTACCTTTTCGCCTTTTATTCTACAAGAGATAAAAGGGAAGCAAGCAGAGAGTTGGGAACTTCACGCCATCAAGAAAGCAGCACTGGGAGCAGGACGCATCCTTTGGACTTGGGGTTCCTACAGCAAAACGCTCTCAGATCAAAGAAAGACACAAGGACCTTTCTCCAGAGCCAACAAGGAAAGAATGCCTTCCTCTGGAGGAGACACCCTGAATTTGGACTTGTAGCCTAGTGGACTGTGTAAGAGTAAACTTTAGTTTGTTAAAGCCATCCACTTATGGTATTTCTGTTATAGCAGGACTAAATGATTAAAACGTACTCTTAGCGTTTACATTTTTGTCTATGAATGATTAATTTTTTTATATGCTGTGAGTTACTGGTCTAACTTTAGTCTTCTGCATGTAGACATCTAGTTGCCCCAGACTTATTTCTTGAAAATACTCATTTCCAAAGAGAGGGGTATTCACGAACTAGACAGTAGATAAGAAGAATTATCTTAGGTGAAAGGAAGGACAACACACAGTACAGGAGAAGTCAGCACAAACGGACTAAAGCAAAATCTACGAATCAAATACTTCCAGGGTCAGAGAAATAGGGGCTACAGTCTGGGAACCGTGATTTCAGGAGACATCTAGGTCAACTGGCATAACAGAGTTTATGAAGAATATGTTCTGCATCCCATTTTGGTGAGTGGCATGCGGGGTCTTAAAAGCTAGCAGTTGGCCGTGTGAGATGCATCAGTTGCTCCCAACTTACCTGGAACAAAGGAAAATGAACACCAAAAATATAAGGAAAATATGAACGCAAGAGACAGAAAGGGCCACGTAAACCAGTGACTCCCATCAGCCTGAGACCAGAAGAACTAGATGGTGTCCAGCTGCTACCACTGACTGTCCTGACAGGGAACACAACACAGTCCCTGATGAAGCAGGAGCAAAGTGAGGTGTGGAACTCAAATTCTAGTAAAAAGTCCAGATTTGATAGTTTGACTGAGACCGAAGGGACCCCAGAAGACATTGCTCCTGGAATCTCTGTTAGCCCAGAACTGAAACCATTCCCAGAGCTAACTCTTCAAAGAATAGACTGGATTCTAAGACATAAAAGGGTACTTATGTAGAGAGTGCTTCTTAGCTCAAGTAGATAAGTGAGACTAAATGGGCAGCTCCTGCCCAGAGGCAACAAGAGAAGGCAAAAACGGACAGGAGCTGGTTGAATGGACACAGGAAATCTGAGATGGAAAGCAGGAATGTGCTTTCACATTATAGGGAGATCAACTAGGATCACGTAACAGTGTGTGTGTACATTTTTGCATGAGAAACTAACAAACCATAAATTTGCATTCAAAGCACAGTAAAAAAAAAAAAAAGTATTTCCTCACTGAATTGCACTGGCCTCCTTGGTCAAAATCAACAGACCATATATATATACAAGAGTTTATTTGTGGACTCTGAATTCTTTTCCATGGATCTATTATGTCTACCTTATGCAAGTACCACATTGTTTTGATTACTATAGCTTTGTAGTAAGTTTTGACATTAGGAAGAGGTAAGTCCTACAGCATTTTTTCTCTCTCAAAATTCTTTTGAATTCTTCTGTGTCCATTGCATTTCTACATGAATTTTAGGGTCAGCTTGTCAATTTCTATAGAAATGGCACCTGGGATTTTGATAGAGATTGCACTGAATCTCTAGATGATTTGAGAAGTATTACTGTCTTAAGGAGTCTTGGTGGCACAATGGTTAGGCATCCAAACACACCAGCTACTCCATGAAAGGAAAGACTTGGAAATCTGCTCCAGTACAGGTTACAGTCTATGAAGCCCTACAGAGTAGTTCTGCTCAGTCATGTAGGGTCAGTATGAGGCAGAATCGACTTCTCAACACACAAAAACAACCATCTTAACAATATTATGTCTTCCAGTCCACTAATACGGTATATCTTTTATTTATTGGTATCTTCTGTACTTTCTCTCAATGATGTTTGTAGTTTTCAGTGTATAAATCTTACATTTGTTTGCATTAAATTTATTTTCAAGTATTCTTTTTTTAATGCTATTATAAATGGATTTTCTTTTTTCATTTTTTTTTTCCCATCCTACCTTTTCCCTCCCTGGTAACCATCAAAGATTTTTTCTCTGTGATAACCTTTTCATGAGTTTTCATAGTAGTAGTCTCATACAACACCTGTCCCTCTGTAGTTGACTCATTTTATTCAGCATAATGCCTTCCAGTTTGCCCCATGTTATGAGAAGACATCAAGTTTTGCAAGCACCATCTGCTAAAAAGACCGTCCTTTTCCCATTTGATGGACTTTGGGCCCTTGTCAAAGATTAGGTGACCGCAGGTGGATGGATTTACATCTGAGTGAGCAATTCCGTTTCACAGATCAGTGTATCTGTCATTGTACTACTACTAGTCATCTTTGTCTCTAAGATGTGTCTCTTGTAGACAACATATTGATGAATATTGGATTTTTTGTTTTTGTTTCATTTTAATCTCTTCTGTCACTCTCTGTCCTTGATCAACGAATTTAGGTCATTTATATTCAATGTAATTGTTGATAAGCTGGGAACTTATTGCTATCATTTTATAGTGGTTTCTTCTATTTGTTTATTTATTGTGATACAGACATTGTCTTTGTTCCTCTTAATCTCCTGTGCTGACTTCCTTTGGCTTGTGGATTTCTTTTTCATTTGTTTTTTGGGTTTCATTTTTATTCAGACTTTGTTTTCCTTCTTTATTTTGATGAGTAAGTGTCATGGGTTGAATTCTATCCCCCCAAAAATGTATGTAGCCATTTGGCTGAGCCGTCATTCCCAATATTTTATGATTTTCCTGTGTTATTCATCCTAACCTCTACCTGCAATAGGATGATTTTGTTAAAAGAGGATTAGGGTGGAACTACAACACACTTGCTAAGGGAATTTCCCTGGAGTGTGGATTGTACCACCTTTATCCTTTCATCCTATGGGAGATAAAAGAGAGGGATGCAAGCAGAGAATTTGGAACCTCATTCAAGGAAGAAAGCAGTACCAGTACAGTGCATCCTTCAGACTTGAGGTTCCTGCACCCATATGCTCCCTGAACAAAGACTGATGCAACAGAAGGAATTTCCTCCAGAGCTGACAAGGAGCAAGGCATTCCCCTGGAGTGGACATCCTGAATTTGGACTCATAGCATACTGGGCTGTCTAAGAATAAACCTTCTTTTGTTAAAGCCATCCACTTTTAGGTGTTTCTGTTGGAGCAGCACTAGCTAATAAAACAGTAGGTTTATTAAATTTCTTTGTGGTTACCTTGAAATTTGCCCTTGTCTTCCTAGTTTTGAACCAGTCTATTATTACCTGTAGTACCTTGCCTTCAACTCCATTAGAAACTTCTATGTGTACACCATTTATTCCCTCTACTATTGTTCTGACCTCATTCTAATTTATACAATAATCTCTTTGATTTCCTGTTGTAACTCTTGTTTTTGATAGTCCTTGAGAGTTAATTTCCTAGGTTACTATCTGGCTGGTACAATCTTGTGTCCTAGATTCAGGCTGTGGATTAATATTGTTTGTTCACAGACCTAAGAACTCTAATAATTCTTGTAAGTTTGATTTGGTTTTTACATATTCTCTTAATTTCTGTTTATATGGAAGTATCCTAATTTTACAGTCATATTTGAACAAGAGTTTTGCAGGATCTATTATTCGGGTTGGTATATTTTTTCTTTCAAGGTTATGTGTGTGTGTGTGTGTGTGTGTGTGTGTGTGTGTCATTCCATTGCTGTCTTGTCTGCATGGTTTCTGCTACATAATCAGAGATTAGTTTTATTGTTTCTCCTCTGTATGTGACTTTTTGTCTCGAGCAGCTCTTAGAATTTTTTCTCTGTCTTTGGTTTTAGTGAGTATAATTATGATATCCATTGGTGATTGTCTTTTAGGGTTTATCCTATCCACAGTTCATTGAGCTTCTTGGATAATCAGTCAGCCTATCATTTTTCATAATATTAGGGAAGTTTCTGTCAGCAGTTCTTCAATGATCCTCTTTGTGTTTTCTGTTTTTCTTGCCCAGTTCTGTATTTCCAGTCACTCACAAAATTTTGCTTTTGATTGTGTCCCACATAATTCTCAAGGGTTTCTTCATTTTTCTTCTTTTTTCTGATTTTTCCTCAGAGATATACCCAAGTGTTTATCTTCAGTTTTGCTGATCCTGTGTTCCATCATTTCAAACCTGCTCCTCAGCCCTTTTATGACACTGTCCATTTCTGACATCTTGTTTATCTTTTGGATTTCTGTTGTTTTGTATGATTTTAGCATTTTGTTCCTGTACTATTTTTTTAAATTATTTCATGAATTTGCCTTTTCCATGAGTTTGTCTATTTATTCTTCATTTTTGTCTACTTTTTGCTTCAACTCTTGGGTAGCTCTGAATATTAGAGATTTGAATTCCCTGTCAGGTAATTCTTGTGCCTTTTCTTGTACTGCAAATTCATCTGATGTTTTACGTTGGATATCTACTAGAACCTTCCTGTCTTGTTTTTTATAGGTTTCGATAATGTTGGCTGTCTTCAGGCCATTCAGTAGTTATTTTGTTTACTGATTGTAGATCTGTTTGTTCAATCCTGCTTTTTTTATTTGGTTATGTGACAGCAGACAGGCTGTACGTTCTTTGTTGTTTGCTCCTCAGTGGTCACAGTATTTTTCACCTCCTTGTTCAACAGGCAGGGCCAGTTGCTCAGCTATAGTGTAGTAGGTCAGGTCCTGTGGGTGATCTGTGTCCTGCTGGGAATTGCTGAAGGTGCTTCTGTGTGCTCCATGTCTGTTGATCTCTGATGTCGATGTGGCAAATCCAAGCGGCACACACTGCACTTCCCAGCCAGTGGAGCCACCACAGCTAGCCTGCGGGCATTGGAGCAGAACACTGGGGAGAATACGGAGGTGAGAAAGTATGTCTTGCTTGCCATCAAGGGCTTTGTCATCCACAAGACCTCTGGAAATCTGGTCTGCCATGCTCCCTGAATGCTGATCTCTGACAGGCATCCAATATGGTGAATCTATGCTGGGTTACTTGATAGGAAACTTTCTGTCATGTCATTTCTCTGTGTTCTGTCAGTTTCTTATTCCATTTGGCTTTTGGCTAAGATCTTTATCTCTTCACTTGACATTTCACATTTGTTTCTGTTGTACTTTCTTAGGACTTTGCTGTAGAGGGATAGCATGGTGCTACTTCCTGTGGCTTCTATCTATGGAATGTTAGTCATAAGTCCTAAAATTATTTTAATTTCATTTTGAGAATGTTTGTTTCTAGTACATAGAAACACAATTGATTTTTTTATATTGACCTTGAATCTTGTAACCTTGCTAAATGTGTTCATTAGTTGTAAAAGTTTTTATGAACTATTTTAATATTTTCTCATACATCATGTCATCTGTGAATAGAGATGGTTTTACTTGTTTTTCAATCATGTAGCAGAGATAGATATCCTTGTCTTCTGATCTTAGAGAAAAGCATTCACTCATATTGGCATATACTGTTAACTATGATGTTAGTTGTTGGTTTTTCATTGACATTATTTATCAAATTGAGAAAGTCCTTGATGGTATTTTTTTTTTAATTTTTTATTTAATATAACTGAGTGAAAATGTACATTCCCATATAAATTTACATACCCACCTATATGCAGCTTCCACAGCTCTCCCTGCCCGGTGACAGCACACTATTCCTCTCTGCTCCATACATGTCTCATCTTCCCAATAGCCTCCTTTCCACTCCTCTCCACCCACTCTCCTTCCTCCTCCAGCCAGAGGTCAGCAGGATGACATCCTATAGATGTATAGAACCATAAAGTGCATCCAATATATGGTCACTGCATCACCAAGTCCAATCCATTCCTGTCCGAAGCGTGGACCTTCGTTATGATTTATGGTCAAGGGCAGCATCAGGGCGAGGGGCCATGCTCCCAGGGGAACCCCGAAACCACTAGACCATCAATTGAGGTCTTTTAGTGGGGATCTCAGGGTGCACCCCTTTTTATTCTTGTGTTGCCAGTGATACTCAACTTAGTGAGCTCCCCTTGATGGTACTTTTTAATCACAAAAGGATGTTGGATCTAGTCAAGTGCTTTTTCTGCCTCTATTGTCATGTGGTTTTTGTCTTATATTCTGTTAATATCATGTATTACATTAATTGACTTTCAGATATTAAACCAGCCTGTATTCCTGGAGTAAATCTCATTTTGTCATGGTGTATAATCCCTTTTATATGCTGCTGCATTCTATTTACTAGTACTATGTTGACACTTTTTGCATCTATATTTATAAGGGATATTAGTCTGTAGTTTTCTTTACTTCTGATGTCTTTTTTATGGTTTTGGTATCAGAGTAAAAGTCATGAAATGCTTTAATCTCTTATTTGGAAGGGTTTGTGAAGAACTGATATTAATTCTTCCTAAAATGTTTGATAGCCTTTATTGGTGAAGCCACCTACATCTGTGCTCTTGGGAAAAAAGCTTGTAATTACTAATCCGGTCTCTTTGCTTATTATTTCTATTAAGATTTTCTGTTTCTTCTTGAGTCAGTTTCATTGGCTTTGTATTTCTAGGAATTTATACATTTTATCTAGGTTATCTACTTTGTTGCCATCAGTTGTTCATAGCATTTCTTTACAATCCTCCTTAATTCTGTTCTCATCTTTAGTAATATTTTTTGTCTGATACTAATAATTCTTTTGGATACTGTTTGCTTGGTATAGCTCTTCCTATCCTTTTACTTTCAACATTCCAATGCTGTGAACCTAAAGTATGTCTCTTTTACACAGCATGTAGTTGAATCATGTTTTTGTTTAATCCTTTTGCCTGTTCCTGCCTTTTAGAGTGTTGAGTTCATTTGCACTTAATGTAGTTCTTAATAAGGTAGGATTTATGTCTGCCATTTTGCTATTTTCTCTATGTATTATATCTTTTTTGTTTCAGTAGTCCTCCACCACTGCTTTATTTATGTTAATTAGATTATTCCCAGTATACCAATTGCTTGTTGCTTTTTGCTAATTTTTATGAGTTATTTTCTTAGTAGTTACCCTGTTGATTACAATCAAAACCTTAAAATTAAGTCTAATTTGGAGAGGTAGGGCCAAGATGGCAGACTAGACACACATCTTCTCAATTACCTCTGAGAACTAAGGCCTAGAATGATAATTGAATGGAGTAGCATGGACATCCAGGAAGCCCTAGGATCTGGCATAGTGTTGTCAGATTGGATCAGCTGCCAGTAAGTGGGTAGCCACTTCTCTCAAAGACCAGGCAGTGGCATGCTCAGTCAAGCATCTGCTGACTCACTATTTGGGAGGACTGCAAGTATTTACGCCTTCTTTGTTATCTGGGAGGCAGGGGTTGGCATGAGCTGGAAAATACACTCAACTGTAGTGCTTAAGTAAACTGTGTATTGTGCAATAGACAGACTGTGCTTGGGATAGCCACATTTTGAGAGCCTGGCTGCTGACTGAGGGCTCCAGTGACTCTCTACCCTCTCTCTTTTCTGAGCTTCGCCATAGATTCTGCTGTCTCACGTTAGGAAAGGCAGCTCAGGCAGGACGCCATGTTAGTCAGCTGAAAGGGAGAGGGCTTAGTTGGGCCTAATAGTCACACCAAGAAGAAAGCCTGTCTGGAAAGTGCTTCTCCAGCAGACAAGCTGTGTTTAGGATGGTGCCTAGTGATACAGGTGGCAGAGGATGGTAGCAAAGCCATAATCCCTCCCTACTTTGAACTACATCATAGCATCTGAGGATGGCCTATGAGGTGTTTCTATTCTCAGCAGGAAGGTGGGGCCTGCCACACCTGAGGGTCTGACTGATTTCAGCAACTGTTGGATAGCTCCTCAATAAAGTACCTTTTTAAAATAAGCCAGCCTGGATGACTGACTGCTTAGTGGCCTGGCAGCATCTCCTCCACCCTTCACTGATCCACATCATAGCATCAGCTGACAACCCCCCAGTGGCTCGAAAAGTAGGGTGCCGTCTTTGCCAGGCAGAAGGCGGAGACTGCCATCCCAGAGAGTCCACTTAGGCCAGTCAGTAGAATACACAGAGGTGGCTGGTGACCAACTCGCCTCTGAGAACTACACATCAGTTCCTGTTGTGCTAACACCAGAGAAACTGAATGGCCTCTAGATGGTGTGTAGGCAACAATCAGTTACTAACAATTTAAAGAAATAGTCCACCATGGCTCCAGAAAACTTGCAAAATAATCAAAAAACTTCCTAAATGAAGAAGCCTTTCTGAAACTATCAGAGGTTGAGTACAAAGAAAATATAGAGAGAGCCCTCCTAGAGATTAAACAAAAGGCAGAAGAACAAAACGAAAAATTAAGTTATTTGAACTGATGGAACATCAGTGATCTGAAATCCAGCAGATCAATAATAAAATTACAGAATTACACCATTCAAAGTCAAATGAGCAGAACTGAGGAAATGGAAGCCAGAGTTAGTGAGCTTGAGGGTAGAACAACTGACAGCAGCATTTATGAAGAGAAATTGAAGAAAAGAAATAAGAAAAGTGAAAAAGCATTAAGACACATGTGGGACTCAATTAAGAGAGGAATAATCTATGAATACTTGGAGTTCCTGAACAGAGAGAGACAGCTGAATAAACACAATATTGTTGTAGAGTTGCAGACAGAAAACTCCCCTGAAGTTATTACAGAAAACATAGATTTCCAAGACATCTATGAAACATCACAAAAAACAGACTCCAAAAGACAGACAACAAGACATATTATAATCAAGCTTAATAAAATGAAAAATAAACAGAGGCTGTTGAAGGCAGCAAGGCTTAAAACAAAGCTAATATTCAAATGGAAGCCCTGTAGGCTTTCATCTGACTTCTTGGCAGCAACAGTGTTGGCAAGTACACAGTGAGATGACACATTCAAAGCCTTGAAGGAAAAAAATTTCCAACCAAGAATTACATATCCAGCTAAATTGTCTATTAAATATGAAGGTGAAATTAAGCCATTTGCAGATAAACAGAGGCTTAGAGACTTTGTAGAAACCAAATCAAATCTACACAAAATACTGAAAGAAGCTCTTTGCTTAGAAAAACAAAAACATTAAGTGTATACTTAAGGAAGCAATGCAACACACAGCATCCAGAATCCTACTCAGGGAAGTCACAAAGCTCCATCAAAGCTATAGTATTAAAAGAAGGGAACCAGTGATCATATCACAAAAACTATGACAGCATGACACTAAAAGAGGGATATATTACAGTACTCATAGTTCTTTCAGATGGAGAGGAAATTAAAAAGATATGTAGAAGTTAAAATCTGGTTTAAACTTAGAAGAGTAAGGTGGATCATAGGGGTAGCCACAAAGCAAAATAACATAGCAAAAGAAGAAACAATACGAACGTCTCAACAAACACAAAACTACCGCTGAAAAAGATGAAAAGTCAACCCATAAAGAAAAATGACCCAGAATAGAATATTGAGAGCAACATAGAAAACATCAACAAATAAATATAAATGCATCAAGATGATAGCACTAAACACATACCTATCAATAATTACACTGAATGTAAATGGACTGCTCTCCAATAAAGAGACAGCAAGTGACATCTTAGATCAAAAGACACAATCCATCAGTGTGTTGCGTACAAGAAACACACCTTAGACTCAAAGACAGGAACAAAGTAAAAATCAAAGGATGGAAAAATATATACCAGGCTAACAACATACAAAGAGCAGGAGTGGCAATATGAATCTCAGATAAAATGGACTTTGGCAATGTAAAATCCACCATCGTGGACAAGGGTTGGTCACTATTAATTGCTGAAATGTTTGCTACATAAGCAGAACATAACAATATTAAGTATTTAAGCATCCAATACCAGAGCATCTAAATACATCAAACAAACACCGACAACAGAAAAGTGAGAAAAATCATACCACAATAATAGTTGGAGACTTCAACATGCCACTTTCAGTAATGAACAGATCATTCAGAAAAAAGATCAGTAAAGACACAGAAGATCATATAGCAACAATTAGCCAACTAGACCTCATTGATACATACAGAACTTCTTACCTATCAACGGATAAATACACCTTCTTCTCCAATGCACATGGAACATTTTCCAGAATAGACCATGTCTTAGGACATAATGCAGTCTAAAAAAAGTCCAAACCACTGAATTACTGCAAAGCATCTTCTCGGACCATAAAGCCATACACCTTGCTCAAAAATATGCAGGTACAGAAGAAATCAAGGACAAAATAATTTATGGAATCAAATGAGAATAAAAACACATCCTACCAGAACCTATGGGATACAACAAAAGCAGTACTCAGAGGTGAATTTAATCTCTATACATGCACACATCCAGAATTAAGAAAGGATCCAAACCAAAAAATTAAGCCTACAGCTTGAACAAATAGAAAGACAGCAACAGAGGAACTGCTTAGGCACACACACACACACACACACACACACACAAAGTAATAATAAAGATTAGAGCATAACTAAATGAATTAGGGAATAAAGAACAATTGAAAAAATTAACAAAACCAAAAGCTAGTTTTTTGAAAAGACCAACAAAATTCATAAACCACTGGCAAACTTACAAAAGAAAAGCAGAAAACAACCCAAATAAGAAATTAGATGGAAGATGTCAAGAGTATCGTAACAGAATACTACAAAAGACTGTACTCTTTAACAGATTTGAAAACCTAGAGAAAATGGATGAATTTCTATATTCATATCACCTACTTAACAAAATTATCACAAGGAGAAGTAGAACAACTTAATAAACCCATCACAAAGGAAGAGATTGAAAAAGTTACCAAAAAACTACCAACTAAAAATACTCCTGGCCCAGATGGCTTCACTGGAGAAGTCTACCAAACTTTTAGAGAGGAGTTAACTCCAATACCACTGAGAGTATTTCACAGCGTAGCAAGGGATGGAACACTCCCAAATTCATTCTATGAAGCCAGCCTAACCCTGATACCAAAGCCAAGGAAAGATCCCACAAAGAAAAAGATGATTACAGACCCAGTGTTACCTATGAACCTAGATGCAAGTATCTTCAGCAAAATCATTGCCAACAGAATGCAACAACATATCAAAAAAATAATTCATCATGACCAAGTTGGATTCACACCAGGGATGTAAGGCTGATTCAACCTCAGAAAACAATGTGGTCAACCACATAAATAGCACAAAAGAACCACCTGATTTTGTCAATGATGCAGAAAAGGCATTTGACAAAGTCCAATACCCTTTGAGCAAAATAGGAATAGAGAGGAAATTCCTGAATGCAATATAGAGCTACGCAAAGCCAACCACCTACATCACCCTGAATGGAAAAAGACTGAAGGATTTCCCCTTCAAAATAGGAACTAGACAAGGATGCCAGATCTGCTAACCTGTGCAGTCAGGCATGCAGTGGTGTGCTCAAAACACATTTTCCACATCAGGAGAGACCGTGCAGCAGAGAGTTCACTCACACCTCTAGAATCTGTGAAAAGTAACACTAGATCATCATGTAACCTATTGTGTATGGATCAGAAACTTTCCTCTAGGATAAAACTCTCTCCCTTCTCTTGCCCTCCACCCTGCTCTCTACTGGACTCAATTTGGATCTACAGACTGAGGCATCCATTGGACTGGAAGCAGGACTCGTTAAGCACCCTGAGCCATTTCCTAGCCTTGGAGAGGGAGCAAGTTAACAAACAGAAAAAAATAATCTGCTGGCTCCCTTGAGCCAGGAACGCAGGTCAGAAATATTTCCTTTACCCAGGTGTACGCAAAAGAAGTCCATGGACTTTGAATGATTTTCATTCCTGAATAAACCTGTTTGGGGCCACTACAAAATTGTAGGCCTTCATTAGCACAATACAATACAGTATATACTGAACACTAGTAAACACTAATTTTACTATATCGGGGGAAGGCAAGTTCCTGACATTTGACACTGAGTTACTAACCAAGAAGGGTCTTCATCAACACAAACCAGGGGCCTAAGGGCTGGCAGCTCCATCCACACTACTTAATAACCCATGATATGTATCTAGGAATAAGTGGTGCCTCCCAGTCATTAAAGCCAACAGCATTGGGCACCCACAGTCTGCAAAACTTACCCACTCACATGCTTTATGGAACAGGGTCATATATTCCTCACAGACACATGAGTGGCTGTCAACTTCGTGCTTTGCTAAGTGCATACAGCCAGATACCTGTACCTACACCAATCACCCCCAACCGTCTAGGACCATAGGTGAGAGCATTCACTACACACTCAGTGACCAACTATCTGGATACCTGCTCTGAATCCATAAAAGAGAAGGAAATGTACTCCTGGGCTCAAATACTTAATAACAGCTCTAACCACCTAGTGAAAGTACACTGGAGCTTCAAAGGCACCAATAACCAAACTAGCTAGCACAGCCATTCTATTCAGGTACTGCAAAACAAAACAAGAAGCTAGGGTACAATAGGCAAACATAAATACAGTAACTTATTTATGGCTCAAAAACAAAAGTCAATATCAAATCACATAACAGAAGCAGACCATGATGGCTGCCGAAATCTCCCCAAATGAATAATCAAGAAATCTTCCATCCACAAGAGTGGGTGCTTTCATCGACTTGGGACCGGAAGAACTGGATGGTGCCCAGCCACCACCAGTGATAGCCACGATGGAGCTCACTAGGTTGAGTCTCACTGGCAACACAAGAATAAAAAGGGGTGCATCCTGAGATCTCCACTAAAAGACCTCAATTGATGGTCCAGCGGTTTCGGGGTTCCCCTGAGAGCATGGTCCCTGGCCGTGATGCTGCCCTTACCCATAAATTATAACAAAGGTCCACTCTTTGGACAGGAATGGATTGGACTTGGCAATGCAGAGTTACCATATATTGGTTGCACTTTATGGTTCTATACATCTATAGGATATCATCCTGCTGACCTCTGGCTGGAGGAAGGAGAGTGGGTGGAGAGGAGCAGAAAGGAGGCTGTTGGGAGGATGAGACATATATGGAGCAGAGAGGAACAGTGTGCCGTCACCAGACAGGGAGAGCAGTGGAAGCTGCATATAGGTGGGTATGTAAATTTATACAGGAATGTACATTTTCACTCAGTCATGTTAAATAAAAAAAAAAAAAAAATCTTCCAGAATAAGAGAACTTCTGGAATTACTGGATATAGAATACAAAAAATTAAAATACAGACTCTTTAGGAGATCAGGCAAGAAGCAGAACAAGCCAGGAAAGACACATACACAACAAGTGAGAAACTTAAGTTTAGACTACTGTATAATGACAAACAAGCTGCAAGAATCCATAGACAGCAAGCAGAAATTCAGAAGATTAAAACCAAAATTTCAAAATCAGACAACTCAATAAAAATTCAAAGGAGCATTAGTGAGGCAATGGAAGTGAGACTGAATATAAAGTACGTAACACCAACTTATTTGAGGAAAAATCAGACAAAAGAATTTTTAAAAATGAAGAAAAACTAAGAATTATGTGGGACTCTATTAACAGGAATAACCTACTTACGAGTGGCATACCACAAAGGTGGATAACACAAAATACAAAGAGAACTGTTAAAGATTTGATGGCAGGAAAATTTACTGATCACAAAAGATAAAAAGACATCTATCTAAGATGATCATGGTACTCCACACAGGGTAGATCCCCAAAGAAAGTCAACAAAACATAAACTTGCAAAATCAAAGACAAAGACTTTTAAAAGTAGATGGGGGGGAAAAAAAAGCAGATGGGGGAAAGAAAAGTCATCTTCAAAGGAGAGTCAGTAAGACTAAGCCTGGACTACTAAGCAGAAAGCACACAGGCAGGAAGGCAATGGGATGACATCTATAAAGCCTTGAAGAAAAAAATTACTTGCCAAGAATTATATATCCAGCAAAAATGTCTCTCAAATATGATGTTAAAATTAGGACATTTCCAGATAAAAGAGAAAATAAGGGAATCTGGGAGAAAAAAAAAAACCCAAAATTATAAGAAATACTAAAAGGAGTTCTTTCATTAGAAAATCAGTATCATCAGATAATAACTTAAAACCAGAACCCAGGACAAAGAAAAGGACATCACCCTAATTATGGAAAGCACAAAAATAGATCAAAGCTAAAACACTGAAAAAAAGAAAAGACACATCATTAAGTAAAAAATGATAACATCATAACAAAAAAGCCACTACAAAATGTAGTCATAGATCTTTCATATGGAGAAGAAATCAAAGGTGACATAAAGATATAAAAGACTGTTTTAAACTTAGAAAAACAGTGATAAATATTAACGTAACCACAAAAGAAACTCACAATCCTATACATCAAAATAAAAAACAAGAAAATATAAAGACTCAGCAAATACAAATTCAACAATGAAAAAGGGGAAAACACATAAAGAAAAAGAGATCACAGAAACTTGAGCAGAATAAAGAAACTGTCAACAAGGCACATACAATAAAGGCATCAAAATGACAGCACTAAACTCATACCTATCAATAATTATGAAAGCATCAATAGATCAAATGCACCAATAAAGACAGTGGCAGATTGGATTAAAAAAACAAAATCCATATATATGCTGCCTAAAACAGACATATTTTAGACTTAAAGGCACAAACTACAACTCAAAGGATGTAAAAATTTATCAAGCAAACAAAGGCAAAAAAGAAAAGTGGCAATGTTAATTTCTGATAAAATAGACTGTAAAGTAAGATCCACCACAATGGATAAGGCAGGCCAATATATAATAATTAAGGGGTCAATATTCCTGAAGGACATAACCTTATTAAAAATTTACAGACCTAACAAGAGGGCTCCTAAATACATAATGCAAACTCTTAACAGTACTGAACAGAGAATAGCTCCACAATAATAGTAGGAGACTTCAATATACCACATTTGGTGAAAGACAGAACATCCAGAAAGAAGCTTAATGAACACATGGACTAGCTAAACACCACGGTCAAACAACTTGACTTCATAGGCACATACAGAACACTCCACCCAACAGCAGCCAATTATACTTTCTTTGCCAGTGCACACTGAACATTTTCAAGCAGTCATAAAGCAAGCCTGAACAGAATCCAGATATTACAAAGTAAGTTTTCTGACCATAAAAAACATAAAAGTAAAAATTAATAACAGAAAAAGCAAGTCAAAAAATCAAACACACGGAAACTGAACAACACCCTATTCAAAAACTATTGGGTTATAAAAGAAATTAAAGACAGAATAAAGAAATTCACAGAGTCAAATAAGAATGAAAACCAAAACTTTTGAGACACAGCAAAAGCATTGCTCAGAAGTGCATTTACGGCAATAAAAGCACACATCAAAAAATAAAAAAATAAAGTGCCCAAATCAGAGCATTAATCCAACAACTCAAACAAGTAGAAAGAGAGCAGCAAAAGAAGCCCCTGGGTACTAGAAGAAATCAAATAATAAAAATTAGAGCAGACCTAAATGTATGAGAAAAAAGAAAACCAACTCAAAGAGTTAACAAGACCCAAGCTGGTTCTTTGAAAAGATCAACAAAATCAATAAACCGCTGATCAAACTGACAAAAGAAAAACAGGAGAGAAGCACATAACCCAGATAAGAAATGACATGGGTGATGCTACAACAGACCCAACCGAAATTTAAAAAATCCTAACAAAATATTATGAAAAACTGTACTCTAACAAGTTGGAAAACCTAGAGGGAAATGGACAAATTTCTAGAAAGACACTACCTGCCTAAATTAACACAACCAAAAAAAAAAACTCCAGCCCTGAAGACTTCAGTGAACAATCTACCAAACTTTCAGGAAAGAAATTAATACCACTATTACTAAAGGTATTTTAGAACATGGAAAAGTATGGAACCAAACTTATTCTCTGAAAATAGCACAATCCTGATACCAAAACCAGGTAATGACAGCACAAAGAAAAAAGGAATTAGAGACCAACATCCCTCACGAACTTAAGACACAAAAATCCTCAACAAAATTCAAGCCAGGAAAATTCAACAGTTTATCAAAAAAAATAATTCACCATGACCAAATGGAATTTGTACCATGTATGCAGGGAAGGTTCAATATTAGAAAAACTATCAGCGAAGCCAAGCTAAGTGCCAAAGGTAATCAAAAGTAAAAGAACCACATGATTTTCTCAGTTGATATAGAAAAGTTATTTGACAAAGTCCAACACTCATTCATCTTAAAAACTCTCAACAAGAGTACAAGGGAAATTTGTAACAGAGAAATTCAACATGAGATCTGACAATTATGTTCACAAACTCATGCTAGACAAAGCACTACATGCTTCACTACTGATTATTACTAGTCACCTTTGAAGTACTGCCCTTGGGAAGCTATGCACTGACACCAGCACCTAGACCACCCTTCAAAGGAATTTTGGAACTCTTTCTGGAATGGCCATCAGGGCTGTCGCTATATCACCCTTGATGTCCAGAATGTCATCAAAATATCTTCCTTTCAATATTTCCTTTATTTGGGATTAAAGACAAAAGTCATTCGGGACCTTATAAGTAAGGAGGGTGTTCACACAGTAAATTTGTTTACTGGCTAAAAACTCCCTCACAGTATGCCCTGTGAGCTGGTGTATTGTCATGATACACTCAGTTCTTGGTGAAAAGTTCAGGTCGTTTTTGTCGAACTTTATATGCACCCTTTTCAGCACTTCCAAACAGTAAACTTAGTTGTTTATCCAGCTGGTATAAATTCATAATGAACAATCCTATTGATATCAAAAAAGGTTAGCAACATTCTTTCGACTCTTGGACTGATGGAACTTTTTTTTTTAATTGTGATTGAGTGAAAGTGTACAATCCAATATAAATTTGCATGCCTGCCTATGTGCAGCTCCCACTGCTCTCCCTGCCCGAAAACAGCACACTCCTCCTATCCATTCTATACATGTCACATCCTCCTAACAATCTCCTCTCCCCTTCTCTTTACCTTCTCCTCCTCCTCCAGTAAGAGGCCAGCAGGACAACATCCTATAGATGCATAGAACCATAAAGTGCACACACGGTATGGTCACTCTGTGTTGAGTCCAATCTATTCCTGCCCAAAGAGCTGACCTCAGTAATGACTTATGGACAGGGACAGCATCAAGACCACGGTCCATGCTCCCAGGGGAACCCTGAGGCCCCTGGACCATTTAAAGGAGTTCTCAGGGCACACCCCTTTTTATTCCCATGTTACCAGTGAGAGCCGACTTTGTGAACCCCATCACAGCTATCACTGGTGGTGGCCAGGTACCATCTGGTTCTTCTGGTCACATGTAGATGCAGTCACCCACTCGCATGGGTCTCTCTTCTGGGTTCTCTCTCCCCCATGTCGTTTAGGTCCTTGGTGGTCGTCAGTTCCTGCTGAGTTGGGACCATTTCGTGTGCCTCACATGGCAGCTTGCTAACTTTTAAGACCCCAGATGCCAACATGGGGTGCAGAGGACTTTCTTAGCAATATGCTAATTATGCCAACTGCACCTCAATGTCCCCTGAGAGCATGGTCCCCAGACCTCCACTCCTGCTGCTCTGTCCTAGTAATATTGGGTTAAGATTCGAGCTGTAATCGTTATGTTAAAGACCAGTTAAATTGATCTTCTTTCTAATGTGTGCTGTCACTGATTTGACCCAATCAAATTTCTATCAAATATCTAACCTACAACCAACTCTCCCCCTCCCTCCTTCCCACCCTTGCAGCCATCAAAGTGTCTTTTCTTCTGTACATGAGTCTGTTTTTAAGTCCTTATAGTAGGGGTCTCATACAATATTTGTCCTTTTGTCACTACTGTCACATAACACAATGTCTTCCAACTGAAACCAGGTTACGAGATGCTTCCTAAAATCATCATTGTTCTTCATCATTGCATAATGTTCCATTGAGTATGTATACCATAGTTTATCCCATTCATCTGTTGTTGGGCATCTGGGTTGATTCCAACTTTTTGCTGTTGTGAACTGTGCTGCAATAAACATTTGTGTGCATCTATCTATTGGTGTAAAAGCCTCTGATTCTGTAGGATGTATTTCAAGCAGTGAGATTACTGGGTCAAAGGGTTTATCTGTTTCCATCTTTTTAAGGAAGCACCAGATTGCTTTCCAAAGAGGTTGTACCATTTTGCAATCCCACCAGCAGTGTAGGAGAGCTCCAGTTTCTCCACAGCCTCTCCAGCACATGTTGTTCTGTGTTTTTTTGGATAATGGCCAACCTTGTTGGGGTGAGATGGTATCTCATCACAGTTTTGATTTGAATTTTTTTAATAGCTAATGATCGTGAGAATTTCTGCATGTGTCTTTTGGCTTCCTGGACATCCTCTTTAAAGAAGAGCCTGTCCATCTTCTTCACCCATCGTTTAACTGGATTATTTATCTTTTTCTTACTGATATCTTGTAGTACCATACAGATTATGGAGATGTCAGTCTGACATATTGTTGCCAAATATTTTTTCCCATTCTGTAGGTAGTCTTTTCTTTTGATAGTCTTTGGATGAGCAAAAGTGTTTGATTCTCAGTAGTTCTCATTTGTCTATTTTCTGTTGATTGTGCTTTGACAGATTTTGAAGTCTATGTTGGGTATTAAAACTTCCATTGTTGATCCTATTTTTTCTTGGATGACCTTTATCGTTTTCATTTCCGTATTTAGGTGTTTTATCCAGTTGGAGTTGGTTTTTGTATAAAGTGTGAGATATGGGTCTTGTTTCAATTTTTTGCAGATGAATATCCAATTTGGCCAGCACCATTTGTTAAAGAGATTGCTTTTACCCCAGTTTAAAGTCTTAGGGCCTTTGTCGAATATCAACTGTTCATTAAGGGGATGGTGACATCTCCAAGGTCTCAACTCTGTTCCATTGACCTACGTGTCTCTTTTTTGTACCAGTACCAGGCTGTTTTCACGACTGTGGCGGTGTAACAGGTTCTGAAGTAGGGTAGTGAGTAGCCTCCCAGTTCTCTTCTTCAGTAGTGCTTTGTTTATCCAGGGCTTCTTCCCTTTCCGAACACAGTTGATTTGTTTCTCCAACTCATTAAAAAATGACACTGGAATTTGTATTGGGATTGCATTATGTAAGTAGATTGCTTTGGGGACATTTTCACAATATTGAGTCTTCCTATCCATGAGCAGGGTAGGTTTCTCTATTTATGTAAGTCTTAGTTTCTTATAGGAAGGTCTTGTAGTTCTCTTTGGAAAGGTCATTTCTCTAGTTAGATTTATTCCTAGGTATTTTATCTTCATGGGGCTATAGTAAATGGTATTGATTTGGTGATACCTTCTTTGATAATCTCATTGTTGGCATAAATGAATCCTACCGATTTACTTACGTTTACCTTGTATTCTGATACTTTGCTGAACTCTTCTATCAGTTTGAGTAGTTTACTTATGGGTTCTTCAGGATTCTCTGCATATACAATCATATCATCTGCAAATAAGGACATTTTTACTTCTTCTTTGCCAATGCAGATGCCCTGTATTTCTTGGTCTTGTCTAATTGCCCTGGCAAGAACTTCTAATACAATGTTGGAGAGGTGAGAGTGGACATCCTTGTCTAGTTCCTGTTCTCAAGGGGAATGGTAGAACTTTTTTGGTGGAAGAATTGGCTGACTTCCATTGCGCACTCTGACACTTTGTTTCACAGTCGGATTGGTACACCCATGTTTCATCACCAGTGATAAACATCATCTTGCCTCTCCAAAAGATCTTGGCAAACTTTGACTCTCTTTTGCTTTTGTTCATCAGTGAGCTTCTTCTGGACCACTTTTGCCCACATCTTTCTCATGTTATTTTCAGTTAAGATTTTCCTACTTCTTTCATCAGTGTTTACTTGGTCTGCTATGCTTCTCAGAGTCAATGATTTTAACTCCTCATTCAAATCTTTGCAATACTTTCATCAGTTCTACTCATTACTGGCCACCCGGACCTCTCTTCATCAATGAAACTTTCTCTCCCCTCAGAAAAACATTTAATCCATTTGTACAGGCCATTTTCTTCACTGCATTATCCCCGTAAACTTGGACTAACATGTCCCTGATTTCACTTTCACTCCTGTCAAGTTTAACAAAAAATTTAATGTTTGTTCGTTGCTCTAATTCAAGCTCTGACATTTTTCATAACAGCACGCAAAAACATGCAACAATGATGAACGCCACTCAGCAAGACACTGCTACGCATCAACACAAACCCAAATGTGGGACACTGATATACCACGGTTATGAAACCTTATCGAGTTGTTTGTACAGGGCTACCAATGTAAACACAGAGTGGCAAGTTCACAAACTTGTCAGACCTCATAATAAAGGGCATTTACAGAAAGCCAACAGCTAACATCGTCTTCAATAGAGAAAATCTGAAAGGATTCCCCCCTTGATAATGATATCCAGACAACCACTTTTTGCTGGACATTCAAGCCAGAGCAGCTACACCAGGAAAAGAAAGAAAGGGCACCCAAATTGGTAAGGAAGAAGTAAAAGTATCTCAATTTGCAGATGATATGACCTTATACACAGAAAACTCTCAAGATTCTACAAAATACTACTGGAACAAATAGAAGAATCTATCAAACTTTCAGGATACAAGACAAATATTCAAAAATCAGCTGGATTCCTCTTCACCAATAAACAGAAAATCAAAGAGGAAATCACCTGATCAATACTATTTACAATTGCCCCCAAGATGATAAACTTAGGAATAAACGTAAACAGAAATGTAAAAGACCTATCCAAGGAAAACTACAACACACTACTGCAGGAAACAAAAAGAGACTTACATAAGTAGAGAAACATACTTTGTTCATGGATAGGAAGACTCGTTGTGAAAATGTCTATTCCACCCAAAACAATCTATAGATATAATGCAATCCTGATCCAAATTCCAATGGCTTTTGGCAAGGAGACAGAGAAACAAATCATCAACTTCATATGGAAAAGAGAGACCAGATTAAGCATACTAAAGAACAAATTTGGAGCCTCATACTACCTGACTTTTGAACCTATTACATTGCCATGGTAGTAAAAACAAGCTGGTATTGGTACAACAGATACATAAACCAATGAAAACATAATTGAAAATCCAGACATAAAATCATCCACCTCATGAGCAACTGATATTTGACGAAGGCCCAAAGTCCATAAATTGGGGAAAAGACAGTCTCTTTAACAAATGGTATTAACACATAACTGGATATCTATTTGCAAAAAATTAAACAAGACCCATACCTCACACCATGTACAAAAACTAACACAAGACAGGTCAAAGACCTAAATGTAAAATCTAAAACAATAAAGATCATGGAAGAAAAAAAAATGAAGAGAATGCTAAGAGCTCCAATACATGGCATAAACAGAATACAAAATATTACTAACAGTGCACAAACAGCAGAAGAGAAAATAGGTAACTGGGAGCTTCCAAAAATCAAACACAGTCATCCAAAGGCTTCAGACTGGGAAAAAAGTTTGGATACAGCAAATCCAGTCAGTGCCTAATCTCTAAAATCTACAACATACTGTAAAATTTTAACAACAAAAAGGCAAATAGCCCAATTTATGAAATGGGCAAAGGATATGAAAGGGCACTTCACCAAAGAAAACATTCAAGCAGCTAACAGATATATGAGGAACCCTTCACAATCATTAGCCTTCACAAAAACGCAAATCAAAATTACAGTGATATACCATCTCACCCCAATAATGATAGCATTAATCCAAAAAATACAAAATAAATATTGGAAAGGCTGTGGAGACTGGAAAACTTACACACTGCTGATGTGAATGTAAGATGATACAACCAACTTTGAAAGTTGATTTGGAGCTTCCTTAAAAAGCTAAAAGTAGAAATAACATACAACCCCACAATCTCCTTGGAATATATCTTAGAAAAATAAGAGCTGTCACATGTATAGATAAATACACACCAATGTTCACTGTAGCACTGTCCACAATAAAAAAGATGGCAACGATATACATGCCCATCAGTAGACTACTACACAATGATAGAGAACACTGATAAGTCTGTGAAGTATCTCATAACATAGAGGAATCCGGAAGACATTATGCTGAGTGAAATGAGTTGCAAAAGGACAAACACTGGATGAGACCACTATTACAAGAACTCAAGTAAAGGTTTAGACACAAAAGAAAACATTCTTTGATGGTCACATGGGTGGGGAGAGAAGGGGTACTCAGTAGACAAGAATTATTTTAGGTGATGGGAAGGACAGCACACAATACAGGAGAAGTCAGCACAACTGGACTAAACTAAAAGCTAGTAAGTCTCCTGAATACAACCAAGTACTTCAAGAGATATGGTAGCAGGGGCAGAGATCGGATGTGAGTGGACATCTAGGTCAGTAGGCATAACAAGGTAAGAAAATTTTTGCAGCCCACTTTGTTGAATAATGTCTGAGGCCATCTAAGAAGCATCAATTAGTCCCAGCTCACCTGGAAAGAAAAAGGAGCCAAAGACACAAGGAAGATACTAGCTCAAGAGATAGAACAGGCCACATAAACCAGAAACTGTATCAGCATGAGTCCAGAACTAGATGGCACCCAGCCACCATGAATGATTGCCCTGGCAGGGAACACAGCAATGAGTCCCCGACATAATAGGAGAAACTGTGGTGCATAATTTGAACTCACATTATGGTCTGACAGATCAGAGGGTCCCCAGAAGCACAGTCCCCTGGACTGCTACCCCAGAGCTGAAATCACTCCCAAAGCCAATTCCTCTGACCAAAACCAGACTATGAAACATAAAATGATACTAGCAAAGCATGTGCTTCTTGGCTTAAGTAGATGCATGAGACTAACTGGGCAAGATGAAAAGGTAGAGGGTGACAGGTGCTGGTTGAATGGGCACAGGATGTGTAGGATGGGGAAGAGTAGTGTGCCATCCTCATGTAGGGAAGGCACCTAGGGTTGTATAACAGAACATGTGTGGGTTTTTGTATGACAATCTGACCTGAATTGTCAACTTTCACATAAAACACAAATTTTTTTAAAAAGTTAAATAACTTAGTATTTCATACATCTCATCTTCATGCTAATTTCACAAGAGAAAGGTATGTCAAAAAAGAGACCTGCCAGGTGCTCCTTGGAAACTCTATGGGACAGGGCAGTTCTACTCTGACCTTTGGGGTCACTGCGAGTTGGACCCAGCTCAGTGGCAGCAGTTTTATTGTCAACTTTGGGAAACACTGAGTTAAATAAAACTATGTGTTTCCTTTATGTAAAATTTTTTAGAACTTTTACTAACATGATCAATCTTTACTGTTCATTATTATCCAATCAACTAGTAACAAAATTTTTTCTGCTGAGCTTTATTTGCAAGAATTTAGTTTGTCATTCTGTGGCAGCTTACATGTTGATGTGATGTTGAAAGCTATACCACCAGTATTCAGATACCAGCAGGGTCACCCATGGTGAAGTTTCAGTTGAACTTCTAGACTGACAGACTATGAAGACAGACCCAGCAGTCAACTTCTGAAAAAGAGTTAGCCAGTGAAACCTCAGGAATACCACAGGAACAGTGTCAGATAGACTGCCAGACAGTGAGCACCCCAAGGATGGAAGGCACACAGAAGAAAGGGAAAGAGCTGCCTCCTCAAAGCACAGTTGACCTTAATGATGTAGGTGGAATCAAGCTTTTGGGACCTTCATTTGCTGATGTGGTATGACTCAAAATAAGAACAGCTGCAAAAATCCATTATCAGAAAGTGGAATGTACAAAGTATGAAATGTAGGAAGTTGTCAAAAACTAAATGGAACACATAAACATTGATAGCCTAGGCATTCGTGAGCTGAAATGGACTGATACTAGCCATTCTGAATCAGACAATCCTGTGGTCCACTACTCTAGCTATGACCACTTGAAGAGAAATGGTCTTGCATTGATTATCAAAAGAACATTCTGCAATCTGTCCTGAACTACAATGCTATCATGGATTGAACTGTATTCCCCCAAAAATCGGCAGCAATTTGGCTGGGTCATGATTCTGGCATTGTGTGATACACTTCCTGTTATGAATCCTGCCTCTGTGGTGTTAATGAAAATATATGGGCTGCAGGTGAGTTGGTGGGGCAGGACTTTGTTGTACTGTGGCTTGGGGTGGCCTCTTGGGATATATAAAAGAAAGGGAGGCAAGCTGAGAATTGGACACCCTGTATCTCCAATAAGCAGTGCTGGGAGCTGAGCACGTCCTAGGGAAAGGACCAGGGCCCCTATGCCTTAGAAGCTTCCAGTCCAAGGGAAGACTCATGATGACAAGGACTCTCCTCCAGAGCTAGCATAGAAAAGTCTTCCCCTGGAGCTGACACCATAAATTTGGACTTCTAGCCTACTGGACTGTGACAAATAAAATTTCTCTTTTAGCCCTCCTATTGTGGTATTTCCGTTAAAGCAGCACTAGGTGACTAAAACAAATGCTGTCAGTGGTAGGATAATACCCATACACCTACAAGGAAGGCCAGTTAATACAACTATTATTTCAATTTATACACAAAACACTAAGGCCAAAGATGAAGAAACTGTACACTTTTACCACCTTCTGCAGTCTGAAATTGATCAAACATGCAATCAGGATGCATTGATAATTACTGATGATTAGAATTCAAAAGTTGGGAACAAAGGAGGATGGGTAGTTTGAAAATATGGCCTTGGTGACAGAATGATTTTGGAGATCACATGACAATTTTGTAAGACCAACAACTTCATTGCAAATACCTTTTTTTACCAACATAAACAGCAAATATACACATGGACCTCACCAAATGGAATACACAGGAATCAAACCTGTGGAAAGACACAATGGAAGAGCTCAGCATAATCAGTCAGAACAAGACCAGTTGCTGACTGCAGAACAGACTATCAACTGCTCATATGCAGGTTCAAACTGAAACTGAAGAAAGATCAAACAAGTCCATGAGAGCTAAAGTTCAACCCTGAGTATATTCCATCTAAGTTTACAGACCATCTCAAAAACAGATTTAACGCATTTAACACTAATAACCAAATACCAGATGAGTTGTGGGGTAACATCCAAGACATCTCACAGCAAGAAAGCAAGAGGTCAATAAATACATAAATAAATAACAGAAAATGCCACATTGGAAATCTTCTCATGAACGTCAAGTAGCTAAGGGTGGCTTGAAAGGACAAAGTAAAGTGTAATAATGATATGTGCAAAAAGCTAGAGATACAAAACCAAAAGGGAAGAACACATTCTACATTTCTCAAGTGACAAGAACATGCTCTACACATTTCTCAAGCTGAAAAAACTGAAGAAAGAAACACAAGCCTCGAGTTGCAATAGTGAAGGATTCTACACGGAAAATATTAAACAGCTCAGAAAGCATACAAATCATTTTTTTGCACACCCAAACATCTTTTATTTTCACAGCCTGAATATCAAAGACACAATCAACTGCTTCCAAAACATTTACAGACTTGTTTATGTTTATTTAACTAAGCAAGGGTTTTTTAAAAGGAACATAAATCTGTAACAAAAGACATAACACTAAGCTAGCAATCAAAGTTGGCTTCACCACTTCTTATCTTTTCCTTGCATTTATCCAAGTTTCCTATCTTAAATTCTTCTTCTGTATTTTTGGTACATCCAGTATCTTTTTCTGGGCTTGGAATAGATTTCACCTTTGGAAGCAGGAAATATTCTGCATTCAAAACTTGATCAGCTGTCATAGAATTTTTACAAGAAATCAATCTAAAAACAAGAGATTTGACGTGATCATCCTGCAAAGGAAAAAGCAGATTTTTACAAACAAAACCAACACTACAACAACCAAAAGGACACACCTTTAATCAAGGTGAATCCAATTCAGAAATACTCTTGGTCATGATACAGAGCCGAAATCAAAATTTTTATATTCATATTTTTAAAACTTCTTCAGAATTCAACTACTTTTACTGGAAAGGGACACCTCCGGTAAACAAACAAAAAGAAAAAAATTATAGGGAAAAAACGGAAAGGGACAAAGAATTACTGCTGAATCTTCTCAAAAACAAGAGGGCATTTCATTTTCTTTCTTGTACAAAGCACAAGTAAGAGTCTGGCAGTGTAGAAATCTCACACTGAGCCTCTGCTGCCTGGAAAAGTAACTTTTCTTCACCTAAATCAACTGTTTCTGGTTTCAGTTTTACCGTGATCTCCTCTGGAAAGCCCTCCTTTCCTGTTACTATTAACATAATCATTATGAGAGTCAGAATGTATTATGTGCCTCTAATTCAAAACATGTTACCTGTATTATCACATGTAAACAACCCTATGATGTTGCTGTGCTCCATTATTTCCACCTCAAAGTCACCTTATATTTCCTCTTTGTAATTATTCCAACCAGAGAATACATCACACTGAAGAAAAAACACCTGCATATTCCAAGTGTTTCTCACTGAATGCTAAGATCCTTAAGGTCAGGAATTTTCAGTGTTTTATCACTTCATCCCAGCCAATAGCACAGCATATGGGATAGACATTCATAAACATTTTCTAAATTAATGTACACCAATGGTCATGCTGTACACCGCAGAGTAGGAGTTTAAATATATTTAAAGATATACTCCTCATAGTTACAAATATTAACTAAAACTGTACAAAACCTAAATGAGGAAAAATAGTGCATTCTCTGGAAAAGCACAAAAGTAGATCTGGAATTAATGAGAAAGTTATTGTTTTGTGATACAGAAAGACTATCATAAATATGTCCATTTTCACCAAGTTAATTTACAAAGTTTACATGATTCCAGCAAAAAATAGTTCTTTATCTTTGAGACTAGAGACAAGCTGACTATAAAGACTATTTAGAAAAATAACAAGCAAGGCAGCCAAAAATCCGATTAAAAACAAGAATGAGGAAGAAACTAAGCAAGTATTAAAAGGTATTATAAAGCCTCTGAAATTAAAAGAATGTGGGACTGGGATAGAAATAAACAAACTGACAGAACAAAACAGGGAAACCAGAAATAAACTCCCGCACAGATGAAAACTCAGTATGTAAATGATGGCACTTCAGATGAAGGGGGAGAGGATATTGGATACCCAGTAGAAAAAGATAAAAGTGTACTTATTCCTCACATCTAAATGTAAAAACTGAAATCATATGGGATGCTATGGATTCAATTGTATCCTCCAAAAATGTGTTAAGTTAGGTCACCATTCCCAGCAGTGTTTGGCGGTCCACAAGTCTTACTATGGACATCATCAATTCTTTGTCAGACTTCCAAAATGGCAGCTTGTCTTCTCATTGTGTGTAAGTTGAGGACAACTACAACAAAGTTGTAAATCACTATCAAAAGTCTTTGTTAATCCATTCTACAGAGATAGAAAATGTAATGTATGTACTGCAGTGTATAGTTTCATTAATACCCCAAAAGTTGTCTCAAATGCTTTTTACTATAACCCCAAACTTGAAGGCAAAGCTTGTAAGCATTATTTCTAACATCTGTTTTTAGAAATCTAATTTCATAGCTATTAAAAAACCAAACAAGACCAGCTGCCATGAACTCACCTGACTCATGGTGACGATCATGTGTGTCAGAGCAGAAATGTGCTCCCTAGGGTTTTCACAGTGGCAGGTTTTTCAGAAGTATATTGCCAGGCCTTTCTTCCAAAAGTCTGGGTGGACTCATATCTTTGATACTTTCAATTAGCAGCCAAGCACAATGAAGTGTTTGTACCATCCAGGGTCTCCTCACAGAGTATTAGTAGGTAATGTAGTTGTTACTGTTTTGAACCATCAAATCAATTTCAGCTCCAAGTCACCCTGTTTGACAGAGTAGAACTGCACCATAAGGTTTCCTAGGCTGTAATCATTACTGGAGCAGACTGCCCACCAAGCACCTGATGTGTTTGAACCTTCCACCTTTCAGTTAGGAGCTAAGCACTTAACTACTGCCCCACCAAGTCTAAGCAGCTATTCTGTATGTTTCAAATCAGTAAATGCCAAAAATGTCACATACCAGATCAAACTTATCCACTTCTGGGATTCCATCTTCATTTGTTTTAAGTTCCTGATTTTTAACAGAAAGCTATAAAAGAAAATGAGAATGTATCAAAATACTGTTCCTATAATCAAAATAACCAAACCCACTGCTGTCCAGTCAGGTATGACTCATAGCAACCTTCGAGGTCAGAGTAGAACAGCCCCATAGTTTCCAAGGAGCATCTGGTGGATTTTAACTGCCAATCTTTTGGTTAGCAGATGTAGCACTTAACACACTATGCCACCAGGGTTTCCACTGTTCCTATAGAAAAACCAAGTTTAAACCTCTCCAGATTCTGGTGATGACAACTCACTTACAGAAAGCAAATTAACTCTCACAGAAAAACAACTATTTATTCACGAACAACCAAGTATTTCCTGGGGCTCATACAGTATTAGTCAGAGTTGCTGTTTTGTTGTTGTCAGTTACCCTCAGATCAGTTCTGATAGTGACCCTACACATACCACAATGAAATGCATACAAAAAAGAAAAAAAAATTGGAGAAGTCATTAGACAGTAAAAATGGCATGAACTGACGATTAACTACATGTGAGGGATGAGAAAAGTTGGAAGAGTCAAAGAAAACTACAAGGCTCTTGGTTCAGATGACTAGAAGAGCCTGTTTGTGAGAATGTGGGTAGAGTGAGGATTCTAGAGGCATAATACTTGGGTCTGAATCCTGGTTTCACCTCTACTACTTACAGGGGAAAATCATCTGATTTCTCTATGCCTCTGGTTCTTCATCTATAAAGCTATTATAAAGATTAAGTTTATTAAATACTCGTAAGGTGTATGACACACAGTAAGCACTCAATATGTTGTACCTATTTTCATTTTTCAAATTCGGGGTGACTTGGGCTATAGGAATGTGAACGCTCTCTTTATAAAGGCCCTTAGTCTTAATATGAAGAACTGCTGCTGTTAGGTGCTACCAAGTTGGTTCCAGCTCACAGCAACTCGTAATACAGCAGAATGAAACACTGCCTGCTCCTGCACCACCCTTACGATCACTGCTATGTCTGAACACACGGCTGCAGCCACTGTGTCATTCCATCTTGTTGAGGACTGCCTTAGCTATTCGGTGTTGCTATAACAGAAATACAAAAAATATACAGATTATCAAACAGTATCCCCTGAGTGTCTAGGAAACTTCACAGACCGAATTCAGAGTGCCAGCTCCAAGAGAAGGCTCTTGCTCTCTGTTGGCTCTAAGGTCCCTGTCATTAATCTTCCCAGGTTGAGGAGCTTCTCAGAACAAGAACCCTGGGTCCAAAGGATGGGCTATTCTCTTGGCTCTTGTTTCCTGGTGGTCTAAGGTTTCCCTGTCTCTCTGCTCACTCATCTCTGTCTCAGAAGAGGGTAACATAAAACACAGCCTTAGCAGGTAGAGTGAGTCTTGCCTCATTAATGTAATTGCCTCTAATCCTGCCTTATTAACATCACTGAGGTAGGATTTACAACACACAAGAATATTATGTCAGAAGACAAAATGGTTGATGGTCACACAACACTGGGAATTAGAACCTAACCAAGATGACACATATTTTGAGGAAACAAAATTCAATCCATGACATTTTACCTCTTGGCCCCCAAAAGTTGTCCTTGCCGCATGTTAAATGCATTCACCCCATTGTATCACAGCGAAAGTCTTAACTCCTCTTTACCTGTGAAATCTAGAATACTAATTGGCGCCTTCCAAAAAGTTAAGTCCAACAGCTACAAGCTAGATATTTACATTACAAATGTGACAAACTAAAGAAGGGCAAGAGGCTCCAAGCAAATCCAGCACAACACATTACATTAGTTCTCACAGTTTGAAAATAATCTTGCTCTTTGAGACCCTTCAGGCAATGGTCATGCCCTCCAGACTCTAGGTAGTGGCCATGCTCTCTGGATTATGAGTAGAGGCCTCCGGACCCTAGGCTTCAGCTCCGTCTTCCAAGTCCACTGAAATGACAGCTGTGCTCCCTCTGCTTTGGGCAGCTCATTTGCCATCGGAGTGGTAACTCCACTCTTTGAGGTCCCAGAGGCCATGGCCCTACTCCTTTAAGACTAAGGCAGCTCTTCTTCTTGTCTCTTCAGCTCCTGCTTCCTGGTTACTTGGTCTCTTTGCCCTTCACACCTCACCACTCACATCTGCCTGGCTAAGGGAAACATTCCAAAGCTCTTGAGTTGTAGTGAAGATGCCTAAAGCCACACCATTCTGCCAATGAACTCTGGCTGGAAAGCAATCAGCAATCTTACTCACAGGTCAGGAAGCCTAGCACCACTGGTAAGTGCCTGAAGGCAGCTCACTGCCAGGAAGCTTCCTGCTCAAAGGTACTCAGCTCTCCCAGTCCATGGGTCGACTCCAGCAATGTCTCATGCCAGTATCCGGGATCTACTGCTGTTGTTTCTCTGCTGCTGCTTTTCACCATCTGAGCTATCTCCAGTGTTAACAACTCACCTCACTTCCTTCTAAAGAACTCTCTTAGATGTTCACAATTCTACCAACAGTCTCCTCAAGTTAATCTTGGTGTTTACTCTAGACACTTTAAAACTCTTCCTGCTTCTATCCACTAGCAGCTTCATAACATTTTATGTATCTGTCAGAGAAGCACCTCATTCTCTTGATATCAAATTTCATCTTAGTTATCTAGTGCTGCTGTAACAGAAATAAACAGTCTTCCCAGAAGGGTCTATCTTCGAACTTGAATAAAGCAAATTGTATACGGAATACCCTGGCTGTACTTCTTCCAACAGACTTGGTCATTCTTCTAGAATTCTGTGGTATATTCAACATTCTTCATGAATACTATAATTCAAGTGTTGCTTACTTTTCATTCCTTAGTGATCACTCAGATTTCTGCATGCATACAAGATAACTGAACGTATCATGGCTTGAGTCAGGCGCACCTTAGTCCTCAAAGTGGCATCTCTGCTCTTCAACACTCTGAAGAGGTCTTTTTTACTAGATTTGCCCAGTGTGATACATCACTTGATTTCTCGAATGCTGCTTCCTTAGGCACTAGCTGTGGATCCATGTTAATTATGAAGAATACCTGTCCTTAAATGTTGACAATAGTTCAAACTGGTTGAAGAGTTCAAGGTTTTTGGCTTTTTTGTTTTTGTTTTGTGTGAAACTTTCCACAATTAAAAAAAAGGCTTATTTAGGGATAATGGTTAGAACAACAGACTACAATTCCTTTTTTATAACTGCTGGTACTAAGATTAGAGCTAGTATAGTGGCTCGTTCACAAAATGTATGTTCATCAGGATGGCAAACAGGCTTGTTTTTACATGTTATCTACAATCAATCAGCACTACTTCTTAGGGGCATTGTTTACAGCCCACTGAACACGACCATATATATCACTTTTTCATTGTCTGTTACAGGGATAAGAGAAGAACAGCTGTATATGCATTATGTAGTAACATCTCTAAACAGACTTTCATAGTATGCATTTTACAGTATCCTCATTCATGATTCTACTTTATGTCCCTATCCTTGGTTGTATTTCTTCTAATCTACTTTTAATTTATGATATTTTGCTCTATTTTACTGTCTCTTTGTGAACTGCCTTACAGTCTTTCTGGAACAAGCAAGGCATCAAATTAACTAAGGTAAAGCTAACCAGCAGGAAGGCACATATAAAAGTCTGAAACTCCAGTGAGAGGCTGTTATACCCAGTAATAGATGGTACTAGAAACTGTGACATGAAGTAAGAAAACCCAAGGAAAGGCTTCTCAGTGAAAACTTTAGTAAGCTATGGGCAAAATCCTTAGGACATCAATTTAACCGAGGGAAGAGGATTAAAAGAAACGTTCAGTCACAAAGAAAAGAACTAGAATGCTGTTGTGTCACAGAAAACAGTGGATAAAAGAACTACTGTGGATTGTGGTGTTTTGTCTTTTGATAAACAAGACTTAATCCTTTCAAGACCCAATTGTAGTTAGTTTTTTCCTTGAATTGTTTTGCTCATACATTGTATTTTCACTAATGAAAGTATGTTGATTAAAGGACTAATTCAGAATTACTATTATCAGTTATAGTTTGATACTCATTATTTGTGATCCCATATGTCCTGGCAGACCTTGGATGATGTAAGTCCTGCTGATTAAGTGTCAACGATAAAAATCACTTTTTCTTATGTTTCATTTCTTGAAAATTTGCAAAACGTGCTAACACATGAAGGCACACCTGGAAATAACTTCATGTACATTTTATTCTAGTCTCCTTCTTACCTTTTCATAATTTTTTATGAAACTTTTCAAACCCTGGTACAATGCACTCCTCCTTACTGATGATTCTTGTGTTGCCTAATATTTTCCCCAAAGAATGCTTGAAATTTATTTCTTCACTTCTTTCAGCTTAAAAAATGCTGAACATATTCCTCCCCTTTGGTTTTCTATCTCCAGGTCTCTGCACATGTATTATAATATTTCGTCTTCTCAAGCCACCCTTTGAAATCCTTGTTCAGCTCTTTGATTTTATCATGTCTTCCCATCATTTTAGCTCCTTGATGTTCAAGAAAAAAATTTCACTGGGCAGCAACCAGGCACAGGAGATGGAACAAGGCAGTAGTGAAGGGGTGCCACTTAACAGTTTGTTATCCCTGCTGCTGGAATCAACAAGACTCCAAGTAATTCTACCCTAACCCATCAGCAATGCAGGGGGTCAAGACAATGTGAGTTCAGCTGGCATCATGTTTTTGTCAAAGTAGTGTCAGTGAAGTCCAACAGGCAGTTGAACACCCAAGCCCAAATGGAATTGTACACTACATCTAAACAGGACAGCTACCTGAAAAAGACAAAGATTAAACAGGATGTCTCAAAATAATGTCCAAAATGTCCAGGATACTATAAAAAAAATCACCTGACATACCAAAAACTCAAAAAATCTCAAACTGAATGCAAAAAAAAAACAATTACAAAAACACCAACATAACACAGATGTTGGAATTACCAGAAAAGGAGTTTAAAGCAGTCATAAAAATGTTTCAGCTGACAATTACAAACAAGATTAAAATACATGGAAAAAAAACTGACTCAGCAGAAATGAGAAGATACAGACAATCCAAATGGAAATTTTAGAACTAAAAAACAACAGAAATAAAAAGGCTAACTAGATGTGCTCAGTATGAATATGATAGATGAAATCATAAAAATAAAAAAACTAAAAAAAAAGATCCAATTTGAACAACAAAAAAGAAACAGAGCTTCAGGAATAAAGACAGCCTTGGGAATCTATAGAACAATAACAAAAAAACCAAAATCTATATCAGTGGAGTCCCAGAAGAAGAGAAACAGCATGGGGCTGAAAAAATATTTGAAGACATAATTGAAAGCTTTCCAGATCTGTTTAAAAAATAAAGTAAAAATAAATCCACAGATTTAGAAAGCTGAGCATACCCCAAATAGGACAAACCCAAAAAAATCCACACCAAGACACATCATTATCAGACTACAGAAAACTAAAGTTAAAAATCTTCAGCTACAAAGAAATGTCACATTCCTATAGAGGAGCAACAATTCAAATCAAAGACTTCTCATCAGAAACAACAGAGAACAGAAAAATGAAACAGCATTTCTCAAGTACTCAAAGAAATCAACTGTCAACCCAGGATTCTATATCCTGTAAAAATATGCTTTAGGAATGAAGGTAAAATGAAGATACCTACAGATAACAGGAAACTAAGAATTCCTCACCAGCAGACCACCCTAAGAGAGGTTCTTTAAAAAAGGAAAAAAAAAAAAAAAGCTTGAAACACTAAGAATGAAAGAAATAAAGAAAAAAACATTAAGAATACAGGTTAACAATAATAGACTAAAGGCACCCTGTGGCACAATCATTAATTAAGCACTCGGTTCCTGACAAGGTTAGTGGTATGAATCTACCAGCCACTCTGCAGAAGATCTAGTGATCGGCTTCTGTAAAGATTACAGCATAAGAAACTCTTTTAGTCAGCTAGTGCTGCTCTAACAAAAATACCACAGAGTACATGGCTTTAACAAAGAAAGTTTTATTCTTACACAGTCCAGTAAGCTACAAGTCCAAACTCAGGATGTCTGCTCCAGAGGAAGACGTCCCCCTTGTCAGCTCTTGAGGAAAGTCCGGTATCACATCAGTCTTTGTTTAGGGAGCATCTTGGCACAGGAACCTCAGGTCTCAAGGATGTGCTCTTCTCCTGGTGCTGCTTTCCCGATGGTGTGAGGTTCCCAATTTTCTGTGTGCTTCTCTTTCCTTTAATCTCTCGTAGGACTAAAGAGTTAGGGGTGGGACAAGCCATGCTCCAGGGAGACTCCCTTTACAGTGGAGCAGGGACTTACAGCCCCACCCTAATGCTGTCACACACGGCACAGGAAAACCACACAACGGAGGACAACCAGAAAATACAGGCAATCAGGGCCCAGCCACATGGCTACACATATTTTGGGGGCGGATACAATTCAATCCACGGCAGAAACCCTATAGAGTAGTTTTAATCTGTTACAGTGGGTGGTTATGAGTTGGAATTGACTCAACAGCACACAGTAACACACAAAGCTATCCTCAAAACAAAAACCTTGAGAGCTGAACCTCTCCAAGCTCTGTGACCTTGGATCTAATAAGAAAGGAACAGTAAGTCTGAGGTTCTTCACTGGTTCTCGGAGTAGCCACAGAACCCCCAAATACATGAAATTCCTACACAGTGGAAGGCACCAGAGATGCTGGTGGGTCTGTCCAGCCTGAACCCCATAAACTTCTGGCATCCAATTCTGCAAATGAGATCCAGCATCAAGCATCAGTCTTCTTGGTTATGTTAGAATTACCTTCTAGATTTTAGGGGACCAGCGACATCCCCTTTACCTCTTTCTTTGATTTCTTAACTAGGATATTCCTGAAAGGTACTGCTAAGATTCAAGGAGGGTTGGCGACTCATCACTGGTTGCATAAAGCAGGCCTCAAGAGATGACAGTATACAGAATAGGGCTTTTCACAGTTTCCTTTACAGTTACGCATGAAAGCAAACCACAGTATTTGAAAAGTACAACCATATTCTAAACAGAAGTGCAAAATACATCCACGTAAGATTCTTAAGGGGTCATCTTACAAAACACCCAGAGAAGATCAGAGAGGCCATGATAAGAGGATTTACTGGACAATGTAAGGCACTTCATAACAATCAGTGCCATGATCGTTACTTATAACTTAATTCCAAGCCTTGGATGCCCCCTTCAACAATGTTCATTGTTGCTTTCAGTGAAGGCTATGACTTCAAAGGCTTAATAATATATAATGTGAACACAGAAGGTTCTCCTATCAGGAGCCTTGAGACACTGAAATTCTGTGATAACACATAATTTGGGTACACCCTTACCACCTTCATGGCTCACTTAAGATAGTGATGTGTTCCTTCACACTAATGTGAGGTGAGCAGAATAAGGCAGTTTATAAGGTACTCGGTTAAGCTCCAAAACATGCTATGGTGCTCACAGCAAGGGAAGATGTTATCACCATGTGTAGAAAGGAGCCAAAACAATATCCTTTAGCTAATAAGCACAGTGTCATATTCAGGAAAAAAATGAAATATGGTTTTTAAAGTTATTCATACACAGAAATAAAAAGTTTTAAAGAAATGAGGAAGAATTTTTTTGAAAGCATATACATCCATTTTAGGTCACAACATACATCTAGAAGTCAGGTTTTTCTAAAGAGATTAAACAGAAGAATAGGAGTGATACAGGGTATAATCTGGATGTTTCAGGATGGGTCCAAGGCTCAGTAAGAAGAGAAACAAGGAGGTTGCTGATGAACTGGAAGTAAATGGAGAAAGTGGAAAAAACATTTTAGAGATTTAAAAGCAATATAGTAAGGATAAGGAAGTCTCATCCAAAGAAACATATATGGGATTCTATTAATTTTTAGAAAGAAAAATTACAGGTAATCACAGAATCCTACTCTTGGTATGTAATTGAAACTGCACGCTTAGGAGGTCGTCCAGAAAATGCAATATTAGGTTGTTTAATGAGTGACCAATGTGAGCACTAACATCTTCTAGAAATATATTAAGAGTTTGGGGCAAGGGAATAAAATCTTCAAACACAGTTCCAAAGAATGAAGTATACAAGGAGCCATACGTAGAATTGAATAGATGAACTCTGAATTCATGAAGGAAATATGGCACCCTTTATAAACTACAAAAAAAAGCCTAATACTCAAGCACATAATTGAAGCTAAAATTTAAAAGCCCATTCTCCTAAAATACAGATATGTATTCATTCAACTATTTGAGGACGTACTATGCACCAAACTAGACAATGAGTAAGAAAGACTGATGATGAACTGAAACGCATGAATTATGATGTTGGTGAAGAATACTGAATATATTATGGCCTGCCAAAAGAATGAACAAAATGTCTTGGAAGAAGCAAAGCTGGAATGTTCCTTAGAAGCCAGAATGGCAAAGACTCTGTCTCACATAATTTAATCATGTTATCAGGAGGGTCTCATCCCTGGAGAAAGACACCATGCTTGGTAAAACGTCAGCTAAAAAAAGGAAAACCCTCAATATGATGGAATGACAGCAGTGGCTGCAATAACAGGTTCAAGCATAAGAACAACTGTGAGGACAGCCAGGATCAGGCAGCATTTCTTCCACTATGAGTGTGAGCCAATTCGAAGGCACCTGACAACAACACCATGCACTAGGCAGAGTTCTAGGCACTAAAGATACAGTAGCACCAAAACAAACTTCTGTCTTCAAGCTTACATTCTAATGGAAGAAAATCAGACAATAATAAAAGAAATATAAAATACGTTAGGAGAAAGTTACGCAGGAAAGATGATTGCATTTTAGGGAAGGGTATACTAAAAGAGTATCATCTGAATAAAGGAAAATTATTCAGCTTCCTCACTATCAGTAACCTTTTCCCTCCCTCATCATATACATATAGTAATTTTTTCAATATAACATCAGAGCTGCTCTATTTTTTTTAAAATTGCCTTCTAGAAAATAATTTCCTTTAAGAACCTCTTTATGATCTGCAGAAATATTGATGAACATTAGTACAAAGGACTTCACATAAAATAACTATTTCCATAGCCTAGTTATGGGACTAGAAGGGCTGCTGTCACAGTCTAAATTACGTCCCCCAAAAAATGTGTCTATCAATTTGGCTGGGCAATGATTGCCACTAGCCTGTGGTTGGCCTCGTTACTGTGATCTTACAATAAAAAGAATCAGGATGGGATTTTAACAGCCTCACTAAGGTCACATCCCTGATCCAATGTATAGGCAGTTTTCCTGGGGTGTGGCCTGAACCACCTTTTATCTTACAAGCCATTAAAGGAAAAAGAAGCAAGCAGAGAGTGGGAGACCTCATACCACCAAGAAAGCAGCACTGGGAGCAAAACACATATTTTGGACCTGAGGTTCATGAGCTGAGATGGTCCTAGGCCAAAGGAAAATTGGTAACAAGGACCTTCCTCCAGAGCAGAGAGAAAGCCTTCCCCTAGAGATGATGCCCTAAATTTGGATGTGTGGCCTACCAGTGTGAGAGAATAAATTTCTCTGTGTTAAAGCCATCTACTTGTGGTATTTCTATTACAACACCATTAGAAGACCAAGATAGTTGCCAACACTCACTTATCTATAGCTGATGAAAGTGTTTTGTCTAGAACACTCAGTGCTCTAGAGCTCTAAAATCATAAACAATTGTTTTCACTGTTTCTAAAATTTTTAAAAATCATAAAGCAGCAATAATAATTCATGGCCCTTTAATGAGATTCCACATTAACTGTGAATATTACCTTTTTAAGCATAGTCCTTTAAGTTCTGACTTTTTACCCTTTCATGTATTTGTTTTTACAGAGCACTGCTGGTACAGTGGTTAAGTTCAGGCTACTAACGGAGAGGTCGACAGTCTGAATCCACCAGCCACTCCTTGGAAACCCCATAGCACAGTTCTCCAGTGTTCTATCAGGTCACCATGACTAAGAAACGGCTCTACAGCAACTCGTTTGGTTTTTCTGTTCTTCTTCTGGAGCCCTAGTGGTGCAGTAGTTAATAGTGCAGCCTGTTAAAGCAAAAGGCTGGCAGCCTGATCTACCAACCACTTATTGGAAATCCTATTGGACAGTTCTACTCAGCCCTATAGGGTCAGTATGAGACAGAAATGACTTGAGAATAACAAGTCTGCTTTTTGTTATAAGGTGAAGTTGCCTAATTCTTTGAAAAAGAAGGTCAATGTAATTTTAGTACTAAACTAGCTTTGTTATCAAAAAAGTAACTTTTACAAAAGCCCATCAACAGCTGGAAAGCAAAATTAAAGAAAACCAACACTATTTACTATAGCTGGAAAAAAATACAATACATACAAATCTATCAAAACTGTGTACCATTTGAATATTCAAACAACAAAATGCTAATAAAAGAAATCAAGACTTAAATAGAGTTCGTGTATTAAAAGACTCAACACACTAAGGATGCAAATTATCCAAGATGTCAGTTCCCCTTAAATAATTTGCAGATTTAATAAATGTAACAAATCACAGCAGAATTTTTACACGCAGAGACAAGCTGTTTCTAAAATGTCTACGAAACACCAAAGGTACTGGAATAGCTAAAACAATTTGAAAAATTAAAATAACACTATCCAACTTTAAAACTTATTACAGTAAAATCTGTGAGAACCAGAAGTGAAAAGCACTGCCTTGTTTTCCAGGTCTCCCAACTTTTCTACCTTTGACATGACAGGGTGCAGTCTTACGACTTTTCTTATCGCTGTTAGTGAAACAGTATATTTGTTTTTCCACTCTGACAGGTTTCCACCTTACACAGGTTCTGGCTTTTCCAGCTTTTACTGAAATAAAGATACAGTAATCAAGATAGTGCCATTAAGGGAATGTGGTGGAGGAACAGACATATAAATTTAACTTCTGTGTATGCATACAAGGTCTGACAATTGAGTTCACAAACTCCTCCTAGAAAAAGAGCTATACACCACATTGCTGAATATTACTGCGGTTACCTCTGAAGTACTCCCCTTAGGAAGCTATGCACCAATGCTAGTGACTAGTGCACCCTTCAAAGCAACTCTGGAACTCTTTCTGGAATGGCCATCAGAGCAGTCATCGCATTATCCCTGATGTCCTGAATTTCATCAAAATGTCCTCCTTTCAATATGTCCTTTATCTTCAGGTAAAGGAAAAAGTCACTGGAGGCCAGATCAGGTGAGTAGGGAGGTTATTCCAACACAATTGTTTGTTTACTGGCTAGAAACTCCCTCAGAGACAACTATACATTAAGTTCACAAACTTGCCACTGTGAGCCACTGTGCACAACGGCCATTCCAGAAAGAGTTCCACAATTGCTTTGAAGGGTGGACTAGTGGCATTAGTGTTTTTCCATACTTTCGCAAAGGGAGTACTTAGAAGGTGATCATAGTGATCTTCAGCAATGAGGTATGCAGCACTTAGAACAATTAAGTACACAGACTTGTCAGACCTCATATAAATATGTGTGTGTGTGTGTGCGTGTGTGTGTACACAGCCAGAAAAAGAAAGAAAACAATGTATACTGTGGTATGTAGTGATACCTCATTTTGGCTTTAATTTGCATTTCCCTAAAATTTTCACATGCTGATTGCCATCTAGATATCTTTTTTTGGAAAACTATCTGTTTAGATATTCTGCTCATTTTTTGTTGGGTTATCTTCTTATTATTGAGTTCTAAGAGTGTTTTATGATCTGGATATGAGTCCTTTAGATATTGTGCTCATATTTCTGTTGGATTATCTTCTTATTATTGAGTTGTAAGAGTTTTTTATGATCTGTATACGAGTACTTTATCACATATATGCTGCAAATATTTTGTCCCAGTCCGCAGCTTGCCTTTTAATTTTTCTAAACGTCTTCTGAAAAACTGAAGTTCTGAATTTTGATTAAGACCAAATTATGACTTTCTTTAAAAAAATAAAAAATAGGAGGTGGAGTCAAGACGGCAGACTAAGCATGCGTCTCCTTATATCCCTCTGGAAACCAAGACCTGAAGTGATAATCAAATGTAGCCTTCTGGTCACCTAATCCGCATCAGGACATGGCACAAAGCTGTTACTTTGGACTTCATATCACTCAGCGAAAAACCTCCTCTCTTTCGCTGACTCCCACTCCCAGCTAGCCCCGGCTCTCACGGACTGAAGGTACACGCACCATTGTGACATTTTTTTCCTCTGTCTTGGCCGGGAGGCGGAGCAGGGTCTTGCCTAGCGGCTAGACTCAGACACGCTGCTAGGGGGACAGGCAGGCGAAATTCCCATATTTTGAGAGCAAGGCTTGGGACTCCGTTAATCTAGTCACTTTGAGCCTGTCGTTTTATATCTGCCTCAGCGGCGTTTGTACGGAGTTTCGCAGTCAGTGTGCGGGACGCCATGTTGGATACGGAGATTCTAGCGGGACCTCATTCTTAGCCGGGGAGCCAGCACCTGCAAACAGGACAGTGCTTCTCTGACAGAAAAGCAGTAATTTACCTAGTGCCACCTGCTTTGGGGGTCTTGCAACAGAATCAGAGGAATCACTACCACTCGGCACCTTTAGCCCTTCTCTCTGCTGCCTGTGTGGAGGGCGCCATCTTGGATATGGTGGCTGCAGCTGGACCTAATTCTTAGCTTGGGAACCAGAGCCTGCCCACAGGAGAGCGCTTTTTTATTACAAAAGCAATACTCGACGCAGTGTTGGCTAAGGCTAGGCCCTGTCAGCAGAGGTCAACAGGGCAGTAGCATTGCTGTATTCTGAACTAGTTTGTATCATCTGGGGTTGAATATACTGGCGCTTACTTTGCCAGTTGAGAAGAGGGACCTCTACACCTGAAAATCTAACTGACTTGGGGACTGGTCAGATATCTTTTGCTTTACATTTTAAGACAGCCTAGAGAAACATCTGCAGTCCATCCTCACAGTACCTCTTCCAGCCTCTACATACTCACATGGGTCCAAAAAAGCAACAGACACTTGTGGCACACACAAAATAACCCATGGCTTCAGAAGGCTCCCAAACAAAGCAACCAAGGGGTTTTCCAGATGAAGAAACTTTTATGAAAGCATCAGAAAGTGAATACAAAATGATTATATACAGAGCCCTTCTAGACCTTATACAAAATGCAGGAGAACAAAACGAAAAACTAAGCAAGCTGCTCGATCTGATGGAACACCAATACTCTGAAATCCAACAGATCAAGAACAAAATCAAAGACATAGAAACTTGAATGCAAAGCCAAGAAAACAGAATGGAACAAACAGAAAAAAGAATTTCTGACTTGGAAGACAGAACTACTGAGGCCAGCATTTATGAGCAGAAATTAGAAAAAAGAAACAAGAAAAATGAATAAACAGTAAGAAGCACGTGGGACTCTATTAAGAGGAACAACCTTAGATTAACTGGAGTCTCTGAACAGGGTGAGACATCTGAGAACACAGAGAGTATCGCTGCTAAGCTGGGGACAGAAAACTTCCCAGAAATCTTGAAGGAAGAGAATATAGACATCTCAGATGCATATCGTACGCCACCCAATACAGATCTCAAAAGAAAGACTCCAAGACATATTATAATCAAGCTCAACAAAACGAAACATAAGCAACAACTCATAAAGGCAGCAAGAGTCAAAGCAAAGTTAACATTCAGAGGGAAACCCTGTAGGCTCTCTTCAGATTGCTGGCACGGAGACAGTGGCATGACACATTCAAAGCCTTGAAGGAGAAGAACTTCCAAACAAGAATTATATATCCTGTAAAACTACCTTTCAAATACGAAAATGAAATTAAACATTCCCAGATAAACAGAAACGCAGAGACTTTGTAAAACCCAAACTACAAGAAATATTGAAAGAAGTTCTTGGCTCTGGCTTAGAAGAACAAAACCACTAACTTTATATTTTAGAATGACTTTACTACTCAAAACTCTACTCAGTTAGGGAAGGCTCCAAAGCCAATCACAGCTTTCATAAGGAAAGAAGCAATCCAGTGAGCATCATGAAAACTATGGTGTCATCACATTAAAAAGAGGAATGTACTACAGTTGTTATAGTCCTTCCAGATGGAGAGGAAGATGACAAGACTGGTAGTAATTAAAATTGGGTTTATATATAGTTTATTAAGGGGGATCATAGGGGCAGCTGTAAAGCACAACAAAGATGTATCATATCATTTCAAGAAATGTAACACAGGAGTCTCAACAACCACAAAACCAGCTCTGAAAAAGGTGAAAAATCAACTCACAAAAAAGAACGTCCCAGAACAGACTAATAAGAACAACAGAGAAAACATCAACATAAAAATAAACACATCACAATGGCAGCACTGAACACATACCTATCAATAATTACATTGAATGTGAATGGACTGAATGCTCTAGTAAAGAGACATCAAGTGACATCTTGGATCAAAAGACATGACCCATCCATATGTTGTCTACAAGAAACTCACGTGAGATCTAAAGATAGGAACAAAATGAAAATTAAAGGATGGAAGAATATATATCAAGCTAACAATGAACAAAGAAGAGCGGGGTGGCAACTCTAATCTCAGACAAAATCAATTTTAATGTCAAATCCACCATCATGGACAAAGATGGACACTATTTATTGCTGAAAGGTTCAGTACACAAGCAAGACTTAACTATATTAAATATTTATGCACCTAATATCAGAGCACCTAAATACGTCGAAGAAACACTGACTACACTCAAAAGAGAGTTAGATGACTCCACCATGATAGTGGAAAACTTAAACACTCCACTCTCAATACTAGACAGATCATCTAGAAAAAAACTCAGTAAAAATATAGAAGACCTCACTGCTACAATTAACCAACTAAACCTCATTGATATATACAGAACTTTCCACCCATCAGCAGACAACTATACCTTCTTCTCCAGTGCACATGGAACATTCTCCAGAACTGACCATGTGATAGGCCATAATGCAATGCTCAACAAAATCCATACCACTGAATTACTGCAAAGCATCTTCTCAGATCATAAAGCCATCAAAGTTGAAATCAATAGCAGAAAAAAACATAGATAGAAAGTGGAACTCTTGGAAACTGAACAACATCTTGCTCAAAAAAAACATGGGTTATAAAAGAAATCAAGGACCAAATAAAGAAATTCATGGATTCCAATGAGAACGAAAACAGTTTCTACCAGAACCTATGGGATACAGCCAAAGCAGTGCTCAGAGGTCTGTTGATCTGCAAATGCACACATCAGGAAGGAAGAAAGAAACCAAATCAAGGAACTAACCCTACAGCTTGAACAACTAGAAAGAGAACAACAGAGGAAGCCCTCAGGCACCACAAGAAAAGAGATCATAAAGATTAGAGCAGAGCTAAATGAATTAGAGAATAGAAAAACAATTGAAAAAATTGAAAAGACCAAAAGCTGGTTTTTTGAGAAGATCAACAAAGTTGACAAACCACCGGCTAAACTTACTAAAGAAAAGCAGGACAGGAAGCAAATAACCCAAATTAGAAATGAGAGGGGGGTTGTCACCACAGATGCAACAGAAACAGAATACTATGAAACACTGTACTCTAACAAATTTGAAAACCTAGGGGAAATGGACAAATTCCTGGACTCATACCACCTACCCAAATTATCACAACGTGAAGCAGAACAACTTAATAAACCCATCACAAAGAAAGAGATTGAAAAGGTCATCAAAACGCTGCCAACCAAAAAAAGTCCGGGCCCAGATGGCTTCACAGCAGAATTCTACCAAGCATTTAGAGAAGAGTTATCCCCAATACTACTGAGACTATTTCACAGTATAGAAAGGGATGGAGTACTCCCAAACTCATTCTATGAAGCCAGCATAACCCTGATACCTAAGCCGGGGAAAGACCCAACAAAGAAAGAGAACTACACACCGATAGCACTCATGAATCTAGATGCAAAAATCTTCAACAAAATTCTTGCCGACAGAATACAACAACATATCAAGAAAATAATCCATCATGACCAAGTGGAATTCATACCAGGGATGCAAGGCTGGTTCAACATCAGAAAAACAATTAATGTGATGAACCACATAAATAACACAAAAGACAAGGATCACCTGATTTTGCCCACTGATGCCGAAAAGGCATTTGATAAAGTCCAACACCCATTCATGCTAAAAACTCTCAGCAAAACGGCGATAGACGGGCAATTCCTCACACAATAAGGGCTATTTATACAAAGGCAATTAATTGCCCACATCATCCTGAATGGAGAGACTGAAAGACTTTCCCTTGAGATCAGGAACTAGACAAGGATGCCCACTCTCACCTCTTCTATTCAACATTGTGCTAGAAGTTTTAGCCAGAGCAATTAGACAAGACCAAGAAATAAAGGGCATCTGCATTGGCAAAGAGGAAGTTAAAAGCTCCCTGTTTGCAGATGATATGATTGTATATGCAGAGAACCCCAAGGAATCTATAAGTAAACTACTCAAACTGATAGAAGAGTTCAGCAAAGTCTCAGGATACAAGATAAACATAAGTAAATCAGTAGGATTCCTTTATACCAACAACGAGACTGTTAAGGAAGAAATTATCAAATCAATACGATTTATGATAGTCCCTAAGAAGATAAAAGTACCTAGGAATTAATCTAACCAGAGAAATAACAGACCTTTACAAAGAGAACTACAAGCCCTTACTACAAGAAACTAAGAGAGACTTAGATAAATGGAAAAAACTACCCTGCTCATGGATAGGAAGACTTAACATTGTGAAAATGTCTATTTTACCCAAAGCAATCTATTTATATAATGCAATCCCAATACAAGTTCCAGTGACATTTTTTAATGAGATGGAGAAACAAATTACCAATTTTGTTTGGAAAGGGAAGAAGCCCCGGTTAAGCAAGGTCCTACTAAAGAAGAAGAACACAGTGGGAGGCCTCTCATTACCTGACTTTAGAACATATTACACTGCTACAGTGGTCAAAACAGCCTGGTACTGGTACAAGAACAGACAGATCGATCAGTGGAACAGAACTGAGACCCCAGAGATGTAACCATCTGCCTATGAACAACTGATATTCGACAAAGGCCCTAAGACATTAAACTGGGGTGAAAATAGTATCTTCAACAAATGGTGCTGGCAAAACTGGATATCCATCTGCAAGAAACTGAGACAAGATCCATATCTTACACCTTATACAAAAATCAACTCCAACTGGATAAAAGACCTAAATATCAAACCTAAAACGATAAAGCTCATCCAAGAAAAGGTAGGAACAACAATGGAAGTGTTAATACACAATATGGACAGACTCCAAAATCTGTCCAACAAACCACAATCATCAGAAGAGAAAATAGATAAATGGGATCTATTAAGAATTAAACACTTTGGCTCATCTGAAGACTTTATTAATAGAATTAAAAGAACACATACAGAATGGGAAAAAATATTTGGCAACTCTATGTCAGACCAACGCCTGATTTCCATAATCTATAAAATACTACAAAATATCAACAAGAAGATAAATCATCCAATTAAGCGATGGGCAAAGCAGATGGACAGACATTTCACTAAAGAAGAGATCCAGGCAGCCAAAAAACACATGCGGACATGTTCACGATCTTTAGTTATTAAAGAAATTCAAATCAAGACAACAATGAGATACCATCTCACCCCAACACAGTTGGCCATGATCCAAAAAACACAAAACAACAAATGCTGGAGAGGCTGTGGAGAAAGAGGAAACCTCCTACACTGTTGGTGGGGTTGCAAAATGGTCCAGCCTCTTTGGAAAGCAATCTGGCGCTTCCTTAAAAAAATGGACATGATATACCATTTGACCCACTAATTCCACTACTTGGAATATATCCTACAGAATCAAGGCCTTTCACACCAATGGACACATGCACCAGAATGTTTATCGCAGCACAGTCCACGATAGCAAAAAGATGGAATCAACCCAGATACCCAACAACAGAAGAATGGATAGGTAAACTATGGTATATATGCTCAATGGAGCACTTCACAATGATAAAGAACAACGACTTCAGGAAACAGCTCATGACCTGGTTTCAACTGGAAGACATTATGTTGAGTGAAAGTAGTCAGCGACAAAAGGACAGATATTGTATGAGACCTCTACGATAAGATCTCAAAAACAGACTTGTGTATAAAAGAAAAGACTCTTTGACAGCTACAAGGGAGCGGAGGGAGGGAGGAAGGGGGGGAGGGTTTAGATTAGATAGTTGCTAGGCATCTGGTTGGGTGAAATCGGTGATAGCACACATTAGAAACAAGAACAATATTGAGTGGACTTAAACATAACATGAGTACTCCTTCCATCTTAACCCAATATTGCAAGGATAGAGTACCTCGGGTAGGGGGCGGGGGACCATGCTCTTAGGCGAAAGCGAGGCCAATTGGCACAACTAGCGTTTTGCTAAGAGGGCTCTCTGCACCCCACGTTGGTGAGTGGCATCTGGGGTCTTAAAAGCTGCCAAGCTGCCATCCGAGGGCACAGCAAATGGTCCCAACTCAGCAGGAACAGATCCTCACCGAGGACCAAAATCACATGGGGGAAAGACAACCCAGAAGACAAAGAGACCCACATCAGTGGGTGCCTACATCGACTTGGGTCTGGAAGAACCGGATTGTGCCCGGCCACCATCAAAGTGATAGCCACGATGGAGCTCACTATGTTTAGTCTCACTGGCAACACAAGAATAAAAAGGGATGCACCCTGAGATCCCCACTAAAAGACCTCAACTGATGGTCCAGTAGTTTCGGGGTTCCCCTGGGAGCATGGCCCCTCACCCTGATGGTGCCCTTGACCATAAATCATAACAAAGGTCCATGCTTTGGACAGGAATGGATTGGACTTGGCGATGCAGTGACCATATATTGGATGCACTTATGGTTCTATACATCTATAGGATGTCATCCTGCTGACCTCTGGCTGGAGGAAGGAGAGTGGGTGGAGAGGAGGGGAAAAAGAGACTGTTGGGAGAATGAGACATGTATGGAGCAGAGAGGAACAGTGTGCTGTCCGCAGGCAGAGAGAGCAATGGAACCTGCATATAGGTGGGTATGTAAATTTACAAGGGAATGTACATTTTCACTCAGTTATATTAAAGAAAAAATTTTTTGAAAAATAAAATAAAAAAATCTATGATTTTTATGTCCTACTTAAAAAGTTTTCACCAAACCCAAAGGAAAATTTTGTCCTATGTGTTCTTTTAGAATTTTCAGAGACTTAGATTTTACATTTAGGTTTATGATACATTTTAATTTTTAAACATAATGCGAAGACTGAATAAAAGTTCACTTTCTACAGGTAGATAACCAATTGTTCCAGCACCATTTGTTGAAAAAACTGTCCTTGCACTCACAGAACTGCCACAGCACCTTTTTCAAAAATCAATTAATTGCATATAGCAGGTCTATTTCTAGTATTTTTTCCATTGATCTATACGCCTAACTTTACGCCAACATCCCAGTGTCTTGATCTACTATAATTTTATTAACTCTTAAAATCAGGTAGTCTAAGTCTTCCAATTTTGCTCTTTTTCAATTATTATTTTGTCTAATCTAGTTCCTCTGCATTTTCATACATACAAGCCAATTACCAATTTCTTTAAAAAAAAAAAAAAGTCTCCCATTTTTACTGGAATTGCCTTGACTCTATAAGCCAGTTTGAGAAAAACTGGCATCCATACAACACTGAGTCTATGTCCATAGTGCTAGCACTCCTGGGAAAGAAACCCCAGTGCAATGCTGAACAAAAGTGGTGAAAAGTAAACATCCTTGCTTTGTTAGTTCTTGATCCCTTCTGAGTCACAGGAACAATGGACTTAAACCACGGACAAGAAATAGCTATTTGATTTACCCTATGTCGTGGAATGAACTATGTCCACCAAAAAAATGTGTGTAGCAGTTTGGCTAGGTCATGATTCCCAATACTGTGTGATTTTTCCTGTATGTTTTAAAGCCTCTAGGATATTAATGAGGGAGGATAGGTGGCAGCGGTGTTGGTGAGGGAAGACTCAATCTGTAAGAGTTTATAATGTCTTAAGGAAATCAATATAAACAAAAGGGAAGCAAGCCGAGTTGGTGACCTCATAACCATCAGGAAAGCAGTAGCACTGGGAGCAAAGCGTGTCCTTTGGACCCAAGTCTCCATGCCTCAGAATCTCCCAGTCCAGGAAAAGACTGACACAAGTGATCTTTTTCCAGAGCCAACAGCCCTGAAGCTGACGACTTGAATTTGGATTCTTAGCCTACTTTACTTTTCTTAGCCTACATTTCTCTTTGTTAAGGCCATCTACTTGTGGCATCTCTGTTATAGCAGCACTAGACACCCTAAAGGCATAAACATTTACCTAAGGCTCATTTAGTGTTTATTTTTCACATATGCATGAATTGCTTTCCAGATTAATGTAGGACAAAATTATCTTCACTATTAGTTTTTCCTTTAATAAAATTAAGACAATGCTATACCTAAACACAAGGTTGGCAGTTCCATTCAGACAGGCACTCCCTGGAAACTCTATGAGGCAGCTCTACTCTGACTTCTAGTGTTGCTATGAGTTGGAACCAACTCGAGAGCAGTGGGTTTTTTTGGTTATACCTAGAATAATTATCAAGCCATTTGGTATAAAGTACACAATACACCAAAAACTAAAAGAATCAATCTGGACTTCTAGCAGCCCTCTAGGACAGAGACAGACTAACCCCACACAGTTTCCAAGGAGTGCCTAGTATATTCGAACCACCAGCCTTTTGGTTAGCAGCCAAAGCACACAGCACCACTATGCCACTGTTTCCAAAACTAAAAGGGACAGAAGTAAATCAATGGCCCCCTCGACAGCACTTGGCTTGGCTTTTGGCTAAGATAAAATGTTAACAGAAACCCCAGTTTTCTTCTAGATACTTACCACTGCTTATTATACACAGTAATATGCTGTGTATATGCTTACAAATGAAAATATGTACATAAATGACTGATACTTAAATTTTAAAAAAATAACATACCCACAATAAAAGGCAGCCATAAGCATACAGGTCTGAACTTGGAGAAGCAGGTTTTCCCATTTTCAGTTCAGGTGATACCAAACTCAAATCACCGACCATCATGTTAACTGAGGCACGCTGACTCTACAATTTCCAGAGACAACATTAACTGAACTGGCTGTTTGTGAAGTCCTCTGCATTTAATTGATACACTGAAAGGTCAATTTATCCAAAATAATCTTACATTAACAAAATTTTATTTTACATATATATTTTATATGACTAAACTCAATAAAAACTTTCTTGCTTTCAAACATTTTTAGCTTTCTGCTGTTATACATTACTCTTAAATATCAGTCTCACAAAATTAAGGGAGACTTGTTATAATTACAATACAGACTCATGCACAACAACCATTGACAATTAAATATTTGGTACTCTAAAGGGCAAGTGGCAATGCTATTTTCTAATTGTGAATGATAAAATTTCAAAATTCTAAATAAAAAAAAACTGAAATTATAACCAAATACTTTCTCCTTTATGAATCTTTCCTAAATATACTATTTCAAATATGTTACAGAATGATGAATGAATCCTGGATTCAGAGAGATCTTGGCTGCAACCACCACTCCTCCAATTATTTGATGTGTCACCTTGGGTTTTAAAGTTCTCTGAACCCAAATTAATCATTTAAATGAAAATAACTACCTTATAAAGAGTTACTGAAATACAGAGGTAATAAGCACAACACCCAGCACACAGCAGATAGACCAGTTAATTGTTAACAAAGATCAGCATCACTGATACCACCTAGTAGCTTGTGAGAAATGCAGAATCTGCATTTCAAAAATGCTGAAAACTTGCATTTTAACAAGACCTCCGGGTGACTTGTATGCTCTTTAAAGCATGGAAAGCAAAGCAATGCCGGAGATCACAAACTACTTTTCAAATTTTGCTTCCTTGTTGACAGTACTTCAATCTGAAAGTGTTATGGAAAATGGAACAAAAGGTAACATTCCAAAGTCAAGTCATTTTAATGTTCTGGGGATATTAACAGCTAACTAATTAGTGTACATGAGGAAGAGGAATTCTTAGAGTAATAACGTATCATTAGTCATGTATATAACATGCCTAAAAGGTAAACTAACCAGGCTTGCCCTGAAAGCTGAAGACCTTTTGTTTCATAATGTAGTTACTTTTCTTAAGACAGTTTCTTAATTTTCAAAGAAATTAATGTCATAAGATAAATATTACAGAAAATCTGTTTTGTATAAATCCTACATAATCGAGTATCTGATTACATTTTACATTTTCACTTTCTTACCTTTCTGAGTATCAGACGAAAACTATTGAGATTACACACACACAGGTGGTGGTATTACCCTAGAACTTATAGATCACCAAAGTATAAAATGTCAGAAAGTAATTGCTTGGACAGTAACAAGTGATGACAAAGAATTCGGAAAATTGGGACCCTCATACGTTGCTGGTTGAAATGTAAAATGATGCAAAAATGAAAACGTATGTCCACATAAAACTTGTACATATAAGTTCGTATCACTCATGATAACCAAAAAGTGGAAACCACTCAGACATCCAGCAAATGATGAATGGATAAACAACCCCACAAAGAAATAACATTCAACCACAAAAAGCCTATGGCATGTATGAACACTGAAAATATAATACTAAGTGAAAAAAGCCTACCCCATAATAGACCACATAGCGTATGATTTCCTTCACATGAAATGTCCAGAATCGGGACAGATCCATACAGAATGAAAGTACATTAGTGGTCTCCAGGAACTGAAGGTAAAGGAGAATTGGGGAGTGATTGCCTAGTACGTCTATGGTTTGTTCAGGAAGTAATAAAAATATTCTGGAATTAAATAGCTGTGACCAATGCACAACTTTGTGAATACACTAAAAACCATTTAACTGTACACTTTAAAAGTGAACTTTATAGTATGTGAATTATATCTCAATAAAAACACTTTTTAAAAAATGAATTCCTCCCTCATATGTTTTCTATATTCTGGGGCTATACATTCTACCAAGAAAAAAAAATTACAACATGCTCGTTGTTGTCTGATCTTTGCTATCTGTACAAACCTCCTGAGTTAACTAGCACCAAATTAACAGCCACTGTGCTTAAACCAGCACTTCAATGGAAAGTCCAAGATTTCTAGCTGAAGACTGATACCACAGTCTTTCTTTAAGACTTAAGCTGAAAAATTACAACCACATACAGCATTGAGAAAAGGGGAAAAAAAACTGAAATAGTGTCACCAGGCCGGAAGAGTTAGAGCCTCTTTTATTATTACTACTAAATCTGCTGTTGTTAGTTGCCTTCAAGTCGATTCTAATTCATAGGGATGCCGTGCATGTTAAAAGGTAGTTAAGGATGTATTTTTAAATCTTATTTGGGGTGACAAGAAACACACACCAGTAGGAGAGGACTGGGAGACGGGCACCTGGTTTTGTCTGCATATTTCCTAGTGATTTCTTGATGATAAAAAAAATTGGTTCATGTTGCCAATGTTACTGACTATAACATCACATTATTCTTGAGACTTATATCCAACTCGACGGCACTTGGCTTGGCTATGGTTAAAAAAATATAATGTTGATACCAAATAATTATTTAAACCACACGACACACTTCAACTAAGGAAAAAACTCTATGATAGGCTGCCACATGTATAAGCGCTGAACTATGGCCCCAAAATACTAAATGAAATCTAGAAGCTATTTTACCACAGATTTGGTGAAGTCAAAATCTCCAACAATTCCTTGTTCACGGTTTAAAGCAAATACATTGTTCTGGTGAAGTGATCCATGAATTATATCAGCCTTGTGCAAAGTATGCAGGCCCTGGACAACACCTTTCATGACTTTTAAAGTCTCCTATAGTTAAGAACACACAAAAGAAATCAGAAGCAGGAAAATAATTTTAAATATCCAAACCAACTTTCTAATTAAAATTGAAAAATTAATAAAACTTCCTCCACAGTGAAGCTTTAATAAGAATACAGCATCAAGGAAGAATTAAAGTTTGAGTGAACTCCTGATTATGTAACAGCCTACTCTCTTTAAGAAGACTTAAGCTGAAAAATAACCACCACATACAGCATTCAGAAAAGGAAAAAAAAACTGAAACAGTGTCACCAGGTTGGAAGAATGAGGGCCTCTTTCATTATTACTACTAAATCTACTCTTGTTAGTTGCCTTCGAGTTGATTCTAATTCATAGGGACCTCATGCATGTCATAGTAAAACTGCGCTTTGCAGAGTTTTCAATAGCTCATTTTTCAGAAGTAGATCATCAGGCCCTTCTTCCAAGGCCCCTCTGGGTGACTCTAATCTCCAGCCTTTGGATTAGCAGCCAAGTACATTAACAGTTTATACTGCCCACGGACTCTAAAGCAGCCACTTGTCCACTTATAAAACCAAATACTACACTACATAATTTACATATAGAACAACTTAACAGCCATATGCATGGCCTCTGAAACCAGAGAGTCTTTGAAACCAGGGTGATCTAATTTCAAGTCTCAATTCTGGCTCTGGCTATAGGGCCCTGTATAAGTCAGTTAATCCTCTAAACTTAATTTCTTCTCAAGTATAAAATGCAATAATACACTCACAGGGTTGACATGACAATAGAATATAAATCAAAAATATTGCACATTATATATCATGTGGGACACAGTATGCCCTCAATTAAGTATTAGGTAGCCAATATCATGACATAGTGGTTCAGTTCACATCTGCATCTACCAGGCACTCCTTGGAAACTCAATGGGGCAGTTCTACTCTGTCTGCAGGGTCGCTATGAGTTAGAATCAACTAGATGGCAGTCAGTTTGGTTTTTGGTTTTTTAATGTCACAAAACAGTAAGTAAATTGTTCAATGAGAAACTAATTTGCTCTGAAAACCTACATCTAAGGTACAATAAAAAAGGAAAAATAAATATTAGGTATTATTTGTGTATTTACTATATCCATGGAAATAGTGTTTTTTACTTACTTCTGAAGTTAAAGGCATAGTGGCTTGAATAGTGCTCAGGTTTTTCCTGGGATAGTATGGCACCATCAGATAAGCCATAGGATCAGACTAATGAAGAAAAACAGATCAGTACAGAATGTGACTGAAAGTGAAAAATTCTTCAACATATATTTAGTATACACTGATCTCTACAAGATACTTTTTTGTTTTGTTTTAAAAGAAATGAGTTACAGCTTTAAAACTTGGAGCTAAACTTACTTTAAATATGTTCTACCAAAGGCTGACATGAGAACTTTACCTTACATAAAAACAGGAATATCAACTGCAATAACCCAGACTCTTCTTTAGCTTCTCTCCAAGCTCTGTGATAAGCTGCTGCTCTCTGAATTACCTTGGCTTCTGTGTCAACATCTACAGAATAACCCTTGTAACAAAAAAAGCAGCACTGGTTAATTCAAAGGTTAAAAAACCCACTCTAATTATGCATCATTCCAGCTAACATAAATGATTTTTATATGAGAACACAAATATATTATTTCCATCTGCTTTGAACACTGTGACACGGAAAGGAAAAAACAATTTTACCTAGAGCTTTGCCAGTAAAGCCAAATTATCTTACTATGATTAACAGTTTCTTAGTTCACTGAAGGAAAAAAAAGGGAGTCTAACAATGCTGGCAAAAGAGCTGAGATTTCAAAGAGAAAAACAAGAACTTTTTAAATACCTACTTGAACAACTCAGCATTTCAGAGGTCACAACACTTTATCAGGGACAGAAGTCTGGGAGCCATGGTTTCAGGGGACATCAATGTCAACTGGTATAACTAGTCTTTTTCTAAGAGACTGTTCTATATCCCATACTGATCAGTGATGCCTGAGGTCTTAAAAGCCAGCTTTCGGTCCCAACCCACCTGATACAGATGAAAACTAAGAACATCAAAGACATGTGGAAAATATGGGTCCAGGAGACAAGACCAGTCCATATGATTGGGAGAATATATCTGCATGAGACCAGAAGAACTAGATGGTGCCTGGCTACCACCAAAGACAGCCCTGTCAGGGAACACAATGTATAGACCCTGATGTAACATGAGAAAAAGGAGACTGCAGATCAAGAACTCTATTAAAGACCAGACTTGATGGTCCAACAACCTGGAGCGTCCCCTGAGAACATGGCCCCTAAACTTGCTGCTAACCCAGCGCTGAAACGAGCACTGCAGCCAACACTTCATACACAGATTGGACTGGACTAAGAGATACACAGTGATACAGGTAGTGTACTTTATGGTTTAATGTATGTATGAAACTGCCCAACTGGCCTCTTTTTAGAAGGGAGAGGAAAGAGCGGAGAGGAGGGGACAAGTGTCAGTTGAGTGGATATTGGAAGTAAACAGTGGAAAGGAAAGGGTGAGGAGAGCGAAGTTGCACAGACGCGGGTGCTTGGGGTTTTATACGGCAAAGTGCCTTGGACTGTAAACTTCCACTTAATCACAATAATAAAAATTAAAAAATATATATATATTTGATAGAATGTAGTTAAGTTTACCCTAAAAAGGATATTAAACACGTCCTATTACACACATATATTACTTAAGATAAATGAAGACAGTTTAAATTCAAAATTAGTCCTGGTAACCAAACTGGATCCACAATCATGCCAGTCAATTCACACACTTTTAGAAAACAAAAAGTCAGTTTTTATTTCCCTGAAACGTAACACAAGCACTCTCCTTTACACTTTTGAATCTCCAAGTCAGAATTTAAACTTACCTTTAAAAGAATCATCTGCCCATTAATCTCAGAACATACCAGAGGACGCTTGCTACTCAGTTCCTTCACAGGCTCAGCATCAAGAAGATCTCGTTCCAAGCTCATGGTAAGAAGTCCACCAGAGTTCTAGGTACAAGTTTTTGTTACAGCTGAAAATTCCAAAAATTCCAAGCACTTTCAAATCATCAATATAATTATGAAAAAGCACAAAGTCATCACCATCACAATCCTGCAAGACAAAAGGAGTACTGCCTCCATAGGGTTTCCAAGGAGCAGCTGCTAGTTTCAAATTGCTGACCTTTTGGTTAGCAACCAAGCTCTCAACCAGTATTCCACAATGGCTCTCTAATTAGTTACATGCTATTAAACAGATCACTGATCATCAACCCTAGTGGACAAACCAATAAAATAAAAATGCTTGATGGTTTGTGTTTTTCCCAGTTCCTGCCTCCAGCTCCAATCCAAAGTATTATCATTATACATTTAATTGCTATGACACCTCTAGAACAGATTCTGGAAATGGCTGGGACAAACCAGACATGCTTCTGAGAAACCCTGAAGTTTACGTGAAACACTCATGTTTTCTAAAATATTAAAATGGTGACCAAAAAAGGTGGTAACAGAATGGGATTAGAGATGTTTTAAAATTATGACTACTAAGTAACACCTCTGCTAGTGCTTCAAGTGTATTCCTCAAAAATGGAAATGGAGGGTGGAATAAGATGGCAGACCAAACACATGTCTCCTTAACTCCCTCTGAAAACTAAAGCCAAGATTGATAATTAAACAGAGTATTCTGGATACCCAGTGAGCCCTAGAACATGTCACAGGGTTGTCATTTTGGACTACATGCCACTGAACGGTAAACTTCTCTTTCGCTGACTCCCACCGTTGCTGAATGGCCAGCTCTCATAGACTGAAGGTAACTACCGGCTTTAACTTTTTGCTTTTTGTCGGCCTATGTCAGCAATTGGGCTTAACTGGCAGTTAAGTTCTGCTACACTACTAACATGACAAAAGGGTGGAAGAGCCACACTTTAAGAGCCTGGCTCTGGACTCTGAGGATCACAGCCCCTCCACTCCTTTCCAAACCTCCGCCATTGATTCGGCTAATTCACAGGGCAGCAGGGAGGCTCTGCAGGATGCCATGTTGTCCAACTGGGAGGCACAGCAACGCAAATGGAGGCCTCAGTGGGACCTAGTACCCAGGCTGGGAGGCAGTGCCAGCCTGGGGAGCACTTTCCCAGAAGAGCTGTGTTTAGCACAGTTTACCCTTCAGGTAAGGCCCAGCACCTCATGACAGTAGGGCAGTAACCTGTCCATACTTGGAACCAGATCACAGCATCCAGGGACAGATACAGAAGCACCTCATTGACAGAGAACAGAACTGAACAAATGGAAAATAGACTTTCTGACTTGGGAGACAGAACTACTGACACCAGCATTTATGAGGAGAAATTAGAGAAAAGACACAAGAAAAATGAAGCAGCATTAAGAAACATGTGGGACTCTTATCAAGAGAAACAATCTATGACTAATTGAAGTTCCTGAACAGGATGGAACATCTGAAAGCGCAGAGAGGACTGCTGTTGACTTGCTGACAGAACACTTCCCTGAAATTATGAAAGAACATACACAACCAAGATGATGTCGATTGCCATACAATACAGACCTGTTAATCAAGCTTAACAAAATAAAACGTAAGTAGAAACTCTTAAAGACAGTGAGACTCAAAGCAAAGTTGACATTCAGAGAGAAGCCCTGTTTTCCATTTGTTCAGTTCTGTTCTCTTGGATTGGGATTGACTTTTCTGATTCTTCAGTTTTGCTACTGATCTGTTGGATTTCAGAATCTTGGAGTTCCATCAGTTCGAACAGCTTGATTAATTTTTCATTTTGGTTTGCTAAATTTTGTATAATGTCTAGGAGGGCCCTATATATAATTCTTTCGTGCTCGACCTCCAAAAGTTCCAGAAGCGCTCCTTTGTCTGGGAAGTTCTTTGGTTCTTTCTTTTTGTAGCTTTCCGGAACCATGTTCGCATTTTTCCTAAAGTGTCAGGCCAAGGTCTGTTGCTTTTCAGGCAACTAGAGGTGGTTTAGTTTCTCTGGTGTTGCCTTAATAGGAGCTGAAGTAGATCACCAGTTAACTCTATGTACTCCAGTGACTGGGCCGGTGGAATCCCTGCAACAGAAGGCTCCACCTCCAGTCTGGCAAAGACATGGCCCTACTTAGTCAAAGGGAGACCATCAACTGACCCTACATTGTGGGTCATCTGCTAATGTGGCATAACTCAAAATGAAAAGAAACAGCTGCAAACACCCATTAATAATTGGAACATGGAAGGTACGAAGTATGAATCTAGGAGAATTGGAAAACGCCAAAAATGAAATTCAATGCATAAACATCCATAACCTAGGCATTACTGAGCTGAAATGGACCAGTACTGACCATTTTGAATCATACAGTCATATGGCCTATGTTAAGAACAAAAACTTGAAGAGGAACAGTGTTGCATTCATCATCAAAAAGAATGTTTCAAGATCTGTCCTGAAATACAATGCTGTCAGTGATTAGGATAATATCCACACACCTACAAGGAAGGCTAGTTAATACGACTATTATTCAAATTTATGCACCAACCACTCAGGCCAAAGATGAAGAGACTGAAGATTTTACTAGCTTCTGCAGTCTGAAATTGACTGAATATGTAATCAGCATGCACTGATAATTACTGGTGACTGGAATGAAAAAGTCAGAAACAAGAAGGATCTGTAGTTGGAAAATACAGCCTTGGTGATAGAAATAATGCCAGAGATCGCCATGACAGAACTTTGCAAAACCAACAACTTCACTGCAAATACCTTTTTAACCAACAAAAACAGCAACTGTACAGATGGATCTCACCAGATGGAATACACAGGAACCAGATCAACTACATGTGTGGAAAAAGGTGAAGGAAAAGCTCCATATCAACACTCAGAACAAGACCAGGCACCGACCACAGTACAGATCATCAACTGCTCATATGCAAATTCTATTAGATGCTAAAGAAAATTAAAACACGTCCACGAGAGCCAAAGTATGACCTTGAGTATATACCTCCGGAGTTTAAAGGTCATCTCAAGAACAGGTTTGATGTACTGACCATTAATCACCAAAGACCAGACAAATTGTGGAATGACATCAGAGACCTCATCCATGAAGAGAGCAAGAGGTCGCTAAAAAGACAGGAAAGAAAGAAAAGACCAAACTGGATGCCAAAGGAGACTCTGAAACTTGCTCTCGAATGTCAAGCAGCTAAAGCAAAAAGGAGTGATGAAGTAAAAGACCTACACAGATTTCAAAGAGCAGCTCGAGAAGACAAAAGAAAGTATTACGTCAGCATGTACAAAGAGCTGCAACTGGAAAACCAGAAGGAAGAACACATTCTGCATTTCTCAAGCTAGAAGAACTGAAGAACAAATTCAAGCCTCAAGTTGCAACAGTGAAGGATTCTACAGGGAAACTATTAAATGACTCAAAGAGCATCAAAACAAGATGGAAGGAATTCACAGAGTCATTATTCCAGAAAGAACTGGTCAATGTTCAGCCATTTGAAGAGGTAGCATATGACCAGGAACCACTGAAGGACGAAGTTGAAGCTCCATTGAAAGCATTGGCAAAAAACAAGGCTCCAAGAATTGATGAAATATCAATTGAGATATTTCAACAGATGCAGTGCTGGAAGTGCTCACTCACGTATGCCAAGAAATTTGGAGGACAGCTACCTGGCCAAGTGACCGGAAGGGATCCACATTTATGCCCATTCCAAAGAAAGGTGACTTAACTGAATGCAGAAATTACTGAACAATATCATTAACATCACACACAAAATTTTGCTCAAGATCATTCAAAAGCAACTGCAACAGTATACTGATTAGGAATTGCCAGAAATTCACACTGGATTCACAGGAGGAAACAGAAAAAAGGACCTCACTGCTGATGTCAGAAGAATCTTCGCTAAAAGCAAAGAATACCAGAAGGATTTTTACCTGTGCTTCATTGACTATGCATTCAACTGCGTGAATCATAATAAATTATGGCTAATGCTGCAGAGAATGGAATTCCAGAACACTTAGTTGTGCTTTTAAAGAACTGTACGTGGATCAAGAGGCAGTTGTGCAGACAGAACAAGGGGACACTGCATGGTTTGAAGGGGGTGTGTCAGGGTTGTATCCTTTCACCATAAATTTTCAATCTGTATGCCAAACAAATAATCCAAGAGCATGGATTACACAAAGAACGAGGTATCAGGATGGGAGGATGAATCATTAACAACCTGTGTTACATAGACGATACCACCTTACTTAGTGGAAGTCAAAAAGATGTGAAACATTCACTAACGAAGATCAAGGACCACAGCCTTCAGTATGGATTACACCTCAACATCAAGAAAACAAAAATCTTCACAACTGGACCAGTAAGCAACATCATCATAAATGGAGAAGGATTGAGGTTGCCAGGGATTTCATTTTACTTGGATCCACAATCAACGCCCACGGAAGCAGCAGTCAATAAACCAAAAGACACTGCAATGGGAAAATCTGCTGCAAAGGAGCTCTTCAGAGTATTCAAAAGTAAACATGTCACCTTGAAGACTAAAGTGTGCCTGATCCAAGCCATGGTATTTTCAATCCCATCATATGCATGCGAAAGCTACACAATGAACTAAAAAAATAGAAGAAAAACTGATGCCTTTGAATTGTGGTGTTGAAGAATACTGAATGTACCACGGACTGACAAAAGAACAAACCGATCTGTTCTGGAGGAAGTACAACCAGAGTGCTCCTTAGAAGCAAAGATGTCAAGACCGCATCTTATATCCTTTGGACATCTTGTCAGGAAAATCAGTCCCTGAAGAAAGACATCATGCTTGGTACGAGTGGAGGGTGACTGAAAAAGAGGAACACCCTTGACGAAATGAACTGACACAGTGTCTGCAACAATGGACTCAAGCATAAAAACATGTCTGCAACAATGGACTCAAGCATAAAAACGACTGTGTACATGGCGCAAGACCGGGCAGTGTTTAGGTCTGTTGTGCATGGTGTTACTATGAGTCTGAACCAACTCAACAGCACCTGACAGTAACAACATCAGATATTCCTGCTGTTAAAAGGAATAATTTTTTGCACTACACCCATTCAACATTTCAAATAAAGCTAAGCTTTACTGTAAAGTAGTTTTAGCAAGAAGAGTTGTGGGAACATTTTCTGGGTTTCATTGAAGTGTTGTCTGTTTAATTAATCCAAGGTATTACGTAATCAGTGACTATAAAGAGTGAGAATAAATTACAGTTAAACAATTTGAAGTCATTAAAGGCTCTTATAATTCAAATCTTTATGTAACATTCCACAATAAAGTAGTACTGTACAGTTTTTAAAAAGCCATTGGTTTTCAAATCCTATATAAATCCTGGTGGCTTAGTGGTTAAGTGCTACGGCTGTTAATCAAAAGGTCAGCAGTTCAAAACCACCACGTGCTCCTTGGAAACTCTGAGACAGTTCTACTCTGTCTTACAGGGCTACTATGAGTCAGAATTGACTCGACGGCAGTGGCTTATATATTCAATGTAAGTCTTATACAATGAATATATTTAATTTTAAATTATATAGTTCCTACATAAATCTATATAGTTTCAAGACAATATATATTCACTTAGCCATACAACATAATCACTAAAGGCAGAATTCAGTAATTCCCACAGAAAAATTAATACCATTTTAATGTCTAGTCTTGAAAGACTGTAATAATTGCGTAACAAGAGACCGTAATCTCACATATTTCTGATAATAAAATCACGTCTGTGAAAATCTCTAATCATAACTACATCTAAACTATTACTGTACCCTAATGACAGGTGTAAAAAAATACATACCTTATTTAGTTCCTCATCTCTGGCAGGCAATATAAAACACAGATCTTAACAGATTTTGTGGTGAACATGAGAGTTCATCAATCCTACTACATACTACCTTTCTGTTCAATACACTGATCTCCAAGCTTTTGAATCCTGCCTACAAAGCAAACCATGGCCACATCAATATCCACCTGTGATGGTTAAGACTGTCTGTCAACTTGGCTGGGCCACTCTTCTCAGTGTATATCTATGTGATCACTCCCATGATTTATCTGCTCTGAGTAGCCAATCAGTTGAAAGGAAGTTTCCTTGTGGGTGAGGCCTGCATCTGAATATAAGCAGACATTCTGCCTTTTTGCTCACTCTAAAGCCTACAACTGCCTCCTGCTATCTGACCTCCAGCTCTTAGGACTCACACTATCATCTCAGGTGCAGATCTTAGAATTCCTTGATATTCACACCCTGCTCTCTAAGCTGCCAGTCCTGGGTTCACCAGACCATGAGACTACATGAAAACAGAAGACACTCTCCTGACTCACTGGCTTGTGACATTCCATCCTCTACAGTCTTGTGAGCCAGTTCCTTGATATAAATCTCTATAGATGTACATACATTTTACTGGTTTGGTTCTCTAAAGAACCTAGTCTAAGACACTACCTTAATTTACTTCTCCAGAATCTTCTCCTAGCCTGCTTAAAATTACAAGGTACATTCTGTTTAAATTCCTCATGCCTAGCACCATTTTTGCTTTTATCCTAACTGTTCATACAGCAGTTAAAAAGTATTTACCTATCACTTCAAAAACCAAACAGCTACAAATCAAATAAATGTCATGCAATGTACTGAGTGGGCATAAGGGAAAACATGCAAATCAACATAAAAATAAAAGTAAAAACATGCACCATGCCACTATTAAGATAGTCTTGAGAAAAAGTTCCATAATACTGAGAACTATTCATAAGGAACATTTTTTTACGGTAAGGGTACTATAATTGTTAACACTGACACACAATTTTACCACTGTCATTTATCAACTCTCTGCCCAGTGGTAATTTTCAGTGAAACCGCAGTTACCATGTATTTATGTAATCCTATTTCAGGATAGAGCAGAGGCAGCTCAGGGAACCATTTCTGTACCAAGTTATTCAGCTTCGCCTACAGTTAAAACAAAACAAAACATGTTTTCACTGTAAATCAATGTATGTTCAACTGGGACAATATTCAGTTGGGAAAAAATAACTTCAACATCTGCCTTACTATAGCTCTAACACGATGCATAACCACTGATTTTGCCTTGTACTTCTGGAAATAAATGAAACTAAGAGCCATTATATATCTAAGTGACCATCTTAGTAACAGAAGGAAAATTTTATTTCTAATTTTAAGCTTTGTATACATATATAAGCAAAAGCTCTTGCCTAAGGCCAAGGTCCACAGTTCAGTTCCTCTGGTACTACACTGAAAAGTGTGGTAACACACTAATTTGAATCTTTTTTTTTGGTCTTTACAAGTATTAAACATCATCTTGCACACTGAAGTCATTGCACATACAGGGCAAAGTCAGAGCTTTCATATTTGAGTTTATTCTTAACTTGAAAACACTACTATAGCTGAACATTAAAACAGAAACAACAGCAAGTACTGAGCATATAATGATTATAGTCCTTCACTTATTCACTACTGCATATAAATGCCGGCAGTGAATGTCACTCAGTGGCTCCCATGAAGAGGTCTGGCACTGAACCTCACCTCTCTGGTGATGGTCTGGTTGTCATTCTCATATGTTTCTCTGTTGTAATGGAGTCGCCTTTCCTGGTCTGGATCAAAGTCCACCAGTTCTACCTGATCCATTTCATCAGTCTCTTCTACGTCCTTCCCCTCTGGTAGAAGTTTTTCCAACACAGCAAGTTTATCAAGAGAAAGAAAACCGTTCTCAAGGAAGTTTACCTTAAAATGGATGATTATGCACCCCTTTTCATATGGCCTACGATAAACTGGCATGCCTTCATTTAGCACACACTTGTTATCTTCATGTCTTGACAATCTAACCTGGATGAGAAGTGACGACCATGGTTCAGTTATCAAGAGTGGAGATCGACTTCTGGAAGCCCCACAGTACTTCAACCAGCTGTATGTCCATACACATGAAGAGGTCTTCTCCTCATCTAGTGAAAACAGCATGGTCCTTCTGAGCTAGAACAATAATAATGTTCCCTGGCTCCAGTCCCGGTTCCTGGTCTCCTTCACCACAGAATGTTATCTTCTGGCCATCTTTCATTCCTTTGTCAATGTGAACTTCTAGAATCTTCTTCTCTCAAACAATCTTCCTTCCATTGCAACTTTTTTTACCCCTGGCACTCCATGCACACAGACTAAATTTGCTGAACCATTCCAGGTCCAATCTGATGAATTCATATTTGCATCCCAGTACCTCAACAATTAGGACAGCATCCTACTGCTCCTTTCTTACCACCTCAGCCTTCACATGTTTCACAAATCACATTCTTTTGCAGAGCTAGTTTTCTCGTTGCACCATTATATACGTCTTCTAATGTTACTGAAAGCTGATGCACAACATTTTCCCTTTCCTCTCTCTGCATCCTTTCACCACCTCCAAAAAACACTATCAAAGGTGTCCATGGGGGAGCCAAATCCACCACCTGCTCCACCCTCTTTGATGGCCTGTTCTCCTCCTTTGTCATATTACTCTCTTTTCTTTGCATCAGAGAGCACTTCCTAAGCTTGACAAATTTGTTTAAATTTCTCGCCTTCATTTGGATTTTTATCAAGGCGGTATTTCAAGGCCAGTTTCCTATATATATATATATATATATATATACATATATAGGCTTTTTTCAACTATTCATGGGTAGCACTGAATTTGACCTCCAAAATATCATAGTAAAAGTGCTTTCCTTCCATTTTCTAAGGCAGTTGAGTGGGCCAAAGCTGGGGTGGGGGAACGCGAAGGAGCACGTCGCTGTGTGCAGTTCAGGGAGCCACCACTCCACCATCTCTCACAGAGCATTCCGGAAAGCTCCCCCACGAGTGTGAATCTTAAAATTTATTATTTATCAAATAATAGTTGTTCCATTTAGTAAAAAAGAAAAACATATAACTCTACAAAAGTCATTCTGAAGCAAATGTGAAAACTGAGGATGCTTGGGAAAAAAAGTCCTTTATCACATGTTTGTTAAGCAATAATTCTAGATATTTTGAAGTCATTCAAAACAAAAATTGCTGTGAAGTTGATTTGCACTCACAGCAAACCTATAGGGCAGAGTATAACTGCCATTCATATGGTTTCCCAGGAGCGCCTGATGGATTGTAACTGCCAACTTCTGGTTAGCAGCCTTAGCTCTTTATTACTGCACCACCAGAGTTTCCATCATGGCATTAGAATATTACTATTTTATCTAAAGACCATAATGTGAACAATGAGTTACAAAAATGAATTTGCTACATAAATTACAACACTTTAAATGCCTATGTTTTGGTAGTATTTTTGTATTCAAAGTGCTTATCCCTAACTCACTTCTTTCTCTTAACATTCATGGGATAAAAAATACAATATTCTTCACATTTTCAAGTGAAAATACAATAACCAATTCTCCTAAAATCATATAATTAGTGGTAGAAAAGAAAGAACTACCCCCAAAACCAAGTGGTTTTATTTGTTATAGTCTTCAATTAAATTAGTGTTCCATTAATTTTTTTCATTGCAGCAGTATGCAAAAATGTTTTTTGTAGATCATCCTTAATTACTTCATGCTAAACAGAGAAAGTGGTATGCAAATCTTTGTTTCTCCCAAACACTTGTACACTGATGTTCATTGCTGCATTACTCACAAAAGCCAAATGAACACCCAGTTATCCATTAACAGATGAACGGATAAAAAAAAGTATGGTATATACATACAATGGAGAAGTACTCATCCATCAAAATAAATGAAGTTCTGATACATGCAGCAATAACATACATTAACCTTGAAAAACATTATGTTGAGTGAAGTAGGTCAGATACAATATATGATTCCACCTCTATGAAATAACTAAAATAGGCAAATGCACAGAAACAAAAGTTTTTTACTGGTTACCAGGAGCTGGGGAGAAAGCAGGTTTGGGAGTTGCTACATAAAGGGTACTGAGTATCCATTTGGGGAGTTGAAAAACTTGAAATTAGGTAATTGTGGTGACTGCACAATATGGTGAATTTAATTAATGAACACTTAAAGTGATTCAACAACAAATTTTTTGTTATATATATATTTTACCAAAATAAAATTATTTTTATAAAGTATATTGGTAGTATAATCTCAGTTCTTCTAAAAACAAACAGAGACTAAAAGAGAAGTTAAGTGATTTACCAGTGTTAACAGTGAGTAGGAAAGTTACAGGCAGTGTTTTCCTTCTTCATAATTTTCTGTAACTTCCAAATGTGATGCAAGAGTCATGAATTATTTTGCCATCAGAAATTAATTTCTAAATTCACATAAACATTACTATGCCAGTACAGCACCTCTACCACCACATGCCACTGAATAGATTCAGACCCCCATGTGTTTCACAGCAGAACTGTGCTTCTCATGGCTGTGACCTTCTGAAAGCAAATGGTCAGGCCTTTCTTCCAAGGCTCATCAAGGTGAGTCTGAAGCGCCAGCCTTTCCGTTACTAGCTGAGCACCTAACCATTTGCACCCCATGACTGCCATAACACTGTTAGCCTTGTGATTATGTTCATGTCATAAAATTAATACTTGAATTCAATTTCTACATAAAAATCTAATTCAAAACTTCAGGAATCAAGTACTTACATATTCTTCCTGCTCATGATAAATTTCCTGAAAGACACTATTACGCAACTGAATTATTTCTTGTTTTATTTTCTCCACTTCAGATCCATCATGGTCATCAGACTTGAATAAGAAAGAAAAAAATGATCTTATGGGCTTCAAAGGAAAGTAAGACAAGTCTTCCTAGTAAGAATCAGTACAACTTTTACAGAAAATTAATTTCCATGTATCCTTCCACACTGAGAACACACACACCTGCGTAAATACTTATAGATATATCAGTTTATTCCACACAACTTACACAAAACCTACAAAAGTGAATTACAAAAAAAATGAAGCTATAAAATCAATTACATAGTGTTTTCTTGTCTCCTAATTTTCCTGTACATTTTCTACAAGATGGTCAAACAGAAAGTGTAATTTAAAGCAGGACTAAAATACAACTGAAATCCCTGGAATCCTTTTCTAGATGAAATGTGGTTTAAAAAAATAAAAAGAAACAGTAAATTTTGTGTGACCTGTCTATCAGAGGAAAGACAATCATCAAAGAAATTCTATAAAACTCCAATGAAAATAAATAATCTTAAAAAGTATATATGTTTTAAAAGTCTGACGTAATTCTCCAAAATGTGAAAAAAATCAAATGAAAGAAGACCCTATTCCCCATGGCTCAGAACAGAATAAACCTGGATGAGCCAGAAGAACTATTAAGCTAGTTCTGAAAGATCCCCATATGCCATCTCCAATTAAGTGTTCAGAAAAGAAAGAAAACCAATTCAAAGTGGATTAAGACATAAGGCAGATCCCTTTTGTATTAAATTGAATTCTCAAGATTACACATAAGATTGCCAGCTTATTCTCAAGGTATCAGTCCTAAGCATCCTAATCCATCCAATTCTATTATCACATAAAAACAACTTAAAATATTTGTAAGAAATTATTATGGCTAGCTATAAAAAGAGCATTAGCAAAAGACATCATGGTCTTAAAAATGCTATCTGACAAAACTGTGCCTTTGAGGAATCACCCTAACATTTATATGTTTTTGAAGTCCGTTGTAGTTGAGGTAATTCCAATACATGGTGACCCATGGGTGCAGAAACAAAATGATCAATATGATTTTTAAGGATGTGACTTTTCAGAAGTACAGTGTCAAGCCTGTCTCCTAAGGAGCCCCTAGGTAGGTTCAAACCATAACTTTTCGAGTGCTAAACTGTCTGTGCTATTCAAGGACTCCATAATACACACACAGTAGATATGGCATTATAACGAACACTGTAAAATGAAGTTTTAAAATTATTCTAAAACACTTCTATTATTAAAAACTAAGGCAGTCATATAAATTGTTTTTAAAAAAAAAATTTAATGACACAAGAAAATGGTTACACCACCTAATGTAACACAATCCTATTCAAATGCAGACAAAAAATAACATATATGAACAACATGAATAATATTCTCTTAAGAGAATACACTTATGCATTAATTTTATGAAGCAGAGCCTAAGTAAAATGAAGTCAGGGTTCAGTAAGAAGTAACTGTTTCCTTACTTCTTCCAAATTATTCTTTTCAACCAATTTCCATCTCAGTTGAGCTTTTAAAACTTTCAGTGTCTTCTTAATGGATAGCAAACAATCCACACTTGGACTTTTATTTAACCATTCAATAATCTGCTTCTTAAACTAAGTGACAAAAAAAGAGGTTACTATATTTTGAAACTTACCAGTCAAATCTCTATTAAAATTCAACTAGTTACTGATTCCAAATTGAAATACTAAGAGATTCTCAATGTTCAATAAAACAATTACACTAATTGATTTCTCAATTATTCACAAATTGTATTTAAAGGAATACTAGTCTGAGCAAAAGTGCAAAGATAAACAAAATACTTCAGGCTGAGTACTGTGAGAAAAGCATTACTAGCTAGGATGTAAACTGAAATCATCTTTCCCAAAAGCAGTTTGAGAGTATGTATCAAGTACTGAGAATGCTCATTCTTTTGACTCATTAATTACAACTCTAGCAATCTATTCTGAGGAAATATACTCAATATAATCTACAAATATTATGTACAGTGTACAATGTATCTATAGAAACCTTAATGTTCAACAGAGATGAAAGACTAATGTTCCACATATGATACAAAGGATAAAGATTTAGCCACTCAAAATGGTATTAGGGAAGAATCATTAATCACATGGGAAGATGTTCATATTATATTGTTAAGTGAAGAAAATATTTTTGAAGTAGCTTACAAATAATACAGCCAGCCAAGCACAAATAATACAATGCATATTAATAAATATTCATTCATATATATATAACCAGTCAAAAAGGAAATACTCTGAAACTAACGGTGACTATACCTCTTAGGCTAACAAGATTATAAATAATAGTTTAATATTTCTGTTTCACACGCAGATTTTCTATAGCAAACTTACATAAGCAGAAAGAAAATTATGGTAAAAGTTATGTTGTAAAGAACATAAGAAAATAACAGCATTTCAAAACTATAAACTCAATATACTTAACAAAAATCACCATCTCTACTGCAAACTTTATTACATACTAGCAATAATTACATTTTTTCTAGAAAAAATAATTTACCTACACACTGGGTATTAAATTACTTCAGAAAAATATATATGTTAAAACATGTAGAGCTTCAATGTTTAAAACCAATAGGAGAAAGTACAATCCAACCTCAACACTGTCCTTGTACTTTGATTGTACTGTGGCAATGAGACTTTCTTCTGAATGAATCTTTTGCAGTACTTGACTATATGTATTTAAAATGATCTCCTTGGCTGGATCACTTTGGTCCTAAATGAAAGCATACACATGGAATTACACACAAAGGAGTATCCAAAATAGTTACAAACTTCAATAACAATGGATAATCATCAGAGATGATACTTTTGACAAATTATCTATCATTTCAAAATATTCCTTAAAAGCAAATCTCTTCCTAGACAGGACAGAGACTGAAGTATCAAAGATGTTTGTGTGGGAAATTTCTTCCTATTACACTGTTATTCCTTAAGTTGTCTGGAGTACAGAATTAAAGAAAAATGATACTAATATGCTAAATGTAATCAACAATATACAGAACATCAACACTTAATTTTAGAAATCATCTATGAACAACTATTTCTAAAATCAAATTTGACTAAACAACTAAATCAGGGAGTATCTGACAAAAAGAGTACATACCAGTACGTAATGTAATTTTAGCACTAATGTGAGTAAAATTACTGAAAGTAAAAAATAAATAAAATGAAAAATAATAACCTCTGAGACTTTGAAAACCATACTAAATTAAGTAGCAAAGACCACCAATGAGCAATGTTAAGATTACCAATGCTCTTCTGAGGAGTCAACACTTTTAACTTCGCTTAGCAACACAGAACATACACAAAAGAGAAAGGGCACTGATAATCTTGTTTTCCCATGTTTTCACTATTTAGTACTGCTATAACACAAACACAGGTGGACAGTGTTAACAAAGAAAAAGTTATTCTCTCACAGTCTAATAGGCTACAAGTCTAAATTCTGGGTATCAGCTCCAGGGAAGGCTTTTTCTTGCCCTCTCTGGAGAAAGGTCCCTATTATCAATCCTCACTTGGTCAAGGACTTTCTCAGCACAAGGACCCCAGGTCCAAAGAACATACACTCCCATTCCTCATTCTCAGAGGCATGAGGCCCCCATGTCCCTCTGTTCAGGTTTCTCTATGTCTCAAAACAGACTAGCTTGAGATACTATCTAATCCTGTAGATCTCATCAACATAACTGCTACTAATCCATCTTACTACTCCACAGCGACAGTATTTACAACACATAGGGAAATTGCATCAAATAACAAAATTGTAGACTATTGTACAATACTAGGAATCATGACCTAGCCAATATTTTGGAGGAGCACAATTCAATCCACAATATTCCACCTTTGGGTCCCTCAAAACTCCATGTCCCTGCCACATATAAAATACATTCATCACATCAAATCATAGCAAGTCTTAACTTAGTTCCAAGTCCAAAATCCAAAAATTCTTCCTCATCCACAAAATCTAACATAAAATTATCTGCTTCCAGAGTACAATGGCAGAACAAGCGTAACTATTACAAATGGGAGAAACTAGAGGAAAATAAGGCATAATAGGCACCAAACAAGTTAGCAAAACGTATTTCTTTAGCCCTCAAGGCTTGAAAATAATCCTTTTCTGAGACCATTCCAACAATAGCCCTGCCTTCCAGACTCTCCAGATTCAGAGTGGAGGCGAGGCCCCTTGGCTCCACCATTCAGGCCCACTGGGATAACAACTCTGCTCCCTCAGCTTTAGCTGCACCATTCTTCTAGTGCGAATGGCAACTCTAGCCTTGCCAGAGGCCATGGCTCCACCCTTTCAGGGCCATACCTTTGATGTAACACAGCTCAGCTTTCTGTGTTTCTTGTCTCTTTTCATATTCTGCTTCCTGGTTCCTCAGTCTCTTAGCTGCTCAGGCCTCATTCCTGCATCTGCCCCACTGCAGAAAGTGTGACAAAGCTCTGTATGTAGTTTCACTGATAAATGTCTGATGGTATCCCTCACTGCCAGTAAACTTTGGCCAAAACACACTCAGCTATCTTGCTCTGGGGGTTGGCCAGCCTAGCCCCACCAACATGCGCCTGGAGGCAAGCCACTCTACCAAGAAGCCTCCTGTGCCAAGGCACTCAACTCTCTCATTCCATGGGTGGCCTCCATCACTGTCTGGCACTGGTCTCCTGGTTCTGCTGCTGCTGGTCCTCTATTGATACTTCTCACCATCTTAGCTGTCTCTAGTGTTACTAGTTTTGCACATTTTCTTCTCAGTCTTCTATTCATTCACAGTTGCAAAACTGCTTCTACATTTTGACCATCTGTTATAGCAGCAACCCACTCCTGTACCATATTTTGTCTTGGTCATCTAGTGCTGCATAACAAAAATACCACAAGTGGGGGGCCTTAACAAGATAAATTTATTCTCTCACAGTCCAATAGGGGACAAATTCAAATTCATGGCATCAGCTCCAAGGGAAGACTTTTCTCTGCTCCAGAGCAAGGTCCTTGTCATCAATTTTCTTAGTTACATACTGCTGCTACAACAGAAAAAATGGACGGCCTTAACAAGATAAATTTATTCTCTTACAGTCCACTAGGCAACAAGTCCAAATTCACAACATCAGCTCCAGGGACAGGCTTTCTCTTATCCACTGTGAAGGAAGGTCCTTGTCGTCAACTGTCTTAAGTTATCTAGTGCTACTCCAAGAGCTACCATAAGTGAATGGCTTTAACAAAGAGAAATTTATTTCTCCAAGTCCAATAGGCTAGAAGTCTAAATTCAGGGCACCAGCTCCAGGGAAAGGTTTTTCTCTATGTTGGCTCTGGAGGAATCCTTTCTCATCAATCTTCCCCTGGACTAGGGGCTTCTATGCACAGGATCACCCAGGCCAAAGGACATGCTCTGCTCCCAGTGCTGCTTTCTCGATGGTATGAGGTCTCAAACTCTCTGCCTGATCCCTTTATAAAAGGTGGTACCAGCCACACCCCAGGGAAACTCCTTGTACATTGGATTAGGGATGAGACCTCAGTAGAGAATGTTACAGTTCCTCTCTAATTCTCTTTAACATAATCCAATCTTTCCTCATTAACCACAGGAAGAGACTAGGATTTAAAGCATATAGGATAATTACAATCACAAAATAGAGGGCAATCACACAATAGTGGGAGGATCATGGCCCAGCCAAATTGCTACACACACCTGGGGAGAGGGAGTATATCTCAATCTATGACATTAATCTTCCCTTGGTCAAGGAGGTTCACTGTGCAGGGAATCTAGATCCAAAGGACACACGCTCGTGCTCTTCATTCTTGGTGGTATGAGGTCCCCATGTCTCCCTGTTTTTCACTTCTCTCTTCTGTATCTCACAAGAGAAGGTCTAAGACACAATCTAATCTTGCAGACCTCATCAGTATAACTGCCACTAATCCATTCAGTAGAATCCACTACCACCTCACAGTGATGGGATTTACCACACAGGGACGTGTCATCAAATGACAAAGCTGTAGACCACTGTACAATCCTGGGACTCAGGACCCAGCCAACCTGACAGGTATTTGGGGAGGACACAGTTCAAGCCATGATATCCACTTCCTAAGTTCTCACAGATTTTATTATAAATTTCCACAAACTTTAAGCAGTCTTTTCTTTTAGTCAGTGGGAATGATGGACTTAAGAATCAAATGATACAGGAACCTGAACCACAACAGGGGTTTTCCTAAAATTAAACATCAGATTTTTAATGTAAAATGTCCTATTTAAAATGAAAATCCTACTTTGTGAAAGAATAAGATTTTCACATATTGGGGAAAAAAAAGTTGTTGCTGAGTCAACCCTGACTCATAGTGACCCTACAGGATAGAGGACATAGTCAAAAACTGTTCACAGCATTTCCAAAAAATGTCTAGTGGATACAAACTGCTAATATTTTTATTACTAGCTGAGCTCTTAACCACTGCACAATCAGGGCTCCTACTTGAAATTACTTCAAACAGACCTATAAGACAACAGCTAAGACCAATTTTAATATTTTCTAACTAGCAAAAAACAAAAAACAACTATTATTGGTTAACACTTTCTAACTAGCATGAGAAACCATACTGCTTCAAAATAAGCAATAAAAGAGTATCAATACTCACAGTAAGAGACATTTCCAGCTCTCTGTAGACACTTAACTCAGTCTTTTCTAGGATTTCATCAACATTATCAATTTTGTCTTCAGGAGTCAATGGTTCTTCCACAGTTAGATCAAAAACCTCATTTGTAAACATAAAAACAAGATATTCCATACAATTAATATTCATTGTATATCTAGAACAAAGGGTAAAACATTAGCTTACAGACTGAGCAAGGTAAAGAAAAGAAGGACACAGAAGAAAGATGAACTAACTCATCTTTAGGTATCTAAGAACAGATTGTACACACCTAAACAAATCTCTTGTTCTGTAATTTTTGGTTAAGATTAGAGAGGGAAACATCCAGAGGAAAAGTACAAGGAAAAACAGGGAAAAGGCTAAGAAGATGATTTCTGAGATGAATAAAAGCAGCAGTTTGGCTAAGAGCTGGGAAAGAACATTGAATACTTAAGTGGCAAGTTGAAGTCTGATAAGTAGTAGATACACAGTATCATCTCTTGAGCAAAGATAGGATCTATTATTATATATGGTACTTGCTGATGACCTACTAGTGTTTAAGAATCTGTAGATTAACTTCTAGTTAAACATTAAACACAGAACTATTTCCATATCATGAGCAAAGCGAAGATATATTTTCCATCAGGAAATAAACTTTATAATAAGGTGTTAAACAGAATAAAATCAAGGTCCTAAAATACAAGATACAGAACATAATAGTCACAAGCAGTCACTTGTATTTCAAAGATTCAGTGTTGTGATTATGGAGATCTGGATTAGCATAACACCTATGGTAATGGAGAGGAAAGGAAAAGGAGCCACCACTTGATAATTAACCTGAAAATGAACACATGTATGACCTGTAAAAGGGAAAGGAAAAAACTAACTAAGTTACTGTACCAACAAAGTACCAAAAGCAAGAAGTACTTGAAGTAGTTGGGGATTAAAGACTTCCACTCCTAAACCCAGACAAAGCTAAAAACATGTATTTGGGAGTCATTCCACAGACAAGACAGGTAACACTATGGTTGTCCTTGCCCTTTCTGAGCAAGTCAAAAAATAGGTAGAAGAGCTCAGATTGTGTAACAAAATCAGGCAAAAATTCAATTACAGTTTTGAATATATTACGCAAAATCACATGTCCTCAAGCTTTTTGGAAAACTACACAGCGTCTTTACTGATAATAAATAACAACCAAAGAAGAATGACATATAAGTTATCTTTTTAAGTATCTAATATTAACTGAGTAATGTTCCCCATTTATCTGAGATGTCGACCTTCAATGCCCACACTGCCAATGAATTAAGTATTAGTGTTAGCATGACTAGTTAGCCACCAATATTAGAACATGTCTAAGTTAAAATAATGAAAATAAAGACAAAAGCAACAGTACACTCTAAAGCATGTATATATACACCACACTAGTCTGAAGCACATATATACACACACATAATTTTATTTCTACACTAGTAAAATATACAGTACTCTTAAAATAAACTACAGTAATATCACGTAACACAGCCTGATTATGGTTGTTTTTACATATATCCTAAACACAGAATACAAATCCTCCACTCCTCCATCCTATCACACACCAACACACACTCCCTCCCTCCCTCTACCTCTTCCTGGCTTTCCTCCCTCTTTCCCCTGTTCCCTTCTCCCTCTTCTATTCTCTCAAAGAAAGTAATGAAATCACGTTTGGCAATCTAAAAGGAACACATTACCAGGAGCTTTTGTTACCTTTAAGGTGCTGTGGAACCAGCCTACAAGACGTTGTAGAGAAGCCTGTGTTTCACTTCTAACATTGGTGTACTCCTCTCTTTTACAACACTTCCACTCATGGAACTTATTAAGTATTTCTTCAGAGGTTGTTCCTTCTCTGACCTGTCCATACACTGCTTCTAAGGAGGCTGACAAATCCTGCAGAAAGATTTATTTTTGTCTATTAAAGCATTTATTAACTGGGTATCATGGAATTTAGAGATTATGTTAGGATCTAAAAGACACAAAAGCAGTACACTACTGTGGCCTCAACCTTTAAAAGTGTATAAATAATACTTAGAATCATTACAAGATCAAACTACATAAAAGGAATGCTATTTAGGCTTCAGCAGTGATAGTAAATATATTAACTGAATTAAGGTTATAAATAGCAAGTTTTATATTCTTGCATTTCTTAATAGGAATTACTCTCTTGACTGTCAAGAAGAATCACTACAGATTATCTTGACATGAAAGTTTCCAAGACTTACTGCTAAAAAAAATTATAAACTATACACCAAAATACATAATACGATTTCAATTAAGAAAAAATACTACACATATTTATACATGTGTTCTCAAAGCATAAAAAAGAGCTGGAAAAGACAAGAGGGAAAGCCAGCATAGCCTGCTGTCTCCTTCTACAAATAAACCCTAGAAATGCTACAAAGACACGAGGAAAACTTAACATAGCCTGGAAATCTTTATTGAAAACTTATGAGAAATCTCTGGAAAACCACAGGATGGTTGGTGCTTAGCAGTGAGCAAATACAGCCACTGCAAATGGGTCGAGTCCTGTACCACAGCACAGGACAGGCTGTAGATAAAGATAACCTGTGCCTTTCTCTTTTCCTTACATTAGCAGCAGCCATCAGCCCACCAGCAACCAAGCAGCCACGAGTTTATACAAGCACAGCACAACACAGACAAGGCAAAAATTAATAACCAGCAGAGAAGAACTAGACACCCCAGGGCATTCTCCTTCCTTTCCTTGTCTCTTGAACATCTGGCAGGCATTCGTACTCAAGGGTAGTACAGTACCCTCTGTAAAATGGCAGTGGCTGAGGCAGAGGGACTGGGAGATTCACTGAAGAGTAAGGTCATCTGGTACAGAGGCAAGAGGAAGTAGTCAAGCCCAGACTTTGAGAAACACTCCTCCTCTTCCCTACCTGAATTTGAAGTGGTTCATGTTCTGGTCCAGACTTTTCCCTGTCCCAGGACTCTCTGAACTAAGGCAGAATACAGAAGCACTCTAAAAATAACTAAACCACTTCATAAGAAAGCAAAATCAACGGGCCAGACAACAGTAAGAACTCAAAACAAGCATAATAAAATTCTCACTAAAAAGAGAAGATACTGAGACACACAAAAAACATAGTAATAAATAATAACCAAATGAAAACACTACGTACATAAGGAATACTCTCTGAAATAAAAAACACAACAAATAGCCTAACAGCAGAAGGAAATAAATGAAGAACCAACGAGTGAGGCAGACAGGTAAGTTAAGGATCCCTCCAAATAGACAAAGAAAGGGATACAAAGTTAGGGGGAAAGAAATGGGAGGACAGTTCAAATATGTGGATAATACAAGCAGAAGTTTAGGTAGCTCTCAAACAGATGTTTCAGAATAAGAGAAAGTGTAAAGGGGAGCAATATCTTAAATAATTACTGAGTGTTTTCTAGAATTAGATACAAAATATAAAATTTCACAATTAAATGGTCCAGGGAGTACTGAACTATCTGGATTAAATCTAAACTTAAGCATGTTATAGTATAATTTATTATCAAAGTCAAGAGAAAATATTAAAACTTCCAGAGGACGAAAGATTACCTACAGAAGAACAAAAATCAACTGATACAAGACTCTTCAAATAACTGTGGTCAGTAGATTATCATAATCAAAGGTCTAAGGCAAACATGGGCTTTGCATAGACTATTTTACAGCCAACTAAACACAAGTAACAAAATAAACAGAAATCAAATGATTCTATTCACCAAGGACTTTATAAAAAAAAGGAAAAGGACACTTACATACTGACACTTTTCAAAAGCCATATAACCACTAACAGTCTACTACCCAAAATAAATAAAACATTTCTATAATGAAACAACAAAAGGACAAATAACCCACTTTAAAAAATGAGTAAAGAAGACAGTTCATCAAGGAGGATATTCAAATGGCCAATAAGCACATGAAAAGATGGTTAATGTCATTAGCCATTACCTGTTGCTATCAAGTCAATGCTGAGTAACAGTGACCCTACATGACACATGAACTGCCCCCATAGTGTTTCCAAGGCTATATGTAATTTTTACGGAAGTCTCATGGACACCTCAAGGTCGGCAGTTCAAATCCACCAGGCGCTCCTTGAATACTCTGGGGGTCAGTCCTACCCTGGCCCCTAGGGTCGCCATGAGTCGGCTCCGACTCGACAGCACCTGGCTGGCTTTGGCATGGACACCTTTCTCCTGTGGAGAGCTGGTGAGTTTGAATCAATCACTTTTGGGCTAGCAGTCCAGTGCTTAACTACTGTGTACCACCAGGGCTTTTTCATTAACCATCTGAAAAAATAAACTCATTGCCATCCAGTCAATTCCCCATCACAGCTACCCTAGAGGACAGAGCAGAACTGCCGCATAGGGTCGCCAAGGGTATAAATCTTTATCACAGCCAACTACCATCATTCTCCCAAGGAACACCTGGTAGGTTGGAACCTCCAATCTTTTAGTTAGCAGCCAAGCACTTTAACTTCTGTGCAACCAGAGCTCCTCAAAAGCCTTTTGCAAAATAAAATGCAACTCACTGCCTGCAAATCAATTCTAACTCACAGCAACTCTATAGGAAAACACAGAGTTTCCAAGAGCCAGCTGGTAGATTCGAACTGCTGACCTTTTTGGTTAGCAGCAGCAGCACTTAACCAGTAGGCAACCAAGGGCTAGCCATTATGGACATGAAAAGCGAAACTACAAAGAGATACCACCTCAATCCTACTGGAATGGAAAAACAGCTAGCAAACAGACAAATAATGCAAAAGCAATCAAAATTAATAACTTACAGAGTTACATAAACAAAAAAAGCATGTGGCCTTTTAGAGAAAAATTTTAGACATTGTTAGGGAAATAAAAGAAGACCTGAAAAAGTGTACAGAAATATTATGTAAATAGAATGACTTAACACTGTCATGTTCATTCACTCCAAATTAAAGTCATCATTGTGCTGGCAATATATGACGAGGTTCCACTATACCATATAACTATTGTATTCTAACCCCTAAATGCACCAGAGGAGAAACATGTACAACTGTGGAGCTTAAAAGCCATAATTCAAGGATCAGAGTTGTTACAGACTGAATTGTGTCCCCCTCTCCCCCAGAATGTGTATCAATTTGGCTGGGCCATGATTCCCAATATTCTATGATTTTTTTTTTCCCCCTTAAATTGTAAATCCTGCCTCTATGATGTTAATCAGGGAGAAGAGGTAGCAGCTGTATTAGTGAGGCTTGACTATCTACAAGCTTGTATTGTGTCTTGAGGCAATCTCTTGTGAGATAAAAGGAAAGGTAAGCAAGCAAAGAGTTGAGGACCTTATACTATCAGGAAAGAAACACCAGGAGGACAGCACATCCTCTGGACTGAGGGTCCCTGCGCCTAAGGAGCTCCCAGTCCAGGCAAAAACTGACAACAAGGACTTTCTCTCAAGAGCCACAAAGAGAGAAAGCCATCCCCTGGAGCTGATGCCCTGAATTTAGACTTCTAGCTCACTTGTTTGTGAGAAAATAAATTTCCCTTCATTAAAGCCATCCACTTGTGGTATTTCTGTTACAGCAAGACTAGATGACTGAGACAAGAATTCCTTTCTCTAACTCAGACATGCAGTCCTACTGCAGTCTCTGCTGGAATGTAATGACCAACTGGGCCCACATGCCTGCTCTTCCTCCTGCCTGTCTCCCATCAGTTTCCCCAGCAAATACTGCTCTAGCTAGCCTAGAGTATCTGGCCTTTATAACTTATCATCAGAATACACACACACAAGTGAACGTATTAGTATACATATTAATACCATTAAAAATAAATTCAAATTCAGTAAGGAAGAAAAACTTTTGCAGGCATTAGTGCTATCTGAAGTCTCAAGAAAATTTGCTAATTTTCCCTGTCAAATGTTAAAATTGTTTGTTTGTAAGTTAATCATTTTATAAAATACCAACCTGCAATGTTTTCAAGCGTTTATTAAGAGGTAACTCATCTACTTCCAGAATAAAAACCTCTACTGCCATGTACAGCTTCTGTTGCACTTCGTTTCTTTTAGCAATCAAAATATTCCCTTCATTCTGGAGAAAGAAAAAAAGAATAGCCATCATTAATACAAGAGGTGTTTTTAATACACTGGCCTATAGATGTATATATTTTAAGTATCAAATAAGTAAAATTCAACCTTGTTGTTAGGTGCCATCCAAGTTGCTTCCAACTGATAGCAACCCTGTGCACAACAAAATAAAACACTGCCCAGTCCTGCACCTTCTTCACAGCCTGCTATGTTTGAGTCCACTGCTGATGCCATTTTGTCAGTCCATCTCACTGAAGATCTTTCTTTTTCACTGACCCTCTACCAAGCATAATGTCCTTCTCCAGAGACTGATGCCTCCCAGGTAACACGCCCAAAATACTTGAAGCAAAGTCTTGCCATCCTCACTTCTAAGCAGCATTCAACATTACATTCTCTACACACAGGAAGAGTTGGACCACCAAACTGACAAGAGCTTCCTTTCCCTTAATTAATGATATGGACATTTAAGCTCACTAGTCATGCTCTACTTTAATTTTATCTCCATTATTACTGTAACAATGAAATTTTTCATTTTCTTGAGACAATTATGTAAGTTCCTGTTATTAATTAAGGAGTGCTGGCAGCACAAGGGTTATGTACTTAGCTGTGAACCAAAAGGTCAGTGAGTCAAACCTATGCAGCAGTTCCACGGAAAAAAAGACCTGGTAATCTGCTTCCATAAAGATTATAGCCTAGAAAACCCTATAAGGCAGTTCCACTGTGTCCTACAGGTTGATTATGAGTCGGAACTGATGCAATGGCACCTGACAACCACATTATTAACTACACATTGCTTCTCTCAGACTCCCAGCCCACCCTCAACTTCTTCATCTACCCTTCAAGAGTCAGTTAAATTTCTTTAGGATGAAACCTCCAATTCTCTCAGAAGCTATATTTGATAAACATGACAGGGATCCAAGGACCATATGCACTATGTTTATTACAGTTCCCTACATACTATATTATCTACTTATGTATCCATTTTACAAACAAGAAAGATGAAGACAGGATCATGTTTTATACAAATTTATGTTGCCACCACCTATGACGCTGTCACATATACTTAGAAGTGTGTTTAAGCAGAATCAGAACATTTTATAAATATAAAGAAAAAAAGATTCTCTAGCAAAACTTCTTTCATTTAAAAAAAAAAATGGGCAACCATGTCAACCCAGAACCCAGTACCATCAAGTCAATGCCATCAGGGGACTGTCAAAAATATCAAATGAAAACAAGTCTAAGGTCTAAATTACATCCACAAGGAAACAAAATAGCAGCTTCATTTGAGTGGCACTTATGATTCCTATATTTAGCCAATACTCAACTCTCCACTATACATAAATGACCTGTAAGGCAATGAAAACTAAAAGTCAGTCCTGCAGCAGCAGTTGAAATAAATATTTGCTTTAAAAAAAAAAAAATCACTTTGGTATTATTAGAATACATTAAGTCCTCTCCCTCTCTGCCTTCAATTACCTTCCTACGCTCCAGCCACAAAGAAGACAAAAAAAGGCAAAAGTTATTCTTTTCCAGCTTAATCACATGAAAATACATTGAGATATTTTAATATACTTGGCAGCACAGTTTCTCTAGAAAATCCAGCCTAAGACAATTGGAGAGAGAATATACTTCATGGACAGATCTCTGTTTACATTTCATAGTAACATTTAGAACTATGGAACATCTGTGAGCTTCAGCTTCCTCATTAATAAAATGAGGACAAAAATCAAAAATGTCCATCTTAATAAATAAAAATTAAAATTAAAAAACAGAAAAAAATGTCCATCTTAAAAAATAATACAAGAAAAAGTTTATAAAGTGCTTCTAACATTATCTGTAGTTTATGGATTCAAAAATTATTAATTCTGCTTTGCTTTTTCCTCTCATAATCAGAAGTTAAAGTCTAATATACAAAGTAACCTAAATCTAACCCTTTCTCCAAACTCAACATTCCTGGCATCTCCAAAGGCATAGTTATACTGTCCATGTTCATTATTCAGTTACACTGCTAACTGGCCAATCTGGGTATGAACAGGGAACAGACTTTCAGAATATAGTTCATAGAGGCACTAACCACCAATACTTACGATCAAACAATTCAAAACACAGTTAATTACAGAGCTCATCATAGGTGCTACATATGATTGTTGCAGGGAGTATTTTTACAGGGAAAACAAAGATTTCTGTTCAGGTCAATGTAACTAAAGAGAACAGCAACAGGAAATACACTTGTATTTAAGCTAATAAAGAACTCATGACAAATATTTCATGCTTTGTGCTCCTTCCCCATTCACGAAGAAAAACTCTCAATAGGTGGCTTAAACAATATTTAACAGTCCACTACTGCAGCATAATACATGCCACTCTGACCAGAAGTGAAAAGCCACATTAGTAAGCACAGGAGTCACCTTGGCTCAGAAATCCCATGCCCCTCAAAAGCCAGTATCTCTCTTCAAACAACTCCACTGGCATAGTTTCCTAGGTACCGCAAGGGGCATACCCAGTTCCAGAGTCCACAGCAAGTATTGGTAGTTTTCTTATAGTTCTTCCCAGTCCAGAGGCAAATTACCAATCAGGTGTTATATTTACTATAAGCAATACTGCTTAGTAACATGGCTGAAATACTTTTATCAGATAACAAGGAAACAAAGCTAGGGAGTTAACTCAAGGTCAAATTCTTATAAAAGAAGGAAGAAAAGATTTTGTTACCTCTTTATCCAAAACCATTTATCTATTGTTCCTTTCTTACAAGGGCAATAAAGGAATTACATGATACACTATTAAGAATGCCATTTAAAAAGAAAAAAATATTTCAAGCAAATAAAATACCATTACAATATCTGTACTACCCCTGCTTTCTGAAGAGACTCAATGATGTCTTTATATTCAACTGATTAAAATTTTATTTCTTTTCCAAATTCTCAACCCACCATATTTTGACAAGTTTTAATCTTCTCCTGAGCCAGACTATATTCTTCCCAAATTATCTCTAATTCATTCAAAGAAGCTGGGGTAGTAAAGCACTCTTCATCCAGCACTTGTATAGCATCTGAAAGGTCATCTCCAAAACAAACATTGATGTTCACACGCCTGTTTAAAAAAAATAGCAAAAGTAAAAAGACCAATAGACAATAAACTTAAAAATTTATACGAGAAAAAGTTACACTTAAAAAGTAATTATCTAAAATTACTTTTTACAGCACTGGCTATAAACAGATATGTTTTTAAATTTTTATATAAAATTACATCATATGGGTATCAAATAGACCTTCAACTTCTTGTCTACAATTGCATTCACAAATACTTTTTTAAAAAATTAAAGATGGAGTCAATGTGGGTGCGTTTCTACAGAAGAATGGATAAACCAACTACAGTATATTCACACAATGAAATACTAAGCAATGATAAAGAACAGCGAACTGTGAAAGCATCTGACCGTATGAAGTCAGCTGGAAGATACCGAGCTGAGTGAAATCTGTCAGTCACAAAAGGACAAATACTGTATGAGATCATTTTATGAGGCTTCGGGGAATGGACTAAGCACAGAAGACAATAATCTTTCTTGGTTATGGGGGAAGGAGGAATGAATATTGAGACTAATAGGAACTGAGTTAAGTGAAGGAAATGACCGAACCAGAAGGGAGACCACCAACAATGCTAGTCTATACCAAGAGCTAAAATACTACTATACACAACCTAATACTTTGAAGGTCAGAGTTGCGGAAGCAGGGGCCTGGGGACTACCCTCTCGTCGGCTATCTGCATCAACTGGCACAACTAAGCTTTCTCCTTTTAAGTAAAATGTCTGCATCCCAAATCAGTGAGTGGCTTTTAGGGTCCCCAAAACTAGCAAGCTGCCATCTAAGAAGCATCAATTGGTCCCAATCCAACTGGAACAGAGGAAAACAAAGGACATCAAAGACAAGATGAAAATATAAATCCAGGAAACAGAAGGGGCCAAATGATCCAGAGTCTAAGACAGCATGAGACCAGACGAACTACACAGTGCCCAGCAACCTCCAGTGTCTTCCTTGAGAAGTAATACAATGTCAGACTCCCTGATGCAGAAGGAAAAAAAAGGAGTAGAGACCCAAAATTCTGTTAAAAGATCAGGCCTAATGGTCTGACACCTGGAGAGTCACTCAAGAGCACAGCTCCAGGTCTCCTCCTAGTCTCGCTCCTATCCCAGAGCTGAAACTAACACTAAAGACAGCTCCTTAGACAAAAACTGGACTCGATTGTAAGACATGAAGCTGTCAGATCAGCTCCCCAACAGTAATGAAAGGGGAGGGTGAAGCAGAGAGGACAAGATGAGGTTGAAAGAATACGGCAAGTACAGAGTCAAATGGATGAGTGTGCTGTCACATACCTGGGATAGCACACGGAGTCTGACGGAGCAAATGGACTTCATTTCTAAATTTTCACTTAACTATAATAAAATATTATTTTTTTAAAAAATTGTATTCAGCCAATCTTGCTTGCCAATACTATAGACACACAAACCTTGCACTCTAACAACCAGACTAGTATTTGCTAAGTTTAAAAATGCAATGAGAGTAGGCAAGTAGTGAAGTCAACAAGACAGAAAAGGTATTCTTTCTTATAACTTGCTAGTAGATTACCAATTTCGAAGTAGATTACTAATAACACAGTCTTGCCTCAAATACAAATTAAAATACATTGGGTCATTTTGGTCCAAAGTCTGACTCACAGCTTTGCAAGTATAGCCACTTGATTTTTGATAGCGCTTCAAAACCAAAAAGGTACTGGAGGGACCCAATTACTCAAACTTTTAGGAGATAAACCAGATGCCAACTTGCAGATTTACACTAGAAGATACAAGCTTCCACTGAAAAGACCAACATGTAGCATTTATTCAAGACAATATTTTTTAACGTTTCCAAGTACATGAGAAAATGGATAGCTAGCTGAGTTCTGCACATAACAAGAAAAAGAAACTAAACTGCTGCCAAAACTATTTTATCCACATTCCAAAAACAAGACACATTATCCCTAATCAGCAACAAAGTAACCAACACTCTCCCAGATTGAGTATCTGCATAATTCAAACACAAACTTAAGGAAATCCTGAAAGAAAAAAAAAATCCTGAATAAACCCTGCACATGACTTGCTAAACATTTCTTTCTTATGACTCCATGAGGATCACTTTGCAAATAGTAAATTATTTTCTTAGAGTAATTTAGATACTAAAGTCTTCAGTTTAAGACTGTTGTTGTTAGGTGCCATCCAGTCAGTTCTAACTCATAGGGACCCTATGCACAACAAAACAAAACATCGCCAGGTCTTGCACCATGTCCACAATCATTGTTATGCTTAAGCCCATCACTGCAGCACCACATCCATCCATCTCACCGAAGGTCTTCCACTTTTTCACTGACCCTCCACTCTACCAAGCATGATGTCCTTCTCCACAGACTGATCCTTCCGGACGATATGTCTGAAGTATGTAAGATGCAGTCTTGCCATCTTTGCTTTCAGGGAGCACTCTGGTTATACTTCTTCCAGAATAGATCTGTTTGTTTTTTCTGGCAGTCATTGGAACATTCAATATTCTTCCCCAACACAATTCAAAGGCATCAATTCTTCTGTCTTCTTTGTTTACTGTCCAGCTTTTACACACATATGATGTGACTGAAAATACCATGGCTTGGGTCAGGCACACTTTAGTCTTCAAGGTGACATCTTTACTTTTCAATACTTTAAAGTATTGCAGATTTTTCCAATGCAACATCTTTTGACTTCTTGACTGATGCTTCCATGGGTGTTGATTGCAGAATCAAGTAAAATGAAACCCTTGACAACTTCAATCCTTTCTCCATTTATTACTACATTGCTAACTGGTCGGTCCAGTTGTGAAGATTTTTGTTTTCTTGATGTTGAGGTGCAATCTATACCAAAGGCTGCAGTCTTAGTGACCTTTATCAGTATTTCAAATCCTCTTTATTTCCAGCAAGCAACGTTATACCATCTGTGTAATGCAGGTTGTTAATGAATCTTCCTCCAATCTTGATGCCTCCTTCTTCCTCATACAATCCAGCTTCTCAAGATTATTTGCTCAGCATACAGACTAAAAAGGTATGGTGAATGGATACAACCCTGATGCACACCTTTCCTGACTTCAAATCATGCAGTGTTCGCTCGTTCTGATCACATGGCTGCCTCCTGGTCCATGTACAGATTCCTTGCCAAGCCAGCTTAAGAGTACAATAAAATGCTCTGGCATCACCATTCTCCACAATGCTATCCATAATTTGTTATGATCCACACAACTGAATGCCTCTGCACAGTCAATGAAACTGTCAATGAAATTTTCTACAGGTAAACATTTTTCTGGTATTCTCTGCTTTCAGCCAAGATCTGACCTCTGCAGTGATATCCCTCAGTCCACGTCCTCATCTAAATCTGGCCTGAATTTCAGGCTGTTCCTTGTCAATACACTGTTGCAGTCACTTTTGAGTGACCTTGAGCAAAATTTACTTGTGTGTGATATTAATAATATTGTCTGGTAATTTCCACATTTGACTGGATCACTTTTCTTGGTAATAGGCATAAATATGGATCTCTTCTAGTTGGTTGGCCACGTAGCTGTCCTCCAAATTTCTTGGCATAGATGAGTGAGCACTTCCAGTGCTGCACTCATTTGTTGAAATATCTCAACTGATATTCCATCAATTCCTGGAGCCTTGTTTTCTGCCGATGCCTTTAGAGCAGCTTTGACTTCTTCCTTCAGAACCATTTGTTCCTATCTCTTCAAATGGCTGACCATCAACAAGTTCTTTCGGGTATAATTATTATTCTTCCCATCTTCTTTTGACACTTCCGGAGTCATTTAATATTTTCCTTGTAGAAGCCTTCACAATTGCAACTTGAGGTCTGAATTTTTTCTTCAATTCTTTCAGCTTCAGAAATGCAAAATGTGTTCTTCCCTTTTGGTTTTCTACTTCCACCTCTTTGCACATGTCACAATAACAACTTCATTCTCAACACTGCCTTCTCAAGCTGCCCTTTGAAATCTTTTGTTCAGTTCTCTTACTTCATCATTCCTTCCTTTTGCTTTAGCTGCTCGACTTTTGAGAGCAAGTTTCAGAATCTTTTCTGACACACAATTTGGTCTTTTCTTTCTTTCCTGTCTTTTTAATGACCTTGTTTTCTTCATGAGTGATGTCTCTGATGCCACTTCATAATTTGTCTGGTCTTCACTCATTAGTGTTCAACACATCAAACCTGTTCTTCAGATGGTCTCTAAACTCAAGCCGGATATACTCAACATCATATATTGGCTCTTGAGGACTTGTTCTAATTTTCTTGTTTCAGTTTGAACTGGCATATGATCAACAGATGATCTGTGCCACATTCAGCACCTGGTTTTGCTGTGACTGTTGATATAGGGCTTTCCCATCATCTTTTTCCACAGATGTAGTCAACTTGGTTCCTGTATATTCTATCTGTTGAGGTCCATGTGTATAGCCACCATTTGTGTTGTTGAAAAAGGTATTTGCAATGAAGAAGTCACTGGTCTTGCAAGATTCTATCATGTGACCTCTGGCATCATTTCTATCACCAAGGCCATATTTTCCAACTACTGATCCTTGTTTCTAACTTTTGCATTCCAATCACCAGTAATTATCAAAGCATCTTGGTTCCACGTCTGATTAATTTCAGACTGCAGAAAAATCTTCAATCTCTGGTAAAAATCTTCAATCTCTTCATCTTTGGCCTTAGAGGTTACTGTGTGAAGCTCAGTAATGGTCATAGAACTGGCCCTCCTTGTAGGTGTATGAATTATCATCCTATCACCGACAGCACTGTACTTCAGCACAGATCTTGAAATAGTCTTTCTGATAATGAACACAACATCATTCCTCTTGAAGTTTTTGTTCCCAGCATAAACAATCATATGACTGTGTGATTCAAAATGACCAATACTGGTCCATTTCAACTCACTAATGCCTAGGGTATCAATGCTTATGTGTTCCATTTCATTTTTGATGATTTCCAATTTTCCTAGATCTGTACTTCGTACATTCCATGTTCCAATTATTAACGGATTAATGGTAAGAAATAAGCTGTTTCTTCTCATTTTGAGTAGTGCCATATTAGCAAATGAAGGTCCTGAAGGGCTTACAGCTGTTTCTTCTCATTTTGAGTACTATCACATCAACAAATGAAGTCCCAAAGGCTTTACTCCACTCACAACATTAAGGTCGACTCTACTTTGAGGAGGCAGCTCTTCCCCGGTCGTCTTCTGAATGCCTTCCAACCTGGGGGGCTCACTTTCTGGCACTATACCTGACAATGTTCTGCTGCTATTCATAAGGTTTATGCTGACTAATCCTTTTCAGAAGTAGGCTGCCAGGTCCTTCTTCCTAGTCTGCCTTAGTCCAGAAGCTCAGCTGAAACCTTTCCACCAAGGGCAACCCTGCTGGTATCTAAATACTGGTGGCATGGCTTCTAGCATCACAACAACATACAAGTTCTCACAGTACGACAAGCTAACAGACCAATTGGGGTCAGTTTCAGATTATTCCTGAAAATAACTCCAAGCAAAACAACTGGACATGGTAGTTTCCTATCACACCACCACTTAACAAGTTACGAGGTTTTGTTTTGTTTTGTTTTGTTTTGTTTTGTTTTAATTTCTCTCTCAAAGATCAACTTGGGGCACTACAGTTTCCAGATGCTGCTTACAGAACACAGACAAGAATAATACAAATTCATCTCAAGTTTAACAATTTTTACTTTCTCCCTTCAAAATCGTAACACAAAGATTCCATTTCAAAGCAAAATATGGTAAGCAATAACTTAAAGTATTAACTAATAAACAATTATTTCAAGTTATCCTTCTAAAAATACACTTTTACCTACCTAGCTTCTTTTAATATTTCAACCTTAGCAGCTAGATTTTTCATTCTGGTACCTATACGAGTCTTCAGAACGCTTTCTAAATTTTTAGTCAACTCCATAGTAGTTGCTTTCTCTTGCTGAAACAAAGAACAGGAACATGCTAATGAAACAAGTTACAAAATTGTATTTCTGCTATTATTTAAATTTTTTCAGACATAATTAAACAAAACTTATGTACATATTAGACTACAGAATAACAAATACTGATATCCCAATTTAGCTGGTATCTGAAAAAGATAATCTACTTCACACAGATTATAGACTCTTAAAGTTCATCCTAACAAGAAGTCAAACAGAAACAAAATTTCACATATTGTACCTTTATTACTTAATTTTTTTTAATTTAAATAAAAGGTCCCTTTAAAACACAAATATCCCAAATGATAATCAAGGGCAATCCGTTTTCTGATGAAGTCTTATATCACAACTGCATTACAAAAGAATCAAAAATATCATTTCTTTAACCCAAGGTAGATTGAACTCCCCTCTCTGAGTGACCTCCTAAATACATGTCTACCATAATTATCCAAAACAATGCACATTGTTGCGTGCCAATGAGTCCATTCCAACTCACAGTGGCCTTGTATTACACAATAAAAATGCCCCATAATCTTTACAAGAGCAGGCAGCCAGGTCTTTTCTTCCACACAGCAGCTGGTAGGTTCGAACCACCAACCTTTTAGCAACCAAACACTTAACCACTGTGTCACCAGGGCTGCTAAAATAATGTACATTTTTGCTATCATTGTCAGGTATTACTCAGTCAGCTCTGACTCATAGCAACCTCATACACAACAGAATAAAACACCGCCTGATCCCACACCATCCTCACAACTGTTATTCTTGAGCCCATTGTTGCAGCTACTTCATCAATCCATGTATTAAGGGTCTTCCTTTTTTTATCAAGCTTGATGTCCTTCTACAGCAATTGGTCCCTCCTGATAATATGTACAAAGTACGTGCAATGAAGTCTCACCATCCACGCTTCTAAGGACCATTCTGGCTGAACTTCTTCCAAGAATGATGTGTTCATCCTTTTATAGTCCGTGTTGTGACTTTTTCATGGCAGCCTAGTGTTTTTCACAAGCACCATAACTCCTGGCATCCATTCTTCTTCAGTCTTCTTATCCAGCTTTCAGATGTACATGGACCAATGAAAACATATGGCTTGGGTCTGTTGCATCTTGGTCCTTAAAATGACATCTTTGCTTTTTAATACTTTCAAAAGATAACTTGCCACAGATTTGCCCAATGCAACGTGTTCTTTTATTTGACGACTGCTGCTTCCATAGGCATTTACTGTGGAACCAACTAAAACAAAATCCCTGACAACTTTAATGTCTTCTCCACTGACTAGTCCACTTGAGAAGATCTTTGTTTTCTTTATATTGAGGTATAATCCAAACTGAAGGCTGTGTGGTCTTTGGTCTTCATCGATAAGTGCTTTCTCTTCACTTTCAGAAAGCAGGACTGTGTCATCTGCACATGGAAGGTTGTTAACAAGTTTTCTTCCAATCCTGATGTCAGGTTGTTTTTAATATAGTCTAAATTCTCAGATTATTTGCTCAACACAGTGACTGAATTAGTATGGTAAATGGACACAATCCTGATCTACACCCTTCTTGACTTTAAACAACACAGTAGTCCTTTATTCTGCTTGAGTAACCGTCTCCTGGCCTATGGACAGGTTCCCTGTGAGAACAATTAAATAGTCTAGAATTCCATTCTTCAAACTGTTATCCATAATTTGTTATAATCCACACAATTGGATGCCTTTGCACAGGTAAATATCTTTACAGTATTATCTGCTTTCAGCCAGGATCCATCTGACATCATCAATGATAACCCTCATTCCACATTCTCTTCTGAAACCAACTTGAATTTCTGGTAAGTTCCCCGTTGATGTACTGCTGCTTTTGAGTGATCTTCAGCCAAATTTTACTTGCATGGGATATTGATGATATTGTTCAATAATTTCCACATTCTGTTGGATAACCTTTCATTTAAATGTAAATACATTTAAGTAATGTACACTGCAGCAATATAAACAAAGACCTAGCAAATTTAGTCCAATTATACTACAAACCAGCTATTTTATAAGTAAATGCTGAACTTTTACTCAATATTTATGCAACATGCTCTCCTGTCCTCACATTCTCCAGCTCATCAGTAAAATAAAGAGGACCAGAGCATAGTGAATGCTTATTAACAGTAGTCTGTGCTCAGTTAGATTCATAACCTTCTGCTCTTGTGGAATGGAATGATCATAAAATATCAGTTACATTTGTTCCTAAATGTGTTTATAAAGGGTCTTCTAATAAGGGTGTTCAATCTTTGAACTTGAATAAAACAAGTCATGTAAATGTTACAGTTTTAAATGTTTTACTATTTTGAAGTACATCTGATGGCACTAAGTAAGGAAAAGAACTTCAGATAAATGGCCACCGTGGCACCTTCCAAACAGAGCCAAAATGAGCAGTTATCATCACCTGCTATCTTTTACCACTGCCAGTCACAGCCTCTCCTCATTCATCTTGGAAAAAACAAGGGCCAGTGATTCCGCAGGACCAAAATCCATACCAAACAGTAACTTCTGGGGGATGAAGATGTTCTTGAATCTCCAATGGATTCTCACTGCTCCAAATGTGCTAAGAAACAAAACCACTCATCCAAAAATATGCTTCGTCACTGAAGATGATTTTTTGGCCAAAAGCAGGGTCAACCTCCCATTGCTCCAGACCCCAGTCAGCAAGTGTACATTGCAGTCTTTGGTCACTGGACTTCAGTTTTTGAGTTCAAACAATTTTGTATGGGTAAAACTTCAAGTCCAGATGCAAAATCCACCAAACGTGGTCGACAAAAGGCCCAGTTCTTGTGCTCTGCAAGAAACTGACTGGGACGGACTCTCGTGTACACTCTGATGGACAGTGGTCATGTTTTTATTGGAACGTGTGGTTCGTTGACACACAGATGGCTGACTGGCAACAGACCCAGATGTCTCAAATTTTTTGATTAAATGTCAAATTGTTCTCTTGCTGAGACAATTACGCACATCAAAAATTTCATATAAGGCACAGAATGTTTGGCAAATGGAACACTCATTTTGATAACAAACTTTAATAATTTCTACACATTGTGAAATCATGTAACTTTTCATGGTTATTTGTCAAGACTAATCAAAAAACTGTCATAAATATGGCTGCTATCGTTGCACAAATATGGCCACGGTAAACTGTCTAAAATAAGACCCTCTTTCGGCTTTATTTGCTATGATAATTACTCAAAAGTACATGAATCGAAAAGGATTGGGAAAATAGAGTCACAATATCTTTCAAAACAACATGGAATGTTTTGAAGAGACTCCATTAAAGCAAAACTCTAAAATACTGAAGGAAAGAATCATGTAAGTCTAAAACAATTGTGAGTGTAGATTTTTTTAAATGTCCTAAACTTAGTATTAATCACTTGGATTAAAAAAAAAGTAAAACTGAAAATTGGATGATGAATACGATTTTTAAAATACAAAGAAAAAATGGTGAAAACAAGAAAGATAGCAGACATAAACCCAACCATATTAGTAATTACATAAAATGAACTATATATTCCAATCAAAAGGCAAGGCATTATCAAAAAGGATGGAAAAGGCCTAGATTTAACTATATGAGGACTGCCAGTTAAGTTCAATCCTAGAAAAAGTGCTACATACTTCACTGCTGACTATCAATCACTACGATCACCTTTTCAAGTACTCCCCTTGGGAAGTTACACACCAATGTCAGTAGCTAGCCCACTCTTCAAAGCATTTTTGAAACTCTTTTTCTGGAACAGCCATCAAAACTATCGTTGCATTACCCTTGATGCCCTGAATGTCATTAGAATGTCTTGCTTTGAACTATTTCCTTTATCTTCAGGTAAAGAAACAAGTCACTGGAGGCCAGATCAGGGGAGTAGGGTGAGTGTTCCAATACATTTATCTGTTTACTGGCTAAAAACTCCCTCACAGACAAGCAGACAATTAAGTTCACAAACTTGCCATCATGCCACCATGTACAATGGCCATGCCAGAAACAGTTCGAAAATTGCTCTGAAGGGTGGGCTAGGCACTGGTGTCAGTGTGTAGCTTCCCAAATGCAGTACTTCAAAGGTGATCATAGTGATACTCAACAATGAGGTATGTAATAACACTGAGAACAACTAAGTTCGCAGACTTAATTGTCAGATCTCACGTTACCTGTAAGAAACACTAGACATAAAGAGAGAGAGATAAAAGTAAATGAATAGAAAAGATATACCACGCAAAAATGGCTACACTAAAATCAGACAATGAGGAGTTCAGGAACAGAGACTATCTCCGCTAATAAGAATGCTTCATAAAGATAAAAGGTCCATTTATCAAGACAACACAACCACTCTAAATGTGTTTGTAATCCTAACTAATGAGTTTAACAAGATCATGAAACACATCACTGATACACAAAATTCAATTCTATTCCCTCATACTGCCAATGACCTGCTGGAAATGAAAGCTGAAAAAAAAGAAAAAACATTTACAATAGCTCAAAAAAACATCATCTAGGTAAAAACTAACAAAATATGTACAATCTCTGCATGTTAAAAACCATAAAATACTGAAGAAAAAGAGCAAAGGAGACCTAAATAAATGGAGATATAAGATGGTTATAGACTGGAATACTCAATAAAAAAATTTATACTCCCCAAGTTGATCTACAAATTTAACACGACTTGAATCAAAATCTCACAATACTTTGTAAATCTAGGCAAGTTTATTCTAAAATGTATCTGGAAACACAAAGGAACCAAAATCACCAAACCAATTTTGAAATAAAAGAACAAAACCAAAGCTACTGGACTATTTAAGACTTACTACAGGGCTACTCTATGAGGCATTTCTACTCTGTCCTATAGGGTCACTATTGAGTCAGAAATCAGTCAACGACAGTGAATACAGTGCTACAGAAACTCTGTTAGTGTAGTGGTTAAACGCTACAGCCGCTAACCAAAAAGTCAGCAGTCCAAATCCACCAAATGCTCCTTGGAAACTCTATGAGGAAGTTGTACTCTGTCCTATAGGGTGACTAAGAGTTGGAATTGATTCAATGGCAGCAGGTTTTTTGTTTTGTTTTGGTTTGGTTTTACAGGGCTACAATAATTAAGAGACTGCTGCCCTGATATCAGAGTATACAAATCAATGGAAAAAAACAGACAAGAGTCAGTATATACTCACACTTGTATAGTCAACTAATTTTTCAACAAAGATGCTGAAAAAAACACAACAGGAAAAAAAGAAGTACATCTATATGGGGAGAGGGGCTGCAACTCCCTACCTGATACTATATAAAACTTAATTTGAGGCAAGATTGTTTTACTGAGCTAGTGCTGCTGTAACAGAAATATCACACAGTGGATGGCTGTAACAAAGGAAAGTTTATTCTTACACAGTCCAGTAGGCTACAGGTTTGAATTCAGAGTGTCCACTCCAGGAGAAGGCTCTTCCCCTTGTCAACTCTGGAGGAAAGTCCTTGTGTTGCTTAAGTCTTTGTTCAGGGAGCATTTTGGCGCAGGAACCTCAAATCTGAAGCATGTGCTCTCCTCCCAGTGGTGCTTGCTTGATGGTGTAAGGTTCCCAAATATCTCTGACAGATTTTTCCCTTTATAGCTCAAGTGACACTTCAGGGCACAAAACAGACTTACACGTTGATTCTTGCTCTACCAACACAACTGTGGCCCATCCACCCTTATTATCATCATAAAGGCAGAAATTCCAACATGGAGGAACATCACACAATACCAGGAATTATGGCACAGTCAAATTGTTACAGATTTTTTAGGGAACACATTCAATCCATGACATCCCACCCTTTGTTCTCTAAAAAATTTACATCTTTGCAACATGTAAAATGTATTCACCCCATCACAGCAACAGCCTTCAAGTCCAGGTCCAAAATCCAGAAATTCCTCTTTAACTGTGAAATCTAAAACACAAGTTATCTGCTTCTAAAATACAATGGCTGGCACAAGTTAAAGATATTTCCATCACAAATGGGAGATACTGCAGGCAAAAACAGCATTAACACAAAACAAGCAAGTCAGCAGAACACATTACATTAGCCCTCAAAGCTCTGAAAATAACCTTCGGTTCTGGGAGACATTTTACACAATAGCTTTGCCCTCCAAACTGCAGATGCTGGCCATATTCTCTGGATTCTGAGTAGAGACTCCCACCCCTGTGCTACAACTCTGCTTCCTAGGCCCACTTGGACAGTAACTCCGCCCCATTGGCTTTAGATGCACCCTAAGCCCAAATGAGTGGCAATTCCACCCTTAAGAACACAGAAAGCTTTGATTCCACCCTTTCAAACCCGAGGTCATGGCCATTCTTTCTCAGACTGAGGCATCTCAGATTCTCATGCTCCTTGTCTCTTCAGCTTCTCCTTCATATGGCCTCAAGGCCTGGGCCTCAGGCTCACATCTGCCCTGTGGGGGCAAGTGTTCCAAAGCTCTGTAGCTCCACCAATTTAAGTGCTCAGAAGCACCCCAATCTGCCAGGAAGCCTTTTGCACACAGGTACTCAGCTCTCTGATTTCGTGGGTCAGCAAGGCTGGCTCCACCAAAAGTGACCACAGGCATCCCACTCCACGAGGAAACTCGTGTGCACAGCCACTCCACTCTCTCGCACCGGGCTGGTTGTGCTGCTGCTGTTGTTCCTGCCACCAGTCCTCTGCTGCTTATTTCTCACCATCTGCACCTTCAGTGTTAACAGCTGTCTTTGGTACCTTCTGAGTCTTCTATGCAGTCATAGTTTCAAAACTGCTTCCACATTGTAGGTATTTGTTAGAGGAGCCCTCCACTCTCTCAGTACCAAACTGTTTTAGTCAGCTAGTGCTGCTCTAACAGAAGTACCACAGAGTGAATGATTTTAACAAAGGAAAGTTTATTCTTACATAGCCCAGTAGGCTACAAGTCCAAATTCAGAGTGTCTACTTTCCAAGGGAAGGCTTTTCCTCTTGTCAGCTCTGGAGGAAAAGTCCTTGCATTGCTTTAATCTTTGTTCAGGGAACATCTTGGCACAGGAACATCAGCTCTGACGGACACGCTCTGCTTGATGGTGTGAGGTTCCCAAATGGCTCTGCCAGATTTTTGTCTTTATACCTTAAGTGACACTTCAAGGCACAAAACAAACTTACCTATTGAATCCTGCTCTACCAACACAACTGCTGCCCATCCACCCTTATTATCATCATAGAGGCAGGAATTCTAACATGGAGAAACATCACACAATAAATTATAGCACAGCCAAACTGTTACAGACTTTTGGAACACACTCAACCCATGACAGATTGTATACCAAAAAACTATAGATTCTAGGTAAAAACACAAGTTATCTTTATCACTTCGGAATTAACAAAGAATTCTCAGGCAGTACACAAAATGCAATAGATACAAACATTTTTTTAATGTTTTTTAAAATTAAAAAGAAATACTGATAAATTAGGTTTCATCAAAATACAAATTTCCATTGACCAAAAGCAATCGCCAAGAAAGTGAAAAGTCTTGTTACAGATTGGGAATAGTATTCCAACAAAGAACTACAAATTTCTAAGACAAAAATCCAAGAACCTAACTTCAATAGATGAGGAAGTATTTGAACCTCTATTTATTTAAAGAAAGTATCTGAATAGCCAATTAACATGTAAAAAAATTCTCAGCATTAGTAGTCAGCAGGGAAATACAATTTCAAAACATACTAAGACATCACTATTCACTCACTACACTGGCTAAAACTACAAAGAATGTTAATATTAAAAGCTAGAAGATACAGAGGGAAACACCCATACACTGCTGTTGAAATGTAAATGGTATGACCATGCTGAATAATTATTTGGAAGTTTCTAACAGTTAAACATACATATCTCCCCTTTGACCCAGAAATTCCACTCCTATAATCTGACACGTGAATCCATTAGTTCCACAAAAAAGAACTGTACAAGAATACTTAACAGTGGCTTTATTTATAATGGCTAAAACCTGGAAACAACCTAAATATCCATTAACAAAAGAAAAAAAACAAACTGTGGTATTTTCATTCACTGGAATAGTACTAAGCAGTGATAAACATGATGCGCACAAGATAAACAAATTCTAGGCATTAAGCAAATGAAGCCAAACATAGGAGAGTACATACAATTCCACTTACATGAAGTACAAAGCCATGAAAACTAAACTACGCTGATACAAAACACAGTAGCAATTGCCCTGAGTGGCAAGACAAAAGTATCAGCCGGAAATAAACATTTAGGGAGTGAAGGAAATGGCCTACATCTTTAGGACGCAAAGTAGATGACCAGAAACGCACTTACTCTCTTAACAGAAGCAGAGAGGAAGTCTCCAGAGAAATTAGAATAAAAGGCAAGTGACCAGCCTAATCTCCTAGTCAATTAGATAGATGTCTAGGTTATTTGCTAAGAAGAGACTTTGCCTCTGAAAAGATTAAAGTGAATATTGCTATTAGGAGCCACTGAGTCAGTTCTGACTCACAGTGGCCCAACGTACAACACAACAAAGAACTGCTGGGTCCTACACCATCCTTGCTATGTTGGAGTACATTATTATAGCCACTGTTGTCAATCTGTCTCATTGAAGGTCTTTTTCTTTTTCACTAATCCTTGACTTTACCAAGCATGATGTCCTTCTCCGGGGACTAGCTCCTGCTAATAATATGTCCAAAGTACCTGAGACTAAGTCTCACCATCCTTGCTTCCAAGGACAACTATAGCTGTACTTCTTCCGAGACAAACTTGTTTAAATCTTCTAGCAGTCAGTGGTATATATTCAATATTCTTCACCAATACCGTAATTCAAAGCCATCAATTCTTCAATCTTCCTTATTCACTGTCCAGCTTTTCCACACTTATGAAACGACTGCAAATATCATGGCTTGGGTCAGGGCACACCTTAGGCCTCAAAGTAACATCTGTTTTTCAACATCAACACTATAAAGAGATCTTTTACAGTAGATCTACCCAATGCAATACATCCTTTGATGTCTTGACTGCTTTAGTGACTGTGGATCCAAGTAAAATGAAATCCTTCACATGATGTTGCTTATGGGTCCAGTTTTGAGGATTTCTGTTGTCCTTATGCTGAGATACAACCTGTATTCAAGGCTGCAGTCTTTGACCTTTATCAGTAAGTGCTTCAAGTCCTCTTCACTTTCAACAAGCCAAGGTTGTATCATCTGTATATCGCTGGATGTTAATGAGTCTTCCACCAATCCTGATCCCACATTCTTCTTCACATAATCTAGCATCTCAGATTATGTGCTCAGCATAGAGACTGAATTAAGGATGGTGAAAGGGTCCAACCTTGACAAACACCTTTCCTGATTTTAAACTACAAAGTAGTCCCTTGTTTTGCTTAAACAATAGCTTATCAGCCTAGGTCAAGGTTCCACATGACCACAATTAAGTTTTCTGGAATTTCCATTCTTCACTAAATTATGTATAATCTGTTATAATCTGCACAATCAAATGTCTTTGCACATCAACAAAACATAGGCAAATGTCTTTGTTACAGTGAACAGAACCCATGATTTATGGATTTTTGTCACATAAGTTTGGAATATAAAATGGAGAGGAGATGTTTCATAATTGGTGTATGAAAGTTACCACAGATCATGTCTAATATGGAAAGACAGGATTTAGGGTCTATCCTTGATGTTTGGGAACTCTCTGTTTCACCAGAGCCTCCTTGAAATTACTGGCGAAGTCTGACACTGAGTGAGGTCTTCGAGACTGATTCGAAAATCTGATTCTGTATGTTAGTTCAATCTTGGTAACTGTGATGGTTATATAAGTATATAATCTGTCAAAACTGATGAAACACTACACAAAATTTTGTGCATTTCTGCTGTATGAAATTGTACCTCAATAGTTACTAGAAAAAGACCACTTACTAAGTCTATCTACCAGAAATTCTATTAAGCATAAAAGCAATGACAAAATGAGTAATTACATACATTACTAATACCCAGATTCTACTCTAAATATCTCTTCCCACTAAAAGGACCCACATTCCTTTAAGAAATGACTGCTTTCCGGGACTGGGTCCGAAATAAACACAATACAAACAAGTAACAGCAAGAAGCAAGGATGCTTTCCAACTACTCAGTCACACCCACAGCATGATCTGATCCATGTTGGATAATGCTAGGGAATAAACTTACTGTTTTGAAAGCTCTCTACAAAAGAAAAAAAAAAAACAAGCATTTATGTGCCTTTCTTGAACAAACTGTTTCAGCATTACAAAACAGGTGAAAATTTCCACCTGATAAATACAACTTGACAACTTGACAGGAAAAGAACAAAGGTTATAGATAACAATCATCAATGACTGGCAAAATAGTTTGGTGAAAAGTTAATGAAAACCTATAATGAATCAGATTAACAACACCTGAATTCACAGTCAGTCTTCTGACAAACTGAAGCAGAAAAGACACAGCATCATCTATATTCTTGGAGAAACAAACAGAAGCTGAAGTATAGCAAATCTTGAAATCTAACTACCAGAAAAAGGAGACACATAAATACACAGAGATAAAAGAAGCCTGTTAGTTAACACAAGGATGCAGATGAAGTGTTGTGACAGATACGGCAACCAAAATGCAGCACACGGACTTCATGGGGTCCTGATTTGAAGAAACCAACTGTAAAATGACATTCAAGGGGTAATACAGAAAATCTGAACACTGATTGGATATTAAATGACATTATGAAATTATTGTTAATTTTTAAGTAAGAATAGCAAACCAAGCCAAACCCACTGCCATGTAGTCAATTCTGAATCAGACACCCTATAGCATCATGGTTATGACGGGGAAAAAAAAATCTATTGGCGATACATACTGAAACATTCAAAGTGGACAATTAGAAATGGAATTTGTTGTTTAAAAATAGCTCAGGAGGCACAGATTGAAAAAAAAAAAAGGCTGCCCACATGTTCACATTTGATCATGCTAAAAAATGGGTGATGGATATATAAAGGTATACCCATTGACATATATATATCAATTTTCTCTTTTGTAAACTTTTGACTTTCCCACAGTTGTGTTTTTAAAGGATCAGAAAAGAAAACATAAATGAAACAGCCAGTTAAATAAAAAAATGATTGTTCTGGAATATAAGGAAAAAAATTTACCTTATAATAAACATAAAAAAAGAAAGAGAAAGGGAAGGAGAAGGAAAGAGATGGGAAAGCAAGAGGAAGTTAAATAAATGGTAAGAAGCGACTCAACGGATTTCCCAGCTGGGTATTCTTTACCTTAAGACAAAGAACATACCTTCAGCTCCCGGGCAGTCTGTTCTGCTTTCAATTCTAATGCCTTGTAACTTTCAAGAAGAACCTCCTTCTCTGTTTTAAGCTTTTCATTTTCTTCAATCAATTTCTGGTCCTGCTTAATTTTTGCCAGGCTGACATTAGACCCTAAATTAAAGTCACAGGCAGCCAAACTTTCTCTGTTAAAAACAAATTCACTCATTCTAAAAACCAAACTGTACAAGCTGACAGAGACCAGAAATCTAAATCTAAATTTTTATCCACAACATATTTTAAATTTGGAAACTAATCTAAAACTTTGACCTAGTTCAACATTGAAAACAATTTAAGGCAAACTAGACTTATAATTCAAACTAGACTTATAATTATTTCAAAAACAGTGCCTGTAATTCAAATTACCACATAGCATTATCAACTCCACCAAACATGGTAAAAAAGCATTTCTGTGTCAGTTTCCTATGATCCTCCTCTGTACCCCACCACCCTTTTGACGGTTTAGTTCCTAAAGCATTAATAAAGTCCCCCCAACAAAGCCAGCTGCATCACTCAAGATCTGGCATCACGGCATGGATCAAGACACAGAAGTTCCTGAATGTTTTAGTACATAAAAACATCAAATCTGGCTTTCTGTTTCAAGTTTATAATCAAAATTACCTAAAAGTGAACTCCTTTTAGAATAATTAAATTCCATAACAATAAATCTTTACAGGTGCTCCTTTTGTTAAAAAATAAAAAGCAATTCAATGAAAATACGACACTCTTACAGTCACAAGAAAAATTTCAAACATGTTTAAACTTCTAGTTATGCCTGAAAATTCAAATTTAGGTGCAGATTTTTACTTTTGATACATGTATTCCAAAGAGTTGTCATGTGAATTTTAAAGAATTCAGGAATGATTTTTCTTTCAAAATGGTTTTTACTAAAAGTATTTCTGCTAAAGGAATACATGTTTGAGAAAAACAGAAATAAAAAATATCATCCCAAATCACTAATATAGTTAAGGACTACAAAGTATAAACTTTGACTTCTACTATGACAAGAGGCTCTAACATAAATTAGAAGTAAGTTAAAAATTGTAAGCCCACCACAATCTTACTTTGGAAATGCCATATGATTTCTTCCATTATTGTCATTCTTCAAATCAAGAGTTGGCTTCCCACTCAAGCGCCCCTTTGGTCTGCTGAAGGTTGACTGGTTTGATCTATGCCCCCACAAGGGAATGGGACTTTTGAGGTTCCTGAGAGCAAGCTGGCCAGAATCTGATTTTTTTTCCTCGCAGACGGTTGTGCTGGAAGCTTGTTTGCATTTTTCTGCAAATCCTTTCTTGGCGACCTCTTCTCCTATATCCACACTGCCATACTCAGCCTGAGCAATAACTGTTCCATCTTGATAGGTTGCTTTAATTCTCATTTTTATTTCTTTTTCAAAAATCAGGCTTCCCAAAAAGATTCTGCCCTACGAGAGGAAAGAAGACATATACCAGATGCATGAACACATTTTTATTCACATAATTTGCTTCTATCCAGTTTTTCCAAGAAATGTATTTCCTCATTCTGAAATCTCTCTAAAAGTAGACTTATTTTGCTGCTGGCTACACAAAAATATACTTCTGTACGAGTATGAATGTATTCCAATTACACACTTGCTAAAATCTTCCTTACTAGACATAGAGCTAATACCTACCTAATACAGTGAGTATAATTAGTAGATGAGTATCAACTAAGGCAACCATACTTATAAATTTTAAAACGTGTGCTAATCAACTATCTTTGATTAATCTTTTTAAATCCCACAAACTGTGTTTGTATTGAATATTTTGGCCCCAACTAAGTATACTGGTGTCCTGAGGAGCTATATAATAAATTAACTGGTATCTAGAAAAGATACTCAATTAAAAAAAAATTCTTTAAAAACTTTTAAACAAAATCAAGTACCTGGTTTTAAAGCAAGACAAGAGCAAAAGCAACAACTCAAAGCACAAAGTGTAAACAAGATGAATTTATGGAATATGAGATGACAGAAAATCTTAAATTCAAAATCCTCTTAAATAAAGCTTCATTTAAAGGGAACTCCTTTGCAAGTGGCATATATAAGCAGCCATATGAGCAATCAGGTGCTTACTAAAATTTAATTAAAATCAAAATTAGCTTAAAATTAAACTTTTAATTATTGATTACATATCCACAGCACTTAGCACAGATAACACTGAAAACACGGTTGGGTTTGGAAAATATCTTGAAACTTTTCATAAGAACTTGTCTACTCTGGAAAACAATAATTCCTAAAGTTAATCTGATTATGGCCATAATTCTCAAATTTTCTAAGTTCTTTTCCTGATTACAGTCTGGACTGAAAAAGGAATAAATTAGAGGGGACAAGTGTTCAGTGGGAAAATACTAGAAGTAAAGAGCAAAAAGGAGGAATGTGCTGTCACAGGGTGGTAGAGTAGACAAAGTTCTAGAGAGGCAGGTATGAAAAACTGACTTTGATTGTAAACTTTCAATTACACTAAATAAACTTTTAAAAAAGAATAAATTATTTCTCAGAATATCTAAAGAACATCTAAAGACAGAATTTATAAGAAAAATTGTAGGCTACACCTATTTTGGGGGGAACACAATTCAATCCATGACAGTACCTGTGAATGGGATGTTATTTGGAAATAGGATCTTTGTAGATGTGATCAAGTTAAAATGATGTCTTATGAAATGCGGGTAAGTCCTAATCCAATAGAAATTTGGACCATGGAGGACACACATGGAGAATGCCGTGTGACACTGGGACACAGCTTGGAATGATACATCTCTAAGCCAAGTAATACCAACGACTGACAAGAGTCACCAGAAGCCAGGAAGGGGCAAGAAAAGATCCTCCCCAGAGCATTCTTAGAGAGCGTTGGCCTTACTTGTACCTTTATTTATGACATCTAACATCTGGAACTGTGAGAGAATAAATGTCTATTGTTGTAAAAAAAAAAAAGAAAAAGAAAAATTGTATTCTTCCAATTTACTGTTCGTATCTTCCTTGGAATAGGAATGTAATTAACCAGATGGACAGTATCTCAGAGGAAGAAGCCTTATTTTTAGCTAGATTTCCCCTAGATACATATAATAATTGCTATGCAAATAAAGTAAATCCACTAGGAAAGCCTATCAATGAAAAGCAAGGCAACACAAATGTAAAGACTAAATTGAAAAACTAGAAAATGCAAGCTTGGAAGAAAAAGAAGAAAGTAAAGAGTGAAAAAGGGTAGAGGGAGAGTGGGAAAGAAAGAAACGATAGTATTGGTAAAAAGGAACTCTATTTTGAGTCTCTTTTCAACCATACAAGTACAGAGGGTAGAAAATGAGACCTCTACAGGCATTCTTAATCTTGTTTGTTCCATGGGCTCATTTATCAATCTGGTAAACCCTTTGGACATCTTCTCAGAACAGTTTATAAATGCATTTTAAAAATATCTAAGATTACAAAGGAAATGATTATACTATAATACAATTTAAATCCAAATTTAAGAACTCCTAGGCCTAGAATGGATGAATCTGAAGGAGCAGAGAAGGAGATTCAAGGTACCTATGCTCAGGGATCATCAGTTGTCCCACCAAAAAAATATTTATTTTAATCCACAAGTCAAAAAAGACAAGGTATTTTAGGTTAACAAACCAAAGTTTCTATTCTAAAACTTTTAATAGACAATTATGCCAAAGAGCATGAATTCACCAAGCATACCAATACAGCAAAGGTGGTCCATGAAGGGAACATCAAACAAATGACATTAAAGAGGCAAAGCCAACAAATTCATATTGTAATTCACTGAAATATATCACATCTTATGTATTTCTATACATCATCTGAATGATTCTATCAATCCAAATGTAGTTTACTGTTCACTACTTTTATACTAAAACACTTGGTTTCAACTCTTATTGATGAAAGTCCACCTGAAATGCAAACACAATTTTCACCCCACACCAATGGTAATCTGTTTAAAATCACGTAAACACAGGATTTCTCAGTATTTCAGGTCCCTGACTTACGGCAACATGCGAATTTAAATAGAAACTATGAATTTTCCATAAAAGATTCAATTACCTAAAGATGAATACCAGGAAGGTAAACTATTCCACACTTAGAGTTTTTATGCAGAAATCTGGTTTTTAAGACTTCTCTTTGAAGTCAAACTCCCTTTAGATATGGTCACCAATCACAATACAGACAAAAGGGTTCAACTAGCTTCTCCATGGGCCACATGTAACCACAAAGATAGAACTCTGAACTTGCAGTAAAATCTGAGTCCTCTTCATTCTTACTAACAAAAAGAACAACAGCATATCATACTTGACCATAAACATCATGCTATATATTCTTTGGTAAATGTCAAATAGTTATAAATGCATCATATTTCAACCTAATCTGTGAGCTTGAGATATACAGATGTATTTTTTAAGTATAATTAAGCATCTAGGTAGTATAACAATTACTGTAAACAAATCCTGTCATTGATTTACAGAACACAGTGCTTTCAAACACTAAAAAAAGATTAATGCCACTTTTATAACATGTATTTCATTCTGTTTTCCAAACTCGTAAGATTTATTCAGAACATGAAAGCATCATTTGCTTTCTACTTCACTTCACCTAAATCCTGTCTGGGCCTATTAGCAAACAGGCGTAAACTGCCAAACCCAAATTCCAATCTCTAGTTCTCATTCCTTGACATCATATATAATCTTTAAAATAACTAAGGCATACGGGATGTAATTTAATCTTCCCTTGTCCTTCAGCAATTTGTAGTCATCACTCCAAATTAACAATTTCAACTGTGCTATAACACAGGTGTGAAAGTGTTGGTTTCAAAACATGCTGAAGCGATTTTCACAGCTCAGAACATCTTCTGCCATTATCTTAAAAATACAACAATGAATCTCTACTACTCATTAATTCATTCAAATGCTAGATAAATGAGATTTCACCTGTTACCCAACAAACAGGGACAGGGAGATGAAACAGAAACAAAGTAAGTGCTCTTCTCTGTACCAACCTTACTGTCATCTGCAGGAGGAATTACAATTCCACATGGTTTATATACTCAACAACTGAAATAAAAACAGCTGTGAAGGAGTGATGATGAACATCAAGAAACATTTCATATAGCAGATTACAAACGAGCCCTGGGCTAAGTGTTAATGAATACACAAAGGCTTTCTAACCAGAAACATTCAAGGATAATTCCCTCCAGAAAACACTGTTCACCAATTACATCAACTCTAATCAATAATCTTTTTACCTTCAAATACAAATATCTGTATATAGTACTACCTGTTGGAAAGCTGGAAACCCTGGTGGTATAGTAGTTAAGCACTACAGCTGCTAACCAAAAGAGGTCAGCAGTTCAAATCCACCAGGCACTCTTCGGAAATTCTAGGGGCAGTTCTACTCTGTCCTATAGGGTTGCTTTGAGTCAAAATTGACTCGATGGCAGCGGGTGTGGGTTTTGGTAGTGACAGCAGTGGTTTAGTACTGCTGACCAAGGGGTCAGCAGTTCAAATCCACCAGGCGCTCCTTGGAAACTCTATGGAGCAGTTTTACTCTGCCCTACAGGGTCACTAAGAATCAGAATTGATTTGATGGCAGTAGGCTGGAAACCTACATGGCATTGAAAGGCTAATAATTACAAAATACTGATTAAAAATCTTCGCCTGATGTCTCAGACTGAATCTGGAGACTGAGGGTTTTTTCAAATTCCTACCCAGGAGACTAAGCCAGATAACATTATCCACCTCGCCCAGGGACCTGAGAAAGCTACAGAGTCCAGATAACATCACAGGTCCTCTAACAACTGCCCTTCCACCCCCGCCTTGTGACTCTGGCTCACATTGTGACCCAATCTAATGAACCCCAAACCTTCCAGCTTGAGATGGCGGCATCATTCACCTTGTGACTGCAGACTGCCCCCGTGACTCCAGCTCACCTTGTGACTCCAGGCCTTGCCTAGAACCTGAGACCACTGCCCAGACAACACAGTTCCTGGACAATCCGCCAGGTGACTAGCAACTCCCCTTCACCCTCCACCCGAGGCACCTGAATAACACCCTCTTTTTTATGCAACCCTTCCTCCTCCTTCCTATAAAAACCTCTGGCTTGAGAGCAGATGTTAAGATGGCTTTTAGGGGGCTAATCCACCATCTTCTCAGACTGCCAGCCATCTAAACAAAGCACAATCTCTCCCCATCTCTATGTCTGTATTTGTGGTGACGGGTAGTACAAAGCTGCCACCAGGTTTTCTGGTTATAGCATAAGGAAACAGTCTCAATAACTGAAGTTTACACTTTGAATTACAAAATTAACTTGGAGATGCCTTTTCTTTCCCTTGATTCTTGTTTATTTCAATCAACATATATCTGCATCATCTCATGTACTATGAAAATAGCAAAGGATTTGAGTTTTAGTCTTGGCTCTGGTCTAATTAGCTTTATGACTTTAAATTAGTCATTTAATTGTTTTAGGCCACAATTCCCTTATTTGCAAAATAACACAGAGAGAGCAGAAGAATTCCAATAATTCAAATTCAAAATAAATCTTTGTCTTTGTCAAAGCATTCATATTAAGGGAGAAGGTTAATAAACTTTGTATTTTAAATTTAAAAATTAGGATACGGTTTCACAATTGTATTTACTCTGCATTTCTGAAAATCTGAATTCAATCACAAAAAAGTTTCTTATAAATAACTATAGTGCAGACAAAACTACATGCACATTTGTCAAAAAAAGAGGCAAATACAAGTTTTCTATATTTAATTATTGTTCCTTATAAATATCAATTTAATAATTTTCACAGAAACCACATGAGCTGCTGTTTCAAACAATTACAAACCTGCTTACTTTCCCTCACAACACCAAAAGACCATCAATCTTGCACAGCCAATTAAAGGAAGCAGGATTCCTATCAGACTACACCTGAAAATACCTGATTTTCTTTTCCAGTATTACATTATAGTGCATGGCCTTTGACTTGATTTCAACTCAGAAACCCTACAGGATAGAATACAACAGCCCCATATTGTATCTAAGGCTGTTATCTTTGCCTTGCAGAAAGTTGGTGGGTTCAAATCAACTATCTTTTGGTTAGTAGTCACACACTTAATCACTGTACCACAAGGGTCCCTAGGATTAGGTTACTAACCCAAAATTTAGTGGAAATAATTATAAACTGGAATGTAAATTAACAGAACATCACTGTCAATTACTACATCAAACAATATCAGTCTCTGCCAAAACGGATTAATTTTGTAACTCCATAATTTGAAATTTGTGGTATTTACGCCCACAGCTATTTTAAAGATGACTTTTATTTAACCAATATTTTCTCAAAAGAAGACAACAGAGTAACTGTATTCATCACTTTATCATACAAAAAACTATCCTTTTCAACTTTCACATCAGACAAAACTATTTATTCACTTTATATATCATCCTGATCTGTTCATTAAGAACGACTCCTTTGTAAAGATGAGCACAAATACACTGTATATATGCTTCTGAATTATACTACAATTCATTATTTTTCACTAATTTATACATGCTTTTAAACCAAACAAAATTAGCGAGATTTAACCACACTTATATTTTGTTTCAAAGTATATGGTTCTATTGTCATTAATAAATATATTTAAAATCTGTGACTTACCTGATCAAACTGGGTAACTTCTTGACCAGAAGGAATTTGTAGTCCCCAAAGTCTGTACTTTTTGGCAATACTGGAAAACTGTAATTCCAAAGGTATCTCAACTATATCAGATCGATTTAGAATTTCAGTATTTCCATAGTCTATGTACCTCACCAGACACTGGAAAAAGAAGAAAATATTAATACTGAACTTTCTATTAATTACCTGTAATCAAGACAGTACTTTATCTAAAACTGACAAAATGCATTCAGAAACAAAGCTCCAGAAATAACCTCAAAATAAAGCCTACAGTTCATAAGTCAAAGAGATGTCTCTATTTAGTACTAGTTAAATCCCATCAGTACCATCTATCCTTTTAACTTTTGAACAACTGGTATTTTAAATAAACAGAAGCCCATGATCCTTATGGTCCTCTCCTCTCTCCCCTAATGTTAAGAAAATTAATCAACATTTTTAATTTCAAGGTGGTCCACCAGTAAGACCTGAAAAGAAAGGCAAAATCATCAACCTTCCTTTGAAAAAACTAAACACAGTCCACCTACCAGACCTTGGAAACAACTCAAGTTCACCCTTACTACCAGCTCTAAATCTGTTTTCAAAAAATAAAAACAATTTATTACAAAGTCAAAAGTAATACTGCTCTTTCATTTATTTTAAAGTCAAAAGCCATCTTGCTTCTTAACTTAAGAAATTAAATCCAACCCAAAATGATGCCGTTTCTAGGCATCATTTTATAGGGTAAAGCTCTATTGGCACTACTGTTGTTAACTGCACCAAGCTGGCTCTGACTCATGAAGACCCCATGGACAATGGGATCAGATCACCGTAATCTACAGGGAATGTCAATTAGAAAGATCTATTTCACTAAGATAAACTGTTACCTGTAATAGTAACAAACAATAAGATTAAAAAAGGAACCCAAGTTATTTAGAGCATTAGTCAAAGTGCTTCAACTTATCACTACCCTGGAAACCCTGGTGGTGTAGTGGGTTAAGTGTTACATCTGCTAACCAAAAGGTCACAGTTCAAATCCACCAAGACCTCCCTGGAAACTCCATGGGGCAGTTCTACTCCAACCTATAGGGTCGCTACGAGTCGGACTCAACTCAATGGCAGTGGTTGGTGGTGGTAATCACCACCTTATTACACAAATATGTACAATATTATAAAGGACTACAAAATATAAAATATTATAAAGTATTTAAAGTCTAGGAAAGCAGATGTAGAAAAAACATTAAAGGAAAGCCTACAGACATGCTATTACACAGCTGGAACATGCAATTACTACAGAGCAATTATTCAGAACCCTATCTCCCTAAAACCAAACCAAACTCACTGTCATCCAGTCGAGTCTGGCTCATACTGACCCTATAAACCAGAGCAGAACTGCCCCACAGAGCGTTCAAAGAGCACCTGACAGATCTGAACTGCCGACCTTTTGGTTAGCAGACTACACCACCAGGGTTTCCTATCTCTGTAAGTCCCCTTAAAAATCTCCCACGAGTTTAAAATGTAAAAGAACAAAATAGCTTAACACAAAGAAGATTCATTACATTTAATCCAGGTACGAGATTATTAACAAACACCTAACTTCAGAATCAATCAAATGTTATTTTCCTTCTCACCAATTTTAACAGAATTGACCTCCAAAATTACTCCACTAGCAAAAACCAAACATTACGAACTGATGTAAAGAACTAACTCCTCACCAAAAATAATCTACAAATTATATAATCTAGTCTTGAACAATCTAATCTCAGGTGGTTATGTAACAACTTAAATTCAGAAAAATACTCTTGAACTTTATTTTCTTTTTTTAAAAGCAATTTCTTCTGTGTTCACTAGAAAAGAAAAAGTATATTTCAATTTATTATTTCACTGAACCACATTATATAACTACTCTGAATAAACAATGAAGGACTAAATAAGCATCAGATTTTGGAATCACAAAACGTATTCCACCAAGTCAAAAAAACTGAACACTTATTTTTTGCCTTTTCATCACTGATGACTTTCAGTACTCTGCATCTGTACCAACATTTATCTTCAGAAAACAATCCACCATAAATCTACAAGAGAAAAACAGAGAAATTTTAATTAAGTCAAGCATGCCAACTAGATCAGAATAACTGCTGCCACTGATTAAATGTCAATAAGCACTTTATATGTAGTAACTTATTTAATTCTCATAACGTTATAAAATAGCTATTTTCACCACACTACACTCAAAGGAAACCCTGGTGGTGTAGTGGTTAAGCACTATGTCTGCTAACCAAAAGGCTAGCAGTTTGAATCCAACGGGTTCCTTGGAAACTCTATGGGGCAGTTCTACTCTGTCCTACAGTGTCACTATTGAGTAGGAATCAACTCAACAGCAGTGCACTTGGTTTTGGATATGCCCAAAGGCCAGAAACTCTGGTGTAGTGGTTAAGTGCTACATCTGCTAACCAGAAACTTAGCAGTTTGAATCCACCAGGCACTCCTTGGAAACTCTAGGGAGCAGTTCTATCCTGTCCTATAAGGTCACCATGAGTTGGAATGGACTCCACAACAGTGGATTTCATTCGTCGTCGTTTTTTATAGACAAAGGCATAATTCAGGAAGCCACAGAACCAAGATTCAAATTCAGGCAATGTGACTTCAGAGTCTATTATGCTATTTTGCCTCTCAGAAGAAAATACAAAAAGGAAACAAAAAGTTTTTAAAGGGGGGCACAATATCAAAGGCTTAAATCATACTAAAGTCTGAAGACATAAATGGCAAAACTGTTTTTAAACATAGACAAACCAAGCACATGTTACTAGTCCTCAAACATGTAGGAATCTGTATTTCTCACCACCAAGGAAGATTTTTATACTTTTAAACTTTATATATTAAGGACTTTAATGTGTAAAATCAGATAAAATTACACTGAACAATACCCTCAATATTGAGCTTTCATTTATTTTAAATTCATGTTTTAGTTTAATTATGTTTAACCAAAGAATAAAGCATGTCACTATCTTAAATCAGAGCCTCTCATCTCAGTACTACTGATACTTGTCATTGTTGTTGTTAGGTACATCAAGTCTGTTCCAACTCACATCCACCATACGAACAAAAGAACAAAACCCTGCCCTGTCTTGTACCGTGCCCACAATTGTTTTTATGTTTAAGACCATTGTGGCGTCCACTGTGTCAGTCCACCTCCCTGACGGCTTTCCTCTTTTTCACTAACCCTCCACTCTACCAAGCATGATGTCCTTCTTCAGGGACTCAGCCTGCCTGACAACATGACCAAAGTATGTAAGATGCAATCTTGCCTTCTTTGCTTCGAAGGAATACTCTGGTTGTACTTCTTCCAGAACAAATCTGTTCATTCTTTTGGTGGTCCATGGTACATTCAACATTCTTTTCCAACACAACAATTCAAAGGCATCAATTCTTCTTCTGTCTTCTTTGTTCACTGTTTAGCTTTCACACACATATGTTATGACTGAAAACATCATGGCTTCGGTCAGGTGCACTTCAGTCTTCAAAGTGACATCTTTACTTTTCAATACTTTAAAGAGCTCCTTTGCAGCAGATTTTCCCAGTGCAATGTGTCTTTAGATTTCCTGATTGCTGCTTCCATGGGTGTTCATTGTGGATCTAAAGAAAATGAAATCTTTGACAACTTCAATCCTTTCTCCACTTATGAGGATGTTGCTTACTGGTTCAGTTGTGAGGATTTCTGTTTTTTTGATGTTGAGGTGCAACGCATACCGAAGGCTGTGGTCCTTGATCTTCATCAGTGTTTCAAATCTTCTTCCTTCTAGCAAGTAAGTTGGTATCATCTGTGTGACAAAAGGTGGTTAATGAGTTATCCTTCAATCCTGATGCCTCGTTCTTCTTCACAGAATCCAGTTTCTCAGACTGTTTGCTCAGCATACAATTTGAAAAGGTATGGTGAAAGGACATAGTGCTGATGCACACCTTTCCTGACTTTCAGCCATATAGTTTCCCCTTGTTCTGTCTGCATGACTGCCTCTTGATTTATATAGATTCCTTAAAAGCACATTTAAGTGTTCTGAAATTCCCGTTTTACACAATGTCAGCCATAATTTTTTATGATCCACACAGTCAAATGCTTTTGCTTGGTCAATGAAAAGCAGGTAAACATCTTTCTGGTATTCCTTGCTTTCAGCCAAGATCCATCTAACATCAGCAACAGTATCTCTGGTTCCACGTCCTCTTCTGAATCTGACTTGAATTTCTGGTGGTTCCTTTTCAATACACTGTTGCAGTTGCTTTTCAGTGATCTTGAGCAAAATTTTCCTTGCATGTGACATTCATGGTATTGTTCAGTAATTTTTGCACTCAGTTGGATCACCGTTCTTTGGAATAGGCATAAATATGGATCTCTTCCAGTCAGATGGCTAGGTAGCTGTCCTCCAAATGTCTTGGCATGGACAAGTGAGCACTACCAGTGCTGCAGCCATTAGCTGAAATACTTCAATTGATACTCCTCAATCCCTGGAGCCCTGTTTTTTGCCAGTGCCTCCAATGCAGCTTAACTTCTTTCTTCAGTACCATTGGTTCCTGATCATATGGTGCCTCCTCGAATGGCTGAACGTCAACCACTTCTTTCAGTATAATGACTGTGTATTCCTTCCATCTTCTTTTGATACTCCCTGAGTCATTCAATACTTTCCCTGTAGAAACATTCACTACTGCAATTTGAGGCTTTATTTTTTCTTCAGTTCTTCCACCTTGAGAGAAGAGTATGTTTTTCCTTTCTGGTTTTCCATTTCCAGCTCTTTGCACATGCTGCTTTAATACTTTCTTTTGTCTTCTCGAGCTGCTCTTTGAAATCTTCTATGTAGATCTTTTATTTCACCATTCCTTCTTTTTGTTTTAGCTGCCTGACATTCGAGAACAAGTTTCAGAGTCTCCTCTGACATCCAATTTGGTCTTTTCTTTCTTTCCTATCTTTTTAGCGACCTCTTGCTCTCTTCATGGATGAGGTCTTTGATGTCATTCCACAATTTGTCTGGTCTTCAGTGATTAATGGTCAGTGCATCAAATCTGTTCTTGAGATGATCTTTAAACTCCAGAGGTATATACTCAAAGTCATACTTGGGCTCTCGTGGACATGTTTTAATTTTCTTCAGCTTCAAATAGAATTTGCATATGAGCAGTTGATGATCTGTGCCATGGTCAGTGCCTGGTCTTGTTCTGAGTGCTGATAAAGAGCTTTTCCATCACTTTTTTCCACACATGTAGTCGATCTGGTTCCTGTGTATTCCATCTGGTGAGGTCCATCTGTACAGTTGCAGTTTTTGTTGGTTAAAAAGGTATTTGCAATGAAGTTGTTGGTTTTGCAAAATTCTGTCATGCAATCTCTGGCATTATTTCTACCACCAAGGCCGTATTTTCCAACTATGGATCCTCTTCTTTGTTTGTGACTTTTTCATTCCAGTCATCAGTAATTACAAATGCATGCTGACTGCACATTCAATCAATTTCAGTCTGCAGAAGCTAGTAAAAATCTTCAATCTCTTCATCTTTGGCCTGAGTGGTTGGTGCATAAATCTGAATAATATTTGTATTAACTGGCCTTCCTTGTAGGCGTATGGATATCATCTTATCATTTACAGCTCTACTTCAGGACAGATCTTGAAACATTCTTTTTGATGATTAACACAACTCTCAAAGTTTTGGGGGGGTCAGTTCTACCCTGACCTCTAGGGTCTCCATGAGTCGGATCCCACTTGACGGCACTTGGCTGGCTTGGCCAAGTTTTTGTTCCCAGCATGGCAGACCATATGATTGCTGGATTCAAAATGGCCAATACTGGTCCATTTCAGCTAATGCCTAGGATATAGAAGTTTGTGTGTTCTATTTCATTTTTGACAATTTCCAATTTTTCCAGATTCATACTTCATACATTCCCTGTTCCAAGTATTAATGGATGTTTCCAGCTGTTTCTTCTCATTTTGAGTCATGCCACATCAGCAAATGAAGGTCCCAAAGGCTTTACTCCATCTACAACATTAAGGTCACCTCTACTTTTTGCAGGCCAGAAGGTAAAAAGCTGCACAAAAATTCAGGTACCTTCTACCTCAGTAAAATTCCTAGGAGCCCGGTGTTGTATGCTGAGGTATTCCTTCTGAAAGAAAAACCTGTTATTACATCTGGCCTCTCCTACACTTAAGAAGGAAGCATACCACCTGGTAAGCTTCTTTGGATTTGGAAGGCAACATATCACTCATTTGGGTATGCTACTCCCACCTGTTTATCAAGTGACTTAAAAAGCTGCTAGTTTTTGTTTGTTTCTGTTTTGATTATGATTAAGTGACAGTATACAGCCTAATTTTGCATGCCCACCTAGCTGCAGCTCCATCTACTCTTCTAACCCAGTGACAGCACATTCCTCCTTTTCACTCCCTACTTCTAGCATACTCATAGTAAGCACCTGTCCCCTTCTCTCTACCCTCTTCTCTCCCATCTAAAAAGAAGCCAGTAGGGCAGCCTCCCATAAATGCACAGAACCATAAAGTACACACACTGTATGGTCACACTGTGTCCTCAAGTCCAGTCTGTTCTTGTCTGAAGAGTTGACCTCAGTACCAGTTTCCAGTCAAAGCCAGCAGCAGGTTCAGGGGCCATGTTCCCAGGGGACCCTCAAGGCTGCTGGACCATCAATTCTGATCTTTTAGTAGAGTTCTTGAGCTGGGTACCTCTTTTTCTCATGTTGCCTCAGGGGCTCTTAATGTCTCCCATCACAGCTGTCCTTGGTGGTGGCCAGGCACCATGTGGTTCTTCTCCCACACTGACACAGTCTCCCACTCATACAGGTCCTTCTGTCTCCTCAGCTCCTTTCTCTGTGTCTTTGTTGTTCTTGCTTGCTATCTATTCCAAATGAGTTGGGACCATTTGCTGTAACACAGATGGCAGCTTACCAGCTTTTAAGACCCCAGATGCCACTCACCAATACGGGGTGCAGAAGACTTCGCAAAAGCCTAGTTATGCCAATTGGCCTCAATGCACCCTGATAACACAGTCCCCAGATAACCACCCCTGCTACTCTATCCTTAGGAATAGTGGGTTGAGTTTAGAAAACCTTTCAGTTTATGGTATAGTCCAGTTATGCTGATCTGCTCTCTACTACATGCTGTCACTGCTTTCACCTAACCAAATTCCTATCTACTATCTAATCTGTAACCAACACTCTCCCTCCCTCCCCACCCTTGCAGTCATCAGAGAGTCTTTTCTTCTGCACATAAGTCTATTTTTAAGTCCTTATAGTAGAGGTCTCATAGTATACTTGTATTTTTGCAACTGACTGATTACACTCAGCATAATGTATTGTAGCTGAAACCAGGTTATGACATGCTTCCTAAAATCATCACTGTTCCTTATCATTGCATAATGTTCCATTGTGCATATGTACCACAGTTTGTTTACCCATTCATCTGCTGATGGGCACCTAGACTGATTCCATCTTTTTGCTATTATGGACAGTGCTGCAACAGATCATTCATGAGCATGTATCTGTTAGTGTGACTGCCTTAATTTCTGTGGGATATATTCCTGGCAGTGGGATTACTGGATCATATGGTATTCCTATTTCTAGATTTTTAAGGAAGCATCAAATTACTTTCTAAAGAAGTAATACCATTTTGAGTCCATACCAGCAGTATAGGATAGCTCCAATTTCTCTGCAGCCTCTTCAACATTTGTTGTTTTGTGTTTTTTGGATTATTGCCAAGCTTCTCTGGGTGAGATGGTATCTCACTGTAGTTTTGATCTGAATTTCTCTAATAGAAAAGCTACTAGTTTTGTATGTGGCCCAGAACAAGAGGCTCTTCAGCTGGTTCCAGGCTGCTGTGCAAGCTCATCTGTCACTTAAGCCATATGATTCAATGGATCAAATGATAGGAGTGTCAGTGACAGATGAGACGGTGAATCATAGCACAGACTCGTAAGATTCTGAAGTCAAGCCCTGCCGTCATCTACAGATAATTATGCTTCTCTTCAAAAATAGCTTTTGGCTTGTTACCAGATCTTAGTAGAGACTAAATGCTTAACCATGGCCACCAAATCATCATGCAGCCTGAGCTGTCCACTGTGATGTCTGATCCACAGATCCATAAAGTCGAAGGTACACAGCAGTCGTCCACCATCAAAGTGGTATACACAAGACCAGGCTTAACAGAACCTGAAAGCTCAAGTTACATGAGGAAGTAGCACAGAAGCCCATGTGCTGCGGGTTGGGAGCTACTGAGTCCTAGCCCCTTGCCCCTTCTTCCCTCTCCCCATGTTTGTACCTCTCTACTTGGTGCCTTGAAACTATTTCCTTATGACTATTTGTACAATAATAAGCCCAAAGCTAGAGCTATTTTCTTGAAACTGTTGTGCAAGATAATAGCTCTGGTTAAAACTGTTTGCATGTTCCTGTCCTTTGTATGAAGACAACTTCCACGTGCTCTGAAACAAAGATCATGACCATTTTTGGCAATGTCCTACCCTGTTGACTTCCCACCTGTTAAGCCTATAAATAAAGCTTGTGAAAGCAGACCAGTGTCCATGGTTCTCCATCAGAGACCATGGTCCCACCTGGCCCCAACTTTATCTTGTGTGTGTGACGTGTTTCTTGTGTGAGTGATACGTTTCATGTGTGAGTAACATGTTTCATGTGTGAGGGACGTATTTCATGTGTGAGTTGAGTTTCCCATCCCCTTCCTGCCCATCTCGGCTTCGGACCCTATCCAGTGCTGATTCCTGGGGTGCTGGACGCAGCACCCATGGTCGCCACTCCTGTCACATTACCTGCTCTTCCTTCTAGACTACACCTATAGTCTAGAAGGAAGATCCTCGTCATCAGTCTACTAAGGAAAACTCATGCCAAATGGTGACCTCAGCAGAGGAAGATTTTAACAATCACACAGATAGGATGATACATACTGCAGAAACAAGTCACCCTCTTTATCCAGACACTTTCATCACAGCCCAATGGACTAACAAACAAAGTAGCTAAGGTAGCTTTGATGGTTATGCATTAGCTCAGCAACATGGACGTCCACCCACTAAAGCCAACTTGGTTACAGCCACTGCTGAATACCCAATTTACAAACAGCAGAAACCAACATTGAGTCCATAATATGGAACCATTTCTCAAAGAGGTCACCCCAGCACCCTGGTGGCAGGGACTACCACACTGGATCACTTCCATCATGGAAAACAGCAGTTTTTTTTGTTACTGAGATACACGCTTTCTCTGGATACATACTTGCCTTCCTGCACACAATGCCTCTGCCAAAACTATATACAATGGACTCACAGAATGTCTTATCGCTGCCATGGTATGCCATAGAGCACTGCCTCAGATCAAAGGACTCACATTCGTAGTAAATTGCAGCAATGAGCCCATGCTCATGGAATTTACTGGTATTACCAAGCTCCCTATTATCCTGAAGCAGCTAGATTGACAGAACAATGGAACAGTCTTTTAAGGACATAATTATGGCATCAGCTGCGTGGCATATCTTGGGCAATGTTTTCTAGGAAGCTGTATATGCTCTAAACAATGTCTGATATATGACACTATTTTTCCATAGCCAGGATTCATGGTTCCAGGAATTGAAGTAGAGATGGAATTCACACAACCCACTATTATCCCTGGTGACCCACTCACAAAATTTCTGCTTCCTGTCCCTGAAAGTCTATGCTCTGCAGATCCAAAAGTCTTAGTTTCAAAGGAAGGAATGTTCCCACCCTGAGATACAACACAGATTCCACTGAACTTGAGGAATGCCACCCAACCACTTTGGGCTCCTCAGGCCTCTCTACGAACAGACAAAAAAGGGAGTTGTTACAGGATCTAGTGTAACTGACCCTGACTACCAATGGGATATCAGACTTATGTTACATAATGCAAGTAAAAAAGAGTATGTCTGGAATACCAGTAGTCCCTCAGGGTATCACTTAGTATTACCATCCCCTGTGATTTAAATCAATGGAAAACTACAGCAACTCAATTCCAGTATGACTTCTAATAGCCCAGATCCTTCAGTAATGGTTTGGGTCACCCCACCAGACAAACCATGACGAGTTGAGCTACTTCCTGAGAGTAAAGGGACATGGAATGGGTGGTGGACAAAAGTTCTAAATATCAGTTATGACCACATGACCAGTTGACTGTAATTATTATTATTACTTCTTGCTTTCTTACACCTGTGCACGTGAGTATATATGTATACACCAATTATTTTCGTTTTCTTCTCTTTTCCCATCACTTATGTAAACAGAGATAGCGCATTTTCAGTTGTACATGCGTTAGCTGTATCACGTTAAACGCTCAAGCATAACTTTGTAAGTGTCTTTATTTAGAGATTGTGTATGGTCACTATGGCTTGGAATCAACATGACAGCAGTGCGTTTTTGTTTCTGGTATGGTTTAAGGAAATAATGTACAAGGAGGTCTGGCAGTTGTGTACTGATACAGTTATATTTCACTTTGTGATATAATCAACTCCATGATTTGATCAGCCAATCAGTTTTAAGGGTGGTTTCCTCAGGGATAAGGGCTGCATCCAATATATATGGATACTCTGGCAAAGCTCATTGCAGTTTGCTTGCTCTGGATCTTGCATCCAGCTTATCATCCTCTTATTTCCAGTGTCCCGTTATACTACCTACCAGTCATCACCCTTCACAGCCCATGACCCAGCAGTGCAGCATCTGACCTACTAATCTTGAGTTCATCAGATCCTGTAACTATGTGAATAAGGAGAAGCAGCCAGCCTGACACTTAACCATGGACTTCGGATTTGCCAGCCGCTACAATCACAAGAGCCATTTTCTTGAAACAGATCTTCCTCTCCCTTTTCCTCCCTCTCTATATACATGCTTCATTGGTTTTGCTTCTCCAGTGAATCCAGCCTATGATAGTACCTAACTTATATACAAATTTGGTTTAAAGAGAAGCTTAGGAACAGAACTCATTCATAACGTGGGGTCTGCGTGAACTTAGTTTTCCAACATAAGGCTCCAACAAGACTTAATTAATTATTCCAATTAAGGTCAACAGTTAAGGAGGTGGGCTCTGTGATGCTTGAGTTTGAATACTTGCTCCGCCATTAACTAGTGGATTATTTTCATACACGTACCCTGGCTATATTGCAATTTCCAAAAAGAGTGTAAATAATGACATCTACCCCATAAGGCTGTTGTGTGTACTAAACGAGTTATGTGTAAAGTCCTCAGAGTGCTGTCCAACTCGATAAATGCTAGCTATTATTACTACTGCTCTAATATATTAAAAACCATTTGAAGTCACCAGTTTTGCCTATTACAAAAAATGCTGCAATGAATGGATTTATACAAACATCTTTATGTGCTTACTGTAACACTGTAAAAGTAAATCCTTGACAGAGAAACTGAGGATGCACTATGATGTTGTTGTTGTAATGTGCCAGTGAGTTAATTCCAATTCATCACATTGCTATCAAAAATTACAGGCATACATTATTTTTTAAAGATGCTCAACACTCCCATACCTTGATTTAGAACACTTAATTTAAAACTAAGTTGCCACTACAATTAGAAAATAAAAAGATGGTCTTTTCAGTAAACGGTGCTCACATAATTAGATATCCATATGGAAAATAATTAAATTGGACTTTTTCTGCATGTCATAACCAAAAAATGTAGTGGAAGTTAACATGTATCTCAAAATAAAAATAAAACAACAAAGCTTTTTTTAAACCTTTTTTTAACCTGGCCTGGGGTATGTTTTCTCAAATAGGAAACAGAAAGCACTAAATAAAGAAGAAAAAAAATATAAATTAGACTCCAAATGATATCACTAAGAAAGTAAGTAGGTAATTCACAGACTAGGAGAAGATACTGGCATACTGCCAATATGTAAGACAAAGAGCTCATATCCAGGAGACACAGAGCTCCTACAAATCAATCAACCCCCAAAAAGCAATGTAAAAATGGGGAAAAGTTTTGAACAGGCACATCACAAAAGAAGATACTGAAACTGCCAAAAAAATGTATGAAAGCACACATAACTTTGTTAACCACAAAACTAAACCTGTTGCCATCAAGTCATCTCCAACTCATAGCAACCCTACAGGATGTCCTAGAGGATTTCCAAAGAGCAGCTAGTAGCTCCGAATTGCCAGCCTTTTGGTTAATAATCATAGCTCTTAACCACTGTACCACCAGGGCTCCATTACTCATAAGGGAAATGAAAATTAGAACAAGATGTTACTGCACGACCTTAAGAACAGCTAAAATTAAAAAGACTGACAATGGAGAAACTGGACCTTTCACAGCTGGCTGATTAAACTGGTGCAACACTTGTAGTAGTATTTGGTAAAACCTAACCAACATAAAACATATGCCTAACCTAAGGCTCAGTAATTCTACCCTGAGGTATTTTTTGAAAACTGGAGTTCACATATCAGTCAGAAGACTTGTGTCAGAATTTTCATAAAAGTTGGTATCAACCATGCGAGTCAAGAATTGCAAACAACCCAAAAGCCCATCAAAGGCGATTAAATAATAACTGGTTGTAATATAGTTAGGCAACAGAACAGGACACAGCCTAAAAAAGAACAAACTACCAATATGTACAACATGGATGAATCTAAGAAATGACATGGAGCAAAAAAAGTCAGACATACAAAAAGTATATACATATGATTTAAGATCAGGCAATTAACCTATGGTGATGAACTAAGAATGGTGGTTACTGCCAGGGTACTACTAAGAAGGGCTCAGAGGAAATTTTGGGGGATAAAGGAACCTAATTTTGATCTAAGATATAGTTGCATTTTACGTAAGTAAAAATCCATCAAATTCATTCAAGCTGTATCTGTTAAGTTATACACTTTAAGTGAATTACATCTCAAAAAAAACCTCAAATTATTCTTGAAAAAATGTCTCTTACAGAATTTTTTTCAATCAGTGTCAAAGACAAATGCTTTATTTTATTCACTGTTGTACATTCAATGCTTAACAGTGTCTTCTACATATTTTTAACAGTTTGTTGCTGTTGTTGTTAGGTGGCAACAAGTCGGTTCCAACTCACAGCGACCCTATGAACAGAAGAACTAAACACTGCCCTGTCTTGTGCCATGTCAACAATCATTTTTACGCTTAAGCCCATCGCTGCAGCCACTCTGTCAATCCACCTTGTCAAGGGCCTTCCTCTTTTTTGCTAACCCTCCGCTCTACCAAGCATGATGTCCTTCTTCAGGGACTTAGCCTGTCTGACAACATGACCAAATATGTAGGATGCAATCTTGCCCTCTTTGCTTCCAAGGAACACTCTGGTTGTACTCCTTCCAGAACAACTCTGTTTATTCTTTTGGCGGTTCATGGTACATTCAATATTCTTCTCCAACACAACAATTCAAAGGCATCAATTCTTCTTCTGTCTTCTTTGTTCATTTTGCAGTTTTCACACACATATGATGTGACTGAAAATACCATGGCTTTGGTCAGGTGCACTTTAGTCTTCAAGGAGACATCTTTACTTTTCAATACTTTAAAGAGCTCCTTTGCAGCAGGTTTTCCCAATGCAATGTGTCTTTTGATTTCCTGATTGCTGCTTCCATGTGTGTTGCTTGTGGACCCAAGTAAAACGAAATCCTTGATAACCTCAATCCTTTCTCCACTTATGATGATGTTATTTACTGTTGTGAGGATTTTTGTTTTCTTGAGGTTGAGGTGCAATCCATACTGAAGGCTGTTGTCCTTGATCTTCATCAATGTTGCAAATCCTCACTTCCAGCAAGGTGGTATCATCTTTGTAACACAGGTTAATGAGTCATCGTCCAACCCAGCTTCTCAGATTATTTGTTCAGCATACAGATTAAAAAGGTATGATGAAAGAACACAACTCTGACACCTTTCCTGACTTTAAACCACACAGGGTCCCCTTGTTCTGTTCGCACAACCACCTCTTGATCCATATAGATTCCTTAACAGCACAATTACGTGTTCTGGAATTCCCATTCTTCACAATGATAGTCATAATTTATTATGATCCACACAGCAAAATGCCTTTGCATAGTCAAAGAAACATCAGTAAACATCTTTCAGGTATTCTGTGCTTTGAACCAAGATCCATCTGACATCAGCAATGATATCTCTGGTTCCACACCCTCTTCTGAATCCAGCTTGAATTTCTGGCAGTTCCTTGTCAAAACACTGTTGCAGTCACTTTTCAATGATCTTGAGCAAAATTTTACTTGCATGTGATTATTAATGATATTGTTCAGTAATTTCCACATTCAACTGGATCATCTTTATTTGGAATGGGCATCAATATGGATCTCTTCCAGTCAGTTGACAAGGTAGCTGTTCTCCAAATTTCTTGGCATAGATGAATGAGCACTTCTGGCACTGCATCTGTTTGTTGAAATATTTCAACTGATACTCCACCAATTCCTGGAGCCTTTTTCTTTGCCAGTGCCTTTAATGCAGCTTCAACTTTTTGCTTCAGTACTATCAGTTCTTGATCATATGCTACCTCTTCAAATGGCTGAACATCAACCAGTTCTTTCAGTATAATGACTGTATATTCCTTCCATCTTCTTTTGACGCTACCTGAGTCACTTTACAGTTTCCCTGTATAATCCTTCATTATTGCAACTCAAGGCTTGAATTTTTTCTTCAGTTCTTTCAGCTTGAGAAATGCAGAATGTGTTCTTCCCTTCTGGTTTTCCGTTTCCAGCTCTTTACACATTGCATTGTAGTACTTTGTCTTCTCGAGCTGCTCTTCGAAATCTTCTGTTTAGTTCTTTTACTTCACCACTCCTTTCTGCTTTAGCTGCTCAATATTCAAGAGCAAGTTTGAGAGTCTCTTGACATCCAAATTGGTCTTTTCTTTCTTTCCTGTCTTTTTAATGACCTCTTGCTCTTTTCATGGATGATGTCTTTGATGACATTCCACAATTCATCTGGTCTTTGGTCATTAGTGGTCAACACATCAAATCTGTTCTTGAGATGGTCTTTAAACTCAGGAGGGATATACTCAAGGTCATACTTTGGCTCTTGTAGACTTGCTCTAATTTTCTTCAGTTTCAATTTGAATTTGCATATGAACAATTGATGACCTGTACCACAGTCAGCACCTGGTCTTGTTCCGACTGCTGATATGGAGCTTTTCCATCATCTTTTTCCAGAGTAGTCAATTGGGTTCCTGGTGAGGTCCATGTGGACAGCTGCCATTTGTGTTGGTTTAAAAAGGTATTTGCAAAGAAGAAGTCGTTAGTCTTGCAAACGTCTATTAAGCCATCTCCAGCGTTAATTCTATCACCAAGAACATATTTTCCAAATACCATTCCTTCTGGTTTCCAATTTTTGCATTCCAGTTACCAGTTAATTATCAATGCATCCTGATGGCATGATCAATCAATTTCAGACTACAGAAGCTGGTAAAAATCTTCAGTCTGTTTATCTTTGGCCTTAGTGGTTGGTGCATAAATCTGAGTAATAGTCACATTAATTGGCATTCTTTGTAGGTGTATGGATCTTATCCTATCACTGACAGCACTGTACTTCAGGACAGATCTTGAAATGTTCCTCTGGATGATGAACACACCATTCCTCTTCCAGTTTTCATTCCCAACACAGCAGACTGTATGATTGTTGGATCTGAAATGGCCAAAACCAGTCCATTTCAGCTTAGTAATGCCTAGGATATCAATGTTGATGCATTCCATTTCACTTTTCACGATTTCCAATTTTCCTAGATTCATACATCGTACATTCCATGTCCCAAGTATTAATGGATGTCTGCAGCTGCGTTCCTTCTCATTTCGAGTTGTGCCACATGAGCAAACAAAGATCCTGAAGGCCTTACTCCATCCACACCATTAAGGTAGACTGTACTTTAAGGAGGTAGCTCTGCCCTAGTCGTCTTCTGAGTACCTTTCAACACAGGGGGCTCACTTTCCAGCACCATATCTGACAATGTTCGGCTCTATTGATAAGTTTTCCCCTGGCTAATTTCTCTCAGAAGTCTTTCTCTGCCCAGTCTTTCTCCCTAGTCTGTCTGAGTCTGAAAGCTCAGCTGAAACTCGTCTACCACGGGTGACCCTGCTGTTATCTATGTACCAGTAGCACTGCTTTCAGCATCACAGCAACAACAAGCAAGCCTCCACTGACAAATGGAGACTTCTCAGCTTTATTAAAATGCAAATCACATGCTGTTTTAGTCAGCTAGGGCTGCTCTAACAGAAATACTACAGAGTGGATGGCTTTAATAAAGGAAGGTTAATTCTTACACAGTCCAGTAGGCTACAAGTCCAAATTCAGGATGTCTGTTCCAGGGTAAAGACTTCCCCTTGTTGGTTCTGAAGGAAAGTCCAGTATTGTATCATTCTTTCTCTAGGAAGCATCCTGGTGCAGGAACCTCAGGTCTGAAGGACGCACTCTTCTCCTGGGGCTGCTTTCTTGATGGTATGAAGTTTCCGATTCTCAGCCTGCTTCCCTTTTCTTTTATCTCTTTCAGGATGAAATGATTAAGGGTAGGGCAAGTCATACTCCACGGAAAGTCTCTTTACAGTAGAGGAGCACAGAGGTGATCTTACAAGGGGATTTACAGTCCCACCCTAATCCTTCAACATACAGCATAGGAAAACCACAAAATGGAGGACAGTCACAAGATACTGGAAATCATGGCCCAGCCGCGTGACTACACCTATTTTGGGGGCGACACAATTCAATCCATGACACATGCCACACAATTCTCCCATTTAAAGTGAACAATTCAGTGGTTTCTAGCATATTCACAAGTACGTACAACCAGCACCACAGGCAATTTTTGAACATTTCCATCACTTGAAGAAGAAACTCTGTATCCTTTAACTATTTCCCCTTATCTCACCTATTTCCCTCCTACCACCTAGCCCTAAACAACTACTGGCATACTTATCTTTACAGAGGCTCCTATTCTGAACTTTCATATGAACAGTCACAAAGTATGTGGCCTTTTGTAATTGGCCTCCTTCCCACAGCATAATACTTTCAAGATTCATTCATGTGAATCAGTACTTCACTTTTCTACACATCCACATAATACTCCATTGTATGTATATTCTCCATTTTGCTTATCCATTCCATCTTTTGTTACTATAAATAATGCTGCCATAACCATTTTTTCGTATGTATTGTATAAACACAGGTTTTCATTTCTCTCAGGCAGATAACTAGGAGCAGAACTGCTGGGTTGTACAATAACTCCGTATTTAATCATTTGATGAACTACCAGACTCTTTTCCAAAGTGACTAGACCACTTTACATTCCAATCAGCAGAGTATCGGGGCTCTGATTTCCCCATATCCTTGCCAACACTGTTGTCTGACTTTTTCAGTCCTACCATTCTAGTAGGTATGAAGTATGTACTTCACTGTGGTTTTGATTTCCCTTCCATGACTGACTAAGGATGCTGAGCATCTTCTCATGTGCCTATCAGCCATTTATATATTTGAATGAATAAATTTAGTAAGGCTGCAATTTATACAAATTCTAAAAACTTGCTTCTTCCTTACAAACCAAAAATCCCGGAACTATAAAATCTGATCTACAGGAAGATATAATATCCTACACAAATAAGAAAGCTACCAAGAGACAATAATTATATTAAAAATATGGATTACCTTATTTGGATCAAGATTCCCAAAAACTGAATTGGCATGGGGACAAACTTCAGACAATGAGCAACCAATCTTCATAATATCCTTATTTCTACTGATACTCTATAATGAAAAACACATGTAAGATTCAGTATTATTTGACTATGTTACACAATTGAAACTTCTACCAAGCATAACACTTAAAAAGATTTCAATCAGAAATTATGTCCAATTATTATATCAGTATTCTTCTGTAAATCAGATGAGCACTTTATAAGAAATAAAACTAAGCTATAGAAAAAAATTTACTCCCAATGAATTTTTATTACTTAGAATCCAAACTAAAGCACTAAATATTATTAAATCATATAGGGAGGTCACTTTAAATAATAATTATCTCCAAATTCAGATCAATTTCCAGTTACTCAATATGGATGGCATATTTTAGTCCACTGTCATGGTCTCCCCACAATATTTACTGTTTGGATTTATACAGGAACAGGCATAAAAACAGGTTTAAAATATACACGTTCCTCTGCACACAAATAATAAATTTGTTTTCCAAGAGTTATAGGTTAGCAATTTTGAAACTACTTTAGGTGTACACTAGGACTGAATAAATAATACATTACACCTAAAAACAGAAGGACTTCTCACTATCAGAGAACACAGCAATAAAAAAGGAAGCCAGGCTAAAATGGCCCTCATGACTGATAGTAGAATCAGAAAATGTCAGTATAAATTCACAGTATACATGTATGTGTGTATGTATAGACTCCAATAGCAGTAAGCAAACCTACTGTCTAGATCTTCGTTTATGAACACCACTTTCCAATAAAAGGAATCGTAATTTCTCGAAGACTAGGTGATTCCAAGACTGAGACAAGGAAATACAAAATGATCCTGGAACAACATCTGGTGGTGCCAGAAAAAAAAACAAATGTTCAAATAAAGAACAGGGACACGCTTAAATGACACAGAAACCAATTTGAAGGACCTCCAAATGGCCAAAGCTGGGTCACTTTAAGCAGCAAAATAAGCAATGATAATAGTGGATCATTATCCATGGGATCAAATTAATATAAGTAAATAAATAACTACCAAAGAAGGGACGTATCTTCCTTGAAGAATAAATCCAATTAATATACATACAAAGAATAAGAGGAACAGGAAAACATCATTAGGCAAACACCAAAGAAATACACACTAAAACTGAGAGACACAGGATATCTGCACATTTGCACAGCTCCACAGTAACTCCCCCTAAAACATTTATTAATTATAAATGAGAAATCTAACTTTACAGTGAAGAAACCCAGCTGTTACCACTGTAATCAAGGCTATTACAACCAATAATGATATATATCAACATTATGAACCTCCAATACGATACAAGAAGGATAAACCTTCACTCTGTGGTATTCCTGCCAATCTATTAATAAGACTGCAGTGAACAGACACAAATTGAGGGATATGCTGTAAAATAACTGGCTGGTACTCATCCAAAATGTCTAAGTTATGAAAGACAAGGACAAGCTAAAGATCAAATACAGAAGGAAACAGTGACGACTAAATGCAACGTGGAACCCTGGACAGAAAAACAATGAAAAAACTGGCAAAATGTGAATGCTCTCTGTAGTTCAGTTAAGAGCTATGTATCAATGTTAATTTCCTGGTCTTGATAAATGTAGTATAGCTATTTAAGATGTTAGTAGGAGGGGAAGCTGACTGAAACATACATACAAGCCTCTCTACTAATTCTGCAACTTGCTGTTAAGTCAAAAGTTATTTCAAAACAAAAGTTAAATATACCCATATCCTAAATATTATGCCAACAAAATATTCAGTAACACTGAAAAAAAACATGATTACCTATGATGATTGGAAAAAACCTCTGAAAGCGGTTCCAAAACATCAAGATGAATATTTATGTCACTATACATCCAATAAAAATGGAAACGAAATGCAAAGTAACCCAAGACACATCAGAAGCAGTGTTTCTGAATAAACTCCTGGAATTAGCACAAAATAGGCTTTGTAGTTATATGGACTAAAATAAATGGAAATTCTTTTTTTCAAATAAAGTACTTAATACTCCTTGAGTGGCTATCCATCCACATGGGCATAATAACAATTCAAAAGTGTTCTACTCCAAGTGGTTATGTGACACAACTCTATTACAGCATAAAACAGTATAAGCAAGTAGACCCAACCTATCAACAACAAAAAACAGACCTTCATTGTGGACTGATTACATTACTTCTGAATCTCTATTTGCTTTTCTCCATGCCTACAATCAAATTTTACAATCTCCTTCTTGAAACAGGAGCCCTTGTGGCACAGTGGTTAAGAAACTGGCTGCTAAACAAAAGGCTGTTAGTCTGAAACTCTAGTGGGCAGTTCTACTGGGTCCTATAGGGTCACTATGAATTAGAACCAACACCAATAGGCTTTGTTTGTTTTTTGTAAATAATCATTAGACTCATTTGTATGCCACTACTAGTTCTGATTTTTAATCTCTTCATCCATTTAAGACATGTTTCATGACTTTCTGAAATGAGTTTAAATTTTCTCAACTTCTTATTTTAAATCAGAGTATGGCAAATTGGACCCCCTCACTCCTGTTTTTGTCAAGTTTTATTGGATCACTGCTATGGCTGCTTTTACACTACAATGGCAAAACTGGCAAAGTTTTATAGTATCAACAGACTATATAGTCCACAAAGTTTAACATATTTACTATCTAATGCTTTAAAACACATATTTAAGTTCTAAGTTCAAATCATAACTCCAAATTCAATCAATAGCTTCACACAGGATTTAAATGAAATCAAAGTCTAGAGATGTACTGATCAATACGACGGCCACTACTCACTCAACAAGTGACTAGTCTTATTTGAGATACGTTATTAATCTCAAAATAAGCACTGGATTTTGGAAACTTAGCATTAAAAAATGTAAACAGTTTGTTAGGATTTCCTATGGTAATTGTATACTTAAACCAGCCAAAGCCAAGTGCCGTCGAGTCGGATCCAACTCATGGCGACCCTAGGGGCCAAGGTAGAAATGACCCCAGAGTATTCAAGGTGCGCCTGGTGGATTTGAACTGCCGACCTTCTGGTTAGCAGTGGTAGCACTTAGCCAAATGTTGATATTTTAGGCCTATTAAATACATTGCTATATTTTCTTTTTCTTAATGTTGCTGTGATAAAATTTAAAATTACTAGGGCGACTCTATTTACTGGATTAAGAAGTTAACAGTTCAACTGCTAACCAAAAGGACAGCAGTTCAAACTACCAGTTGCTCCTCAGAAACCCTATGAGGCAGTTCTACTCTGTTGTATAGGGCTGCTCTAAGTCAGAATCAATTCGATGGGAACATGTTAGTCTAGAAAATCTCATTAAAAATAATAGATGATGTTAAACATACAATTTATCACCCAACTTGAGCAATGCTGAGCATAACGAAGGTACTGTTAATACACAGACAAGAACAGAGAATCAGAGTACATGGGCACCCTAAGAGAATTTGTGTATAAGCACAGACACAAATTTACTGCAGGTTTTCTATGAATACCCATTTCTTACTCACCTAGTGCTGCTGTAATAGAAACGTCACAACTGAATCACTTTAAAAGGAGAAATTATATTCTCTCACAGTCCAGCAGGCTACAAGTCCAAATGTAAGGTATCAGTTACAGGAGAAGGCTTTCTCTGTTGTTTCTGAAGGTCCCTGTCATCAACCTTCCCCTGGCCTTGGAGCATTTGAGGTGCAGGGACCCTGGGTCCTTTCCAAAGGACACGCCCTGCTCCTAGCACAGCTTCCTGATGCTATAAGGTACCCCACTGCCATTGTTTCCCTATCCTTCATATTTTAACAGTCCACCTCACAGCATAATACAATCTTACATACTGAGTCCTGCCCCACCAACCCAACTGCTACCCATCCTCCGTCATTAACATCACAGAGGCAGAGTTTACAAGATACAGGAACATCATACAATACTGAGAATCCTGGCCTAGCCAAATGGCTACATATTTTTCGACGAGGACACAGTTCAGTCCCTGACAATCTCCTTTTACAGTATGTTTTATATCAAGATTGAAGAACCCTGGGTTAATCCCATTCTTTTGTAATTTTTCTTCTCATAAACTCTTCTATTTTCCACATTGCCAATTCATTCCTACTTTCAAAAAAGGAGTTTCTATGATATAGAAAGTACAGTAAAATTAGAAAATTTTCAGGAGTGCTTCCAATTTTACAATTATTAAGACACCACATAAGTTAGGCCATTTAGAAAAAATTACAAGATGTGAAAATTTACCTTTCAAGAAATAGTCTTAAAAAGACCCCTAGATGGGGCTGTAACTTAACAAATAAAACAGTCCCTCAGTATCAATTTATGCAGCTTAAATTGTTGATTTAAATTTAGTAAAATTCTGAAATCACAATCTTCCCTTTTTTTTTTTTTATAATTTTCCTGGGATCAATCCATTATAAATTTACTATTACTATTCACTACTCACATAAAGCCACAGCTACAACCACCTTTCTTCCAAATAATGCTTGTTCTAAATAATATTCAGTAAAAATTAGGGAATGACAATGATAACGGATGTTCCTGAGGGGTTTTTGTTGTTGTTGTGGAGGAAATAAGGGTTACTGGGACAGGGGAAGAGAAATCAAGGGACTTTTACCTGTGCCCAAAATGTTACTGCATCTTCTACATGACTTCCAACAACATCGTCAACTGAAACCAAATTAAAACACAAGGAAAATCAGAAACTAATCAATATAACCTAGATCGTAACACCCCAAAAATATTAGTGTTAGTACCTTCTTTGTAGTGTGGATCTTCAGCCATTTTAACACTTTCTGAAAAACTTAAAACAAATACTTTCATTAGGCAATAATCATCATCAGGTAACATAAATACAGATTAAACGATACATTTTAAAATTCTCACAAAAAATGTTTTGTCATGAATAAAGGTATCAAATTTTACACTGTATTTAAACAAATTAAATTAAAAATACAGTCTTCCTCAAATTCCAAATGTTTTAAAAGCTTTTGGTCAATTCAGTTGTAAAATCCTTTGTACTTTACTTTCTGACCAGTATTAGAGGAAGAATCTGTTTTTGAAGACATTCTACTACTATTTACTGCATCTGAAAATATTATTTTTAACCTGTAACAAAAATCTTAATAAGGTGTTACAACTTTATTATTTTGTTTGTCATACAACATTTAGCGTATTCCTTTTCTAAAATGGAAGATCATCTCAAACTGGTATTGTGGTATTCAAAGATCTTCAACAATTCTTTCTTTTCTTCTTTTAGAGTATACTGTATTTTACAATTTCATCATACATTTCTCCTGAAGACACTGGCTTAAACTTAGTCAAGTTTAAGTTTGGAAGCAAAATTTACTTTGGAAATTCCGCCACACATCCCTATAAGAAGTTATGCGTGGAATACGTTAATTTTGAATTCTTACTTTCAAAAGAGGGAAAATGAATTCTGCAACGATAACGGAGGAACAGAGGCTGTGTCCACTTGCCCGATGGCACTTCCTGTTGTTCCAGATCTGTATTTCAGGGCCACAATTTCTAACATCTGGCTACAGGTAGCTTCCTGACACTGGTGTTATTTGCAAGAAGACAAAGAAAGGCTGACATTCACCATGGGTTAGGCCTGTCTCTCATCTTCAACGATAACAGAGCTACCTCGCCATCAGGTTTCGCTCACGGGCACCCCCTTCACAATCAGAGCGCCCTTCACCCTCAGCCATGGCGGGTGTCTCGAGGACGCCGAAAGGCCAAGAAATGGGCCTTGCCCCAGATAAGGCGACCGACACCGTAACCAGCGACAAAAATACAATTCTTGAAGCGCCCACCATCGCACGCACCACAAGGGCTTACTACTGACCTTTCACTTTCCGCCACAGACGCCCCCGAGAAACGATCCCGACCCCACAAGTGGGGCCCTCAGCCCTGCGACCACCGCTGGTACAAGAGCGGACCGGCTTCCGCGCACGTGCACGGCCCTACCTCACGCCCCCTAGCGATTGTGGCTCAGGCCGCGCACTGCGCTTGCGTACAGCGGCCTGTGCCATCACGCGGTTCCGCCGGAGCCTCGGTCACGTGGCCGCCAAGACCACGTGCTGACGGCTGAGCACGAGTCGGGGGGGGGCTCTCTGCTACTCCGTCTAGGGCTGAGAAAGTCGCGCAAAGAGTGTGTGGGGTTTGGGGTTTTATAGGCCTGTTGTGCTTGAGGGCCGTCCTTTCGGAAAAACTGAAACCAAAGCAGTTGTTCTGGAGTCAGTTCAGACTAATAGCGACCCTATAGAGCAGGGTCGAACCGTTCCAAGGAATGGCCAGGGGATTTCAACTGCCAACTGAAAGCGGAAGGTGTGTCCACTAGGACACCAGGGCTTCCTCTACAAGCCTTTCAATGATTACGTAAGATGGTGCAGTGGATTTTGTGGTCTTTACTAATTGGCTGCAATTGCTTTAAATTTTAAAGACAGGTGAATTAAAACATACCCAGCATTCCTTTTACCAGTTGGAAAAGGAAAAAAGTGACGTTTATAAGTAATAGTGTTGAAGACTAGTAACTTTAGAAGTAAGTGTTTCTCGGCCCAACTTGAGCATCAGTGTTGCTCTCTAGCATTGCAGCGTTTTTCACTACATTTAAGTCAGGAGGGAAAAGAACCGTATTAGACTTCGTGGCAACTGTATGAGAACTATCTCCAGTTTTTTAAAGCTTTATTGAGGTATGAGTAACATAAACACATATTTCAAGTGTGCAATTTTGTAACAACAGACGTGTGTATACACGAGAGAAATCATCCCCACAAGCTAGATACTTCATCTTCCCTAGTAAGTTTCCTCTTGTCCCTTCGTAATACGTGCCCTCACCCACCAAAGTAACGACTGGTCTATTACCTGTTACCATACATTGGTTTGCCTTTTCTGGAACTTGATATTAATCTAATCACACAATATGTGCTTTTTTCTTATTTTTTGGTCTGCCGTCTTTCACTCAGCATAATTATTTTGAGATTCAACCATTTTATCATGTGTAACATTTTGCTTTTTATTGATGAATACTATTTCATTGTACAGATGTGTCACAATTTGTTTATCCACTTTTTGATAGACATTTGGGTGGTTTATTGTTTGAAATTAGTTAAAAATAAAACTACTGTGATCAAATGTGCACAGGTCTTTGTATGGACATGTGTCTCAGGAGAAGAAAACTTACAGTGCAGTCAACGAAATAGGCATAAAGTGCTAACCATGCTGCCTAACTTTAATCTGGATTTCTAGACTAACAGCTATGTTTGGGGTTTTCTTTTTTCCTGATTAAGTGAAAGTATACAATCCAAATCAATTCCACATGCCTACCTATCTGCAGCTCCATCTGCTCTCCTAACCCTATGACAACACATTCTTTCTTTTCACTCTGTACTTTTAGTATCCTCTTAATGAGCACCCATCCACTCCTTTCCACCTTCTCTCCCATCTAGAAAGAAACCAGTAGGACAGCCTCCTATAAATGTATAAAACCATATAGTACACACACTACATGGTTACACTGTATCACCAAGACCAGTCTATTGTTGTCTGAAGAGTTGACCTCAGTACTGGTTTCAGGTCAGGGACAGCAGCAAGTCTAGGGGCCATGTTCCCAGGGGATCCTCCAGACCATCGGACCATTGGTTCTGGTCTTTCAAGAGAGTAGTTTTTGAACTGTACACCTCTTTTTCTTGTGTTGCCTTCAGGGACTCTAGATTGTGTCTCTTATCGTGGGTGCATTTTGTGGTGACCAGACACCATCTGCTTTTTCTGGTCTTGTGCTAATGCTGTCTCCCGTTTGTATGGATCCTTCTGCCTCCTGAGCTCATTTTTCCCCGTGTCTTTGAGGTTCTCAGTTGTCATGTGTTCCAGATGGGCTGTGACCATTTGGTGTACCTCAGAAGACAACTTGCTAGCTTTTAATACCCCAAATGCCACTCACCAATGTGGGGTGCAGAAAACTCTCTTAGCCAAAGACTAGCTATGCCATAAGAGAGTCTGCTCCTCATATTGGTAAGTGGCATCTTGGAATCTTAAAAGCTAACAAGCTGCCATCAGAGGTACACCAAACAGTCCCAACTCATCCGGATCACTGAAAACAACAAAGACATGAGGGAAAAAGAGCTCAGGAGACAGAAAGACCGATGTGAAAGGGTGACTGTATCAACATGTGACCTAAAGAACCAGATGGCACTCTGCTACCACCAAAACCAGCTGTGATGGGGCACACGATGCTGAGTCCCTTTGGCAACACAAGAAAAAGAAGAGTACAACTCAAGAACTGGACTAAAAGACCACAACTGATGGTCTGATAGCCTGGAGGATCCCCTGGGAGCATGACCCCTAGACCTGTTGCTGCCTCTGTTCAGAAAACACTGCTGAGGTCAACTCTTCAGACAAAATTGAACTGGACTCAAAGACACAATGTGACAATATGGTGTATATACTTATGGTTCTGTGCATTTGTGGGATGCTGCCCTACTGGTCTCTTTCTAGATGGGAGAGAAGAAGGTAGAAAGGAGGGGACAGGAGCTTGTTAAGAGGATACAACAAGCATAGAATGAAAAGGAGGAGTATACTGTCACTGGGCAAGGAGAGCAGAAGAAGCTGCAGATAGGGGGGCATGCAAAATTAATCTGGATTGTGTGCTTTCACTTAATCACAGTTAAAAAAAAAAAAAAAAGACTAGCTGTGTCAATTGACCTTTACTTCCCCTGAAAACATGGTCCCCAAACCCCTGTCCCTGCTACTGTATGCTTTGAAATATTGGGTTTAGAAAACCCTTTGGTTTATGGGTAGACTAACAGCTATGTTTTTGACAAAAATACATTTTCTATTGGTATGTGAAAACACGTGCCCTGATGGTTCTTGACCAAGTGACCACCTGCACTGCTCAGAGTACACATACTGTTGAAGCATGCCATGTGGATGCTGTTGCCAACAATATATTTTTGCAAAACAGAAAAAAACACATGTAAGCATCCTGTGACCATGATCTCAGCATCTTGTGAAACCATCTGTAATCACTATAATTGTTAATAATCACTAAGCAATCAAGAGTGTGATTAATACAATATTCATTGACCTTTTGCTGCAGTCGCTCGCCTTATGGTTTGATTCCTCTTTTTAACTCCATAAAAATATTTGTATCACAGAACTACCCTGGTTTCTTTATCAGTGAGCTGTGTAGTTCCCCAATTGCAATTGTTTTAAAACTTTAATATATCTCTGTTTTAACTTGAAACAGTGTTCAAGTTTTTCTGTATGTTTTCATTTCCTTCAGGTAAATATCTAGAAGTGGAATGCCAGGGTTATATAGTTGCTATGTGTTTAACTTAAGAAACTGCCAAATTAATTGTTTGACAAAATAATTGTACTGTTTTATATTTCCAACAGTACTGTTTTTGAGCATCTTACTTGCTTCATAGTGTCACCATCATTTGATAAATCTATGTTTTTAAGTTTAGACATTTATGTATAGTGGTTTTAATTGCATTTCCCTATTGTCTAAAAATGTTGAGCAGCTTTTCATGTGTTTACATTTTCATCCATCTGTGTTCTTAGGTGAAGTATCTATTCAAATCTTTTTCATTCCTTGTTTTTTTTAATTCAATTGTTTCCTTATTAAGTGCTTGACAGTTCTTTATGTATTGCAAATGAATATACCTCCTTCAGAATTGCAAAATTTTCTCCCAGACTGTGGTTTTTCATCCCTTAAAAGGGTATCTTAAAGAGTGAACATTCTTAATTTGGTGAAGTCTGGTTTATCTATTTTGTCTTTTATGGATCCTGCTTTTTGTATTTTATCTAAGAAATCTCTGCTACCCAGTTTATAAAAATTTTCTCGTGCCATTTTCTTCTAGATATTTTACATATTTAGGCTTTATGGTAGGTCTGTAGTCTTTTTTTGTTAATTTTTGTAAAAGATGTGTCTATGAATCAAAATTTGCTTTTTGCATGTGGATATCCGATTTTCCTAGCACTGGTATGGTGATTAAATGCTATCAGTGCTAACCAAAACATCAGCATTTCAAATCCACCTGGTGCTGCTTGGAAATTCGATAGGTATAGGGTCATTATGAATTGGAATCAACTTGATGGCAATGGTAGGTAGGTATTTATTATAAACATTAGCCATTTTCCATTGAGTTGTCTTTGCAACATTGCCAAGGATCAATTGACTATATGTGCAGATGTATTTTTGGGATCTCTCTTCTGTTACATTGATCTATGTGCTTTATTTACACTAATACCACTCTGCCTTGATTTATAGCTTTATACTAAGACTTGAAGACATGTATTGTAAGCTCTCCAACTTGTTCTTTTTCAGAGTTGTTTTAGCTTTGCAATTTCCTGTGGATTGTTAAGTCATTTTTCAATTCTTACACATACACATGTACACACATAGCCTGCTGAGATTTAGACTGAAATTGCCATGAACCTACAGATCAGCTTAAGGGGAGACTTGACATCTTAATATTGGATTTTGAATTCACGAACACAATATGTATCTCCATCTATTTAGGTCTTCTTTTATTTATGACAGCACTGTTTTGTATTTTTCTGTGTAAAGGTTTCACATCTTTTGCCTGATTTATCTCTAAGTAGTTCATTTTTTGTGTGAAATGGTATTGTTTTCTTAATTTCATTTTATTTGGCTGTTGGTAATATATAGAAATATAATTTTGTAGATTGATCCTGTTTACTGTATCCTTGCTAAACTCACCTATTTCTAGTTATAGTTTTTTATAGGTATAATGGAATTTATCTGCATAAATGTTCATGACATATGCAAGTAAAGACTGTTTTACTTCCTTTCCAGTTAGGTTGTCTTTTATTTATTTTGCTTCTTTGCAGTGAATAGAACCTCTAGTATAATGTTGGACAGGAGTGATAAGAGCAGACAACCTTGCCAAGTTTGTGTTCCAAGGACAAAAGCATTCACCTTTCACACATATGGCATTAGCAGTGAGTTTTTATAGATGCGCTTTATAACATTAAAGAAGTTAGCTTCCATTTGTAGTTCCCTGATAGTTTTTATTATGAATCCTTGTTGAATTTTGTCAGATACTTCTACATCCATTGATATGATCATTTCCTGCTTCTTTTTTATTTTATTAATATGGCAATTTGTATTATTTTTAAATGTTAAGCCAACCTCTTGGCCTTTTTAGTAATACAGCACACTTTTTATATATTGTATTAAATTTGCTAAGATTATGTTAATAATTTTTGCATGTATATTCAAAGAGGGGTATTGGTCTGAAGTTTTCTTATAATGTCTTTGTCTGGTTTTGATATCAGAGTAATCCTGGCCACATAGACTAGTTGGAAAGAATTTCTAACTTTGATTTTCTGGAAAAGTATATATAGAATTAGTTATTATTTGTTCTTTAAGTATTTAGTAGAATTCACAGTACAGTCATCTGGACCAGAGGTTTTCTTTATGGTAAAGTTTTTAACTACAAATTTGACTTCTTTGATATATATAGGGAATTGTGTTCCCCCTAAAATGTATGTATTAGTTTGGCTAGGCCTTGATTCTTGGTATTATGTCACGTTCTTGTACATTGTAAACCGTGCCTCTATGATGTTAATGAGGGAGAATGGTGGCATGCAGTTGTATTGGTGAGACAACACTCAATGTGTAAGACTGTATTATGCCTGAAGCAATCTCTTGGGATATAAAGGAAAAGGAAGCAAGCAGAGAACCGGAGACCTCATACCATTGAGAAGTGCTGGGAACAGAGCACATCCTTTGGAAAGGACCTCGGGTCCCTGCACTTCAAAAGCTCCCAGTCCAGGGAAGGTTTGACAACAAAGACCTTATTCCAGTGCTGACAGAAAAAGCCTTCTCTAGAGGTGAAATCCTGAGTTTGGACTTGTAACCTACTGGACTGGAATAAAATGTCTTTTTTTTTAAAGCCATCTATTTGTGCTATTTCTGTATGGCACCGCTAGATGACTAAGACAGTGTCTTTCAAGGAATTTGTGCATTTAAGTTGTCAAGTTTGTTGGGGTAAAGTTGTGCATAATAGTCTGTATAGTGGTGTCACCTCTCTTGTTCCTGACATTGGTAATGTGTGTCTTCTATTTTACTTATTTATGTTTGTTCATCAGTCCGACTAGAGGCTTATCAACTTTACTGATCTTTGAAAAAAGAGCTTTTTGTTTTACTGATTTTTTTCTATTGCTTTTCTGTTTGCTATTTCAATAATTTCAGGTTTTTTAGTTACTTTAGGATTCATTTGCTAAACTTTTTCTAGTTTCTTGTTGAGATCTTTGCTTTCTGATGCAGGAATTTGGTGCTATAAGTTTCCCACTAATCACTACTTTAGCTGTATCTCAGAAATGTTGCAGTGTGGTTTTATTTATTTATAAAATTAAAAATACTCTTGCTATATGGGCTATACATTGTGTTATAAAATTTCCAAATATATGGAGATTTTCCTAAATATCTTTGTTATTTGTTTCTAATTTAGTTCAGTTTTAGACAGAGTAATTCCATTGTAGTCAGAAGACATGCTTTGTATGATCTAAGCCATCTTCAGAGTATTGAGATAAATGTTATGGCTTAGGTTATGGTCAACTTTAGTAAATATTCCATGTACACTAAAAATTAAAATGCATATTCTGCTGTTACTGGCTTGAGTATTTTATAAATATCAATTAGGCCATTAATAGTATTATTCAAGCCTTCTATATCTTTAGTTGTTTTCTATCTACAGGACCCGCTGGTCTAGGGAGGCACCTAGAAATTCAGAAAAGCCCTGGGGCAAGAAGCAAGAGATATTAGCATAGGCCCAAGGATTCTGTTAGTTTCCATCAGGGCTTCAAACTGGTTCATTCTGGTTTGAACGCTTGCTCATAATTTGCATTTTCACCCCAGATATACTGATTATTCAACTGGAGATCTCCTTAAAATGTAGATTCTAATTCAGTATATCTGGGGTGAAATGCAAATTCTCAGCAGGAGTTTGAACTGGAATGAACTGGCACTAAGTACATCTATCCAATTATATGTATTTAGGTACATGCAGTACCAAAGTAAGAGGTAGGACCAAAAGGACTTTGGTGCTTGGAGTAACAAACATCAATAAAGAGCAAAGACACTAAACAACAAACAAAAACAGTGTTTGTTAAGTTGAAACAGAACTTAGTAGTAAGTGTCCAGTACAGCTATATAGAAATATAATTAAGAACAAAATTTAGAAATCAGTAAATACCATTAGAAAATGGTTATATCATTTTCAACATACAACTTTTTATTCAAAAACAGAGGTCAACATTACAATGTTGGAAAAGTAAAAAATACAGGATTCAACTTATTATTTTGAACAAATATAAGACCCTTTTATATTTGTTCAAAACCCTCAACAACATCCTTAACTTTTCAAACAGACTAAGAAAGCTAAATTACGATAAACTAAAAATATCTTACTGTACTTTCATGTTTTGATTCATATAAAAATAACTGAATTTGTTAAGAGAGATAAAAAGCATACACAAAATACTACATCAAAATTCATATTTTTTTTACCTATTTAAATAAATTAAGGAACTATCCAAAGAAGCGTTTCATACAATAAAAGAAGTAACTAACTTGAGAGAAATAGACTGTATTATTACATTTAAATAGACACAAAAAAGATATATCTGGACACTGGTTTTAATTTCCCCAATAGTTTTCACAAATGTTTTGTAGTTGATGATGATGGTGTTTTTCCTTTCGTCTTAGCAGTCTTTTCCATTTTTATCTGTAAATGTTAAATGTTTATTATTGACATAATAATATTTTTTAAAACATTTTCTAAAGACGAAAAGGTTACACATACTTCATCTGGATTCACATCTCATTTATTATACCAGTTGTACACAGTTACACAGCAGTTATTAGCCTCTTAAAATTAAAGCCCAAAACTGATAGCTGATGAGACATATTTTAATATGATTTTATTTCAGCTTTATTTTAATAACATATGAAACAACACTGCTTTAGAGAAAATAAAGAAATTAATTTCAACTGCCAGTTTCAAAAACAAAAAAGCAGGAATGCCTAACCTTACATCCAGCCTGTGCCTATTTCCTGCAGTGTTACAGAATATACCTAAGATAGCCAAATTCTCTCTGGAACATGGACTACTTGATGGAAACTGCTGAACGAGTGGCCACCAAGTAAACTTTAAGGCATGACAACCCCATGAGTGTCAGAGTAGAACTATGCTACACACGGTTTTCAATAGCTGATTTTTCAGAAGTAGATTTGCTAAGCCAAGGCATGTCTGGGTGGACTCCTACTCAAGTTTCCTCCCACCTTTTGATTAGCAGCAAACACAGTAACCATTTTGCACTGCCCCAGGACTCCAAGGAAACCGCTATATATAATTCCAGCATCAATATTCCCACAGTTATCTTCCTAAAGGACTTGTCCTTCTCTGATGTAGCTGAAGCAAAGAAGCAGCACTCATACCTTAGTCACAGCCTTGTAAGTTTTTAGACACACAGGGACCCTTTCGATGGAAAAAATATCCCAGAGAACATACAGACCACCTGACTGTTACTTACCGACACTCACAATCACACACATAAACTTCCCAAGGCAGAACCACTGCCTTAACCCCTGCAAGAGAAGGGGAGAGAAAACACACTGGCAGCAGGACCCCTTTCCTTCTAAAGTGACAGGAATTAGTATCAAGAAACCAGGGTGGACTAGCAAAAACAGTCTACCCCATTTCATCAAATTGTAAATAATAAATTGCCACTAATAGAATCAGATTAATCTCACCTCGATCTCTTCTCTGCTTTTTCTCCTCTCTGAGCTGGCTGGTAACCTCATTCAGAAGCCATACACTCACATCACTCTTGCACACACTGTCAGTTAACAGGTCACCTGAAGGGTCCCCAAAGAATACACTATTCTAAGGTAAACGTTTATAAGCTTTGGAGTCACAGAGGTAGGCTTTGAATTCTACATTAATAACTATTTGGGGCAAGTAACGTAACCAAGAGTATTCTTATCTGTAAAAAGATCATAGTAATAGTTACTTTTAGGGTTGTTCCAAAAATGTAAAAAAGATAATGTATCTAAAAATCTAGGTAATTAACAAGCTACATCCCTTTCCCCTCTCATTTAACACCAAATGTTAGACTTGGATTTGTAGTAACATCCTTAATGATGTCACAAAAGCAAACTTTTCTTATGCACACAGACTGTTTCCTCTCTCCTTGACATCCAGCCACCCACCGTCTCTTTCCCTTAGACCTGGGCTTTGCAAAAGAACCTCCAGTGATGGTAGAAATGTTTACTATCTATGCTGTCCAGGAAAACAGCCCCATGTGGCTATGGGGCATTTGAAATGTAGCTAGTGTGACTGAGGAAATACATATTTAGCTTTAATTTACTTAAATAAAAGTAAGCTTAAATAGCTATGTATGGTGAGTCACTGCAACACAGCCATAGACCATTTCCTTCACTGTAGAATGTTCTATTAGATAATATTGCCTTAAATCACATCCCAAACTGTCCCCTTCAACTTCAAACGTCTTCTTCAGGGCAGCCAAGTGAATCTTAAGGTGGAGATTACCAGGCCACTGCCTCAAGCAGCTTTGTGTCAGAGTTCTGTTCCCGAGGCTTGGCTGCCTCCACTTCCACTCCTACTCCCCAGCTTTGTATTAGAACCCTGTGCACTTCGTTTGACCTGGTGATGCAAAAAGTTGTATGTAAACTCCATTGCACCTGTATAGGTATGTTGCTGATCAACTGACATGGCATAAAGAAAATATTCTACGTTCTACTTTGGTGAGTAGTGTCTGGAGTCTTAAAAGTTTCTGGGCAGCCATCTAAGAGACTCCACTGGTCTCACCCCTTCCGGAACATGAGAGAATGAAGAAAACTAAAGATAGCAGGGAAAGATTACTCCAGAGGATCACGAGACCACAAACACCACAGCCTCCACCAGACTGAGTCCAGTACAACTAGATGGTGCCTGGCTACCACCACTGACTGCTCCGACAGGGACCACATCAGAGGGTCCCTGACAGAGCTGGAGAAGAATGGAGAGAAAAATTCTAACTAACAAAGACAAATCAGACTTACTAGTCCGACAGAGTTTGGAGAAACCCAAGAATATGGCCCCCAAATTCCCTTCTAGCTCAGTAATGTAATTACTCCTGAGATTCACCCTTTAGCCAAAGATTAATCAAAAAAAAAACAACCAAACCCTTGATGGAGCACACAATGTTCAGTCCCTGTGGCAAAATGAGAAAAAGGGAGGTGCAGCTCAAGAACTCTACTAAAAGACCACAGTTGACCATTGATGGTCCAATGGTCTGGGGCATGGCCCCTAGACCTGCTGCTGACCATGTCCAGAAAACACTACTGATTAACTCTTCAGACAAAAATGGGCTGGACCTGGGGATGCAATGTCACCATATGGTTTGTGTACCTTACGGTTCTATGCATTTATAGGATGCTATCCTACTGGTCTCTTTCTAGATGGGAGAGAAGAGGTGGGGACAGGAGATTGTTGAAGAATACAACAAGTATAGAATGAAAAGGAGGAGTGTGTTGTCACCAGGCAAGGACAGCAGAAGGAGCTGCCAGTATAGGTGGGCATGCAAAATCTATTTGGATTGTGTACTTTCACTTAATCACAATTAAAAAAAAAACAAAAAACAAACCCATTTCTGTTGAGTCAATTCCAACTCACAGAAACCCTAGAGGACAAATCAGAGCTGCCCCACAGAGCTTCTTAGAAGTACCTGGTGGATTTAAACTGTGGACCTTTTTGGTAGCAGCCATAGCTCTTAACCACTACACCACCATGGTTTCCTGCACAGGCCCATAAAAGGAAACAAGACTAAATGGGCACACGAGCTCAGGTGCAAAGACTACACAGCAGGAGGGGGTAGAAAAGCTGGAAATCAAGAACCCATGGTCAAGAAGGAAGAGTACTGACATATCATGTGTTTGGTAACCAATGTCATAAAATAAGTGTACTGTTTAATGAAAAGCTAATTTGTTCTGCAAATCTTCATCTAAAAAACCTGTCACCATCTGAGTCAAACTTATAACACTCTATAGGACAGAGTAGAAACGCCCCATAGAGTTTCCAAAGAATACCTGGTAGACCTGAACTGCCAATCTTTTGGTCAGCAGCCACAGCACTTAACTACCAGAGACTCCAAAAACCCTCTAAGAAGAAATACTACTATTAAAGGTCCAAGGTACATAAAACTTACAAATCTGATTATGGCTGATGTTCATAACTGGCAATTTTTTTTTTTTTTTGTCTATTTAGTCAATCATTGACATCCATAAATTAACCAATGTCAGCATTACATATCACATTCTACATTAGTCCTGTTTGTCTGAATTGTTCTAAATAAACCTTAAGGCCTAGCACCAGCTATAAGACTTCATAAATTACTTTTAATGATGATCCATGATCTTTATATAATCATTCTACAGTGTCTTGTTAAAAGTAAACACTTAATGAATTTCTTCAAAGACCTACCCTTTCCTGGTATCTCCTTTCAAAGAAAGCCATATCATCCACTTCAGGTCTCATTAAGGAAGCAACTTGACTGCTTGTGCCTTCTAATAAGGGGGAAAAATACACATACACATAAAATTATAAATTCTAATTTTAAAAATTTTTCTTCTATGAGGTAATAATGGTTTATTTTTTAAACCAGAGAGGGTCACAATGGATTAGTCCTACTGTGAAATTCCTTTTTAGAAAGAATGGTAATTTTTCTTAGCAAACATTCTCCAAATACTAAATAATGCCACATAGCTATTTTATTGTATGAGCACATTTTCCTACTATTTAAATTTTATAAGTAAACTGTAAATCCATGTTACCCTGAAGTAATTATCGAGGCTTTGCACAGCAAAGTGATACCACCTGCTTACATTTTTTTTTAACTGAAAAAATGTTCAGCATTTCCTGTGGTATCAGATTTATACAATCAAATACTAGCTTAGGTGTTAAAAGGAATTTTAAAATACTTCAGGAAAGAAAATCAAGTTTTCTTTGTAGAAACCCCACCAGCCTGCTACCACAGAAAATGGTAGCATTTTTACCTTCTTTGCAGGTGAATATCTTGACTGGATCACTTTATTTCCAAAATAGAATATAAACCTTACCACCTGTTCTTTGAGTTTCTGAAGTATATGAATTCACCCTCAACCAGCAACACAAAATCAAGTCATTCTAGACAGACACCACAGAGTACAACCACACTCTATCAACTATTTAACCAATAAAAACTTGTTGAGAAACATAAAATTAAAAAAAAGACTGCTTAGAATATGTGCTATCCATTGACCTGAGAACTCTGGGTCTGTAAGTAGATCATACTGAGACCAAAGTCACTTTATTGCATTTCATTTTAATAGTATGCCTTTGACTTTGATGAAAACAGGCTATCAGAAATGAACAACCAAATGCTACATTTGCTGGAAAAAAGTTTTCATGAACACTGAGGGCCACTATACACACTCCTTTAAAATTCAGGACTGGTATGACTTCTGCAAGCACTTGGGAGCTCATGATTCCTGTTCCAATAAAGAAAATTAGTGAAATGTTTGTACGTTGGCTGTTACTATGCTCAGTCAAAAGTGAAGCTTAGTACAACGTTAATACCAATTTTGAAAGCTAGCACAATTGTGTCCATTTTCTTGTTTTGATTTCTTACTTTTATCTATATTTTACCATGACTTCACTGTATGTTGTTTTTGTAGCCAAGCCAAACCATGTTGTTTTTGTAAGTAGCCTTAAAATCTCTTGTGGAAAAAGTCAGTGTACAAAAATCAAAGAAAATCAGTATTTTAAAAATAGTTATAAATATCAAATAACTAATAAATCATACAAATCCCATCAATGTGTTTATTCTTTTTGTTTTCAGAAAAGCCAAGCCAAATATATTACTGCTGAAAAATGAAGCCTGTGTGCTCTCTTGCTGACCTGTAATTACCGCGCCTTTACATCCCCTTTGAGAAAGCCCAAAAGAGCAAGACAATTAGTCCACTAGAGGGCTCTCCTGTTCTACCGTTACAGAGCAGCAAGCTGTACTAAACCAAAGCAACTAGACTGGATGCCGTTTTGCCATTAAGCAGATTCTGAGTCATAGTGACCCTACAGAATTTAGCAGAACTGACCCAAAGTTTCCAAGGCGCGCCTGGTGGATTTGAACTGCCGAGTTTTTGATTTGCAGCTGTAGCTTTACATAGTACCACTATGCTACCCAGTGATACCAAGTTTAAAAACCTCAAATTGCAGTTTTATCAGAATCTTCGTAATTTTCAGATTTAACTATTTTTCCCAATACAAAACAAAGCCATTTACTTTTTCCAGTGCCTGGCCAATATAAAAGAAAATAAAAAGATTACGATTCCTTTGAAATCAAACTGAGGTGACACTGGAAGGAAAGGAAGCTTCGAAAATGAATCAAAGACCTAGATTCTTATTTAGTATATCCAAAAATATCTCCTTGATTTCATTACCATCTGTTGGTTTTGCTTGTGAAGAACTAGATGACGCTGGAAATGCTTTTAGAAATGGGTGGTCCATGGCTGTAACTGGTGAGTCTAAAAATTCAGCTGAAGGTGCACCTGAGAAGAACAAAACGTGTGAAGAATAGAAATTAAGTCTCTCTTTATAAGGATACAGACAAGTTATTCTTTTTCATGTGAAATACATTAGAATCTCAGTAGTTATTAGAAAAATTTACTCTGCAAAAAAGAAATCTGTCATGTAAATACAAATGGGTAGAAGTAGTACTGTATTTCTTAGCACACTTCTCAGACTTGCAGACTTTTTTCACATAAAAAAATATCATGTACTAATATAACTGCATATCAGCAAAGATGTGCAAAAGCTTTAATAATACTAGGAAAAGCAAAATGGCAGAGATAAGGGACCTCTAATGGAAAGGAGTGAATGGGTTCTTTTGCACGGGAGATAGTTAAAGGTGAAAATAAGTGTCTCTTACTTTACTCTTCACTAGAAAACCATCTACAAACTAGTATGAAAATAAGGAAGAAAATCCCTTTTTAATCAATGAAGAAACATTCACAATCCTAAACCACAAAGACCAACAGCTAAACACAGTTTTTTGAACCAAAATGAAGAAAGCTACAGAAAACATAATTGCTCTGTCTTCTTCACAAACTACCACCTGCCACATGTCCCCATCTCTACCCCCATAATTTCACAGGTACAGGGAAGGAAATAAACTTTTAGTCCTCAAAAAACCAAAACCAAATTCACTGCTGTCAAGTCAATTCTGACTTATAGTGCCACCACAGGATAGCAGAGAACTGCCCTATCAGGTTTCTAAGGAGTTCCTAGTGAACTCCAACTCCTGACCTTTGGGTTAGCAGACGCAGCACTTAACAACTACACCCCCAGGGTTCCCTCTTTTAGTCCTAGTCAGCTTACAATTTTGTCCTATCTTATAATGTAAACAGTATAGGGCAACTGCTTAGTGTTTCCTACTTCTGCCCCTGCTCCTGCTACTATCTTATGTGGCACCTGGGCATATGAAAGAAGTAGGTTCTGTCCACCGAGGTCTTTGCTCTGCCCTCTTCGAGATCCTGATCGTAAATGCTTGCTCAGGACTGATGTAATTTGTAATTTGGTTTCCAGGCTTGATGGGGCCTGGTAGTGTAGCAGGAAGAAAGAAAAACAAGCCCTCCGGGAGAGTAAGAATCACCCAAACACCTGTGCTCCTGAGAAGAAGGGGATTTATTCCAGCCGACGGAGCTGTGGCAGACTAATATCCAAAACAGCCAAGCTCCCTGATCAGCTCTGTCCCTGCCTTTTTGTAGAACCCCTGAAAAGGTAGACAAAAGAATTAATCATACTGTCCTCTTACTGGGGGTTTACAGAAGTGGAAGCAAGCATTAGTCTCAAGTTTCCAGGAAGTGAAGTTTCTACAAATTCCTGAGGGTCAGGGTACCATAGGGGTAGGGGATTTCACAGGGAGTGTCCTTGAGTTTCTGCTACAGGCCTCTGCCATTCCGGATTAGAATGTAACTTTCCAGAGTTTTTCTCTCTCTGTAGCTTCAAACTTGTTCTAGAAGTACAACCCTCCAAACACCTGCCACTTCCTCTATCTCCCCAGCCCAGGAGACTCTCTTCCAGCTCTGTGTTGCTGCCCAACTCAGCTGCCTTCCAAATGCCCCTGGAAAAAAAACAAAAAATTTACTGTCGTCAAGTTGATTCTGACGTACTGCAATCCTATGGGACAGAGTAGAATTGCCCTGTAGGGTTTCCAAGGAGTGGCAGGTGGATTTGAACTGCCTACCTTTTGGTTAGCAGCTAGGCTCTTCACCACCACGCCACCAGAACTTCAAAGCACTCCTTACAAAAACAAAACAAAAAAAAAACCCACTTCCATCAAGTTGATTCCAACTCATAGTGATCCTATAGGACAGAGTAGAACTGCCCCATAGAGTTTCCAAGGAGTGCCTGCTTGGATTTGAACTTCCAATCTTTTGGAAAGCAGCTGTAGCACTTACTACTCTACCACCAGGGTTTGCAAGTGCTTCTTTGTAACTAAAAAAAAAAAAAAAAACCCATGCCATCGAGTCAATTCTGACTCATAACGAGCCTACAGGTCAGAGTAGAACTGCCCCCACAGTTTTCAAGGAGTGCCTGACAGATTCATACTGCTGACCTTTAGGTTAACAGACGAAGGCATTAACCCACTATGCTCCCAGGCTTTCCAAGTGCTCTACAGGAGCTGGACACTACAATTCCTTCTGTATCGTAACAGAACTAAATCTGAGCAATACCTCATCTCTTTTCAGGTTTCTACATGACTAATGGGACAAAAGTCCCTCTATGCTAGGATCCACACACGAAATCAGGACACATAAATCTTACAATTCCTCTTCTCACTCTCAACTTTCTTCACCAGCCCCCAAGAGGACAGAAGGGAGAAGTTTTTCTTTCCTTATACTTTACTCAGCCTTCTGCCACACAACAGCAATCCTAATGACTGAACTGTCATGAGCAGAACAGGTACCTTCTTTATTTCACTGGTCTTCAGACCGGGGTGCCAGGACTCCTGTAGGTATATGATGACTTTTCAGAGCACTTGAATTAATAAATTTCCAGATTACTTTCCAAGTATACCACGCCTAACTCTCTTTTTACAATAGTTCTTTCCCTACTTTACTGGAGACAGTTTCTGCCCCCCTGCAATATTTTAAGACTTCTAGGGGGCTATTTTCAGTTCTCGTTCCTAGAAAGTTCCTAGAAAATGTTGCTAGCTGGAAAGAAAGGTATCTTCAAACAGAGCAGAAAGAATAAAGATGTTTTCTGAGACTATCCAATTTTTCTTTTCTTCTTTTTTATTGTGATTGAGTGAAAGCATACAATCCAGTTTAAACTTGCATGCCAGCCTATCTACAGCTCCTTCCGCTCTCCTTGCCCAGTGACAGCACACTCCTCTTTTCTGTTCTATACATGGCACATCCTCTTAACAATCTCCTGTCCCCTCCTCTGGACTATCAATTTTTTTCAAAATCAACCAGATAAAAAAAGTACAGAATTTCTTTCAAGTTCTCTATGGGCTATTCAACAATGTAGTTCAAACTATTTCTTCAGAAAGTTTCATATACTACATACTTTTTTTAAAATATTCTATTGTGCTTTAAATGAAAGTTTACAATCCAATTCGTCCTACAAAAACTTCCACACACACTGCTATGTAACTCTAGCTGCTCTCCCTGCCCTATAACAGCATATTCCTGCTTTCTACCTTGTATCTCCCATGCCCATTCAACCAGTTCCTGTCCCCCTCTACCCTCTCTCATCTTGCCTCAGGTATTTACTTAAGCCAAGAAGTACACTCTTCATCAGTATCACTTTATGTCTTGGAGTCCAGTCCATTCTTTGTTGGGACAGTTGGCTTCAGGAACGGTTTCAGTTATGGGCTAACAGATCTGGGGGCCATGTCTTCTTGGGAGCCTCCGGTCTATAAGATCATCAAGTCTAGGCCTCTTAATAGAGTTTGAGTGCTGCACACCCATTTTTCTTCTGCTACATCAGGGCCTCTATGTTGCAGTCCCTGTCAGGGCAGACACTGATGGTGGCTGAGCATCATCTAGTTCTTCTGCTCTCATGCTGATGTAGTCTCTGGATTATGTGGCCAATTCTGTCTCCTGGACTCATATTTTCCTTATGCCTTTGATGTCTTTCCTTATCCTCTGCTCCAGGTGGTTTGGGACCAAATGATTCTTCTTAAGATGGCCACTTGCCAGCTTTTAAGATCCCAGACACCACTCACCAAATTGGGATGCAGAAGATTTTCTTAATAACCCTAACTACACATTCCAACTACAATTAGTCTTGTTTTGTGTAAAATGTTTAATATTTTCTACATAATATTAACAACAACAAAAATATATTCAAAAACAAATAACAATAAGGTCAGGAGCTGACTACAGAACAGACCATCAATTGCTCATAAGCAAGTTCAAGCTGAAGCTGAAGACAATTAAAACAAGTCCATCATCAGCCAAAGTACAACTTTGAATGCATCCCACCTGAATTTAGAAACAATCTAAAGAATAGATTTGACACACTGAGCACAAACAACAAAAGACCTGATGAGTTGGAGGATGACATCAAAAACATCATATATGAGGAAAACAAAAGGTCATTAAAAAGACAGGAAAGAAAGAAAAGACCAAAATAGATATAGGAATAGACTCCGAAGCTTACTCTGGAATGTAGAGTAGCTAAAGCAAATGGAAGAAATGATGAAGCAAAGGAGCTGGACAGATTTCAAACGGGTAACTCAAGAAGACAAAGAATTATGAAGAAATGTGCAAAGACCTGGACTTAAAAAACCAAAAAGGAAGAATACAGTTGGCATTTCTCAAGGTGAAGAACTGAAAAAAACAATTCAAGTTTTGAGTTGCAATATTGAAGGATTCTACAGACCAAATATTGAATGATACTGGAAGCATCAAAAGAAGATGGGAAGAATACAAAGAGTCACTGTACTAAAAAGAATTGTAGACATTCAGCCACCTCAGAAGGCAGTGTATGATCAAGAACCAATAGTACTGAAGGAAGAAGGGGTATCACTGCTGATATCAACCAGATCTTGACTGAAACCAGAGAATATCACAAAAAACACTTACCTTTATTTTATTGACTATGCAAAGACATTCAACTTTCTGGATCATAACAAGCTGTGGATGATACTGCAAAGAATAGCAATTCCAAAACATTTAACTATGCTCATGCAGAGCCTGTATATAGGTGAAAAGGCAGCAGTTTGAGCAGAATAAAAGATACTGAGGTTTAAAGTCAGGACAGTTATGTGTCAGAGTTGTATTTTTTTACCATACTAATTCAGTCTGCATACTAAGTAAATAATCTGAGAAGCTGGGCTATATCAAAAAGAATGCAGTATCAGGTTTGGAGGAAGACTCATTAACAATCCACCATATACAGATGACACAACTTTGCTTGCTGAAAGCGAAGAGAACTTGAAGCACTTACTGATGAGATCAAAGACTATAGCCTTCAATATAGATCACACTTCAACATTAAAAAACAAAAATTCTTACAACTGGACCAACATAAAACATCATGATAAACAGAGAAAATACTGAAGTTATCAATGATTTGATTTTACTTGGATCCACAATTGACATGCATGAAAGCATAAGTCAAGAAATCAAATAACATATTGCACTGGGCAAATCTGCTGCAAAATACCTCTTTAAAATGTCAAAAAGCAAAGATGTCATTTTAAGGGCTACAGTGTACCTGACATCATCCACGGTATTTTCAGTCACCTCATAAACATGCAAAAGCTGGGCAGTGAAAAAGGAAGACTACAGAAGAACTGGTGCCTCTGAATTACGATGTTAGTGAAGAATACTGAATATACTGTGGACTACCAAGAGAAAGAGCAAGTCTGTCTTAGAAGACATACAGCCAGATTGCTCACTGAAGCAGGGATGGCATATTTCATCTCACATACCCTGGGCAAGTTATCAGGAGGGGCTAGTCCCTGGAGAAGGATGCCACGCTTAGTAGAGAACCAGCAGAAAAGCCAAACCCAGATGACATGGACTGATACAGTGGCTGCAACAAGGCATTCATGCATAATAACAACTGTGAGGATGGCACAGGACTGAGAAGTGTTTCATTCTGTTGTGCATAGGGCAGCTGAGAGTCAGAACTAACACAATGTCACCTGACAACAACAAGACAAACAAGTACAGTTAATATTTTGAAATAGCAATTCTTCCCAGATTGATAGACACATTCAGTGTGATCTCAACAAAAATAGCAATGTTTTGTAAATTCACAAAATGATGTCAGAGTTCTAGAAAGAATTAAAAGGTAATAGTAGCTGAGAAGTAATAAAATAAATTCATAAATATTAATTTAGTTATTTATTATAAAGATATAGTAATTAAAACAATGTGATAGTTGCACAGAAATAGCAATGATCAGACAGACTGAAGAGCCCAGAACAAGATCTGGGTTGAACCCAACCCTACCATATACTAGGTGAATGATGAAGTCACTTTACTTTTCTCTGCTAAGTTTCTTCACCTGTAAAATGAAAGTAATAACAAGACCTAACTCACAGAGTTGTGAGGATTAAATAAAGTAACATATGCGAAACGGTTGGGACAACACCTGGCGGTACACAGCTGTGGTCATAACATCATCATTAGTTTTTGCTACTGTTGAGTTATCTGTAACCACTGAATGAACCTCACAAAAGCATGCAGCCACGATAATCACAAAGGATTTGTTTATGAAGTGTGATGCTAGTTGTAAAATTACTGATAGGAGAAGGTCAACAAAAACATCAACACAGTCTTGAACACAAAGGAGAATTTATCATACCAAAAATCAAAACCTACTATGAAGCCAAACTAAAAAGCCATGCAGTGTTGGCACAGGATAGACAGGCCAATGGCATTGAGAGTGTGATAAAATATGATAAATGTATAGTTTCAGATTATTTGGAAAAGAGTGCTGGCTGGACAACTAGCCATCAATTTGGACAAAAACTAAAGTTAGACATAAGTATTGCCACAAAAAAAATAAACTTCAGATGAAAAATGTAAACATAAAATCAGAAAATTTTAAGAATGAGATTGAAGAATATATTTATAAAATGGGAATAGGGAAGGCCTGATTCTAAAATTTAAAAAATGAATATACATATACATATGTGTGTGTGTATGTATCATTTTCTTGCTAGAATGTTTGTAATAGCAAAAAGCAACAGCAAAACAACCTAAATGCCTTAAACAACGCAGTGATTAGAAAAACAGATTTATCAATGTATAGGATTCTATGCAACCATTTAAAAATGTGAGGTAGGTTTCTTTGTCCTAACATAATCAACCCAAACCAAACCTATTGCTGTCAAGGCAATTCTGATTTAAAGTTCCTTACAGGACAGAATAGAACTGCCCCATCAAGTTTCCAAGGAGCAGCTGGTGGATTCAAACTGCCAACTTTTAGGTTAGCAGCCATAGCTCTTAGCCTTTGCACGACCACGGCTCCATAATAACATAACAAGTCTTCAAAACTTTCCTAAATTTAAAAAAGTAAACTGTTAGAATTATGTTAAAAAGAAAAATGTATGTCAACTGATGACAGAAAATTACCCTCTAAGGAAGAATCTAGATATTCAAGATATCATTCGAATCTTCTGCAACAAGAAAATATTCATTCATATTTATAGATTTTTAATGAAAAAAAATACATGCTTTTTGTAAAAAAAGTATGAAGTATTTAAAGTAGATATGGAACATATTCCTCTTCCAAATCCCACTCAGCACTCAGAAGAATTCAATTAATTTCAAGTTTTGGATATATCCCATAAAGTATTTCCCTTTATTATTTAAAATTTACATGTATACAAACAGATGTGTATTTGCATATGCATATACAAACATACACGTATACACACATGCAGTACACTGGCTCACTTTTAAAGAACCTTTCTTACCACACATCAGGTAGCAGATGATTGGGTGGCAACGGGCAGATGAGGTAACTGTGGCCCACCAAGAGGATTGGTCAGTTTTGCCATCCAACTAGGCTTAAAAATAGGGTCAATTGCAGAGCAAAAGAAGGATCTCACCACCACCAAATAAGGGCCAAGAACAGATATGCACCCTTTGGACCCAGAATTCCTGAGCTGAGAAGCTCCTGAAACGAGAAGACCGAGACAGAAAGAAAGAGAGGAAGAGAGAGATCCGTAATAGAAAAGACAAGAAGTGGTGGCAGAGAAATGGCAGCAAGAGAGACTGCCAGGAGACAGTACAGTCAGCTTCCCAGCCCAAGGAGCGAAAAAGCTGACTGCCTTTGTGCAGGATGCTTGCTGGTAGAGTGCCTCCAGGCACTTGGTGGTGGATGGTTTGCCAACCTATGGACCTCTAGCTGAGCATCTTCAGGCCGAGGCTCAGTGGCAGAGTATGGTGCCTCTAGGCATTTACTCACAGAACTAAAAGAGCTTTATAACACTTGCCCAAGCAGGACAGAGGCCAAGTGACAGAGAAAGGCATGCCTATGGGCACAGTTTCCTGACAGAAAAACTGTATTCTGAGCATGCTGAACCTGAACTATAACCTGTTACCTCCCCAATGAACCCCATAAGTGTGAGTACTTTCTTGTGAGTTCTGTGTGGCCACTGCAATGACTTATCAAACCCAGGATAAAAGCAGAGTGCCACAGGAGGGATGAATGGAGTCAGAACTGGTAAAGCTAGCAGAGAAAGAGAGTATGTTGTATCTCCACCTCACAGGAATCAACCTTGGGCTGTTGGTCTTAATTCTTCCTCCCCCTGGAGAAGTTATAGGTGAGATGTCATCCCCATGTTGTACAACTTACGTAAGTATGGTTGTGATTGCATACATACACACATGTGCGTGTGAACACATGACTATGTTTCCAAAATTACACGGCTGTATCACAGCAAAAATAGTATACTATAGGATAATAAGTAAATTGTATCATTTCAAATAAAGAAAATATTATTTATGTAGTACAAACAGAGGGGTTGTAGGTTGGTATTCAAGTCGAAGGGTTGTCATAAGAGTGATCTTTGCCTTTGGGTAACTGAAATTTTCTATAAGGACAATTTATTAAATAACTGCAATAAAGACTAAAAAATAAAAATCAAAAGACAGAATGCCTTCTGAAAAAAAAAACCATCAAGAATATAAAGTGCTAAACAAATTCAAGGCTTCACACATTTGCTAGCACACAAAGACATAACAAGTGCCTATTTCATATACTGTCACTCACCAATTCCACTGTCGTCTAGTCGCATGTAGCCTTCGGCAAGTGAGCTGAAGCCAGTTAATCCTCCCATTGCTGCATACGTAATATCCTGTCCTACTGGTTTGCCCTGAGCCACTCTTTCTTCCTTGGTTTCCACCACTGTTTCATGAGTATATGCAGGCTGACCACAAGCACAAGTGAAGCAGCTGTGAAAACCTGAACATTTGGAACCTGAATCAAGATGTAAAGTACGTTAATCTTAGGTGCTGCACTGATTAAAGGTGTTGCACAGCTTATTACTGTAACTGCTGTCAATGAGTTGTGCACCTGTAAAAAGCTGAAAAGGCAAAGGTTATGTGATGAATATATTTACAACGGCCAAAAAAAATGTAGCTGCTGAGGCTGTTTATTGTACAACCAAACACCTACTGGGATTTGATTCCGCGGTTTGGAGGTTCAGGGTCACGTTTTCACTGAATATTTCCTATTAATTGGCCTAATAACATGTTAGTGTTTCTTCTCTACTCCCTAGTTCATTGTGTAGTGCCATGGGCATTAAAAGCTTACAGGCATCCATCCAAGGCACGACAATAGGTCTCCATTCACCTGAAGCAACAGAAAGCAGAAGTCAGGAGGAGGAGGATACGAGATGTGTGGCTAACAACTCCATGAATAACTACTTCCTTTGTCATGAGACCAGAAAAGGATGGTGACCAGCTAACATTACTGAACATTACGATCAAAAAGCTCATACAAGAATCCTGATGAAAAGAGGGACAATCCAACACAGAATTTCAAATTCTTATAGACTCTAGACTTTCTGGAGCCATAAAGGGTAGATGAACTCTTGAATTACTGCCCAGAAGTCATCTTAGAAACAAGCAATAGTTTTGCTTAAGTTAAAAAAAAGACCTCTTGCGAGCATTATGCTCTTGTAAGAACTATCTATATAGGATCAAACTGATACTAGCAACTCAAAAGATGACATAGGTACCTTAATGGGGCAGTGAGTTCACATTAATGAGGGACGAACAACTCAGAAAAGCAGGCTGCACGACTCAAAAAATGTATCAATGTCACTAAATAGTAAATGCAGAAACTGTTAATTAGTGTATGTTTTGCTGCACATATTTTCAGCACTAACAACAAAATAAAAATTTTTTAAATAAAATACGGGTAGAATTTTTTCCCTAAAGACTCCTGGCCTGGCCAAAGCCACTAGGAGGGTCCCTGGTGCTCTGTCCTTCGTAATTCTTATTTCTAACCCTTGAACTCACCCCTAGCCACCGCTGTCACATCTGAAAGTTGCAAAGTAGCAAGGGGTGGGAGGTGATACAAATATATATGCATTGGAAAAACCAACTAGGATTAAAAGCACTTTGGTTCACCATTGAAACGCCTCCATGGAAATGCAGGCCATCTCCTCAAACACTGAGAAGTAGGTATGGCAAGGACAACTGAGTGGCCAGGATCAGGCAAAGAGACAATGTGGAAACCTCCTTACTGACTGACTCCCCAAGAAAGCCATATTAGAAGGTAAACCATAGATGCAGAAAACATGCACTGAAATATTATTCAGGAATAAAAAGGGAAGAAGTACTGTGGCGTGGCTTGAAAACATCACACTCAGGAAACCCTGGTGGTGTAGTGGGTTAAGTGCTACGTCTGTTAACCAAAAGGCTGGCAGTTCAACTCAGCCAGGTGCTCCTTGCAAGCTCTATGGGGCTGTTCTACTCTGACTTCTAGGGTCGCTATGAGTTAGAATGAACTCAACAGCAGTGGGTTTGGTTTTGGGTTTTTTTGGTAGTAAAACAAGTCAAACACAAAAGGACAAATATTCTATGATCTCACTTGTATGAAGTACCTAGAGTAAGTAAATGTATAGAAACCAAAGTTTATTAGTGGTTATCAGGGGCTTGGAGGATGAAGGAGTAGGGAGTTATTGCTTAAGAGACACTATGTTTTTATTTGGGGTGCTAAAATTTGGAACTAGATAGTGTGAGTGCTTGCACAACCTGGTGAATGTAGCCAAGTCGCTGAATTGTACATTTAAAAGGAGTTAAAATGGCAAACTCTTTGTTATACCTAGTTTACCACAATATTTTTTTTAACTGACTCAAAGAATTTATCACATTATAGTTAGTTTGTTTATGTTTTAGGCCATAATAAAGTATTCTACCAGCAAATTATAATTTTTTAGCTTACAGTGTGCTTTTTAAGAACCATGTAAACAGAATTTAGCTGATTAATCTCCTACTACTCAAAAATTTCAATCAGATCTAGTGATTCTGTAGAACTACTACTATTCAACTATTTGAATTACATCAGATCGTTGTTATATGTAGCTGAGTGAATTCCAACACATAGCGACCCTACAGGACAGAGCAGAAATGCCTCCTACGGTTTCCTAAGCTGTAATCTTTACAGGAACAGATTGCCAGGCCTTTTCTTCTGCAGAGCAGATGGTAGGTTTGAACTGCACCAACCTTTCCATTATTAATAATTTACATCATTATAAATAAAAAGCATATATGCAACTCTGTTTTTCCACAAAAATAAATTTTAGTACTTCTATCCATTGAATTTTTCTTAACTATTTAATACTGTGACTTGATTGCAGTGGGTTTTTCTGGTATTTAATACTAATTCTATTACTAAATCAAACTGGTACAAAGACACAATAAATATTAAAGAAATAAAAAACACTGAGCTGTGTGTTTACGGAGCCCTGGTGGTGCAGTGGTTAAGTGTTCGGATGCTAACCAAAAAGTCAGCAGTTTCAATCACCAGGCGCTCCTTGGAAACAGCATGGGGCAGTTCTACTCTGTCCTATAGGGTGGCTCTGAGTCCGAATCCATTCATAGCAAGCGGGCTGGTTTTTGGTTTCGGTGTGTCGATAACCACATAACTTACATGCCATGCACATGAAGCCAGGGGCAGCACTGTGCTGATCAGCGAAGTGCTTGCACCTGCAGCGGATGGGCTGCGTGCCATTCAGAGGGACATACAAGTAAGCCCTGCACTGGCAGCCAGTCACTCGGCACGGCAGAGGGATGGGGCGCTGCTGTGGTATCGTTTCAAAGTCAGTTTTATGCTGCTTATACCTAAAAAATAAAACAGAAGAAACAAATACGTTGTAGGCATTGTCAAAACTTACAGTTTCTGTTTCATTAAACGTCAGCTATGAGTTCTCTAACACAAGTATCATTTTTTTCTTTTTTTGGTTTCTCCTTGTTTACCTGTTATTGAAGCAACCCTACTCATAGCAACTGCATATGTGTCAGAATAGCACTGTGCTCCACGGGGCCTTCAGTGGCTGATTTTTTGGAAGTAAACAGCCCAGCCTTTCTCCTGAGATGCCTCTGGGTAGACTTAGCGCATCAACACTTTGCACCATCTACCCCTTACGGTCAAGTTGATTCTGACTCACAGCATCCTGACTAAACAGAGTTGAACTGCCTCACAGTGTTTCCCAGGCTGTGAATCTATATGGAAGCAGGCTGTCACATCTTTCTCCTGAGAAGTGGTTAGGATGTTCAAACCACCAATCTTTCAATTAGCAACTAGAGCTTTAATCACTGCACCACCAGTGCTCATATAAACAAACAAAAAACTCTGTTGCAGTCTACTTGGTTCCTACTCATATTGATCCTACAGGACAGAGAGGAACTGCCCCACAGGGTTTCCGAGGCTGTAAATCTTTAAGGAAGTAGACTGCCACATCTTTCTCCTGCAGAGCGGCTGGTGGGTTTGAACCACTGGCCTTTCAGTTAGCAGCCCAGCACTTAACAACGGTCCCACTGGTAAGGTGAAAATAAACTCCCCAACACGCAGCATAAGGAGCTGTGGTGGCACAGAGGTTAAGTGCTTGGCTGCTAACGTAAATGCCACTTCCACAGGAAAATACTTAACAGCACTTGAGATACTTAACACCAGAGCCCTAAAACAGGAGTACAATTTAACCATATGAAAAAGGTTCTTTGTAGATATTCTTTTTAGCAAAGTGTATTACTAAAATTTATTCACATAGGTTCATTATCTAAAATTGAAATAAGCTCAACAAATATATTAATAAAATTTATTTTTAAGTAATCTAATTTTTACCTCTTCAGAACAAATTATTTGATGTTTTTAAATTCAAAGCTCATTAAAATGCTTTAATATTTTCAGTAGTCAGCTCACTTTCTTCTTATAATATGATGCTCAGTAAAATAAACTGAATTTATTATTCTCATATTAATGGAAGAAATACTAGCTAAATTTACAATAAAATACAATTTTTCACTCAGCAAAAAGAACAACAGTTCTTTTAAACTTTATGTAATCCAGAATGCCGGCAAAGCGAACACATTTAATAATGTTTTAAGAAACTTAAAAAGACTCATTCTTTAACAAGAAAGTTTACTTTTGGAGGAAATGTCTTAGGAAATAATTACATGCATAGAAATAGGTCTGTTGGACATTCAGGCTAACTGGCATACCCAAGGTTTTTCTCTCTCCCTCTCTTAAGATATTGCTTCACATAAAACCTGGGTAAGCAGCATCTGGGAAGCTGCCATCTAAATAGCACCAAACGGTCCCAATCTGAGGTAAATGGTGGACATGAAAGACAGGAGGAAAATATGAGCCCACCAGATGGAAGGGGTCACATGAGCCACATTCCACTTCAGCAAGGGACCAGAAGAACTAGATGGTGCCTGATCACCACCAACGACAGCCCAGATGGGGTACATGGAACAGAGCCCTGGACACAGTGGGTGATGGAGTAGAGAGGTGAGCTAGAACTCTACCAAAAGATCGCACTTGATGGCCCCTCTGAAAGGAGGGCCCCCTGGAAGTGTGGCCCCCACACTGTCTAACCCCAAACTGCATCCAGCATCGGGGCCAGCTCCGCAGACAAAGACTGGCCCGCACTATATAAAATATGCAGTGATACTGGACATGAGCAAATCTTTAAACATGTACATGCGGCTATCTGAGAGTCTCTTCGCTGGAGCTGAGACGACTGGGTGAGGAAGCCAGACCTTGGTCAAAAGGTCATAGGAAGTTCCAAACTAGGGGAAGCGTGCTATCACGTGGTGGTGGGAACCAACTAGAATAGTGGTGAAAAGTTTAGATATTATATGGCAACATGATACAGATTGTAAAATTGTTCTTAAATCACAATAAAAAATGTTAAAAAATAAAGAAGTTTGTAAAGACAGTATTTGCAATAATACACAAAGTAGCAAAAAATGTCTACAAGAAAATGCTAATAAGAGAATAAACCCCCAAAAACTAAACTCACTGTCATCAAGCTGATTCTGACTCATAGCGACCATATAGAACACAGTAGACCTGTGCTACAGGGCTTCTAAGGCTATAAATCTTTACAGGAGCAGACTGCCACATCTGTCTCCAGCACAGCAGCTGGTGAGTACAAACCACCAACCTTCTGATTAGCAGCTGAGTGCTTTAACCACTGTGCACCTTTCTTGCACTAAATCAAACCAACAAACTCCTTTCTATCTACTCAATTCTGACTCATAGCAATGCTATAGGACGGAGTGGAATTGCCCTCTAGAGTTTCCAAGGCTGTATATCTTTACAGATGCCAGCTGACACATCTTTCTCCAATAGAGTGGCTAGTGCCTTCTGTCAACCTTTTGGTTACCAATTGAGTGCTTCATCACTGTAACACCAGGGATCCTTAATAAGAGAACAGAAAAATAAATTACTGGGGGACAGTTTTCAAACTCTTTAGTAATGAAATCCCTTCTCAGATAAAATCTATAAAACTAATATGAAATACATAAAAGAATTAGTTCAACCAAAAGGAAACAGAAATTGGAGCTTCGCCTTTCCCTAATCTGACCTTTAGCCTGGCACACCTCTGAGGCTTCTGCATAGCTCCAGAGAACACATGTTGAACCCCACCAGACTAGCTGGAATAACAGGCAGGTGTTAAAAAGAATACTTGTTTGGAGCTTCGTGGTTGGTGAAAGGTATCAATGCTTGGGAGAATTACACTTTTCTCTGAGACAGTAGAGTTCTATACCTGTGACCCTCCCAGACTTTGCCCTCTGTGTCTCCCCATTTGTATCTTTTTTGCTATAATAAAACTGTAATTGAAGGGGAATTTCAAGAAGTCATTGAGATGCTACATGCTACTCTCTTTGGAAATACAGACCTGTACTTCTCATGTGGTATCTACCTCCAGTATTTTAACTGCAGTAGTGAAGATGTACCACGAGGCTAAAGAACAGAATTTACTTAATGAAAACGTGCTTTTCTTTTTCCTCAGAAAGGCAGAGTTAATTAGCAAATCACAGCCCTCTGAATCAAATTTTGATTCATCAATACTCTACAAATGGCTACAGAAGGATTTATATTGAAACTGAGCATGCTCAACTGATTAAAACATTGTTGTCAGCCACCATCCAGTCATCTCCAGCTTATCCAGTCCAGTTGCCATCAAGTAGATTCCAACTCATAGGAACCTAAAGGACAGATCAGAGCTGCCTCATAAGAGTTTCTAAGGAGTGCCTCATAAATGTGGACTGCAACCTTTTGGTTAGCAGCCGTGGCACTTAACCAGTACATCACTGGGGTTTCTCCTCATCTCATGGCAACCCATTTAACAGGAATGAACCATTGTGATCTGTAGGGTTTTCACTGGGTGATTCTCTAGAAGTAGATCACTAGGCCTTTCTTTCTACTCTGTCTTAGTCTGGAGGCCCCACTGAAATCTATTCAACATTGTAGCAACACACAAGTTTCTGCTGACAGAGTGGGGCTGCACTTGAGGTATACTGATCACTAACTGAACCCAGACATCCTGTACAGAAAGCGAGGATTCTACCACTGAATCACCACTGCCCCCAACTAAAACACTACTGTTGTCATTGTTAGGCGCCACTGAATTGGTTTCAGCTCATAGCGACACTATGAACAACAGAACAAAACACTGTTTGGTCCTGCACCATCCTCACAATCATTGTCACACTGGAGCCGATTGTTACAGCTACTGTGTCAATTTATCTTCTTGAGGGTCTTCCTCTTTTTCACTGACCCTCTCCTTCTCCAGAAACTGATCCATCCTGATAACACGTCCAAAGTAAAAGACATGTAGTCTTGCTATATCCCTGCTTCTAAAAGAAGGAGCATTCTGGAAACCCTGGTGGTGTAGTGGTTGAGTGCTATCTCTGCTAACCAAAAGGTTGGCAGTTCGAATCTGCCAAGCACTCCTTGGAAACTCAATGGAGGAGTTCTACTCTGTCCTTTCGGGTCACTATGAGTCAGAATCAACTTGACGGCAGTGGGTTTGGTTTTGGGGGGTTAAGTAATATTCCAGCTGTACTTCTTTCAAAACAGATTTGTTCATTATTTTGGAATTCCACAAGTATGTACAATATTCTTCACCAATACCGTAATTCAAATACATCAATTCTTCTTAGGTCTTCTTCATCCAGTGTCTAGCTTTTCCATGCATGATGCGACTGATAACACCAGGGCTTGGGGCTGGCACACCTTAGTCTTCTAGGTGACATCTTTGCTTTTTAACACTTCAAAGAATTCTTCTGTATCAGCTTTGCCCAATGCAATGCAGCTTTTGATTTCTTGACTGTTGATTGTGGATCCAACTAAAATGAAACCCTTGACAACCTCAATCTTTTCTCTGTTTATCACTGATCCTGCTTATTGGTCTGGTTGTGAGGATTTTTGTTTTCTTTAGGTTGAGGTGTAATCCATACTCAAGGGTGTGGTCTAGTTTTAATTTGCTTCAGCTTCAGCTTGAACTTACATATGAGTAATTGATTGTACTTTCCGCTGTCAGCCCCTGGCTTAATTCTGATTGATGAAACTGAGTTTCTCCATTATCTCTTTGCACAGATACAGTTGATCTGATTCCTGTGCATTCCACCTGGTGAGGCCTACTTGGATAGTCACCAGATATGTTGTTGCAAAAAGGTATTTGCAATGAATAAGCCATTGGTCTTGCAAAATTCTATCATACCATCTCCAGCATTGTTTCTATCACAAACTATGTATTTTCCAACTACTCATTCTTCTTCATTTCCAATTTTCACATTCCTATGACCAGTAATTATCTATGCATTTTGACAGCATGTTGTATCAATTTCAAACTGCAGAAATTTGTAAAAATATCTTTAAATTTTTCATCTTTGGCATCAGTGACTCAAATGATGGTTGTATTAATAGGTGTTATTTGTAGGCATATGGATATATCCTATCATTGATGGGGCTGTACTTTAGGATAGATTTTCAAATGTTTTTTTGACAATGAATGCAATTTATCATTCCTGGCATAGTAGATCTTATGATACTCTGATTCAAAATGACTAATACCAGTCCATTTCAACTCACTAATGCCTAAAATACTGATCTTTATCTGTTCTATTTCATTTCTGATGACTTCAAATTTTCCTAGATTTTGTAATTACTACATAACATTATGGTGGTATGGTAAGTAAGTGATACAGCTGCTAAACAGAAGCTTGTCTCAAAACCACCAGGTTCCCCCTGAAAACTCTGTGGGGCAGTTCTACTCTGTCTACGGGGTCACTATGAGTTGGACAGACTAAGTGGCAGAGGGTTTTTTTATATATACAACAATGAGGCAAATAGGGCAATTCTACTCTACAGGGTCACTATGAACTGGACTAAGTAGTAGAGGGTTTTATATATATACATAACAATGTGGCAAATACTTTGTGATTCTATCATTTTAAAAAGTCTCAATATGTTGTATGCGGACACATAATTAACAACTAAATTAACTATGTAAAGAAATTATATGACTGATAAAAAAAGATTAACAGACATTGGGTTGAATCAGTTTTGAATGGGTTGAATCAGTTTTGAATGCTGCAGCATGGTGGTTAAAGGCTACAGCTGCTAACCAAAACACATTATACATAAAGGGACTAGCACTACATCTGTGCAACAGCAAATTACAAAATGATCACAAACTTACTAAAATCCTCTTCAATTCTGAAAGAGATCAACATGTCCCTCACAATGCATTCCTCCACCCAACATTCTTCCATGATATTTTCAACTGGGGTTGCTAACTAAGATTAATGTCAGTCTACACAAAACATTACTCATCCTAGCAACTCCCTAACAAGCTCCAGCAAACTCCAAGTTTGTAAATAGCAACTATACCAGTAAAGAACTCAAGAGTCTCAAGAAAGAACTCCAGAAACTGCCATGAGAATGGGGTTGTTCTCCTTTAACAGCTTCTTTAGAATGGAAAGTTACAGCTGTTAGCTGAAAAATACATAATAAGTTCAATGATTTCTCTATGAAGCATGTTGTTTATTTTGATCCTTACAAACGTGACCTGTGGCTGCTATAAAATTCAAAGGACAGCATTACAGCAAAATGCAGACCTCAGGTACTGGCAACACACATCAATGATTGCAACCTTATGCATTTCCTTTCCTCAATATGCTTTTCATGGAATACAACCACACAGCAGTTTCGTCAAGTATAAAAGGAGATTAGTAAATTTGGGGAGGAAATCATTCTGTTTGCAGATGGCAAAATGATTTTTTAAGGCACCCTGACGGTACAGTGTTAAGCAATGAGCTGCTAAACGAAAGGTCAGCAGTTTGAACTCACCAGCTGCTTCATGAGAAAAAGAAGTAACAGTCTGCTTCTGTCATGATTATAGCCTTTGAAACCCAATGGGGCAGTTCTGCTCCGTCTGAAGGGTTGCTAGGAGTCAGAATCCACTTGACAGGAATAGGAACGTGATGTTCAGTTACTGTTGAGATGGTTATAACTCACGGCCACACCATGTACAACAGTATTGTCTGGTCCTATGTCATCTTTACAATGATTGGTATGCTTGAGTTTGTTACAGTCCCTGTGTATTTTGAGTGCCTTCCAACCCAGAAGTCTCATCTTCCAGTACTATCACGGACAATATTTTGTTGTGATTCTAGAGTTTTCACTGGATAACTTTTGGAAGTAGATAACAAGGTCTTCCTGCCTAGTCTGTTGTAGTCTGGAAGTTCAGCTGAAACGTGACTACCATGGCTGATCCTGCTAGTGTATAAAACAGCAGGTGCGTAGCTTCTAGCACGATAGCAACACATAAGCCACTACAGCACAACAAACTAACAGATGGATGGTGGAATTAATGATTAGTTTGGGTCAATTCAAGTAATTCTCAATGCAGTTCTGCAGCCAGCTAATCTAACCGTTACCTTGTCCAAAAAGGGTGAGGTAGATTCTGCTCTCTGGTCCAAATGAAAGCCCCCTGGCAAAACCACAAAGGCACCAATGCTTTTCTTACCAATAGCAAGAGACAATTGCTTAAGGTCATGGACTCTAGACACATTTTAATAGGTCAGAAATGTTTAAATTATAGGGGAAAAAAAAAACAGGATAATTTCTAGTATATTAAAAAAACCTGTCATCATCGAGTCAATTCCAAGTCATAAGAACCCAACAGGACTGGGTAGCACTGCTCCATAGCGTTTCCAAGGAGTGGCTGGTAGATCAAACTTTTGGTTGCTGGCCTAAGCTTTTGACCACTGTACACCAAGGCTCCAGTATGCTACATAAAGGCCTATTTTTCTCAGTCATCAGGAATAGTGCTATGTGTAGAAAGACATGCTCTGGTATGGTTTTACATTTCTAATCCTAAGAAACTTAGCAACAAAATGTATTACCTATGAGTACAAAAACACAGAGTCTCTGGGCCCACAAGTTTACAGTCTATTCCAGTGGGTGATCTCCAGCTCACATATAATCGGTTCTGTAAGCGCATAGGTAGAACTTTTCTTTTGTACTCTTCATATTCTTCAGGAGTAAAAAGTTTTCCTCCATCATCCTCACCAACAATTCTACAACAAAAGCAAAATACTTCTTTTAAATCTTCAGTACTGATTTTGCAGGTTAAAAATACTAGATGCTAAAATTACACTAGCAGAGTCAAAGGAGAGGCTGCTTTGACATGCATCTTTTATTTAAAAAGAAAAAGAAAAAGAAACGCTTCTGCCATTGAATCGACTGCAACTCATGACTGCCCCATAAGAGTTCCAAGGACCATCTGGTGGATTGAACTGCTGACCTTTTGGTTAGCAGCTGAGTTCTTAACTACTATACCATTAGAGTTTCCCTCTTTTACTTTGCCTGCTGCCATCGAGGCAACTCTGACTCATAATTACCATACACATCCTGAGGCTGCTGCACAGGCCCAATCCCACACTCCAAGGTCTTCTCACCTCCAGTCTTTCACAGAGAAGTATTCCAGGTGCCTTATGCTTGCAAAAATCATTTCCCACCAGGGCCTCCCCTAACATTTTTCTGGGCCAGGCAAGAGGCAAGTGAAGGCCCACAATCCACATATCTAAATACCAGAGTTACCAGTCACTATCAGGAAACCCTGATAGCATAGCTGGTTAAGCGCTACATCTGCCAACCAAAAGATCAGCAGTTTGAATCCACCAGGCACACCCTGAAAACTCTATGGGGCAGTTTTACCTTGTCCTATAGGGTTACTATGAGGTGGAATCGACTCAGCAGCAGTGGGTTTGGGTTTTTTTTTTCTTTTTTTCAATATATCAGAGCCCAGCAACGTGCTCCCAGGAAAAAACCTAGAAGCTAAAGGATAGATTCTGCCCAGGCTGAACACTGGGTGGAAGCTGCCAGCACTACCAGGGTCACCTGGACTTACCTGAACCAGAGATGGGGACTGATCCACCAAGCTTCTAGTACTCCGGCCTCACTTTCCTGATTTTGAATATCCAGGCAATTCTAAGAGCTTCCCAAAACTACACCAGCAAAGCAGTGAGAGTGAGCGCAGTTAGCTGGGAAATGTGTCCCGACAACCCTGGGTGATTTGGGGAAACTAACGTTAAGCCTAGCACCCACTCTTGCTCTGACCTCTTGGATGAAGCTGTGTCTCCTTCCCTCCAGTACACACGTGTTCTCACGCTTTCGGCCCACATCCTCCCACTGGCCCCTCTCCAGTAATTCCCATCTGTCCATTTTCCCAACTTCCAAAAATTTTGCTCATGAGAATAAAGAACACGTTACTGCAGGTGCATCGGCTTTTGTCAGGGCTCACAATGAGGATTAAGGATCGCACCCAAGGGCGCTAAAAGGATCCACTGTCTTTTTCGGGAGAGAAGTCTTCCGGAAGTCACCAAAACTGCACTAGTCACTATCTTTCTCCTAAAAGCATCACCTCAGGGTTGGGAGCAAGTTTGGAAGTTGACGACTTCTTAACACAAGTTACACAAACTGGACATCTGCTAATTTGTACAGGTCCCCAGTATTCAATGTTCAAGTCCTCTATGGCTGTTTAGAAGAAAAAAGTATACCTTTACATAAATCTGCAGTTAATAAACCCTCTTAGCAAAGAAGTTCGGACCACTGATCTCGCCTCCGAAAAGACAACAGTACTGAAAACTGGGCGTCACTACAATACATAATTACAGAAAGACCAAACTTGAAATTAATGTAAACCTCTCCCGAAGCGCAGGAACGGACTGCAGTCTCGTCGGGCCCCCTGTCCGCTCCATGAGCCCTCCTCTGGTAAACCGAACCACTTCGCCCTGAGCTGCCGCCACCGCAGTCTCACCTCCGGTATTCCAGGTACTCGTCCAAGGCCGCCGCGCCGGCGGGAGGCAACGTGAGCCGCTCCATAGCCTGCAGGTACGGTAAAGCTGCCCGCTACGTCTAGCTCGCCCTGCGGGAGACCAAACGAGACAGGACCCAGAATCGGTCCCGCCCCACCCCCTCACTCCTGGGCCACGCCTTCTCCGGCCAAGGCCTCTCCCCACCCGACGGTGCCAGCCCACTCAATCCTAGGCCTAGTCCCCGCCCACCTGCGCCGTGCCTACTCCTCTCAAGGTCGCACCTCCTTGACGCTTGAGCCACGCCTACTCTGCCCAAGGCCACACCCTTCTCCCTGGCCACGCCCATTCTGCTTGAGCCGACCGTGCCAAGCCCACTCCATCCCAGGCGTCGTCCCCTCCCTCCTGGGCCGTGCCTACAACGACCGAAATCTTGGGATTGGCCACGCTGAAGACTGCCCACGCGGTGACACCAGAACCTCGCTCTTTCCAAGCATAGCCCCCCAGGAGGCGTGCCACTGTCTGCCGCCCTCCAAGAGCCTTGCCTCTGTGGCTTTCCTTTTCACTGAGCTGGCATTTGAGTGAAGTACTGACAAGTGAGTGCAATGCATTCTGTACGGGACACACAAGAAATGCCTTCTTTTACGCTTTTCACATAATCTGTCTAATGAAATGTAAGTGGTTTTGCAAATGTTCTGTGTTGAGCCCCCCCCCCACAAAAAACAAACCTACTGCTGTCCAGTTGGGTCCGACTCATAGTGACCTTAGAAGTCACAGGTGAACTTCCCCATAGAGTTTCCAAGGAGCCCTGGCAGATTTGAACTGCTGACCTTTTGGTTAGCAGAAGTAATACTTAACCCACTACATCACCAGGGTTTCCTCTTGAGGCCCAGCTTCCCATAATTAATTGCCATCTTTTCACAACGGGCTTTTTAAAAACTGTGATATGAAGTGAATCCTTCTAGGTTTTCAGTGTCACCAAAGCAATGTGTTCTTCAAAAAAAGCAAATGACAAGTTTAAGGAGAGATGAAGAGAAACAATCTAGTTAGGCTTTTTTTTTTTTAATCTTCTGAAAAGATTCTCCACAATTCTATTTAAAGGTGAGCTAGCATACAATTGATAACTTGGCCACAGTTAGGCTTATTGTTGTCAGCTGATGTCCAGTCTGGTGCTTAACCATTTGCAGGCCAACTAGAGATTTGGCCACAATGTGGTTTACTCATCCCCTCCAAAAAAACTCACTGCTGTGTCATTGATTCCTCATAGCATCCCGAAAAGAAAAAACCAAGCCTTTTGAATCTGAATCAATTCCATCTCATATAGACCCACAAGACAGAGCAGAACAGCCTCATAGACGTTCTAAAGAGCGCCTGATGGATTCAACTGCCAATCTTTGATTTAAGCAATAACAGCTCCTAACCACTATGCTATCAGGGTTTCCCATGGGGTCCTAGTAACCTGGAAAGGAGGGGGGCATCCATCATTATTCTGGAAAAACCCAAAACAAGAAGACCTTAAACAGTGAGGCTCCCTGGGGATCAACGTTAACCCTGTCAACTCTTGACATGTAACCTCTGTGACTCTGTGTTACAGAGTGGAATGGCTCCCTAAGATTGATTTCTTTTTATCTTTATGTAAGAAGACCACCAGTCCTTTCTTCCCCAGGACCAGTAAGTGGGCTCATATCACAATTAGTGCCACCTAGGGACCTCTGGCCAGGAGTCACCATTATTGTCACCAACTTGTAGAATTACTTTTTTTATGTGTGTTATTTTATTTTTTATTGTGATGAAGTGAAAGCATACAATCCAGATTAATTTTGCATGACTACCTATCTGCAGCTCCTTCTGCTTTCTGTGCCCAGTGACAGCACACTCCTCCTTTTCATTCTATACTTGTCATATCTTCTTAACAGCCCCTTGTCCCCTCCTCTCCACCCTCTAATCTCCCGTTTAGAAAGTGACCAGTAGGACAGCATCCTATAAATGCATAGAACCATAAAGTACACACACCTTGTGGTCACATTGTATCCCTGAGTCCAGTCCATTTTTGTCCAAAGAATTGCCTCAGTAGTGTTTTCTGGGCAGGGGCAGCAACAGGTCTAGGGGCCATGCTCCCAGGGGATCCCCCAGGCCATCGGACCATCAACTGTGGTCTCTTAGTAGATTTCTTGAGCTGCACTCCTCTTTTTCTCCTGTTGCCACAGGGACGCAACATTGTGTGCACCATCACTGCTGTCTTTGGTGTTGGCTGGGTACCAACTGGTTCTTCTGGTCACATGTTGATACAGTCTTCCATTCACATGGGTCCTCTGTCTCCTGAGTGCTTTTTTCCTCAAGTCTTTGTTGTTTTCAGTGATCATCTGTTCTGGCTGAGTTAGGACCATTTGGTGTACCTCAGATGGCAGCTTGCTAGCTTTTAAGACCCCAGTCGCCACTCACCAATAAGAGGAGCAGAAGACTCTCTTAGCAATAGGCTAATTAGGCCAGTTGACCTCGATGTCCCACAAGAGCATGGTTCCCAGACCCTGCCCCTGCTACTCTATCTTTGCAACATGGGGTTAAGATTAGAAGAGTTCTCAGTTTATGGTGCCATCAACTTGTAGCACTTAAAACTAAAAAACAAACAAACCTATAGCTGTCAAGTAGATTCCAACTCTTAACAACTGTCTTAGGCTGGGTTTTCTAGGGAAGCAAAACCAGTAACACGTGTAGGTACAAGGAAAGATTTATAATATATATATAGAGACAGATAATATTATAGGAAACAGCTCACGTAATCACAGAAGCTGAATGTCCCAAGCTCTGGCACAAGCCTCACGTGTCCACGGAAGCTGAGGAACCCAAGGTCAGCAAGTCAGAGACCAGAGTTGCAGATCACCGGTTGTGTAGGTCAGTGGATCCCAAGCTGGTGGCGAGACGAAGCGACAGAGGCTAGAGGTCGGTGGATCCCAAGCTGGTGGCGAGACGAAGCGACAGAGGCTGGCGAACCCAGGATCGGCAGGTCAGGGAGCAGGACTGGGCAGAGGCTGGCGAGCACAGGATTGGCAGGTCAGGGAGCAGGACTCTCAAGTGCCAACTGTAAGGACTGATGAGCCCAACAGCTGCTAGCTCAAGTCCCAGAACCAGACGCTGGAACCAGAGAGCAGGAGCTCCTGGCCACGTGAGCGATCAGCAGCCGTAGTCCAGGGTCACGAGATGAGAGCCGAGGGGCAGGGAGCCACCACAAACCCCGCCCTGCCACTTAATACAGCAGCCAAATAGGTAGCAGCCAAGTTGACATAATCCTGACCACCACAACAACCCTATAAGATAGAGTGGAACTGCCCCCATTGGGTTTTCAAGGCTGTAAATCTCTGTGTAAGCAGACTGCCACATCTTCTCTGTGACGGGGCTGGTGGGTTCAAGCCACCACAGACCTTTCATTTAGCAGCTGAGTGTGTAACCACTGCACCACTGCAAGGAACCCTCTCCTTGTGACACTAAAAAAAAAAAATTATCCATTGCCACTGAGTAGAATGCAACTTATAGTGACCCTACAGGACAGAGTAGAATTGTTCCACAGGGTTTCCAAGAGTGTCTGGTGGATTTGAACTGCCAATATTTTGGTTACCAGCGGAGATCTTAACCATTGAATACCAGGGCTCCATGTGGCATTTAGGGGTCTCTAAGTTACTCGGGTGTCCATGCAGGCTGTACTGGTTCTGTGCCCCCCACATGCACCTCTGATAGACCTTTGGCAGCACCGTGTGAAGGGGGATAGATATGATACCTGAAGATTCCAAGAAGCAAGCAGGTCCAAGAAGGAAACCAAGCCATTTCCTATGGAGCATTATGTAGCAAACTCTGAGTGGGGGCCAGTGGAGAGGTGGGCTATCTCTGTCAGGCACCTCCCTATGAGAAAAGACAATAAATGTTTTAACTAATGGATGCAACACTGGAAATGCTCACTCATCTATGCCAAGAAATCTGGAAGGCAGCTATGTGGCCAGCCAACTGGAAGAGATCCGTATTTATGACTATTCCAGAGAAAGATGATCACACTGAGTGCAGAAATCATTAAACAATATCATACACAAGTAAAATTTTTGACTATCTATCAAAAGCGGCACAGCAGTACACCAATGGAGAACTGCCAGTAATTCAAACAGGATTCAGAAGAGGACATGGAACAAGGGATACCATTGCTAATGTCAGATGGATCCTGGCTCAAAGCAGAAAGATGTTTATCTGCATTTTTATTGACTATACAAAGGCATTTGACTATATGGAGTATAACAAATTATGGGTAAGATTATAAATGGGAATCCAGAAGACTTAACTGTGCTCATGAGGAACCTATATATAGATCAAGAGACAGTCGTTCAAAGAGAACAAGGAGACACCGTGTGGTTTAAAGTCAGGAAAGGTGCATATCAGGGCTGTATCCTTTTACCAAACTTATTCAGTCTGTATAGTGAGCAAATAATCCAAGCTGAACTATATTAAGAAGAATGGGCATCAGGATTGAAGGAAGTCTCATTAGCAACCTACATTATGCAGAAGACACAACTTTGCTTCCTGAAAGTAAAGAGGATTTAAAATACTTACTGATGCAGATTGAAGACCACAGCCTTCAGTGTAGATTACTTCTCAGCATAAAGAAAACAAACATCCTCACAACTGCACCAATAAGCAATATCACAATAATTGGCAAAAAAAAAAAAAAAAAAAAAAACATTGAAGTTGTGTAGGGTTTCATTGTACTTCGATCCACAATCAACACCCATGGAAGCAGCAGTCAAAAAATCAAACAAAGCATTGTATTGGGCAAATCTACAGCAAAAAAAAACCTTTCTAAAGTCTTAAAAAAAAAAAAAAGCCATTATTTTAAAGACTAAGGTGTGTCTGACCCAAGGCATGGTGGTTTCAATTGCTTTATTTCCCTATGCATGCAAAAGCTGGAGAATGAATAAGGAAGACAGAAGAACTGAAACCTTTGAGTTACAGTGTTGGTGAAGAGTACTGAATATACCATGGAATGCCCAAAGAATAAACAAATCTGTTTTGCAAGAAATATAGCTAGAATGCTCCTTAGAAGCAAATATGGTGAGACTGTTTCTCATACTTTGGACAAGTTATCAGGAGGACCTGGAGAAGGACCTCGTGCTTGGTGGAGTAGAGGGCCAGTGACAAAGAGGAAGATCCTCAGCTAGGCAGACTGACACAATGGCTAGTAATGGACTCAAGCATAACGACTGTGCAGTGGCACAGGACCAGACAATGTTTCGTTCTGTTGTACACAGGGTCACTATGAGTTGGAACCAACCATACCTGATGGCAGGTGAAAACAACAACGAAGCTTTTGCGGGCTGAATCACTTCTGTTGGCACTCTGGCTCACGGTATCACTGCCCTCTAAAAAGCCAATTAGTGAGGATTTTGAAGCTCAAAGTCATAATCTTCCATTTGTTTCTGCCACATACGACATCTGACAATTTTAAGTTTGTGAATTCAATCTAGAAAAAGTGCTGTACACCTCAATGCTGACTATCACTGCAGTCACCTTTGCATTACTCCCCTTCAGGAGCTACATACTGATGCCAGTGCCTAGTCCACCGCTCAAAGCAGTTGTGGAACTTTTCTTCTGCAGTGGCCATCAAAGCTGTTGAATGTCATCAAAATGTCTTCCTTTCAATATTTTCTTTATTTTGATAAAGAAAAAAGTCCCTGGGGGCCAGATGGGCCAGATCGGGTGAGTAGGGAGGGTGTTCCAATACAGCTATTTGTTTACTGGCTAAAAACTCCCTCACAGACAACCATACAATTAAGGCTGCGAAACTGCCACCTTGCCACTGTGCGCAATGGCTGTTCCAGAAAGAGTACCTAAATTGCTTTGAAGGGTGGACTAGGTGCTGGCATCGGTGTATAGGTTCCGAAGGGGAGTGTTTCAAAGGTGACCGTAGTGATATTTAGCAATGAAGTATGTAGCACTTAGAATATTAAGTTCGCAGAAACTTAATTGTCGAACCTTGTATGTACTCAGGAGAGAAAACAGCATACAACCATTTCCTTTTTTGTTGTTGTTGTTTTTAATTGAAAGCATTAAATGCACCAAAGTGGAGAGAATAGTAAAAGATACTCATAACTCCAACAATTATCAGTATTTTTCCATAAATCTATCCCTCTCCTAATAATTTTTTTCTGAGCATTTCAAAATACCCATCTTTTTACTCATAAATACTTCAGAATGTGTCTTTAATTGATAAGAACTTTTAGAAAAACCTACAATATCATTATCCCACCTGACAAATAATAATTCCTTGATAGTATATAAATACCTAGTCCTCATTCAAATGTCCCTAATTTTGTTGTAATTAAGATTCATGCAGGGTCCACTGTTAGCATTTGGTTTATCATATGTGCGTCAAGTTCTTTGTTTTTTTTGACTATTTCTTTCAGAAACGATGATTTTTCCTGTAGAATATCTTTCTGTACTTTATTGTTTGCATAAAAGTGTCATTTAATATGTTCTTCAAGCCCCTTAAAAAAAAACCTCTTGATGTCGAGTCCATTCTAACTTAAAGCAACTCTGTAAGACAGAGTAGAACTGCTTGATAAAGCTTTCAGGGAGTGCCTGAGGGATTTGAACTGCCAACTTTTCTTTAGAAGCTATAGCTCTTAAACACTATACCATGAGGGGTTCCTCAAGCCCCTTAGTTTCTGTAAACAAGTGCATAAATCTGGACGCTTAACTAGATGTTAGTTTCAAGAGCTGTTTCCCTACAAACACACAAGTATTTTACTGATAGTTCCATGTCCTGAGTTCATGACTTGAAGTTTTACAGACTACGCAGGTGATGTAAATTTGGGCTGCAAGTTCCTACAAGAACCACCTAAGATGGTGTTTTTCACTCACCCTTTGGGGTCTCAGCTTATTGTGGGGAGGCTCCCCATCTTGGACACATTTGTCCTGAGGCTCCTTTTCTGTGCTAAACCAAAACCAGAGTTCAAATATTCTTCTAGTAGCTCATGTCCTCTAGAGAAAAGCGCCTTCAGTGCTCTCAAATTTCTAGTTTCTGTTAGATTTTTGCCAGTACTGGATGTTATACAATATTAGGAAACTGCTGTTAACTTTATTAGCTGTTATAATGGTATTGTGGTTATGTAGGGGGTCAGATGTCATACTGTTATGCAACTTACTTTCAAGTGCTTTAGCTGCCTAATCTAAGTGGTGGTCATGGTACTATAACAGTTTCTGTATGTTTGAAATCTTTTATAATATAAGCTATGGAAATGTTATCATGGTAATTCCTGACAACTTGACAACTCTAATGCTTTTAACGTGTGTTTTTTAAAAATCTTTTAGAGATCTTGTTGTTTTCAGCAGGATAATTGGCCTAACCTGACATGCCACCAAACATAGTGCATTCCTTTATTTTCGTTTAGTTTTTCTGTTCTTTTACTTCTTGAAGTAGATGTTTAGCTTCTTAGTTTTCATTCTTTATTCTTGTCTAATATATACATTTCAAGTTACAAATTTCTGCCTAATAATTGCTTCATCTGTATCTCACAAATTTTGTTATATAATGCTTTTATTATTATACATTGCAAACTGAATTCTACTTCCATTATGGCTTCTCTTTTTATGCAATAGCTTTTTATTAGTGTTTTGAAAATTTCCAAATAATAATATTCTTCATTTGTGATAGTTTTTCTATGTGACCAATATACTAAGCTTATCCATTCTTCAAATCCTCAGTGCTTCTGATTTTTTCGTATGTGTGATCCACTAAATATTGAGAGAGAGAGTGTTAACAAAAAAAAACCCTTGTTAATGTCCAGCACTTCTGGGATTTTTTCCATGTTCTACCTCCATGTCACCACATAGCCATTTGCATCTCTCTGCTGGAGAAACGTCTGCTCAAATTCTTTGCCATTTTTTTCACCAGGCTGTCGTTTTGTTGTTGAGTTGTAGAAGTTCTTTATATATTCTATATGGATTTATGGTCTCCAAATATTTTCTCTGAGTCTGTAAGTTATCTGTTCACTTTTTTGCTATTCGATGTACAGAAGTTTTTAATTTTGAAAAGATCCAATTTTATCTATTTCTTTATTTGTTGGTTGTGAAAGTAGAGCTGTTTTGAAAGCCTGTGCTTATCTATTGTATATAGGTTGAGGACAATAAAATTACCACTTCTGTGAGAATTGAGATAATCTTTGTAAAGCATTTGCTTGACACATAGTTAGATCTTAATAAAGGACAGCAGCTATATAATTTTGAAACCTCAGGTAGCTGATATAGTGGTGACACAAAATATGTGTTTGGTAAATATTTGTTAAGGAATACAAAATGATGTTTAAAAACAGTAGGCATATAATTTAAAAGTCTTAAAGGTCTTTAATATAGAGCTGGTCTCTGGTTTATTAATTTTGTCTTTAGCAAAACCTCATAATTCAAATTGCTATGTACCTTGTTGGTGTCATCTCATTTTCCAGTTACTACTAAAGTGACCATTGTAGCCCAGACTGAAATTAAAATAGAAAAGTAACTATATTCAGATAAGGGAAAGATCCCTTTGCTTTTAAATTATTAGTACAGTTAGTTATCTTACATTTTAAATTTAAGACAATAAATTAAAAATGGTCCTTTTTCTTGTTTGTTTTGGTTCCTTCCCTTGTCTCCAGAGTTGCGCTCTTTAGAGAAGTAAACAGTGAAATACGCACACACACATGCACACATTCGTGTACATGGAGAGATTTATCTCAAGGAAATGGCTCATGTAGAGGCGGGCAAGTCCCAAATCCATGCGTCAGGCTTCAGGCTCGAAGCTTCTCTTGACTCACATAGCTACAGTGGTTGACAAGCCCCAGATCAGACTGTGAAGGCTAATGAACCCAAGATCAGCAGGTAAGACAGCAGGATGCTGACAAATCCCAAGATTTACAGGCAATCCAGGTTCCAAGAACTTGAGGTCAGATATTGATGAGCCAGATGCAGGATCCAGAGCAAATTAAAGTTACAGAGCTTTGCCAGAGTATCCATAGATTTTAGATGTAGACCACACCCTCAAGGAAACTCTTCTGACAACTGATAATGCTGATCACATCAGATCACAACATGAAATGATTACATTATACACAAATGGAGGTATCTACATCATTATGCAACTGGCAAACCACTGAGAGTCATGCCCCAGTCAAGTGGGCATGCAACTTTAACCATGACAGTCTGCCTATTGTCAGTGTGGCACCTGTACAAGTCATACTTGCATCTAACATTGAAAAGGAACTAGCCCTTTTTACCGCTTACATTTTGTAAGTGAATGAAACAGAAATATTTGATGCAAACATAAAATGAAAAAATACCCACAATGATTGTAGTCCTCATTTCTGCAACTGGTCACATGGTCATAACTGGTACTTAGAACTGCCTTTGTCTACCACCCATTCTGTATTTCCTTTACCCTTAGTAAGCACCTAAGCTTGTTTGGGGATGACCCAAACTTTTATTCCTAAAGGGTCTGAGCTATCAGTAGTCATGTAGGAACTGAGTTGCTGTAATTTTCCATTGTAATGGTAGTTCTATGAGGTATCCTAAGGGATCACCTGTATTCCAGATACAGTCTTCTTTATCTCCATTATTATCAGTCCAATTTCCTCTTGATAAACTAGACAATACACCCTGCTTCATAGTTTTATCTTTGAGTAATGACCTTTACAAGTTTTTCTATAAACAGGTTGAATTTTGCTATAATTACTAAACCAAAATTAACCCAGTGCCATTAAGTCAATTTCCACTTATAGCAACCCTAAGCTAGCACAACAAAAACTTAAGTGTATCTGAAAAATTTCTTAGCTCCTTGACATGCCTACTTTATTACTATTAATACAACATAAATGCCAGGCTAATGAAAGAATGTGGAAAATTCTTTGGAGAAACAGGATCATTTATTGGATAAAAGATGTTTCTGATTGTTAAATCTGGACCTGTACTGTATTTATTAAATTCCTCATGCCAAGTATCTCTAAAATTCCCTTTCTTACTAATTGTATAAATACATAAATTTTGTAAGTATAAAGACTTTTTTAATTCCTTTGAAAGGAATAAAACAGCCATCCTACATAAATCATTTTAGAAAGTATGTTATGTAGAGAATTCCACATTATTATAGTTGAACTATTTTTCTCCCTAATAATTTTTACTCCTTGCCCTGGTATCATAGTGGTTAAGTGCTATGGCCACCAACCAAAAGGTTAGCAGTTCAAATTCGACTACATGCTCCTTGGAAACTCTCCATAGCAGTTCTACTCTGTCCTATAGGATCACCATGCATCAGAATCAACTAGATGGCAGTGGCTGTGGTTTTGGTTTTATATATGTAAGAACCTGAACCTTAGTGCAGAAGTCAATAGTGAACTTGAGATGATTTGTAATCTTAAACTGTAGTTGTACCAATATACAAATACTTTTTAAAGAACTTATATTTTTGCTAGTTCTGTACACTGAAAAGCCAAGAAGCAATAAAAATTGAGTAGTAGCAATGAGTACCCCATATTCTGGTCTCAGTGGACCATTTCTGACTAAAACTACTCTGGGCTCCTTGAACAAATGGCCAAATTCCATGTCTTATGTAGAGAGGAAATGTACCAGTTGAGTCTGGCACATGTTATGGTGCCAGAAGGCAAGGAAACTTTCAAAAACCAATATTGCCATGTCAAGTGAATACAGAAACAAGTGATTCTCCCTTAGGATCAAAACAGAGTAACAAAAGACTACAAACAGCAGAAACACACTAAATGTAAAAAGCCATAGATTCCAACTCAGGGACCCTATAGGACACAGTAGAACTACCCCATAGGGATTCCAAGGAGCAGCTGGTGGATTCCATCTGCTGACTTTTTGGTTCACAGCCAGGCTCATAACCACTGCACCACCAGGGCCCCCATGAATTCATAGTGATATTTTAAAAAAAAACAAAAACAGAAAAGACGAATTAAATGAACACCATGAAGGTTGCTAGGTAACCAAAACATTATTCTAAAATTGGATAATTAAAGGAAAGAATTTTCTTTAGTTTTGAATGTAAGAAAGTTTGTCCGTACAGAAAAATTCCAGCTATTAAGTATATAGGAAATGATAAAATCATAAAAATCACTATCTTACAACCCCTAATTATTTCAAAATGAGCCAGGCACTAGTCAATGTTAAATGCTAAAATCATTAGATGACACATGAAAAGATGCTCATTATTAGATGCCAAACTAAAAGCCAGACCATACCCATTTCCTTGGAGCAGACTCTGACTCAAAGCAACTCTAAAGGACAGAGCAGAATTCCTACATAGGATTTCCAAGGTGCACCTGGTGGCTCAGAACTGCTGGTCTTTTTTTTTTGATTAGTAGCCATAGCTCTTAATCACTGTGCCACCAGGGTTTCCTCTTAGTTGGTAAGGAAATGCAAATCAGAATAACAATAAGATACCACTTTACATCCACTAGGATGGCTATAGAATACTTGCTGGTGTAGTGGTTAAGAGCTACAGCTGCTAAGCAAAAGGTTGGCAGTTTGAATCCACCAGGTGCTCCTTGGAAAACTCTATGGGCCAGTTCTGCCCTGTGCTGGAGGGTTGCTATGAGTTGGGATTGACTCAGTGGCAATGGGTTTTTGTTGATCTAGGACAGCCAATAGCAAAAGAACAGAAAATAAAAACCTACTGCCGTCAAGTCAGGTCTAACTCATGGCGACCCTAGAGGTCAGAGTAGAACTGCCCCAGTTGAAATTGCTGGTGGGAATATAAAATGGTGTAGCTGCTGTGGGAGTTTGGCTGTTCCTCAAGAAGTTAAACATAAAATTACCACATGAACCAGCAATTCCACTCCTAGGTATTTACCCCCAAGTCTTGAAAGCAAGGACTCAAACAGATATTTGCATGCCAGTATTCACTGCAGACCATCAGCTAACCAAAGGTCGGTAGTTCAAATCCTCCAGGAGTTCCTTCGAAACTCTATGGGACTGTTCTACTCTGACTTCTAGAGTCGCTATGAGTCGAATCCGACTCAATGGCAGTGGGTGGGTTTACTATTCACAGCAGTCAAAAGGTGGAAACGACCCAAATTTCATCAACAAGACAAAATGTGGTATATCCAGATAATGAAATATTATTCAACTATAAAGAGAAATGAAGTTCTGATACGTTCTACATTAACATTGGAAACTTTATGCTACATAAACGTGAAACAAAAGGACAAATATTTTATGATCCTACTTACACGAGATGTCTAGAATAGACACGCATATAAACCCCAATGCCGTCAAGTCGATTCTAACTCATAGCAACCCTATGGGCCAGAGTAGAGTTTCCAAACATAGTTTCCAAAGAGCGCCTGGCAGATTTGAACTGCCAATCTTTTGGTTACCAGACATAGTACTTAGCCCACTATACCACCAGGGTTTCCAGACACATATATAGAGACAGTAAATAGATGAGTAGTTACCCAGGACTGAGGAAAATAGAATGAGGAGTTACTGCTTAAAGGGTACTGAGTTTTTGCTGGGGTGATAAAAATTTTTAAAAATAAAACTTTTTGGAAACAGAGGTATTGGTTGCACGGGAGCCCAGTGGCACAGTGGTTAAGCACTCAGCTGCTTATAACTGAAAGTTTGACTGTTTGAACCACCAGCTACTCAGTGAGAAATGGATGTGGTGACCTGCTTCCGTTAGGAATACAGCCTAGGAAGCCCTATGGGCACTTCTACTCTGTCCTCCAGGTATCCACTCAATGGCAATGTATTTGGTTGCACAACATGGTGCATGTAATTAATGTCACCGAAATACACGCTTAGAATTAGCTAAAAATGGAAGTGGCTAGTGTTGGACCCCTGCACTGAATATCTAGAGTAGACACATATATAGAGACAGAAAGTAGATTGGTGGTTACCCAGGACTGAGGACAAGTGAGCAGTTATTGCCAGCACTTTGAATTCAGACTTCCAGCTTCCTGAAGTGTGAGAGAATAATCTTCTCTTCATTAAAGTCATTCACCCGGGGTATTTTTGTTATAGCAGCACTAGAAAACTAAGACAGTGTGACTAAAAATATTAGTTGAATGGTTCTATACATCTATAGGATATCACCTTGCTGATCTCTGGCTGGAGGAAGGGGAGTGGACGGAGAGGAGGGGAAAGGAGGCTGTTGGGAGGATGAGACATGTATGGAGCAGAGAGGAATAGTGTGCTGTCACCGGGCAGGGAGAGCAGTGGAAGTTGCATATAGGTGGGCATGTAAATTTATACGTGAATGTACATTTTCACTCAGTCATGTTAAATAAAAATAAAAATAAATTAGTTGACAGATTTGTATCTCATGATATGGAGAAAAACTTCTCTATGCCTTGTCTGTCACAGAATTTTGGCATTTGTCCTGGCGGCTAGCACCAAACTACAATTCTGAATCCATTATTTTTCTGCTTCAATCAAGCAAAATAACAGTTCTGTGTAAATCATACTCTGTATCAGTAGCTTCTCAAACTTTTTTTAACCCCAGTGTACCTAAGAAATACACTTTACATCATAATCCAGGGTACACAGCACATACACACCCTTATTATTTATGATGCAATCTGATATTTCTTTATTCCATTATTACAAATGCTGACCACAGCCCATTAAGGTGATTTCACAACTCCCTGATGGAGTTTCAAGTTTCAAGCACTGTACTATGTAGTTCTTAAGCGGTTTTGGGGGGAAAAATATAAATCATGCATATGGATTACACTGTGGTGCAGTCTAATTGTAAGATTGTAAGTATCTTGCTTTATATATGCAATTTCACAGACTCCTTGTGTTAAATTAGATGAACAAATACATACTGAACACCTGCTTTGTACAAGGCCTCATGTAGGAACTTGAGGTGAACAATGTAATTCTTTTATATATATTTCCTTTTCAATAGTTTAAAGCATTCTAGACATAACATGCTAATTCTAAAAAAATCCATTGCCACTGAGTTGATCCCAACTGATAGTGACCCCATAGGACAGAGCAGAATTGCTCCATAAGGTTGCCAAGGAGCAGCTGGTGGATTCAAACTGTTGACCTTTTGGTTAGCAACAGTAGCTCTTAACCACTATGCCACCAGGGTTTCCATGGAGTCACATATGACAGATATTATCAATGTTTGGAGTTACAGGCACTAAGTCACAAATCACATATTTGCCAGAAGTCATACTGCTAAAGCAATGAAAGTTAAGAACCAAAGTTTCTCAACCTTACCTCCAAAAATCTAGGGTATTTTGAAACAGTCAACTTCAAAACACTGCTTCTTTTTTGCATAGAAATAACTAGAATAAAAGGCTTACTCAAGTACTCTTTAAATCATACCCTTCATCACAGTATGTTCAGACGTTCACTAAACATCATATGAACAAAAATATTTACCTCGAAATTGAACATACTTAATGTATAAGGGGAAGCCCTGGTAGTGTAGTAGTTAGGAGCTACAGCTGCTAACCATAAGGTGGGCAATTAAAATCTACCAACTGCTCCTTGGAAACTCCATGGGGAGGTTCTATTCTCTCCTACAGGGTTGCCATGAGTTAGCATCAACTCCATAGCAGTGGATTTAGTTTTGGTTTTGGAATGTATAAGGAACCCCAGTGGTTCAATGGCCAAGAGCTTGACTGCAAACCGAAAAGTCAGCAGTTCAAAACCACCAGCCACTCCTTGGAAACTTACAGGGCAGTTCTATCCTGTCCTATAGGGTCACTGTGTATTGGCACTGACTCGATAGCAACAGGTGTTTTTTGATATGTTTGTTAAATGTGAAAACTCTGGTGATGTCGTAGTTAAATGCTATGTCTGCTAACCAAAAGGTGAGCAGTTCAAATCCGCCAGGCACTCCTTGCAAACTCTGGAGCATTCTCCTCTGGCCTACAGGGTCACTGTGAATCAGAATCAACTCGACAGTGGTAGATTTTGTTTAATGCATAAATCCCCAAACACCATTGGTTCAAAATGTTTCCTTTGCTGCAAAACTTGATCTCACATCTACCACCTTCCTACACTTTAAGAAGTCTCCAGAGAGGAACTACAGGGTGAAAAGGAGGAGCATGCTGTCACAGGGTAGGGAACGGAGCTAGAGCTGCATAGCTGTGAGGGTACAGGATTTGGTATGCCAAAATGACTTCATTGTAACCCTTCATTTAAAGCACCATGAAATACTTACAGAAAGTACCTATAGAGCCAGTTTATTTCTTTAACTGCCAACATCAGTTGCTATTAAGGAAACGGTGGATAAATTAAAGACTAGATAAGGTTAAATGAAAATAGTGCTTTATCCAAATGAAGGACAGGGCACTGCTGCCAACACTTAGAAGCAGTGTGTAGTTAGAGCTTAACCTACTAAGGACTCCATGGAAGCCCTAAGCTCACTCTGAAAGAGACCACCATTACTAAAATCTAACTTTTTTTTTTTTAAAACCTTTATGACTTCATCTTCCTTACTTAAATATCCACTCCTATTGGCTTATTTGGAGTTCCTGAGTCATACAGTTAATACATTCAGCTGCTAACTGAAAGACTGGAGGTTCTAATCCACCCAGAGTTAAGTCCACCCAGAGATAAATCCACCCAGAAGGATCTCAGGTCTGGAAATAGACTTACTAGAAATTACCACTGAAAACCGTGTGGCACTGCTATACTCAGACATGCATGGGGTCACCGAGAATCCAAGATGATTCAATGGCAACTGGTTCACCTTATTGATTCATCTAAGCCATAACGTTTAAAGTTACAAACTTCATTGATCAAGCATAAATTTGACCAATAATCAACCTTCTCCCAGGCCTCTACGCCAATGATGAATTAGCCATTGTACATTTTATTCTGTCTACTCTGAAAAAGGTTTCTAGCCTGTGGGACATGATATAAAGTCTGAGGATGACTGCCTATTTTGGATATTCAATGTCCTTATATTTCTAGGCAACTGGAGATTTTTTTTAAAACCATTTTGCATCCCCCATATAGCTATCAATCACATCACATAATGCTGTGATTTAAAATTATAATGACACCACAGGATAATGGAGAGGACACGCTTTAGATTTGCACATCTAGGTCTAAATCTTTTATCTGCAACCTAAATGCCTAATAATTGAGGGAATGTAGATATACAGACTGTGATATAGAGTCACACAAAACAGCCATGCAAGTTATATACTGACTTGAAAGAGGCTCATGATACATTGAACAAAAAAGTATGCTCTGATAATTAAAAACAAATGTATGTCTGACTCCACAGCACTGGGTATGTATAAATACACACAGGGAAAATGTAGAGTGGTTTAGTAACTCATTCTTTAATAAACATTTATTGGGTATCTCTTATGTGCAAGGCACAGTTGTAGATGCCCAGTTTATATTAGTGAAGAAAAACAGAGTGCACAGGGTGTGGGAAAGATATACTGACAAGCAATTTAATGTCAGGTATATGAAAGAGATCTGTTAATAAGACACAGACAGGTGGTCAGAGACAACTTCCCTTGAAAAGTATCACCTGAGCAAAAACTTGACTGATGCAGGGGAGGGAACCATGAAGGTACGTGGGAGTGAGAGTTGTAGGCAGAAAAATATCAAGTTTGCCGTGCTGAGGCAAAAGCATGCTTGGTATGTTCTCAGAAGAGAAAGTCTACAACTGAAGAGGAAGAGCGGTAACAGATGAAATCAGGGAGGCATCAGGAGCCAAGTATGGCCTTCGAGGCCATGATGAGAACTCTAGATTTTATCACAGGTGCAGTGAGAGTCAGTAGAAGTGTGGGAAGGAGAGATCAGCTTCACATTTATATACTAACATGTCACAGCAGCTATACCTTGGTAGAAATATTTCAGCTCCAACTTGAGTACTCCTTCCATCTTGACTCAATACTGCAAGGATAGAGTAGCTGGGGCGGGGGGCGGGGGACCATGCTCTTAGGTGAATTCCAGGCCAATTGGCACAACTAGAGTTTTGCTAAGAGAGCTCTCTGCACCCCACATTGGTGAGTGGCATCTGGGGTCTTAAAAGCTGCCAAGCTGCCATCTGAGGACACAGCAAATGGTCCCAACTCAGCAGGAACGGATGCTCACCGAGGGCCAAAATGACATGCAGTAAAGACAACTAAGAAGACAGAGACCCACAGGAGTGGGTGCCTACATCGACTTGAGACCGGAAGAACCGGATGGTGCCCAGCCACCACCAGTGATAGCCACGATGGAGCTCACAGAGAGGAGTCTCACTGGCAACACAAGAATAAAAAGGGGTGCATCATGAGATCTCCACTAAAAGACCTCAATTGATGGTCCAGTGGTTTTGGAGTTCCTCTGAGAGCATGGCCCCCGGCCCTGATGCTGCCCTTTCCCATAAATTATAACAAAGGTCCACTCTTTGGACAGGGATGGATTGGACTTGGCAATGCACAGTGACCATATATTGGAAGCACTTTGTGGTTCTATACATCTACAGGATATAATCTTGCTGACCTCTGGCTGGAGGAAGGGGAGTGGACGGAGAGGAGGGGAAAGGAGGTTGTTGGGAGGATGAGACATGTATGGAGCAGAGAGAAACAGTGTGCAGTCACCGGACAGGGAGAGCAGTGGAAGCTGCATATAGGTGGGCATGTAAATTTATATGTGAATGTACATTTTCACTCAGTTATGTTAAATAAAAATAAAAATATTTCAGACTCCTCACCCCAAAGGCCATTTTCCTTCACCACTGTATTCATTCCCATATTCCTTCTCTCTCCCTAGTTCTCAAGCTTGCTTTTACGATTCTGCCAAAACAAGGTTTTTAAGGTTCACCCCAGGGCTGACTTCAATTAACTGAGCTTTTTTTTTTTGGGTCGGTTTCATTAAATCATGCCCCCTTTTCAGATAAATGCTTTCTTTAAAAAGGGACAATAATGTAGGCAAATTGACAGTTTTAAAAACAAAATGGTGTTTGCAATTTAACCATATCTGCAAGTTGGAGGTTCCCACATAAGCTGATAACATGTAATTTTCACAGTTTAGGCTTCTGAGACATAATTAGATAAGATGAAACAGACTAGAAGTTCAAAAGAAGTAATACAGTCTGTCCCTAGAAATGTGAACTTGAGTCTATCTATAGCCTACCTCACTGTCATGGTCATAAGTGCTTTTGAACACTGACAGCCAAGTTACCATTAACCGCTAGCAATAATGTTAAATTTCTTTTTCAATCAGCATAGTGCTTAAGGTACACCCCTAAATTAAAAAGTGTTTAGACCCATTAGTGATGCCTCTGTGCTAATGTCCCAATTCACCAAGATTATCTAAAGATATAAATTCCAAGGCTTGATTTCTAAAACTAAACCGTAAACTGTGACTAGGGGGTAAAAATATAGAAACCAACTCCAGTTACAATCCTATTTGTTCTCATCTATCCCTAGACTCGGACTCACCTATGTTGACCATGGCATCAAATGAGGAACTACTGGGTAACCTCTGATTTTTCACTGTTGAAAAAGTTATCTGAGTGCAAGATGTTAATAGGAGAAACAATGTATAACTGGAAACTCTACTCTGTATAGTTTTCTGTAAAACCAAAACTACTCTAAAAATAAAACTTATTTTAAAAAAATTATCCGTAGTTGACAGAAAAAAAAATTTTGAAATTTTGAAGTATCTAAGATTCCTTTCATCATTTGCCATTTGGTAAATACACAACCATCTTTAAAGAAAAAAGCTTATGATGACACTTTGTAAGTACAAATATTATTTTATTTTATCCCTGGAAACAAAATAACAAAGATGTCCACAACTAATAACAGAGACTGAATAACTGTTCCAAATTTCACTTGGCTAAAGTATACACTTAATTTCTTCACAAAATGGTAGAATGTAGAGGAAAGTGTCTGGAAAATTACCATTTGATAAAACAATATTTTCTCATTACTTTTAATAAAATATTATAATTATTGCTACTACACATAGAAGCATATTTTAACAGTGAACAATACATATCTAAAACTAAACTCAATATAGTCTAAATCTAAAAGCTAGCTGCACTTAAGCAGTTACAGAGAATAAATACCATGAAATATAGGGTACCATTATGGTAATTATATTTGCTACAAGGGAAATTTAAATAAAAGTATACTTTGCTTTATATTACAATAACTCAAGATTAGGATCTTTTGTGCCGTTTTCCTGAAAAGATAGTCTATCTTCATAATTTAAATTATATTTTAAATGTTCTTAATTAGTTTTAGGTAGTCATATAAAATGAGTATCTAAGCTATTATATAAATACAAAATTTCATAAAGTGGGATATCATATGTTAACATTTTCCAAGCAATTTAATGCATCACAATACCTTTTTATATACAACTGGCTAAAGTCCTTAAGGGTTCCAGTCTCTAAAATATCTCAGTTCACCTCCCTGTACATAACAACAGCAAAAATAACCTAAATATGGAAATAATGTGCTTCCCTGATAGCACAGACACTCAAAGGGTAAAACTTTAAATTAAAATTCATGTTTTAAGTGAGAAATCAGGACTTATTTTCAATTTCATCATAAAAATCTGTTATTCCTCAGGATACCTGTAAGAAAGTATTAACTGTGAGAGATTATTATTTTAATGTTGTTATTAAATTGCCCAGATTTTAGAATACATTATGGACAGTGGCAGCTACCATTTTTAAGATTATGCTCCTACAAATGTAATTTTTAAAAATACACAATAATTAACCTTCAGTTATTCTGAAAGATAGTGCAAACGAAGACATTCTTTGGGTCACAATTTCAGAACATTATTTTCAATATTATACTTCCTTTCTTTGCTCATAATCTGAGTAACAAAATATAGTAGTGGAAATAAGCACATTTTTTCTGATAGCATTAGTCTAACAGTTATGTCTACTGAGAACAAATGACAGAATGATTCAATGACAGCATTCTCCACCAGTATGAAAAACAAGTTTTATTTTAAATAAATATAGAAATGAATCCATGTCTTTCAGTGTTTGTTTCAGTTTCATGTGAAACACAAAATATTTATACAAAGATCACCTACCTGCTTGTTACATCAACCGTGTTACCAAATTCCCTTTAAAGATATAATACAACACTAAACACTTGCCTGAAAGCAAGCTAATCACTTTTAAAATTTTATATACAGAATGAGAGTTCCATGAATCCAGCATACTCCTTGAAAATGCATAGAGCTTTTATTGTAAATTACTACTCAGTCTCCTAACCAGCGAATAAAAAGCTTTTCTGCCGTAGGATATGATCCATGGTGGATGTACCAGCACAAGGTGATCTTCAACTGCTATCTAATGTTCCCAGATGCATTTATCCTTTTATTTGCAGTGACAGGCACCAAATTCCCGCTAGTGCCACTGGTAGTGTTGGCTGTGGAGCCATTCACAACAATGTAGCTGACTCTGTTCTCCAGCTTCACCAACCGCTGCAAAATGTCATCCAGCAGGACAGCAATCGTCCTCTTCAGATCCGCTAAGGGAAACCACAGGGGGCCTTGTGAGACACTGATGGAACACTTAAAATAGATGTGTTGTGTGTGTACACATACATGTAGTTTAAGGGAAAAAAGGTGAGCCATTTTAGGTCATTTGAGAGAAAATATACTGAAAGAATATACTCCTATCACAAACAGGGAAAGCTTACATATTTTAAAATAAAGATTTCAAGTTTAGTTCAAAAATGCTAGTCCCTCTGTAAGGAATCCATTTACTGTGAGCTTCTTAAGCAAAAGAAGACTGGACTATGCAGGTAAGATGTGAGTCAGGCTAAGGAAGAGATTCAATGAAATGCAGAAAAAAGATACCTGGGACCTCCATAGCTGAAGTATGGGAAAAACCTAAGGTGCAAGGCAAGTGTCAGGAACCTACTTAATGCAGGAGGCACACTAGGAGTACCTCTGACATAAATTTCCTCCAGACAAGCAGTGGAAGCCACATATAGGTGGGCATGTAAATTTATATGGGAATGTACATTTTCACTCAGTCATAATTAAAAAAAAAAAAAAATTTCCTCCAGACAAAGATGAGAGAAAATTGTATCTTCTAGCATCTACAGATGGAGCCTCATTGACACAGTGATTATCAGGTGCTCGGCTGCTAAATAAATGGTCAGTGGCTTGAACCCACCAGTTGCTCTGCAGAAGAAAGATCTGCCAGTCTGATTCTGTAAAGATTATAGCCTTGGAAACCCTATGGGACAGTTCTACTCTCTCCTATAGGGTTGCTATGAGTCAGAGTTGACTTGACATCAGCAAGTTTGGTTTTGGGTTTGCAGCATGTTTTGGAGTTCATGGGGATTCCACTGAACTTACCCACCAAGAATGAAATTATGAAATCCCTTCTTATTTTGAATTTTCTCTTTTTCAGTTTTCTCAAAGGCACCTAGCACCTCCTAGGTTTTCAGTAAGTGGCAACTAGCATTACTTTTCGTTGATCATGGACCAAAAATGCAATCCAAGCCCTAATGTGGGATCACCATGAGAAAATTCATCTAATACCAACTGATAAAAAAATTGCTAATAATTCTGTTTTTTCTGTTACTTAAGATCAGAAATGAGAAGAGGTGGTGGTGGAAGGTGATCAGAAAAGGATAATCAAAAACTAAAAAAAAAAAAAATAGACAGCAATGTAAAGTGAGGGAAAAACTACATTTGGAAGAAGTCTAGTCATGAAAAAAGTAGACTTTCGAAGCACTTTAACTTTTGGCATCCAGATATATGATATTTAGCACACAATGTTTTTCTTAAAAGATCTGAAAACTGTCAAAACAGATGACTGGAGAGAGAAAACTTTTTTAAATTAAGACCTTTCAATCAAGAGTTGTAATAGGAGATGGGGCTAAGATAGCAGAGTAGCTACATGCATCCTGAGATCTCTCTAACAATAAAAAAACCAGAAAAACAACTGAATGGCTTGTATAGGATATTCCAGGACCCCTGAGTATCTCAGAGAAAGCTGAGAGATTGGACTGGGTGAAAAGAAGGGGAGAGCAGGTCCAGAAACAACTAGTTCACCCAGAATTAAATTGAACCCTACAGAGGAACCTGCTACTGCTAGTGCAATGGCAGTGGTGGCACAGCAAACAAAGCAGGGGTGTGGTGAGCACAGCACAGCTTTCTCAGAGGGGAAGCTGAGCTTCAGACATACCTGCCTACAGAATTGCAGAGGACTTCTACCTCAGCATCACTATACTATGTGCTTGCAAACCCAAGCAGATTTAAATCTTTCTTATGGCTGATCTTTTCTCCCTTTCCCTAGGGCTTCCTGCCCTGCACCAGGTACCAAACTCTGACATATTACCTGGACTGGAACCCAGATTCTTTACACACACCAAGCTACTCTCATACATGGAAAGGGAAACACAGGATAGGGAAAAAAGGTCTGCCAACTCCCTTGAGCCAGGAACTCCCCCTACCTTTCTCAGCACACCCACAAAAAAGCAACCTAAGCCCACGTGAATCACCCTTACTAAATTAGCTACCAAGCTGAAATTTCTAAGGCTCCAATAATCAAACTAGCTCACATAACCAGCTTATTTGGACACTTAAAAGTTAAGTAAAATGTGTGTGTATGAACACAATATATATCTGAACACAATAGCCAGACATAAATAAATTACAACAACGTGCTATGTCTCAGGGACAACAGTCAATTTCAAATCATTTAAAGCAGACAATGATAGCTTCAGAAAACTCCCACAACAACAAAAATATTTCCAGAAAAAGAAGACTTACTGCAATTAGAAGAGGCAGAATACAAAAGGGAAATGTTTAGAGCTCTTCAAGACACCAGGAAGGAGATTAGGGAAACTGTAGCTACACATAGTGACAAATTAAACAGGCTGCAAGAAATACATGAGGAAAGAGAAACATAAATTTATCAGATTAACAATAAAAATTAGAGATTAGGTAATTCAATAGATAGTCAAAAGAAAAGAATTACGGCAATGGAACATAGAATTAGTGAGACTGAACATAAAGCAACAGACGTCTGCATATTTGAGGAAAAATCTGACAAAACAAGTTTAAAAAAATTAAGAATCACTAAGAGTTATGTGGGACTCTATCACAAGGAATTACTTATTAATGATTGGACTATGAAAAAGGGGATGGATAACAGAAAATAGAGACAATTGTTGAGATATGTTGACAGAAAACTTCCCTGAAATCATGAAAGATGAGATGATAGCTACCCAAGATGCTCACTGAACTCCACACAGGGTAAACCCTAAAAGAAAGACACCAAGAAATACTATAATCAAACTTCACAAAACTTAATGATAAGGAGATGATTTTAAAGGAAGCTAGGCGTAAACAAAAAATAACCAACAAAACAGAGTTAATAACACTAAGCTTGGATTACCTAGCAGAAACCATAATGACAAGAAGGCAATGGGATGATGTATCAAAAGCCTTGAAGGAAAAAAACTGCCAGCCAAGAATTACACATCCTGCAAAACTGTCTCTCAAATATAACTGTGAAATCAGGACATTTTCAGATAAAAACAAGTTCACAAAATTTGCAAAAACCAAACCAAAGTTACAAGACACTGTAGGAAGTTTTTCAATTAGAAAATAAATAACAGCCCATAAATCACAACAAAGGTCCACTCTTTGGACACGAATGGGTTGAACTTGGCAATGCAGAGTGACCATATATTGGATGCACTTTGCTGGAGGAAGGAGAGTGGGAGGACAGAAGGGGAAAGGAGACTGTTGGGAGGATGACACATGTATGGAGCAGAGAGGAATAGTGTGCTGTCACCGGACAGAGAGAGCAGTGGAAGCTGTGTATAGGTGGGCATGTAAATTTATACGGGAATGTACATTTTCACTCAGTCATATTAAATAAAAAAATTTAAAAAAAGGAAAAAAAGAAAATCAATAACATCAGCTATAAGAGGTCCAACAATTAAATCCATGAACTTAACTGTACATACCTCAATGCTGAATATCACCAGCGTCACCTCTGAAGTACTCCCATTGAGAAGCTATGCACTGCTGCCAGTGCCTAGTCCACCTCTCAAAGCAATTTTGGAACTCTTTCTAGAATGGCCATTGAGCACATTGGCAAGCTGGCAAGTTCATGAATTGTACAGTTGTCTGTGAGGGAGTTTTTAACCAGTAAACAAATAACTGTATTGGAACATCCTCCCTACTCACCTGATCTGGCCCCCAGTGGCTTTTTTCTTTACCCAAAGACACAGGATGTGTTGAAAGGAAGACATTCATGACATCATAGATAATACAACAAAAGCTCTGATGGCCATTCCAGAAAAAGTGTTCCAAAATCACTTTCAAGTGCAGAACAGGCGCTGGAATTGGTACATAGCTTCTCAAGGGAAATACTTCGAAGGCAATCATAGTAACACTCAGCAATGAGGTATGCAGTACTTTTTCTAGGATGAGTTTGTGAACTTAATTGTCAGTCCTTGTACACTCAAGGCTACAATGCAGGACTGAACATCCAAAAATCAACACAGAGAGGGAAATATAAAAATAGAAGAAAGCAAAAACACTAAAAATAGGAAAACAGAGATCTCACTATATAGATGATGTTACTATGTCAAAAACAGGGATCAAAAATTTATTCACATATCTCTCAGATGGAAAGGAAGTCAAGGTGATACAAAGAAATTAAAGATAGTTTAAATTAGAACATTAGGAGTAAATATTAAGGTAACTGCAAAGGAAATTAACAATCCTACATATCAAAATAAGAAACAAAAATCAAGAAGTCTCAGCAAATACAAAACCAACAATAATGAAAAAGATGCAAAGAAAATCCATAAAGAAAAAATGACTCAGCACAGAAAATTAAGTGGAATACAGACACTGTCAAAAACACACACAAAAAAGACACCAAAATGACAGCACTAAATCCATACCTGTCAATAATTACACTGAATGTAAAAGGGTTCAATGCACCAATAAAGAGACAGTAGCACAACAGATAACAGCATTTGTCTATATGCTGCTTACAAGAGACATACCTTAGACCTCGAGAATCAACCAAACTGAAACTCAAAGGACAGAAAAATATATACCAAGCTAATAACAGTCCAGAAAGAGCAGCAGTGACAATATTAATCTCAAAGTAAAATCCACCACAGTGGACAAGGAAGGTCACTCTATACTGATTAAAGCATCAATACATCAGGAGGACATAGATGTATTAAATATTTACACACTCAACATCCAAAACAAACAAAAAAACCCATTGCCATCAAGCTGATTCCAACTCACAGTGACCCTGTAGGTCAGAGTAGAACTGCCTCACAGAGTTTCTGAGAAATTCCTGGAAGATCTGAATTGCTGATCTTTTGGTTAGCGGACATAGCACTTAGCCACTATGCTACCAGGGTTTCCAACCCAACATTCTGTCAGGGCTTCTATATCAAATGAACTCTAACAGCTTTTTAAAGTACAATAAACAGCTCCACAATAATAAGACACTTCAACATACCACTTTCAGTGATGGGCAGAAAATACAAAAAGCAGCTCAGTAAAGACAGAGAAGATCTAAACGCTATAATGAAACAACTCGACGTCATAGACATATACAGAACATTTCATCCAACAACGGACAAGTATACCTTGTTTTCCGAAGCACGTGAAACATTCTCTAGAACAGACCACATATTAGGCCATAAAGCTAATCTCGATAAAATCCAAAGCACTGAAATACTGCAAAGCACGTTTTCAGACCATAAAGCCATAGCAGTCAAAATCAGCAGAAAAACCAACGGAAAAAAATCAAATACATGAAAACCGAGTAACAACTTGCTCAAAAACTTTTGGGTTATAGAAGAAATCAAGGACAGAATAAAGAAATGCATAGAACCAAATGAGAATGAAAACACATCCTACCAGAACTTATAGGACACAGCAAAAGCAGTGCTCAGAGGTCAGTTTATCTCAGTAAAAGCACACATTCAAAAAGACCCAAATCAAATTAACCCTACAACTCAAAAACAGAAAAAAAAGCAACAAAAGAACCCCTCAAGCACCAGAAAAAAGCAAATAATGAAGATTACAGTTGAACTAAATGAATTACAGATTAGAAAAGCAACTGAGTTAGCAAGACCAAAAGCTGGTTTTTTGAAAAGATCAACAGTATCAATAAACTTCTGGCCCAAATGACAAAAGTGAAACACGAAAGAAAGCAAATAACTTGAGTAAGGAATGAGATGGGCAATATCACAACAGACTTATCTAAAATTTAAAGAATAACAGAATATGAAAAATTGTACTCTAATAATAAATTTGACAAGCTAGAGGAAACAAGACAAATTTCTAGAAATGCACTACCTATCAAAACTAACACAAACAGAATATAATAAAACCATCACAAAAGAAGAGATTGAAAAAGTAATTTAAAAACTCCCAACTAAAAAATTCATGACCAGGTGGCTTCACTGGGGAACTCCACCAAACTTTTACAGTAGAGTTAACATCACTATTACTAAAGGTATTTCATAGCACAGAAAAGGATGGAACACTCCCAAGTTCATTCTATGAAGCCAGTATAACCCTGAAACCAAAACTGAGTCAAGATAACACAAAAAAGGAAAATTACAGGTCAATATGTCTCATGATCTTAGATGCAAAAATCTTCAACAAAATTCTAGCCAATAGAATTGAACAACATATCAAAAAAATAATTCACCATGACCAAGGATTCATACCAGGGAGGAAGGGACGGTTCAACACTAGAAAAACAATGTAGCCAACCACATAAAACAAAAGACAATCATCCCTTGATTTTATCATTTGATACAGAAAAAGCATTTGACAATGTCGAATATCCATTCATGTTAAAAACTCTTACATGAACAGGAAAAGAAAGGAAACTCCTTGATATAATAGAGGCATCTATGCAAAGCCAACACCCAACATCATCCTAAATGGAGAGAGTCTGAAAGTATTCCCCTTGAGAGGGTGAACCAGACAAGGATGTCCACTATTATCACTTTTATTCAAAATTGTGCCGGAGGTTCCAGACAATCAGGCAAGATAGAGAAATAAATCTATATTGGTAAGCCAAGTCAAAGCCAAGTGCCGTCGAGTCGGACAGAAGTAAAAATATCTCTGTTTGCACATGGTATGCACAGAAAACACTAAAAAATCTACAAAAAATACTATGGGAATTGATAGAAAAGTTTAGCAAAGTATCAGGATATAAGATAAACATCTCACCCCACACAAGGCTGGCATTAATCCAAAAAACACTAAATAATAAATGTTGGAAGGTTGCAGAGAGACTGGAACTCATCCACACTCCTGGTGGGAATATAAAATGGTACAACCACTTTGGAAATCAATTTGGCATGTTCATAAAAAGCTAGAGATAGAAATACCATATGATCCAGCAATCCCATTGCTTAGAATATATCCTAGAGAAATAAGTGCTGTGACAGGGATACATGCACACCAATAGAAGCCTAGACACTATCAAAGGGGAAATCATCAAATCAATACCACTTACAATAATCTCCAACAAGATAAAATACTTAGGAATAAATCTAATCAGAGATGTTCAATACTGTATACAAAAAAACTACAACACTGCTGCAAGAAGCCAAAAGAGACCTACATTAAGTGAGAAACCTACCTTGCGCATGGAAAGATGTAACATCATTATTTTAGTCACCAGGTACTGCTCTAACAGAAAAATACCACAAGTGGAGCATCTCGGCACAGGAACCTCGGGTCCAAAGGACGTGCTCTGCTCTCAGTGCTTCTCTCTCGGTGGAATGAGGTTCCCGGGCCGAGATACTCTCACTGGATGTGGACTCAGCCTACTGGACTGTGATGATTTCTCATTCTGAATGGACTTACAACTTTTTACTGGATTTGCAGTTTACCAGACTGTGACAATAAGGCTTCTCTTCTTGAAACCTTCCACTTGTGGTATTTTTCTGTTAGAGCAGTACCTGGTGACTAAAACAGAATTTGGTACCAGGAGTGGGGTACTGCTCTAACAAATACCTAAAATATGGAAGTTTTTTTTGAGACTGTGAGTGTATGAAAGAAGGCACCCAAGAGAACCGCTAGCACCTAAGAGCACAGCAAATGGTGAGGAAAGCAACAGCAGCAGTGAACTGACAGCAGCAGAACCAGGAGCCTACCCACGGAACGAGAATGCTGAATGCCTGTGTGCAGGAGGCTTCCTGGTGGAGAGGGGTGCCTCTGGGCACCTGAATAGGTGGAGCTAGGCTTGCTGACCCAGGGAACAAGAGGGCTGAGTGCTTGTGTGCAGGAGGCTACTTGATGAAGTGGAGTGCCTCCAGGCACTTGAATCAGTGGAGCTATGGAGCTACAGAGTGTTGGAACACTTGCCCTGTAGGGCAGATGTGGGGTTGCAGCCCCAGGTTGGCAAGAAGCTGAGCTACCTGAGTCTTAGAAGGTATGGCCATGAAAGGGTGGGGCCAGGGCTTTCTGTGTTTGTGGGAGTGGAATTACCACTCTTGGGCTTAGGGTGCACCTAAAGCCAAAGGGGCAGGGTTCTGTCCAAGCGGGCCTGGAAGGCCAAGATGAAGCCCAGGTGCCTCCACTAAGAATCTGGAGAGTGTGGCCAATACCAAGAGTTTGAATGGAATGGTTATGAAATGTCTCAGAGTGTGAAATAATGTTTTTGAAGCCATGATGTTTAATGTAATGTGTTCTGATAATCTGCCTGGTGTATGTTATAAGTGAAAACTGTTGCTATATTATAAGTGAAAACTGTTACTAAGTTATAAATGAAAACTTCTGCTATGTTAAATAGAATGAAAACTTGCTGTGCTATGAATGACTATATTTTGTGTGTTCTAATATGATTTTTGGGGTGCCAAAGGATGGGATGTCATGGATTGAACTGTGTCCCCTCAAAAATATATATGTTGATTTGAATTGGTTTGGCATTCCAACATGGTGCCCTTCCTCCCATGTGTTGTGAATCCTGCCTCTGTGATACTGATGATGAAGAATGGTTTGCAGTTGTGTTAGTGAGGCAGGACCCAAGCTAAAAGGTTGTGGAATATAAGGGAGAGAAGTGAGCTGAGGAAGTTGGGAACCTCATACCACCGAGAGAGAAGCACCGAGAGCAGAACACGTCCTTTGGACCTGAGGTTCCTGTGTCGAGATGCTCTCACTAGATGTGGACTTAGCCTACCGGACTGTGATAAATTCTCCTACTGAATGGACCTACAATTTGTAAATGGATTTGTGGCTTACCAGACTGAGACAATAAAAGCTTCTCTACATGAAACTTTCCACTCGTGGTATTTTCCGTTAGAGCAGTACCAGGTGACTAAGACAATCATGAAAATGTCTATTCTACCCAAAATAACCTATAGATATGAAGCAATCCCAATACATATTCCAATGGCATTTTTTAATGAGACGGAGAAACAAATGACCAAATACATATGGAAAGAAAAGAAGCCCTAGATATAAAAAGCATTACTGAAGAAGAACAAAGTGGTAGACCTCACATTACTTGACTTTAGAACCTATTACATTGCCACGGTAGTTAAAACAGCGTGGTACTGGTTAAAAAAAAAAAATTAAAATTAAAAAAGGATATATAGACCAACGGAACAGAATACAGCAACCACATATAACATCATCAACCTATGAGCAGCTGATACTTGACAAAGGCCCAAAGTTCACAAACTGAGAAGAAAACATCTCTCTTCAACAAATGGTGTTGGTAAAATTGGATATCCGTCTTCAAAAATAAATAAATAAAATTCATATCTCACACCATGCACAAAAACTAACTCAAAATGGATCATGGAAGAAAATACAGGGAAAATGTTGGGAGTCCTAACACATGGCATAAACAGACTACAACATATTACTAACAATGCATAAACACCAGAAGACAAAGTATATAAATAGGAACTCTCAATAATCAAACACATGCTCATTCAAAGACTTCACCAAGAGAGTAAAAAAACTACCTTCAAGCTGAGAAAAAAATTTGGGCAACCGAGAATCTGATTGGTACCTAATCTCCATAATCTATAAGGTACTGTAAAACCTTAATAAGAAAAAGGCAAATAGAGTAATTAAAAAATGGGCAGAGGATATGAACAAGCAGTTCTGCAAAGAAGACATCCAGGTAACTAAAAGATACATGAGGAAATGCTCACAATCATTAGCCACTAGAGAAATTCAAATCAAAACAACTACGAGATACCATCTCACCCCAAGGCTGGCATTAATCCAAAAAAACACAAAATAACAGATGTTGGAGAGGTTATGGAGTGACTGGAACTCTTTTGCACTCCTGGTGGAAATGTACAACCACTTAGGAAATCAATCTGGCACTTTCATAAAAAGCTGGAAATAGAAATATCATATGATCCAGCAATCACACCATGCTTAGAATATATCCTAGAGAAACATGGGCTGTCACAGGGATAGACACATGCACGCCAACATTTAGTGCAACACTGTCAACAGCAGCAAAAAGATGGAACCGACCTAGGTGACCATTCACAGATTTATGAATCAACAAACTCACACAGTGGAATACTATACATTGATAAAAACAAAGAAACAAAACCAAAAACAACCATAATCTTGGGAAACATCTGATAACATGGAGTCACCAGAAGACACTATGCTGAGTGAAATTTGTCAGTCGCAAAAGGACAGATATTGTATGAGATCACTAATACAAGGATTCAACAAAAGGCATAAGCACAGAAGTTTATCTCTGACGCTCACAAGGGAAGGGAGGGAGGTAGAGACGTATCCATAGATTAGATAGTGGACAGGAACTGAGTTAGGTAAAGAGAGTGACAGCATGCAGTAGAAGGGAGATTAACACTGTTGGTCTATACAAAAAACTAAGAAGTTTCCTAAATACAACCCACCATTTTGAAGGACAGAGTAGCAGGGGTGGGGGTCTGTGGACGATGGTTTCTCAGTTGGCATAAGTAAGTTTTTTTTTTGGAAAATGGTCTAGATCCCATTTTGGTGAGTGGTGTCTGGGGCCTTTAAAGCTAGTAAGCTGCCATCTAAGTAGCATCAACTGCCTCCAATCCACCTAGAACAAAAGATTACAAAGGACATCAAAGGACATGAGGAAAACATAAGCCCAGAAGACAGAATGGGCCATATGATTTTGAAGTCTACATCATCACGAGGCTGGAAGAAACAGATGGTACCTGGCTACCACTAATTACTGCTGTGACAGAGAACACAACAGAGTTCCTGACGTAGTGGGAGAAAACTGGGGGTACAAAACTTGACCTCTATTAAAAGACCCAAACTTGATGGACCAACATTCTGGAGGGCGCCCTAGGGACATGGCCTTCAGACTGTCTGCTAGTCCAGAGCTGAAACCAGTACAGAAACCAACTCTTCAAACAAAGACTGGACTGGACTAGAACACACAGACTGATGCTGGCAGTGTGCTTCTTGGCTTAAATATATACATGAAGCTGCTGGAGCAGCACTTGTCCAGAGGCAAGATACGAAGGTAGAGAGGAATGGACAGGAGTTGGCTGAAAGAATGCTGGAAGCATAGTGCAGAAAGGAGGTGTGTGCTACCGCATGGTGGGAAGAGCAGCTAGGGCTATACAATGGCGTGTGTACAGGATTTTATATGGCAAATTGACCTGGACTTTCACTTTAAGCATAATAATAATAAAAATCCTACAAGGATGGGAAAGAGTTGTAATAGTACTATTTGGTAAATAGGAAAAATCATGTATTTTAAAATCCTTAGCCAAGTTTGTGCCTTAGCAGTCATGTCCTTCATAATATTTAAAGTGGAAGCAACCTAGACCAAAAAAGTCTAGAGAAAATCAACAAAGAAGCTTGGTAACATGTTATCCTACAATACAGCTATCCCCGAGAAAGTGTGACAACCAAGCTTTTCTCTGAAGTTAATTACAAAGATCCAGTCTAATCATTGATTAGAGTTGGCTATTAAAGGAAAAGCTGGGCTTAATGAAAACCAACGATATGATAATTTTCCATTAACTATATTCTAGTTTATCATTAAATACAGAGCTCCTTTCACATTTTCTAAAATCTAGTGGCTCAGTAAAATATTAGAAGAGATAATACCTTGCTCTGTGACACAAAACCAGTTAGTGAAAAGCCCAGAACAAGAAGTCTGGTACCCTGAACTTGATATTCTTTTCAAATACACCAAAATGCCTTCTTCCCCCGCATTCACAGTTTGCATTTTATGGGACTGTGTATTTATGGGAATTATAAAACCACAGCCTTCAGTATGGATTGCACCTCAACATCAAGAAAACAAAAATCCTCACAACTGGACCGTGATAAATGGAGAAAGGATTGAGGGTACTAAGGATTTCATTTATGTAGGTCCACAATCAACACCCATGGAAGCAACAATCAAGAAATCAAAAGACATGTTGCATTGGGAAAATCTGCTGCCAAGGACCTCTTTAAAGTATTTCTTTTTTAATTATGATTACATGAAAGAAAATGATCTGGAGTATTGAAAAGTAAAGATGTCACCTTGAAGACTAAGGTGTGCCTGAACCAAGCCATAGTATTTTCAATCACATCATACGCATATAAAAGCTGGACAATGAACAAAGAAGAGAAAAGAAGAACTGATACCTTTGAATTGTGGTGTTGGAGAAGAACAATTAATGTACCATGGACTGCCAAAAGAACAAACAGATCTGTTCTGGAAGAAGTACAACCAGAATTCTCCTTGGAAGCAAAGACGGCAAGACTGCATCTTACATACTTTGGACATGTTGTCAGGACGGATCAGTCCCTGGAGAGGTACATCATGCTTGATAACGTGGAGGGTCAGAGAAAAAGAGGAAGACCCTCAATGAGATGGACAGACACAGTGGCCACAACGATGGGCTTAAGCATAAAAATGATTGTGGACATGGCGCCCGAGCAGGCAGTGGTTCGTTCTGCTGCATACAGGGTCACTGTGAGTCGGAAAAGATTCGATGGCACCTAACAGCACCAACACGTTTACATTATATGTGAATCTATAACGTATCCCCATGAAAAGCCCTGTCACTGACAGTGCTAGCAACGGGAACTCCTTCCCCACATGAGCTCCTCTCAAACACTCAAAAGCAATCTGAAAGTGGAGATGGTATCATATTCAATCTTTTAGTGTTAGCTCACCTAGATTTGTGCTATACCACACAGCAGACACTCAACAAACTTGTGAGAATTTCTAATTCATGTGTTTGGTAAGGAGTGTTATTGTCGAGACTGATATGAAGCATCAGATTAGGGAGTAAAACTATTTAACATTACCCTAGATCCACTTTAAACTGTCTCTAGAAGAAACAGTTAAGGAAGAAGAAAAAGGGTAGGGGAGGTTATTACAAAGGCACAAAAGAACATAAATACTATCAAAACAGAACTGAACTTCTATCACATAGCCAGATGTCACAGTACAAAAAAGAAGGATGTAAAGCTAGTAAGATACTGAAGATACTGGTCACAAAAACATTCTACTTCTACTTAGTATAATCAAGGGACTGTGACGCACAGCTGGAAGCCACTACTCTCCCTATGCCTATGGAATGGAGAGAGGAAGCAGCGGTATTACCAGAACTCAAGTCTAGGGTTACGTGGTGGGAAAGAGAACCACAGCAGACTTGTCTGGAAGAAAGTGGTGTTACAAAAACAACAAGGTTACTGCCAAACAGTAGACAGAGACAGGAAGAAAACACCCTGGCATTTCCCTTCCTCTACCCCAAACTCAGCCAGTGCTTCCTATTGGCTTGACCCAGGCAGAAGCCAGTTGATTTGGGAAATTGGAAATTGCAGCCTACTGGGATCATTTTCCATAAGATGCAAATCAGAACAGGGAAAGGGTAAGGATTAAATCTGAGGGCAAATGAGGAAAGGATCAGACAAACAACAAGCATATATATTTCCTAATGGACTCCATACTCATATTTCTGTCTTGTCTTTTATTTAAATGTAAATATTATTTGTACTCAATGTGAGCTCCCTTAAACGCTTTGTGTATGGAGACAGACAAACATGTATCTTAACAAAAAAGGGATAAAACAATAGTAAAGTACAAAATGATTAATAAAAATAAAACACTGAAGTGTTTAATGTACACTGTACTAGTCAAAACTTTTCCTTAGTATTTTTCCAAGGTCAAGTTGACATTTTATACCATTAAACATCACCTTAATGGTGTAAAGAAGCATACTTAAGATGTCATTTCTTGATTATCAAAGTGAATTACCCATTGTAACATTTTATTACCAAGCTAGCAATAAAACAAAAATGATGCTTTAAAAAAAAACCCACTAATTTAAATATCATAGCAGAGAACATTGTTATATGGGTAAAACTCCTTTCAAAAGCCTCACTTTCATGAGTCATAAACATTGTTTAATTTTTTACATTTTTAAAACAGCTACCTTCTGTTGAGTGCTGAATAAATTACGTCATTCAACAAATATTTTATTACTTCCTTACTTAAGACTGCAAGGCACATCGTTTAGACCTCATGAGTGATAATGGATTTAATTAAATGATACTCATTATAAACACACAGCTTTTTAAACAACCACATCAAAATCACTTCTAATTGGAATTCTGAGATTACTTCCCTTTAACACATATAGACTACAAGGAAGACACATTTTGCAGGTTTGGTTTAGGTCTGTGTGTCTTCTAAATAAGCTTTTTGAAACACAGATTTACATGTAGTTGTTAAGAAATCATAGGGAAATGCCTGCACCCTTTTATAGTTTTCCCAAATGGTAACAATCTTGCAGTGCTATATACAATATCAAAACCAAAATTCTGACACTGATAGAGTCAAGAAGCAGACTATTCCTCACCATAATAAGATAAGGATCCCTGTTAATACGGTGGATTACACTGACTGGTTTTCAAATATTGAATCAGCCTTCCATTGCTGGAATGCTATCTGAACTTGGTAATTCTTTCTTATGTTCTAAATTACATTTGCTAATCTTTTGTTAAGGATTTTTCACCTATATTAATGATGGGTATGTTCTGTAGTTTTTGTTTCTTGTACTGTCTTTGTCTGAAGTTAGGTAAAACTACATAAAAGGAACTGGGAAGTGTTCTATTTTCTAAAAGTAACTGTGGACATGATGCTAATTCTTTAAAGTTCTTACAGAATTCTCCAGTGAAACTATTTGGGCTGGAAAATTTTTGGCAGTTTTTAAATTATGAATTAAATTTCCCCAGCTAAACATAAGCTTATTCAAATAATCTATTTCATATTGGGTAAACTGTGGTAGGTTGTGTTTTTCAGGGAAGTGGTGCGTTTCATCTAAGTTATTAAATTTAGACATGTAGAAATGTTCACAGTACCTCCTTATCATACTTTGGTTTCTGCAAAGTCTACAGAGATGCTCACTTCTTTATTCCTGACATTCTTGTTGAGATTGAGCAATAGTTTATGACCCATTAAAAGACAGCAGTTTGCTTTACTGATTTTCTCTGTCTTCTGTTTCACTAATCTCTTCTTTATCATTTCCTTCCTTCTGTTTCCTTTGGGTTTGTTTTGATGCTCTTTTTCTAGGTTCCTGAAGTAAGAGCTTACACTAGGGGTTTGAGACCACCCTCTTTTCTAATATATGCATTTAATGCTCTAGATCTCCCTCTCAGCACTCCCCTGGCTGAGTCTCACAATTTTTCATATGTTGTTTTTGTCATTTTTACTCAATGTATATATATATTTTAAATTTCCCTTAATTTCCTCCTTGACCCATAAATTATTTATAACTGTGCTATTTAGTTTTCACGTATTTGGAGATATTTTTCTGTTATCTTCTATTTCTATTTTGGTTCCTTTGTGGCTAAAGAACACACTGCATTATTTCTTTTAAATTTTTGTTTGTTTAATAGGCTAGGATATATATATCTTGACAACTGTTTCATGGGACCTTGAAAAACGTGTATTCTGTTGCTGGGTAGAGAGCACTAAACATGTAAATTAAATTAGATCCTGTTGTTTGTGTTCTTCACTATTTTCTATAGCCTGCTGATGTCTGGCTAGTAGTTGTATCATTGCTGAAAGGGGGGTGTTGAAGTCTACAACTATAACTGTCAATTTGTCTGTTTTTCTGTTCAAGTTCTACCAGTTTTTTCCTTCACATAGTTTGACAGACCTCTTGTCTGACAGACAACACGTCTAGGACTGCTGTTTCTTATGGGCGGAATCACCGTTGTATGATTACAGAATGTTCGTCACTGACTCTGGTAGTTTTCTTTGCTATGAATCAACTTTGTCGGTGTTAATGGAATCACTCTTGCTTTTTCTGGATTAATGTTTGCATAATATATCTTTTCTCATCCTTTAGTTTTCAGCCAGCCTATAGCATTATATTTGAAGTTAATTTCTTGTAGTCAGGACATAATTTTAATCTAGTCCATGAATTCCTTTCAACTAATACATTAACATAATTTAAAGTAATTCTTATACATTAGGACTTCAGTTTGTCATTTCATTTTTTGTTTTCTATTTGTTGTTTTCCACTTATCCATCTACTACTGGTATTGTCATTTGATCTGTCCGAACAAAGTACAGAAGCTTTCCTTTTCTTGACTGTCCTTTGCCCCATGCCATTTATAACGGCCTTAAATATTTCCTTTGCATACATTTAGAACCACACCAGTGTTACAATTTTTGCTTCAACCATACAGTTCAGAAATTCTAGAGGAAAATAAAAACCTATTGAATCTACTCTTATTTTTGTTTACCATGTTTTCATTCCCTCCTGATGTTTCAAGATTCTCCTACTGTTTCTGTTTAGATAATTTCCTCTAGCCACCTTTTAGGACGTGCTCTAATTCTTTTAGTTTTCCTTCATTTGATTTCTTGGTTCACCCTTCATTCCTGAAGGATATAGAATTCTGAAATGGCAGTTTTCTTTCAACACTTAGAAAACAGTATCATTCCTTCTGGTTGTGTGTGCTTTAGATGAAAGTTTACAGAGCAAATTACTTTCTCCTTAAAGAATTAACATACATGTTATTTTGTGATATTTGTTACCAATCCCACGATGTGTGAACACTCTCCCCTTCTCAATCCTAGGTTTCCCATACCACCTTTCCTCTCCTCTCCTTCCTTTTCATGCCCATGCCTAGGCTTGAGTGCCCATTAAGTCTAGTTTTATTTTATGGGTCTGTTTAATCTTTGGCAGAAGGGTGAACTCAGGAGTGACTTCATTAGCAAATTAAAATGTCCAGGGAACATACTCTAAAAGTTTCTCCAGTCTCTGTCAAATTAGTTACAGTCTAGCCTCTTTTTGTGAGTTACATTTTGCTCTGCATTTTTCTCGAGCTCTGTCCAGGACCCTGTATTGTGATCCCTGTCAGACCAGATGGTGACGGTAGCCGGGTATCATCTAACTGTGCTGGAGTCAGTCTGGTGGAGGCTGTGGTAGTTGTGGTGGCCCTCCCCGGTTTTTGATCTGAGAGACATCTGCTGTCACATGAAATGTATTCCCCCTTCTAAGTAAGGTGCCATTTTTCTCTGGTTGCTTTTAAGATGTTTTATCTTTAGCTTTCAGAAGTCTAATTGCGACTTATCTTAGCATTAGTGTCTTTGGGTTTATCCCGCTTAGGGTTCACGCAGCTTCTTGACTCTGAGGTCTCTGTCTCTTGCCAAATTTGAGAAATTTGCAGCCATTATTTCTTCAAGTACTTTTCCAGCTCTGCTATCATTCTCCTTGTCTTCCAAAACTGATGGCACAAATGCAGAGCTTTTGATATACTCTCACAGGTCCCTAATGCTTTTTTCCCCTTTCTCTTTCACTCTTTCAGTTGTCAAGATTTAGTAATTACATTGTTCTATCTTCCTGTTCAGTATAGGGTCGCTCTGAGTCAGAACCAACATGACGGCATCTAACAATATCTTCCCATTCATGGTTCTTTCTTCTGTCTCCTCCATGCTCTTACTACCCCACTCACCGAGGTTTTAATTTCAATTATTGCATTTTTCTCAGTTTACTGTTTCCATTTGGTTCTTTATGTATTTTATTTCTTCAATGAGACTTTGTATTTCTTTGCTGCAACCTTCTATTTTTTCATTTGTTTACAGTACGTTTGAAATTGCTATTATTATAAAACACCCACTGCCGTCGAATCAGGTCTGACCCATAGCGACCCTAGAGGTCAGAGCAGAACTGCCCCATAGAGTTTCCAAGGAGCTCCTGGCGGATTTGAACTGCTGACCTTTTGGTTAGCAGACATAGCACTTAACCCCCTAGGCCACCACGGTTTCCACTATCATTACGGCTGCTTTAAAATCTTTGTCAGATAATTCTATCATCTGTCATTGTATTTTTTCATTCAGGTTGAGATCTTCCTGATTTTTGCTATGAGAAATGATCTGTGTGAAATCTGGACACTTTTACGGTACCTTATGTGACTCTGGGTCTTAATTTAAACCTCCTGGTTTAAGTGCTTTATTCTGATAATATTCTGGCAGGGAAGGGAGTTACTATCATCGACATAAAGTCCAAATTCCCCACTCAGCCTCCAAAGTGAGGAATGAGCTCCTCACTACTGCTGGACAGAGGTATTAGTTCCAGGTTCCTATGAGGTACAAGAAATATAAACAGCCAACAAACCTAAGAAAATAATTTAGCTTTTTCTGGGGTCTCCTGGTGGCATAGTGGTTAAGAGTCTGGCTGCTAACCAAAAAGACAGCAATTCGAATTCACTAGCTGCTCCTGGGAAACCCTATGGGACAGTTCTACTGTCATACACAGTTGCTACAAGTCAGAATTGACTCAATGGCAATGGGTTTGGTTTTCTGTAATCAAAGAAATGCAAAAGCAAACACAGATGCCATTTAAAATTAAAAGGAATTGGTAAATTGTGGATAAACTGAGGGTTTCACACTGGTGATAATGTGCCAACAGGAATATAAATTGGCAGAACCATCCTGAAAGACAGTCTGGCAAATGTTTCTTAAATGTAATATGTGCGTATCCTTGACCACAAAATTCCCCTTCTAGGAAATCTATCTTTCCAACATTCACACAAACAAGAAACACACACTTACATTGACACTGATACTTCATGCATGCACATACACACATTGTAGTACCAAAAAAAAAAAAAAAAGGCTAGCACCAAATTATTCCTCATTTGAAAATAAGCTAAATAATGTAAACAGCCAGTCAGCTGGGAGGGGTGTTTCACTGGGAGTGTGACCTGCCTCCAGCATACATGGGTATTCTGGCAAAGATTGCTCTCTCAGTCCTGCATTTGGATCATCATCCTCTCACCTCTGAATCTTGGGACATAAACCAGCAACCTGCCACCTGACCTGCCGACTTTGGATTCTATAGCCCTCATAACCCCATGGGCCAGTAGCCTGCCTCCTGAACTGCAGATTTGGGGTTCATCAGCCTCTGCAACCACATGAGTCAGGAGAAACCTCCAGCTTGCTACTGACCCATGGATTTGGGACTTGCATAGTCCAGACAGCTATCTTTTAAAATACCACAGTTATTATGTCCCAATAGAAGGAATTTTCTTTCAAGTGTTTTCGTGTTCCCAAGGAATCCACTTCTTTATTGTCTCTGTCCATGTCCTCGAACTAAGCAGAACACACAACACAATTTCTGCATCTGTATCTGCCACAAGACCTCCATCTCAGCTTACGTCCACTCTTTCATCTCTCATCATCTAAATCTGATCCTCAAGAGTAAATGCAGACTATCCCTTATCACTTCATGAAAATCTTTATAAGAGGTAAAAGAAAACAAATTCACAGTGTACAGGGCATTCTCTGGTAAAGATGGTGAATTGACCACAGACATTTAATGTCTACTGTCTCCATATACTCCACAAAAACAATTAAGTTGCTTTTCTTTTTTCTCTTCTCTCTTTTTTTAAATCTTAAGTCCATGAGGCCAAAAATACCAAGAGACAGAAAACAGCAACAAAACTTCTAAAAGCAGATGGGTCAGTGGTAACTGACTTAGCAGATCTGAAAAGCACAGGAATTAAAAAAAGCCAAGAAGCAGTCCTATTTTCTCCACACAACTCCACCTCGGCCCCTGTAAGGCCCAGAAATTGCTAGGCCAGATATCACTAAAAAACAGGGATAAAGAAGGGACAAAAACAGAAGTAGCTGAAAGTCTATGAAATGTTCTCTACAATTCTCCAAAAAGCTGGGTGACTACAGCAGAAGATGTGGAAATTATTTTCTGAAGACGGTAAAGCAGTTGAGGGCCTGGATACCACACCAAAAACTGATAGATGAAGTACAAGTTTACACAGTGAGTGGTACGACCATGCCCTCCTCTCTCTTTATCTCTCATGCAGATTCCAAAACACTCAGAGACCTACACATTTCAACAAGAGAGAGGATGTGCTCCTCTGGACAACCTTTGAGCTCCGTAATAAAGTCACTCCTGAGGCTTACCTTTCATCCAAAGATTGGACAGGCCTATAAAGCAGAAGGAGACAATATGGGCACCCCAGCCTAAGGGCAAGGACTACTAGGCAGTAGGAGAGAAGCAAGTTGGCAACAGGGAACCCCAAGCTGGGAAGGGAGAATACTGACATGTTGTGTGATTGTCATAACCAATGTCCTAAAACAGTATGGGCACTGTTTAATGGGAAACTAGTTTGTTCTGTAAACCTTCATCTAAAAACATAACTTAAAAAGAGAGAAATCAGAAGTGCTTTTCAAGGGAATTTACCAACTCAAAAGAAATATCCCCAAGGAGATACAGATATCAAGGACACCTCCAAGAAATGTCTCATCCAGATCACTCTAATAGTGAATAGCACCCAAAAACTCAGTATTTCCCATCAACCTATTGGTGTCCCACCCTAAAAATGGGGAGGAGACCAAGGATCACTAAACACATTTGAAACAAACATAAGAGCATCCATTGTTACCTGGGGTAGGAAAGAGAGAATCCTTCTCTAGGTGGTAACAAATTCATATTTATGGTGATGGGAAAGGTAGCACTGAATGTGGGTGAAAATTATACAAGTTGACTAATGTAAATGATATTGCAAAGTTGTATGTAAAAAAAATGAATTGGCAAATGCTATGTTACATATAAGTGGAACAAAAAAATGGGGCACAGCTGTAGATATTACTTACACAAAACACCTCAAACGCCTAGGTTTTTCAGTTTGGAGGATTAGGGTCATGGTCTCGTGGGACAACCCAGTCAACTGGTCTAATATTGTCTGTAAAAGTTCTGTTCTCCTTTCTAGCTAGGTGAACAGTATCTGGGGTTTTAAAAGCTTGCTAATAGCTATCTAAGATACAACAATCAGTCTCTATTGAATGGACTAACAGAGGAAGAAGGAAACCCAAGAATCATAGACACAACTGTACTAGAGGACTAACAGCCTCCACAAACCGTAACTATCTCCTCCAAAAGAGATGAGAAGAACCAGGTGGTGCCTAGTTACCATTACCAAAAGTTTCATCATGAGACACAACAGACGGATCCCAATAGAAAGGGTAATGTTGAATGAAATATCAAATTCCAAAGAATCCAGACTTACTGGTCCCTTCAAAGCTGGAGGGGGGTGGAGTCAAGATGGTGAACTAAGCACATGTCTCCTTATATCCCTCTGGAAACCAAGACCTGAACTGATAATCAAACGGAGCCTTCTGGTCACCTAGTGAGCCTCCAGGACACAGCACAGGGATGTTAATTTGGACTTCATACTACTGAGTGAAAAATCTCCTCTCTTTTGCTGACTCCCGCTCCTGGCTAGCCCTGGCTCTCACAGACTGAAGGTAAATGCACCATTTTGACTTTTTTTTTCCTCTATCTTGGCCAGTGGGCGGACCTGGGTCTTGCCTAGTGGCTAGACTCAGGTGCACTGCTGGGGGGATAGGCAGGCAAAATTCCCATGTTTTGAGAGCCAGGTTTAGGACTCTGTTAATCCAGCCACTTTGGGCCTGTCTTTTTATCACTGCCACAGCGTGGTTTGTACAGAACCACACTGCCAGAGTGCGGGACGCCATGTTAGATACAGAGACTTTAGTGGGACCTAATTCTTAGCCTGGGAGCCAGCGCCTGCAAACAGGATAGCGCTTCTCTGACAGAAAAGCAGTAATCTACACAGTGTCGCCTACGGTGGGGGCCTGGCCACAGAGGCAGAGGAATCGCTACGTCTCGGCACCTGTAGCCCCTCTATCTACTGCCTGTGTAGAGGGCACCATCTTGGATACGGTGGTCATAGCTGGACCTATTTCTTAGCTTGGGAGCCAGACCTATCCACAGGTGAGCGCTTTTCTACCAGAAAAGCAGTAGTTTACACAGTGTCGCCTAAGGCTGGGACCTGTCAGCAGAGGCCAACAGGGCAGCAGCATTGCCGTATTTTGAACTAGTTTGTATCATCTGGGGTTGGACATAGAGGTGCTTACTTTGCCAGTTGGGAAGAGGGACCTCTACACCAGAAAAGGTGACTGACTTGGGAAGTGGTCAGATACCTTTTGCTTTACATTTTAAGACAGCCTAGAGAAACATCTGCAGTCCATCCTCACAGTATCTCTTCCAGTCTCCACTTACCCACATGGGACACAAAAACCAAAAATGTCTACTTGTGGCATATAAGAAATCACCCATGGCTTCAGAAGGCTTCCAAACAAAACAGCCAAGGAGTTTTCCAGATGAAGAAACTTATGAAATCATAAGAAAGTGAATACAAAATGATTATATACAAAGCTGGAGGGATCCCTAAGACTACTGCCCTAGGACACTCTTCAGACCTTAAAATGAGACTATCCTCTGAAGTTATCTTTAAACAAAAAGAAGAAAGTTTAGTTCAAAAAGAAGAAATGTCATCCATAAGCACTGCACTGTTTAAAAATTTTATCTATATGAAACAAAAAGGACAATAGTAACTCTAAGACACAGACAAAAAGTTTGGGGGCAGTAAGTATAAACTGAGAGACCTTAGTGGTGCAGTGGTTAAGAGGTACAGCTGCTAACTAAAAGTTGGCAGTTCAGATCCAACAGACATCCCTTGGAAACCTTCAGGGTAGTTCTACTCTGTTCTACATGGTTGCTATGAGTTGTAATCAACTCTACAGCTACAGTTCTGAGGTTTTGTGGAGGGGTTATTTAAAGTCTAAGTTAGTGGGGGTAAAACAACCAAAGCAGAAATACAGAGAATCTGACACACTGTGAAGAATGTAACCAATGTCACTGAACAATACGTGTAGAAATTATTGAATAGAAATGTTTTGATGTGTACATTTTCACCAAAATAAAATATAAAAAAGAATACTTTAGAAAAATTATCACCGATAATCTGACAGAAATAAGAAGAGTTCTTAGAAATTAAAAATATGAAATACAAAATGAAAAACTCCACGAAAGTTTAGAAATACAGCTGAGAAATTCTCTCAAAAGTTAAAACAAAAAAATAAAGTGGTTAAAAAAAAGAAAGAAAGAAAATTAGAAGACCAATCCAGCAGCCCAAATGCCAAATATCCAAATTCTAGACAGAGAGGATGAAAAAATGAGGGTGGCTCATGGGACACCTAGTTCAACTGGTATAACATAGTTTTATAAAGAAAACATTCTACATCTTACTTTGACAAGTAGCATTGAGGATCTTCAAAGCTTATCAGCAGTCATCTAAGATATTTCACTAGTTCCATTCCTTCCGGAACAAGGAAGAAAGAATAAAACTAGACACAAGGGAAAGATTAGTCCAAATGACTAATAGACCACAGCCTCTACCAGACCGAGTCCAGCACAGTTAGATGGTGCCACACTACTACCACTAACTGCTCTGACAGGAATCATGATAGAAGATCTTGGACAGAGCTAGAGAAAAATGTACAACAAAAATTCTAAGACATACAAAAAAACATCAGACTTTCTTATCTGACAAAGACTGGAACTTCTGAGAGTATGGCCCCCAGACACCTTTTAATCCAGTACTGACGTCACTCCTGGGGTTCATCCTTTAGTCAAAGATTAGATGGGCCCATGAAACAAACAACATATATAATTCAACAGTGTATATGAGACTAGCTTGGCACAAGAGCCCAAAGGCAAGGATAAGGCATGAGTGGACAGAACAGCTGGACCAATGGACATGGGGAACTCAAGGTCAGGAAGGGATAGCACTGACACTTTATGGTATTGGCAATCACTGTCACAAAACATGTATTAACGATTTAAAGAGAAACTAATTTGCTCTGTAAACCTTTATCAAAAGCACAATTTAAATAGAACAGAAAAGAATGGGGAGGATGAAAATAAAGAAAGAAAACCTCCCAAGGCAACAGAGAGTCCTTGGTGAAGTGGGAGGAAAGTGAGTTGCACAACTCAAATTCTAGCAGAAAGACCAGATCTTATGGTCTGACTGGAGTGATCCCAGAAGACATGGCTCCTGGACTCTGTGTTAGCTCAGAGCTGAAACCATTCAGGAAACCATTCAGACAAAGATGAGACTGGACTGTAAGATACAAAATGATACTGGTGAAGACTGTGCTTCTTGGCTCAAGTATATACATGCGATTAACTGGACAGCTCCTTTCCAGACGTGAGATGAGAAGGCAGAAAGGAACAAATGCTGGCTGAATGAACACCAGAAACCTGGGGTGGACTGGAGGAGTGTAATGCCACACTGTAGGGAGAGCAGCTAGGGTCACATAACAATGTGTGTATAAGTTTTCGTATAAGAAACTGACTTGAATTGTAAGTTTTCACTTCAAGCACAATAAAAAAAAAAAGTTGAGGCAGGGGGAAACATAAAAACCTCCCAGAATTAAAGGACATTAAGTTTCTGGATTGAAAGGGGCCACTGAAGTCCTAACATAATGAATGAAACAGATCTACAGCCAGGCACATTATCAAAACATTTCTGAACAGTGTGGGATAGCAATCTTTTAAGCTACCAAAAAAATAAATCATAATATAAAGCATCAAGAATCAGAATAGCATCAGATTCTTTAAAAAGAACACTGGGAGCTAGGAAAAAAAACAGAACAAAACCTTTAAAATCTGAAGGAAAATTTTTTCCAACCTAGACTACTCAAACTTTTAATTAAGCACGAGGGTAGAGAGGGAAAAAAACCTCTTTTAGATATGCAAGGACTCAAAACATTTACCACCTTAGCTCTTTTCTCAGAAGCATACTGGATGGTTCGTTCCCCTAAAATCAGGGAGTAACTAAGAAAGAGGAAGCCACAAGACTTAAGGAAACAGATCCAACACAAGACAGATGCAAAGGGAACCCTCAGAACAATAGTAGAGTGAGATCCTACAACAACATACTGCTGCAGAGTCCAGACTGGAGTCAAGTCCAAAGGCTCTAGGAAAGATTTCTTCAAGATAAAGAAAGTAATGAAATACCCTCTGTAGGGTTAAAAGTAACTTTACTTCAAGAAGTTCAGCTTTTGTCCCTGGCATCTATGAAATCACTGTAATAGTAACTAGGCTACACTGGCTACACCACAGGGTTTGTATTAATAAATAGGAGCAAGTCTGAGGCCACCTGGTAACCAATCACAAGCACATGGGCTGGCTGATAAAAAGCCTTAAAACAAAGGCTCTATAAAGATTCCCAAAGGAGAGGTTTCCCATGCTCTCACTTTGGGGACCTTTGCAAACCTACCTAATTATCTCTTCATGTTGCTCTTGAGTTATTCCTAAACTGTTTGCAACCTATACTTCTGAGCAGTTCCTTTAACCAAACACATTACACAACTGTAAGTATAATCTGTATATACTGTGTGATGATGCACAGAATTACCAAATTCAGCAGAGAAAGAGAGTACTGTGGGGAAAGAGGCTGGAGTCAGAGACCAAGGAAAAGCTGGAAAGCAGAGACATATTTGACCTCTACTTGCTAGGAACCAGGCTTGTGCTGACTCTTATTCATTCAATTATGTTTCCTCTATGTGTCTATATACAGTGGGAGCATAATTCAAACAACTGTAGAAGAACTGGAACAGAAAACTAGGCAAAGAAACAAAAATACATCCTTATCAATTCTTACAGAGAAAAATAAAATTGTACAGGAAACAAAAAGTAGTCATAATACACCACATGGCTCAGCAATGAATATCATTAACACAGAATAGCATCTAAGTAAAATCCTAATGGGCAAAGGACACAACAAAAAGGTTGTATGTGTGTGAAGGTAGCCTGGGGGTGAGCAGAAGACAATTTTGGGTGAGAGGAAAAAAAGCTGAACTCTCACTTTGTACAACAACAGATCACTCCTATAAATGGAAAAACAAATCAGAAGTAGCTCATAGACGATTATCATTTAGAGACATGGAACAAATAAATCAGCTGAATGAACTTTTTCAAAAGGGGTGGCTCTGAGGAACAAGAAATTGGAGGAATGCTGGAGATAGGAAGAACTGTCCTTTTTTCTTAAAAGCTTCATAACATTTTGTTTCTTTAAATGTATGTTTCTGAATAACTTGGATTAAAAAAACTGAAATAGAAAAAATGTCTACATACAAACACAAATTGTTCAAAAGACAACAGTATGTTCTCTTTTTTTACGTCTTAAAGGCAAGAGAGAACATGGCATGTATAACAAATCTAAAACACAGCAGAAACTCTGAGTGTGAAAGAGAAAACAGCAATAAACAATACTGCAGATACAGGAAAATGCTGCTCCTTAGGAATTAATAAATGTTACACAACTAATGGTTTCTATTGAGACAATATAAACTTTTTTAGAGATACATATGGAAATATTTAGCAGTGACATGTCACAGTATCTTTAAAGTACATTTAAATATTCTTGGAAAAAGCAGACAGAACAAATACAAAATGTCAATCACTGTTAAATTTAGAGAATGGATATTATACACGGGTATTAATCATACTATTTCTATTTTTCAGCTACATTTACTATTTCATAATAAAAATGTCAATAAAAAGTTACTTTGTAAAGACCTATGCATTAAGCAATGACTTTAATTTCCATGACTATCTTTGGGGATAGGCTGGGAAAGACTGGAAACATTCTATGATTTTATCTTACCATATCCTGCCATGGAAGCACCATTCTCGATATCCACTGTGTTCTTGTTTTCCTCTGCTAGAGCTTTAACATATCTTTTGCTTAAGTCTAGTATTTGTTCACGTAACTTGACACTGCTTTGATGTCTTGGTTGCTGAAAAGTATAGTGCAGTAACATCAGTCCCCAAATGAGTCCAAATACAAGCAATAGTAAACTCAATTTCTGGGACATATTTTTCCTTGAAATGGAAAAAAACATTTCTGATGACGTGAACAGACTCAATCGAAAAACGGTAACTAAAGACAAGTCACCAAACAACCAATACTTCTGAAAAGAAAAAACTCTTCTAATATTTTATATCTTTCATCTTCAGCAAGGTTGTCTCAGCTCTGAACTCTGTAAAATTGAGAAGAAAAAAGGCAGTTAGTCTTACTCAGCATCGGTAACACAACAGACAGAGTTAAGAAGAGATTCTATAGTTCTGATGTGAAACTGTACCATCTTCTTCAGCAACTTTCCTCACCACTAAGTAAGCCTTCAGGTCTCTTATCAATCTCATTTACATGCTCGTCAAAATTTTAAAGTAGATGATGGGTGAAATCGGTGATAGCACACATTAGAAACAAGAACAATATTAAGTAGACTTAAACATAACATGAGTACTCCTTCCATCTTAACCCAATATTGCAAGGATAGAGTAGCTGGGGCAGGGGGAGGGGGACCATGCTCTTAGGCGAAAGCAAGGCCAATTGGCACAACTAGCGTTTTGCTAAGAGAGCTTTCTGCACCCCACAGTGGTGAGTGGCGTCTGGGGTCTTAAAAGCTGCCAAGCTGCCATCCAAGGACACAGCAAATGGTCCCAACTCAGCAGGAACAGATGCTCACCAAGGACCAAAATGACGTGGGGGAAAGACAACCCAGAAGGCAAAGAGACCCACATCAGTGGGTGCCTACATCGACTTGGGACCAGAAGAACCAGATGGTGCCCAGCCACCACCAGTGATAGCCGCGATGGAGCTCACTAAGTTGAGTCTCACTGGCAACACAAGAATAAAAAGGAATGCACCCTGAGATCCCCACTAAAAGACCACAATTGATGGTCCAGCGGCTTCAGGGTTCCCCTGGGAGCATGGCCCCTTGCCCTGATACTGTCCTTGACCATAAATCATAAAGAAGGTCCACTCTTCGGACATGAATGGATTGGACTTGGCAATGCAGAGCGACCATATATTGGATGCACTTTATGGTTCTATACATCTATAGGATGTCATCCTGCTGACCTCTGGCTGGAGGAAGGAGAGTGGGTGGAGAGGAGGGAACAAAGAGACGGTTGGGAGAATGAGACATGTATGGAGCAGAGAGGAATAGTGTGCTGTCACTGGGCAGGGAGAGCAGTGGAAGCTGCATAAGGTGGGTATGTAAATTTATACAGGAATGTACATTTTCACTCAGTTATATTAAATAAAAAAAATTTTTTTTTAATTTTTAAGTAGATGAAAAAAATCAATTAACCGAAAGTATCTGAAGGGAGAGCCAACTATACCAGCAGTATCAGGCCATCTCTCTGAAGCAGAGGCCTGCAAAACTAAGCAAAACACATATGAAAGTCAATCCTGGAACCCTAAGCATCAAGTGAAAAGACAGAGAATTAGATGAAATACCAAACGAAAGAAGAAACTGACGGAAAACAGAGGTCACCTGTCAACTAACACAGCACAGCATTGCCATCTGGAACATACCCAGTAAAGACACAGGACAGGGAGTTTGGGATGGCAACTTCATAGGGCTTTCAACAGGAGATGGACAATCTAGTAACCAGAGAAACACGCTTTCCTACAACATACCCTTATGGTGAGTTGAAGCAAGATTCAATCCCATCCCAGTGGACACACTGCCAGGGTCCATAACAAGAGCCCCATCCCCCAGGCCCGTTCCACTCCCTTCCCAGTACACATCTTTTATTTTTCCCCTTTTCTTCCTTTTCTTTTTCCTTTTCACCTAACCCTATACACCAATTTCCCCTGTCCAAAGGCCCTCACTGCACCACTGTATGCAGCTGAAAAACAACTGCCTGCCACCACTGTGGGAGTACCCAACCCCTACCCACTGGCTCCAGCCATACTGCCATTTTTTGTTTGTTTTCTTTTTGTCTCTTTCTCTCTCCCACCTAGCCCCACAGGCCACCTCCTCTCTTTCCTACTGGCCCCCATCATGCCACTCCAGACAGAGTGCCACTGGCATACCAGCCTGCCACTGCCCTGGGTTTGCCATGCCCCAACCCTCTGGACCCTACCACACAGCCATTTATTTTCATTTTTACTTTCTTTCCTTTCTCCCACCTACCTAGCTCCATATGCAACCTTGCTCACCTTCCTTCCTGTCCCTGTGTCTCCTCTTCCCCTAACCACCAGCTACTCCAATGCCATACCTTTTTCTTCCTTCTTTTTTATCCCCCCCATCTAGCTCCATATACCATCTCCCCACTTCACACCAGCCCCAGCTGCGCCAACATGGCTAAACCATCCTAGGCACTCAAGCCTGCTGCTACATTGGAACCACATCTTCCCATCCCTCCTGCCACTCAACCAGTTGCTGAATGGTGAGAGACAAGCCCACACCATTCCTAGTCCATCATCCACCATATGGCAAGGAGCTGTGAACACTCCCACTGCCCACTGACCTACATCAGAAGGCAGACAGAACCCACCCAGTTTACCCTCAGCTCCCTTGCCAAACCAATCTACTGCAAAGCAGGGTCACTCTGCCCACCCAGATTAGGTGGTGAGTACAATCACACCCACAGACTAGCAACTAGCAAAGCATGCACAGCCTACCCACTCTGAAATGTCAAAACAAAACAAAGTACGATGAAATAAACAAACACACAATCAATAAAGAAAAAAATACCTTAATGTCTCAGAGACAACAGACAATATCAAAACATAAAAAAGAAGGACAAGATGGTTCCAGCAAGTGACCCCTAAAAACCACAAAAAAATTACTTAACATTCTGGCAGAAGAAAATGCAGGTGAACTATATGATAAATAATTCAAATGACAAATATTTAGGGCTTTGCAAGAGATTAGGAAAGCAACCAAGAAAAACGATGACAAAACTGAGGAAAAATCAGACAAAATCAAGGCAAACACAGACAACCAATGAAAACAGCCAAAACCAAGGAAAACACTGACAAAGCAAAAGAAGAATTGAGGAAAATAATACAAAAACAAAATATCAAAGTAAACAAGCAATTAGATTATATACAAAAACAGCAACTAGCAATCAAAAAAATAACAATTTCAGAAATGGGCAACAGAAATGTGAAACAACAGAAGACAAAATCAGCAAAAACTGAAGACAAAACCATGAATGCCAATTTGGGGAAAAATCAGAGAAAAGAATGAATAAAAATGGAGAAAACCTAAGAACTGTGTAGGACATAATCAAGTGCAAAAGTGCCTTTGATAGGAGTTCCAGTACATGGAAAAGACAGAAAACACAGAGAAGACTGTTGAAGATTTGCCAGCAGAAATCTTTGCCAAAATCATGAGACACAAAACATTGCCCATTTGAATCTACCCAGATGCCCAACAACAGATGAATGGATAAACAAACTATGGTATATATACTCAATGGAGCAGTATGCAATGATAAAGAACAATGACGATTTTAGGAAGCATCTCATAACTTGGTTTCAATTGGAAGACATTATGTTGAGTGAAATTAGTCAGTGGCACAAGGACAAATACTGTACAAGACCTCTACTATAAGGAATTAAAAACAGACTCACGTACAGAAGAAAAGACTCTTTGACGGCTGCAAAGGAGGGGAGGGGGTGAGAGCAAGCACTGGTTATAGACAGCCGATAGAAATTTGGTTGGGTGAAATCAGTGACAGCACCCATTAGAAAGATCAATTTAACTGGACTTCAGCATAACTTGAAAACTCTTTCAATCTTAACACAATATTGCAAGGATGGAGTAGCAGGGGTGGGGGGCCAGCGACCATGCTGTCAGGGGACACTGAAGTCAACTGGTAGAACTAGCCTATTGCTAAGGGAGTCTTCTCCCCCCACCCCATATTGGTGAGTGGCGTCTGGGATCTTTTAGCAAGCTGCCATCTGAGGTACACCAAATGGTCCCAACTCCGCAGGAACACATGATAACCAAGGACCAAAACAACATGGGGGAAAGAGAACTCAGAAGACAGAAAGACCCAGGTGAATGAGTGACTACATCAACACGTGACCAGAAGAACCAGATGGTGCCTGGCCACCACCAGTGACAGCCGTGATGGGGCTCACAAAGTTCAGTCCCACTGGCAATATGAGAATAAAAAGGGGTGGACCCTGAGAATTCCACTAAAAGGCCGCAATTGATGGTCCGAAGGCCTGGAGGTTCCCCTGGGAGCATGGCCCCTAGACCTGTTGCTGCCCCTATTCCTAAGTCATTACAGAGGTCAACTCCTCAGACAAGAATATATTAGACTCAGCAACACAGACTGACCACATCATGTGTGCACTTTATGGTTCTATACATCTATAGGATGTCATCCTACTGGCCTCTTCATAGAGGGAGTGGAGAGGGTGGAGAAGAGGGGACAGAAGAATAAGAGGATATGACATCTACAGAACAGAAAGGAGGAGTGTGCTGTTACCAGGCAAGGAGAGCAATAGGAGCTACACATAGGTAGGCATGCAAATTTAAACTGGATTGTACACTTTCACTCAATCACAATAAATATTTAAAAAAAAAAGTTGACCATGTGAAAAGCTCAATGAACCTTAACAGGATAGAACCCCAAAAAAGTCACCAATGCATATCATAATCATAACTGCCAAAAACAAAGACAAAAGAAGCCCAAGGACACCAGAAGAAAGGAAATAACAGAGATTACCACAGAGACGAATGAAACAGAGAGCAGAAAAACAACAGAAAGAATCAACAAGACACAACATTGGTTCTTCAAAAAGATCAACAAAACTAACAAATTACTGGCTAAATATACAAAAGTAAAGCAGGAGAAGCAGCAAATAATTCAAACAAGAAGTGAGATGGGTGCTATTAAAACAGAACCAACTGAAATAAAAAAGATCCTAAAAGAATGAAAACATGAAAAACTGTAGCCAAACAAATTTCAAAACCCAGAGGAAATGGATTTATTTCTAGAAACACATTATCTACCTAACCTAATCTGAGGTAGAATAACCAAAACAACTCAAAACAAAAGAACAGCTTGAACAGGTAAAATAAAGAAATGCCCAACAACAACAAAAAACTCAGGCCCAGACAGGTTTACTGGGAAATTCTACCAAATATTCAGAGAAAAGTTGACACTATTACTAACTCAAATTATTTCACAGCACAGAATAAAAAGGAAATACTGCAGAATTCACCCTATGTAGCCAGCATAATCCTAATACCAAAGCCTGCCAAAGACCAGTATCGCTCATGAATATAGATGCAAATTTTTTCAACAAAATTCTAGCAAATAGAATTCAGCATCATATTAAAAAAAACTAATACAACCAAGTGGAATTCACACCAGGTCTGAGAGAATGGTTCAGTGTTAGAATATCAATCAATGTAATCTACCACATAGAGATCACATGATCATCATAATAAATACAGAAAAGGCATTTGATAAAGTCCAACACCCATTTTTTATTAAAAACTCTCAATAAAATAGGAATATATAGAAAATCCCTCAACACAATAAAAGGCATCTATATAAAATTAACAGCCAACATCATTTTCAACAGAGAGAGGCTGAAAGCATTCTCCTCAGAGTGGGAACAAGACAAAAGTGTCCTTTATTACCACTGTTATTTAACACTGTGTTGAAGTTCTAGCTAGAGCAATAAAGCAAGAAAAAGAAATGAAGGACATCCAAATCAGAAAATAAGCAGCAAAACTAACCCTATTCACAGATGCTATTGTTCTATACATAAACAACCCCAAAGATTTCACAAGAAAACTATCAGAACTCAGAAAAATTCAGCAGCATAGCAGGATACAAGATCAACATACAAAAATCAGTTGGATTCCTCTACATCAACAAAGAGAATTTCAAAAAGGAAATTAAGAAAATATTACCATTTATAATAGCCCCTAAAAAGATAAAATATTTAGGAATAAATATAACCAGAGATGTAAAAGATCTACACAAAGAAAATTAAAAAACACTATCCCAGGAAACCAAAAGAGACCTACATAAATAGAAAAACATATGAAGGCCATGGATAGGAAGACTGAACATTGTAAAAATGTCAATTCTACAGATACAATGTAATTCCAATCTAAATATCAACAACAGTATTTTTCAATGAAATGAAAAAACTAATCGCCAACTTTATATCAAAAAGAAAGAGGCCTCAGATAAGCAAAGTATTACTCAATAAAAGAACAAAGTAGGAGGCCTGACATTACTTAATCTGATAATCTGCTATACAGCTACAGCAGTCAAAATAGCTTGGTACTGATACAACAGATACTCAGACAAATGGAAGAGAACTGAGAACCCAGATAGATGTAAATCCATCCTAAAGTCAGCTAATCTTTGACACGGACCAAAATCCACTAAGTGGGGAAAAGACAGTCTTTTTAACAGATAATGCTGGCAAAACTGCAAGTCCATCTATAAAGAAAAAAAATGAAAAAACAGGACCTAGACCTTAGCATATACTCAAAAACGAACTCAAAGTGGATCAAAGAGCATACCTAAAATAAAATATGAAAGAAAAAATAGGGATAATGCTAAAGACCCTAATACTTAGCACAAATACAAATCGTAAGTAACAATATATAAACACCAGAAAATAAACTAGGTAACTGAGAGCTCCTAAAAATTAAACACTTATGTTCATCAAAAGATCTCCCAAAAGAGTTAAGAGGACCTATAAAATGGAAAAAATTCTTAGCTATGGCTTATCCAGCAAGTGTCTGATCTCTTAAAATCTGTAAAATACTTCAACACCTCAACAACAAAAGGACAAATGATCCAATTAAAAAATCGGCAAAGGATATGAACAGATATTGCACCAAAGAAGGCATTCAGGTGTGTAGCAGACAAATGAGGAAATGCTCATTATCATTAGCCATTAGGGAAATGGAAATCAAAACTACAATGAGATACCATCTCACCCTGATATTACTCACACTAATCAAAAAACAGAAAATAATAAATACCAGAGAGGTTGTAGGGAGACTGGAATTCTTATAAACTTCTGGTGAGAATGTAAAATGGTACAACCACTATGTAAAGTGATTTGGTGCTTCATGAGAAAGCTAGATATAGAACTACCATATCATTCAGCAGCACCACTCCTAGGAATATATCCTACAGAAATAAGAGCCATCACACAAGTAGACACATGCAAACCCATGTTCACTGCAGCATTATTCACAACAGCAAAAATATGGAAACAACCTAAATGCCCATGAACAGATGAATGGATAAACAAATTATGGTATATACACACAATGGAATGCTAGAAAACAATAAAGAACAACCAATATGTAAAACATCTCACAACATGGATGAACTTGGAGATCACTATGCTGAATGAAAAAAACTCAGCCACAAAGCAACAAAATACTATATGAGAACACTATTATAAAAACTCAAGAAAAGGTTTACACACAGAGAAAATGAATCTTGGACCATTACAAGGGAAGGAGGGGCAAGGAAGGAAAATCACTAATCAGACAGTAGACGCGTGTTAATTTTGGTGAAGGATAACACACAATAAAGTCAGCACAACTTCAGCAAGACTAAGTCTTAGAAGCTTCCTAGACACATACAAACACCTCGAGAAACTGAGTTACTGGGTGTGAGGGCTAGAGACCACAGTCTTACAGGACATCTAGGTCAAATGGCATAATATACAGTACATAAAGAAAGTGTTCTACATCTTACTTTGGTGAGTTGTGTACAGGCTTTAAAAAGTTGGCAAGTGGCCACCTAAGACACATCTATCAGTCCCATCCCATCACAGAGTAAAGGGAAATAAAAAATAAAATTAAAATTAAAAAAGACACAAGGAAACTATTAGCCCAACAAACTAATGGACCACATGAAGCACAGCCTCATTAAAAAGCTAGAAATGGAATTGCCATATGATCCAGAAACACCACTCTTTTAAGAGTATGTCCTACAGAAATAAGAGCCATCACACAAGTAGACATATGCACACCCGTGTTCACTGCAGCATTATTCATAACAGCAAAAAGACGAGCCTGAGAAAACTAGATGACACCCAGCTATCACCACTGACTGTTTTGACAGGGATCTCAATAGATTATCCCAGAACAGGAAGAAAAACACAGGCCAAAACACAAATTCACAGAAACAAAAAGAACCAGGCTGGGCTGACATAGACTGGAGAAACCCTTGAAAACTATAGCCCCTGTACAGCCTGCTAACTCAGAACAGAAGCATGACATCCACCTTTCAGCCAGAGTAGACAGGCTTATGGAACAAATAATAACACACCTAAGGAACCTGCTTCTGAATTCAATCAAGTATACAAGATCAAATGGGCAACACCTACCCAGTAGAAAAGATGAGGTGGCAGGAAGGACAGGCAAAGTGGATAAAAAGATATGGGGAACCCAGGGTGTCAACGGAACAGGGAGGAGTGATGACAATGTATAAATTTTTGAATGAGAAAGGAACTTGTGCTGTAAACTTTCACCTGAAACACAATAAAAAGAAATTCAAAAGAAACAAAATATTTGAAATACTGCACCATGTTCACTGAACTCTCCAAATGACTTATCCTAAATTTTGTAACCAAAATTGTGGACACAATCACAGGAGATCTTCAAATACAGGCAGTCTCTAAATTACAAATTAGTTGTGTTCCTAGATCTGTCTTTAAGACAAATTTGCATATGTGTCAAAATAGTTATGGTTTATATCTAACATCTGTTTGCCTTATATCTAACAAATGTTTGTCTTAAGTATATCGTGTACCTTTTTATACATAAACATTTGTCACTGTTCCTGTTGTGTGTCACTGAGTCCATTTCAACTCAAGACAATCTCATATGACACAGCAGAACTGTTCCACATGGTTTTCTAGGCTGTAATCTTTACAAAAGCAGCTTCATGGTCGTTGTCTCTCAGAGCCCTGGATGAGTTGTAACAGCCAACCTTTCAGTTAGTAGCCAAGTGCTTAACCACTGTACCACCAAGGCTTCCTCTGTAACACCTGACTGTCTTTTCAAATATGGCCTGTATGCCAACTTACCTGACCTAGCAGCTAGTGGGGAGTCAACTGAAACCTGTACTCAAGCTGTCACAAGGTTCCTTCCTCAGAGTGTTACGACAAAAAAGTCAAAAATGTGACATCACCAGAGAAACAAGAACACAGACTCCTAGGTATTTTGACAAATGAAGTTTAAAATGGCAGCCCAGAAAATCTGGGCGACTATATATATATCTATGTATCTATATATACAGGAAACCCTGGTGGTATAGTGGTTAAGTGCTACGTCTGCTAGCCAAAAAGTCAGCAGTTAAAATCTGCCAGGCACTCCTTGGGGCAGTTCTACTCTGATCTATAGGGTCGCTATGAGTCAGAATTGACTTGACAGCAATGGGTTTGGTTTGACCAAAAAGAGACTTTAAACAAAAAGCATGTAGGACGCTTTGATTAAATATCAGGCACAACCATTACTATAGTCATTTATTATATACCAGACACTACTCTAAGTTTTTTATATCAATTAACTCCTTTAATCCTCACAATACCCCATTTAAAAAAACCTCAAACCTGCTGCTGTAGAGTCGATTCCTACTCACAGCAATCCTATAGGACAGAGTAGGATTTGCCCCCTATAGGATTTCCAAGGAGCAGCTAGTGGATTCTTGGTTAGCAGTCGAGCTCTTAACCACTGTGCCACCAGGGATCCATTCCAGTAACAGCCTCACTTAAAGGATAAAAAAGCCGAAGTAGAGAGAAGTTTGTCCGGGCCTTACAACAGGATAGTGGTAGAGACAGGACTGACAGCTGGGGCTCTTAAGCACCACCCCTCTTCTACAGCAATGGCAATCTAACGGTAGCGGCAGGAAGACCAGCAGTGAACAATGATTTAGACATACTGAGGTAAGCACTTCCCGTGGGTGACTTCATTTAATATTTGCAATAGCCCTGTGAGGAAGCAATTGTTATTGCTACCATTTTTTTCCTATTTTAAAGGTAATCAAATTAAAGCTTACAGAGATGTACCTGTCTAAGATTTTTACCTAAGCCAACTGTCCAGAGCTCTAAACTTGGGCATGAGCTAGAAGCTATACCAATTCAGAGTCTCTCTGTTCCTTTAGGAAGGTTTCTTAAGCCCAGATTTTTAAAACTCATAGGTTTCACAAAACTTCACAAACGTGACAAATCCCAAAAGTAATGGTGTTAGAGAACAAGTTATTTGAAGGAAAAAAAAAAAGTCAGTCAAATGCAGGAAGCCTCCTCTACAAGAAGTTCTTCCGAGTAAGTGCAAGCTGAAAAATGAAAGGGTGCTGAATACTATCATGAATTCTGCTTAATGAGTAAATGGCACTGGTAGTGAACAAGGTAAAAGGCACAGCTGGTAAAGATACGCTCCCAAAGTCACAAATCCCAGGAAACAAGGAGACCTGGTTTAAATTCAATGCTTCTCAAACTGTGGGGGGCCCATAAACCTAAAACACCCCTTCTATCTCTATACTGACTGTGTATCACAAGGCATGATGTACCATCAGATTAGGAAAACAGGGATCTGTGAATAAGCGTCTTTATGGTTTCAACTTTGTATGAAATGTGTCTTCTCAGCACAGTTCTCACTGAAATAAAATCAGAAGCAAAAGCCCATCTTAGAAGGGAATCAGAACTGTTACGGGGACTACTACAGTAAGAACTTTATACACGTTGTTATGTGCATGTTTGTTACACGTTTTCCTGTAGAAATACACATTAAACATTTAACATGAAAAGGGTTTGTCTTCGGGAATAGCAAAGAGGCACATGCCACACTATGCAGTCTAAAATAACATCAAGGAACAAAGTAAGTATGGGAGGTACTGGGAAGAAAGGACACTTAGAGCTTTCTTCAAGTTCAAAGGGATGGCCTAGAGCCAATGTGTATCTGACAAAGGGCCAAGCAGATCAAAGGTGCATGAGGAATCTCTAAAGTAAAACACAGAAAAAAGGTAACCTCTACTGGAATCCAGGTCATTTCTGCTAGGGTAGCTTAAACTCACATTTACTAGGCAGGGTTGAGGGTGAACAGAGAGAAAGCAATTTCCACTAGTACCATTTTAGTTCCTAGGATCAAATATGATTACACTGTTCTGTCCTCTGAGAGGCACTTCAGTGATTTCATACAGGGAAAGAAAATAATAATAATAATAACAAGTTTTGAATTCTTTGACAACCAGAATTGTTATTTAATTCTGTAATTTAGTGATCACCAAAAAAAAGAACCTACTGCTGTCAAATCAACTCCAACTCACAGTGACTCTGTAAGACAGTAGATTTGCCCCTGTAGGGTTTCCCAGGGAGCAGGTGGTAGATTCAAATTGCTGAACTTTTGGTTATCAGCAGTAGGTCTTAACCACTACAGAACCACGGTTTCCATTTAGTGATTAAAACCAAACTAAACCCACTGCCATGGAGTCAATTCCAACTCACAGAGATCCTACACACTGAGTACAACTGCCCCATAGAGTTTCCAAGGACTGTCTAGCGGACTTGAACTGCCTACCTTTTGGTCAGCAGCTGTAGCACTTAACCACTATAACACCAGGGTTTCCATCTGGTAATTACAAGGGGAAATGATTCTTACACTCAGACTTTAGGAAGGAAACAAAAAATGAAAGGGCTTCAAGGTCTTCTCTTTCTGGGCAATGCTGAAAGCTCTGAATGACAGAGAAGTTTGCAGTTTGAACCTCCTCGATTTTTCTTTATGTTTCAAGTACTGGTCCAGATCCTAGAAGGCCACCTATGTCAGGACAGAGAACTCTAATTAGAAATTCAGTAGGCTAACAAGGGCTTACAGGCACCACCTAGTACAGTCTTTAATTACAGATCACTTCCTCCACTGTATCAGTCTCTGGTTTAAAAACTTTTCAATCCCAATTTCTAGGTTTCTATATTGCCTACTAATCTTCTACATGATTTTGTTTTTAAATCTTCAAATTCACCCCAGGTAACAACTGAGAAAATTTCAAGGCAACTAGTAAAATCATCACCATTACTATTTTGATCTTCCACTACTAAATGTTTTAGTAGGATTCCCGGACGAAAATTCTCATCCTACCACCAAACCCAGAGCTGTGGAGTCGATGCTGACTCATAACAAACCTACAGGACAGAGGAGAACTGCCCCACAGAGTTTCCAAGGAGCACCTGGCTGGTTAGCAGTTGTAGCACTTAACCACAACATCACCAGGGTTTCCCAAACAGTAAATTCCCTATTCCTACCCTCCTCAGGAAACCCGGGTGGTGTACCACGTAAGTTCTACAACTGCTAACCAAAAGGTCAACAGTTCAAATGTACCAGGCGTTCCTTGGAAACCTTATGGGCAGTTCTACCCTGTCCTATAGGGTCACTGTGAGTTAGAGTCAACTCGATGGCAGCCGATACCCTCCTCAAGTACAAATAAATGAGAAGAAGAGATAATCCCAGCTCCCAGCATGGAATGGCCTGGTTGGGAGAAATCATCTAAAGTGAATAGAGGAAAACTCACAAGTAAAGAAATCTCTGCATTCCCCTTTTTTAGGATAAAGGCAGTTCCACTGTTTGGTAATATATAGGAACAGTAATGATCTGATAAGGTGATCTTTATCCAGAAAAATAAATTTTTTGGCATTTTTCTAATATGAAGGGGGCAGAGATAAGATAGGATATAGAATAAATGCTAGGTGGGAACTTGCCAATGTATTAAAACTGTTATTAAGCATTTTAAACATAATTCTTCAAACTCTAACATTCCTGTTTCAGGAATATAAAAGTAGAGAAACAACATGAGAGAGATCTTTTTTCCCTTAATTTTTATGTTTATTATAGGCCTCACCTGTCCACTTGGATTTACAAGATCTTTGGAGAAAAAGGCTGTTTAAAGCCCTATTGTGCCATTTGTCTAACAGCCCACCAGTACACAACTAGGTATTTAGGCAATTTTTTATTGGTTTCTCCTTAGGAAGGACCTAAAGACAAATATATTAGTCTAACACTACTACTAGAGAAAAGACAAAAAACAGTGAATATTTAAACTAGAACTACTTCATTTTAAAGATAATGTGAAACATAAAAAGGATTAATGATGATCCAATGATGAACAAATGGTGGGAAATTAGGCAACCAACCTCTCAGTCCAGAACTCTAGTGTTTTTCAAAAGCAGGGAACAAAAGCCAACTTAACAGGTTGTATTAGTACTTAACAAACAAGACAGAAATCATCAGAAAAGACTACACACACTGGAGATTTTGTTTAATGAAACTTTTGTTTCAGGTGTTGTGTGTGCACCTGTGCACAGGCGTACATACACACACAGAAGATATACCACTATGGAGTCTTGATATAAAAAAATCTCTTGCTGTGGGCTGCACTCAAAAAAAAGTTTCAAATGCACTGCTTTTCACACCGACAGTCTTGAAGTACTCTCTTGCATTTTTACACAAACACTGAACCGGTGGGTGTTACTTGGATAGCTAAACCTAACTTAAAATCACCTTCAAATCCTATTTTTTGCATTTATTTAGTGATCTGCTGCCTGTGCTATTACAACTATAACTAAAGTAACTACTAACAGCAATAACAGCAACTAGCAAACAGAGAAGTTCTCACTTGCCCAGCAGAGCTACATGAACCGCTGTCTACAAGCCTAAGGTATTTACATGCAGACTTAAACAGAGGAGACATTTACCACAAAAGTCACAGTACATTTCATTCATCAGAACTCAAAAGTGCAGGATGATTCTCTCTAAAAAGACTCAGAAATTACTCCTCCACACACTTGACCTTGGAATATAATTTCAAGAGGAAAAAATCCATTCTTAAAATATTTTCTCTATATAATGAGAAAAAAATTAACAAAAGGTATGACATCTACTGAATAATTAGATCTAAGATTTAAAGTGTAAACTGCCTCAAGAGAAGCTACACTAAACTCCAGCTTGGATACAGAAATATATCTCAGAATAACAGATCATTTTTAGATGACGTATTTTGGAGAGAAGAGAAGATAACAGCACTGAACAGTACAATGATAGATAAAAAGTTCAGTAAAGCACAAATAAAAATATAAAGTGTTAGAGCCAAGGGAAACTACTCGACACTGTGCTACAATAAAGTTTAACAATATTTCTATTGAAAGTGCAAGTTAAACTTTTAAAATACAATGGTTCTCACACCACAATACTTGAAATGATTTACTCTAAAATACACTACACAGTAGAAGATCTCTCAAATATTGAGCTTGACCTGCCTACAGCCTTGGCCAATCATGCTTTGTGTTACATAACCCCACTTCCCCTTTCACAACCAACCAAAGTAGCATTGCACCACTTGCCAAAGAAGTCCTACAAAAAGGCAGGGAGTGGGCCATAGGAATTGAAAAGGAAAGAATTCACAAACATAAACAATGAAGTTGGGTTAGTGAACTGACACACTCCAGTTACAAAGAAGCAGAGATAATAGATAAACAGATGATGCATAAAAAAAAAAAGTGATACAGAGTATACAGGGAAAACTAAGCATGTCAAAAATGAAAAGAAAGAGTAGGCTGTCCTACTGGTTTCTTCTAAAGGGGAGAGCAGACGGTGTAGAGTGGTGGACAGGTATTTGTTGGAAGGATACTGTAAGTAAAGAGTAGAAATGAGGAGCATGCTGTCACAGGGTGAGGAGAGCAGAAAAAGTTGTACAGAGGCGGGTATGCAAAATTGACCTGGATCATATACTTTCACTTAATCATATTAAAAAAATTTTTTTTTAATGAAAAGCTACTTCATGAGAGAGAAACGGTGGCAGGGATTCTGATTTCTAGCAGCTTTCTACTTCCTTCACGCATTCCCTGCCTCAAGGTGTTTGGGAGAACTATATGACCCCGAACAAAAACAAACAAAAAAACTCTAAAACACAAATAAATAACAAAAGAGTGCTACATCATTTCTTTTCTTCCATGTTAAAAAATTTAAAAAACCTCCAAGTTTAGGGTCATGGTTTCCTGGGACATCCCAATTAACTGGCCTAATAACATGTTCAGTGCCTCCAATTCTGTTAGTTTGATGTGTAGTCTCTGGAATCTTAGAAGCTTGTGAGGAGTCTCCAAAGCACAACACTTGTCTCTACTTCCCTGCAACACAGTTTTCTTAAAAGCAAATTCCCTTTAGTTTTCTTAAAAGCAAATAATACTTTAACAAGTAAAAAATGCCTGCCCTGAGTATCATGCTTTTTTAAGAACTACAGAGATCAAGAAACCCTGTTGGCATAGTGATTAACAGCTACAGATATTAACCAAAGGTCAGCAGTTCAAATTCCCCAGGTGCTTCTTGGAAACCCTACGGGACAGTTCTCCTCTATCCTGTAGTGTCACTATGAGTCAGAACTGATTCAACAACAGTGGGTTTGGTTTGGTGCATTTTTATATGCAATCTAATTGATAAGAGCAACTAAAAAGATTGGATGGGAACCTTAGAGGGCAGTGAAACGTGGGAAGAACAACTCAGAAAAGGAGGGTGAGAATTGGCTGGACAACTTGAAGAATGTAAAAAAAAAAAATCAGTAAATGACACATGTAGAAACTACTGAACTGGTGTTAAGTGTTTCTGTATATATTTTCAACAACAACTAAAACTTATCAGTGAACACTGAGCTCGAAGAGTGCTTGGAATCATACCAATTCACTATTTTAGAGGTGAGGAAATTGAGGGCCACAAAGGCCTAAGGTTAAACACACAATGTCAGAGCCAGGACAAGAACCAAGGACTCCTATTTCCCTAGTCATTACTCTTTGTCTTACACTACACTAAATAATATCAACATAAGACTTTTTTTCCCAAAATGAGCATTTTTGCCACTTTTTTTTTTATGAGTGAAAATGTACATTCCCGTACAAATTTACATTCCCACCTATATGCAACTTCCACTGCTCTCCCTGCCCGGTGACTGCACACTATTCCTCTCTGCTCCATACATGTCTCATTCTCCCAACAGTCTCCTTTCCCTTCCTCTCTACCCACTCTCCTTCCTCCAGCCAGAGATCAGCAGGATGGTATCCTACAGATGCAGAGAATCATAAAGTGCATCCAATCTATGGTCACTCTGCATTGCCGTCCAATCTATTCGTGTCCGAACAGTGGACCTTCGTTATGATTTATGAGCAAGGGGAGCACCAGGGCCAGGGACCATGCTCCCAGGGGAATCCCGAAACTGCTGGACCATCAATTGCAGTCTTTTAGTGGAAATCTCAGGGTGCACTCTTTTTTATTCTTGTGTTGCCAGTGAGACTCAACTTAGTGAGCTCCATCGTGGCTATCACTGGTGGTGGCCGGGCACCATCCGGTTCTTCTGGTCCCAAGTCAATGTAGGCACCCACTCATGTGGGTCTCTCTATCTTCTGGGTTGTCTTTACCCCATGTCATTTTGGTATTTTTGCCACATTTTTTAACAAATAAGAAATCTTTATGTGCTTATGCCTTCTTCCACAATTTAAATAAGTTTTCCACTTATAACTGTTTGGCTTTCCATTGTCCTTATAAAATACACTCTGGATTTCTCATATTCTTTCTTATAAATCTTTCTTAAAAATACATCTGTCACAAAAACATTGCATAGAAAATTACTCAGGTACACTTTATTTCCCCCCATAAAAGAACATTAAAAAACACTATTTACTCAAAACATGTTATTCCACGTACTCCACAAAAATGCTTGAACTCAAAGAAATATAAAACAGCCACTTGAAGTGAAAAATAAATTTCAAATACTTAGGATCATAAAGATTCCCTTGAAGAAAATTTTACCATCAATATTAGTAAAATTCGAGACAATCAATTTTCAGCAAAACAGTGCAAGAACAACTGAAATTTAAGAACTAATGAGAAATATTTCAAATCGTCCCTTGTAAAATTTATTGCATTCACTCAACTTGTCCAGAGAACAAAAATACAACTTGGAAACACAAGCCCCACAGAGGAAAAATAATTATTAACCAGTTGGAAACATAGAAGTGAGCAGAAAACAGCTGACATGGAGTAAAGATTGCAGAACACCTAGACAGATGCCTTCTCTGCCAAAAAAAAAAAAAAAAAACAGTTAAGATCCACTACGGATCCTCAAAGGACGCAGGGAGGGGATGTGAGTAAGTCCTTTTATCTCTAAAGCTGATCCACAGAATAGCAGAGTCATCAGTTTCCTAAGAACATTCTCAGCCATCTTAAAACAGCAGAAAACAGCATATTTTAAAGAATTCTCTGGTTAGGTTTAAGGTAGAAAAGTAAAGTGAAAAACACATAGCCTAGGGAATAAGGTGCTAATGATTAAACAGAAGTACAAAACTCACCAAGTTTAGAGGCCACGTCTATTATGGCTAGTGGAAGTATCACATTAAAAGATTTTCTCATCAAATGAAGAGCTACATTTACAGGTACATTATTTCTTAGAAAATTCTAATATCTTGAAGGTGTGTACTGTCACCTCCATTTGATCCATACCAAAATTCAGACTCAGAATCATTAAACAAGGTCACAAAAGTCAGGAGGTGACACAATCAGAATTCGAACCCAGGTTGTCTGAGCCACTCTTAATACTACCGCAGTCCGCCGGCTCAGGATTATCCTTACCAATCACCTAGGAGACGAGCTTTAAGGATGGAGTGAAAAAGTGGACATTGGACTCTCTCAAAGTAGAAGAGAACTGAGCTGTCAAAAACAGAAAAAGAAGCGAGTGGAGCTGCTGGCCGAGGTCTCCATCCCCGCAGCTCACGGCGGTCGCTCCGCTCACCAAGCCGGAGCCATGCTCGCCAATGCCGCTGTCAGACTCCCAGGAGCACGGACGAGGCCCGAAGGGACAAAGAGCCTTCCCGATCGCGGCCGGGGGCTGCCGACCCGCCCCCGAGGCGGGTTTCCGCCGCCAAACCACCGCAGCGACCCGGGCAGGCCAGGAGGTGGGAGCGCCGCGGGGAGGTGAGCCGCCCGGGCCCGAGGGGCTCGGCCAGGGGCGCGCGTTCAGGCCCGCCAGCAGAATACCCCCCTCTTAGCATGTCTCTTGCCCCTTCCCCGTTTACCTCGCTGGTGAGCTTCCAGTCGCGGTCGCCGTAGCAGCTGGGCTCTGGAGCTTTAGCGGCACAGCGAAAGCCGATTAGCGGGCGTCCCCTGCGTCCAGCAATTGCGAAACAGTCCTCAGGTCGGAAAAGAGGAAAGACAGAGCTTGGAGTCGGGAACACGGTTGGGTCCCGGCTGCAGAAGATTTCACTCCCCTGGTCCCTCATACTCCGCTTCCGCTCCGCCTCCTGGTTCGGCCCTTACCCCACTTCGGGGACCAGGCGTCCTCAGCGCGCAGCATTGTGGGGGATGTAGTCCCAGAATGCGGAAGAGTCCGCACGTGCTTCTATTCTGCTTAGGGCCCTCTCAGGGTCAGGACAACGCCGTTGCGTGGTAACCAGAGAGGGCGTTTGCGTCCTCCCACCGGATTGGAAGATGAGCTTGCGAGAAGCGCCCACTCTGCGTTACTTCTGTGCAGGTCCTAAACGGAGGGTGTGTGTGCGGTGTCTTACTCATCTCCCACCTGTGAACCACACTTTCCTTACGCCGTTCGCTGAGGCTGTAAAGCTTGGTAGTGATTTAAAAGTGTGCTTAAAATGCTTGTTATTCGATGCACAAACACCAGAAGAAAAAAATAGGTAACTGGGAGCTTTTAAAAATCAAACTCTTCCAGACTTTACAAAACCAAAGAAGACAAAGACTTCACCAAAAGAGTGAAAAGACAACCTAATCATGCAGGAGGGGCGGTGGGGAGGGGAATACAGCAATTCTGATCAACATCTAGTCTCCAGAATCTACGAGATACTGTAAAACTTCAACAACAAAAAGACAAATAATCCAATTTTAAAATAGGCAAAGCATATGAACAGGCACTGGACCAAAGAAGACATTCAGGTAGCTAACAGATACATGAGGAAAGAAAGGTACTCCATCATTAGCCATTAGAGAAATCCAAATCAAAACTATAATGGGATACCATCTTACCCCAACAAGGCTAGTATTAAATCCAAACAATAAAAAATAATTAATATTGGAGAGGTTGTCGAAAGTCTGGAATACTTAGACATTCCTGGTGGGAATCTAAAATGGTACAACCACTTTGGAAATTTGGGTTTTTCTTAAAAAGCTAGAAACAGAAATGCCGTATGACTCAGCAATCCCACTCTTGGAATGTATTTTAGAGAAATAAGAGCCCTCACACAAACAATTATGTGCACACCCCTGTTCACTGCAGCATTATTCACAATAGCAAAAAGATGGAAACAAGGTGTCCATCAGCAGATGAATGGGTGAACAAATTATGGTATATTCACACAGTGGAATACTGTGCAATGATAACAATGGTGAATCCATGAAATATAACATGGATGAAGCTTAAAGGCATTATGCTGAGTAAAATTCATCATAAAAGAACAAATATCACATGAGACCATTACTATAAGAACACAAAAAAAGGTTTAAACACAAAGAATACATTCTTTGATGGTTATGAGGGGAGGGAGGGAGGTAGAGGAGTATTCAAGTAGACAAGAATTATTTTAGGTGAAAGGAAGAAAAACACACAATAGAGGCCAAGTCAGTACAACTGGATTAGATGAAAACCTAAGAAGTTTCCTGCATATAACCGAACACTGCAAATGACAGAGTAGCAGGGGTAGAGGTCTGGGGACCGGAGTTTCATGGGACACTTGTCAATTGGTTTAACAAAGTTCATCACTTTGGTGAGTGATCTGGGGTCTTCAAAGCTAGAAAGTGGTCATCTAAGATGTATCATTAGTCCTAACACACCTGGAGCAAAGGAAAATGAAGAATACCAAAGGTGTAAGGAAAACATCAGTTCAAGAAAGGGCCACATAAACCAGAGCCTCTATCAGCCTGAGACTAGAAGAACTAGATAGTGCCTAGCTACCATCAATGACTGCCCTGACAGGGAACACAACAAAGTTCCTGAAGGAGCAGGAGAAGAGTGAAGTACAGAACTCAAATTTTAGTGAAACAACCAAACTTATTGGTTTGACTGAGGTTGGAAGGAGCCCAGAAGACATAGCCCCCAGACTCTGCTAGCCCAAAACTAAAACCATTCCCAAAGACAACTCTTTAGAGAAAGATTAGAGTGGACTGTAAGATATCAAAATATACTGGTAAAGAGGTTGCTTCTTGGCTCAGGTAGCTCCTGTCTGAAGGTGAGATGAAAGGGCAGAAAGAGAAAGGAGCTTGTTGAATGGACACAAAAGGGACAGGAGCTTGTTGGAAGGAAAGGAAGCATGTGCTATCACATTGTAGGGAGAGCAACTAAGGTCACACACAATGCATGTATGAGCTTTCGTAAGAGAAACTGACTTGAATGGTAACCTTTCATTCAAAGCACAATTTTAAAAAAAAAGAATATACATGTGCACCAAAAAAAAAAAAATGCTATTATTAGCTATTATTGCCATTGAGGATCCTTAGCCAGCAAGTAAGGCAAGAAAAATAAAAACACTAAAGATTGAACAGGAAGAAACAAAACTGTCATTATTCACAGGTGATTTGATTATATATGTTGCAAATCTAAAATTGCCTTTTTAAAAATAAATGTATACTTAATCACAATAAAAAATAAATAATTAAATGTAAAACACTATTTTTTCTAGTAACCGTGTTAAATCCCCTTATTAATTGTACTAATTTATCTGTAGATTGTTTTAGATTTGCCATATAATTATGCAAGCTGTGCATACTGACAATATTAGAAAATTAAATTTTGGAAAAAATACCATTTACAGTAGCTTCAAAAATAGCATCAAGTACCTAAGAATAAATCAACCAAAAGAAGTTCAAAACCTGTAGGGAAAAAAAACAACAACACTGAAGATCTAAATAGAGCTATAACATGTTTGTGAACTGGAAAATTCAATATTGAAAGATGTCAAGTCACCTTGGGTTTATCTACATATTTAAGTGCAATTCCAAACAAAACCTCAATAGGTTTATATATGTGTGTGAAAATCAACAAGCTAATTTAAAATTTTCTGGAAAAACAAAGACAAACACTCATGAGAAAGAGGAAAAGGGTAGTAAGGGGGGCCCGTGATACCAGAGATCAAGCTTTAATATAATAAGGTGGTGTAAGGAACCTGGGTGGAAATGCACTTCGTGATCAGTAGCTCTGCTGAAGAAAGGCCTGATGAACTATTTCCATAAAGACTACAGCCAAGCAAACCTTATAGTAATGTTCTACCCCGTAAGTTTGCCACGAGTTGAACTCATTTGACTGGTAGCCAAGAACTACAACATAGTAAGACAGTGTGATACTGGATCAAGGATAGATGCGTATCAACAAAACAGAGAGCCCAGAAGGTACTACCCATACATGGGAATTTGAATTATATTGTCATTGTGTCGTATTTGACAATTTAAAAAAAAATAAAAGAGTGAAAGTCTGGAGTCAGATTCCACTTGTTGAAGTCAAGGCACTGTAATTTAACTGGGCAAGCTCTTCGGTCTCTCTAAATGTCACTTTCCTCATCTGTAAAATGGCAGTAATAAGAGTATTTCACAGGGACGCTATGAATATTAAAATGCTAATGTGGGTTGATGTGTACAAAGCAGCTTTTGCACAGTGCTTGGCACATGGCAAACCCTCAGGAAATGCTGACTGTTACCACTGTTACCACAATTAAAGCATTAAAAACACAAAAGGAGATAAAATTATGAGTTGGTTCCTTATGGTGGAAAGGAGAAGGCAGATAAATACTGAGACAAAAACAGCCACAGAAGAACGTGATAACTGCTATAGGGACAGAAAAAACACTATCTGAATGGGAAAAGTCTTCAAGATAGGCTGGCACAGAAGGAAAGAGATAATACAGGTTATGTGCAGAACATAGGGTAATCTATCTACAGGGTACCTGCAATATCCAATACAGTTGTCATGGGCTGTCAAGTAAATTCTGACTCATAGTGACCATATAGGACAAAGTAGAACTGCCCCTTAGGGTTTCCTAGGAGCACTTGATGGGTCTGAACCACTGATTGGGGTCTTAGCACTTCACTACCAGGGCTCCACCCAATATAGAGGAGCCACTACCATTTTGGGCTTTTGGGAACTTGAAATGTGGCTAAGTCTGAACTGAGATGTGCTGTAAAAGTAATGTACACAACAAGTTTCAATGATTTGGTTGGAAAAAAGTATAAAATATCTGAGTGTTTTTAAATATTGATTATATGTTGAAAAGATAACATTTTGAATATATCTATAAAATTTTATTAAAATTAATTTCATCTATTTTTACTTTTTCAGTGTACTGTGAGTAAAAAGAAAACCCTGGTGGCATAGTGATTAAGTGGTGCATCTGCTAACCAAAAGGCTGGCAGTTCAAATCCACCAGGCGCTCCCTGGAAACTCCATGGAGCAGTTCTACTCTGCCCTATGGATCGCTGTGAGTCAGAATACACTCAATAGCAGTAGATTGATTTTGATGAGTAAAAAATAAAAACACACATGTAGCTTACACTATATTCTTATTACACCTCACTGTCCACCATTTTTAGATACCAGTGGAAACAATAAATGTATGGCTAATGAATGGATCTTTCTGCAGAGCCCAGTACACAAATCTCTGGACACAGTATTTATTTAATAAGTGCTCTCTGATGCTGAAGAGGTGTCCCTGGCAAGAAGATCATCTAATTCTGTTTTCAAGATTTCCTGTCACTTCCATTCTATGCCACTTCTTGATAAAGAGTAAACCAATTTGGAAGGCCTAAGAGATTCTAATAATTCCTACTATTATTTTTATCATTGTTGTTTATAGCTCTTAGAAACCATTTGTTAAATATAGTGGAATGTATTACCAAACTCCTCCCACTCATCTGCCAAAGAGAGATCAAGAATCAAAAGAATGTCACCAGATGCTCAAATAAATTTAATCAAAGTTGAAGCCATTCCTTCCCGGAATCGAAGAAAAAAAACACGGCCAACTGGTACCAGGCTCCTGATGGGAAAGTGCCAAATATCTCTCAGCAATGCAATGAAGGAGAAGGCAAGACTAATAATATCATGTTAATGAGAAAAACAGCTTTTTCAGTAGTTAATTATGTTGTCTCTAAGGACAAGAATTAGCAACTGAACCAAGGAGAAGGAACTGGAATTGTAGTGCCTACTTTCTCCCTTATTTATGAGACAGTGTGACAGCTCAGGTCTGAAGTATTGCTCACATTTGCTGAAATCATGGAAAGAGCTCAAGAACTAAACAGTTGAGGCTCTGTGGCCCTTTACTGAAGGGAGAGGCATTTTTCCTCCATTTGAAATGGGGGGGAAAGTAGGAGGGAAAGATGGGTCACATGTGAAGAGAGCCTCCCTGAAGGACACCATTGTTGAAAAGGTCTCACCCAGGAAGCACCTTCAGCTTCCTAGTACTGCTGCATTGGAAGTACCACAAGTTGTTACTAGGTGTTGTCCAGTCCATTTCGACTCATAGTGACCCTACGTACAAAAGGAAGGACAGACTGCTGGATACTGCACCATCCCCACAATCATTGTTATGCTTGAGCCCACTGCTGCAACTATTGTATCAGTTCATCTCGTTCAAGGTCTCCCGTTTTTCACTGACCTTCTACTTTACCTAGCATGATTTCCTTCTCCAAGGACTGTTCCCTTCTGATAACCTGGCCAAGTATGTGAGATGTAGTCTTGCCATTCTTGTGTCTTCTCAGGACCATTCGGGTTGTACTTCTTCCAAAGACAAATTTCTTCATTCTTTTGGCAGTCTGTGTTTTATTCAATGTTCTTCTTCAACAAAGGTGTCGATTCTTTGGTCTCCCTCATTCATCGTTGAGCTTTCTCATGAATATTAGATGAACTGAAAATACCATGGCGGGAGTCAGGTGCACCTTAATCTTTAAGATGACATTTTTGCTTTTTAACACTTTAAAGAGGTCTTTTGCAGCAGATTTGCCTAATACAATGTGTCTTTTTGATTTCCAAACTACTGTGTCCATGGACATTGATTGTGGATCCAAGTAAGATTAAATCTTTGACAACTTCAATCTTTTCTCTGTGGAAAGAAAATATGTGATGAACACCACAAATGTATGACTTTTAAAAACATAAATTTCTTTTCTCACCATTCAGGAAGCTAGAAGTTCAGATTCAGAGCATGGCTCTAGTGGGAGGTCCCTCTTTGTCTATTTCAGCCTCTGTTGTTGTTAGCTGCCATTGAGTCAATTCTGACTCATGGTGACATCATGTGCAGAGCAGAACTGCTCTCTAGAATTTTCAGGGCTATAATCTTTTGAAGGAGATCAGCAGGCATGTCCTCCAAGGTGCCTTCTAGTTGAGTTCAAATCACCAGTCTTTTAAGCTAGTAGTAAAGCACTTAATTGTTAGTGCTACCCGGGGGCTTAATTTAGCTTCTAGTAGGTAGCAGTCCTTGGAGTTCCTGAGCTTATAGATCCATCTGTCATTGTCAGGTAACATCTGTTTTCTTCTCATTTCTGTCACTGCTCTCTTTATAACTTAGAAGTAATTAGATTTGGAGTCCACCCTACTCCAGTATGAACTAATTGACATAACAAAGAAAACCCTGTTTCCAGACAGGACTTTATCTAAGGTACAGGGGTCAGGATTCTAACACATATTTTTGGAAGACAATTCAGTCCATAACAGGCTGTCAGGGATGAGTTCAAGTTCAAGTTAACTGAATCTTTCTTCTTCCTACATCATGATATGCTTCTGGGATTTGCCTAATCCTTCAGTGGACAGTTGTATTTTTCCACATAATTGTCCAAAAGGTTTGGTCTGAGGAGTCTGACAGGCTAGGGGAGGAATAGGCCTGGCCTGCAGAAACTCTGATGGCATGGTGATTAAATGTTATGGTTGCTAACCAAAGTCAGCAGTTCAAATCTGCCAGGTAATCCTTGGACTTTATGTGGCAATTCTACTCTGTCTATAGGATGGCTATGAGTTGGAATTGACTCGATGGCAGTAGGTTCTGTTTTTTGGGAGTGCCTCTTCTTTGAGGTTTGGAGACATGAAAGGGGCCTGCTAACCACAGGAACAGCTTGTTATCAAGAGCATAATAAGGAATTTAGGCCAAGATAAGTACTTTAATTCCCTGCCCTTGATGATGATGGTAACTCATCATACACAGCTTATTACAATCCAAATTTAGGGCTCCCTTTCATACCTTGAGTCTCCCAGAAATGTTAAATTGTAAAATACAAAGATAACATTCAAATTATCAAGATCACAATGACCTTGATACTTTACAGCAAACTCAAGTTCATGCTCATACACATTCAGTGGTCTGGATTTCAACCAAAGAGAAGAGACAAATGTGTATCTTTTCTTGTTAAATGCCTAATTACAAAAATGACCTATACTGCATTCACTGTTATAAAATTCAGAGTAATTACATTATGTGAAACAAATGAAGTGAAGCCTTGAAATATTCTAAATGAGTTAGATTCAAACTTTAATAACTGTTTGATAAACTCCAAGAATTAATCTACTTTACTTAATTATGTCTTAGTTTACCAATTTATAAAAAAAAATTTAGATACTTCCTCACTATTTCTTAGATACACTGAGATTTCATCAGTGAAGACTTATGACACTGAGAATTTAGAGAAAAGATGTAAAAATAGTACAGTTATATTAATATTTTGGTCTAAGCATTACCCAACTTTACTGTATTTTATTTTTATAATGCTAAGAGCTTTGTCTGTTATATGTTCCACTTAAACATGTTCTATAAAATACAAAATTCACATATTCCAGTACACTCTCCAACTGTACATGACTCAGATCAACCCTGTAGCAGAACAGAAAGATGCAGCCTAGAAGCTCTGGTCCCTGTCAGATCTAGCTATTCCCACCCACTACCTGTCAGCCATCTCAAATTCCACCAAAAAAGGAGAGTGAGAGAAAGTGAAAGATTGACAGGCATTAACTACACTGCCTCTGCATTTTCTGCCTCCCTGATGATGACAAACAGGGCACACAGTCTCAGTTACTATGCAGATACTTGCATCCATTCAACCGCTTATTTATGGAGTACCTACTGCTCAGGTTTCTGCCGCATGCCTTGAACAACACCATGGTAAGCACAAAACAAGCCTATAAATTAATGATTTTACAATGACTTGGGGAGAACAGGCCCAACAAGGAAAGCAATTAAAGTGCAATATATGATATTACTAAATGGTATAGAATCAGTGATAAGCACTATAGGAGTTCAGATTGTTATAGTGCTTATAATGTGCTTTAGTCAGACTAAGGAGTGGATATCTAAAGTTCAGCTATAAAAGGAAATTGTTAATTTTTCAAACCCTGTTTTTCTGATGACTATTGGGAACTCACAGTCGAAACGTTCTACACAGTTTATAGAAACTATAAAATCTATAGAAACAACAAACTGGTCAACATATGTATACCTTTCAAAGGATTTTTGCGCAGCCCCCCCCAATTGTTACAACACCCTGAGAGGCACAGGATGTTGTTGTGTGCTCTCACATCAATTCAGTCTCAGTACAATCCCACAGGTCAGAGTTGTGCTGCCCATAGGGCTTCCACGGATGAAAACTTTACAGAGGCAGACTGGTCCATCTTTCTCCCATGGCCAGTGGGTTCAGACTGCCCACTTTTCATTTGTCAGCTGAGTGCTTAACCATTACATCTCTGGGCTCCCTGAGGGGTACCTAAAAAAGACATTATTATCTCTAAATTTTATTAAGGAAACTAAGAGCCAGAGTAACGACTTATCCATGAAGACACAGATTGTAGGTGATAGAAGCAAGACTGGAAGCTAGGTCTCTCTCTTTCTCTCTCTTTAATGCATTTCATTTTTCAGAGTAGTTTTAGGTTAACAGAAAAATTTTATGGGAAGTATGGAGAGTTCTCATATACCCTCTCTCACCTCTCCACACAGTGTGTCTTGTTATTAACATCCTGCATAGTGTGTATCATGGATTGAATTGTCTTCCCTCCAAAATTGTGTGTAGCCGTTTGTTCAGGCCATGATTCCTGGTATTGTGTGATGTTCCTTCATGTTGTAAATCTTGCCTCTGTGATGGGAGGATGGGCAGCAGTTGTGCTGGTGTGGCAGGACCCAGTGTGTGGGATTATATTGGGCCTTGGGACAACCTCTTGGGATATAAAGGAAAGGGAGGCACGTGAACAGCTGGCGACCTCATGTAACCAAGAAGCAATGCCAAGAGCAGGGACTCGAGTCCCTGAGCATCAGAAGCTCCCAGTCCAGGAGGGACTCATGATAAGAACCTTCCTTCAGAGCCAGCAGAGAAAGCCTTCCCATGGAGCTGACAACTTGAATTTGGATGTGTAGCCTACGAGACAATGACAGAATAAAATTTCTCTTTTTAAAACCATCCATTGTGGTATTTCTGTTACAGCAGCACTAGATGACTAAGACAATGTGGTACATTTATTATGAAAATCAATGTTGATTCATTAATATGACCTTAAGTCCATAATTTACATTAGTGATCAATCTTTGTGCTGTATAGCCCTATGGGTTTTGATAAATGAAAGTTGTCATATGCCCACCATTACAGTATCACACTGAATGATTAGCTGTCCTTAAAAGGCCCTGTGATTCACCACCCTCCCGCCCACGAACCCTTGGCAACCAAAGCTGAAGTTAGGACTTTTTACAACCCATCTAGGGTGCTACTCTGACAATAATAGTACTGAGCTGTTTGTGCAAATACTTGTGAAATGGGATGCCTAAAGGAAGATATTTCTCTCCATTTTCCTGTATATGTGATCAATCACGAGAATGTCAATAGCCTGACATCAAGGACTTTAATTTTCTTCCCTGTAGTTTCCCAGTCCCCAAACAAGGGCGTGGCTCATATTGTTGTTGTTGTTAGACACTGGTAAATCAATTCCAACTCATGGTGATCCCATGTGTATCAGAATAGGACTGTGCTCCGTACAGTTCAATGCCGTGACCTCTGAAAAGCAAACTGCCAGGCCTGTCTTCTGAGGCACATCTGAGTAGGTTTTAACTGCCAATCTTTCAGCTAGCAGTCAAGCACTTAGCTGTTTCCAACACCCAGGGACACCTTGGGTCATATTAGGTACTCCCAGTTAAAAAAGTTAACCCCACACAACATTTTGAAGAAAGTTGGGAGCCATAAATTACTTTTCTATAACTTAGAATAGTTTCCACACAATTTCTGTGCCATCAAAAGTGCTCATGATGCAGTATCTCTTTAAAAAAATGCTTCAAATCTTCTCTGGAATTTTCAACCAAGTTGTTGGCATCCATTCTGCACAGCAATTGCATTTAACAGGAGCAGTACTAGCAATGCTTTTAACTCACTCGAAATGATGGCAATCCGAACCGCTATGATGATGTTTGCAGGCATTTACACCTATGTCCTAACTGCCACCTGGCTCACAGTGATTGTAAGACATAACCTGATTTCAAAAATGTTAATATGTGTGAAAATGTGAGTCTTAGAATACACAAAATTATTAGAATGTATGAAATTCTAAGGGCCTCAAAAGAAGGGAGGAGTTTGTTTAGGAGCTCAAACTGTACAATTTTATAAATGCAAAGGACAAAAAAGCAATAGCTTTGACAGAGGTTTGCAATGAAGCATCTTTGTTTCTGTAAACTTGTAGAAAACTGTTAAAATTGTTACTATAGTGAGTACTAAAAAGGAATTACTTTCAGAACTGCTGGGCCAAACTGTTATGCAAAGACGCTTCACAGAATCCGGGAACTGTGGGCTTTGAATTCATCCATTCCACTTCATCTCTGACATCTGCAGGTCACCTAGCCTTTCTTTCTGTATTTTTTTAATCACCCCATGGTAGTAAACCCATCACACTACATTCAAAGGAAGTATATCTCATCTTAGGCAAAGTCTGACTATTGAAGTTTTCCCTTCTATGGAAAAGAAATATTACTTCTTGTGCCATCCACCTCTTGACCTCGCCCTACTCTTTGGGACAATATCCTCAAGAGCAATTGTTCTTCATGCCCCATCAGTGTCGTCTTCTTTCAAATATCCTTTTCTCTTCTGCTTCTCTTAGTGGCATCGTTTACTTTGCTCAAGCTCTGCTCAATACTCCCACAATTGTTGTTACTTTTCCCATCATCAAAAATAATCAGTGTTTAGTATTTAAAGACACCCATGTCTCTGTCTTTTTGTTCTAATGTGAGGGTTCATATGTTGCTCTGATGCTTGAAGCTATGCCACTGATATTCAGACATCAGCAGGGTCATCCTGATGGACAGGTTTCTGTTGAACTTCTAAACTAAGACAGAAGTATCTGAAAAGAATTAGCCAATGAAAACCTTATGAACAGCAGAGGCACATTGTCAGATATAGTGCTGGAAGATGAGCCCCCCAGGTTGGAAGGCAATTGAAAGAGCATTGGGAAAGAGCTGCTTCCTCAAATTAGAGTCGACCTTAATGATGTGGATGCGGTCAAGCTTTTGGGACCTTCTTCGCTGATGCGGCATGACTCAAAATGAGAAGAAACAGCTGCAAATATCCAATAGTCAGAACATGAAATGTATGTAGTATGAATGTAGGAAAACTGGAAATCACCAAAAATGAAATGGAACACATAAACACCAATATCCTAAGCATTAGTGAGCTGAAATGGATAGGAATTGACCACTGCAAATCAGGCAATCATATCGTCTACTATGCCAGGAAAAACAGCTTGAAGAGGAATAGCATTGCATTCATTGTCAAAAAAAATTCCATGTTCTATCCAGAAGTACAATGCTGTCAGTGATAGGGTAATGTCCATATGCCTACAAGGGAGACAAGTTACTATAACTATTATTCAAATTTATGCACCAACCACAAAGACCAAAGATGAAGAAAATTGAAGATTTTTACCAGCTTCTGCAGTCTGAAATTGATCAAACACAGAATCAGGATGCATTGATAATTACTGATGATTGGAAACAAAGAAGAAAGATCATTAGTTGGAAAATATGGCCTTGGTGATAGAAATGGTGCTGAAAATTGTGATTTTGCAAGACCAACAACTTCTTCATTGCAAATACCTTTTTTCACCAAAATAAATAGTAACTATAAGCTTGGACTATACCGGATGGAATATTTAGGAATCAAATTGACTACATCTGTGGAAAGACATGATGGAAAAGTTTAATATCAGCAGTCAGAACAAGACCAGCTGCTGACTGCGGCACAGACTATAAATTGCTCATATGCAAGTTCAAACTGAAACTGAATAAAATTAGAACAAGTCTACAAGAGCCAAAATATGAACTTGAGTATATCATTCCTGACTTTAGAGACCATCTGAAGAATAGATTTGATGCATTGAACAATAGTTACTGAAGATCAGAAGAGCTGTGGAATGACATCACAGACTTCATACATGAAGAAAGCAAGAAATCATTAAAAAGACAGGAAAAAAAAGAAAAGACCAAGTTGGAGGTCAGATGAGACTCTGAAACTTGCTCACAAATGTTGAGTAGCTAAAGCAAAATGAAGAATTGATGAAGTAAAAGAATCAAACAGAAGATTTCAAAGGGCAACTTGAGAAGATAAAGTATTGTAATCACATGTGCAGAGAGCTGAAAACCAAAAACCAAAAGGGAAAAACACGATCAGTATTTCTCAAGCTGAAAGCACGAGGAAAAATTTTACACCTCAAGTTGCAATAGTGTAGGATTTTACAGGGAAAACATTAAATGACAGAGGAAACACCAAAAGAAGATGGAATACACGGATACTTATACAACAAAGAACTGGTCAATATTCAACAGTTTCAAGAGGCAGCATATGATCAAAAATAGATGGTACTGAAGGAAGAAGTCCAAGCTGGATTGAAAGCATTGGCCAAAAACAAAGATCCAGGAATTGACAGAATATCAGTTGAGATGTTTCAACACAGATACAGCTCTGGAACTGCTTGGTCATCTATGCCAAGAAATTTGGAAGATAGCTACCTGGCCATGCAAGTGGAAGAGATCTATATTTCTGCCTATTCCCAAGAAAGGTAATCCAACTGAATGTGAAAGTTATCAGACAATGTCACTAATATCACATGCAAGTAAAGTTTTGCTGGATCATTCAAAAGCAGCTGCAGCAGTGTACTGAAAGGAAACTGCCAGAAATTCAGATAGATTCAGAAGAGGACATGGAACAAGGGATATCATTGCTGAAGTTAGACGGATTTTGGCTGAAAACAGAGAATACCAGAAAGACATTTAATTGTGTTTTATTGACTATGCCAAGACATTCAATTGTGTGGATCATAACAAGTTATAGATAACGTTGCAGAGAATGGGAATTCCAGAACACTTAGTTGTACTCATGAGAAATCTACACATGGATCAAGAGATAGTCTTTCAAACATAACAAAAGGACACTCCATGGTTTAAAGTACTATATGAAGAACAGGGGCATCAGGGCTGGAAGAAGACTCATTAACTGCCTGGGTTATCCAAATGAGATGACACAACCTTGCTTGTAGAAAGTGAAGAGGATTTGAAACACTTCTTGTTTGAAAACCAAAGGCCACAGCCTTCAGTGTGGATTGCACCTCAACATCAAGAAAACAGAAGTCTTCACAAATGGCCGGTAAGCAACATCGTGATCAATGAAGACGGAAGTTGTCAAGGAACTCATTCCACTTGTATCTACAATCAATACCTATGGAAGCAGAAGTTAGGAAATCAAAAGATACAATGCATGAGAAAATCTGCTGCAAAGGATCTCTTTAAAGTGTTGAAAAGCAAAGACGTCACCTTGAAGACTAAGGTGCACCTGATTCAAGCCACGGTATTTTCATTTGCATCATATGTTTCTGAAAGCTAGATAATGAATAAGGAAGACACAAGAAGCATTGGTGCCTTTGAATTATGGTATTGGAGGAGAATATTGAATATACCATGGACTTCCAAGAGAATGAATAGACCTGTCTTGGGGAGAAATATAACCAGAGTGCTCCTTAGAAACAAGGATGGTGAGACTACATCTTACATATTTTGGACATGTTGTCAGGAGACATCAATCCCTAGAGAAGGACATCCTGCATATTGTTTTAGTCAACTAGTGCTGCTGTAACAGAAATACCATGAAGTGGATGGCTTTAGCAAAGTAAAGTTTATTCTTACACAGTTCAGTAGCCTACAAGTCCAAACTCAGGATGTCTGCTCCAGGAAAAGGCTTTCCCCCTTTGTTGGCTCTGGAAGAAAGTCCAGTATTGCATCAGTATTCATCCAGGGAGCATCTTGGTGCAGGAACCTCAGGTCTGAAGGATGCGCTCTTCTCCCAGTGCTGCAATTCTCTGCTTGCTTCCCTTTCTTTTTATCTCTTGTAGGATGAAAGGATAAAGGCTGGTGCAAGCCATACTTTAGGGAAATTCGCTTTACAGTGGAGCAGGGAGGTGACCCTATGAAGGGATTTACAGTCTCACCCTAATCCTTTAACATACAGCATAAGAAAATCACAAAATGGAGGACAATCACAAAATATTGGGAATCATGACCCAGCCACACGGCTACACACGTTTTGGGGGAACACAATTCAATCCATGACACTTGGTAAAGTAGAAGGTCAGAGAAAAAGAGGAAGACCCTGAAGGAGATAGACTGACACAGTGGCTGCAACAATAGGGGTCATATTGTGTCTCCCTTTTGAAAGGTCCATCATTATCTATTGTTATGTAACAAACCACTCCAAAACTTACTAGTCTAGAACAATCACTTTATTTGTTTCAACTCTGAGCATCAACAGCATGTTTTGGAAAAGTAAAAACAAACAGGCAGAAATATAGAGGACATCTGCATCCACACCCACACACACCAAAATCAGACTTACTGCTCTGATAGAAACTGGAGAAACCCTGAGAGTGGGCCTCCAGATATCCTTACAGATCAGTAACGAGGTCACTCCTGAGGTTCACAGTTCAACCAAAGGTTAGACAGCTCTGTAAAACAAAGTGAGACTAAATGGGCACATCAGCTCCGGGGCAGGTAAGAAAAGGCAGGAGGGGACCAGAAAGCTGGTAACTGGGAACCCAAAGTCCAGGAGGGGACAGTGTTGCCATGTTGTGGAGCTGGCAACCAGTGCTGCAAAATAATGTGTGTATTAATTGTTGAATGAGAAACTAATTTGCTTTGTCAACTTTCATTTAATGTACGATTTTTTTAAAAGGAGACAGAAATGCAGAGTATAAAAAAGTAAAAATTTGACATAATTTCATTCCATAAGATAACTGCCTTTAACAGTTAAAACTGTACGTGTGTTATTCAGTTACTCAGGGATACAGAAGTGAGATGGTCATAGCCATCAATTCATGGCTCCCTATTACTATTGGTCAGTGCAAGATTTCCATTGGTTGTGCTCTTTGTATGATTTACTCCTTCATCCCAATCCTATTCCCCTCCCCTAAAAGAAACCCACTCCAGTGTACCTAATTTGAGATTCTTCAAATCTGCCTTCCTATATTTACTTAGATAAACAGTATGGAGTACATGCTGTTTAATACTCTGGAGCCAGACCTTCTGGGATTGATCCAGTTGTATAACCATGGGCAATTTACTTAGTGCCCATACACTTCAGCTTCCTCATCTAAAACATGAAGAAAATCATAGTGTTTATGTCACAGAATGTTTTGCAGACTAGATGAATTAATATTTGATAAGTGCTTAGGACAGTGTGAGGCACACAGTATGTGCCAGATTGAAAAAAAATAAATTATTCTACTGCTGAGTTGATTCTGACTCATAGCAATCCTATAGATAAATATAGAACTGCCCCATAGAGTTTCCAAGGAGCACCTGGTGGATTCAAACTGCTGAACTTTTAGTTAGCAGCTGTCACTCTTAACTGCTGTGCCACCAGGGTTTTCAGGTGCTGGATAGGTGTTAAACAATTAAATGTCAAAATAAAGTATTGAAAAACAAATTGTATTCTGTTTCTTCCTTATTCTTCCCATTTTTTTCATATCTATGTTGCAATATACACTTTTACTTACATGCCACATTTTACCTGTCCACTCCTTAATCAGACCTACCCTTAACATTTGTGAGGCCTGAGACAAGAGACCACAGGAGGCCTACATACGTCTAAGTACCTTAAAAGTCATAAGTGAAGAAAACAGACTGTAAAATTAACTATTCCATCCCTTGTCTTGACTAACATTATTTCATAAGGACAAAATTGAAAAATATCTGAAAAGCTGATTTCTATATGACTGAGAATCAGTAAAATATCCAAGATGATTGAACTGAATTATTTTTGCCATATTTGGTTGTTCTGTTGATGGATCAATGACATCTGAATGAATGATGAAGGCATATGTAATGTAAAAATTGGATAGCTATTCCAAAACTTTATTTTTCTTGCATTCATTTGAGCAAAATCAAAATTTTAATACTCAAAATTCCCCTTATTTCATTTTCTATTGGCAGTATTGTTAACTTCAACAAACTTTCTTGTGTGGTTATAGTCCTTATGTAGTTTTTAATTAATGCTGGAGAATTTCTCTCAGCTGAGGACATATTAAGATTCAAAAATGAACTGTAAACTTTTAAACATTTTGTTGAGTTAAAACCTGTGTAAAGGACACAAGCCTTAAGCATATAGCTCAACACATTTTTACACATTTATGACTGTGTAACTAACCCTCAGATCAAGAAATAGATCAGTTCCCCAAATTACGTTTTACCCTTTTCCAATCTGTTCCTCCACGAAGTAATCACTATACCCACTTTGATTATAATACACCAACATAATAAGACAATATCATGTTTAAAAATTGTAATACAAATGTAAACTATCACAAAAATATTAATTTTACCATAAAATTGCTTTCAGTTACAATGTTCATCATCTTTTAAAACAATATAGATCTACGACATATCTCCTAAGTTCTTGTTTCAAAATTTTCAATTTTTTTATTGAAAGAACTTTCAAAAAAAAGTGAAAATACAAGCTGTTGACTAGAATATCTTTGAAAACTATACATCTGACAAGCATCTACTAACTAAAATGTAAATAAAACTTCAACAACTTAGTAACAAAAAGCAGACAATCCAGTCATAAAATGGACAAAGGATTTGAATGGGCATTTCACAAAAGGAGACATTCAAATGGCCACCCAACATATGAAAAGATGCTCAGTACATAAGACATCATGTAGATGCAAATAAAAACCACAAAAAGAAACCATTTCATTCCCATGAGGATTACTAAAATTACAAAAAATAAAAAAATAGGCCAGAAAATAACAAATGTTGTAAAGATGTGGGAAAATTGAAACCCTCATCCATCACTGGTGGGAATGCAAAACTGTACAGCCTTGTGGGAAACAGCATGGTAGTTACTCAAAAAAACTAAAAATAGAACTACCATATGACCCAGCAATTCCACTCCTCGGTATATACTCAGAAGACTTGCAAGCAGACAATCAAAGAGACTTGTACACCGTGTTCACTGCCATATATTCACCAATAGGCAAAGGGTGGAAATCACCTAAATACCAATCAACAGATGAATGAATAAAGATGTGGCACATACAATACATACAGTGGAATACTACTTAACATGTAGGAGAAAATGAAGTCTTGATGGATGGAGCTTGAAAACATTATGCTAAGTGAAACAAGCCAATCACAAAGACAAATATCGTACAACATCACTTATATAAAAAGACAAGAAAAGGCAAATATGTAAAGACTAAAGTTCATTAGTGATTACCAGAGACAGGAGGGAGGGGAAAAAGAGGGGTTAACAGTGATGGAAAAATCTCATTGATCAAGGTAGGGTTGCACAACTGATTATTGTAATTACTGTCAGTAAGTTGTACATCTGTAAAAATGTGAATTAAATTTTAAAAGGTGTGTGATAGATAAATTTACAATAAAGACAAAAATGTAGAGAACTTTGAAGAGGAAATTATCAAATCATTGCCATTTATAATAGCCCCCAATAAGATAAAATAATTAAGAATAAACCTAACCAGAGACATAAAAGACCTATACAACAAAAACTACAAAACACTACTGCAAAAAGCCCAAAGAGATCTACATAAGTGGAAGAACATACCTTGCTCATGGATAGGAAGATTCAGCTTTCCAAAAATGTCTATTCTACCCAAAGGAATCTATAGATACAATGTAATCCTGATCAAAATTCCAGTGAAATCTTTAATGAAATGGAGAAACAAATCACCTACTTTGTTTGGAAAGGGAAGAGGCCCAAATAAGTAAAATATTACTGAAGAACAAAGTTAGAGGCTTCCTGCTACCTGATTTTAGAACCTGTCATACTGCCATGGTAGTCAAAACAGCCTGGTACTGGTACAACAACAGTTACGTAGACCAATGGAAGAGAACTGAGCATCCACAATTAGGTACAATTAGGTACCAGCTGAAATTAAACAAAGATCCAAAGTCTTTCAGTTGGAGAATAGATAACCTCTTTCACAAATGGCATTTGCATAACAAGATATCCATCTGCAAAAACATGAAACAAACCCATATGTCACACCATGTCAAAAACTAACTCAAAGTGAATCAAAGTCCTAAACATGAAATCTAAAATGATACAGGTCATGGAATAAAAGTAAGTACAATGCTATGAGCCCTAATACATGGCATAAACAGAACATGAAACATTACGAACAATGCACAAATAGAAGAGAAAATAGGTAACTGAGAGGTCCTAAAAATCAAACACTTATGCTCATCCAAAGACTTCATCTAAACAGTAAAAAGACAACCTATAGATAATGGGAAAAAAATTATTCTATTCATCTAACTTCTAAAATCCATAAGACACTGCAAAATCTCAACAACAAAAGACAAATTACCCAATATGAAAATTGGCAAAGCATATGAACAGGCACTTTACTAAAGAAGATGTTTAGATACATGAGGATATGTGCACAATCATTAGCAATTACAGAAATCCAAATCAAAACTACAATCTCACTCTAACAAGGCTGGCATTAATCTAGAAAAACACAAAATAATAAACGTTGGAGATGTTGTGGAGAGGATGGAACACTAACACCCAGCTGGTGAAACTGTAAAATGGTACAACCACTTTGGAAACTGACTTGGCACTTTCTTAAAAAGCCAGAAATAGAAGTACCATACAATTCAGCATTCCCACTCCTGGAATATATCTTAGAGATATAAGAGCCCTTACATGAATAATCACATGCACATCCATGTTCATTGCAGCATTGTTCATAATAGCAAAAAGATGGAAACAACCTAGATGCCCACCAACAGATGAATGGATAAACAAATTAAGTTATATTCACACAATGGAATACTATGCAATGATAAAGAACAGTGATGAATCCATATAACATTTCATAACATGGATGAATCTTGAAGGTATTAAGCTGAGTGAAATCAATCAGTTACAAAAGGACAAATTTTGTATGATACCAGTATCACTAGAACTCAAAAAAGATTTAATGACAGAAGAAAGCAGTCTTTGACACTTACGACAGTGGGGAGGGAAGGAAGGAATCTAGTTAGACAGTGGTCAAGAATTATCTTAGATGAAAGGAAAGACAACACATAGATATAGGGAGAGTCATCACAACGAAACTAAACCAAAAGCTATGACAGTTTTCTGAATACAACCAGACACTCTGAAGGACAGAGTAACAGGAGCAAGAGTCTGGGGGCCATGGTTTCAAGGGACATGTACTTCAGTTGGTGTAACAAAATTTATTAAGAAAATGTTCTGCATCCCACCTTGGTGGGTGATGTCTGGGGTCTTAAAAGCCAACAAGTAGCCATCTTAGATGCATCAATTAGTCTCAATCCACTTGAAGCAAGGGAAAATGAAGAATACAAAAGACATAAGAAAAAACCGAGCCTAAGAAACAGAAAGGAGCACATAAACTAGAGATTACATCAGCCTGAAACCAGAAGAACTAGGTGGTGCCCAGCTACCACCAATGATACAATAAAGAGCCCTGAACAGAGCAAGAGAAAAGTGAGGGGCAAAACTCAAATTCTACTAAAAAGATCAGAGTTGATGGTCTGGATCATATGGGAGGGACCCCAGAAGACGTGCTCACCAGAGTCTCTGCTGGCCCAGAACTAAAACCATTTCCAAAAGCGACTCTTCAGGCAAAGATTAGACTAGCCCATAACACATAAAGAAAACCCTGGTGCCATAGTGATTAAGTGCTACAACAGCTAATCAAAAGGTCAGCAATTCAAATCCATCAGATGCCTCTTGGAAACTCTGTGGAGCAGTTTTACTCTGCCCTATAGGGTAGCTGTGAGTTGGAATAGACTCAGCAGCAATGGGTATAAGACATAAAATGATACTGGTGAGGGGTGTGCTTTCTGGCTTAAGTAAATTCATGAGACTAAATGGGCAGCTCTTGTTTAGAAGTGAGATGAGAAGACAAAAAGGGATAGGAGCTGGTTGAATGGATACAGGAAATACATGGTGGAGAGCTGTCACATTGTAGGGAGAGCAACCAGGGTCATATAACAATGTATGTATAAGTTTTTGCATGAGAAATTGACCTGAATTGTAAAGTTTCACTTCACGCACAATTGTTTTTTAAATGGCTGTAGTAAACCAAAAAAAAATTTTTTTCAATGCTACGATATTATAAAGAAACCCCAAACTGGTAATATGATAATCAATTTGCTTGAATGCATCTTTACCAAGAACTACACCTTGATCTGCCATGTCCAGAAAAGATGCTCTACAGAAATTAACTTGAGGGTTATTTGTAGATGAATCTTCTCATGTATGAAATTTATGTAAAACATGTTTCTTCTAATTCTTCACTTTTAGTTCAAATGAATTTCCTTACATTTAGTTCAAATGTCACCTTTGTTAAAATATAAAATTCAGTTTGCTTTGATTTAGAAAACGATTTTCTCTAAAACTAAAAAATATGATCTTTATAAAAGTAAAATAGCCAAACTTATGTAAGATATTTTTGGTAGTGCTTTTGCTTACATCAGAACTGGAATAAACAATAAACACCAAAAGCTATGGCTAATATAACTTCAAATTAAATATCACTTACCCATGAATTGTTCCTTGCTTAAGGATCCATTGTTTTGAGTTTTCTAACAACCTTGTATTTTATTTAAATTTAACCACTTTGTAAAAAAAATTAGTAGGCATTTTCCTTGTGTATTCAAGAATGATTTGATACACGCTCAGTTAAGATGTTAATGTTTGAGCCAATCCAGAATGTTACAGAGAATCTTTGAGTTGTTCCAAAGAATACGAGTGCAACTGGCACAAAGGAGACTCAAACAAAACACTGTTTAAGTGGTTTCAAAGATGCTTCTATTTATGTCTTTAATCCCATGTAATTCTTAAACTACTAAATTGAACTGTCTCTTTCCCAGGATAATCAATCCTTATTGTATAGAGGCATTGGGAAACTACTGGGTGAAAGAAAAAGGCAGTGTTTATTAGTTTTTCATTAGTTGTGTATTAATACTTATTATCTTTAACACAGTCAGAGAACCACACGCCTTAACACTCCTATAAGGAAAAGAATAAAAAAGCTATGGTCCTTGAAGAATTCTCTACTGCCTTTGTCATTTCTCTTACTGTGATGGTTGTGAAAAAGGAAAGCCTAAATTTTTTTTGAGAATTGCACAAAAATACATAACAAAAATTTTGAAGTTATTACAGAATAAAAAAAGAATGCTCTGGATTTTTGTCAAAAACCATGGCATGTACACTTCAGCAAGGCTTTCATTGTAGGCTTTCTTTTTCCTAAAGAAGGCAGGGAGGTGACAGAGCCACAGACACACACCACCAGCACCACGTGGTGCATCTATATAATACAGAGTTTCTGGTAGAGCATACACAGTCCCCTGAACTCTCACTATCTCATACCATAGACCTGTCATAGGTATACTAAATGCACTTTGACCAACATTCCAGGAGCCTGTATGAGGCACGAAATAGACATGCTAGACTTTGCCCCTCATTATGTTATCCATTGGTTGGACTAAGAAAGAATAGGGAAGACCTGGCTTCTCTAAGCAAACAAGAAATATACCAAAGGGATCTCAAGTCTAGGAAGAACACTGAAGAACGTGCAAACCAAGGGTTGAGGTCCACATGCAGAGGCCCTCGGGAACAGCCTCAAAGAATCTCTATCTGCAGCTAGCTGTCCTCTGCAGACAGCTTAGTCCAGCTGAGCCAGCTTTCTGCTAAGCTACTGAAGCAGAGAAGAAAACGTGCCTCCAAGGCCCAGACCTGTTTCTTTGCCTTGCCTTTGACAATCTTTTGAATTAACGCCTAAAGTTGAAAAATGTTTTCTAGTTCTTCACTTAAGCCAAAAATCCTGGGCTTTTCACAACATGTGTAAAACCACCGTAACATCTATTTTCTACCTGTTTTCTCCTGGTAGTCGAAATATCAGTATGCTTGTATCCATGTGTGTATAATTATTCAACATGACTTTGTATAGTGAAGTCGAAGTGAATGTTGTTAATATTTACTTTTAGTATGGTTTCTTCTCTCACTTGTTAACTGTTAAATTAATAATCTTATTAAAAAAAATTTATCCTAGACAGTGAACATTGACTTCTTTATTTATGTCTTAAATGTGTAGCTGTTCTGGCTTCAAATTTCAAAATTATTTGTCTTAAATTTAGCAGTATTTCATTGTTTTCTGTAAATATTGTGTGGTTATAATAATATTACTTTAAGAGGACCACAGTATGTTCTACATCAGCACTTATTTGCACATTGATACTATCATTGTTTCTGTTTATTCAGCCTTTTCCCCCTCATTTCCAGTAATAACATGTGTTTCTGTGTGTAGTGATAAAGCTGTTCTTGTAATCAAGTCCCCAAATGTTTCTAGTTATGAGTATCTTTACTGGCCAAAGCTGATTAGCAAATTGTTGTGAGACATGTCACAGTACAAGAAGATACAATGCCTTTAAACTTAAAATATGAAAGTCAGTTTCTCTTATTTTTTTTATTGCATTTAAAGAATATTGGTGTAAAATGAAATACTAAAATTGTGCCAAATGAAAATTTAAAAATATTAATTTGAAACAGATTGTATTTTGCTAAAAAAGTTCTCACACTGTCAAAAGAATGTGATGGCCATTGTCCAGCATCACTGCTCAACAAACATTGAAAAGCCTCAGAGAGTTCCTCTGTCTCATAAGAGTTGCTGATTTCATGAACGTGCTGTTCTTCACTTTCCAACAGGCAAGGCTAAACTAAATCTGTTGCTTCTGAACTGTATATTGGATGTCTATAATTCTGTTTTTAACTTCAATTTTTAGAACCAAACAAAAAAACCAAACCTACTGCTGCTGAGTAGATTCTGACTTATAGTGACCCTATAGGACAGAGTAGATACTCTAAAGAGTTTCCAAGGAGCACCTGACAGATTAGAACTGCTGAACTTTCAGTGAACAGGTATAGCACTTAACCATTATGCCACCAGGGTTTCAGTTATTAAATATTCATTTAGTAGCAACCGTGAAATCTCAGAGATTTCATTTGACCTGTTCAAGTTGTATACCTGAAGATAATAGTTTTCTTTTTATATTTTATTGTATGAACTAATATTAAACCTCCACTAACTAAAGAATTTGTAATCTCCTATTCTTAGGTGTTGTATAGGAGTCATGCTCAGCTGAAGTCTGTTTACTTTCATTGTTACGGAGTTCCACAAATTTAAGCAGGCTGCCTTTTATGAAGACTTTTGATTTCTAGTATTTTCAGGGTTTGTTTGTTTGTTTTACTCTTTGATCTTTACTTTTGTATTTTCTAAAATGCATTTCAAGCACAGACACCAGCTATATGCTAGTGGTAGACTGTGTGTTGCTATGATGTGGAGCAGGTTTCAGCTGAGCTTCCAGACTAAGACAGACTAGGAAGAAAGGCCTGGTGATTGACTTTCCAAAAGTTAGCCAGTGAAAACCCTATGGATCACAATAGTACAATCTTGTTGTGCATGGGGGTAGGTAAAAATGGCATAGCAGCAGCATCTGACTTCCTCTAATTTTACAAAGAGGAAAGAGAATCAAGACAAACAGCCCAAGGGTCCTATAAGGTGAAGGTCAGATATGCCTCCATTCTCTAACCTCTCCACCAATTCTTACACCAACTGTCTCTTCTGTGGCACTCTTTACTTCTCTGCTGAGCTCAATAATTTGTTGCAACATCCACACAGAACTCACAGACAGTACTCATGATTATCGGGTATAAGAGGAGCAGAAATGACATACAATCCCAAAACCTACTCTTCAGACAAAAATTACACAGTACTATAAAACAAAAACTAATACACATCAGGAATGTGCTTCTTAGTTCAATCAAATATACAAGGTCTGGCAATTAAGTTCATTAACCTGCCACTGTGCACTTACAAACAGCACTGTACAAACAACTTGGTAAGGTTTCATAACCTTTGTATATCAGGGTCTCACAGCTGTGTTTGTGTCAACACGGGGTAGTATTCTGCTGAGTGGCATTCATTACTGTTGTTGAGTGTTTTGGTATGCCATTGTGAAAATGCTGAAGCTTGAATTAGAGCAATGAACAAACATTAAATTTCTTGTTAACTTGGCAAGAGTGGAAGTGAAATCAGGGACATGTTAGTCTGAGTTTATGGGGATAATGCCATGAAGAAAATGGTAGTGTACAAATGGACTAAATGTTTTTCTGAGGGGAAAGTGTTACCAATGAAGAAAGGTCAGGGCGGCCAGTAACAAGCAGAACTGAAAAACATGACAAAAATTGGTCAAATCATGTGCCAAAATCATCAGCTGACTGTGAGAAACATAGCAGACCAAATAAACATCGACAGAGAAACAGTTAAGAAAATCTGAACTGAAAATCCTGGCATGAGAAAGGTGTGTGCAAAAACGGTTCTGAAAGATTTCGCCAATGAACAAAAGCAAAGGAGAACAGAAGTTTGCCAAGACCTTTCAGAGAGGTAAGACGATGTTTTGGACTGTGTTATCACTGGTGATGAGACATACGGGTGTACCAATACAACCCTGAAACAAAGGGTCAGAGTGTATGATGGAACCCAGCCAATTCTCCACAACCAAAAATGTTCTGGCAGTCCAAATCCGGAGTCAAAACAATGCTGCTAATCTTTTTTTGATATCAGAGGGATATTCATGATGAATTTGTACCAACTGGGCAAAAATCAAGTTTACTAGTTGGAAGTGCTGGAAAGGCTGCATGAAAAAGACAAAATGACCTGAATTATTGGAAGACATTATGCAGAGTGAAGTCAGTCAGCAGTGAAAGAACAAATATTTTATGGGACCCCTGTTACAGAACTTAAAAATAGACTTAATATACAGAAGAAAAGACGATTTGATGGCTACAAGTGTGGAGAGGGAGGGCAAGGGTTAGTCATAGATTAGCTGGTTGATAGAAATTTGGTTAGGTGAAAGCAGTGACAGCACATAGTAGAAAGTAGATCAACTTAACTAGACTTCACCACAAACTGAAAGCTCTTCTAATCTTAGCCCAATAATGCAAGGATAAAGTACCAGGAGCAGAGTCTGGGGACCATGCTCTCAGAGGACAATGAGGTCAACTGGCATAATTAGTCTATTGCTAAAAGAGTCTTCTGCATCCCATACTGGTGAGCAGCATCTGGGGTCTTAAAAGCTAGCCATCTGAGGGACACCACATGTTCCAAACTCATCTGGAACAGATGATCACTGAGAACAAATTCAGGAAGAAAAAAGAGCCCAGGGGACCAAATGCAAACAGGAGCCCATATAAATGGTATTAACAACATGTGACCAGAAGAACAAGATGGTGCCCAGCTACCACCAAAAACAGCTGTGATAGGGCACACAATGTAGAGTCCCTGTAGCAACACAAGAAAAAGAGGGGTGCAGCTCAAGAACTCTACTAAAAGACCATAGTTGATGGTCTTTCAGCCTAGGGGATCCCTAGGAGCATGGCTCCTAGACCTGCTGCTGCCCCTGAACAGAAAACACTACTGAGATCAATTCAAAAATGGACTGGACTTCAGACAAAACTGGACTGGACTCGGGGACTCAATGTGACCATATGCTGTGTGTACTTTATGATTCTATACATTTATACATGTTGTCATACTGGTCTCTTTCTAGACGGGAGAGAAGAGGATGGAGAGAGGGGCAGGATCTTGTTAAAAGGATACAACAAGCATACAATGAAAAGGAAGGTCCTATCACTGGGCAAGGAAAGAAGAAAGGGCTGCAGATAGACAGGCATGCAAAATTAATTTGGATTGTGTACTTTCACTTAATCACAATTGAAAAAAAAAAAAAAGACCTGAACTTTTTGTTGACAACTCACGGCTCTTGCATCCCAACAATGCACCAGCTCACTTGACACTGGCTACGAGGGAGATTTTAAACAAATAATCATATAGAAACACCCTATCTACTCACCTGATCTGGCTCCCTGACTTTTTCTTTACCTGAAGATAGAGGAAATACTGGAAGAAAGACATTTTGATGACATTCAAGACATCAAGGGTAATACAATGACAGCTCTGATGGCCATTCCAGAAACAGAGTTCCAAAATGGCTTTGAAGGGTGGATTCAGCACTGGTGTTGGTGCATAGCTTCCCAAGGGGAGTACTTCGAAGGTTACCATAGTTATACTCAGCAAAGAGGTAGGTAGCACTTTTTCTAGGATGAGTTTGCAAACTTAATTGTCACAACTTATAAGACAGCAGATGGACAGTACCTGTTCAAAGGCAGGATGAGAAGGCAGGAAGGTACAGGAACTGGTTGAATAGACAGAGGGAACCCAAGGGGAAAAGAGGGAGTGTGCTGTTACATTATAGCAGAAACAACTAATGTCACCAAATGATATATGTATAAATTTTTGTATGAGAAGCTGAGCTGTAAACTTTCACTTAAAGCACAATAACAAGAGAGAGAGAAGAGGGAGAACAAGTCGGGATATAGTTCTTTGCTCAGGACAGCTTCTTCTCAGTTATGCCCACCACCAGGTCTCCTTCTGGCCATTGGCCTGTCCTCCAAGGCAGGTGTAACAAAGCTCTTTCATCTTTGTAGATAAGTGCTCAGAGGCATTCCATTTCTACAGTGAGCTTCAGCACAAAGGCACTTAGTTCTCTCACTCCAGGCCAGGAAGTCTACTGTGCTGTCTACTACTTTTTGCTGTTTTTCTGGTTCTGCTGCCTCTGCTTCTGCTGTTTCTCTGCCATTGCATTCACGATGTCTGATGTTACAGCTCTCCCTCTCTGTCCTGGCTCTGCTGCCTTTGCTCCCTCTGTCTTCCATGTTATAGTTCCTCTCTATCTTTCTTTCTCTCTCTCTCCAGGTCTACTCTTAAGCCTAGCATGACAACAAAACTGACCAATCCCTATTAGGTTCCACACACCTATTTGTCCCACCCCTACAAGTGTGCCATGTACCTTATTTCTATTATAAGCTGTCCAACCCCTCTGTGGATCACAAGCACCTTATTTGCACACTCTTCCCCAATTGTTGTATTGGAATCACAAAGACGATGGCTAGAAGAGTCACATTAAGTAATTCACAGCACTGCAGGTTGCCATGAGGTGGGGGGAGTCACCTGGATGGCCACCAACAACTTTATGACCTTGACTTGTATTCACTGACAGTGACCCAGAATAAAAATAAAATTGAATATATTCAGAGTTGACATAACTTAAATATATTTTCATTTAAAAAAATAAATGTAGGGCAGAGTCAAAATGGCAGACTAGATACATGTCTCCTTTATTCTCTCTGAAAACTAAGGCCTGGGTTGATAATTAAACAGAGCTTTCTGAACACCGAGTGAGCCCTAGGACATGGCATAGGGCTGTCAGTTTGGACTACATGCCACTAAATGGTAAACTCCTTCTCTTTTGCTGAGCCCGACTCCTGTTGAATTGGCCAGCTCCCACAGACTGAAGGTAACTGGCGTTTTTATTTTTCTTTTTGTTGGCCAGCAGGTGGAAGATGGGCTTCATTGGCTGCTATGCTGAGCTGCAGTGCTGATGTGATAAGCAGAGGAACAGCCACATTTTGAGAGCCCAGCCCCAGACTCAGAGCACCACAGCCCCTCCGCCCTCTCTTTTCAGATCTCTGCCATAGATTCAGCTATGTAGTGGTAGGCAGGACAGTTTGACTGAGATGCCATCTTGTTCAACTGGGAGGTGGAGTTAACCAACCAGTGGTCTCAGAAAGGGTTAACTCCCAGGTTTGGAGTCAGTGCCAGCCTGGGGAAATGCTTTCCAGCAGAAAAGCTGTATTCAGCACAGTGTAACCTCACAGGGGGGCTCAGCAGGGGATGACAGCAATCCAGTAGCCTGTCCCTACCTTGAATTAAATCACAGTATCTGGGGACAGCTGAACAGGTGTCCCCATTGGCAGCCAGAAGGAACAGCTTGCCATACCTGATGGCCTGACTCATTTTGGAAGCTGTCAGATAGCTTTTACCTTTTCAAAATAAGACTGCCTAGAGAAATAACTACGGTGCAGCCCGAGGGCATCTCTTCGAGCCTTTACTGACACACATCATAGGGTCAGCTGACAGCCACCCCAGTGATTCCGTAAGTAGGGCCATGTCTTTGTCAGCCAGGAGGCAGAGCACGCTACCCCAGGGAGTTCACTGGGTCCAGTTACTTGAGTACATAGAAGTGGCTGATGACCAAATTCCTTCTTAGACCTGCACCTCAGCTCCTGTTGAGGCAATACCAGAGAAATTAAACAGCCTCTAGATGTCCCAAAAGCAACAAACCCTAGCAGAATATTTAAAGAAACATTCAGAGAGCAGAAATGCCACACGAGGGGGGGAGGCGGTATCAAGATGGCAGACTAAGCACAAGTCTCCTTATATCCCTTCGGAAACCAACACCTGATTTAATAATCAAACAGAGCCTTCTGGTCACCTAGTTAGCCCCAGGACACAGTACAGGGCTGTTAATTTGGACTTTATGCCACTGAACGAAAAACCTCCTCTCTTTAGCTGACTCCCACTCATGGTCAGCCCTGGCTCTCACAAACTGATGATAACACACCAATTTGACTTTTTTTTTCTATATCTTGGCCAGTGGGCAGAGCTTAGTTGTGCCTAGCAGCTAGTCTCAGACGCACTGCTGGTGAGATAGGCAGGCGAAATTGCCATATTTTGAGAGGCAGGCTTAGAACTCTGTTCATCTAAGCACTTTGGGCCTGTCTTTTTATCACTCTCACAGCATGGTTTGAGGGGGACAGAACCAGCGGCGCCTATGTGCAGGACACCATGTTGGATATGGAGATTTTAGCAGGACCTAATTCATAGCCTGGGAGCCAGCACCTGCAAACAGGACAACACTTCTCTGACAGAAAAGCAGCAGTTTACACAGTGTCGCCTACTTTGGGGGCCAAGCAACAGAGGCTGAGGACTCACTACGTCTCGGGACCTTTAGCCCCCTCTACCTGCCAACCGTGTGGAGGGCGCCAACTTAGATATGGTGGCCGCAGCTGGACCTAATTCTTAGCTTGGGAGCCAGAGCCTGCCCACAGGAGAGCTCTTTTCTACAAGAAAAGCAGTAGTTCACACAGTCTGACCTAAGGCTGGGCCCTGTTAGCAGAGGCCAACATGACAGTAGCACTGCTGTATTTTGAACTAGTTTGTATCATCTAGGGTTGGATATGGAGTTGCTTACTTTGTCAGTTGGGAAGAGGGACCTCTACATCCGAAAATCTGACTGACTTGGGACGTGCTCAGATACCTTTTGCTTTACATGTTAAGAAAGCCTAGATAAACATCTGTGGTCCATCCACACAGTATCTCTCCCAGCTTTTACTTACTCACATGAAACCCAAAAGCAACAGACACTTGGGGCAAACAAGAAATCACCCATGGCTTCAGAAGACTCCCAAACAAAACAATCAGTGGGTTTTCCAGAGGAAGAGACTTTTCTGAAAGCATCAGAAAGCAAATACAAAAGGATTACATACACAGTCCTTCTAGACCTTATACAACATGCAGCAGAAGAAAATGAAAAATTAAACAAGCTGTTCAATCTGATGGAACATCAGTACTCTGAAATTCAACAGATCAAGAACAAAATTAAAGACACAGAAACTTCCATTCAAAACCAAGAAAACAGAATGGAACAAATGGAAAACAGATTTTCTGACTTGGAAGACAGAGCTACTGATGCCAGCGTCTATGGACAGAAATTAGAAAAAAGAAACAAGAAAAACGAAGCATTAAGAAGCATGTGGGACTCTATTAACAGGAACAACCCTCGATTAATTGGAGTCCCTGAACAGGATGAGAGACCTGAGAACACAGAGAATATTGTTGCTGAGCTGCTGATAGAAAGCTTCCCAGAAATCATGAAGGAAAAGAATATAGATATTCCAGATGCATGTCGTACACCACTCAATACAGATCTCAAAAGAAAGACTCCAAGACATATGATAATCAAGCTCAACAAAATGAAATATAAGCAGCAACTCTTAAAGGCAGCAAGACTCAAAGCAAAGCTAACATTCAGAAGGAAACCCTGTAGGCTCCCATCAGATTTCTCAGCAGAAACCATGCTGGCACAGAGACAGTGGCATGACTTGAAGGAGAAGAACTTCCAACCAAGAATTATATATCCTGCAAAACTATCTTTCAAATATGAAAATCAAATTAAGACATTTCCAGATAAACAGAAACTGAGAGACTTTGTAAAAACCAAACCAAAACTACAAGAAATACTGAAAGAAGTTCTTGGCTTTGGCTTAGAAGAACAAAACCACTAACTTTATATTTTAGAACGACATATTTCCCAGAATTCTATTCAGTTAGGGAAGGCTCCAAACTCAATCACAGCTTTAATACTGAAAGAAACGATCCAGTGATTATGATGAAAACTATGCTGCCATCATATTAAAAAGAGGGATGTACTACAGTCATTATAGCCCTTCCAGATGGAGAGGAAGTCGACAAGACTGATAGCAATTAAAATTGGGTTTATATATAGTTTATTAAGGGGGATGAAGGGGCAGCCATAAAGCACAACAAAGATGCAACACACCATATCAAGAACTCTAACACAGGAGTCTCAACAACTACAAAACCAGCTCTGAAAAGGGTGAAAAATCAACTCACCAAAAAGAATGTCCCAGAATAGACTAATAAGAACAACAGAGAAAACATCAACACAAAAATAAACACCACAGTGGCAGCAGTGAACACATACCTATCAATAATTACATTGAATGTGAGTGGACTGAATGCTCCTGTAAAGAGACATCGAGTGACATCTTGGATCAAAAGACATGACCCATTCATATGTTATCTACAAGAAACTCACTTGAGGGTTAAAGGTAGGAACAAAATGAAAATTAAAGGATGGAAGAATATATACCAAGCTAACAACAAACAAAGAAGAGCAGGTCTGGCAATTCTAATCTCAGACAACATCAATTTAATGTAAAATCCACCAATGTGGACAAAGATGGACACTATTTATTGCTGAAAGGTTCAGTACACAAGCAAGACTTAACTATATTAAATATTTATGCACCTAATATCAGAGCACCTAAATACGTCAAAGAAACACTGACTACATTCAAAAAAGACTTAGATTACTCCACAATAATAGTGGGAGACTTCAACACTCCACTCTCAATACTGGACAGATCATCTAGAAAAAAAGCTCAATAAAGATACAGAAGACCTTACTGCCACAATTAACCAACTAAACCTCATCAGCATATACAGAACTTTGTACCCATCAATGGACAACTACACTTTCCTTTCCAGTACACATGGAACATTCTCCAGAATTGACAATGTGTTAGGACATAATGCAATTCTCAACAAAATCCATACCACTGAATTACTGCAAAGCATCTTCTCAGATCATAAAGCCATAAAAGTCAAAATCAATAGCAGAAAAAACATAGATAGAAAGTGGAACTCTTGAAAACTGAACATCTTGCTCAAAAAACCATGGGTTGTAGAAAAAATTAAGGATGAAATTAAGACATCCATGGATTCCAATGAGAATGAAAACACTTCCTCCCAGAACCTATCAGATATAGCCAAAGCAGTGCTCAGAGGTCTGTTTATCTCCATAAAGGCACATCTGGGAGGAAGAAAGAAACCAAATCAAGGAACTAACCCTACAGCTTGAACAAGCAGAGAGAGAACAACAGAGGAACCCCTCAGGCACAAGAAGAAAACAGATCATAAAGATTAGAGCAGAGCTAAATGAATTAGAGAATAGAAGAACAATTGAAAAAATTGAAAATACCAAAAGCTGGCTTTTGAAAAGATCAACAAAATTGATAAAACATTGGCTAAACTTACTAAAAAGAAAACAGGAAAGGAAACAAATAACTCAAATTAGAAATGAGAGGGGAATTGTCACAGCAGATCCAACAGAAATCAAAAATATCATAACAGAATGCTATGAAAGACTGTACTCTAACAAATTTGAAAACCTAGAGGAAATAGACAAATTCCTTGATTCATATTGCCAAGCCAAGTGCCGTCGAGTCGGATTACCTAAATTATCACAACATAAAGCAGAACAACTTAATAAACCCATCACAAAGGAAGAGATTGAAAATGTCATTAAAAAACTGCCAACCAAAAAAAGCCCGGGCCCAGATGGTTTCACTCCAGAATTCTACCAAGCTTTCAGAGAAGAGTTATCTCCAATACTCCTGAGACTATTTCACAGTTTAGAAAAGGATGGAGTACTCCCAAACTCATTCTACGAAGCCAGCATAAACCTGATACCAAAGCCAGGGAAAGACCCCCCAAAAAGGAGAACTACAGACCAATATCACTCATGAACCTAGATATAAAAATCTTGAACAAAATTTTTGCCAATAGAATACAACAACGTATCAAAAAAATAATCCATCATGACCAAGTGGGATTCATACCAGGGATGGAAGGCTGGTTCAACATCAGAAAAACAATCAATGTGATGAACCACATAAATAACACAAAAGACAAGAATCACCTGATTTTGTCCATTGATGCAGAAAAGGCATTTGATAAAGTCCAACACGCATTCATGCTGAAAACTCTTAGCAAAATAGGCATAGACAGAAAATTCCTCAATGTAATAAGGGCCATTTATACAAAGCCAACTGCCTACGTCATCTTGAATGGAGAGCAACTGAAGGAGTTTCCCTTGAGAACAGGAACTAGACAAGGATGCCCACTCTCACCTCTCCTACTCAACATTGTGCTGAAAGTTCTAGCCAGAGCAACTAGACAAGACCAAGAAATAAAGGGCATCTGCACGGGCAAAGCAGAAGTCAAAATCTCCCTGTTTGCTGATGATATGATTGTATATGCAGAGAATCCCAAAGAATCTATAAGTAAACTACTCAGACTGATAGAAGAGTTCAGCAAAGTCTCAGATACAAGATAAATATAAGTAAATAAGTAGGATTCCTTTAAGTCAACGAGAAATCATCAAAGCAATACCATTTACTATAGCCCCTAAAAAGATAAAGTACCTAGGAATTAATCTAACCAGAGAAATAACAGATCTTTACAAAGAGAACTACAAGCCCTTACTACAAGAAACTAAGAGAGACTTAGATAAATGGAGAAACCTACCGTACTCATGGATAGGAAGATTTAACATTGTGAAAATGTCTATTTTACCCAAAGCAATCTACTTACATAATGCACTCCGAATGCAAGTTCCAACGTCATTTTTTAATGAGATGGAGAAACAAATCACCAAGTTTGTTTGGAAAGGGAAGAAGCCCCAGATAAGTAAAGTACTACTAAAGAAGAAGATCACACTGGGAGGCCTCTCATTACCCAGCTTCAGAACCTATTACACTGCCACAGTAGTCACAACAGCCTGGTACTGGTACAAGAACAGACAGATCGATCAATGGAACAGAACTGAGACCTGAAAGATGACACCATCTGCCTATGAACAGCTGATATTCAACAAAGGCCCGAAGACATTAAACTGGGGTAAAAACAATCTCTTCAACAAATGCTGCTGAGAAAATTGGATATCCATCTGCAATAAATTGAAACGAGATCCATATCTCACATCTTATACAAAAACAAACTCAAACTGGATAAAAGACTTACATATCAAATCGAAAATGATAAAGCTCATCCAAGAAAAAGGAGAAATAACAATGGAAGTTTTAATACACAACGTAGACAGGCTTCAAAATCTGTCAAACAAACCACAATAAACAGAAGAGAAAATAGATAAATGGGAACTATTAAGAATTAATCACTTTTGCTCACCCAAAGACTTTATTAATCGAATTAAAAGGCCACTGACAGAACGGGAAAAAATATTTGACAGCTATACGTCAGACAAACACCTGATCTGTATAATCTATAAGATACTACAAAGTATCCATAAGAAGATAAATCACCCAATTAAGCAATGGGCAAAGGAGATGGACAGATGTTTCTCTACAGAGGAGATCCAGGCAACCAAAAAACACATGCAGACATGTTCATGATCTTTAGTTATTAAGGAAATTCAAATCAAAACTACAATGAGATACTATCTCACCCCAACAAGGTTGGCCATGATCCAAAAAACACAAAACAACAAATGCTGGAGAGGCTGTGGAGAAAGTGGAACTCTCCTACACTGTTGGTGGTGTTGCAAAATGCTCCAGCCTTTTTAGAAAGCAATCTGGTACTTCCTTAAAAAACTGGATATAGATATACCATTTGACCCAGTAATTCCACTACTTGGAATATATCCTACAGAATCAAGGCCTTTCACACCAATGGATACATGAACAAGAATGTTTACAGCAGCACAGTCCACAATAGCAAAAAGATGGAATCAACCCAGATGCCCAACAAGAGAGGAATGGATAGGTAAACTACAGTACATATACTCAATGGAGCACTGTGCAATGATAAAGAACAATGATGATTCCAGGAAACATCTCATAACCTGGTTTCAACTGGAAGACATTATGTTGAGTGAGAGTAATCAGTGACAAAAGGACAAATATTGTATGAGACCCCTATGATAAGAACTCAAAAACAGACTTATGCATAGAAGAAAAGACTCTTTGATGGCTGCAAGGGAGGGGAGGGAGGGAGAGTTTAGATTAGATAGTTGCTAGAAATTTGGTTGGGTGAAATTGGTGATAGCACACATTAGAAACAAGAACTATTAAGTGGACTTCAACATAACTTGAGTACTCCTTCCATCTTAACCCAATATTGCAAGGATAGTGTAGCTAGGGCAGGGAGTGCGGACCATGCTGTTAGGCAAAACTGAGGCCAATTGGCACAACTAGCATTTTGCTAAGAGAGCTCTCTGCACCCCACATTGGTGAGTGGTGTCTGGGGTCTTAAAACCTGCCAAGCTGCCAAGCTGCCATCCAAGGGCACAGCAAATGGTCCCAACTCAGCAGGAATGGATGCTTACCAAGGACCAAAATGACATGGGGTAAAGACAACCCAGAAGACAGAGTGACCCACATGAGTGGGTGCCTACATCAACTTGGGACCAGAAGAACTGGATGGTGCCCGGCCACCACCAGTGAAAGCTGTGATGGAGCTCACAAAGCTGAGTCTCACTGGCAACACAAGAGTAAAAAGGGGTATACCTTGAGATCTCCACTAAAAGACCTCAACTGATGGTCTAGTGGCTTCAGGTTTCCCCTGGGAGCATGGCCCCTGGCCCTGATGCTGTCCTTGTCTATAAATTATAATGGAGGTCAGCTCTTCAGACAGGAAGGGATTGGACTCGGCAACACAGAGTGACTATATATTGGATGCACTTTATGGTTCTATGCATCTATAGGATATCATCCTGCTGACCTCTGGCTGGAGGAAGGGGAGTGGGTGGAAAGGAGTGGAAAGGAGACTGTTGGGAGGATGAGCCATGTATGGAGCAGAGAGGAACAGTGTGCTGTCACTGGACAGAGAGAGCAGTGGAAGCTGTATATAGGTGGGCATGCAAATTTATACGGGAATGAACATTTTCACTCGGTCATAATAAAAAAATAAAAAAAACATCCAATCATGGCTCCAGAAAACTCCTAAAATAAAAAATCAAAGAACTTCCCAGATGAAGAAGTCTTTCTGAAACTATCAGAGGTCAAGTACAAAAGAATTATATAGAAAGCCCTACTAGACATTATACAAAATGCAGCAGAGCAAAACAAAAATTAAGCAAGTTGTTTGAGCTGATGTAACATCAGCATTCTGCAATCTGACAGATCAATAACAAAATTACAGAATTAGACAATTCAGTTAAAAGCAAAGAGCAGAATTGAACAAATACAAATTAGACTTACTGAACTTGAAAATAGAGCTACTGACAGCAGCATTTATGAAGAGAAACCAGAGAAAAGAAACAAGAAAAATGAAGAAGCATTAAGAAACACGGGGGACTCTATCAGGAAGAACAATCTATGATTAACTGCAGTTCCTGAACAAGGAAGGAAACCTAAAAACACAAACAATATTGTTGTTGACAGAAAACTTCCCAGAAATTATGAAAGAAAAGAATATAGATATCCAAGATGTATATCAAACACCACAAAAAATAGACTCCAAAAGAAAAATACGAAGATATATTATAATCAACCTTAACAAAATGAAAGATAAGCAGAAACTCTTAAAGGTAGCAAGACTCAAAGCAAAGCGAACAGTCAGATGAAAGTTCTGTACGCTTTCATCTGACTTCTCGGCAGAAATGATGTTGGCATAGAGGCAGTGGGATGACACATTCAAAGACTTAAAGGAGAAAAACTTTCAACCAAGAATTATATATCCTGTAAAACTGTCTCAAATATGAAGATGAAATTAAGACATTTGCAGTTGATAAACGGAAACTTAGAGACTTTTTAAACACCAAAGCAAAACTACAACAAATAATGAAAGAACCTCTATGCTTAGAAACAAAACCATTAACTCTATATTTAAGGAGCCAATGCAGGACGCAACATCCAGAAACCTACTTAGTTAGAGAGGGCACAAAACTCAATCAAAGCTATAATATTAAAAGAAGGGATCCAGTGATCATATCATGAAAAATAAGATACCATCACAATAAAACAGGGTTATACTACAGTAGTTATAGTCCTTCTAGATGGAGAGGAATTTAATACGCAGAAGTTAAAACTGGGTTTAAGCTTAGATTATTAAGGGGGACCATCGGGGTAGCCTGAAAGCACAACAAAGATGCAGCATATCAATACAAGAAACATAACACAGGAGTCTCAACACACAGAAAACCAACACTGAAATGAATGAAAAATCAACCCATGAAGAAGAATGACCCAGAGCAACAGAGAAAATACCAACACTAAAATAAATACATCAAAATGACAGTACTGAACACACACCTACCAATAATTACACTGAATGTAAATGGAATGAACACTTAAGTAAAGAGAAAACAAGTGACATCTTGGATCAAAGGACATGACCCATCTATACACTGTTTACAAGAGATTCACCTTAGACTTCAAGATACAAACAAACTGAAAATTAAAGGATAGAATAACATATACCAAGATAACAATATACAAAGAAGAGCAGGTGTGACAATACTAATCTCAGATAAAATAGATTTTAATGTACAATCCACTATCATGGACAAGGATGGTCACTATTGCTAAAAGATTCAATGCACAAACAGGACTTATTTATGCACCCAATGCTAAAGCATCTAAATATATCGAATAAAACACTGATGACACTGAACAATGAGATAGATCATTCCACAAAAATAGTCAGTGACTTCAACACTCTACTTTCAATATTGGGCAGATCTTCTAGAAAAAAGCTCATTAAAGTCATAGAAGATCTTATTGCCACAATTAACCAATTAGACCTGATCAACATATACACAACTTTTTATCTATCAACAGATAACTACACCTTCTTCTCCAATGCACATGGAACACTCTTCAGAATACACCACTTGCTAGGACATAAAGCAAGTCTCAACAAAATCCAAATCACTGAATTATTGCAAAGCATCGTCTCAGACCATAAAGCCATAAAAGTCTAAACCAATAGCAGAAAAAACACAGAGAGAAATGGGAACTCACAGAAACTGAACAACACCTTGCTCAAAAAGCCATGGGTTATGGAAGAAATCAAGGATGAAATAAAGAAATTTATCAATTCAAATGAGAATGAAAACACATCCTACCAGAAGCTATGGGATATAGCCAAAGCAGTGCTCAGAGGTCACTTTATCTCTATAAACACACACATCCGGAAGGAAGAAAGGACACAAACCAGAGAATTAACCCTACAGTTTGGACAAGTAGAAAGAGAGCAACAGAGGAACCTCTCAGACACCAGAAGTAAACAGATCATAAAGACTAGAGCAGAACTAAATGAATTAGAGAAGAACAATTGAAAAACTGATAAGACGAAAGCTGGTTTTTTTAAAAGATCAACAAAATTGACAAGCCATTGGTTAAACTTAAAGAAGAAAAACAGGAAAGGAAACAAATAATCAAATATGAGATGGGAGATGACACAACAGATCCAATAGAAATCAAAAGCATCATAATGAATACTATGAAACACTGTAATCTAACAGATTTGAAAACCTAGAGAAATGGACAGATGCTTAAATTCATATCACCTACCAAAATTATCATAAGTAGAACAATTTAATAAGCCAATCACAAAGGAAGAGATTGAAAAACTCATCAAAAAACTACTAACCGAAAAAAGCCCTGTCCCAGAAGACTTCACCACAGAATTCTACCAAGCTTTTAAAGAACAGTTAACTCCAATACTTCTGAGACTACTTCACAGCATAGAAAGAGATGGAATACTCCCAAATTCATTCTGTGAAGCCAGCTTAACCTTGATACCAAAGCCAGAGAAAGATCCAACAAAAAAGGAGAATTACAGACCAATATCACTCATGAACCTCGATGTAAAAATCTTCAACAAAATCCTGGCCAATAGAATTCAACAACATATCAAAAAAATAATTCATCACGACCAAGTTGGATTCATACCAGGGATGCAAGGCTGATCAACCACATAAATAACACAAAAGATAAGAATCACCTGATCTCGTCAATTGATACTGAAAAGGCATCTCACAAAGTCCAACACCCATTCATGCTAAAAATTCTGAGCAAAATAGGAATAGAGAGGAAACTCATCAACGCAATAAGGGTCATCTATGCAAAGCCAACTACCTACATCATCCTTACTGAAGAGATACTGAAAGAATTCCCCTTGACAACAGGAACTGGACAAGGACGTCCACTCTCACCTCTCCTATTCAACATTGTACTAGAAGTTCTGGCCACAGCAATTAGACAAAACAAAGAAATAAGGAGAATCTACATCAGCAAAGAATTAAAAATTTCCCTATTTGCAGATGATATCACTGTACACGCAGAGAATCCTAAAGAATCCATAAGTAAACTACTCAAACTAATAGAAGAGTTCAGTTAAGTATCAGAATATGAAATAAACATAAGTAAATCAGTAGGATTCCTTTATACCAACAAAGAGATCATTAAAGAAGAAATCACCTAATCAATACCATTTACCATAGCCCCCAAGAAGATAAAATACCTAGGAAAAAATCTAACTAGAGAACTACAAGACCTTACTGCAAGAAACTAAGAGAGACTTACATAAATGGAGAAATCTACCCTGCTAATAGACAGGAAGACTTAACATTGTGAAAATGTCCACTTTACCCAAAGTGATCTACATATACAATACAATCCTAATACAAATTCCAGTAGTGCTTTTTAACGAGATGGAGAAGCAAATCACCAAGTTCATTTGGAAAGGGAAGAAACCCTGGATAAGCAAAGCACTACTGAAGAAGAAGAACACACTGGGAGGCCTCTCACTACCTGACTTTAGAATCTATTACACTGCCATAGTAGTCAAAACAGCTTGAAACTGGTACAAAAAGAGATATACAGACCAATGGAACAGAGTTGAGAGCACAGAGATGCCACCATCCTCCTACAACACAGTCAATATTCTACAAAGATCCTAAGACTGTAAACTGAGATAAAAACAGTCTCTCTATCAAACGGTGCTGACAAAATTGGATATCCATCTGCAAAAAACTGAAGCAAGACCTGTATCTCACACCTTACACAAAACCAACTCAAATTGAATAAAAGACCTAGATATCAAACCTAAAATGATAAAGATCACGCAAGAAAAAGTAGGATCAAGAATGAAAGTTTTAATACACAACTCAGACAGACTTCAAAATCTGACACAGCATAATGAACAGAAGACAAAATAGATAAATGGGAACTACCAGGAATCAAACACTTTTGCTCATCCAAAGACTTTATCAGAGTTAAAAGATCACCTGCAGAATGGGAAAAAATATTTGGTAACTATACGTCAGATTGACATTTAATCTCCATAACCTACAAGGTACTGCAAAACATCGACAAGAAAATTATAAATAACCCAATTAAGCTTTGGGCAAAGGAGATGGACAGACACTTCATTAAAGAGGATATCCAGGCAGCCAAAAGACACATGCAGAAATGCTCAATCATTAGCTATTAAAGAAATCCAAGTTAAAATGATGATGAGATACCATTTCACCCCAATAACGTTGGCCATGATCCAAAAACCAAAACAACAAATGCTGGAGAGGTTGTGGAGAAATTGGAATTTTAGACTGGATTGTACCATTTGACCCAGTAATCAGAGATAGGAAGACTTAACACTGGAATATATCATACTGCTTGGAATATATCCTACAGAGAAGCAAGGGCAGTCACACAAACAAGACACATGCACACGAATGTTTACTGCAGCATAGTCCACAGTAGCAAAAAAGAGGGAATCAACCCAGATGCCCAGCAACAGATGAATGGATAAACAAACTATGGTATATATATTCAATGGAACAGTATGCAATGATAAAGAACAATGACGATTTTAGGAAGCATCTTATAACCCAGTTTCAACTGGAAGACATTATGTTGAGTGGAATCAGTCAGCAGCACAAGGAAAAATATTATGTGAGACCTCTAGTATAAAGACCTAAAATCAGACTCATATACAGAAGAAGAGTCTTTGACAGCTACAAGGGTGGAGGAGAAAGACAGAGAGTTGGTTATAGATTAGACAGTTGATAGAAACTTGGTTGGGTGAAATCAGTGACAACTCACATTAGAGAAGATCAATTTAACTAGACTTCAACATAACCTGAAAACTCTTCCAATCTTAACCCAATATTGCAAGGACACAGTAGCTGGGATGGGGGTCCAGGAACCACTCTCTCAGGGGACATCGAGTCCCACTGACATAATTAGACTATTACTAAAAGAGGCTTCTGCACCCCATATTGGTGAGTGGCGTCTAGGGTCTTAAAAGCTAGCAAGCTGCCATCTGAGGTATCCCAAATGGTCCCAACTCAGCAGGAACAGATGATCACCAAGGACATGAGGGAAAAAGAGCCCAGAAGAAAAAAGGACCCAAATGAAGGGGTGACTATATCAACATGTGACCACAAGAACCAGATGGTGCCCAGCCACCACCAATGACAGCCACGATGGGGCTCACTCAATACTGAGTGAGTCCCAGTGGCAACACAAGAATGAAAAGGGGTGCACCCTAGGAACTTCACTAAAAAACCACAATTGATGGTCTGAAGAACTGGGAGTTCCCCTGGGAGCATGGCCCTTAGATCTGATGCTGCCCCTGTTCATAAATCATTACTGAGGTCAACTGTTTTTGAGGCAGGAATGGACTGGACTCGGGGACACAGAGTGACCACATCGTATATGCCTTTTATGGCTCTATGCATCTATAGGATGTCATTCTACTGGCCTCTTACTACAGGGAAATGGGTAGGGTGGAGAGGAGGGAACAGGAGAGTGTTAAGAAGATATGACATGTCTAGAACAGAAAGGAGGAGTGTGCTGTCACTGGGCAAGAAGAGTAGAAGGAGCTGCAGATAGGTGGGCATGCAAATTTTAGACTGGATTGTACACCTTCACTCAATCATAACTTTAAAAAAAATTAATATAAAGTAAAAAATTAAAGTCAAAATTTTATGTACATTTTCAAAATGGGTTTTCTTCTGAAATAGTCTAATAAATTCAAAATTATTAAAGTAAAAAGTGGTCTGTATATTACAATTAACAAATATCAGAATACTGAATCAAAATTAATTCAGTAATGCTGAATTTTAATTTTGCGTTTTGTAAGTTTCACCAAATGCTTCCCGACGTTTTTGAGACAATAGAACTATTCCCAATGCTGGTATTCAGTGTCCATTTTGCTGCCAATGTAGCAAACCAATTTTACATTTTAAGTATGTTATGTTTAAATCACATATACATGTATCTGGTAATAGGAATAGGACACTACTATAAATGCTCCTCAGCCACTGCATTAATTGGTGAGTACCATGAATTGGAACACTAGAAAAGCAAAGGAAATACAGTTAGCACAGCTGTGAGAAGACATTTTGTTACACAAGAATCTATGGTGCTCAGCAAGAATCTGTGGTTCAACTAGAAGAAAGATTAATCTTACTCCCATACTCAAATTTTCCCTGTACTCCAAAGTATCTCTAGGGTTGGCAGGAATACAATCCGCAGACAATCGGCAGACCATCACAACATTTTAATTTAGTCAGTTTGTTGTAAGGACACATGACACAATAGACAGGCACATTTATCTGGAGCCTGAACTGTGTCAGTTACAGCAGCCAACATTTAGGGTTACTGGGCAGATTGTGGAAACCCAGGTCGTGTGATGGTTAAGTGCCACAGCTGCTAATCAAAAGGTCAGCAGTTCAAATCCATCTGTTTCTGGTTTTTTGGTCAGTGACTCAGGCACCACGTGTACTTTAGTAAGAGTACTCTTCTTGTCATTATAAAAAGCAGAGACTTCTAAAGTGCTAGGTCCCCGGCAGTGATCCCTCTTGCCCAAGTCTAAGGAATTGCCCCAGTGATGGAAACTTTGTAGCTTCTCATTGTTAAAAATGAAACCACTACGAACATTCTTACTTCTATTTCCTCCTAGACCTACAAAGCACTTCTCTGGGATATACACAGGAGTCAAGTCACTTGATTAGAGAGTGTACGTATTTCTAATTTTATTAAATGTTGCTCTCCAGAAAATGGTATACTAGTTTATACTCCTACCAGTAATACAGAGAGGTCCTACTTTTTATGCAAACATGTTGTTTCTCAAAACCAAGATGGTATTGTCCTAAGCCTATGTGTCACAATTTGAATTTTTTATTTATCTAGATTGACATTTAGCTTAGATTGATACTGATTCACTGGTTGTGTAACCAGTAACCACTCAGTTAAATTAGCATCTGAGTTATCGCTCTGCATCTTTCTTTTAATTAGTGTAGTTGGTTAACCAGAGCGCACACACTTTGTGTATGTGTGCTTTATGTGAAAGTTTCCAGCTCAAGTTAATTTGTCATACAAAAATTTATACAAATTTATACAAAAATTTATACAAAATTTGTAACGTTAGTTGCAGTCTGCACAACGCAAGGATACACTCCTTTCCACTCTGGGTTCCTTGTTCACTCGACCAATTTCTGTCCCTTCTTGACTTCTTATCCTATGCCCAGCAGAAGCTGCCATTTCATCTTGTGTACACTATTGAACTGTGAAGCACATTCTTCACATGTATTGTTTTTTATTTTGTCTGAACAGTAGGCTTTAGGAACAGTTTCAGTTCTGGGTTAACAGTACTTCTGGGTGCCATAGCTTTAGATTCCTCCAGTCTCTATCAGACCATTAATAGTCTAGTCTTTTTATGTGAATTTGAGTTCTGTTCTGTATTTTTCTTACTCTGTCCAGGACTCCGTTGTGTTCCCTGTTGTGGTGGTCATTCCTGGTTGCTGGGCACCATCTAGTTTTTCTGGTCTCAAGCTGGTGTAGTCTGGTTCATGTGGTCTTTTTTATTCCCTGGGCTAATATTTTCCTTGTGTCCTTGGTTTTCTTCATTCTCCTTTGCTCCAAGTGTAGTAGGACCCAACAATATTTCTCCGACAGTCACTCACAAGCTTTTAAGAACCCAACCAAACACCACTTACCAAAGTGGAACATAGAATATTTTCTTAATAAACTTTGTTATGCCTATTGACCTGGATGTCTTCTGAAACTATGACCTGGATGTCTTCTGAAACTATGGTCTCCAGGCCTGATCCTAGCCACTCTGTCCTTCACAAGGTTTGGATGCAGAGTACATACTTTAACAAACAGTTATGGTTGTTCCAGGCACTGGAAGATGCTGAGATAAATGAGGCACAGTTTTCTACTCTCAAAGACCTTGGAATCTGGAAGATATGAGAAACGCATTCCAACATCTGTAACAGTGAAGATGCATTGTCATTTGCATTTCTTCCAAGGAGCTCTGGTAGCACAAAGGTTAAAGAGCTGGCCTGCTAACCAAAAGATCAGGGATTTAAACCCATCAGTTACCCTGCAAGAGAGAGAGGTGGTAGCCTTGGAAACCCTGTGAGACAGTTCTGCTCTGTCCCACAGGGTTGTTGTTAACTTGATAGCAATGAGGGTTTTTTTAGTTTTTGCATTTTTTTCCTTTATAAATCCATTAATCCATCAAAAGAGGAAAATAGGCTAATCTGAAAATACATGTCCCAGAAAACCTTCACTCCGAATAACATGTTTCCTTCAGAAGGGCATACAAACCACACTTTAAATAACTCTTTATTGAATCATATCCAGAATCAAAATCAATTTCACTGGTATATAGTTTGGGTAACCTACTTTCTGCTTCTAGGAATTTGCTGCTGTATTTACCAATATCCAATCTTTATTTTCATCCTCTTGGATTTTTTAAATAAAAGAACATCAGCCCAATTACTAATTTAGGGTTCTCTGCATATGTTGGGATATAATTCATGTAGGCATTTTTTGTTGTGAGATGCCATGAAATCTGTTTCAACTCATAGCAACCCCATGTGACAGAATAGCACTGCCCCATAAAGTTTTTAAGGTTGTAATGTACACAGGAGCAGATCACCATGTCTTCTCTATCACAGAACAACTAATTGGGGTATAACCTAACCACCACAATACCCATTGTTGTTGAGTCAATTCCAACTACTAGAAACTCTATGGGACAGAGTAGAACTGCCCCACAGGGTTTCCAAGGAGCGCCTGATGGATTTGAACTGCCAAGTCTTTGGTCAGCAGCCATAGCACTTAACCAGTATTCCACCAAGGTTTCTGGGTAACCTAGATGACTGAAATTGCTTAGATCTCTACATAACTACTCTATCACACGTCTTCATTCATCATCATTCATAATAGTTCCCTCTAACCTGGTTTTGTTTTATCCTTCTCCATCTGAGACCATTCTCCTTAATGCAAGAAGACAGACTCAGAGTTCTATGTATTCTCTGTCCCTTGTCCATATTACAGTCAATCCCAACCATCAGGCCTAACACTTCTTTTATCAAGTGGCTCAGAATATGACATAAAAAGTTCTTTCTTTGTCCTTAGAGGTATTCTAGTTCTCAACTCATTCTGGGTTTTAGGCTTCTTAATGTCATTTTTACAAATTTTTTGACATTCTATTCTTTAGTGGCATGTCTTTATTTCTATTGTACAAACATTATTTCTATTAAAATCTGAACCAATTAGAAAATGTTCCATACAGTCACACTAGCTTGCTTCCTCAGACACCTCCATCTTTTACTCTTTGTTGGGATCATTTCCTATTAAAATATTCAGAAATGATATATATTTGAGAGCAACCAAATCCTCTTGATCATGGTATATTCAGCAGAGTGTATTTAAGGACAATATCCATTGCCTTCAAGTTGATTCTGATTGATGGCAACCCATGTATGTTACAGTAAAACTGTGCTCTATTGCATTTTTCAATCACTGTGTTTCTTGGAAGCCAAGCACGTTAATCGTTTCACCATCCAGGGACTCCAATCTTGCAGAATACAAGGCAGATAATAAGACAGTAAATATTTAATGGAGTCCCCGTGTGATGCAAATGGTTAATGAGCTCAGCTGTTGTCTTAGTCTGGGTTCTAGAAAGGAGTAAAACCAGTGAAGTTCATGTATATGTACACAGAGAGAAATTTATTTAAGGACATGCCCCACACAATCGTGGTGGCTGGCAAGTCCTAAATCCATGAGTCAGCTGGCAGGAGAAATGCTTCTGCAGGTGAGGCAAGCTCAGGCAACAGAATGCAGGCCTCTGCTGGTTCACAGAGAGAGAGAGACTGGAATCCAGAATCTTCAGGTCACGTGGCAGGCCAAAGACTTCGGCAAGCTATGTCCAAAGAACTGTGGGTCAGATGACGAGAACAGTGCATGGTCAAAAGATAATCATTCACCTACTGGAGACAGGCCACACCCACAAAGAAATTCTTTTCTTCAACTGATTATCTGCTCATATCACATCATAAAATGGAAAGTGATTATACAGCATCTGTGAAACCACTGAGTATCATATACTACCCAAGCTGACAGATACCATTAAAGATTCCAGGTGCTACCCCAAAGGTTAGAAGTTTGAGTCCATCCAGTGGTGCCTTAGAAGAAAAGTTTGGTGATCTACTTCTAAAAAATCAGTCATTGAAAACCATAGGGAGCACAATTCCGCCCTGACACACGTAAGATCACTTTAAGTCAGAATCAACACAATGGCAACTATAGCAAAATAATAATAATAAAAAAAAAACAGCAAACGATAATAAATGAGTGAAATCTCACTCCATGGAATTTTGTCTGTCCTTTTGTTGAACTTTTTTAAATTTGATTTTGTTGTTGTTGCTGTTATCTTCAAGACAAAGCTGGCTGTTCCTTTTTTTTTCTTTATGATTGAATGAAAATGTATATTCCCATATAAATTTGCACGCTCACCCATACACAGTTCCCACTGCTCTCCCTGCCCAGTGACAGCACACTCTTCCTCTCTGCTTCATACACTGTCCTCCAACAGTCTCCAATCACCTCCTGTCTACCCAATCCTCTTCCTCCAGTAAGAGGTCAGCAGGATGACTTTGTATAGATGCATGGAACCATAAAGTGGCCATAAAATACGGTCACTCTGCATCGCCAAGTCCAATCCATTGCTGTTCAAAGAGCTGGCCTTCATTATGATTTATGGACAGTGGCAGCATCAGGGCCAGAAGCCATGCTCCCAGGGGAACCTCGAAGCTCCTAGACCATCAGTTGTGGTCTTTCAGTGGAGATCTCAGGGTGCACCCCTATTTATTCTTGTGTTGCCAGAGAGACTCAACTTTGAGAGCTCCATTGCAGCTATCACTGGTGGTGGATGGGCACCATCTGGTTCTTCTGGTCACAACTCAATGAAGACACCCACTTACATGGGTCTCCCTGTATTCTGGGTTCTCCTTCCCCCATGTCATTATGGACCTCAGTGATAATCCATTCCCTGCTGAGTTGGGACCATTTGCTGTACCCTCAGACGGCAGCTTGGCAGCTTGGCAGCTTTTAAGACCCCAGACACCACTCACCAATGCAGGGTGCAGAGACTCCTCATTAGCAAAACGCTAGTTGTGCCAACTGGCCTCGATTTCACCCAAGAGCATGGTTCCTGGCCTGCCACCCCAGCTACTTTGTCCTTGCAATATTGGGTTGAGATGGGAGGAGCACTCAAGTTGTGTTGAAGTCCAGTTAATATTGATATTCTTACGATTGTGTGATGTCACCAATTTCAACCAACCAAATTTCTAACAACTATCTAATCTAAACCCTCCCCTACTCGCCCTCCCGCCCTCCCCACCCTTGCAGCCGTCAAAGAGTCTTTTCTTCTATGCATGATTCTGATTTTAAGGTTTTATCGTAGGGGTCCCATACAATATTTGTCCTTTTGTTGCTGATTACTTTTACTCAACATAATGTCCTCCAGTTGAAACTAGGTTATGAGATGTTTCCTGAAATCATTGTTGTTCTTTATCATTGCATAATATTCCACTGAGTATGCAGACCTATCCATTCCTCTGTTTGGGGGCATCTGGGTTGATTCTGTCTTTTTGCTATCGTGGACTGTGCTGAGATGAACATTCATGTGCATGTACCAGTTGGTGTGAATGGCCTTGATTCTGTAGGATATATTCCAAGTAGTGGAATTACTGAGTCAAATAGTATATCTATATCCAGTTTTTTAAGGGAGTGCCAGATTGCTTTCCAAAGAGGTTGCACCATTTTGCAACCCCACCAACAATGAAGGAGAGTTCCAATTTCTCCACAGCCTCTCCAGCATCTGTTGCTGGGCATTTTTTGGATCATGGCCAACCTTGTTGGGGTGAGATGGTATCTCACTGTCATTTTGATTTGAATATCTTTAATAGCTAATGATCATGAGCATGTCCACATGTGTTTTTTGACTGCCTGGATCTCTTCTTTAGAGAAGTGTCTGTCTATCTCCTTTGCCCATCACTTAATTGGATGATTTATCTTTTTCTTAAGGATATTTTGTAGATTATAGAGATCAGGTGTTGGTCTGATGTATAGTTGCAAAATACTTTTTCCCATTCTGTAGGTGGCCTTTTAATTTTATTAATAAAGTCTTTGGATGAGCAAAAGTGTTTGGTTCTTAACAGTTTCCATTTATCTATTTTCTCTTCTGTTGATTGCGGTTTGTTTGACAGATTTTGAAGTCTGTCTACATTGTGTATTAAAACTTTCTTTGTTATTTCTACTTTTTCTTGGATGAGTTTTACCATTTTAGATTTAATATTTAGGTCTTTTATCCAGTTTGCAGCACTTGGCTTGGTTTATCCAGTTTGAGCTGGTTTTGTTTAAGGTGTAAAATACAGGTCTCATTTCAATTTATTGCCAATGGATATCTGTCATGGTTGGAATTGTGTCCCCCCAAAAATGTGTGCAGCCACGTGGCTGGGATATGATTCCCAGTATCTTGGGACTGTCCTCCATTGTGTGGTTTTGCTAACCTGTATGTTAAAGGATTAGGGTGGGGCTGTAAATTCCTGCTGTAGGGGGGAGTTTCCCTGGAGTATGGCTTGCCCCACCCTTAATGCTTTCAGCTTGCAAGGAATAAAAGGAAAAAGAAACAAAGGACAATTTGAGAACCTCGCTGTCATCAAGCAAGTAGCACCAGGAGCAGAGCGCGTCCTTCAGACCGGAGGTTCTTGCGTCAGGACACTCCCTGGAAAAAGACTGATGCAATACCAGACTTTCCTCCAGAGCCAACAAGGGGAAAGCCTTCCCCTGGAGTGGACACCCTGAATATTGACTTGCAACCTACTGGACTGTAAGAATAAATCTTTCTTTGTTAAAGCCATCCACTCTGTGGTATTTCTGTTAGAGTGGCACTAGCTAACTAAAACAGAATTGGTACCGTGGGAGTGGGGTGCTGCACTAGCAAATACCTAAAATGTGGAAGTCACTTTGAAACTGCGAATGGATAGAAGATTCAGAAGGAACGAAGAAGGCGCAGTGTCAGGGGCGAAAAGAAACTGCGCCATAAAGATGGCGTTTGCTATCAGGAGCTCCTCCCTGAGACACTCCCGGTCTAATGATTAGCCTGCTGACGCAGTTCCTTGCTGGCGTGTGAACAGCTCGTGATCAGCTTTCTGATTGCTTGCCTCTAGAGCCCATAGCCACTCAGCTTCTCTTTGCAATGCTATGTTCTGCTCATGCACTACACATGAATCAGCTGTGCCTTATGATTGGTGGGATTGGACTATATAATGGGTGAGGGACATTGTAGTAGTTGTATAAAGAAGTACAAAGAAGCGAGAGAAGAATAAAGCAACCAACTTGCAAGGTGGCTCGTATCCGTGTGTCCTGTCTTCTTTCCGCGGGCGGACAGTTAGGCAGCGACATCTGGTGGCCCGTATGGGGAACCTGAGAGACCCCAGGAATACAGCGGTAAGGACCCCTGGGAGGGGCAATCAATCCGGCACGGCCGGGTGGTCTTTTGATAGAGCTCTTATCTAGCAGCCGTATAGAGCTGGAATCATCCGGGGACGCCTGGGGAAAGGAACTGGCATTGACCAGGGAAGGTAACTGATAATTGTATAAAATGGATAATCACCCCTCTTCACAGCAGCTATTAATAGCCTGTAAGAGTTTGTTTAAGCAGCATGGTATTGGTATAAAGCAAGCTTCTTAAAACTGGCTGTGCTTTTCAAGCTCAAACCAACTTTACAGCTTCAGCCAGCAGAAAATTTAAAAGGAAAGGTTACTCATTTTTTTTTCTTCCCTGCTCGCACCTGCTTCAGCCGCTTTGTAGCTTTAGCCAGCAAAGAATTTATAAATCAACTAACTGCAGCCCTTAAAACTAAAATTAACTCCTACCAGTGCAGCGTGGGGCTTACAACTAATTAATTACAACCAGTTACAGACTCCTTTGTTCCTTCTCCTTTAATCTCCAAGGACATGGCCTTCGGACCAGAAAACAAGAACTACATTTAATATATTCACAACATGCTTTCTTGCTTCTTATCTCTGTAAAAATGTGAGTTTAACAGACTAATTTCATTAACTGAAAAAATTTTCTCTTAGGTTTTAAACTTTGCCTGATGTAAACAACCTGGCTAAAACAATTATATATATCATAAAAGACAAATGATTCCTAAGGCTCAGTGTCTTTGGCAAAACGTCACCTAGAGTGGTTACATTTGCTTGAAGTAGTTGTTAATTATCTGGCCCCGATAGCCACTCTCTCAATGATAGGAAAGTAGGCAAAGCTAAAAAGCCACAACAACTGGAAACAGTGGTATGCAAATATATGGAAAATCATTTACCTCCTCTACAGTTTGATCAAAACATATCCTTTATTTCTCTTCAACTAACTAACTTCACCCCTCTAGATGATGCAGAATTAGCTTTTACTAATGATTCCTCTAACAGAACTACTGTTACAGAATTCTAACTTCAGAAACATCTGCACAAAGAACTAAGCTCCTTACAATGTAAGCAGTTTTTTCAATGCTACATGACAAAAAATTTAACCTGTATACTGACTCCTAGTACATTGTTAGGCTATTTCCTCACATTAAAACTGCCACATTATGTCCCACAAAGAATATTGTCATAGTTGTCTTACAGTCTTTACAGGATTTATTCTCATTCAATTACGACCTCAGCCCACACCGGAGAAGCTTGAAAGGATGTAATTCAACACCTCTTTCACTGTTTTATCAGTTGCTAAATTCCCTCACATCTCAAAACAAACTGCTCTGGCTTATACTTCTAAGAGCTTTCAAAAATTTTACAACACCCTTAAAATTATAAACACAGCTTACCGTATCATTTAATAAAATATACCCTTTTGTTATCAATCACTTGCTATCACTAACCAAGCCGCAAGGCAGAAATTATATTTTCACAGGAATTCAACTCGCAAACACAACCTGACACCATCCCCTCTGAGAGATCTCCCCAGCAACGGTGAAGTCACCACCGAAACGTTGTGTGATTGGTGCCCACCACCTCCTCCATCTCTTCATCATTATTAACCCTTTTCAGATACTGCAACATCACCAAATTAAATAACACAAGGAACTATACTGCCAATGGCCAAAATGTAAAGAACTCTGGACTTGGACATAAACTAACCCAATCTCTCCTGAATAAAACAGTCACCACTTGTGTAACAGGAACCAACATAATCCTTAAAAGGAATTTCAATGAGAAAAATGTAAACATCACTTAAAAAAAAGGGGGGGGGGAATGACTGTCACATAGGGCAATGAAACCTGCCACAATGTAACCTGTTTTAACATAATGTATTTTAACTGTAATTTTGCTAATTGTGTGGGCCCCCTTGGGGAAGGGAAACTTATGATTGTTCTACATCAGCCTCCCTTTGTGTTACTGCCTGTAAACTTGTCGGGACAAAGGGCTACAAGTGATAGAAAAATTGCAAGAGTTGATTAGGCCTAAGCAGGCTGTGAGGATTAGTTATTATGGGAATAACTGCACTTGTATCTGCTATAATCGCCGTGGTCACTACTCAGAATGTACAGACACGCAGATGAGGTGGCAAGAGCAGGCCCTGCTTGTGCAGGCTATTGCAGCCATGCAGGACAAACAGTCCTCGCCTGGTGTTTGACTCAGCATGCTGGAAAGGTAGTCAGAGACGGACAACCTCTTCTGGGGATGTTACCGACCTAAGACAGGGACCTCACCAAGCTGTGAGACATCCCCATGAAGGGTAAGGAGCATCCTAGCCAAAGATGACCTAAGACAGACACTTTCTCAGCGCTTTTTTATAAAGAAAAAGGGGGAGATGTCGGGGGCGAAAAGAAACTGCGCCATAAAGATGGCATTTGCTATCAGGAGCTCCTCCCCGAGACACTCCCGGTCTGATGATTAGCCTGCTGATGCAGTTCCTTGCTGGCACGTGAACAGCTCGTGATCAGCTTTCTGATTGCTTGCCTCTAGAGCCCATAGCCACTCAGCTTCTCTTTGCAATGCTATGTTCTGCTCATGCACTACACATGAATCAGCTGTGCCTTATGATTGGTGGGATTGGACTATATAATGGGTGAGGGACATTGTAGTAGTTGTATAAAGAAGTACAAAGAAGCGAGAGAAGAATAAAGCAACCAACTTGCAAGGTGGCTCGTATCCGTGTGTCCTGTCTTCTTTCCGCGGGTGGACAGTTAGGCAGCGACAGCGCAGATGGTGAGAAACAACAGAGGACTGGCAGCAGTGGCAGCAGCAGAACCAGAGGCAGCGCTGGAGCTGACCCATGGAGCGAGAGAGGTCAGTGCCTGCGCAGAGTTTTCCTCGCAGACGGGGTGCTTCTGGGCACTTGAATTGGTGGAGCTGGTCTTGCTGACCCACGGAGTGAAAGAGTTGAGTGCCTTTGGGCAGGACACTTTCCAGCAAGAGTAGGGTGCCTCTGGGCACTTAAACCAGTGGAGCTACAGAGCTTTGGAACACTTGCCCGGTAGGGCAGATGTGGGCCTGAGGCCCGGGCCATGCGGCCATAGGAAGCTGAAGCTGAAGAGACAAATAGCGTGAGAAGCTGAGCTGCCTCAGTCTCAAGAGGTATGGCCATGACCTCAGGGGTTTGAAAGGGTGAAACTATGGTGTGCTGTGTTCGTAAGGGTGGAATTGCCACTCAGTTGGGCTTAGGGCACTCCTAAAGCCGATGGGACAGAGTTTCTGTCCAAGTGGGCCTTGAAGGCAGAGTTGTAGCACGGGGCTGGAGGTCTCCACTCAGAAACCTGAGAGTGTGGCCGATACCTAGAGTCTGGAGAGCATTGATGTTGTGTAGAATGTCTCAGAAAATGTAAGAGTATTTCCAAAGCTTTGAGGGCTAATGTAATGTGTTCTGTTGACTTGCCTGTTGCCTGTTAATGCCTTCTAAGTTTCACAGATGTAGAAGAGTTTTTGTATTTTGGACTTGGAACTGATTTAAGACTTCCGTTATATGGATGGACATAATTCTGCTATGGTGAGATGAATGTGTTAAATGTTTTTGTGATGTGATTTTTGGGTTGTCAAAGGGTGGGATGTCATGGCTGGAATTGTGTTCCCCCCAAAATGTGTGCAGCCACGTGGCTGGGATATGGTTCCCAGTATCTTGGGACTGTCCTCCATTGTGTGGTTTTGCTAACCTGTATGTTAAAGGATTAGGGTGGGGCTGTAAATTCCTGCTGTAGGGGGAGTTTTCCTGGAGTATGGCTTGCCCCATCCTTAATGCTTTTAGCTTGCAAGGAATAAAAGGAAAAAGAAACAAAGGACAATTTGAGAACCTCGCTACCATCAAGTAAGCAGCACCGGGAGCAGAGCAAGTCCTTCAGACTGGAGGTTCTTGCGTCAGGACGCTCCCTGGAAAAAGACTGATGCAATACCAGACTTTCCTCCAGAGCCGACAAGGGGAAAGCCTTCCCCTGGAGTGGACACCCTGAATATTGACTTGCAACCTACCGGACTGTGTAAGAATAAATCTTTCTTTGTTAAAGCCATCCACACTGTGGTATTTCTGTTAGAGCGGCACTAGCTGACTAAGACAATATCCAATTTTGGCTGGCTGTTCCTATTGTTACATAATTTTACTACTTAGGAGTAGTCACTTTCTCCTTAGTTTTCTGTCACTTTGATGTCAGTTAATTCTAATTTTTTTAAAAAAAAAAAACATGTATCTTTCTGTGTTTGTAAACAGAGAGGATATTAACTAGGTGTTAGGACAGCCCCTTAAAAAATCCTCTCAGGCCTGACATCCCCTCACACCTACTTACAATGGTTTTCTTTTTCATTGGTGGCAGAGAGATTAACCAGTGACTTCCTCTGAGGAAACACCTTGCAGTTCCCTGTGCCCTTTCCAAAACGAGGTGCTGCTGTCTCTGTTGGAGGGGAATTTGAAACATCTTCAAATCTCCTTCTTCCTCCTGTTTTATAAGTTCTATTTGTTTTTGTTCTTCATACAGCTGCCTATATAAACACACTGGAAGAATCTAGTTTCTGGATATTACAGGATAAAGTTGTAGTTGGATATTGTTATAAATTCCCAATGTCTATCCTAGGAAAAGTTATAAAATGGAAAAGACATATGCTTCTTGCTTCTCTCCCACAACCTTTGAGGACAATACCCCAGCTGACCTCTATAAGTGCTTTGCTGTGGACTGTGGACAAAACCCACCAAAGACCATTTGCATGCCAACTCCAGGGAAAATACACCTTCAGCAGGTAAACATAATAGATAATGTCCACATTTTGCTTTGCTTTTATGCACTAGAGAATTAAGGGGACACATTCCCTCCCACAGAGTCGCTATTGAGTTACAATCAACTCAACAGCAACAGGTTTGGTTTTTTGCTTTAATCCCTCCTGATCACTCCCCCATAGGGTCAGTATGTCAGGATCCAGTGGATGGCAATGGGTTTTTGTTTTCTCTTTTAATCAGTCTCTGGGGAACCCTGGTAGCATAGTGGTTTAGTGCTACATCTCCTGACTAAAAGGTAGGCAGTTCGAATCTTCCAGGCACTCCTTGGGAATTCCATAGAGCAGTTCTACTCTGTCCTATAGGGTCACTGTGAGTCAGAATCAGTCTGGGGGGCAGTGGGTTTCATTTTTAGTTTTAATCAGTCTCTGTTTCTTTGCTCTTTCATTCTCCATTTCACTGCAATCAAAAGAACTAAAGTACATTCCTGCCCAAAGGGAGTTTTAGTAGTCTTTAAGACTCTAGTATGAAACATTAAAGCAAGTTAATTTTACTAATTGCTCCAAAACTGTATTTTTCCTATCCTGTACATAATCTTGCTATTTTAGATGAAACTCCTAAAACATAGTCTCATTTTGATACGAGAAATTAATTATTCCATTAAAAAATTATACTGGCAATAGTGTAATAGTTATATTTAGAACTATGACAAAAAAAAAAACAGTAACAATCGAGGGGGCTTATATACAACCAAACACCTCATAAGACATGGTTCTTTGGCACGGAAGTTTGAGGTCATGATTTCATGGGACATCCTAGTGAATTGACCTAATAATATTTGGTGTTTCTGTTCTACCTCCTAGTTCTTTGCCTAGTGCCTGGCATCTTAAAAGCTTGCTAACAGACACCCAAGATATAACAGTTGGTCTCTGTTTGATTGGAACAACAGAGGAAGAAATACGAGTCAGGAATAAGGAAAGAAATGGACTGTGTGACTAAATGCCTCCATGAACAGCTGCTCCTTTGCCATGAGACCAGAACTGGATAGTGCCCAGCTCCGATTACCAAACATTTTGATAAAAATCCTATAGAAGAATCCAGATCAAAAGAGCTGAAATGTAGACCAGAACTTCAAATTCCTATGGAATCCATACTTTCTGGAGCCATGGAGGATGAATGAACCCCTGAAATTACTGTCCTAAGATAATCTTTTAAACATTAAATAAAAAATACCACCTGAAGTTTTCTTAAAACTGAACAATAAAAAATTACTGAAGGAATTGCCTTCAAATTTAGCCCTATTTATTGTAACCCTGTAGGGCAGAGCAGAAACTGCTCCATAGAGTTACATAGGAGCAGTTGGTAACTTCAGATTGCCACCTTGTGGTTAGCAGTTAAGCTCTTAACCAATGCACCACCTGGGCTCCATAACCAAACAGTAGTTTAGCTTTTAGCTTAACTAGTAAAGAATGTCTGTCTTGAGCATTAGACTCTTTTATGACCTGTCTGTATGGGATCAAACTGACAACACCAACTCGAAAGATTCAAGAAAAACTTACAATGTGACACAAAGCAGAAAACCTGTTTGGGGCTCCGACCTACATGCAGAGATCCCAGATTTCCAGCATGCTCATACTGCCACCTGGTGGACTTGAAGCCTCAAACCAAGCAGGGACCTGCATTGATGTACTTCATCTCTTCCACCACGAAATAAGGAACATGAGGACTTACTTCCACTAGGAGGCCCCAGTAGCTAAGCTGCTAATCAAAAAGGGGGCAGTTTGAATTCGCCAGCTGGTCTATGGGAGAAAGCTGTGGCAGTCTCCTTCTGTAAAGAAAAACAGCCTTGGAAATCTCATGGGGCAATTCTACTCTGTCCCATAGTGTTGCTGTCATGGCTTGAACTGTGTTCCCCAAAATATATGTGTAGCCATTTGATGAGGCCATGATTCCTAGTATTACATGATGTTCCTATTTGCTGTAAACCCTGCCTGTAGGATGTTAAGCAGGGAGGATGGGCAGCAGGTGTGTTGGTGGGGCAGGACTTAAGGTCTGTTTGTACTGTGCCTTGAGGCAATCTTTAGGGAGGTAAAGGAAAAGGGAGTAAGCAGAGTAGAGGGGACCTCATGCCACCAAGAAGCACTGCCAGAAGCAGAGCTTGTCTTTTGGAATGGACCTGGGGTCCTTGGGCCTCAGAAGCTCCCAGTCCAGTGAAGACTGATGACAAGGACCTTCCTCCGGAGCTAACAGAGAAGGACTTCCACTGGAGACGAGCACCTGGTTTGGGACTCTTAGCCTACTGACTGTGACAGAAAAATATTTCTCTTTGTTAAAGCAAATTGTCTAGCAATACTAGACAATTTAAACAGTTGCTAAAAGTATCAGTCAACTTGACTCATTCTTCCCTTAATTGGCCCTCTTCTGGGTGGAAAGGATATGGAAAATGAAACCTTGGACTGGTTTAAAAAATTAAGTGATATAATGTAATCACTTCCATCAGCAGATCTGCTATAAGCAGCCCACCAGTTGGAAGGGAGTTTCCTTGGAATTGTGATCTGCATCTGGTATAGGTGGGCTTTCTAGCAAAACTCACTGACTTTTGCGTGCTCCGGATCCTGTAGCTGGCTCCTCTGACCTCTGGTTTTTGGGACTTAAGCTAGCAGCTTACCTGCCAGTTGTGGGATGTGTCAGCCTCCACAGCCTTGAGCTAATGGCCTCCTGTCGGCCCTGCCAGACTTGAGTTCATCAGTCCCTGCAGCTACATGAGTCAGGAGAAGCCTCTAGCTTGACCTATGAACTTTGGACTCCTCAGCCTCTACAAATGTGTGAGCCATTTCTTTGATGTAAATCACTCTTGCTCTCTTTGTGTGTATGTATGTATTCATGCACATACGCACACACATACACTCTTCACTGTTTTTTTCCTCTAGAGAACTCAACTTTAAATACCCATTGAACAGTTTGTCTGTTGCAGGGGAAATCTTTTGCTATGCAGTTAAGTCTGACTAATGGTTTGACAGTTGCAGGGGAAATAACCAAAAGCTAAAATGGAATCAGGACTCAGATATGGGCCAATCATAATCATTTTTGTACAGGTCAGTCACCTTAGTTTTAGAACTCTCTGGCAGTAGTCCTTGGAGTCTTAAAAGCTTGCAAGCAGACATTCAAGGCATAACTGGTCTCTGTCGGCCCGGAACAAGAGAGGAAGAAGAAGAGTCAGGAAAAGGATATGGAATGTTGTGGCTAATTGTCCCCATGCTTCTACTGCCATAAGACCAGGAAAACCAGATAGTACCCAGCTACCATTACTGAGCAGTCTGAAGAATTCCGATTAAAAAAGGAAACATGCAAATCAGAATTGCAAATTCTCAAGGACCCTAGATATACTGGAGCCAAGAAGTTTGAATTAACCCTTTAAACTATTACCCTAAGATAATCTTTAAATCTTATACCAAAAATTGTCCTGGAAGTCTTCTTAAAATCAAACAACAGTTGCTTTTGACTACTAAAAGATTTCGGCTTTGAGCATTATGTTCTTTTAAGAATTATCTACATGGGATCAAACTGACCACAGAAACTTCAAAGAATATTATGGAGGCAGTGAATTTATGTTAACAGGGGAGGAGCATAAGAATGGTTACACAACTCAAAGAAGTAATCATTGTCACTAGGTGGTACATGCAGAAATCGTTGAACTGGTGTATGTTTTGTGGCATATATTCTCAACAACAATAACAACGAAATAAATAAAACTACATTTAACAAAATCCACTACGGAGCAATTTTACTTTGTAACATGGGGTGGTTATGACTAGTCATATTTGACTCACTGGCAACACATTTCGTTTTTTTTGTCTTTGTTTTAGTGGACAGAAAATAGAAAATGGAAAATGGAAAGCTTAAGAGATAATACAGGGAATTCAATTACTAACAAGTTAGTTACAAGTAAGGAAAGGATTGAGAGAGAATAGACAATGTGATCCTTCCAAGGGAAGAATAACAAGGAACTGAGAGGCCAGCGTATCATCTCCCATGGACATTGAAATCATCCAGATTTAAGTAGCTGTAGATTGATGGGGTTGCAAAATGGTCCAGCCTCTTTGGAAAGCAATCTGGCGCTTCCTTAAAAAAAGGATATAGATATACCATTTGACCCAGTAATTCCACTACTTGGAATATATCCTACAGAATCAAGGCCTTTCACACTAATGGACACATGCACAAGAATGTTTATCGGAGCACAGTCCACGACAGCAAAAAGATGGAATCAACCCAGATGCCCAACAACAGAGGAATCGCTAGGTAAACTATGGTATATATACTCAATGGAGCACTACACAATGATAAAGAATAATGATGATTCCAGGAAACTTCTCCTAACCTGGTTTCAACTGGAAGACATTACAGTAAGTGAAAGTAGTTAGCGACAAAAGGACAAATGTTGTATGAGACCCCTACGATAAGATCTCAAAAACAGACTTATGTATAGAAGAAAAGACTCTTTGACAGCTGCAAGGGAGGGGAGGGAGGAAAGGTGAGGCAGGGAGGGCTTAGATTAGATAGTTGCTAGAAATCTGGCTGGGTGAAATCGGTGATAGCACACATTAGAAACAAGAACAATATTAAGTGGAGTTCAGCAAAACCTGAATACTCCTTCCATCTTAACCCAATGAGGCAAGGATAGAGTATCTGGGGCAGGGGGCAGGGGACCATGCTCTTAGGTTAAATCGAGACCAACCGGCACAACTAGCATTTTGCTAAGAGGGCTCTTTGCACCCCACATTGGTGAGTGGTGTCTGGGGTCTTAAAAGCTGCCAAGCGGCCATCCAAGGGCACAGCAAATGGTCCCAACTCAGCAGGAACGGATGCTCATCGAGGACCAAAATGACATGCGGTAAAGACAACCCAGAAAATAGACCCACATGAGTGGGTGCCTACATCGACTTGGGACTGGAAGAACCAGATGGTGCCCAGCCACCACCAGTGATAGCCGCGATAGAGCTCACTAAGTTGAGTCTCACTGGCAACACAAGAATAAAAAGGGGTGCACCCTGAGGTCTCCACTAAAAGACCTCAGTTGATGGTCCAGTGGTTTTGGGGTTCCCCTGGGAGCATGGCCCTGGGCCCTGATGCTGCCCTTGCCCATAAATCATAACGAAGGTCCACTCTTTGGACACGGATGGATTGGACTTGGCGATGCAGAGTGACCACATATTGGATGCACTTTATAGTTTTATGCATCTATAGGATATCATCCTGCTGACCTCTGGCTGGAGGAAGGGGAGTAGGTGGAGAGGAGGGGAAAGGAGACTGTTGGGAGGATGAGACATGTATGGAGCAGAGAGGAAGAGTGTGCTGTCACTGGGCAGGGAGAGCAGTGGAAGCTGCATATAGGTGGGCATGTAAATTTATATGGGAATGTACATTTTCACTTAGTCATAATAAAAAAAGAACAAAGAATTCAATTTCAAAAAAAAATAGTTGTAGAGTAGAGATGGCAACAAGTTTGGGATTTTTTTTGTTTGTTTTAGGGTTGGTGAGGAGGCCTGGTGATACAGTGGTTAACAGCCAAGCTGTTAACCTAAAGTCTGGCAGTTCAAATCCACCAGCTGCTCCTTAGAAACCCTATGTGGGCAGTTCTACTTTGTTCTACAGGGTGCTATGAATCGACTTGAAGTCAATAGGTTTGGGGATTTTGGCTTAGGGTTGGAGAGAGTGATAGTGAAAAGGGAGCTAAAATCAGTAGACAATGGCAGCAAGAAGAGATTCCATTGCCACTGAGTCAATTCTGACTCATAGTGACCCTACAGGACAGACTAAAACTGCCCTATGGGGTTTCCAAAGAGTGCTTGGTGGATCTGAGTTGCCAATCTTTTTGTTAACAGCTGAAGGAAAACCATAAAGTCTAATTAACATGAAGTACAAAGCTAAGTTGATCTTCATGTTAAGGATTTAGGTAAGGCCAATGGTCTGGAAGCAGCAATTAAGAAGCAAGATACACTACTATTCCATCTCCAAGTATAAGAAACCACAGCTGCTATTTGACAGGGCTGCAGGGACAGTAGTGTCTTCAGGCAAAGTCAGGTTTTCTCAGTCTCAGCAGTATCCACATTTTTGAGCCTGATAAGTCTTTGTCTTGTGTTTACCGTAAAATATTTAACAGCATCCCTGACCTCGCCTCACTAGACATCAGTGACACTAACCCCTTTTCTAACAACCAAAAACGTGTCCCAAAGGCAAACTTGTTGCCACTGAGTCTGTTTCAACTCACAGTGACCCTACAGGACAGAGTAGAACCGCCCCTGTACAGTTTCCAAACAGCAAGTGGTAGATATGAAGTGTTGACCTTTTGCTTAGCGGTCAAGCTCAATGTCCCTAGCCCTTGCCAAATGTCTCCATATTGAAGATGAAAAATCATCCCTGGTTGAGAATCACTGGGGTACAGAAAAAAAAGGCAAAAAAGATAGTCAACGTGATTTAGGACACAGGATTTTTTAAATGGCAAAGCCCCAGAAGGCAAAGTGGGAAAGCTGGGATAAATTTAAGCTGATCTCTCAAAATATATCACTTTGTCAGCTGAGAGATCAAAGTCAGTCCCAGCAAGGAGTATAAAGATGCTGTGAATTTCCTCAGTTCTTTGCAAGGGTCTGTCTACTCCTCAAGTACTTTCCTTAATAACACCACCATCCCATGGCTGGACTGATGTTCTCACATGACAAGGGAAAAAATTTATTTCAATATCAGTGTTGGCCCTACTGACAGAGCTAAAACTTCACAGCACATTGAGGTTGAAATATCTAAAAATGTAATCACAGGAAGTTGTAAAAATTGGGGAAAATGTCATAAGTTGGAATTAAGTTTAATGTGATTATCCTGTAAAAATAGTGCTGGCAGTTAAAAATATGTTTATGAGTCATCAATAAACTCACACGGTTCAAATTTCAGAAGTTATGGATGGGTTTATAGTAAAAAGAATCCCTTTTCCTAAATCTTTCCACTTCTTCCTCCTCTTTGCCCTGTAAAGAATATCATCTTTTTTTATATCCTCACAGAGATACTTTACGTGTATGTAAGCTAACATGAACATAGAGGGTTATTTTTAGCATGATATGTTCTTAGACATAACCACAACCCTGCCATATTCAATTACAAGTGACATTGTTATAGACTGAACTGTGTCCCTAAAAAGTACACGCTGTAATTCATAACCTCTATACCTGTGGTAGAAACTCTAGTGGCATAATGGTTAAGTGCTACATAGCTGCTAAACCAAAGGTAGGAAGTTCAAATCCACCAGACACTCCTCGGAAATTCTATGGGGCAGTTCTACTCTGTCCTGTAGGGTCACTATAAGCTGGAATTGACTACTGGCAACAGGGTTTGTTTTGTGTTGTATTATTTCATTATGCCTGTGGCTATAATTCCATTTGGGACTGAGTTATCTGGTTGCTGTTAGCTGCCTTTGAGTTGGTTCTGACTCTTTGCAACCCTATAAACAGAACGAAACACTGCCCGGTCTTGCGTCATGTCCACAATTGTTTTTATGCTTAAACTCTGTTGCAGCCACTGTGTTGATCCATTTCATCAAGGGTCTTCCTCTTTTTCTCTGACCCTCCACTCTACCAAGCCTAATATCCTTCTCCAGGGACTGATCTTTCCTGACAATATGTCCAAAGTATGTAAGACGCAGTCTTGCCATCTTTGTTTCCAAGGAGCACTCTGGTTGTACTTCTTCCAGAACACATCTGTTTGTTCTTTCGGCGGTCCTTCATACATTCAACATTCTTCTCTGACACCACAGTTCAAAGACATCAATTCTTCCATCTTCTTTGTTCATAGTCCAGCTTTCACATGCATATGATGCGATTGAAAGTACCATACCTTGGGTCAGCTGCATTTTAGTCTTCAAGGTGACATCCTTACTTTTGAATACTTTGAAGAGGTTCTTTGCAGCAGATTTTCCCAGTGCAAGGTGTCTTTTGATTTCTTGACTGCTGCTTCCAAGGGCATTGATTGTGGACCCAACTAAAATGAAATCTTTGACAACCTCAATCCTTTCTCCATTTATGACAATGTTGCTTGCTGGTCCAGTTGTGAGGATTTTTGTTTTCCTGATGTTGAGGTGCAATCCATACCAAAGGCTGTGACCTTTGATAAATGCCTCAAATCTTCACTTTCAGCAAGTAAGGTGGTGCCATCTGCATAACACAGGTTGTTAATGAGTCATCCTCCAATCCTGATGCCTCGTTCTTCTTCGTATAATCCAGCTTCTGAGATTATCTGCTCGGCATACAGATTAAAAAAGATACGGTGAAAGGATACAACCCTGACACACGCCTTTCCTGACTTTAAACCACGTAGTGTCCCCTTGTTCTGTTCGCACGACTGCCTCTTGACCCATATACAGATTCCTTAAGAGCACAGTTAGGTGTTTTGGAATTCCCATTCTCTGCAATGTCAGCCATGGTTTAGTATGACCCACACAGTGAAATGCTTTTCCATAGTCGATGAAACACAGGTAAGCATCTTACTGGTATTCTTTGCTTTCAGCAAGATCCATCTGACATCAGCGACGCCCTTGGTTCCCCATCCTCTTCTGAACTCAACTTGAATTTCTGGCAATTCCTTGTCAATATATTGCTGTAGTTGCTTTTGAATGATCTTGAGCAGAATTTTACTTGAGTGTGATATCAACAATATTGTTCAGTAATTTCCACATTCGGTTGGATCACCTTTCTTTGGAATGGGCATAAATACGTATCTCTTCCAGTTAGTTGGCCAGGTAGCTGTCCTCCAAATTTCTTGGCATAGATGAGTAAGTACTTGCAGCACTGCATCTGTTTGATAAAATATCTCAGTTGATAGTCCATCAATTCCAGGAGCCTTGTTTTTCGCCAGTACCTTCAATGCAGCTTTGACTTCTTCCTTCAGTAGCTTTGGTTCCTAATCATATGCTACCACTTCAAATAGCTGAACATTGACTAGTTCTTTCTGGTATAATGCCTCTGTGTATTCCTTCCATCTTCTTTTGATGCTTTCTGAGTCATTTAATAGTTTCCCTGTAGAACCCTTCCCTATTGTAACTCAAGGCTTGAATTTTTTCTTTGGTTCTTTCAGCTTGAGAGTTATCTTAGTATAGCATATATTTTGAGTCAATCTCTTTTAAGATGTAAGAGATCTTAAACAAACAAAGAGGCAGAAACAGAAGTAGATAGACACCAAGTCACCTGAAGATCATCCAGGAACAGCAGCTCAGAAAAGACAAGGAAGTTTTTCCAAAGCTGACAGAGAAAGAAAGACTTCCTCTAGAGTGGGTCTCTGAATCCAAACTTCTAGCCTTCCAAATTTTCAGAAAATAAATTTTTCTTTGTTAAAAGCATCCATCTATGGTATTTTCTTATAGCAGCACTAGATCACTAAGACAGAATCTGGGATTTGGCATGGTGCTATAACAATCTAAAACGGGGGAGCAACTTTGAAATCGGGTAACGGGCAGAGACTGGAAAAGTTTTAAGGTACCCAACAGTAAAACTTGAAGAAACTGTTGGTAGAGTTATTGACATCAAAGGAATTCTGGTGAGGGCTCAGAAGGAAGTGATGAGAGCTACAGAGAAAGGTTATATCAGCTTAGAAAATATGTGTGGCGCCAGTAACAGAACATTGCTAGAAATATTGATGTTAAATGTGTTACTGTTAACGCTTTAAAAGAAATGGTGAATGTGTGATTAGACACCGGAGGAAGGCAATGCTTTTCATGCAGTGACAAAAGACTTGTCTGACTTATGTTCAAATGTTTGGTGGAAGGTAGAACTTATAAGCAACAAATATCTGGCTAAGGACCTTCCTAAGCAAGATCTTAAAAGGGCCATATGGTTTCTCCTTACTGGCTATAGCAAAATGTTACAGGACAGAGATGGACTTGAATATAAACAGTCAGCATCATTCTAAATGGAGAGAGTCTGAAAGCATTCCCTTGAGAACAGGAACCAGACATGTATACCTTTTATCACCAATCTTATTCCACATTGTGCTGGAGTTACTAGCCAGAGCAAAGACTAGAAAAAAGAAATAAAGAGATCCAGACTAGTAAGGAAGAAGTGAAAATAGCCCTATTTTCAGATCATATAATCTTATATTCAGACAATCCCAAAGAATTTACAAGAAAACTACTGGCACCAATAGAAGATTTCAGCAAAGAATCAGAATACAAGACAAACATGCAAAATTCAGTTGGATTCCTCTACACAAACTAAGAGAATGTCAAAAAACACTAAATCATTACCATTTACAATAGCCTCCAACAAGATTAAATGCTTAGGAATAAATCTAACCAGAGATATAAAACTCCTATGTAACGAAAACGACAAGACACTACTGCAAGAAACCAAAAGGGAGATAATTCCACTGCTGTAAAGTTGATTCTGACTCATAGCAACCCTACATAGTAGAAAGACATCCCGTGGTCATAAATAGGAAGACTCAACATTGTGAAAACATCAGTTCTACCCAAAGTTATCTACAGATACAATGCAACTCCAACCCAAATTCCAATGATGTTTCTAATGAGAGAAAAACAAATCACCAACATCAAATGAAAAGAAAAGAGACCTCAGATAAGTAAAGCATCACTGAAGAAGAAGAACAAGGGGGAGGCCTCACAGTACCTGTTTTAGAACCTAGTATACTGCCACAGTAATCAAAACAGTCTGGTACTGTTACAACAACAGATGCATAAACCAATGGAAAATAATTGAGAATTCAGATGTAAATTCATCCATCAATGAGCAGCTGATATTTGACAAAGGCCCGAAGTCCATTAAATGGGGAAAAGACAGTCTCCTTAACTAATGGTGCTGCTGTAATTGGATATTCATCTGCAAAACAACAAAACAAGACCCATACTTCACACCATGCACAAAAACTAACTTAAAATGGACCAAAGACCCAAACATTAACATGATAAAGATCATGGAAGAAAAATCGGGAACGCTAGGAACCCTAATGCATGGTATAAATAGAATACAAAATATAACCAACCATGTACAAGCACCAGAAGAGAAAGCAGGTAACTGGGAGCTCTTAAATAATCACACATTTATTCTCATCAAAAAACTCCACTAAAAGGGTAAAAAGACAATCTACAAACTGGGGAAAAATGTTTGGCTACACAGACCTGATCAGAGTCTAATATCTAAAATCTACAAGATACTGTAACACTTCAACAACAAAAAGGCAATCCAGTTTTAAAAAAAAAATGGACAAAGGATATGAACAGGCACTTCACCAAAGACATTCAGGCAACTAACAGATATATGAGGAAATGCTCATGAGCACTAATCATTAACAATAACAAACATTGCCATTGAATCAAATCTGACTCATAGGAACCCTATCCAACAGAGAAGAACTTCTCCACAGAGTTTCTAAGGAGCCACTGGTATATTTGAACTGCTGACCTTTTTGATTAACAGCAGTAGCACTTAACCACTATGCCACCAGTGTTTCCTCATTAGCCATCAGAGAAATGCAATTGAAAACTACAATAAGACAAAGAAAACTACAATGGACATCTCACTCTGACAAGGCTAAACAAAACAAAATAATAAATGATGGAAAGGTGTGGAGAGACAAGAACACTTATACACGGCTGACGGGAATGTAAAATGGTACAACCACTTTAGAAACCAGTTTGGTGTCTCCTTAAAAAGCTAGAAATAGAAGTACCATATGATCCAGCAAAGTCACTCCTTGGAATGTATCCTAGAGAAATAAGAGACTTCACACAAACAGATACATGCACACCTATGTTTATTGCAGCACTGTTCACAGTAGCAAAAAGATGGCAACAATGAAATACTGTGAAATGAAAGAATAACGAAGAATCTGCAAAACATTGCATAACATGGATGAATGTGGAAGGCATTACGCTGAATAAAATTAGTCAGTTGCAAAAGGACAAATATTTTATAACACCACTATTATAAGAACTCAAGAAAAGATTTAAAAGCAGAAGGAAACATTCTTTGAGGAAGGGAGACAGGAATTAATTACCTAGATAGTAGACAAGAATTAGGTGAAAGGAAGGACAATATATACAAGAGAAGGCAGCACCACTCACTAATCTAAAAGCTAAGAAGTCTCCCGAACACAACCAAACATTTATAAGAACAGTGTTGCAGGGGGAGAGGTTTGGGGACTATGGTTTCAGGGAACACCTAGGTCAATCAGCATAACAAAGTTTATTAAGAAAATGTTCTGCTTCCCGCTTTGGTGAGTGGCATCTGGGGTCTTAAAAGCTAGCAAGCAATCAGCTAAGATGTATCAATTAGTCCCAACTCACCTAGAGCAATGTAGAATGATGAACACCAGAGATACAAGAAAAATATTAGTCCAAGAGACAGAAAGAACCACATAAATCAGAGACTCCATCATTCTCAGACCAGAAGAACTAGATGATGCCCAGCTACCACCAATGACTATCTTGATGTGGAACACAACAGAGAGTCTCTGACAGAGCAGGAGAAAAGTGGGGTGTAAAATTCAAATTCATGTAAAAAGAATAGACTTAATAATATGAGACTGGAGGAACTTCAGAAGACATGACCCCCAGACTCTCTGTTAACCCAGAACTAAAACCATTCCCCAAGCCACTTGCTTAGATGAAGACTAAATTGGACTATAAGACATAAAGATGATAATTCATGAAGAGTATGTATCTTAATTCAAGAAGATACATGAAACTAAATGGGCAGCTCCATTTCAGAGATAAGATGAGAAGACAGAAAGGGACAGGAGCTGCTTGAACGGATACGAGAAATTTATTGAAAAATTGGAATGTGTGATCAGATTATAGGGACAGCAAGTACGGTCACATAAAAATGAGTGTATAAATTTTTGTACGAGAAACTAACTTGAATGTAAACTTTCATTTAAAGTACAACTTAAAAAAAACTATAAGATGAAAATAGAACTTAAGGATGTGGAAAATTTTGTTGTACAAATCAAGGACATGTGCCCTACAATGTTCACCAGGGAAGTAGCTACAGAACGTTTGGTTAAAGAGACCAAGCCTATGAGTGATGGGCTAACCAACTACAAGGACCTTCTTCCACAGCTGAGAGAGAGAGAAAGCCTTTCCTGGCACCCTAACTTCAGACTTTTAGCCTTGTAAACTGTCGAAAAACAAATTTCTGTTTGTTAAAGCTATCTATTTGTGATATTTCTGTTATAGTAGCACCAGACAACAGTTTAAAACTTATACATTACACCTGCATTATCAGCTTGTGTAATTAATTACGTATTATTTAATACAATATCACATAGCATCAGAATTATTCTAGAGTCCTTCTCTCAATTGTTCATAACACCTCATTCATGTTTAACTGCAATTACTCATTTTGCAATAAATTGGAAAGGGAAAAAATACCATCATCATCACAGTTGCATTCTTGTTTCATGGGAGCAATTTTGTCTGGCATCATTTTGGAACCATTTAAAGATATTAAGGATCAACATAGGATGAGGAGGAGGGTAGAGAGAAGGGTATAGGAGATTGTTAGGAGGATATGACATGTAGAGAAAGGAGAGGAGGAGTGTGCTATCACCAGGCAGGGAGAGCAACGGGAGCTGCTCACTGGCAGGTATGCAAATTTATATGGGATTGTATATTCTCACTTAGTCATAATATAAAAAAAGGTAGACTCCCAAAAGAAAAACATCAAGACATATTTTAATCAAGCTTAATAAAATGAAACATAAGAAAGGCTCCACACAAAGGAAGCCTTGTAGAATGTCCCTGACTTCTCAGCAGAAACCATGTTGACAAGAAGGCAGTGACATGACATATACAAAGCCTTGAAGGAGAAAAATCTCCAACCAAGAATTGCATATCCCGCAAAATTATCTCTCAAATGTGGCAGTGAAATTAAGACATTCTCAGATAAACAGAAGCTTACAGACTATGCAAAAACCAAACTAAAATTATAAGAAATACTGAAAGAAGCTTCTTGATTAGAAAATGAATAACATTAGATGTATACTCAAAGATGCAATGCAGGACACAGCATCTAGAGTTCTACTCAGTTAGGGAAGTCACAAAGCTCAGTCAAAGCTAAAATATTAAAAGTAGGGAAACAGAGATCTTAACATATAAACTATGACATCATCGCACCATAAAGTGGGATATATTACAGTTGTTATAGCTCTTTGGGGTGGAGATGAAGCTAAGGAGACACATGAAAATTAAAAATTGGTTTAAACTTAGAACATTAAGGGGGAACAAAGGGATAGCTGCAAAGCAAGCTAACAATACTGCATATCGAAACAAGAAGCATAATACAGGAGCCTCAACAGACACAAAACCAACATTGAAAAGGATGAAAACAAAACTCATAAAGAAAAGCAACCCAGAACAGAATATTAAATGGAACAAAGAAACTGTCAACAACACAAAAATAAAGTCACTAAAATGACTGCACTAAATACATATCTATCAACAATTACACTGAATGTAAATAGACTAGATGCTTCAATAAAAAGAGAGTAACAGGTTGAATTACAAAACATAATCTGTCTATACTCTGCTTATAAGAAACACATCTTAGACTCAAAGATATGAACAAATTGAAAATCAAAGGATGGAAAAATATATAAGAAGCTAACAACATGCAAAGAAGAGCAGGAGTGGCATTACTGATCTCAGATAAAATAGATTTTAAAGTAAAATCCACCATCAGGGACAAGAATGGTCACTCTTTATTGCTTAAAGGTTCAACATACAAGGAGGCTATAACAATCTTAAATAGTTATGCACCCAATACCAGAGCATCTAAATACATTGAACAAATGCTAACAACATTGAAAAATGAGGTAGATCACTCCACAGTAATAGTAGGAGACGTTAACATTCCACTTTCAGTAATGGATAGATCATTCAGAAAAAAGCTCAACAAAGATACAGATCTTATTGAGACAATCAACCAACTACACCTCATTGACATATACAAAACTTTTTTACCCAACAACAGAGTACACCTTCTTTTCTAATGCACATGGAACATTCTCCAGAATAGATCATGTATTAGGCCATAAAACAAGTCTCAACTATGTCATTGAATTATTGCAACGAATATTCTCAGATCATAAAGCCATAAAAGTTGTGATCAATAGCAGAAAAAGCATGGGTAGAAATTCAAAATCACGGAAACTGAACAACACCTTGCTTAAATACTCATGGGCTACTGAAGAAATCAAAGATGCAACAAACAAATTCAAATGAGAATGAACATACACCCTCCTAGAACTATGGGCTATAGCAAAAGCAGTGCTCAGAGGTCAATTTATCTCTATAAATGCATACATTCAGAATGAAGAAAGGGCCCAAACCAAATAATTAACTCTTCAACTACAACAAGTAGAAAAAGAACAACAAAACAACTCCTCGGGTACCAGAAGAAAACAGATAATAAAAATTAGAGCAGAACTAAACAAATCAGAAAATAAAAAAAAAAAAAGACTGAAAGAATTAACAAAACCAAAAGCTGATTTTTTGATAAGAACAACAAAATTGATAAACCACTGGCTAAATTTACAGAAGGAAAACAGGAAAGGAAACAAAATCCAAATTAGAAATGAGATGGGAGATGTCACAACAGACCTAGCTAAACTTAAAACTATAATAACAAAATACTACAAAAAACTGTATCCAACGGCTTTGAAAACCTAGAGGAAATGGACAAATTTCTAGATTCATATCACCTACCAAAATTTTCACAAGGAGAAAGAAAATGGCTTAATAAATCCATCACAAAAGATGTTGAAAAAGTAATCAAAAAGCTACCAACCAAAAAAAGTCCTGGCCCAGACAGCTTCATTGGAGAATTCTACCAAACTTTTAGAGAGGAGTTAATTCCAATACTACCAAAGCTGCTTCACAACACAGACATATTCCCAAATTCATTTTGTGAAGCCAGCACAATCCTGGTACCAAAGCCAGGAAAAGATTCCACTGAAAAACAAAATTACAGACCAATATCACTCATGAAACTAGATGCAAAAATCTTCAACAAAATCCTGGCCAACAGAATTCAACAGAATGTCAAAATAATAGTTCATCATGACCAAGCTGGATTTATACCAGGTTCAACATCAGAAAAACAATTAAAGTGATCAACCATATAAATAACACAAAGGATAAGAATCATCTGATTTTGTCAGTTGACACAGAACTGACAAAGTTCAACACCCATTCACACTGAAAAGTCTCAGCTAAATAGTAATAGAAGAGAAATTCCTCAGTGCAATAAACAGCATCTACACAAAGCCAGGCACCAATATCACCCTGAACAGAGACAGACTGAAAGAATTTCTCCAGCGAATGGGAACTAGAGAAGGATGCCCACTATCACCACTTCATTCAACATTGTACTAGAAGTTCAGACCACAACAATCAGAACAAACAATTAAATAAAGGGCATCTACATCTATAAAGAAGTAAACATATCCCTGTTTGCAGATGATATGATTGTATACACAGAGAACCCTAAAGAATCTATAAATAAACTACAGGAACTAATAGAAGAGTTCAGTAAAGTATCAGGATATAAGATAAACATAAATAAATCAGTAGGATTCCTTTACACCAACAAAGAGATTATTGAAGAGGAAATCACCAAATCAATACCATTTACTATAGCTCCCAAGAAGATAAAATAGCTAGGAATACACCTAACCAGAGAAGTAAGAGAACTATGCATAGAAAATTATAATACCCACTGCAAGAAATCAAAAGAGACTTATATAAGTGGAGAAATCTACCTTTCTCACGGATAGGAAAACTTAACATTGTGAAAATGTCTATTTTACCCAAAGCAATCTACATATATAATGCAATCCCAATGCAAATTCCAGTGTCATTTTTTAATGAGATGGAGAAACAAATCATCAGCTTTGTTTGGAAAGGGAGAAACCCCAGATGCATAAAGCACTACTGAGGAAGAGGATCACAGCGGGAGGCCTCACACTACCCAACCTATCCAACATTAGCACCTATATACTGCCACAGTATTCAAAACAGCCTGGTACTGATACAAAAAGAAGCATATAGACCAACGGAACAGAATTGAGACCTCAGGGAGGCCACTATTTTCTTATGAACAGTTGATATTTGACAAACGCTAAACTGGGGTAAAAAGAGTTTCTCTAATAAATGGCGTTGGCAAAATTGGATATCAATCTGCAAAAAACTGAAACAAGACCCATATCTCACACCTTACACAAAAAATTAACTCAAAATGGATCAAAGACCTAAATATCAAACCTAAAATGATAAAGATCATGCAGGAAAAAATAGGGACAACAAGGGAAGTTCTAATACACAGTTTAGACAGACTTCAAAATTCAACAAAGCATGATCAATGGGAGAGAAAATAAATAAGTAGGAACTACTAAAAATCAAATCTAAAGACTTTACCAAGAAAGTGAAAAGACCACCTACAGAATGGGAAAAAATATTTGGTAACTACATGTTGCACGGACATCTGATGTCCATAATCTACAAGGTACTGCAAAATATCAACAAGAGAAAGGTAAATAACCTAATTAAGTGATGGGCAAAGGAGATGGACAGACACTTCACCAAAGAAGACATCCAGACAGCCAAAAGACACATGAAGAAATGCTCACGATCATTAGCTATTAGGGAAATCCAAATCAAAGCTACAGTGAGATACCATCTCACCCCAAGAAGGTTGGCAGTAATCCAAAAACCACAAAACAACAAATGCTGAAGAGGCTGTGAAGAAATTGGAACTCTTCTACACTGCTGGTGCAAATGCAGAATGGTACAACCTCTTTTGAAAGCAATTTGATGTTTTCTTAAAAAGCTAGAAACAGAAATATCATATGATCCAGCAAACCCACTGCTTGGAATATTTTCTGCAGAAATAAAGGCAGTCACACAAGCAGATACATGCACACAAATACTTATTGCAGCACTGCCCACAATAGCAAAAAGATGGAATCAACCCAGGTGCCCATCAACAGATGAATGGGTAAATAAACTGTGGTACATATACACAATGAAACAGTACACAATGATAAAGAACAAAGATGATTTTAGGAAGCATCTCATAGCCTGGTTTCAACTAGAAGCCATTATGCTGAGTGAAATCAGTCAGCTGCAAAAGGCCAAGTATTGTATGAGACCCATGCTATAAAGACTTAAAATCAGACTTATGTTGGGAAGAGTGTGGGGGTGGAGGGAGAGTGATCTTCATAGATTAGACAATTGATAGGAATTTAGTTAGGTGAAGAGAGTGATAGCATGCAGTAGAAGGCAGATCAGCAAAACTGGACTACACTATAAACTGAAAGGTTTTCTAAACTCAATCCAACATTTCACAGGCTAGAGTAGCAGAGACAGGGGTCTCCGGGCCATGTTTCCAGGGAACACTGAGGTCAATTGGCATAACTACTGTTTTGCTAAGAATCTTCTACACCTCATATTGGTGAGTGGCATTTGGGGTCATTAAAGCTAGCAAGCTTCCACCCAAGGTACATCAAATGGTCCCAACCCACCTGGAACAAATGATGACTGAGAATATCAAAGACACAAGGAAAATGAGTCCAGGAGACAGAAGGATCGATATGAATGGGAGGCTGCATCTGCATGAGACCAGAAGAACCAAATGGTGAGCAGCCTCATCAAAGGCAGCCGCAATGTGGGACACAATGTAGAGTACCTTATGTAGGATGGGAAAAAGAACTGTGCAGTTCAAGAACTCTACTCAAGGACAAGACTGGTGGTCTGACAACCTGGAGGCTCTCCTGGAAACATGACCCCTAGACTTGCTGCTGGCTGACTGGAAACTAGTGCTGAGGTCAACTCTTCAGATAAGAACGGACTGGATTTGAGGACACAGTGTGAACATGTGGTGTACTGTATCATTTTATACATTTATAGAAGGCTGTCCTAATGGTTTCTTTCTAGATGGGAGAAGAGAAAGAGGAGAAGAGAGGACAGGTATTTGTTAAGAGGATACTAGAAGAATGAAAGGGAGGAGTGTGCTGTCACAGGGTGAGCAGGGCCGGTGGAGGTACAGATGGGGGGCATTTGATTTGGATTATATATTTTCACTTAACTACAAAAAAAAAAAAAATCTAATGGAATACAGTTCTGCTTTCACACACTTGGGGTCAGCAGACTCCATGGCAAATGGTTTGGTTTTATATGCGTACATTACTTCCTTAACGTTGTTGTTAGGTGCCATCAAGTTTGTACAGACTCAAAGTGAAGAACAAACCTGTAGTCCTATAAACAAATCTGTTGCCATCCATAGCAACCCTACAGGACAGGGTAGAACTATCCCATAAAGTTTCCAAAGGAGCACCTGCTGAATTTGAACTGCCAACCAGTCACACCACCCGGGCCACTGCTGTGCCATTCTCTAACAGGTATGTTTGAGTCCACTGTTGGTTGCAGTCACTGCTTCAGTCTACCTCCTGGAGGATCTTCTTTTTGGTTCTCTATCCAGCACCATATCCTACCCAAGGAATTGGTTCCTCCTGATAATATGACTATGGAAAACCCTGGCAGCCTAGTGATTAAAAACTAAGACTACTAACCCAAAGGCTGGCAGTTCGCATCCACCAGGCGCTCCCTGGAAACCACACTGTGCAGATCTATTCTCCACAGCCGCTGGTTTGGTTTGATTTGGTTTTGATAAAATGACCAAAGTAAGCAAGATGAAGTCTGGCCATCCTTTATTCTAAACAGCATTCTGGCTGTACTTCTTCGACGACAGATTCGTTCGCTCTTTCGGCCATTAACATTTGCAAAACGCAAACGTTGAGGAAAAGTAGATTACTGAAAACATCCTACTAATTCATTAAAAACCTATTAATTATACATGTGCTTTTTTCTACTCGCTTACACCAGCATTCGCTCGGAAAATATTTAAAGGGGCCAAAGACATATGAGCTCACGTGGGACTGAAACAATTTTGAAAAGGACTGTCTTGTCACAATTGTCAGTGAAGATTGGTGGTCAGTGTTGGGAAACGCGGCTTCACCTCGCGAGTCTCGGAACACGCCGTCGCGCGGCAGCTCAGAACCTACACAAAGCCTCGCAGGAGGAGGGGCCTCATGACGTCACAGCGGCGGCCGCCCCTTATGTCGCGCTCTAGGGAGGCCTGAAAGGTCTGGCAGCGCGGCGCCATTTTGCCGAAGCCTGCGACCGAGTGGGAGTGGAGTGGAGCGGCCGTTGTTGCCGACTCTTTCCTCCTCCCCACGGTCCAGTCAGCGGGTTGATTAGGCCATCGGCCCTCAAGCCGAGACTAGTCTCATATTTAGTTCTGGAGAACGCCTGGCCGACATGAGTGATGTAGAGGAGAACAACTTCGAGGGCAGAGTGAGTACAAAGCCGCGGGAGCCGTCTTCGGCGGCGGCCCGATGCTGAGGGTTTCACAGGGACGAGCGCGGTCGGGCGGGGTTGTGGGGAGTCCTGCCGGGAACAACCTAGAGAGCCATCGCGGTTGCTTGCTCACATCCCAAGATGGCTTCTGGGTTTCACTCCTTCCCTAAACACTGCGGCTAACCCCTCCCCCCTTTTTGGACTGACTGATACCTGGGCTCCTGAGTCCGATTTCCCACCTCTTTGCTCTTTCCCTTTTACCCATCACTGAGGCGCTCTTATCGCCGTTCCAAGGTGTGGGTCCCCGTCGCGGTGGGGCGGGAGGAGGCGGCAGGGAGTTTCCCTCAGGCCAGAGAGTGGTTGGTGGTGCTTCCTTCGGTGGCGTATCTGGCGAGCCCGAGCATGGTAGGGGGTCTCGGGGTCGAAAGTGCGCGGGGCTGTCGTTTGGGCGGGGAGAAACTGGCGTGGGACTAGCTGGGGCCTGTGTCTCCTTGGCTCTCTATTGCAGTGAGCGGCCGCGTCTCTGTTGGAACCAGCGGCGTTGCGTCTATAAAGGCGAAAGCCTTGAGGTTGAAGGTGGGACGAGCCTAATGAAGTGGTTAGTCAACGACCGCACCGACCCTTAAGCGTTCTTAAGACGAGAGCTGTGAGGGGAAAACAACGCAAGGAGCCCTTTTCCCTTAATGTCCCTTTTACTTTTTTTTTTCACTTCAAAATGAATGTGGAAATGATATAACGCCTTACTTTTCTGATTCCTTGATGTTGGGTTTTTTCTCTTTATATTTCAAGATTCTTTCCTTCCTTTGACCTTTTGTCTAAAAACTGACCACTGCTTTACAGGTCTTTACGGTAAAAAAAAAAAGGGGGGGGAACCGTCTGTCATACTGTAATCTTACATAACTGAACGACTTCATGGGTCCATATTTTAAAAATAGCTTGTCAGTGTATATACTGTTATCGAACTCAAAGTATTACCTGGAAATTACTGGCCCTCTCCGTTTCTCTTCATCCCCCAGCAAAGAGGGTTCAGAAGGTTTTCATTATTTTGGGTCGGATGAACATAAACACCACAGAGAGTACAATTTTATTTCCAGTTTTAATGTATTAGAACATTTATCAGTGTTTAAGTTATGTTTCCGAAATTATCTTCATAGTCGTTGGTAGAAGTGACTTAGTGCTTCGGAACCCTGAGGGAAAAAACAGAATCCCCAGGCAACACGTTCCGGCTGTTGTGTTGGTATTTGGTTACTAGGGGAAACATAAAAGACAGCTGTAGGGAATGAACTTTGTCTTTTTTTGGAAGCTCTTAATATATTTAAACACCTGCTTGGCTTGGCTGTGCTACAAAATCAAATCAGAAAGTTGATTAGGCTTCTGGTTGTATTTTGGTTTGGTTTGGGTTTTTTGGTTTTGAGGGAAAATCTAAAGCTCTAGGTTAGAAGCAAACCAAAGAAAGTGAATTTTAATTTTTTTGCGATTGAATTTTTTTTCAAATAAAATTTGGGCATGGATATAAATCAGTGGTTGAATCTGCTTGTTTTTAAGGATGGTGTGTTGTGTCAACAAAACTTACTCAAATCATGCAGTAAAAATATTGGTGAGAGTCGTAAGCTGTTGCTCGTGTTGAAAAGGTGATATCTAGTTGTGGCAAGAAATTTTGCTGTTTATTCATCTTTCCTCTAATTTGATCTTTTGTCTTTTTAATATTTACGTTGATTTATGGGGCAGTGAAGAAAACTACTCTTTTGGGGTCTTTTTCTTGTTATTAAGCCCTGTGAGTTTCAGATATTTGTCTTACCCACGTAAGGAATAATGTAAGATTCCCACACAGTTTAAAGCTAAAATGTATGTAGGCATTAACAGCTTATTTAAATAGAAAAGGCTAACCTCCCCCGCCCCCCATTTTAGCCACAGAAAGTATTTGTTAATGCGTGGTACCCAACTGTATGTTAGTATAAATGAACTCAGCAGGTTGAATAGCTCTTTCAGTGCTCACCTGTGTTTTTTAAGCTGGGGTAATTGTCTTGGTTTGTAGCTAGTTGAAGAATTAGAAGACTGCAAGAAGCTTTTCTGCAGATGTATTTTTTAAAAAATTTTACAGTTAAAACAGTTTACTGTTCACTGTCACTTCTGGTTTTTAAAACACAATGATCTTTTATCTGCTAAGCAAATCAGCAATTTTATTTACTTGTGTGTAATGTGATTGTTGTGTCCTTATATTTGTATCTAGTTTAAATTTAACAACCACTTAAGTTCCAAAAAGAATTTTCATATGATAAGTGTTGAGGTGATTAAAGTGGTTAATACACTTCAGACTTGGAGGAAAATATTGATATGTTGGAATACAAAGTTATCAGAAGCATTGTGAAGTTGTTTTAAATCTAGTTTTTAGATTAAATGCATGTTTTCTCTTGTATAGGAATTTCATTAGTGAGGATATAGTGCTTCTGGTACTTTTAAAGAGGAAAGCAAAATATAAGTTCGTCTGTATTAAAATACCAGCTTGAAATTAAAAGTTGTGTGTTAGGATATTTTTGTTAGATAAAGAATGGGGAGATTTTTTTTGTGTTTTTTCCTTTGAAAAACTGTTTTTATCTACAGAGTAAGTAGTAACTGTTTTACTAAGAAAGGTACTTATGTGGTAACTTTGTAGGGGCCATGAAACAGATCAAAGACACAGGAGTAAGTATACTAATAGTTCTACTTTAAGAGCATTTTAGCATCTACTCCCTGCCAAAATCTTTGAGGTATTTTCTAATTTACTGCTCATAATTTTAGAGATTAAACACTGAGACTCAGAAGACCATGCAGCCCAGAATCAGACATACAAGTTCCTGCACAGTTCATAAATACATACTATTCTGTGTGTGTGTTGGGTTTTTGTTTTGTTACTTTTTCAGAGCTCTGTACTTAAGTGTTTCAAAGCCATTAATGGAGTTCACTAAAATCAGTTGCTGAAGCTTAGTTTTCCATTATAGGTTAATGATAGTTCTATGTGAAAGGACTGGAATGATGTAACTTAAGGAAATAAAATACAGTTGGCTGTTACAGGATTCAACTAGTAATCCATAGATCACCAAAATTCCTTTCTGCCTGAGGTGAAGCTCATTGAACATCTGTTGCTGTTTCTAGTAAGGGATAGGTGTTCTTGAGGGCATGAGAATTTGCAGTTGAATTTCAGATGACTGACAACTGAAATCTGGGTAAAAGTAAGTGTATAATCCGGTGCTGTACTATATGGTAGAATTAACAAGAAATTTGGAAAGTGGAGTTGAGCAGTTTGGTGAGCCAGGAGAAGGGAAAACTTTACCTAGGATGTAAAACATACTGGACCTTGACTGTAGAAGTGGATATTAATTTTACTGGCATGTCAGTGAGGACTTAGTGCTGGAATGGTAAGAGATAGAGTTGACTAAATACACAAATAATGGAGGGCTTTAGATCCTAGATGTAGATATTTGAATGTTTAATGTCCGTAAGGAGTCACTTACAGATTGTTCGTTATGGGAATGATATAGTGAAAGCCCAGAGAGACTAGTATGCAAAGAGCAGCAGGGAGCACTTGAAATATTTAAGGAAGAAAATTACTGTCTGCATAGGTTAGCAGTGAAATATAAAGACTGAAACAATTTGCAGAGGATCCTGGAGAATGGTGTAACCATGTGTATCCAGTTAACAAGTGTTTAAGTGGAAATGTCCACCCCGTCGGGGAATCACATTGGCTCTTGAGCTGTGGTTCTGCATGTCATCTTTGTAAAAGTAATAGTTTATTTTACTCAGCTTCAGCTAAAATTAGGCTTTTGTTCTCAAAACATTTCAGTGCCCTTATGGAAATTAAGGAGAATGGAAGTTAAGGCTCTCTATCTCTTCTTAAATTTTTTTAAACTAAACTTAGAAAAAATATTAAGTTCATTTTTTTCTCCTCAGTACAGTGGTGTGGTGTTTTGAATATAGGCTTTTTTTTTTTTTATCAATCTGAAATTGTACCGTGCTTTACCACAGTTGAAGAGTATTACTTAATTTTTTGCATCCTTTTCAGGAATGGTCCTGACTTTCTTGAGTAGCTGAAATGTTTTTAGGAGGTTCCCAGATTTCCCCATCTGAAAATACAAGATGATCAGATGATAAAAGGAAAAAGCAAAATACAAGTTCATCTGTATTACAGAACCAGCTTGAAATTAACAATTGTGTGTTAGGATATTTTCGTTAGAAAACAAATGGGGGGGGGCAGTTTGTGTTTTTTCCTTTGAGAAACTTTTTTTAATGTTGAGGGTGATGACTGCTCTATTCAAAACCCAGTTTGTTCACTGGCTCCTTTTCAGAAATCCCTTAAACTGGGCTTTTAAGTTTATTGAAGTTTAATAAGTGTGAGGACACAGATGAGGTTTGTCCTTTTCTTTTTGTGATAAAGAGGATACAGATAGCATTTAATTCCCACTTTTTAGCTAAAGGAGATTGTTAGTGGCAATTTGACTTGAAAAAAATGTAATTCAGTGTCTTCAGCATACAGTCTCATCCATAAACCTGTTATAAAATGGTATAAATTCTTTTTTTCAGCAGGGATGCTATGAAACCTGAGTCTTAACTTGTCTTGGGTTTAGTTTATTTTCCTAAAGTTATGTCTTATCATTTCTTCAGTTGTAATATTTTTTCTCTTCAAGCAAAGCTATAAACTTAAGGAGGCATCTGAAAGGTCAAATTTTTGTTTGCATTTCTTTCACTGAGGGGTCAGTATAATCATGTGCAAGTATGGAAAAAAAAATCATGCAAGTAATCTCACTCATAGTATGTATATAACTGTGACTTTGCAGATTTGTCAGATACTTGTTAAGCTTTCTTTTATCATTCCAAAAATGGGAATAAAAAGCTTTGGAATCTGAGAAAATATCAAAAGATATAAGACACAACAAACTTTGTCTTTGGCCTTGATTTTTTTAAATGAATCGAAGTTACTCACCTGTGTTACAACAAGTATGAAACAGCCAGCCAAATTTGCCTGACTGTGTGGTATCAGTGAGTACTCAGGTATCAGGTAACTAGTCTTGGGACCCTTGCAAAATGAATTAATATTGATTGTTACTCGTACAACATATTTATTTAGCTGGGCAGAAGTGGGAATGAAAGAAAGGTAACAGTTGGGGAAAAAATTAGAAAACACTGGGAAAAACTGTGATGGGAACAGTGAAAGGAAATGTGATTCCCATCCTTTCTTTAAATTACTTCCGTATATTAGTGTGTGTAAAACTTGTGTCTCGTGTTTTCACAGTAGTTTGGGTGGCTAGGGCTGACTGACTTCACATAGAAGAAAAAAAAAAAAAAAAAAAACAGACTCACTGCCAGAGAGTCGATTCTGACTCATAGCAACCCAATAGGAGATAGTAGAACTGCTCCATAGAGTTTCTAAGGAGCACCTGGCAGATTTGAACTGCTGACTTTTTGGTTAGCAGACATAGCATTTAACCACTGCGCTACCAGGGTTTCTGAAGTAGCAGAATGATTATTGCTTCAGTTTAACAGATTCTTAGTAGTTTAGTTTTAATTAGTGTTTATTACTTTTAATACAACCAAGGCATTTTAGCCCTTATAAACTTGTTTTGTGTACCTTTTGAAAACTAATGGTGTAGTGATTAAGAACTATGTCTGCTAACCAAAAGGTTGGCAGTTTGAACCTAACAGGTGTTTCTTGGCAACTATGGGGCAGTTCTGCTCTGTACTACAGGGTCACTATGAGTTAGAATCCAGTTGACAGGAATGGGTTTGATTTGGTTTGTGTGGCACAGCTTTAGAAATTGACACATTTAAAACTAGTTGGACATACAGTTGATCATGATATAAAAGCTGGCCAGTGTATGACACATGTTTAAAATTTATACAAGAGTGTAAATTTTATAGGTAGTTTCACAATTGTGATATGCATTCAAATTTGATTTTACATATATATGTATGTGCCAGTCTGTAAGTCATTCATGCTGTGAGTTCCCACAGTCATTCTAAATGTTGGTGAATATGCAGGCATACAGTATTAAATATATATAAGCCTTTACTGGTATGGAGACTACATTAGCCTCATTCAGAATGCCACATACAGGTATGACCTTTAAGAAAGGAAATTCATACTTACAAGTAACTTACAAGTAACAAAAACAATTAATCGTTTTTAAATGGTTAATATTATAAGCAGTCGGTACTTTTTTTTTTTAAGAAATTGGTCTAGTAGTTATCGGTTAAGAAGAGACAATATTTCTGTAGTACGTCTAAAAGTCTTTTAAGAGAAATAACATATCCAACAGAAAGGAGGCAAAACTGTAGTTTTTGCAGACGAAAATTAAAGAGTAGAGTGAGCACAGAAGGTTTCTTATAATTCCTAAAGAATGAAGTTCTTAGTATAATAGTGGATTATTTGCATATTTTAAATACTCAATTTGTGGATTTTTTTCCCTTAGATGTACTTGTGTATTTTTATGGAAATAGAGCTTTGATTGTATAAAGTAGTGGAAAATGTATTTTGAGAAAATTTGTTGTACAAACTTGTCTGTCATGTAGAATTTGCCTTAATACTGGAATGGATTACAGCACAGCATTCATATTGATTTATGTGTTTGAGTAGTTTACTGAGTACTAAAAGCATATTAGAGAGCCCTGGTGGCATAGTGATTAAGAATTGGAGTGCTAACTAAAAGATTGGCTGTTCAAGTCCACCAGATTGCTCCTTGGAAACCCTGTAAGGGCAGTTTTACTCTGTCTTACAGGGTTGCTACTGAGTCAGACCAGCTCAAGGGCACCAAACTACCTACAGCAGCAAGCGGATCAGGGCCTCTCTTAATCATGATTGACTCAATGTCAGCAAGGTTTTTGTAAGCATATAGTGTTGATTCCCTTTCCCCCCCATATTGTGCTGGCTCTGTTAAACTGCTGCAGGAATTGTTCATGTTCTGCAATAATGGGTACTTGGTTATTTTGAGAAACAACTGCTTTAACAAAAAAGAAGGATGCTACTTAGGCTGCAGTGTTGGGTACACTGTAGTACTTTTTATCCTTTTGGTCTGTATCCCTCAGCCACACTAATGGTACTTTGATAATAAAAGAGAGTAGTTAAAAAAACAAACAAAAGCTGTTTAATTAAGCAAGTTGTGCTGTATTTTCTGCCTAGCTTGAGTCAGTAGGTTAAGGTAGCCCGGTATAGATTTCTATTAAAATCCATTGTATAATGTGGTTGAGTTGTCTGTCTGTTTCAGCCAGACAGCATAGGGGAAACCCTGGTGGCACAGTGGCTAAGATCTACATCTGCTAACCAAAAAGGTCAGCAGTTCAAATCCGCCAGGGTGTCCTCGGAAACTCTATGGAGCAGTTCTACTCTGACCTATGACAGGGTCATTATGAGTCAGAATCAACTTGACAGCAGTGGGTTTGGTTTGATTTCTCTAGAAGCATATTACAGAGGAACTTGTGAGATTCTTGGAGAGCTTTAAGAGCAAGTTAAGTAAGTGTAGTCTTGGGAAACAGATAGGACAGGTATAGTCCTTTCCAACATTAATCTTTTTTTTTATTATTTCAATTCATAATTCAAATTGAATATTTTCATTAATTTCTTTGAAAAAGGTTGAAATTATCAAATCACAATGAAGACAAATTCAAGGTAAAAAAGGATTGTCTAATGTTTGTCCGTAAAGGACTTTTGATAGCCTGGTTTATAATGTTATTGAGTAGGAAAAAAATTCTTTGGTAATAGCCTTTGAGAAATGAGTTCCTTAAAAATAGTGAATATAACCATTTTATGTGTGAAGACATCAGTTTTTACAAGGATTTGCCTTTTGGGGGAGTATTAAGAGTAAAAATATTTCTAGATAATTAAAAGTCTGGTATTTTGTAATTTATTCTTTAGGCTCAGGTCACAAGCAGTTACTGATTTACCTTTTCAGATATAAGTCTCTTAAGTTGTTTTTGGCAGTTAAAATGATACCACTTGTTTAGCTAATAGTTGGAGTGGAAGTGAGAGACAGCTGCTTCTTTACCTTGAATGATTCCGTGAAGAAAATTATGGAGATTTAGATTCTCTGAGATTAACAAGAAAAGGGCAGGTAGTCTAGTATGTGAGACCGCGTGAAAGGTTAGACATTTGTGGTACCTTGGATAAGCAAGGCTTTGTTAAAAATGTGCTGGTGTGTTTTGAAAAAACATTGTCATAATGTAATGCTTAATCACCCAATTAAGAGGAAAATTGTATTTTTCTGGTGAGTTGCAACTTGACAATTGTGATTTAAATTGTGAATTACCTTGTTTACAATCACTCCTGAGAATCAGTAATTTTCATCAGCTGTGAAAGTCCTATTTATGAAGACATACTTGAAAATCAAAAATAGATGTACATTTTTCATTATAAATTTATTTTCGTATGCTAGACAGTTTATGCCAAATATTTTAAGAATAACTTGTGGGATTTAGTGTGACCATGATTTACATCCTAGTAAAAGTAAAGGTTTACAGTGTCTTACAGAGGAAATGCATGTACAAGAAAGTAGATATTTCTTCTACTGCTCTCGAAGAGTAATGTTAAGTAGACTTAATGCTGAGGATTTTTTCCTATTTTTAGTAGAAGCAGTGAAAGCCAAAGGAAAGAGTCAGAAATACTCAGTATCAATTTAAGTCAACCTGTGAGACTTCAGTTATAAGCAAGTTAGCCATACATTTTTTATAAAACCTATGAATATGCTGCTTTGACAGTGTTTTGGTGAATTAAAAGCCTACATTGCCATGCCTACTACAGGCATCTGTCCAGGAATTGAGAGAGTATTTGATAATGTTGTCAGAGAGTTATTGTAGTTAAGTAGGAAAGTTTGATAGACACCAGAAGAATAGCTATATATTTCAATTTTGTTTTTTATCTGAAAAAAGAGGTGTTTATAGGCATTTGTGCAGTTATTGACGAATAAGTCTTTTGACATTAAAGTAGAAGTTTTAAGAAATTTGTTTTAAAGTTGCATGATAATGGTTTAATGAAGGTGGCATAGTTATTTACACAATAATCAAAGCTTAAGTGGACAGAAATTAGACTGTTAGTCTGTCATATTATTCAAATCACTAAGAAGCAAAATTAAGTTTTAAGGTATAGTTAGATTTAGGTAATATATACTTAGTTAATGAGTATTTGCCAATAAATATTAACCTCTACACACTGGAATGCCGTGAGTGCAGATTTAGTTTTATAGTTAAATACAGTTATTTGCAAAAAGTAAAAAGACAGTTCCGATCTTAAAAGTGGAATTTGTATAGGTAAGCTTTTGATCAGTTTTAACATCCTTGATATGCATTCAACTCTTTCAGAAGCCAATCAGTTTTCTAATATAAGCTGTAGTCATTGAAGGTAGATGCAAATACTTATAAATGCATAAAATATGCAAAAATATGAACAAAAGAGTAGAGTCAAAAATAAGGCCATGTACTAATTTTGTAAGTTCTTATACATTATGATATTTCATGGATAACATAGCGTTTAAAATGGTGTGATTACAAAGGGATCTTGTAAGGTAATTCCTCTTTTCTTAGCTTTTTTCCTATGTTTGCCTTTGAAACATCTGGTTAAGTCGTAGTAGGCAGAGATACAGTGACCAAACAAAACTGAAAGAGGATGTTAGTCATTTTGTTATATTTTAGACTTCCTTTGAACCTTAGCAGGTATCCTGTAATGTGAGTTGAAATAGATGTGTACAAATATTTCTGCCTAGGATGCTTTGCTTAAGCTATATCTTGATTTCTTTAGCATGACTTAGGGAAATCTTATTTTAAGGTCACTAAGAATCTTGAGTTTATAAAACAGTAAAAACTTAACGCTTAGATGGGGGAAATTACAGTTTATATTAGAATTTTATTTGAATTAAGTATATTAAAATTATCCACATTTCAGGAACTAGGATGAGACATGAAAGGGGAGGAGGGTAAAGAGTATGGTAAAAGACATTTAGAGAAATTCAATAAATTCTCTTCTAATTGTTAGACTCTAAACTTTTGAAATTTTTTTAAAATTAGAAAATTGTTTTTTAAAATAAACTAGTTATTTGCACTTTACCTGCTGGCTTTTCCATTTGGTAGATAACATTCTGAACTCCAGCAGAGTTTTATAATCCCCACGTGCTTAAATATACTAAATGTTCTTTTTCCATTAAGGTTAATGTTCGTGAAGAAATTGAAGAGTTTTTTCCAAGAATGTGGAAGATAAATCAAGATAAAAGAAGGCTAATGAAAAGTATTAAAGATCAGAAAATTAAAATTGAATGGGGGAAAAAATTGAACAGAAGATTGGTCAGATAGAAGCACTTGAATATTTTTTTAAGGCTATTTTGAATTGTTTGAATTGGGGAAGAATACACGAAGTATGAAAAATGAAAAACTCAATGAAGAATGAAGAGAAGTAGAAAGCAAGAGTGAAGTAGAATTAAAAGAATCTGGAAGAATGAATGGGTCCTAGGTTAAGTAAATGTATGGTTTATGTTCCAGTGTCTGTATGATCAAGTTGTAGATGAATTTTGCATGATTACTTAGTTAATAGAGAATTGGTGATCTGGTTCAAGTAGGGAATTATTGAGGACAGTTAGCAGTATTAACAGTGGGCTGTTAATGAGCTGAAGTTTTTTCTGGAGGGTGTTGCCTAACCATTTGTTTTTCAGGAGCAATCAATATAAAGTAATTACGGTACTTTAAATGTTAGGTGTTAGGCATCTATGTGACCAGTGCCATTTGTAATACTGTCTTCTTTGTTAGGAGTCTCGCTCTCAGTCAAAATCTCCAACGGGAACTCCTGCTCGTGTAAAATCGGAGAGCAGGTCAGGATCTCGTAGTCCATCAAGAGTTTCCAAACAATCTGAATCCCATTCTCGTTCAAGATCAAAATCCAGGTAAATATTATTCAAATTATACTTAAGATACTTTCCTTAGGTTTTTCAGGGCAAAAGCAGTTTTACTAAATTGTTCATTTTGCTGCATTTTGTATAGAAATTTCACCAGAGATGCAAAATCATGAACTAGTTTTCTTCAAACTGTGAAGTTTGAAAATGATTTTCTTCTAGATTTAGCCAGAATTATCTCATAGTCTGAATAAGTTATTTGGGTAAAAATTGTTACTTGAAATTAAATATGGGATAACTGCTTTAAATGTGTCTGGCATTTGAGAATCAGTGTTTATTAGTTTTAATCTCAGTGAGATTTGCACAACAAAATAATTTTTTCCTCCATTGGAGACTTGTGTGTACTTTAGTGTAGAGACGGTTCATTTGTATGTGTGGTACTGAGACTGAGGAAACTTTTTCAAGATTCATGTTCCAGCTACATTGTACCTGAACATTTTGACTCACTATGCCTAGGCTGGAGTTCTGTTCAGGTGTAATTTGGTGGCAGGGAGCAGGGTGAATTACTAAGTGACTCAGAGACTACCCCTACCAACCACTCTAGTAAACTTCTGCAGAGTTCATCGTATCAGATGAAGGAGGGGGGCAGTTTAAAATAATTGGGACAGTGTGATAAGTCACTAATTTTTTACTACAATATGCTTGCCTAGGAGGCATAAAGCAGAAGAAAGGATAGGGACAGGGAAGTGTTTTAAGTTAGAGTTTGGTTATTTGTAACTATTTAAAAGTAAGAGTTGTTATTTGACAGGCTTTCTATTAATACTTTTTGTTTTTAAAATTGTAAAATAGTTGAAATGAAAATGGAAGTATCCTATTTGATATTCTTGAAGAAAAACAAATTGTATTCCTATATACCCCACCCCGATAATGACTGATTTTCTTTTAGATAGTGGTCTACTTATTTTGTTGGTCATCCCAGTCAGAAGCCTTTAATAACTTGCCTTCCTTCAGTAGTACACTCAGCCTGCTAAATCAAACTTTCACATTACGAGTCCTGCACTGTCATTGCTTATTTATCTTTTTTATTTAACATGACTGAGTGAAAATGTACATTCATGTATAAATTTACATGTCCACCTATATGCAGCTTCCACTGCTCTCCTTGTCCGGTGTATTTATAAGTATTTTAATACCTAGCAGATGGAAGTGCTGTTTTGTTTTCCAAACATGCCTCCATGTCTTCTCTTTGCTCCTGCCACTCCTAGAACACTTTACCCTATCTACCTAGCAAGTTTCAACTAGTAATTCTCTCAGCTTTATTGTTAGCCTTCTTTGTCTTCCCTAGTTAGTTTTTGTTCACTTTGCCCCGTGTTACCTTTCTTGGTGAACTAGGGAAGCAGCATTGGACGGATGTGTGAGATAAGGTGGTGGTGGGCAACAGAACAAAAAGGAAAAATCCCTTTTCCTGTACAAAGGGGAGAGGAGCTGAGAATAGGCAGAAATTTATGGTTTAGGGCGTTGTAGCCATTTTAGTATGTTGACCTATGTTTTTCTCTCAAAGGTCAAGATCAAGGAGGCATTCTCATAGGCGTTACTCTCGATCCAGATCCCACTCTCATTCTCACAGGAGACGATCTCGAAGTAGGTCATATACACCGGAATACCGACGTCGAAGGAGCCGAAGTCATTCTCCAATGTCTAACCGGAGAAGACATACAGGCAGCAGAGTATGTGATTTTTAAAAGTTAATGAAAACTTATCGCTGCTGTGTGTTTTAGTCATGGCATAATACTTTGCTTCTGTGGGAGTCAGGACATTAGGACACTGTTTAGAAGTGATACTTAAGAAACTTCGTAAATAAACTCCTGTAGTTTTCAAAATAAAGGAAAATCTTTTGTTCTGTGAGTTTGCTAATACAACAACATAAAAAAAAGATGAGAACTACTGCAAAGGGAGCATATAAATATTGTTTATATTCATTTAAGTATATTTTCTTGACTTTCAAATAGTTAAAAAAGATGAAGTTGGGAGGGTGATAAGTTCCAAAACTTAAAATGAAAAATATAAATATGAATTGAGAAAATTTAGAGACATTCCTAGTTTTTCTCTAGTAGAGGGTAAAAGAAGATAATAAAAGCTGACACTGAAGCACTGCAGAGTTCTTTAATTCATTTAATACTCCTAACTTCTGTGAGGCTGGTTTCCATGAAAATGAGTTTGGGTCTTGGCAGTTTTTTTGTTTGTTTGTTTTTTAAATATAAACTAGTGCTAATCGATAAAGGCTTGGTTTCAACCACACTGCCTAACCATAAAGTTCATGTGCTTTAACTGCTAGACTGGCATCTCTCACAGAATACTGAATCATTTAACTGTCGAGTCTGTCATTAGAATATTTTGAAGTTTTGTGTACATGTACTTTTTAAATTTGAGGATTGTGGGAATATTGAAAGATTATCCTTGTTAAAGAATAAAAATGGAGGAGAGTTTAATCGGCAGTTGCACGTGAAGTACAAATGTATAAGAAGTATAAAATACTGAAATCAGAAATATTTTGTTAGGTGCCACTGAGTCAGTTCCAACTCCTAGGGACCCTGTGTTTAATGGAATGAAATGCATCCTGGTCCTGTGCCATCCTCAAGTTGTTGCTCTGAGTTGCAGCAACATGTAAAGGTGTGTCAGTCGTCTCAGTGAGGGTCTTCTTTTTAGCTGACCCTTTATAAAGCATGATGTCCTCCTCCAGGGACTGGTCCCTCTTTAATAACATGTCTAAAGTACATGAGGCAAAGTCTTCATCATCCTCACTTTGAGAAGCCTTCTAGCTGTACTTCTTCCATAACATACTTGTTCATCGTGGCAGCCCATGGTCTATTCAGTATTCTTTGCCAATACTAATTCAGATGCATCAGTTATGCAGTCTTGTTCATTGTCCAGCTTTTGCATGTATAAGAGGTGATTGAAAATACCATGACTTGGGCCAGGTGCACCTTAGTCCTCAAAGTGAAATCTTTGCTTGTGAATACTTGAAAGAAGTGTTTTGCAGCAGATTTACTTGATGCATTTACATTGTTTGATTTCTCACCTGCTGCCTTTGTGGATGTAATCCTTGGTAACTTTAGTCTTTTCTGTGTTTGTTGTGATGTTGCTTCTTGATCCAGGTGTAGATTTGTGTTTTCTTTACATTGGAGTATAATCTGTACTAAAGGCTGCAGTCTTCCAATTCTCATCAGTAAGAGCTCCAAGGTCGTGTCTTTTGCGTATTGCAGTTGTTAATGAGTCTTCCTCGAATCCTAATAGTGGGTTCTTCATATAGTCGAGCTTCTTGGATGATTTGCTTAGCATGCAGATTGAATAGCATCTTTTCTTGTTTTAAACCATGTAACATCTCCGTGTTCTATTCAAAGGACTAACTCTTTTTTTATTTTTATTTTTTTATTTAACATAACTGAGTGAAAATGTACATTCACATGTAAATTTACATGCCCCCCTATATACAGCTTCCACTGCTCTCCCTGTCCGGTGACTGCACACTATTCCTCTCTGCTCCATACATGTCTCATCCTCCCAACAGTCTCCTCAAAGGACTAACTCTTTGTGTGTGTGCAGATTCTGCATGAGCACAACTAAGTGTTCTGGAATTCCCATTGTTAGCCTTATTGTGCATAATTTGTTTTGATCCAGAGTGCCCTTCCTTTGCATTAGATGAACTGGTTGTATATCTAGTATTAATTATACTAAAGATAAATTCAGTCTTTAATGTATATTCTGAACAGTGAGATTGCTGGGCTATAGAGCAAAAAATTTTTTTAATCAGGCTGTATCACCTGAAGTGTACGCCATAGAAGACTTAAGTATACTATGAACTATAAAATCTTGCCTCACCTGCATTAAACCAGAAAAATAATTTTCAGATAGTCATTGCCATCAAATGACTTGTAGTGACCCTGCAGCACAGAATAGAACGGGGTTTCGAAGGAGCATCTGGTGGATTTGAACTACTGACCTTTTGGCTAACAGCTATAGTACTTAACCACTAGATCACCAGAGTTTCTGTGTAAGTTCTGGTAAAACCTTATTTGTAAGTGACTTGAAACAATATACTATTATATTGGATGAAATGTTCTAAGCAAGATATTTGCATATATTTTGATTTGGAGTTTTAATTACATTTTAAACAAACTTTATTCAATAGGCAAACCCAGATCCCAACACTTGTCTTGGAGTATTTGGCCTCAGTTTGTACACAACAGAGAGAGATCTTCGTGAAGTATTTTCTCGATATGGACCATTGAGTGGTGTCAATGTGGTTTATGATCAGCGAACCGGACGGTCTCGAGGATTTGCTTTTGTTTATTTTGAGAGAATAGATGACTCAAAGGAGGTAAATTTGTTTTCATAATTGATGGAAGTATTTTCTGTGGAAATAATACAAATTAGGTTTTTTTTTTGTTACCAGAAAAGGTTATTATATGCTGTTAAAGAATAAATGTCAGTTCGAAAAATTCCCAGTGAGCATGATTATAGTATTGAATTACTGTTAAATGTTATTAGACTCTAGTTCTGCAACTGTTATGTTTTCTTGGACTCTGACCTGATCCAAACTCTGCTCGGTGTTACCATTGAAGTGGCCACAATTTCACTTTCCTGCCTATGCTTTCCGGCATAGGCCTTCCTGTTTATACTCTGACCTCATAAATTGGACTTTGTGTATTTAAGTTAATAGAAAAATCAAGCCTGCATCTTCTTTTGGATAAGCATCTTGGGGATCCATGCAGATAATTAAATAAACTTTTAAAGATTAGTCCTGTGATGTTTAAATTTATTTGCTTAATTTTATGAGACTAATTATCTTAATATTTGTTTTTCTATTAATATTTATCATTTTGTTCTCTATTTGAAAAACAATACATGGAAAGAATTGACACTTTCAGTATCATTCTGAATTTGTCTGACAAAATAATCCAGGTTAATGACTTGAAATAGTACTAATTTGATGTATTAAGAATTGAGTTGTAAAGGAAGCAGGTAGGCTTGCATTCTCTCTACTAAGATTTCTAGGCAAGCTCCTAGTGATTAAGTTAGGAAATTTCATTTTAAGGAATAAGAAGCTCAATATTAAGGTTTATCAGACCGTAGTAAATGGAGAGCACTGACATTTCTTTTTTTGAGTGTGTGTGTTCTATTTTGTATATAATACAGTTAGAGATAGGGCTACTGCTCTGTGTGTCAACAATGTGTGAATGCAGCATGAACAGTCATCGTAAAAATTGGCCAAACATTATAGCTTAACTAGTAAAAAAAAAGTCAACATTTAAGAGTATTTTGCCTGTATCTTTTAAGAACTATCCAGATGGAATCAAATTGACAACAGGAGTTTCAAAGATTAGATGGGAAACTTAGGGGGCAGTGAGTTTATGTTAATGGAGTGGGATCAACTTGGAAAAGGAAGATGAGAATCGTTGCCCAATTTGGAAGCCAGTGTCACTGAATTGTACATGTAGAAACTGTTGATTTGGTGTGTGTCTTGCTGTGTGTATTCTCAGCACAACGACAAAATAACTTTTTTAATTGACGTATCTTTCAAAATAATGGATAATACAGACACCTGTATCTTTGTAAAGAGCAAACAATATTATAGTTTTTTTTTTTTTCAATGTGAAACTTGTTTATGGTACCACTTGTGATTCCCCATCCCCCAGGTTCATTTCTGGATGAAGTAAAACACAAATAGCAACTTTATTTTCTCCCAAAGAACTTCTCGTAAATGCTGCTGTTTGCCACAGTGTTTAAATTATCCATTGTGATTATTGGAATTGGTGCTCAAGGGCAAAGTAATAGGAAATTGGGTTCAGATACAAAGAATAACTGGCAGGGTTTTAGCTGCTGTTGAATTGGCACTCCCACGTATGGCAACTCCATGCACAGTGGCAGCAGGTAGTTGTGGTCCACAGAGTACTGTGGTGATCCATTGGCTGATTTGTAGAAGCACATCACCAGGCCCTTGCTGCTAGTCTGTCTTAGTCTGGAAGCTCTGCTGAACACATAGTCCCCCACTGATAGATAGGCAGTGACTGCTCTTGAGGTGTATTGGGTGTATATCTATGTCTATGTATACATAAAGCCAGTTGCTATTAAGTCAATTCTGACTCGTAGCAACCCTGAAAGACAGAGTTGAACTGCCCTGTAAAGTTTCCAAGGAGCACCTGTTAGATTTTGAACTGCCAACCTGAATGGAAGGGAAGAATTCTGCCACTGAATCACCATCACTGTGACAGGTTTAGAAGTTTCTTTATAGTTGGCATTCACTAGGTGGCAGTGTGTCATTTAAGGCTTGACTGGCTTAAGCTTTATCAGCTGAATTGTAATTGCTGCTTTCAGTTGCCCAGACTGAAACATGTCAGCCTCAGAGTTACTCCGGCTTCCTTGAATCATGTGGTTCCTTCACAGATACAGCTGCCTCCCCTAACCTTTCAACACTGGCTTGCTGAAGTAGTCTAGCTGACGTGTCTGTCTGTGTAAGAAAATTGAATAATATTGGCACATACATACCAAAACCAAACCAGTATGTAAAATCCTAGCCCCAGTTGTTTGTGAAAGAAGTGCTTAAAAGAATTTTGAATTTTCTGGTGGAAAATGTCTCATACTTATTTTTGGGGTAAAAATAATTGGTTTGGTTTGGTTTTGTATTGTTTTAATGCACAGTGGGAAAGTAGTTGATAGTTGTTCTTCTGAAAGGGTGAGACTGAGATTACATTTTGCTTTTATAGAAGTGGTAAATTGTTAGTCTGTAGCCTTTAATTAAAACAAACAAAAAAATTACTTCTTGGGGGGCTCTGAAGGTGAAATACTAGTAGATTGTAGTAAAATATTGTGTCTTTATTTTTAGTTCAGTCTCAGCAAGAAAAAAATGTTTTACTATAATGGTGTGCTCAAAACCACTACTGTAGGGTCATAACAACCCTATAGGACAGAGTAGGGTTTCCATGGCGTGCCTTATGAATTCCATCTCCTAACCTTCTCATAAGCAGCCAGGTTCTTAATGGCTTTGCCATTTCCTTATATCATTTCTTCTTGTCTGCTCACTGAATCCTATCAGTATACTGGGTTGCAAACTGAAGGTAGGGGCTATAATTAAGAGCCTTATATAAGGATTAGTCCATACTTTTAAGTGTTTTTAAAGTCAGTCTTTGTAAACAGAATAACTGGAGACTAGTCAGTGTGAAACATAATAGACAATTTAGCATGAAGAGACTTTTCATACCCTTTTGCTGATCTCATGGCTTGAGAAAAATTACTTGGAGGAAAAATCGGGCTGCTCTTGGGACTAAGTAAATTGTGTTCTGGGTAATGTTGCAGTCTAAAACTCTGTGTAAGCCCCTGTGCTGCATTACTGTTGCATTTTCAGATTCAGAGTTTGAGTTACAAATATTTTGTGCTTAATTTTTAATTGTTAATGAAAGGATAATGGATTGTGTATGACTTTCTCTGCCTGTTTTCCTTTACAGGCTATGGAAAGGGCCAATGGAATGGAGCTAGATGGTAGAAGAATTCGTGTGGATTATTCTATCACCAAGAGAGCACACACACCTACACCAGGCATCTACATGGGCAGACCAACTCAGTAAGATTTGTGGTTTCCATGACTGAACTATATGAAACTATAAGAACAAAGTGATTTTTTTCCTGTCATTAGAATGGAAAGTTATTTTTCTTATATCTATTCTTTCAATATGTAATTTGAGTAGAGTGACAAAACTGTCAAAGTGGATTCCCTGGCTCTTGTCTTTGTAATATACAAATAGGGAAACATTAAATACTAGAAAAATATTGTATGCTTTTTAAATATCCTCATTCTGTTTTTATTGGGCCTTGGAAACCTGTATATACTGAGGGTTTTATCAATGTCAGCCTTTGTTTAAAACATAAAAGCCACAGTTGCCATGATGTTCACATTTTGAATAAAACATAAATAGAAACTTGCATGTTTTTTAATACAATGCAGCCAAAGATGGTATTCATGTAGGTATTTCTTGGGACTGAAGGGATATAGGTTTTCCTTTAATTGGACACCTTACTAATAGAAAATGTGATAGTTGGCAAGGGAAATCCTCTGAAAAACTAATGTGAAAATAGTGTCCCTAAGATAAGAGTTAAAATTCATTGCCAGCGATTTATACACCAGACCTTGAAGTTATTTTACTGCTGGACCTCTTGTAAGGTCCAATTCTCGTTGGTGTTAAGGGTTGGTAACTTGTTAATCCTAGAAATTTATCAGTTGCTTTTGAATTAGTCCCAGGAATACACATCTTAACATTTTGGTACTGCTTCCCAAAACAGTGCTTCATTTTCACCTTATTGAAAAGGTCCTTTTGGTTTTGGTAGGACATTTAATGGAAGAACAATTTACAGCATGAAGAGTTTTTGCAAAGGCATTCTCGTTTACTTAACACACAGGAAATCAAAACACAATTCCATGGGAGACATCAAATTAAGACTTTTGATTGGTGTGAAAGTTGTTTTTTTTTCCTTCTCCTTCCCTGATTATATTTTTAAACCTACCAACCCTGGAAAAGAATCATTCACATTGATGTTGTACATTTTTCTGTAGTAGTGGCGGTGGCGGTGGTGGAGGTGGCGGTGGCGGCGGAGGTGGAGGTGGTGGCAGACGTCGAGATTCTTATTATGACAGAGGATATGATCGTGGGTATGACAGATATGAAGACTACGATTACCGATACAGGTAATATTTTAATTTGTAAGTTCTGTTCCCAGTGTGATGATGGTAGTGGCATTTTGCACTTTTAATTTGTATTTGATAGACATTTATAAAAACTTGATATTTGAAATAGATTACATATGTGCTTTCTTGAAAGAATGTAGGGAAAACTGATTTTTCTTTTTAAAACTGAGCACAGAGGTTAACTACTTTTATTTGCCAATGTTTTCATTGTGCCATATGCTTAACTTTATTCCTCTAGTATTATTGGCACAGAAACAACTGAAAAATATTGTATTGGGTACCACGTTTTTGAGTGTTAAGAAGTTTCTGTCTCTTCTCTCAGTGGAGTGATATGTGGCATACTGAATAATCTTTTGTTTCCTACAGAAGAAGGTCACCATCTCCTTATTATAGTCGATACAGGTCACGATCAAGATCTCGTTCTTACAGCCCAAGTAAGTAAACTTTGTTTTGTAGCGTTCAGAACCTCATTTCTAAATACTGATTCGCTTTAGAAAATTAGAGCATGTGGAAGCTGTTGAGAGTTGGAAAATATTATGCAAGTCAAAAATTATCATTTTAACATTTCTTTTGCCTTTTATCTTTCAGGACGCTATTGATAAACTGAAAGGTTGCTGTTGAGGACATGTTTTCTTTTTCTTTTATTTTCCTTTTCTCTCTCTCTCTTTTTTTTAAATTCTGGATTTCCCTAAGCTTCTGATCCTGCCTACTCTTTAAAATAACTCTTTAAAAACACCTTCAGTTTGTTCAGCATCTACACATTGTCAATTGTATTGCTTTTTTTTTTTCACACCCTCTTACACTCTTGAAGATGCAATTGTTAACTGAGTAGTTGAACATCTTGAGTAAAAAAGGAATCTGGGTGTTATGTCTGTTAACTTATTTTTCTTCGCTTTTACATAAAATTAACTTGTAGCTGATCAAATGAGGAAAGAAATTTACCTTTTTAAAGCCTTTTTTGTGTGTTAGGTATTGTATTAGAGACTTGGATTTACAACAGACTTTTTTTTTGTTTTTTAACTATTTTGGGTGAGATAGTAACATAAGTAAGTTCAGTCATGTCAAGTTTGTCTGGGGTGGCATGGGACACAAATAGATGGGTGTAGAAAGTTTGATGCTGTAGAAGAAAACACTTGGTCAATTCTTTTTAAGAACAGGATTTTTGAACCCTAACAAGTCTTTTGTTTTTTAGAGGTGGAAACTTGTGGACTCCTACACAACATGTTGTATTTGCCACACACGTTAAACCTTACAGACTTAAAAATGTGACCTTTTTTTGTGTTAAACTTAGTGAATTTTAAGTATTATCTTAATCAGTGAAGGACAACCCTTATTTATTAACTAGAGCAATTGTATGATTTGCCATTAGAAATTTTGGTATTGAGACAATGGTTGTTGTATAGTGTATAATCCTTAGAAGATATGTGGGTGAGGGGAGGGGGAGTAGTCTTCTTTCAAATAAAAGCTAATTTCTTTGAGAAAATGTATTGTCTCTTTATTTTGGTACAGAAGAAAAATACGTGGATTCAATTTGGACACTAGTCTTTCCTTTTGCCAACATTCCTTCAGCGTGGGGGGTTTTTCAGAATTTTGTCAATCCTTAGTTAATTTCCTGAACTTCCCATTACTTTTGCTTATACCTGAACGTGTAGTCCTTGTTTATTCTTCAGTCTTTTAAAAACTATTTTTCTTGCCACTTCTTTTTTGTGGATCAGGCAATAAATATTTAGCTTATTTTAGTATCAGTTCTCATGCTAAAGGAAAGAAAACTAAGATGGCTCATATCTTCAAGAAGTCCACAGTCTAGTAGGGAAACGGCCACAGCTTCAGTGAAAAGATGGATGATATTTCAGGTGATCTTTGAAAAATAATACAGGTAGGAGCATGAGCTCTTTGTTGTCTCTCTCAAAGCAGTGTGTGACCCGTGTGGAGCTAAGAAATGTAAATGTGTAAAATTGAAGTGTCTTGGGCACCTTTATTAAAGCTAAATTTGTAAAGAATTCTGTATGTTTTTGCTGATAAGGGATAGTTATAGAACAAAATTAGCAGCCTGTGTTAGTTGAGGGGTTTTGTTAAGTAAGGTTTTATTAAAAAGACTAGGAATCATTGTTTTAAAAATAACAATTTCTTGATTAAGAACATTTTAAAAACTTACACAGTCATTACTACAAGGCATTGCTGAAAGTGAATTGCTAGCTAGCATTAGTTGTAAATGAATTCTACATTTTTTTTCCTAACTTGTAGAAAACAAAATGAGACTTTAAAGTTAAATTTATTCTTATAATTCAGAGTATAAAAAATACTTTCTAAAAAGTTGATTTCTAAATATTTTTTTTTTAAATAGGAGACCGAATAGTCAACAGATAATCTAAAGCATAGGTGAGAAGTTGGAGGACTCTAAGACAAGGGTAATTGTGTACCCCCCAAAAGTATGCCTGCTTGCCTGGACCATGTGTCCCGGTATTGTGTAATTGTCCACTGTTTTGTCATCTGATGTGATTTCTCTATGTGTTACAAACCTTACCTTTATAATGTTAATGAGGTAGGATTAGAGGCAGTCACATTAATGTTGCAAGAGTCAAATCTACAAGATCAGGTTTTGTCCTGAGCCAGTCTCTTCTAGAAGAGGTATAAAGGAGAGATGGCGTCTGAGAGATGGAGATCTCATGCCACCAAGGAACAAGAACAGTACAGCACTGCATTTGGACTCAGGGTCCCTGCACTGAGAAGCTCCTTGAGTAGAGAAGATTGATGACAGAGCCTTCCCCTGGAGCTGGCACCTTGGATTCAGACTTCTGTTCATGTTTTTTCTCTTTGTTAAGAGCTATCAGCTTGTGTTTCTGTTACAGCAGCACTACCTGACTAAGATGGAAGCTAACAAGTAGAACAGAGATAACGAAAATGTTGACACAATGTTCTGATGGACTCCAGGGCACTGAGTTGACACAATGTTAAGAATGTAGCCAGTATAACTGAATAATATGCATAGAAATTGTTGAATGGGAACTGTTTTACTATGTACACTTAATGTTGTAAATACAATAAATTTTTTTTAAAAAACTGCCCCATACACACACCAGAAAAACACTAAGTATTATATCAGCAAAATAAACACATCAGCCACAATCTGGAAGAAGAAAATAGCCATGTGAACAGATAAAATAAGTATATAATACATAGATGTTACGAAGAATAAGGGAAGAGTAAGTTGAATAGGATGTCCTCAAAGCAGGCATTTGCTTGGAAGGTTGCAGGAGGAGGAAGGAGGCAAAAGACTACAGGGTCCAGTGCTTCTGCAGAGGTGAAGGGAAATGGAATTCGTGAAGTGTCTGAACAGAGAGGTAAGTTCTTGGGGGACAATACTGTTGTAATTATTTGGTGTAACATATATTTACACAGACAAGTAATTAGGGATAAACACTTACGTGATCAACTGCATAAACGCCTTACATATTTTGCATATATAATAAAATTTGTAATAATATGTACCAGGCTTGTACTAGTGGTTACTCTGTGGAGTAGTAGTGTGGAAAGAGGAGTTAAGAGAAAGCAAAGTGAATACTATGTAATCTCTGAAATCAGCAAATAACATAGGAATTAAAGATTATTAAGGGCTATTGGGGGAAGGCAGGTTGTGTTTGGGGGGCATTTGGTTCCTGTTAATGGTTGTAGAATGTTTTGAAAAAGGCACAATGTGAAAACCAGTATCACTGGATTGTAAGTGTGGAAATTGTGCTGACAAAATGGGTGTGTTTTCACCACAATAAAAAGGACCGCTACACTAAGTAAAAATGAAATTAAAGGAAAAAAAGACCATGAGGTTAAAAATAAGTGGATGACAACAGAATCCTGTATACTTGAATTCACAAATTCTGCCCTAAGTTTTTGACTGTTACGAATGATGCTTTGTGTGGTAAACCTGAAAATACATTCCGTTGATGCAGGGGAAGTGGTATTTAGTGGTAGTAAGCTGTAACAGTGAATTGAGTTGTGGTAAATATAATCTTGTAAAAGCTGAGGAAACAACAGGGCCTGAAGAGACCATCCTTTTTCAGAGGTATGGGTAACTGAGGCACCACAGTACTAGAACACAGGCGTATGGCTCTAATGATAGGTCATGAATATATACCCATACAAAAGCCTCTAGTTGAAATAAAGACCCATACAAATCTGATCTGGCACTATGCAACTACAAGAGGTTTTGCAAACTAGGTAACCAGTGAGGTAACTTGCAGCCTTGGTGCTTGAATGGTGTCTGGCGTGGGATGAGATAGGTGTCCGGTGTTTGCGTAAATGAGGATATTTGGGAAAAGAATTGCTGCTTCATTAAATTTACAGTGAAAAAAGTTCTGTCAAAATGAACTATAAAGAACTCAATTACAAAAGTTCTAACTGAAGGGATCTAGGCTGAACATAACCAACTTTGATGATGCTAAAGAGGTGAGGAATTACTAAATGTTTCATAGAGGAAAAATAATACAGAGCCATCTAATATAATTAAACTACAGGTAATGGTACATAAGTCATCTTGAAAATTCATTTACATCAAACTGGAATCCCTGGTAATGTCAGGTAAGAGAAGCATTCTGTTTGATACCAAAAAAAAAAAAAAAAATACAGAGGTCTCAGTGGCACGTGTTCTGGTTTTGAACTAAAAGGTCATATGAATTTATTCTCAAAAGATGAATTGGCTAGGTACTATACAGTTAGAAACCCTGGTGGGGTAATGGTTAAGTCCTACAGCTGCCAACTGAGATGTGAACGGTTAAATCAACCAGGCACTTGTTGAAAATGGGCAGTTGTGCTCTGTCTGTAATGTTGGAATTCAGTCAACTTGGCAGTAGGTTGGGGTTGGTTTGTATAAAGTTACTGATTATAAAAAGTTTCGTTTTGCCTAACATGTAACTGAAATTTAACATTTCCTTTGATGACAAATGCAGGGGAACATTAAAAGGTACATAGAATGTAATAAGTGCAAAACCAAAGTGAACACTAAAAACAGTTGTATACATAGATCCTGAATCCATATACAGATTACTGAATGGGAAGACCCAAAACCAAACATTCGAATTCTTCCCCCTAATTTGTGTACATTTAATGTAGTTCCAGTTAGAATGCTCTGCTATGTGCATTACAGGATCTTAAGTTCACATAAATGTTTGTACTTAGAAAACCTGTCCATAATTGTTATCGTATTTCCTTAGAAGATTTGAAAGGAAGCTATGGTAGGGCAACTTCAGGCAGTCTGCGAGAGTCCTTGTGGCAGTCCACACAGCAGTTCAGGTGCGAGATGAGCTGCACATCGAGCAAGTGCAGGAGCCGTGAGGCTTTAAAAGTTTTGTGCTTTAAGAGCTAATGTCTCCAACTCAGTAAGCATTGATTTCCAAGGTTTTAGGAAGACATGAATAGTTAAGTCACTACACTCAGGGAAGCTTTAAATAGTTTGTTCAGTCCAGTGTAATAAAGTTGATAAACCATCTTTACCAATCAATTTAATGGGAGATAAAATTCTTGTGCAGAAAGTACGCTTTTTAACCATAATTCCTACAGGACTTGAGGGAATTGGATGAAAATGTCCCAGAGGAAAATGTCCCAAAGATCACATAATCAAGGAACTAGAATCGTGAATACATCCAAGTACATATGGGAACATAAACGTTAAGGTGGTATTTCAGTTGAAAAAAATGACAAATACATTCAATAAAAGGTGTTAGTACACTTGACTATTTGAAGGAAAATAAACTTAGATCCTTATCTCATATAATAATTACAATGTGCATTACGTGTAGGTTAAATACCTAAATGTAAAATAATATAGAAGTGACCATTAGATATCCATAATTTTAAAAACCAAACCAAACCCACTGCAGCTGAGTTGACCCCGATTCATAGCAATCCTATAGGGAAGGGTAGAACTGTTCCGTAGAGATTTCAAGAAGTGCCTAGCAGATGCCAACTGCCAGCCTTGTGGATAGCAGATGTAGCACTTAAACACTGCACCACGGGAGTTTGCTCCATTCATGATAAAAAACATAAAAAACCAAACCTATTGCTCTTAAGTGGGTTACAACTCAGTGACCTTATACGACAGGGTAGAACTCCCCCATAAAGTTTCCAAGGAGAACCTGGTGTGTTTCAGTTGCCAATCTTTTGGTTAGCAGCTGTAGTACTTAAGTGCGGTGCCATCAGGGTTTCCATTTACCCATGATTTAAAAAAAAAAAAAAAAATCCTGTCTCCCTGTCGATTCTGACTCACACTGACTATAGGACACAGTAGAACTGTTCCACAGGGTTTCCTTCATCAATGATCAACTAATCCCACTGCCATCCAGTGGATTCCAACTTATAGTGGCCCTATATTGTGCTCATTAATTTAGCTAAGGCAAGATTCTTGGACAGATGCTGAAATTAATGGTTATTAAAGTTAGCGGAGTAACAGGAAACTCTTATGTCCCCACAAACAGCAACAAAAACCCACTGCTACATAATCATTTCCAACCTAGGGACCCTAAACAGTAGAATTTTCCTTCCAGAAGCCAACTACCCCATTTGTCTCACACGCAGAAGCTGGTGGGCCTAAACTGACTCTTTGGTTAGCACCCAAGCTCCTTAACCACTAAGTTACTGGGGTTCCTCCATGTTTCCCTAAGATAATTGATTGCAAAGGAGAAAATACTAATGTTACACTGGAGGAAACTAGCAGATACCGCCTTAAGCAAGTGATCAAAGTTAACATCACCCAGCAATGATGGGTGGTATTTTGTGTTTGAACAAAATAGTAACTTTCATCATAGGAAGCATCAAATAAGCCCAGTTGAGAAGCATTCTATAAAATAACTGTTAGCTTAAAAAAATTCAATATTATGAAAAAGATTGAGGAATATTCCAAATTAAAGGAGACCAGAGACATAATGACATGCCATGATTTAGACTTTTTTCAAAACATGATTTTAAAAGGGTTTCATTGTTTCCAATCACAGAGAATATTACCATCAGTTACCATTCCTCTAGCTGTTTTTGAAAATAGAGGTACATTGTACAATATTTATGAGTTTTAACTAGAATAAACTATGAACTTTGCTTAATTATATACAGTCCAGGTTTGCATTAATTTTTAATCTTTTGACAGTTTGGATTTTCAGATGATTAGTAGAAAAAATGTTTGATTGTAAGTAAAAGTTAACTTTTGGTAAACTAAGTTACTTTTAGATGACAGAGATGAGTCATGAGAAAAGAGCACTGAAAGAGTTGAAATAAAAGGACTTTCTGATTGAAAGTCAAATGGACAAGGACGTTCAGTTAACCAGATCACAAGTGATCAAAGTTTTACTAAATCTTAGCATGAATCTTCATAGTAATGGGCCTTAATTCAACTTAAATTTATGTTGAGATTATATTGTACTACTCAAAATCCGAATAGGATATTTAGATTCTAAGTCACCCCATGAGCAGTAGAACACTGATGTAAAATCATTTTGGGTAGTATTAACATCTTAATATTGCATCTTCCAAATCCATGCAAACAGGGATGTCTATCCATCTAATACCACTTACATGGAAAAAGGTAACATGGACCCATGAACATCATTTACTCTCCTGTTTCTACTGCTTATAAAATTGGTCATAGATTATATTCAAGTATTACTACTTACTTTCACCTGTGTGTTGGCCAAAACTATTAAGATTCGAGAACTCTAAACTCATCTCGAGAATATACGGAATAATTATCAAATAATTAGATACAGGGAGTCCTGGTGTCACAGTAGCTAAGAACTTAACTGTTAACCAAAATGCCAGTAATTTGAGCGTATCAGCTAGAGATACTGCTCAAAGGGAGGAAGAAATGACATTCTGTTCCTGTAAAGACCACAGGCTTGGAAACCCTAGAGGGCAGTTCTATTCTGTCCTGTAGAGTCACTTATGAGTCAAAATTTAATGCAACATCAGAGGGTTGTAGTTAGGAATGAAGTGCAGTTTGGTCTAAGGTCAATGTATGTTTGTCCATTATGTTGTGGTTTCCCCTCATGTTTTAAAGTCATTTTTAAGTTTCTATTAATGTACACTAGATGCTACTATTAGAATTTTTCTCACAATATGAGACTGTTATTTGTGTTCTAAAGGATCAGGCTGCTGACAAAACATTGTAAACGTACTTTTGTTGTATTTAAAAAAATCAAATCCAATGCTATCAGGTCGATTCCATAGTTTCCAAAGAGCACCTGATGGATTTGAACGGCTGACCTTTTGGTTAGTAGCCACAGCTCTCAGCCACTATGCCCCAGAGTTTCCTTCATTGTATTTAGCTAGGTGAAATTCCAGGGTCTAGGTAGCCCAGGAGTAGTGGTTAACATGTTCTCAAAATTCCAGCTTTGTTTTGTTTCTTGAGAAATGAAAAAGCTGATCCTCAAATTCAGATGGAGTTGTAAAGGGGGTCCCAAATATTCAAAGCAATGTGGAAAAAGACAAAGTAGGAGGACTTACCAATTTTAAATCATGTTATGAAAAGCTAACTACAGTAATCAAAACAGTCCAGTACTGGTATAAGGATAGATAGACAGTGGAATAGACCTCCGAGCCCAGAAATAAACCTATATGTGTATGGTCAGTTGATTTTTGACAAGGGTACCAAGTCCATTCAGTGGGGAAAGAACAGTCTCTTCAATAAGTCGTTCTGGGATAACTATACGAAATTCAACCTGCACTTCACACAATATATGAAAACTAAATCAAAATGGATCAGTGACTTAAACACGTAAACTAAAAGCAATCGGAAGAAAACATAGGGGTGAAGATTCAACATTTTGTTTTTGACAATGGATTCTTAGATACAACAAAAGACAAACTAGATAATAGAACTTCTATCACAATTATAAACCTATGTGCATCAAATCTGCAAAGTGGACAAAATATTTGGGAAGGATATATCTGATACAACTTTAATATCTAAAATACAAGAAAACAACAAAAAGGCAACACAATTTAGAAATGGGTAAAGGACTTGAAAAGATGTTTCTCCAATGAAGATACACAAACGACCAATAAGCGACTGAAACAATGCTTAGAATCGTTAGTCATTAGGGAAATGCAAATCAAAACCACAAGGAGATACCACTGTATACCCACAAGGATGTCTATTAATAGAAAAACAGGAAACAAGCATTGATGACAATATGGAGAAACAAATGCTCATCCGTTGCTGGTGGGATTGTAAAATAGTGCAGCCCCTGTGGAAAACAAGTGTAGTGGTTCCTCAAAAAGTTAAGCATTGAATTACCATTAAAAAAAATTTTTGCTGTCGAGTCACCCACCCTATACAATAGGATAGAACTGCCCATAGAGTTTCCAAGGAGCACTTGGAGGATTTGAACTGTCAGCCTTTTGGTTAGCAGCTATAGAACACTTAACCACTACAACAAAAGGGTTTCCTGAATTACCAAATGACCCAGTAAAATCTAGGTTTACATCCAAGAGACTTGAAAGCAGGGACACACACAGATACCTGTACACCAATTTTCATTCATTCACAGTAGCCAAAAGTGGAAACAAACCAAGCAGCTGTCAACAGATGGGTAAACAAAATGTGGCACATTTGTACAATGGAATAGTGTTCAGTCATAAAGGGAAATTAAGTTCTATGCTACACTATGAACCTTGAAACATGCTGAGTAAGATAAGTTAGGCACAAAAGAACAAATGTTACATGATCCTACTTGTATGAAATATCCAAAATAGAAAGATGCAAAAGACAGAAATTTCTTACTGTTATCAGATACTTGGGGTGGAGAATAAGGAATTACTGCTTAAGGGTATTGAGGGTGATGAAAAAATTGTAGAAACAAATAATGGTGATAGTTGCACAACATGGTGACTGTTGTCAATTTACTGAATTTTACACTTGAAGGTTAAAGTACCAGTTTTTTTCTATATATATTCACAATTGCGGGGAAAAATGATGCTACAGTTTCTAAAAATGGGTGCCTCGGAACAAAAGCCAACTCCTCTTCACCCTTACAAATAAGATTTTATTTTGTTTATTTATTGTGATCAAGTGAAAGTGTACAATCCAGTTTAAATTTGCATGCCCGCCTATGTGCAGCTCCTACTGCTCTCCTTGTCTGGTTACAGCACACTCCTACTTTCTGTCCTATACATGTCATATCCTCTTAACAATCTCTGTCCCCTCCTCTCCACCCTCTCCACTTGCCTCTAGTAAGAGGCCAGTAGGACAACATCCTATAGATGCATAGAACCAAGAAATGCACACATGATATGGTCACTCTATGTCCCCAAGTCCAATCCATTCATGTCCAAGGGGTTGGCCTCAGTAATGATTTATGAACAGGGGCAACACCAGGTCTAGGGGCCATGCTCCAAGGGGAACCCCGAGGCCTTTGGACCATCAGTTGTGGTCTTTTAGTGGAGTTCTCAAGGTGCACTCCTTTTATTCACAAATGAGATTTTTTAAAATATAACTTCTGCTCCAGCTATAGTTCTGTAAATGAAAACAAATTATGCTTTAATGCACTCTGTATTTCTTCCCAGTAGGATCAATATAATTATGATATGTATCTCCATGTTGGCTATGATATGTTTCTCCAGACAATATTTAAATACTAAATGACAAATTAAGTTATAAAGAAAGTAATCTCTTGGGTATTGATTATAGAAAAATCAGTGAAATTTCCTAGTTGGAAAAGATTAAAGATCACTTCGTCAAACTCACTCACTTTACAAATTAGAGAACAGCCAGGTAAAATTTAGGTGAGCCTAATTTGTTGAATTGTTAGTAGTTAAGAGTATTCCATTGTTGCCACTGAATTGACTGTGCCTCACAGTAACTCCATGTGTGCAGAACTACCCTCCATAGGGTTTTCAAGGCTGTAACCTTTCAGAAGCAGAGTGTCAAACCTGTCTTCTGAGGCATCTCTGGGTGGATTCGATCTGCCAACATTTCAGCTAGTAGTTGAGTGCTTAGTTATTTGCATCACCTGTGGAGTCCAAGAGAATCCTACCCTTGGGAATACAATGGTTCACTGAAATAATAATTTCTATCTACTGTTTTAATGTAACAAAAAAATCCTTTTGCTATGGAGTCCATTCTGATTTATGGAGACATTACAGAGTGGAGTATAACTGTCTCATAGGATTTCCAATGAGAATTCGAACTACTGACTTTTGGTTAGCAGCTGTAGCTCATAATCACCAGGACTACTGCTTTAATATACTGTTTCAGAATTATCTTTGTAGAAAGAACAGAAAACAAGATTTATCCTAGTTAGAAAAATTAAGGGGTTCTGTTCTGAGCTAGTGGTCATCACAGGGACTGAGGAGTTACTGTGTACATTTGCATTTAACCATCACTTCAACATTAAAATGATGTGGCTCCAGACAGTCTAACGCCTACTCACTCTGGGTTAAAATCATGAATCACTGAAATAAGAAAACAGAACTTTTATAAGAATTATGGTAAATCCATATCTGGATATTGTATATTGCTCCAGAATTAACAAAAAGCAGACAGAAATCTAGAAAAGGACAACTGATCAAAGGCATCCATCCATCAATGAGTGTCTTAAGGGACTAGACTGAAATAGCCAAGACAGTATAATTTAGAAAGTCAAAGAATAAGAGGGTATAAGGTTCAAAAACTACTGAAAGGAACCAGTGGAATGACCATGAACTTGTCATCAAATCCTCCTATCTAGAGGTAGAAACTGTACTTCTAATCTTGAGAGATGTCTGAGGGAACAAAATTTTTTAGACTGTAGAAATGGTAATCAGTTTCTTGTGGATCCTCACTCCAGTATCCTTTCAGACAGGATGAACCAGGAAACCTCTAGCTGAAAATAAAAATATTTCAGTATTTTCCATATCAATCACCTCATTTAGATATCGTTTAGAAGGGTTTATATAGGTTTCTAATTAAAAACTTTAAAAAGAGTCATCAAGGAAAATTAAGGGCATGTTGAATACATCACTAACATTTTTAAGGACTGCAAGAATGGCATTTCTACGCCGTCTCTTTAGGGAAAGGAGGCAAGGATGGCACCTTATGTGTGGATCTCCATCCTCCACGGTACCCTTCACTCTTCTGGGCACAAATATTTGTTAAATAAATAAGTAAATACTACTTTACCAGCTTTTCTTCAATGATACTTCTCAGAAAAGTGTTATAGACCTGAACAACACTAAATGCAGTTCAGGTTATACTCATTAAATAAAAATCCTTAACAGATAAATGTATCTGTTACATTCATCCTTTTTAGAATCCAGGGATTATGTTTTTTTTTTCTTTTTTAGCTAAGCATACAAGGAGACCTTATGATATTATGCCAAATATTGGATATGGTAGCTATTTGATGATTCCCATCATGAAATAAGAAATATAAAAATTAAAGATTACATAAAATCAAAGCATACATTTCACTATCCAAAAATAATAGCTATTTTTAAGAGGAATGTGAAATGAGTTAATTATAACTTCTGAGAATTATTTTGATAAAAATTACATGAGAGTCTCAGCAACTTAACCTTTTTAACTTGAAAATTGTTATGTAAGGAATTTTAGATTCACAGCCAGATTTTTTCTGGGTCATTTTAGCCATTTCTTCTCTTAAAAAAGGCTTGTGAGAACTACATTATAAAAATCTACTGCTCATTCTGAATGTTTTGTAAAACATGATTAAAATCTTTCATAGTAAGCCTCAAAAAAGTCCTTTAAATTCAGTTCTGCTCTGCTTTTGTTTTTTAATGATAGTCTTTACATGAAGTGATATGTGATACAACGCTACTGATGTTAAATTGTGGCCAAAGATTTGTTGTCACCCTTACAAAACCAAAAAGCTTCAAAATACTTTGCGTCAGAAAAATTGGTCTGTCCTCTTTCTTAATCCCAAAGCAGCTAGTTTTTTATTTATTTTTTGAAACAGGATCATTCCATGCCTTTTTGAGGATGGTGAAAGAACTCTGTGTTTGTACAATAACTTTTATAGAGGACTTGTTATGTAGAAAGCTGAATGTTAGATGATGTCATGCATTTATTCAACAAATATTTATTGAACACATGCCTATGTCAGGCACTATAGGTAACGGAAGGACAGAAGTGAAAAAAAGAGACCGAAAATTCCTGCTTTTGGAGTTTATTATATACAATGATAAATCGAGCACAGACCTTGCTAATCAGCCTACACTCTAACAGAGCTAAGAAAAGCATTACATATATATATATTTATTTATTTCGTGATAAATGTGTTGCAATACACAGATAAAGTGCTATATTAAATTCACACCTTAAATTTTTTAAATCAGAGGTGGGAAAGGTTATTTATCATGGAGATGAAAGAACCCTTAATAGAAGTAGACCAGGCTAGCCTACAAATGCAGTCTATACTATGGAATGGTTGGTACATAGTTACCTTTAGTTAAGGTCATTCTTAAACCAAAAGAACAAAGAAAAATTAGGTGCACTTAAAGTCACAACATGCCTATCTTTAAATATGTCATAGATATGAAAGATTTTAAACATGAAAAATAGAACATTTCAGGAATTAAAAGTCAGTTTGTTTGCCTTTTTTGTTTTTAAATACACATTCTAATTTTAGACCACAATGACTTTTCTGTATAAAACTATATTTAAAGTTTTGCAGTGGAATCAAAGTTTCATAAAATGAAAATCTCTTACCCTATTTTTGTATTAGTAATAACTCCAAAATGGCAAGGCCAGATCAAATGGTTTTTATTTTTATAAGGATTTGGGAACATAAACTAAATAAGCTTTTCTGTTAAATTATCATAAGGGTATTCATTTACTTTTACTTAGTAAATTCTAGTTTAAAACATTTCCTCTCAATTTGCGTAAACTCGGAACATTTTAGTTTCTGCAAAAATTTAAATGTCGTAGGTGAAAGCACCAGTCAAATGTCTTTCAGCAAATTCCAATAAACCAAAAAAAAAAAAAACCAAAAAACTTGGGGCGGGGAGTGTTACAATATGTTGTTTTGAATAGTGAGAAATAAGTGTCTTCTAGGTCAGCCCACTCCAACTTTCTCCACTATTTTATGAAACTGGCTTAAAGAGATAAAGTGCATGGAGATACCTATAGTCACAGAACGTTGAAGTCTGAGTCCTATAACTGATAATCTAAAAACACTTTAATAAAGTAAAAATTTATAAGATCTTTTTTCTCTTGGAGTCCTGCTATCCACATGCCAGTTAAGAAATACAGCTTTTAAACAATTAGTTCCTAAAGAGGTGAAAGAAATTTTTGTTCATTTTTCAAGTTTACTACTGCTAAAGCAATTTTGCAAGAACGAGAAACTATATTCAAGTTTTGAATGTTGCTGAAATGAACATTTCGACTCTGGAGGAAAATGTCCAAACCAGGGGTAGTCACTGCATCACAAATGAAATTTTTATTGCAGTCTTTTCCCCAAAATAATTCTCACAGAATAGTTGAAGTAACTACCAGGAATAGAAATAAAAATAGATATTTGAACTGAGCATTTTTTTAGTCTTTAAATCCAATATATATACATTAAATATGATACTTTGTTTACCTTTAGTTTGGTCTAGAACATCTTCCAAGTGGTCCCAAGAGGCTCCAGGTTTTCTCCTAACCATCTATAATTTGTTTCTACAAAATTAAAATATTCAGATTAACACATTCTTCAGAAGTCTAAGTGCAGCAGTAAGACACCTTCAGTTACATTCAACTTTAAAGGTAGAATGTAACTATCAGCAAACATCCACACTAACCAATCACTTAGTAATTTGACATTCGTTAGTTGTGGAATTTTGATATATTTTTTCTTTTGTTCTGTTTTACCCATATATCCTGTATTATGATAATAACTTATTATCTAAGTCCATATTAAGCACTAGCATCTGATTCTAACAAAAAGAAACTTAAACTAGGGGATTCTTTTAGAGGAGAGAGATTTTTTTTTTTTTTAATTCTGCTTACTCCTTGAACTATTACTTAGTTGTAATATTTGAATAAGCTTTGTTTTCTCTGTTACTGGTTGTAGGTATACAACATATCCACCCCTACATTATATTCCAGTGTCAAGCAGTAACTCAACCTCCTTGCATTTTACAGAACTTTCTAAAGTGGTCCAATGATATTCGGAGTCATGGTCCTTTCTCTGAAAACCAAATTCCACAAAAATTCGTTAAAAGGCTACTTACTGTCCTTGTGTTGTGAAGAGGTAAAGGGTGGTATTAACTCTCTTTACAGCTGTGGAAACAAAGGCAGGGGAGGTGAAAATACTGACTTGAGGTCACTGCAGGGTCAGCTACACATGCAAGAGTGCAGAGGCCACAGTGGCATGTAGAGTTTATGAAGATCAACTGAGTTATAGGTAAACCAAGCTGTGTACCTGCAGTCTTTTATTCAGGGGCACAGCCAAAGGCTTTGAGCTGTTAATTGAGAGTTGTTTTACTTTTCAAAAGAACAGGATGTGGTTCGTGTATCTAGATTGGGGTGGGGAGCCAGAACGATTTATTGCCAGTAGCCACCACCCTGTACCAACAATGTGAGCAAGCTGAAGAGTCAGTGGAGAGTGAGATTCCACCAGCTGTTCTTCCGCTCTCCAGGAAGACAGGAGAGGAAGGAAATTTATGAACTACACCATGAGGATATAATTTTTTTTCAAAATGGAAACAGCAATGTACCATCCTACTCTTTCAACATAAAATTCAGTGCTACTGATACACCACTGGGAACTCTGGTGGCATAGTGGTTAAGTGCTACCTCCGCAAACCAGAAGGTGGACAGTTTGAATCTGCCAGGAACTCCCTGGCAACTCTACAAAACAGTTCTATTCTGTCCTGTAGGGTTGCTGTGAGTTGGAATCGACTCAACAGCAGTGGGTTGAGCTTTCTTTAAGATGTATCACTGAAAACTCTGGGGGGTTTGTCTGCTAAGGTTAGCAGTTCAAATACGCCAGGTGCTCCTTAGAAATTAGATCAAGCGGTTATACTCTGACCTATAGTCATAGTCTGAACTTCTGGTTGAAATGCATGTTGAGTGTTTTTTGTTTTTTCTGAAGTCGTGCTATTGACTGGGTCTGGGCAAACCTCCGCTTGGGTCTGTTTTCTTGTCACCAAAGACAGAAAAAAAAATTCTTAGTACCTTCTGTTCAGTGATGTTGCAAGGTAAAAAGTCACAAAGTTTAATAAAGCAAGAAGAAAGTTTTATTCAGCATTTATTTCAAAAGGCAAAAGCAGGAGACAACCATGCTGCTAGACCTGTATCTGCTCAAGTCTGAGGAAACAGAACAGACAAATTGGGGAAAAGGACAAGTGTGCTGCTACAGCCGTGTCTTCCCAAGTCAGAAGAACATGAGAGTTACCAGCATTACAAAATGGGCAAAATCATTGAAAGTATCACCTTTTTACAGATTTGCTAGAAACTGTGCTTCTGTATCTTGAATTCTCTTTATTAACAATCATTTGTTACAGGTGTCAGTAATAATAGTCAAGAGAGTCTTCATCGGTCCAACAAATTTTCCAATCACTAAATGTTAATAGAAAAAGATACAAGTGGAAAGTTTTTTGTGTTGTTTGATTGGTTTATGTGAAAAATTTCCTAAAAGTTATTTTTCAATATTGTCCCAATTACTGTCTTTATATCTCAGGGTCCAGTTGATGTCCTTGTGAGTCCTTGAATACCCAGCTCCAGCTAGGTCACGTTTTCTGTGTTAAAGGACAAGAAATAACAATTTCAATACTGTTTTCTGAATCAGGGATATTACATAAAATGATACACAGAACTAAGTCCTGCTGCTGAACTGGTTGTGTGTCTGCCTGCACTGACTTGTTGGGCCTCAGTTTTCTCAGCTGTAAGATGGGAATATAGCAGATTCCTAACAATCCTTTCAACCCTCAAATTACAGCATCATTTTGTTATGAAACAGGTTCAACTGAAAGTTATGTAAAAGAAACGATTCCCTGTATATGTAAATGTATAGTACTCTCATCTAAGAAATAAAAGACTTCTTTATACAAAGTATTCAAGATTTTAGAATATATAACAAGTAGATGTTTTCCCACTTTGAGTCTTCAAGTACTAGACTTTAACATACATTGTCTCAATCTTCTTCTTCTGTTAGTAAAAGTGCCAGACACATTTCTAAAGATAAAAATCACACATACAGAAATTACATTCTAAAGAAATTGTGACTTACTATTTATGGTAAAAAATCTAGATGTCTTCCGGTTCATGAGTTCTTTTCCTGTTACAAGTGCTTTAAACATCTTTACTTCCCTTTACACCAGTCTGGTTTCTTTCTTTTAATTTGTTTGATTTTGTTTTCTTATGCATCAGGTGAAAGTTTACAGAGCAAATCAGTTTTTCATTAAGTAGTTTGTAGGTTAAGTGTTTGATGATGTTTCCTAGAATGTGTCCACCAGAGTCCTGTTTCCTAACTTTAATATCCACTCTAGCTTTTGAAAATAAGTTGATTTGCATATTTATATTGGTGTATACATAGCAGGATTCATAACTTCATATTACACTAGAGAGTAACTTGGATAATACCAGTGGCAATTTACTTCAAATGTATAGTTTTCAAAATAAATTTCTGTTTAAATATTCAACTTAATCAGCTACCTATGCATAAAACCAAATCCTCTAATATCCTTAAATTACCTGTAAGATTATATAAAAAAGTCAGCAAAACTTGTTTTATGAACTTATAAATGTCATTAAAGCTGTTACCTTTTAATAGGCTATATCCAAAGCTTTCATGGATTTTTTAAAAAGCTAAAATAATTCTAATAGTTTTCAGTTTAATTTTCATATATTTTAATGTGCTAGGAAGATATGACAAAAACCTTTCTAAAACAAAGTATTTTGTATATTAGTTGGAAAGCTGCATAAACAAAACCACAAATTTAAGGAGACAGTCTTTCCATGATAATTAGTCATGAAAGCATACTAACAAAAAATTTTAGTTCTATTAGAGAGTTTAAACAACAAAGATATTAAGCTTGATTACCAAATTTGGTTGTAGGGCATATGTTAATTTTTAGCTTTATTAAGAGTTCCATAAACCTGATTTGGTCTTTTTTCTTGCTTATACGTTTCTGTGTGCTGTGTGTTATATATTTATTTCTGTTAATAGCTGCTTCCAGACAGTAACTCAGTTTCCTACTGTATTAGTGGAACACTGCTACAGATGAGGAAAGAAAATAAACACATTACTTATTGTCGACGGCACTTGGCTTGGCTATTGTAACAAAATAAATACTTTCATTTAATTTAAAAAGCATGGTCATATCTCATTTGTTTAAAGGCTCAAGGTATTAAAACTTATGATTAGGAATCCTGCTAGTGCAATGGGTAAGTGCTCGCCTGCCAACCAAAAAGGTTGGCAGTTCGAATCCTTTATCCACACTCCTCAGAAACCCTAAGGGTCAGTTAGTTCTACTCTGCTTTACAGGTTCACTGCGAGTTGGGTAAGGGTTTTGTTTGTTTGTTTGCTTAATGTAATATGATTTTCCCCCAACTATGTAATGAAATAATTTACAGATATTTACCAACCAGTAAAATTCTTTATAAAAACAGTACTAGGAGGGGGTCTATCACTTGATTGAAACAATATACTTCATTTATAGCCATTAAAAATTTGATTGTCAGCCCTTAAACAGCATTACTTTAATCCTAACTCTCCTACCATTCAATAAATAATGTCACTAAAATAATAGGTCCCAACCTTTACTTAAAAATCTGAGTTTTCTCTCCATATTTAAATTTCAAAAATACTGTTGTTTTCACAACAGCATACCAGTATCTCTACCTCTTTCTTGTTAGGGATTTTCCCAAATAATGCTGTTAACTTTTACTAAAATGATATGCACATATAAATCACGTGCACAAATAGAAGTGGTAGAACAATTCAACAGAAAAAGTTTGTGATGATCACTCCATATTTTATAAGTAAATTGAACTCAACATTTGCAGAACATATGACCAGTATTAAATAATTTTCTAAATTTTAAAACATTACATTTATGTTTTAATTGTGTTGATTTTTTACCTGTGTATAATACTAACTAAATATAACAATTTAGGAAAGAAATCATAGAAAAATATAAAGTTGAAAAGGTGTTTGTATTATTTAAATTTTAATATTCATGTACTAATAGCACCTTAATGCCAGTTCAATCTATATTAATGTTACTGGGATCTCTCAAGCTTTAAATACATCATATTGAAGTATTTTATTGGTGAAGGAAAAAAAATCAGTAAAACAGTGTCTATCTTGTTGGTTTTAACTTTCAGTCTCAGAATGTGAACACATGTTCTTTCTTGTTTTGCTTTTTCACAGATCTCCACAAAAGCCTTCCCAAAAGAAGTATGTGTATATATTCAAGTGCTCAGTTGCACACTGACTGCATTCCATAATGGACAAAACTGCCCACAACCATAAGATTTATTGCTGTTATCTTTAACCCTATTGTTGATTTCACTGGATTAAATGCTGTACTCAACTTTTTTTTATGTTGGAAACATAAAAGAGATAAACACCTATACTCTGCAACACTAAAATTTTTTATTTTTTTAGTTTATTTTCTATTTGCCTTAAGATGCCCATTCATTTAAATGAAAACCAAAGGAATAATCTGAATTTCTGTAGCAAATATGAGATACAGTAATAGAGTTAAAGAGCAAATTCCAGTAAAATTTCAACAAACGAAAACAAAAGATGGTAACATCTTGCCCTACTTGAACTGTCCCATAACAAAATATAACAGAAACCATACCTATTTCTAATGTATTAAATGATGCAGGAAATATCAAGATAGGAGGAATACACAGTCACTGTACCAAAAAGCATTGGTTGACATTCAACCATTTCAGAATGTAGCAACATGATCAAGAATCTAAGGAATTGAAGGAAGAAGTCCAAGCTGCACTCAAGGCACTGACAAAATACAAGGCTCCAGGAACTGACAGAACACCAGTTGAGATGTTTCAACAAACTGATGCAACGCTGGAAGTGCTTACTCATCTATGCCAAGAAATTTGGAATATTAAGAGTTTTTCTTGATTTTTATGTTACTTTGTTAAGTCAGTGTCCTTTTCTGATTTTCAGATTTTTAATAGTTAGATTAGAATGTTTATATAAGCAGAACCAGTTGTTTTAACTTAATATTTAATAGCAACATTTTCATTTTTGTTTATATAAAATTGTACACATTTTAAAAAGTATTTTTTTATATTGTACAAGATAAGATTTACCTACATTTTAATTGAAGCCATGGTGGTACAGTGGGAAGGAACTTGATCCCAATTTGAACCCGCTAGCAGCCCCTTGGAAACTCTCATGAGACATTTCTACTCTGTCCCATAAGGTCGCTGTAAATTTTAATTGACTTCACAGCAACTAATTTTGGTTTTGGTTTTACTCTTAGATCATTCTTCAAGTCTTGGAAATGTAAGAAAATAATTATTTTAGGTTACAAGGAAGATATGAGGTTTACTCTATAAAGAAAATTTATTTAGAAAACAGAAAAACAACTTCAGTGATTGACAAAGCTTTCTGAATAAACACAATTAAATAAAAATAATTAAACCTCCTAAAAATTATTATCTTTAAGAGACACTAATACTGTCAAATTTAACATAATTGATCAAGTTTAGGTCACTTGAAAAAAGCCACAAAAATGATGTCACTTTTTACACTTCTAAGCAATTTACTATTAAAAAAGAAGTACATGTTTCAGTGGAACTGTGTTAGATATGAATTTTTGGACAAATCTTTGTAGTGTGAATTTTGCTAAAGATTTCAAATTGAAATTTTCCTTTTTTATGCTACATTGTTTTTGTAGTCTTTATGAGCTTCAGCTGAGATAGTCTGAAAACTTACAAAACAACATATACACTCACCTAGACCTGCTGCTTCTCTCTTTACACCTGGGATCATCATGCTATAGGGAAAGAAGCTCATGACCAAAGAATAAATGGAACTCAAGACAGTTAATTGTATTGAGTCAAAATGGAACCATAATGATCTATCATTATTCTTGAAAGAAATTTACAAATGTATTTTGCTTTATTAATTAAAAAGAAACTTTGTTTATAATGAGTGTGAAGAATTCATCAGTTTACCTCAAAGAACAACTTGAAGGAGATGCTTTGTACATACACATGTCATGAAATCTGCAGTTTTGTTGATGGAGGTTTGCTTTCTAAAAATTTTAAAGCATAAATTTATAATTTTGATTAGGAATGGAATTCTGGAAAAGGTCAGGAAAAGAAGGGTCTGAAAATAAAAATTATGTGTCTTTTCTATGTATGTGTTAGAAGATACTGAAAACTAGCTACAACCCCAGCATGTGCTTTGTTTTCTGATTATTTTAGTGGGAAGAGTAGGTTCTTATTGTTCTTTCCAGTGAGATTTCATGCTTGGATTACTGTCCCATTTTACTTCATTAGTTAATACATTCTCTCTGTACTTCCTTACCTCCACCCTTGGCAAGGAAACTTGAATGATAAATGAATTGCAAACAAAAAATACATTTAAATACTGTCTTTCCCCAGCTTCCCTACTCCCCTCCCCCCACAAACAAGTATCTATCTTCTTTGTTTTCTGTGGCTGGTCTGCAATTGCATACCAACACATAAATTACTAAAGAGCCTTTTCCCCAAAGGTCACATCCTCCCCACCCTAAGAATGGTAACAATAAAGGAGTATTTAAAGGTTTCACCCAAGTGAAGAAGTGTAATAAAAAAATAAAAGTGCAATAAAAGGTATCATACTTATCTGCTTTAAAAATTATGTACAAAAGTTTACCAGATAAGTTAAAATTCCTTTTCCTAACTCAGTTGTTGAAAATTTAACAAATCAATATCACTCAACCAACACAGAATTTTTTACAGAAATATACTGTTTTATAAATCATTGAATTTGTGAACACATTTGGAAATATTTCAGGTTTGAGTTTTACCTTGTCAATTAATTCAAGAACTTTTTCTGTACAATTGAAATGTTCACTATTCTGAAGTTTTAAAAACATTTCCCCTACTCTTATTATTTTCAAAATGTAAAAACTATAGAATATATAAATCTCAGACTGGTATTTCACAACTAATCACAGTATTGCATTTTAAAGTTCTTCTGTGTTAAATGCCTAAAGCATTAGCTATACAATCTTTATCATTTATACTATAAACTCAGTCTATAAGATTTAATTTGTTCAATTCAAAGCTTTCGTTTCTCAGAAAAAAATTTACATGAAAACTTAATGCATGTCTATTAACCACTTTAGTGGAATTTAGTTGAAGTAAACAAAAAACATACAAAATATCATGTTTATAATGACTACTTCTAGTTTTAAAGTTTTTCTTTACTAATCAATTCAGTTTTCCAATTTATTTAGAAAGCCTACTCAAACAGTTGGTATTAGGTATTATGGTACATGGTAATTTAAATACTAAACTTTACTTATTGGTTTTTGGAAACCAAAACTGAAGAGTAACAGAACTAGAGAAACAAAGAACAGTTTTTCTAAAAAAGTTAACAATCTGAAAACATTTTTTTGAGCTCATTGATTTAAATCAATTCTCTCTAAATTTCTAGTATTTTCTGGGGAATTATCGTTTTGCTGGTTTTTAACCAAATTGTCAGGAACAACTAAATCATATATGAACAAATTATTATATTCCTTACTGGTACGCCTCCCTTTCTCTAAGATAATCAAAGAATGGGAAAGTCTGTTATTATGAAATTAGGCACACTCAATAAATTCATACTTCCCTCTTTTTTGTTATGGTCAAAAAGTTCTGATGTTTATTTTTGAGAAAACCAGTGGAAACTGACTTGCGTTAACTATAAACCCACCAAAGACATCAGTGCCTAGAATACAACGAGGCTGTTTACCTTTGCAGTTAATAAAATTAAATATTATTTCGTTTGTTTTGCGCTTTTCAAAGCTACATTTATATTTATTTTTCTCACCGTCTCTACTACATGTCAGTAAAATTACTGTGTTTCAGCTACACAAATCACCAATCCTTCCAGATGAGTCTCAGCTTCATTGGTCCTAGATAGATGAGCTTTAACGAAATTGTTGTTGCGGCATAGTTGATTTTATCCACAATTTTTCGTTTAGTTTTTTTTTTCCCCTCCCCTTGCAGGGCTTGTTTAGTTTTGCTCGAAACGACCCTCGGTAGCACAAAGGGGGCTAAGAAGAGAGGGGGCAGGACGACTGGATTTCTGTGGAAACCAAAGTCCTGGCATCTGGAAACGCATTTTTTGGTTGTTTTTAAATTGAGAAAAAAAAAGTATAAATCCTAAGATGTTGGAGACACGCAGGGAAACTAAGATACGACTCCAGCTGCTGAGCACGGCACAAACTAACGACCTCGGCGCGCAGATCTTTGGGGGAAGGGAAGGGTAGATTGTGTGGGCACCACGCGGTCAGCCCAAGGGGCGGGGTCCACACCGCAGAACTATCTTCTCTACCTCCCTTACAGTTACCATCTTCTCTCCTTCTTGGGGATTGGAGCTGGGAGCAAGCAGTTAAAAAGGTTGGGAAAAACGAGAGCAGGAACCTCACCCCTCAACAACAAAACCATCGAGAGGGAGCAAAGGGTTATTTTCGCGCCACAAAAGATGGAAATCCAGGGGCTGCTCGGGGGCCAATGAATGCAAACCAGCAGACGAATCCGGCGGAGGCAGCCGACGGTGATAGGCTCCCTCCCTGCGCCAATCGGGTAAGAGGGAGAAGCCCCCCGCCTCCATCCTCCAGCCAGGGGCGGTGTTTCTCTTGACGCCGGTTGCTCAACTTGGTCTCTGCAAGTCAGCCTCGTGGAGCGCGGGAGCCCCGCCCCAGGGCCGCGTTTGCGCGCCCTGTGCGCGCGTCTCGCTCCCCAGCCCCGCCTCGGCTGAGGCACAGGGTTCAACGATGTCTAGCCTTTTTGCATGGGTACCAAGCATCCCCAAATGCCACGCACCTCCTAGCACACAGGAAGCTGAAGCGAGAGGGGTAGGAGGGTCGTCAAACACACACTGCCTGCCCCGTCGGGCTGCGGGGGAAACGACTGTGGTCTCGTCCGGCTTTGCCGTCTCACTGGCCGTGAGGCTCCGCGCCGAGTGACAGGACACGCGGCAGGACCCGTGGGAAGGCGGCCCAATGGTCAAGGTCCTTGGCGAGCAGGCGGCCAACGAAGGACCTTCCGCCCGTGTGCTGTAAGGATCCCGCCCCCTCTCTCGGGGAAGAACCAGAGGAAAAAGGAAACAACCCCATCTTCTGATCTCCCGGGGCACCATTTTTAATTTCAAATGAAAATAAATAAAGGTGGATTCCGGAGAGTCAAGTTACCCTCTGGTTTAAACACTGGAGTCTAGGAGAGCTGTTCGAAGGAGCGAGAGCGTGCTCCGCTGAGGCCCAAGCGACGCGGCGGGCATTGTGTGCCCACCCGCATGAAAGGCTTAGGCTCTGTTTGTCTCAGGCAGCTGGGAGAAAGGACGGGTAGGAACAGGAATGTCCCTTCCCCTTCCTGCGCAGCTTTCGCAAATAACCTGTGGATATAGCGTTGGTAGCCGATCTTCTCAATGGTTTTTCTTTAATATCTATCACACTGACCCCTAACCATTTTTACTGCAAATGAGGAGGTGCAGCTGTCCAAAGAGTAATCAGGCTGCAGTTGGAAAACACTCAGCCGCAAGAAAGGTATAGTAATAAGTGGGAGTCCTTTTTCCATGTAATCAACATTAATTAGGAGCTACAACTGCTTCTGGAGTAAACTGAAGTAGCATATACAGTTTATTTCTTGTGTGGGACACAAGAGAAAAGTGGAAGTAACAGTGACTTTATACTGATTCTTGAAAATCCAAAGATATTTTTGTACTTAATGTGCCAATAAAGAACAACTACTCATGCTGTTTTTGTTGTGCTACTGAGATTATACTTATGTCTCAAATGCTTGGAAGATTTGAGGTGGACTGGCCTATAGCGAGGACCTCTTCTTTTTTTGTGTCTAAGCTTATACAGCGTGTATTTCTAAGGTACTAGATGGAGTATCCAGTTTGTTACAGTAATATACAGATTAAGTTCACAAGAGTCCCAGGAACTTATTTCATCAAAATAACACACATTTTGTTTTTAATTCCAGCTGTTATGTTTGATAGTGACAGACAAGCAGGGGCTAGTATTTATGGAAAATGATCTATCCCCATGCTTCAGAAGTAGGTCCTAGTTTTAATAACAAATAAAATCAATAATCCATAAACTGCCATTCAATCGATTTAGAAAGCAAGCTGAACATACATTTGTTCTGAAAAACTACTGAAAGAATTAAATGATCAACAGACTAGTCTGTAAAATTTAAAGTAATATTTAAGAAAAAAAAGAAATTAAAAGTATACTTCTCCCAATAGCTTTTAATGACAAGCAACAGGTACACGAATAAGAAATATATTTTGACATTCGTAGCTACATACCAAGGAAAAAGTAACACGAAAAGGGGAGATAAAGTTCTTTTAAAAAGTTACACCGAACCATAAACTTGAAAACGAGAAATTTCACCACCAAAGGGACATAATAAAGTTGTAAACAGTTACATGTTAGTGTCCCATCTCACAAAGTAAAGGCATTTTATTAAATAAGAATGAAACGTGAGTGAAAATATCTTGAATGTGAATTTACTTTTAAAAAGTTGCATTTGCTTGGCAGGAAAGAGACCTGTTAAAACAGTTGCATTTAAAATGGATGATCTGACACCTTCCGGTTTCTAAAATGAGACAAACTTATAAAATAAGACCATTTTAACAGACAAAAGGTAAATACACTTCATGCAATATATTCCTCTTTGTTTTTTTATAGTCTGCCACTCATTTTTTTTTTTATCCCTGGAAAGTTCCTGGTGTTATATGACACATAACAGTTTTGACAAAGAAACGAAATACGTTAGTTGTAACTGTTTAAGAGGTTTCCAGTGTAAATCACACTTTATTACACAATACATTTTTCTCTACCTAAGATTACCGAGTCATTAAAATTTCTTGTTTATATTTCTATGCCACTTTTATTAGCTTAAAAAGAGTAATATTTATCTTTCCCATGACATACCTGTTAAAAATATACCATAAGTATTTAGCACAAATAAAGTCAGTGGAAGGCACGATTATTAAACGACCCTGCGAGGTTTCCACCAGCACCCGAGCACTGCCTTCGTTTCTGTATTCGTCTTCTCCAGTCCACGTTTCATCCGCCTGGAAGGCTCCACTGTGCCCAGACCCTCCCCCACAGACCCACCTTTGTACTCCTTAGACACAGGGAAAATTGTGAATGGCTCTTAAGCTCAAACGCTGGCAGAAAAGAGGCAGAGAGACTCGGACAATTATACAAGAGCGATCACCAGCTAGGGGTAACGCACAGCGGTCTTCCTGCCTTCCTGGCAACTAAAATTACTTAAATACAAGTACCACCCTACCTACTCCTCCTCCTACTGTAGAAACTACAGGAAGAGCGAGTTTCCCTTTAAGTACCGACTTTTGCCATTTTGACTTCTCTCCTCCGGCCTTCTAGGCCCCCGACGGCCCCAGCCCCAAGCCCGAAACCTCCGCCCTCCTTTCCCCCTCCCCCACCGGTGGCCGCGCCCGCCTTCATTTATCCCCGAGCCTTTTCCGAAGCGCTCAACCAATGGCAAACTCGAAGCCGAGAGCCACAGCGAGCGGGGGCGGAGGCAGAGGCGGAGGCGGAGGAGGTGTCGCCCAGATACCCGCCCAGGACGTCGCGGGCTCCCATCCCCCACTGCCCCGGCCCTGGGAGCCTGCGGACCGGCGCCGGCGCCCTCATTTTCCCCTGGCCCGGGAAGGGGCCAGAGAATGAGGCGCTCCTGCTGTGTCTCTGCCTGCGCTCACCCAACCCCCTTCTCTGCATTTCCTCCCATGCCAACCCTTCGAAGCGTGCTCGCGGCTTTGCGGAGGTTACACTTCTGTTATCAAAGCCACAAGGCTAGTTTAGGATTTTGACTCTTGTTTGGTTAACTACCTATTTTAAAATATAGAATGCTTAAGACTCCGATACCTAGAGTTGAGGAATCTTCTAGTTAGCACTTGCATCCTTTCGCAAACTAAAAAAAAAAAAAAAAATCAACATTCCAACCCCCGCCCCCCAGGATCCGCCCCGACCAAATAACCCTTTCTAAACTCTTGTGACAATCTGCTCCCCGCAGCTCGGCTCCCGGCTGCGGCTCCTTTAGCATTTTTTTTCCTCCCCCTCCTCAGAGTCCCTCGCCTAATCTCGTCTCCCCTCCCCCTCTTCCTCCTGCTCGCTCTCTCCCCCACCTCCCGAAACCCACTCTAATTGAGGCGCTGGGATTCTTCACGTGAGACGTTGATTTGTAGTTTGAACACGTGGCTCATTCAAAAAGCCGGACACTCGGAGCGGATTTTTTCCGCCTCCTGCGCCTTCCTCCCTCCTCCCCCTCTCCTCTCTCTCCTGCCAGTCACCCTTCTGGGTTTTTTATGGGGAGGCGGTGCCTGCCCTCACGTAGTGTGATATTTTCACAGTCCGCCGGCCGAAGCCAAAGGGGCTGGGGAGGAAGAGACAAAAAGTAGTTTCCCCCCCCTCCCCCGTCTCCTCCTCCTCCTTTCTCTCGCTAATCCCGCCTCCTCCTCAGAGTTAGGAAGACTCGTTCATGCCTCTGGGTTGTAGCAAGGCTTTTTCTTTTCTTTTTCATTTTTCTTATTTTATACCTAGAAAAGGAGAAGCAAGAACCTTCACACCTGATTTTTCGCTCCCGTTCTCGCCCTTGTTTTTTACTGGGTTTGTGCATTTTAAAAGCGAAAAGACGAGGGGAACAAAACCACCGGATCCATCCATCATTGTGGGTGGTTTTAATTTTTTCGTTTTTCTCTTATTAGTTTTTTTAAACCACCAGTCTTCACAATGAACAAACTGTATATCGGAAACCTCAACGAGAACGCCGTTCCTTCGGACCTAGAAAGTATCTTTAAGGACGCCAAGATCCCAGTGTCAGGACCCTTCCTGGTGAAGACGGGCTACGCGTTCGTGGACTGTCCGGACGACAGCTGGGCCCTAAAGGCCATCGAGACGCTTTCAGGTGGGCCCCGGCCTGGCCCCATCGTTGCGCCTATCCCAGCCTTGCGCTGCCAGCCCGGGCCCGCCGAGGTCGGGTGCGCAGTCAGGTCCCCGGCTACGGCCGAGGCGTCCGTGCGGGGCCACAGGCCTGGCGAGGAGCCGGCGGAGGGTGTGAGGCCCGAGCGCCCACTCGCGTGGAATCGGGGTGTTCTCAGATTTGGCTCCAACTCCGCTCCCTCCGCCTCCCCTCCCCCCACCGGCGTTTGCCGGGTGAAGGTGGACTCGCTGTCAGTAAAGCCAGGGCCAGGGCTAGGAGCGACGCGAGGGGCGGCCGCGGAGCCCGTGCGCCGGGATGGGGGCGCGGCCGGCCGCTCCAAACACCCGTCAGCGCTGCTACCGCGCCCAGCCCGGGCCCAAGCGCGTTTTCTCGGCTTCCACACACCGGCCTGGGGGGACGAGTGTGAATGCCTGCTTTGCCTTCCTTTCGTTGGTCGTTATTCATGGCGCTGAGTTGGCTGCCGGCACCCAGACCTCGGCAGTGTAAGAAAGCAAAGGGGCTTGGACCTCTCAACCGAGTGAGGCCGCGGGCGAGGCACTCGCCTTGCACGGGCGGCCCCACGCTTCCTCTCGACCCTGCGGGAGGGGAGCGATTGCGACCTGGCTTTCATTTTCAACCGTACTGTGTCCGAAGAGCGAGAGGGGCAGGTAGGCGGGGGCGGCCGGTTGCGCCGGTGGAGGAGCCCCTGCTGTGGCGTTGGGCCGCCCGCAGCTCTCCGGGATCCGGCGCCCGGCTGCGGCCTCCGGAGTGGCGGCGCGCGGGTCGCGCGTGGCGAGAGCAGTAGACAGTGCATGGCGGGGCGGCTGTCTGCGGCCGGGACGCCCAAGGGGGAACCTGTGCGGAGGTGCCCCTGCGAGCCCAGTGCCTTTCGGTATCCCCTTTACCAACTCAGTCCGGTTGTGGGCGGCTTGCAGACCTTCGCGCGATGTTCACTCTGGGCAGAGATGCAACTCCAGGCGTTCGGTCGCTCTTCTACCCGGTCGCGCTCTCGACCCTTTCCCGCTACTCCCTGGCCTTTCCAAGCCCCCGCAAAGTATTCCCGGCCGGCCTGGGCTTGAACCGAGTGAAAGGGCCGTGCGCCCCCTCCTGAAGGATGCTAATGTAGCCTCCCCTCCCCTCATTTGCCGTATGGTAGTGTCAGGGAGGTGGGGAGGAGGGCCGCATCCATTTTGCGGGTGTTGTGGGGTTGGGTGACCCTCCTAAAAGAGGCTTGTGGGGGAGCGGGGGGCATGTTACTGAAATAGTGAGCCTGCTGATGGGTCCGTCTTCCACCAAAGTATAAACACACACACACCCCCACTGCCGAGGAGGTCCGCTTTCCCTTCGCGTGGTGTCCGGTTCCCTTACGGCCCTGAGTCGCGTCCAGGGCCTGGGGCCTTTCGGGCTCTCAGGAGGCCACTTGTGTCGCTGCTTACACTGTTTGAGGGTCCTTTGGGCCAGGACAGCCGCTGAACCCAGCCAAACGTTTCCCACCTCTTGTGTGCCCACAGGTAAAGTGGAACTGCACGGGAAACTCATAGAAGTTGAGCACTCGGTCCCCAAAAGGCAGAGGTGAGTTTATTGATTCTTTTCTCGCCGATCCATTATTGACAAGACACATTTGCTACACAGCTGAAGACAATTTCTTTGCCTCCTGTGCTTATCAGGCTGCTGTGTGGCTTGGCGTTTGTAAAAATCTTTCTCCTTTGCGTTTAAGTTTATGGCAGCTGTGTGTGTTAATGCTGCGAAAGAAAGGAGGCGTTGTTTGTGCCCCCCAACTACGTTGTTACTGTGTGTAGCAGCCTCTTAAGGAAGTCTTCACAGCTAAAATGCTGTCTGGCAGAGCAGGTCAAGTTGCTGCAACAGGAGGTGCAAGTCTCTGAGGGGAGGGAGTGTTGGGGCCATCTGTGGGGTTTAGCAGGCAACGGATGACCCCATGCCTGTAGGTGCTGGGTAGGCGAAAGCAGCTGCAGAAATGCTCGGGTGTGGCACACCCGCCCTTCTCTGGCCAAGTTGGCGACGATGAGTCTGTGAGTCTGCGAGGCCTTCCGCACATAAGAGGAGAGGAATTTGTCTTTAACGTGTTAGCTTACCAGCTGGGATTGGAACACGTGAGTGAACGCCTGGGCTTCTCCACCCTAGAAAGGCCTTTCAGTCACTTCAGAGTTACAGAGGTTTCTGCAAACACTGCCTTTGTCTCCCCTTCTCCCCTTTTTTTGAATCACTTTTTTGTTTAGAAATTTACCACCAATAGATGATGAACAGTGATGGTTTGTGCTATCTAAAAGCGGGAGTATTTCTTTCAAGTGAGAGCATGTGTAATGTTATTTGACAGAATATTTTGGGGATTTAGCTTCTGGAGTATTTTGAAGAAATGAGGCTTTCTCCAGAGTAGCCGACATCAAGGCTCTGTGACTCTTAACTGGATAGGCTCTGGGCTCTTCCCGTGGCGTTGGGATTGGCCTGTGCTTTCATAGGTTTTGCTAGGTGGGGGTTACGGTTAATGCTTTTTCCGTCCCATCCTCCACACTCTGGGTCCAACAATAAACTGGAAGTTAATTTAAACCGGGGCTGCGTGTATCTGGTTAGGCATTGATAGTAAGGTTGTGTGTGCTGCAGGGCTTGCTGTAGTTTTTCTGGTGCCCTGCTAGGTAGGGAGCTATAGAGGTTTCACAAATCATGTGTTGGGTGGAGAGCTAGCTTGGATTTTGTCAATTTCTTTTCTTCACATACTTAATTTTCTTTAGGATAATTGGAAAGAGATTCGTGTGACCTGAAAGGTTCGATCGTTGTTGGAGATTTTGGGAGAGTTCACGTTATTTCATGTAGTAATGGGTAATTCTTTTAAAAGAGCTTACAAAATAATAAAATGGGTACTCTGTGGTATCCATACTGATCTCAGTTTAACAGGAATTGAAAAATTGAGGACGGAGTTGTATCTCCCTAAAAAGGAGTTTAAAAACATAGTCTATTAAGTGGTTGTGCAGGAAAAGATGTATTCATGTTCTGTAAATTCTAACTGATTTCTTGTTTAGCACGTATATCTTAATTTTTAGAAACCCTGGTGGCTAGTGGTTAAGTGCTAAATCTGCTAACCAGATGGTCAACAGTTTTATCCACCAGGCACTCCTTGGAAACTGTATGGGGCAGTTCTACTCTGTTCTGTAGGGTCAGTGTGAGTCAGAGTCGACTCCATGGCAATGGGTAGGTTAACCTTAATTTTCTGCAAAGGTTGAATAAAAATTGAGAGACTGCAACAAATGGTGGCAGTGAATTTCTATATTTAAAGATAAGTATCTTAGTTTTTCAGATACAGTTCATTGACCTACATGTCAAGATAGATTATGTTGTCTTGCCTTCCTGTTTCTCCAAGTGGTGTGAATTTCTCTCCATGTGTAGAGAATTAAACTTTAAAACATCTGATATCACTTGCCATTTTTGTCTTAATAGCTTTTTCTCAGCCTTAAAAACAAAGTTACTTGTTATGTATGCTCAACAGGAACTCTAGGAAAGTGCATAAGGTAACTGCCACTGGTATTTTATCAACAGAAGTTGGATCAGTTTACTGACAGTGTTAAGATTTTCAGTGTTTCATTGGCATTAAGACACCCAGGATTTTAATAAGAGTGAGTACATTGAAGACAACTTTTATTTTTGTGATTAAGTGGAAGTATACAATCCAAATTAATTTTGTATGTCTGCCTGTCTGCAGCTCCTTCTGCATTCCTTGCCTGGTGACAGCACAATCCTCCTTTTCATTCTGTACTTGTGTCCTCTTAACAAGCTCCTGTCCCCTCCTCTCCTTCCTCTCCTCTCCCGTGTAGAAAGAGACCAGTAGAAGAACAACATCCTATAAATGCACGAAACCATAAAACATACACTCCATGTGATCACGGTGTCCCTGAGTCTAGTCTGTTTTTGTCCAAAGAGTTGACCCTCGGTAGTGTTTTCTGGTCAGGGGTAGCTGCAGCTCGTCTAGGGGCCATGCTCCCAGGGGATCCCCCAGGCCGTCAGACCATCAACTGGGGTGAAGACAACTTTTCATCTTTTTGTGAGAACAGCCAAGTAAATTGTTTGCTTCTATTGATGCAGCTCAAAACAAAAGTAAAACCTTCTTTGCCCCCTAAAACTTAATGGAAATCTGTATTAAAATTGAGTCTGAACCAAACCTGGGAACTGTGATGCAGTTTCCTTTGTCTGGATTGTTCTACGGTTCAGGCTTTGGTATACATGCCCAGCACCTATGGAAAGGTTAAGAGGTAAAGCTGGGGAGGGTTGCCGTAACAGTAAGTTGAATGTTGCAGACCACTCATAGCCAGGTGGGCCTGCTGGATTTGGTGTGGACATCTTTATATTTAGCAGTGATGTGGGCATCTGAGGCAGACACATTCACATGTGCAGCAGTGACCTTTATACCTGCTGTGCAAGGCATGTTGGGAACTGGGTGCTGGAGAATGCTTATGGCAGCATTCCGAGATGGATGAATGGGCTTGCAGCAGCTGAACAGGGGAGCAATCCCAGAAGGTGATTGGATGTGTGGCTGGCTGGTCTAGCTGTGAACTGTGAGCTGAGCTGGGCGGGGGACCCTTTCAGGAAGGGGCATTGTTGAGTTTGGTTCTGACCAAGCTTGGCTCTTGATTACCCCAGTCTCAAGGGAATGTGGAAGGAATGTTGCTTTTCTGCATTCAGATACCCCACTGTTGGGGGAAGGTTATAGCAGTACTCTGTGGAGCTAGAGGTCCCCTGCATTCAGAATGAAGAGAAGATTGCACTGGATATCTTGACAGTTACACTTTCTGTTCTGAATGTTTAAAGATACTGCACATGAAGACTTGACTTCACTCTGAGGTATAGGCTTTAAAAAAAAAAAAGTCCTTTTTGGGGTAAGAGTGGGTGTGCAAATAATTGTGATTTTGAAAGACTAGCTGGGTTTGGTTGAGGGAGTCAGATCTTATAGGGCCTTGTATGTGCCCCCATGTGATTATGTAAATAGCACTGATGTCTTTGTTATGTTGTGGGCTGTTGGGCATGGGAGAAGGAACAAGAAAAGTTGCTGATGTTGTGGAACTGAGAGGGTGGTGGTTTTAGTTCATTCTCCATGGCTTTTTAAAAGTATGAAAATAATCTTTCATACTTTATTCATTTTTTTCTAGCCATTTTTGCTTAAACTTCCTCAGGATTTAGCTGTGAGACTTGAATTAGGATTATATGTAGTCAGAGATATGCTTGAATGAAGGAGAAAATAATAGGTCATTATAGTCATTGATTTTTTTTTTTTTCCCCCCAGGAAGGATCCTTAAATCAGACTGTGGTGCGTAAGCCCAGATATTCTTGTTTTTTGTTTCCTGTTAGGGAAAAAAAGTAGATAACTAATTTCCATGTTTAACGTGTAAGTTGTACAGACAATGTGTACAGAAGTTTGGGGTTTTAGATGTATGTTGTTTTAAGTAACTGTTTAAAGGCTAAAAGAAGCCCTGGTGGCATAGTGGTTAAGCTCTTAGTTGCCAGCTGGAAGATCAGGGCCTCCAACCCACTAGTGACTCCACAGGAGAAAAATGTTACAGTTAGCTTCCCTTGGAAACCCTGTAGGGAAGTTCTGCTTTGTCCTGTAGGATTGCCATGAGTTGGAATGGACTTGATGCTAATGGGTTTGGTTTGGAGTTTATTTAAAGGCTAGCGTTGGGTCTTAATAAATATGTATAAAAAGACGGTAGCCGTGACCAACAGTGTGCCTGTTAGCTAGGGCATATGACCCTCTCCAAGACTGGGCAGACTTTAAAGTCTTGGGACAAAAAGCCTGTGTTTAATGCTAGTTAGCACAGGTATGAGGGGCTGTGTTGCTCCTTTCTCGTGCTGTGGTACAGGTGAGTCTTGTGAACTGGGGAGATCTCTCACACACAGGCTTGTGACTGTGAATGTTTGGAAACTTTCCTGGATGATGAAGAATTATAAGCAAGGTTATCTTTGGAGCACTTGGTTTGCAGGACTGCTTATGTGGTTGTAGCCATGTAATGTTTTCTTGATTTCATACCATTTTCTCAGTAATGTTATAGACATACTTAGAGATTTTTTCTCTTTGTCCTTTTTTAAAACAAAACAAAACAAAACAAAACTAATGTTAAGTGGCTTCTATTGTGTAGCTGCGCACAGTAACCCAGGGGAAGATGTTATGGGAACATGACATGTGCCTGGAGCCAAAGCCAGTGGGAATTGAGAATCTTGGCTTCTGTTTCTGGCTTTACTGTTGATTTATGTGACCATTTACCTTCCCTGCTCAGTCCAAATTCCATTATAATAATCTACAAGGGATATGCTTTGTTCCAGGATTTTGCCATTTTGGTTTAAATAAATGGACTATCAACTAGGGATTAAAAATATCTTTTGGAATTAGAGATCTGGGGTTTTCCTTTTAAAAAACTTGAATTTCTTTTCTGTAGTATGGTAGCTGAGTTGGTTTTGTACGTGTACCACTGTTGGGCAGTCAGCAGAGGAGAAGTATTCTTTGCCACACTTTGAAATCCTTCATAAGCCATACCACTGCACTTAATGTATAGGACTGGGATTTTGTGTTAAAGTGAAAGTATTGAGCTGTGTTCTTATGTTTGAAGTGACTCCATTGTAATTGTCCTTAACGGTATTCAAGCAGTAACTAAATTTTGAGATGCATGACTTTTCTATTCAGTAACTCAGGCAATTGGTTTGAGCTGAAGGAAGGAGAGAGGCAGAGAGATGGTTAGTTGAATTTCCTTCGTCAACTGTTTCTCGGATTCAAGCTTTCAGAGTCATGGGACAGGAGGTGGCAGTGTGGTAGCAGTAACCATTGGGTGGGCTTGGTGTTCTTATTCAGGATCTCTGCCCTGTAAGTCTGATGTTTCCAAATTGGTTTGGATTGTCAGCGTTTTGCTGGAAGGCTGGTAGCAAGCATCGTTTCAGCACTCTTTTAGAATTGAGGTGTAATTTATCATGTTCTGAAATTGCTGTTTGGTAAGTGCTCAGTATTGGTAAATGAACATTTATAAGTATTAACAAAATATGTGAAATGTATTGTCCTGAAAGGGAATGCTTAGTACATAAACTATATATATGTATACCTTCAGAGAACTGTTTAAGCCCATTTAACTTGATTACAAAAGAGTTTGAAGTTATTGTAAAAGTATTCTTTGAGGTATGAGCAGAACTATAAGCTAAAAGAGGTTTAAGTCCTTAGGATAATCTGGCTTTTCACTTGCTTAGAGAGTTGATATCATTGAGGTCAGAGTGTTTCAGTTATCTGTCTTTGTTGCATAACAGACTTCTCCAGTAGTGATGATGGTTGCAAAACATGATGAACATAATTAATGTTGTTGAATTGTATGTTTGAAAAATGTTGAAATGGAAGATGTTTTGTTAAATATATTTGTACCACAATAAAAACAAAAGTACTGTGAAACTTAGTGACTCAAAACAACAACTTAAGACTTTCTCCTGATTCTGTGGGTGTTTCGTGGTTGGTTCTGTTCCACATGGTGTTATTTGGGGTTATTCATTAAACAGGGCTAAAGGGTCCATGAAGTTTTTCCTTGGTGCTTGTGCTCATGCACTTTTTCCGTATGGTACCTCAACACCCAGTAGTAGTTGAGTTTCTTTATAGCATGGTGACTAACTGTCCCAAAAGAAAGCAGAAACTGCTAGATGTCTTAAAAAACTAGACTTTTTTTTTTTGTCCCATTCTTTCAGGCCAGCTCAGTTTTGAAAATATATAGAAATAGACTCCCATCTATCGATGGCTGGGAGGCTCTGGGTGGTGCGAACAGTTGACATGTTCAGCTGTTGATTGAAAGATTGGATGTTTGTGTCTACCCAGAGGCACCTCAGAAGAAAGCCATGGCAGTCTGCTTCCAAAAAAAAATTAGCCCTTGAAAATCCTGTGGAGCAACATAGGGCAGAAGGTCACCAAGAATTGGAATCGACTCAGTGGCAACTTTTTTTGTGTGTTGGTGAAAGAGTGCCATACATGTTCAGAGTGAACTGTTCTTGGGAAACAAGAAAGCCTGTGTAGACGGAAGGTGTAATCAGCTGTGTAGAATACTGCTGAGAGTTTGTGATTTAGATAGATGAGTAAGTGAGTGGGGGTGGTGTTAAATCTCAGCCTTCTGGCTCTGCTGTAAATAGATGGAGAATGATTTACCAGTTTTGGAGCAGTCTGGAATACAACCATTCTTCCAGGATTCACTTATTAAAAATACAGTCTTTCTTCCAGAATCCATTTATTAGGACTTTGGGTCATTGTCTTATTTGCCAGAAATGTCTGCAAGCACATGTTACTTATAATTTGCTAGAGATGGAAGAGTCTCTAAAGTTAGTAGACCCTTTTGCCTCATGGACAAGACTTGTTTGTAACATCTGACAGTTGACCTAACCCTCTGGCATCTGCTTCTGCACTTCTGGTGACTGTGAGCTCCATTTCGTAGGACCACACATTCAGCGTTTTGGTAACATTGTTACTGTAATCAAGATAGCAGAATCAGTATTGAGGATATTTTCTGAAGCTTTTACAGGTTCCAGCAGAGTGTAGACTGAGTTTAGTGCTGACTAGTGCAGGTTAACTCTGGGTGGTGATCTGAATACTTCATCGGACAAGCACAGGTTGAAACTATTGGCTAAACTATTTCTGGATTTCATGGGCTAGGTTTAAACTACTTTTAAATGTGGTGTTATTTTAGTTAAGATGCTGCCGTAAATTAAACATCCATTCCACTTTATTACTAGAACTTTTGTGATGAGAAAGATAGGTCTTTGTTAAAGTCACTTCCATCCTGCATTATAAATCTTGTCTTCGATGGCCACAGTGGTTACCAAAATGAGGTGATATGTTAGATCAGTTGATTTTAGGACAGTTGACTTGGTTTGAGTAACTCCTTTCCAGACCTCTTTCCTTTGTATATTCAGGTCCTTTGATCAGTACAACAGTACTTTCAGAATGTGTTAAAAGACGTAATACAAAAGGAAAAATAAAATTGAGGTAGTGCAGTGTTTTTTTTTTTTTTCTTTTTTTTTTTTAAGCAATAAATCATTCTCTACCTCTGGATTCTCCATAAAGCCCTGGGAGAAGAAATGACTTGCCCAAGGCCTTGCTGGTGATTAGCAGGACCATTTCCAGATCTTGTGTCTCAGCCCTGCCTTCATTCCTCCCATTTAAGTTGTCCAAATCCTCAAACTAGCTTACACAGCACGCTGGTTGTATTTGCATTGGCAAGTCAGAGCAGAAATGAGCTGTTTTCTGCCTTCTCTGAAGTATAGAAATCTTGTTTGGCTTCTTTAGAGGGTTGGTTTATTGTCTTCCTTTTAGGAAAAAAGAGGAAGTACAAATAGTCTGGAATCTGGAAAGAAAAAATCAAACTTGTTGCCACTGACTTGATTCTGACTCAACAGTGCTTGCTAATGATTTTTGCTGTAAAATCAAACAGTTGATCCTAAGGTGCGACTACTTATTTTGCTTTAACATGTTGTTTTAAGTCTCTTTATTTTATTATAAATGTCTCATATAGAAGATAGGAGGGCAAAGGAGAGATGATGGTAGAACAGAAGACTTACAGAGGAAGAAGACTGGCTTTGTCTCAGAAGGGTGACAGTGAATCCTGAGGATATACTCAGAGTTTACAGAAGAGGTAGTGGTACCCACAGGGGAGCCCACTGTGCCTGTTTGTGCTAGTGTGTTACCAAGCTTGGTTGGACCCTGGCTTGCAGAAGGAAAGTTTCTTGTTATATTGGTGAGGACCTGGAGAGAGTACCCCGCTTCCCCAAACAACAGCAGCAACCACTAAAACCCATTGCTGTTATGTTTATTCTGATTCATAGGAGAGAGTAGTAGAGCTGAAACTTTTTTTTAGCTGTTTCTAAAAATTAATTAATTTGTGTTATGCTTTAAGTGAAAGTTTACAATTCAAGTTAGTTTGTCGCACAAAAACTCACGCACACTGTGATCCTAGTTGCTCTCCCTGCACTGTGCTAGCACACTCCTCTACCCTGTATTTCCTGGGTTCATTCAGTCAGCTCCTGTCCCCTTAGCCTTTTCATCTTGCCTCCAGACAGGAGCTGCCCAGTTGGTCTCATGTATCTGCTTAAGCTAAGAAACACTCTTCGTCAGTATCATTTTATGCCTTATAGAGCAGCTGAATCTTTGAAGAGTTGGTTTGGGGAACACCTTCAGTTCTGGGTTAATAGAGCCCAAAAGCCATGTGTTTCAGAGACCATCCAGTCTGTTAGACATCACATCTAGTCTTTTTACTAGAGTTCCAGTTCTGCATCCTATGTTTTTCCCTCTCCATCAGGGACTCGTTGTGTTCCCTCTCAGGGCAGTCACTGATGGTGACCAGGAGCCATCTAATTCTTCTGGTCTCTTGCTGATGTAGTTTATGGTTGATGTGGCCCTTGCTGTCACTTGGACTCATATTTTCCTCCTGTCTTTGGTGTTTCTCATTCTTCTTTGCTCCAGATAGGTTAGGACTGATTGATGCTTCTTAGATGACCGCTTGCTGGCTTTAAAGACCCCAAAAGACTCACCAAAGTGGGATGCAGAACATTTTCTTAATAAGCTTTGTTATGACAGTTGACATATATATCTCCTGAAACCATGGTCCCCAGGCCCCTGCTCCTGATACTGTCTTTGAAGTCTTTTTTTTTTCCTTATGATTGGGTAAAAATGTACATTCCCATATAAATTTACATGCCCACCTATATGTAGCTTCCACTGCTGAGTTGAAACTTCTTGATTAGGAGTTCTGATGTTTACCTGTTATGTCTTTTTGAGCTGAAGGATCTAGCCAGAAAAATGTGGACCTTGAGGTCTCAGATCTGGTGGTCTCAGCTCCACTGATTTCAATGCAGGATAAATTCAGGATGAGGAAATTGAGGTCTGGGCAAGTTAGAGTGGAGGTGATACCTCTTAGGGTCTTGTGAGATAATGTATGTGCAACTTCAATACAGTGTCAGCCAGCATCACTCCAGTGGCAACTGTTGTATTTTTCCCCCTTGAGATTCAGTTACAAAGGCTGGACATACGTCACATATGGTAGTGATAGCAGAAAACATGGAAAAATCTTTGAGGCATATGAACTCATTTAAGTTGAAGTCTGAGGTGTTGTCTTTTTGTTTTTATTTACAACTAGCAATTATTATCTTTTTTAAAAATTTGAAGTATAGCCTAGATATAATAGTGTATAAATATTAAATGAACAGCTTGATGAATTTTTACATATATTTTTTTAAAATTTAAAAGCGCATGAAGTAAAATAAGAAAACATTTATTTTCCAATACTCCTTATCCCCATGTTACTTATCAGGGTTTACCACTGATAACTTGGAATATTTTCCAGAAATTCTTCTGTGTATCCAAAAATCTTTTTTGATAGTCAGATCATGTTTATATTTTTTGCTTTTGCTAAGTAATGCATCCTGAGGAACCTTCAGCATTGGTACAGATAGTTTTCTCTCTGCTCTTAGTTTTTTAAACCAGGAGGTAGGTTTCTAGGCATGGGTGTGCAATTATTTAACCATTCTTTTCATAATGCCTTTGGTCAAGCACGCACGCACACACATACACACGTATGTCATTGGACTTAAAAAAGAATTATTTTCCATTTCTACCCGTCCTGTCCCTGGTAACCATCAGATTCTTTCTGTGTGTAAACGTTTTCGTAGTATTGGTCTCACACACAACCTGTCCCTTTGTGATTGACTCATTTCACTCAGCATAGTGCCCTCCAGTTTGCTCCTCATCATGTTGTTGGACTCCTGGTTGGGTATTTACATAAGATAGAGTCTTAGATGGGGCATTCTAGTGTGTAAGACCGTGTACGTTTAAATTTGAAGGAGCTCTGCATAGAAACTTGAGGCTCCTATCGATTGATAATTACGATTGGACGACAAAAAGCTGCTTGCATTGAACTATGCAGTGAGGCAGTTTAAGAACTCTATAAGCATGGAGGATGATGTAAGTCCAGCAGCAGCCTTATTCTTTCTGTACCATGGGTGGTATACTTATTTCTAACAAATTTATCCCTTATTTCATTTGTGTACCTATACATAACCACTTAGTGAAAAGCGTATAAAGTTAAACTCTGATAATTCATAGCTCAGATATCTGGCTCTTACGTTCTCCTGTACTTGCCCTGTATAACAATTGTCATCGAATTGATCCTGACTTGTGGTAGCCAGCTATGTGTCAGAGTAGAACTGTTCTCCATGGAGTTTTCAATGGCCTATTTTATTGATTTATTTTCTTGCGATTTAGTGAAAGCCAACAATGTGAATTAATTTTGCATGCCCGTCTATCTACAGCTCCTTCTGCTCTTCTTGCCCAGTGACAGCACACTCCTCCTTTTTGTTCTATACTTGTGTCCTCTTAATAAGCTCCTGTCCCCTCCTCTTCACCCTCTTCTCTCCCATCTAGAACGACACCAGTAGGACAGCATTCTATAAATGCTTAGAGCCATAAAGTACACACTCCATATGGTCTCAGTGTGTCCTCAAGTCCAGTCCATTTTTGTCCAAAGAGTTGACCTCAGTAGTGTTTTCTGGACAGGGGCAGTAACAAGTCTAGGGTTCATGTGTCTATGGGATCATCCAGGCTGTGGTCTTTTAGTCGAGTTCTTGAGCTGTAGCCCTCTTTTCCTTGTGTTGCCTTAGGGACTTAACATTGTGTGTTTATCATGGCTGTCTTTGGTGTTGGCTGGGCACCGTGTTGTTCTTCTGGTCACATGTTGATACAGTCTCCCATTCACGTGGGTCCTTCTCTCTCCAGAACTCTTTTTTCCCTTAGTCTTTGTTCTCAGTGATTTATCTGTTCTGTGTGAGTTGGGATCATTTGAGGTACCTCAAAAGGCAGCTTGTTAGCTTTAAAGACTCTAGATGCCACTCGCCAGCACGAGGTACAGAAGATTCTTAGCAATATGCCAGTTACGCCAATTGCCCTTGATGCCCCCAAGAGCGTGGTTCCCAGACCCTGCCCCTGGGACTCTATCCTTGCAGTGTTGGGTTGAGATTAGAAGAGTTATCAGTTCATGGTGAAGTCCAGTAAGTTGGTGCTGTCACTGCTTTCACGTAACCAAATTTCTATCAGCTATCTAATCTATGACCAATCTTCTCCCTCCACCTCCTACCCTAGTAGCCGTTAAAAAGTATGTTCTTCTGTACACAAGTCTGTTTTTATGTCCCTGTAGTGGGTGTCTCATACAGTGTTTGCCCTTTGCCGCTGACTGATTTCACTCAGCATGATGTCTTCCAGTTGAAACCAGGTTATGAGATGCTTCCTAAAATCATCATTGTTTTTTATTATTGTGTAGTGTTCCATTGAGTATATGTACCATAGTGTGTTTATTCATCTGTTGATGGGCATCTAGGTTGATTTCCATCTTTATGCTGTTGTGGAAAGTGCTGCAACAAACATTTGTGTTCATGTGTCTGTTTATATGGCAGCCTTTGTTTCTGTAGGATATATTCCCAGCAGTGGGATTACTGGATCAAATGGTGTATCTATTTCTAACTTTTTAGGGAAGTGCCAAATTGCTTTCCAAAGAGGTTGTATTGTTTTGCAATCCCATTGGCAGTGTAGGAGAGTTCCAATCTGTCCACAGCCTCTCCATCATTTGTTGTTTTGTGCTTTTTGGATCATGACCAACCTCGTTGGGGTGAGATGGTACCTCACTGTAGTTTTGCTTCGGATGTCTCTGATAGCTAATGATCGTGAGCACTTCCTCATGTGTGTTTGGCAGTCTGGATGTCCTCTGTGGTGACATGTCTGTCCATCTCCTTTGCCCGTTGCTAAAATGGATTTTTTTACCTTTTTCTTGTTGATATTTTGCAGTACCTTGCAAATTATGGAAGTCAGATGTCAGTCCAACATGTAGTTGCCAGATATTTTGTTCTACTCTGTAGGTGGTCTTTTAACTCGTGATAAAGTCTTTGGATGATAAAAAGTGTTTAATTGTTAATAGTTCCCATTTGTCTCTTTTCTGTTGATCGCGCTTTGTCAGATTTTGAAGTATGTGTAAACTGTGTATTAGAACTTCTGTTGTTGACTCTATTTTTTCTTGCGTGATCTTTATTGTTTTAGGCTTCATGTTTAGGTCTTTTATCCAATTTTGAGTTTTTTTTGGTGTAAGGTATGAGATACAGGTCTTGTTTCAATTTTTTGCAGTTGGATATTCAGTTTTGCCAACATCATTTGCTAACCCCAGTTTACAATCTTAGGGCCTTTGTTGAATATCAACTGTTCATAAGAGGATGGTGGCATATCAGAGTTCTCATCTCTGTTCCATTGGTCTGTATGCCTCTTTTCATACCAGTACCAGGCAGTTTTGACTACTGTGGCAGTGTAATAGATTCTAAAGTCAGGTAATGTGAGGCCTCCCACGTATAGTAGTGCTTTATGTATCTGTGCTTTTTTTCTCTTTCCAAACAAGGTTGGTGATTTATTTCTCCATCTCATTAAAAAGCAACTCTGGAATTTGTATTGAGATTACACTGTATATGTAGATTGCTTTGGGCAAAATAGACATTTACACAATGTCTTTCTATCCATGAGCAGGATGGGTTTCTCCATTTATGTAAGTCTCTTGGTTTCTTGCAGTAAGATCTTGTAGTTCTCTCTGTATAAGTCTCTTGTTTCTCTAGTTAGATTTATTGCTAGGTATTTTATCTTCATGGGAGCTATAGTAAATGGTATATATTTGGTGATTTCTTTGATAATCTATTTGTTGGTATAAAGGAATCCTACTAATTTACTTATGTTTATCTTGTATCCTGATAGTTTGCTGAATTCTTCTATAGTTTGAGTAGTTTACTTATGGATTCTTTAGGATTCTCCACATATACAATCATCTTATCTGCAATTAAGGAGCTTTTTACTTCTTTGCCAGTGTGGGTGTCCTTTATTTCTTTGTCTTGTCTAGTTGCTCTGGCTAGAACTTGTAGTACAATGTTGAATAGAAGTGATGAGAGTGAGCATTTTTGTCTGGTTCCCATTCTCAAGGAGAATTCTTTCAGTCGCTCTGTATTCAGGATGATGTAGGCAGTTCGCTTTGGGTAGATGACCCTTAGTGTGTTGAGGAATTTGCTTTCCATGCCTGTTTTGCTGAGAGTTTTTAGCATGAATGGATGAGGACTTTCTTTGGTTGATAGTTTTTTGATTACTTTTTCTATCTCTTCCTTTGTGATGAGTTTATTAAGTTCTACTAATCCTTATGATAATTTTAGTTGGTGATAGGAATCTAGAAATTTGTCCATTTCCTCTAGGTTTTAAAATCTGTTACAGTCTTTCATAGTAGTATTATACTTTTGATTTCATTTGGGTCTGTTGTAACATCTCCAATCTCATTTCTTATTTGGGTTATTTGTTTCCTGTTATTCTTTTGTAAGTTTAGCCAATGGTTTATCAGTTTTGATCTTTTCAAAAAACCAGCTTTTGGTTTTAATTTTTTCAGTTGTTCTCCTGTTCTGTAGTTTTTTTATTTCTGCTCTAACCTTTGTTTTCTTCTGGTACCTGAGGAGTTCCTCAGTTGCTCTCTTTCTATGTGTTCAAGCTGTAGGGTTAATTCTTTGGTTTGAGTCTTTTCTTCATTCTGGACGTGTGCATTTATAGAGATAAGCTGACCTCTGAGCACTGCTTTGGCAGTTTCCCTTAGGTTCTGGTAGGATGTGTTTTCATTCTCATCTGATTTCATAAATTTCTTTCTTCTTGATTTCTTCCATAACCCATAGATTTTTGAGCAAGGTGTTCAGTCAGATTTTCGAAAGGAGATCACCAGGCCTTGCTTCTAGGTGCCTCTAGTTAGCTAGTTTAGATTTCACCTAAAACTAACATTTCTTGTAGTGGAAACTTGAGTAAATCACATTTTGGGGAGAAACTTTATCAAGAATTAGCTTCAGAGGGAGGTGCTGCACTTAACTTGCTTCCTTAACTGGGCAGGTGATGATAGTGAATTTGGTTAGAAGAACCTATGATGTTGCATGTTAAAATGGCTTGGGAAGTGGTTGAGTCATCCTACCCCCAAGCCTGTTGCTGTCATGTTGCTTCTGATTCATAGTGACCCTCTAGAGCTGAGTAAAACACCCCGTAGGGTTCCCAGGTAGTGGCTGGCAGATCTCAGCTGCTGACCTTTTGGTTAGCAGCTGAGCTCCTAGGCACTGTGCTGTCAGGGCTTCATTGCCCTCCTCCAGTAATTCCCCAGTGTCTGTTTCTTAACAGTTAGCTGGTTTTGCAAAAATGCTGCAACTTCTTGTCCTTTGGAGAGTTCCTTGTGGTTTGAAATTTTAACTTCTATGTTTTTTATATTTACCTGCTTTTGACATTTTTTTGAGTTTTAGAAATGAGTTCATTTCCTGTGGCTTATACATTTGTAGTCTAACAAGCCCAGGTTGAGCAGCTGTGGTTATAGTAGGTTCCATGCTTGGCTTCAGGGACTAGAAAGAATAAGACACTTGTCTTTAGGAAAAGGATATGGAGTATAGTAGTTTCCACTTTGTCCTGTTTCAGTTCCTGAGTGATGTTATTTTTATTTTCATTATTAACCATGGTTCACTGTGGCAGTAATACCATATATGGGTTAATCTCTCTGCAGGTAAAGTTGTAACAGCCATATGTCATGTAATGTATGTGAAATGCCCCAGAAACCAGAAGGGACATTAGGCTTTGTCTGAGTATTGGTGTTTGTGGGGTGGGTTAGCTTCACAGAGGGACATGAAGGCAAGCAGAGGCCAACCATGTGCATTCAAGACAGAGAAAGCAGGACAGCAGGAGCCAAGGCATGTAAGTGTGAAATCCTGGTGTGTACAGAAACCACAAGCTGTTTGGGATTAGAGAGTCTGAAATGTGAGGCGGAATGGTGTTCAGGCTGAGCCTGGCAGAGTGGGCAGAGGAGCCAGTATTTCTGATAGGTCTGACTGTATTCTTCTCATTCTTTAGATATTTAATTTCAGTGGCTCCAGCCAGTTTATTTAATGGTGCTTACTAGGTGGTTATTTGGGATTATTGTGTAAGATGTTGCTTCTTTGATTTAGGTTAATTTTGAAATCTGCTCACCAGAGATCCTGTTGAACTGTTTTTGCCTCTTCCGTGCTTCATGAGAAACCACTGTGCCCTAAACCTCCTATGAAGTTTCAGAGCTGTTCTTAGGGTAACCACTGATAAGGTGATTAGTATAAATTGTATTTTAGAACTAGAGATTGTGTAGGAAGATTGAATGAATCTGTGTTACTTTTTAAGAATAGCTGTGGCAAGGTGAAAAATAATGATTGAATCTCCTGATATTTGATTTTTTTTTTATTAAAGTAATCCTAAATGATGTAACGAATGTTTGGGAAAAAAGTGATAGGTACTTATATGTGTATATACTGCTGAGTGAAGTTAAGGACAGCAGTACTGTGAAATGGTAGGAAAGGCCAGTGGTATCTTGTTGGGAATCTTGGATCAGCTCTGTGATCTTGGGCACACGGATTGAACTCTCTAAAATGAGAATTTATTTGTAAATGGGAGCAGTAAAATCTGTTGCATAGGGTTTTGGGTTTTGGTAATAATAATGTTTGAAAAAGACTTCTTGGGGTCTTTGATATCTAAGTGGTATTGTTCAGTGTTAGTAAGTTTATGTATTTACTGGTGTGTTGCCATGTGGTAATTGGAACTGTTGGGTGGGTGTGTCTGTCTGTTCCTGCATAATCCCATGGTTCATGTCTCACATGTGTGTAGATATACAGGAATGTTTCCATACCTCTTGTCATGGATTGAATTGTGTCCCCCCAAAAATATATGTGTAGTAATTTGCCTGGGCCAGGATTCCCCGTATTCTGTAGTTGTCCTCCATTTTGTGATTTTCCTATCATGCATATTAAAGGATTAGGGTGAGAGTGTAAATCCCTTCATAGGGTCACCTCCCTGCTCCACTGTAAAGGGAGTTTCCCAGGAATATGGCTTGCACCACTACCCTTAATCTTCTCATCCTATAAGAGATGAAAGGGAAGCAAGCAGAGAATTGGGAACCTCACACATCGAGAAGGCAGCACAGAGAGAAGAGCACATCCTTCAGACCAGAGGTTCCTGTTCCCTGAACAAAGACTGATGCAACACAGACTTTTCCTCCAGAGCCATCAAGAGGGGATGCCTTCCCCTGGAGTGGAAATCCTAAATTTGGGCTTGTAGCGTACTGGTCTGTTTAAGAATAAACTTTTCCTTTGTTAAAGACATCCACTCATGGTATTTCTGTTACAACAGCACTAGTTGACCAAAACATCTCTTTTTAGAACATGAATATGCCCTGTTGAATAATAAAAAATGTGTACTTTATGTCTAGTTGCTGGAGTCGTGGGATCTCTGAAATGTGTCTGGTTGTGAAATTAAACGAGAGAGATCATACTTAAAAGAAATAATACACTAGGAGATAAGGAACTCCTGTTAATTTTAAACACACAGACAACATAGTGCAAAAATGACTGGTACTTTAGAAAAGTCAGTGTACACAGGAAGAGCTATTTGGTTTTTATGAATCATTAGAGAAATGCCACTGTCATGCCTTTTTTTAAGCTTTGCTCATCTGATTGGGAAAATTAATGGTGTTATACCAAGAGTGTGGCACGGTGGACACTCAAATTGCCCAGATATGGCAAAGATGACTTGGAATGCTGTTGGGCAGGTGTCTGTTAGAACTTAATATGGGAATATCTTTCAACCTATAATCGAACACAACCCATTCCTAATGGTTTTGTGCCACTGTAGACACAAAATGAATTTTAATCAGAAACATTGTAAAAGAGCTCCAAATCAACAGACAGGTCCTGGTAAAAAGGCATGTGAGTTGTTTTGGGCCACTGAGTCAGTTCGAACTTACAGAAACCTCATGTGACAAAGTGGAACTGCCCTATAGCGTTTCCTAGGTTTTAATTTTTGCAGGACCAGAGTGCCAGGTTTTTTATCCCTCAGAGTGGCTGGTGGGTTTGAACCACTGATCTTTTGGTTAGCCGCCAAACACTTAAACATTGCTGAAAGAGGGCTTCGTTAAAATACCATTAAGTCAGTATGTAAGCTATGTAGTGCTGCCGTAACAAAAATAGTACAAGTATTTAATGAACAAATTGATTGTCAGAGTTTAGAAGGCTAGAAGTCCAAATTCAGTGCAGAGCTACAGGGAAAGTCGTTCTCTCTTTATTGGCCCTGGGGGAATGTCTTGATCATCACTCTTAACCTAATCTAGGCTCTTTGTAGTGCAGGGACTGTGGATCCAAAGGGCACACAAACTCCCAGCTCTCCTTTCTTGATGATATGAAATCTCTCTTGAGTCTTTTCTATTTCTGAAAAGAGATTGACTGAACGTACAGCCTAATTCTGTAGATTGAATCTTGCCTCTTTAACATAATTGTCTCTGATCCTATTTTGTTACCATCATAGAGGTTAGGATTTACAATACAGGATAATCATATCAGATCACAAAAAATGGTAGACATAATACTGGCAGTCATGTTCTAGCCTAGTTGGCACACAGTTTTGGAGGATACAGTTCAATATGTAAGTCACTCAAATTGAAAAAGTCTACAGAACAGCACTAAAGTAAGTTTTAGTCCATAATTTTGACTTGACTGGCAGGCAGTACCTAAGTTATGAGTGAGTTCCTTTATCTAAATAGTAGTCATTTGTTTGCCTTGATATATAGTGTACTTTTCTAGCAGTAAAAAAAATTAAACAGTTCCAGATACGCTAAAATATCTTTGACATAATATAGTAGTAATAACTGTTTTGATGCATATTGCAAAATAGCATCCATTATTATGCATCACTGTGTGTACCTCAACTTTTTAATAGGCTATTGTCGTTAGTTCATAGCTAGGAGCTATAAGTAAGTTAGATGTTTATAACTCAGGGACTACCTGCGCAAGAAGTAGCAGTTCAGTTAGAAGAAGAAATTGCTTTTTGGCAGGTATACGTTTTAGATTTTTTTTATTTTTTATTTTTTTATTATGACTGAGTGAAAGTGTACATTCCTGTATAATCTCCATCTGGAAGGACAATAACGACTGTAGTACATCCCTCTTTTTAATATGATGGCACCATAGTTTTCATGATAATCACTGGATTGCTTCTTTCAGTATTAAAGCTGCGATTGACTTTTGAGGCTGCCCTGAGTAGAGTTCTGAGTAATGTGTTGTTCTAAAATATAAAGTTAGTGATTTTGTTCTTCTAAGCCAAAGCCAAGAACTTCTTTCAGTATTTCTTGTAGTTTTGGTTTGGTTTTTACAAAGTCCCTGAGTTTCTGTTTATCTGGAAATGTCTTAATTTCATTTTCGTATTTGAAAGATAGTTTTGCAGGATATATAATTCTTGGTTGAAAGTTCTCCTTCAAGGCTTTGACTGTGTCATGCCACTGTTTCCATGCCAGCATGGTTTTTGCTGAGAAGTCTGACAAAAGCCTACAGGGTTTCCTTCTGAATGTTACCTTTATTTAGAGTCTTGCTGCCCTTAAGAGCTGCTGCTTATGTTTCATTTTGTTAAGCTTGATTATAATGTGTCTTGGAGTCTTTCATTTGAGATCCATATTGGGTGGCGTACGATATGTATCTGAGATGTGTGTGTTTTCTGGGAAGTTTTCTGTCAGCACCTCAGCAACAATACTCCGTGTTCTCAGTTGTCTCATCCTGTTCAGGGACTCCAATTAATCGAAGGTTGTTCCTCTTAATAGAGTCCCACATGCTTCTTAATGCTTCTTCATTTTTCTTGTTTCTTTTTTCTGATTTCTGCTCATAGATGCTGACGTCAGTAGCTCTGTCTTCCAAGTCAGAAATTCTTTTTTCCATTTGTTCCATTCTGTTTTCTTGGCTTTGCATGGCAGTTTCTATGTCTTTGAGTTTGTTCTTGATCTGTTGGATTTCAGAGTACTGGTGTTCCATCAGATCGAACAGTTTGTTTAATTTTTCCTTTTGTTCTGCTGCATTTTGTATAAGATCTAGAAGGGCTGTGTATATAATTTTGTATTCACTTCCTGATGCTTTCATAAAAGTTTCTTCATCTGGAAAACTCCTTGGTTGTTTTGTTTGGGAGCCTTCTGAAGCCATGGGTGATTTCTTGTATGCCACAAGTGTTTGTTGCTTTTTGGGTCCCATGTGAGTAAGTAAAGGCTGGAGGAGATACTGTGAGGATGAACTGCAGATGTTTCTCTAGGCTGTCTTAAAATGTAAAACAAAAGGTATCTGACCATGTCCCAAGTTAGTCAGGTTTTCAGGTATGGAGGTCCCTCTTCCCACCTGGCAAAGTAAGCACCACTGTATCCAACCCCAGATGATACAAACTAGTTCAGAATACAGCAATGCTACTGCCCTGTTGGCCTCTGCTGACAGGCCCAGCCTTAGGCGACACTGTATAAACTACTGCTTTTCTGGTAGAAAAGCGCTCTCTTGTGGGTAGGCTTTGGCTCCCAAGCTAAGAATTAGGTCCAGCTAATTTAGAGGGGCTAAAGGTGCTGAGACGTAGTGAGTCCTCCGCCTCTGTTGCTGGGCCCCCACCATAAACTACTGCTTTTCTGTCAGAGAAGCGCTGTCCTGTTTGCAGGTGCTGGCTCCCAGGCTAAGGGTTAGGTCCCTCTAAGATCTCTGTATCCAACATGGCATCCCACACTCTGGCAGTGTGGTTCCGTACAAACCATGCTGTGGCAGTGATAAAAAGACAGGCCCATAGTGGCTAGATTAACAGAGTCCTAAGCCTGGCTCTCAAAATATGGGAATTTCACCTGCCTATCCCCCCAGCAGTGCATCTGAGTCTAGCTGCTAGGCAAGACCCAGCTCCACCCACCAGCCAAGACAGAAGGGAAAAAAAGTCAAAATGGTGCATTTACCTTCAGACTGTGAGAGCCAGGGCTAGCCAGGGCTAGCCAGGAGCAGGAGTCAGCAAAAGAGAGGAGGTTTTTCGCTCAGAGGTATGAAGTCCAAATTAACAGCCCTGTGTTGTGTCCTGGAGGCTCACTAGGTGGCCAGAAGTCTCTGTTTGATTATCAGTTCAGGTCTTGGTTTCCAGAGGGATATAATGAGACATGTGCTTAGTCTGCCATCTTGACTCTGCCTGCATACCTTATAGATTTTGACTGTATCATCCACCACATTTTAACAGGTATGATGATGTGACACTAACAACATCGTCCAATTTATTTTTAAGCAAAGAGAGTAATCTTTGGTTTTCTCTTGACCTTTTTTTTATTGTGATTAAGTGGCAGTAAAGAGTCCAAATCAATTTTGTGTGCCTGCCTGTCTGCAGCTCCATCTGCTCCTCTCATCCAGTGACAGCACATTCTTCATTCTTGCTTTTCACTCTGTATTTCTAGTATCCTCTTAATGTGCACCTGTCCCCTCCTCTCCATCATCTTCTGTCCCATCCAGAAAGAAACCAGTAGGACAGCTTCCTGTAAATGTATAAAACCATAAAGTACACACACCATATGGTCACACTGTCACCAACTCCAGTCTTTCTTGTCTGAAGAGTTGACCTTGATGCTGGTTTCTAGTCAGGGCCATCAGCAAGTCTAGGTGTCTTGGTCCCAGGGGACTCTCCAGACTGTCTGACCATGAATTCTGGTCTTTGGTATTAGAGTTCTTGAACTGCACACCACTTTTTCTTGTGTTGCCTTAAGGACGCTACATTGTGTTCCGCTTCATAACTGTATTTGGTGGTGGCTGGGCACCATCTGGTTCTTTGGCCTTGTGTTGATACAGTCTCATGTTCATATGGGTTCTTCTGCCTCCTGGGCTCAGTTTACCTTGTGTCTTTATTGTTCTCAGTCATCATTTGTTCCAAAGGAGTTGGGACCATTTGGTATACTCAGGCTGTAGTTTGCTAGTTTTAAGACCCCAGATGCCACTCACCAATATGGGGTGCAGAAGAATTCCTTAGCAAAAGATTACTTATGCCAGTTGACCTCGATATCCCCTGAAAACGATCCACAGACCCCATACCTGCTACTCTATCCTTTGAAATACTGGGTTGAGTTTGGAAACCCTTTCAGTTTATGGTGTAGTCCAGTTTAGTTGATCTACTCTCCACTGTGGCCTGTCACTGCATTCGCCTAACCAAATTCCTGCCTACTGTTTAATCTGTGACCAACCCTCTCCTTCCCTCCCCACTCTGTAGCTGTCAGTCTTTTCTTCTATACCTAAGTCTATTTTTAGGTCCTTATAGCAGAGGTCTCGTATGTGTCCTTTTACAGCTGACCGATTTCACTCAGCATAATGTATTCTAGTTGAAACCAAGTTACGTTTCATAATATCATTGTTCTTTGTCATTACACAGTGTTCCATTGAGTGTATGTACCGTAGTTTGTTTATGCATTCATCTGCTGATGGACATTTAGGTTGATCCCATCTTGTTGCTGTTTTGGGCAGTGCTGCCATAAATATTCGTGTGCAAGTATCTGTTCACGTGACAACCTTTATTTCTGAGGGATATATTTCAGGCAGTGGGATTGCTGGATCATATGATACTTCTATTTCTGGCTTTTTAAGAAAATGCCAGATTGCTTTCCAAAGAGGTTGTACAATTTTGCAGTCCTGTTAGCAGTGTAGGAGAGTTCCGGTCTCTCCACAGCCTCTCCTGCATTTGTTGTTTCTTGTTTTCTAGATATCGCTAACCTTGTTGGAGTGAGATGGTATCTGATTGTAGTTTTGGTTTGGGTATCTGTGACGGTTAATGATTGTGAGCATTTCCTCATGTAGCCTTTGGCTGCGTGAATGTCCTGTTTGGCGAAATGTCTGTCCATGTCTTTTGCCCGTTGTTTAACTGGATTATTTACCTTTTCTTGTTGATACTTTGCAGTATCTTGCAGATTATAGAAGTTAGATGTCGATCCAACGTGTAGTTGCTGAATATTCTTTCGCATTCTGTAGGTAGTCTTTTAACTCTCCCAATAAAGTCTTTGAACAAAAATGTTTGATTCTTATTAGTTCCCATTTATCTGTTTTCTCTTCTGTTGGTTGTGCTTTGTCAGATTTGTAGTCTGTCTCACCTGTGTATTACAACCTCCATTGTTGATCCTATTTTTTCTTGCATATCTTTGTTTTAGATTTAATATTTAGGTTTTTAATGCATCTACGGGCAGTTTTTATGTAGCGTGTGAGATAATGGGTCTTGTTTCACTTTTTGCAGATGGATATCCAATTTTTCCAACACCATTTGTTAGAGAGACTGCGTTTACCCCAGTTTATGACCTTTGGGCCTTTGTTGAACATCAGCTGTTCATAAGAGGGTGGTGATATTTCTGGGGTCTCAATTCTGTTCCATTGGTCTATATGTCTGTTTTTGTATCAGTACCAGGCTATTTTAATTACTGTTGCTGTGTGTAGTAGGTTCTAAGGTCAGGTAGTGTGAGGCCTCCCAATGTGTTTTCAGTAGTGCTTTACTTACCCAGGGTTCTCTTTCCAAACAAAGTTGATTTGTTTCTCCATTTCGTTAAAGAAAACTGAAATTTGTATTGGGATTGCATTGTATACATAGACATATATGGGTAATGTAGACCTTTTACACAGTGATACACCTTCCTGTCCATGTGCAAGATAGGTTTCTCCACTTATATAAGTCTCTTTTGGTTTCTTTTAGTAAGATCTTGGAGTTCTCTCTATATAGTTCTCTTATTTCTCTGGTTAGATTTGTTCTTTGGTATTTTATCTTCTTCGGGGCTATAGTAAGTGGTATTGATTTGATGATTTCCTCTTTAATGATCTCTTTGTTGGTGTAAAAGAATTCTACTGATTTACGTATATTTATCTTGTATCTTGGTACTTTGCTGAAGTCTTGTTAGTTCCAGTAGTTTATTTATGGATTCTTTAGGATCCTTTGTGTATATAGTCATATCATCTACAAATTGTCTTGACTTCTGAGATACTTTGTAGTATCTATTTTCAAACTGTAGAAAGTTGATTTTATTTTTTTTATGATTAAGTGGAAGTTTCAGTCCATGTCAGTTTGCCATATAAAACCCCATGCACCCACCTCTGTGTAGCTCTGTGTGCTCCCCTCACCCGTGATAGCACATTCTTCCTTTCCACACTTGTCCTCTCCTTTCCACCCTCTCCTCTCAGCTCTAGAGAGGAACCAGTGGGACAGCCTGACGCATATATCAAACCATGAAGTACATACACCACCTGCATTACTCTGTGTCCCATAGTCCAGTCCAAATTTTGTCTGAAGAGATGGTTTCAGCTCTAGGTTGGCAACAAGTCCAGGACCCATGTTTTCAGGGGATTCTTTAGGTTGTCAGACTATCAAGTCTTGTCTTTTAGTAGAGTTCTAGATCTCCACTCACCTTTTTGTCCTATTTTGTCAGGGACTCTAGATTGTGTTCCCTGTCAGAGCGGGTCGTGTTTGGGCACCGTCTAGTTCTAGTCTCATTTGGATGTCACCCAGTCATGTAAATCCTTCTTTCTTCTTGGCTTATATTTTGTCATGTCTTTGATGTTCTTGGTTTTCATATGCTCCAGGTGGATTGGGACCAGTTGATGTTCCATAGATGGCAGCTTGCTGGCTTTTAAGACCCCAGGTGCCACTCACCAATATGGGATGCAGAACAATTTCTTAGGAAAAAGAAATGAGTTATGTCAGTTGATGTCAGTGTCCCCTGAAGCCATGATCCCCAGGCTCCTGTCCCTGCTACTTTGACCTTTAAAATGTTGGGTTATATTTAGAAAACCTTTTAGCTTATGGTGTAGTCCAGTTGTGCTGACCTGCCTTCTACTGTGTGCTTTCACTCCCTTCACCTAACTGAATTCCTAACAACTGCCTGTAATCAGTGGACAGCCTTCTCTCTCCCTACCTTTGTAGCCATCAAAGAGTATTTTCTTCTGTGTATGTGCATTTTCTTAAGTCCTTGTGATAGTGGTCTCATACAGTACTTGTTCTTTTGCAGTTTACTGATTTCATTCAGCATAATGTCTTTGAGATGATTTTGGGTTATGAGATGTTTCATAAAATCATTGTTCTTTATCATAGCATAGTGTTCCATTGTGTTAAACGCAAGGTTTGACAGTTAAGTTGGTGAACTTTCCTAGCAAAAGTGCTGCGTACCACAGTGCTGAATAGCACCATGGTCACCTTCAAAGTACTCCCCTTGAGAAGCTATGAATCGATGCCAGTGCCTAGTCTGCCCTTGAATTTTGGAACCCTTTTTTTGGCATGGCCATCAGAGCTGTTGTCTTATTACCTTTGATGTCCTGAATGTCAGGAATATGTCTTCTTTTCAATATCTCCATTATCTTTGGGTAAAGAAAAAAGTCATTGGGGGCCAGATTGGGTGAATAGGGATGGTATTCCAATATATTTGTTTGTTTATCGGCTAAAAACTCCGTTACAGACAAAAACACAGTTAAGTTCGGCAACTTGCCACCTTGCCACTGTGCAAGGGGCATTTCAAAGAATTCCAAAATTGCTTTGAGAAGGGTGGACTTAGGTACTGGCATAGGTGCATAGCTTCCCAAGGGGAGTACTCTGAAGGTGACCATAATAATATTCAGCAGTGAGATATGTAGCACTCAGAACAGTTAAGCTGGCGTACTCAGTGGTTGGACCTCTGATACCATAATGTGTTTATCCATTCATCTGTTGATGGGCACCTAGATTGATTACAACTTTTTGCTATTGTGAACAGTGTTGCAACAAACATTTGTGTTCATGCATCTGTTTGTATGATAGCCCTTATTTCTCCAGTGTGTGTTTTAAGAAGTGGGATTGCTGGATCATATGGTGTTTGTATTTCTAGCTTTTTAAGAAAGCACCAAATTGCTTTCCAAAGAAGTTGTACTGGTTTACATTCCCACCAGGAATGTAGAAGAGTTCTAATCTCTCTCCAGGTCTCTAATGTTTGTTATTTTGTGTTTTTCAGATAAGCACCAGCCTTGTTGGGGTAAGATGATATCTCATTGTAGTTTTGTTTCAGATTTCTCTGATGGCTAATGACTTTGAGCATTTCCTCATAGGTCTTTTGGCTTCCTAGATGTGTTGTTTGGAGAAATGTATGTCTCTGTCCTTTGCCCGTTGTTTAATTGGGTTGTTTGTCTTTTTCTTGTTGAGGTTTTGCAGTACCTGGTCGATTGTGGAGATTAGATATCAGCTAGATATGTGGTTGTCATAGTTTTTCGCAGTCCGTGGGATAGCCTTTGGATGAGCATAAGTGTTTGTTTTTCAGTAGTACCTATTATTCTGATTTCTGCTGTTTGTGCATTGTTGATAATATTTCGGAGTCTGTTTATGCCATGTATTAGAGCTTCCAGTGTTGTCTGTATTTTTTCTTCCATAACCTTTATTGTTTTAAATTTGACATTTAGATCTTTGATCTATTTTGAGTTAGGTTTTGTGTAAGGTGTGAGATATAGGTCTTTTTTTGAGTTTTTTATAGATGGGTAACCAGTTTTACCAACATCATTTGTTAAAGAAGACTGCTTTCTCCCCAGTTCACAGTCTTTGGGCCTTTGTGAGATGTGCTGTTCATAGGTGGATGGTGTTATTTTTGAATTCTCTGTTCCGTTCCATTGGTCTATATATCTGTTTTTATATAGTATCAGGCTGTTGTAACTACCGTGGCAGTGTAATAGGTTCTAAGGTTGGGTAGTGGGAAGCCTCCCACTTTGTTCTTCTTCAGCGGTGCTTTATGTATCCAGGGCTTCTGCTCTTTCCAAACAAAGTTGATGATTTGTTCCTCCATCTCATTCAAAAATGCCATTGGAGTATACCAAATGGCCCTGACTCATCCAGAACAGATGATCACCAACAACAGCAAAGATTTGAGGAAAAAACAGTGTAGGAGACAGAATGGCCCATAGGAATGGGAGATTGTATCAACATGTGACCAGAAGAATTGGATGGTGCCCAGCCAACACCAGAGACAGCCGCAGTGGGGCACACAACGGAGTCCCTGTGGCAACACGAGAAACAGAGGGGTACAGCTCAAGTACTCTACTAAACAACCACAGCTGATGGTCTGACATTCTGGGGGATCCCCTGGGAGCATGGGCCCTGGACCTGCTGATGCCCCTGTCCAGAAATCACTACTGAGGTCAACTCTCTGGACAAAAATGGACTGGACTCAGAGACACAGTATGACCATATGGTGTGTGTACTTTATGGTGCATTTATAGGATGCTGTCGTACTGATCTTTTTCTAGACGGGAGAGAAGTAGTAGAGAGGAGGGGATAGGAGCTTTTTAAGAGAATACGAGTATAGAATGAAAAGGCCTGTTCTGTCACTGGGCAAGGAGAGTAGAAGGACCTGCAGATAGGTGGGCATGCAAATTTAGTTTGGGTTGTATACTTTCATTTAATCATAATTAAAAAATAAAAGCCAATGACTTGTTTTGGAACTGCACTGTATATATAGATCACTTTGCGTAGAATAGACGCTTTCAAAATGTACCAACTTACCTCGTTGGTACCTTGCAGTAGTGTCCTGTAAATTTCTTTGTATAAGTTCCTTACTTTTCTGGTTAGATTTATTCCTAGGTATTTTATCATCTTGTGAGCTATTCTAAATAGTATTGATTTGTTGATTTCCTCTTTGATGATGTCTTTGCTGGTGTAAAGGAATCCAGCTGATTTATTTATGTTTATCTTATGTGCTAATACTTTGCTGAACTCTTCTATTAGTTCCAGTAGGTTTTTTTTTTTTTGGTTTCTTTAGGGTTTTCTCTGTATAAGATCATATCATTTGCAAATGGAGATGCTTCTTTACCAATGCAGATGCACTTTATTTCTTTATCTTGTCTGATGGGTCTGGCTAGACCCTCCAGCACAATGTTGAATAAAAGTGATGACAATGAGCATTCTTGTCTGGTTCCTGTTTAGGGGGGAAATTCTTTCAGTCTGTCTCCATTCAGGGTGATGTTGGCTGTTGGCTTTGCATAACCTACTGCCCTCAAGTGGGGTGCAACTCATAGCGACCCTAAAGGACACATAGTAGAACTGCTCCATTGAGTTTCCAAGGAGCACCTTGTAGATTTCACCTTTTGACCTTTTGATTAGCAGATGTAACAGTTAACCCACTATGCCACCAGACTTTGCATAGATGTCCCTTATTATGTTGAGGAATTTCCTTTCTCTTCATGTTTTGCTGCGAGTTTTTTTTTTCTTTTTTTATTTAACATAACTGAGTAAAAATGTACATTCACATGTCAATTTACATGCCCCCCTATATGCAGCTTCCACTGCTCTCCCTGTCCGGTGACTGCACTCTATTCCTCTCTGCTCCATACATGTCTCATCCTCCCAACAGTCTCCTTTCCCCTCCTCTCCGTCCACTCCCCTTCCTCCAGCCAGAGGTCAGTAAGATGATATCCTATAGATGTATAGAACCATAAAGTGCTTCCAACATATGCCAAGTCCATTCCATTCCTGTCCAAAGAGTGGACCTTTGTTATAATTTATGGGAACGGGCAGCATCAGGGCCGGGGGCCATGCTCTCAGAGGAACCCCAAAACCGCTGGACCATCAATTGAGGTCTTTTAGTGGAGATCTCATGATGCACCTCATTTTATTCTTGTGTTGCCAGTGAGGTTCCTTGCTGAGAGTTTTTAACATGAATGGGTTAGATGCATTCTCTGTCAGTTGATAAAATCAAGTGATTCTATTGTTTATGTAGTTGACTATATTAATTGTTTTTTAAATGTTGAACCATCCCTGCATCACTGGCATGAATCCTGCTTGGTCATGGGGAATTATTTGTTTGATGTGTTGTTGAATTCTGTTGTCTACACTTTTGTTGAGGATTTGTGTGTCTAAGTCCATAAGAGATAATTGGTCTGTAATTTTCCTTGTTTTGTGCTGTCTTTGTCTGGTTTTGGTATCAGGGTTATGCTGGCTTCATACAGTGAATTAGGGAGTATTCTTTCCTTTTCTATGCTGTGAAATAATTTTAGGAGTGTTAGTATTAACTCTTCTCTAAAAGTTTGGTAGAATTATCCAGTGAAGCTGTCTGGGTCAGGACTTTTTTTGATTGCTTTTTTAATCTCTTGTTTTGTGATGGGCTTATTAAGTTGTTCTACTTCTTCTTGTGATAATTTTGTTAGGTGATACGGATCTAGAAATTTGTCCATTTCCTCTGTGTTTTCAAGTCTATTAGAGTACAGCCAAGTGCCGTCAAGCTTTCATAATGAGTCTGTTGTGAAATCGTACATCTCATTTATTATTTGGGGTATTTGTTTTCAGTTTTTCTTTTGTGAGTTGGGCCAATGGTTTATTGACTTTTGTTGAACTTTTTCAAAAACCAGCTTTTGGTTTTGTTATCTCTTTCAGGTGTTTTTCTATTCTCTAATTCATTTAGTCCTGCTCTATTTTTTATCATCTATTCTCTTTTGGTGCCTGAAGGGTTCTTGTGTTGTTCTCTTTCTACTTGTTTGAGTTGTAGGGTTAAATCTTTGATTTGGGCTCTTCTTTTTGGATGTGTGCATTTATTGAGATGCATTGACTTCTGAGCACTGCTTTCGCTGTATCCCATAGGTTCTGGTAGGTTGTGTTTTCATTCTCATTTTATTCCATGAATTTCTGTATTGCATCCTTGATTTCTTTTATAAGCTAGCAATTTTTTAAATTTTTTTTATTATGATTGAATGAAAATGTACATCCCCATATAAATTGCATGCCCACCTATATGTAACTCCCACTGCTCTCCCTGCCCAGTGACAGCACACTGTTCCTCTCTACTTCATACATGTCTTGTCCTCCCAACAAGCTCCTATCCCCTCCTCTCCACCCACTCTCCTTCCTCCGGTAAGAGGTCAGCAGGATGACATACCATAGATGCATAGAACCATAAAGTGCACACATGATACAGTCACTCTGTGTTACCAAGTCCAATCCATTTGTGTCCCAGAGTTGACCTCCATTATGAATTATGGACAGGGGCAGCATCAGCCAGGGGCCATGCTCCCAGGGGAACCCATCAGTGCTCTTGTGGACCCATCAATTGCAGTCTTTTAATGGAACTCTCAGAGTGCACCCCTTTTTATTCTTGTGTTGCGAGATGCAACTTTGTGATCTCCATCATGGCTGTAACTGGTGGTGGTCAGGCACCATTCAGTTCTTCCGGTCACAAGTTGGTGTAGTCATACAGTCACATGGGTCTCTGTCTTCTGGGTGCTCTTTCCTCCAGGTCGTTTTGGTACTTGGTGATCATGTGTTTATGCTGAGTTGGGACAATTTACTGTACCCTTAGATGGTGCTTGGCAGCTTTTAAGACCCCAGTCGTCACTCACCAGTGTAGGGTGCAGAGAGCTGTCTTAGCAAATTGTGCCAATTGGCCTTGGTTTCCCCTAAGAGCATAGTCCCCAGCCCCCCACCCCAACTACTCTGTCCTTTTAATATTGGATTAAGATGGGAGGAGTAATCATATTGTGTTGAAGTCCAGTTGATCTTCTTTCTAATGTGAGCTGTCCCATATTTCACCCAACCAAGTTTCTATGAACTAGCTAATCTAAACCCTCCCCCTTTCACCCTCCCTCCTTTCCCTCCCTTGCAGCCGTCAGAGTCTTTTCTTCTATGCATGAGTCTGCTTTTAAGTTCTTACCGTAGGGGTCTCATACAATATTTGTCATTTTTCTGCTGACTACTTTCATGCAACATTATGTCCTCTGGTTGAAACCAGGTTATGAGATGTTTCCTAAAATCATCGTTGTTCTTTACCCTTGCATAGTGTTCCGTTGAGTATATATACCATCATTTACCTATCCATTCCTGTGTTGTTGGACATCTGAGTTGATTCCATCTTTTTGCTGTTGTGCACTGTTCTGCAATAGACATTCGTCTGCATGTATCAGTTGGTGTGACTGGCCTTGATTCTGTAGGATATATTCTGAGCGGTTGAATTACTGGGTCAAATGGTATGTCTAGATCCAGCTTTTTAAGGAAGCTCCCGATTGCTTTCCAAAGATGTTGGTTGCACCATTTTGTAGTCACACCAGCAGTGTAGGAGAGTTCCAATCTCCCCACAGCCTCTGCAGCATTTGTTGTTTTGTGTTTTTTGGATCATGTCCGACCTTGTTGGGGTGAGATGGTATCTCATTATCGTTTTGATTTGAATTTCTTTAATAGCTAATCATCGTGAACATGTCTGTATGTGTTTTTTGGCTGCCTGGATCTCCTCTTTAGAGAAGTATCTGTCCATCTCCTTTGCCTGTCGCTTAATTGGATGATTTATCTTTTTCCTGTTGATATTTTGTAGTATCTTACAGATTATGGAGATCAGGAGTTGGTCTGACATAGTTGCCAAGTATTTTTTCCCCATCTGTAGGTGGACTTTTAATTCTTTTAATAAAGTCTTTGAATGAGGAAAAGTGTTTGATTCCTAGTAGTTCCCATTTATCTATTTTCTATTCTGTTGTTTGTGGTTTGTTTGACAGACTTTGAAGCCTTAAGTTGTATATTAAAACTTCCATTGTTGTTCCTGCTTTTTCTTGGATGAGCTTGATCGTTTTAGATTTGATATTTAGGTCTTTTATCTAATTTGAGTTGGTTGTTGTATAAGGTGTAAGAGATGGGTCTTGTTTTAATTTAGAGTAGATGGATATCCAATTTCACCAGCACCATTTGGTGAAGAGATTGTTCTTTTCCCCAGTTTAATGCCTTAGTCGAATATCAGCTGTTCATAGGAAGATGGTGTCATCTCTGGTGTCTGAATTCTGTTCCACTGATCTCTCTCTCTCTTTTTGTACCAGGACCAGGCTGTTTTGACTACTGTAAGCCAGCAATTTTTGAGCAAGGTGTTGTTTACTTTCTCAGAGTTTAAATTTCTACTCATGTTTTTTCTGCTGCTTATTTCAACATTTATGATTTTATCGTCCGAGAAAATGCTTTGCAGTGTTTCAGTATTTTGGATTTTGTTGAGACTGCTTTGTGTCCTACTATGTGATTCATTCTGGAGAATGTTCCATGTGCTTTGGCAAAAGTGTACTTGCATGTTATTGGGTAGAAAGTGCTGTATATGTCTGTGATGTGGAGTTGGTTGATTGTTGCTGTAAGATTGATTGTATGTTTGTTGAACTTTTTTCTGGGTGTTCTATTACTGAAAGTGGTGCGGTGAAGTCTCCTGCTATTACTCTGGAGCGATCTAAAGGGTCTTTAAGTGGGGGTTTCCTATTTTTGACAGGTCATGGCAGTGATGTTTGTGAAGCTGTAGTGGCCATGTTTATCACTTTTTTTGATTAGTCCTGATAGATAGTCATGAAAAGTTACATGATTCAACAACATGTAGAAATTTTTTATTATCAAAATGAGTGTTGTGTGTGCGAAACATTCTGTATGTTAAATTTATGATGGGACAGTCATCCCACCGAGAGAACAGTTCTACATTTAATACAAAATAATTTGGGACAGCTGGGTCTGTTGCCAGTCATACAACACCTTTGTATCAATGAATTGCATGTTCCAATGAATACATCACCACTGTTTGTCAGAGTCTATGTGAGAATCTATCCCAATCAATTTCTGTGCCTTTAGCTGACCACAGTTGGGCAGATTTTGCATCTGGACTTGAAACACCATTACAAAATTGCTTTAATGCAAATTTAATGCAGAATTGTTTAACTGCAGTCGAATGACTGTAGATTGTGCTGTACATTTGCTAACTGGGCTTTGGAGCAATTGAAAGTTGACCTTGCTTTTGGCCAGAAAATCGTCTGCAGTGAAGAGGTCCATTTTTGGATGAATGATTTTGTTGACAGAATTGTTGCATTTGGAGTGATAAGAATCCAGTGGAGATACAAGAATGTCCATTTCATCCCCCAGAAATTACCATTTGATGTAGATTTTGGTCTGGCAGAATCATTGGCTCTCATTTTGTCTAAGATGAACGAGGAGAGGCTGTGGCTGTCAATGGTGAAAGATATCAGGCTATGATAACTGATAATTTTTGGCCCCATTTGGATGGAAGGTTCTGTGTCTGCCGTTTACCTGAAGTTCTTTTCCACACATAATGCCATCAGTTGTACTTTAAAATAATAAAGCACTTAAAATTGCATCATTTAGACAACTTGTTTCATTCAGGTTCAAAGACAGGACACCCTTACTGAAAGACCCTTTTTACTTTGTTGTCTATACCCATCTTTTGAAATCTTTTGTTCAGCTCTTCATCTTTTCTGTTCAGTTTAGCTACTGTGTGTTCAAGACCAATTTCAGTGTTTTGACACCCATGTTTGTCTTTTTTCCTTTCTTTTTAATGGGATTTTGCTTTCTACATGTATCATGTTGATGCCATCCCATAGTTTGTCTGGTCTTCAGTTATGTGTGTTAAATGTGTCAGGTATATTCTTGAGATGGTCTTTAAATTCTGGTGGGGTACACTTAGGGTAATACTTTGGCTCTTATGGACTTGTTTTATTTTTCATTGGCTTCCACTTTAGCTTGCATATGACCGGTGGATGGTCTGTTGTTTAGGTAGGCCCTGCCTTATTTTGACTGATAATGAGCTTCTCCATTGTCTCTTCCCACAAATGTAGTCAATTTGATTCCTGTGTATTCTGTCTAGTGAGGTTTAAGTGTATAGTTGACGTCATGGATTGAAGTATGTCCTTAAAAAGATGTGTGTAGCAGTTTGGCTGGGCCATGATTTCCATTTGTGTGTTTGTCACCCACTTTGTGATTTTCCTATACTGTAAATCATAATTTCTGCCTGTAGTTAATATGGCAGTACTAGATTATGTTAAAAAAAATTACACTAGGACTGTAATACCCTTACTAAGGTCTCAACCCTGATTCAGTATAAAGGAGGTTTCTTTGGGGTGTGGCTTACACCACTTTTTATCCTATAAGAGATAGAAAGAAAGGGAAACAAGCAGGGAGTTGGGGACTTCTTACCATCAAGGAAGCAGCTCTGGGAGCAGAGTGCATCCTTTAGACCTGAGGTTCCTGTCCTGGGATGCACCCAGACCAAAGAAAGACTGATGTAACACAAAGCCCTTCCTCCACAGTCCACAGAGAAAGCCTTCACTGGAGCTGGCTCCGTGAGTTTGGACTTGTGCCTGCTGGACTGTGGTACCGCAAACTTCTCTTTGTTAAAGCCATGCACTTGTGGTAGTTCTGTTATAGCGGCACTTAGATGACTAAGACCATTGTTCACGTTGTTAAAAAAGGTATTTGCAATGAATAAGTTGTTAGTTTTGAAAATTCTGTCGTGCAACCTCCAGCATTATTTCCCTCACCAAGGTTGTGTTTTCCAACTGTTGATCTTTCTTTGTTTCCAGCTTACACATTCCAGACACCAATACTTGATGTGTCTTGATTGTATCTTTGATCAGTTTCAGACTGCAGAAGTTGGTTTTAAAAAAAAAGTTCAATTTCTTTGTCTTTGTCATTAGTGGTTAGTAGATATATAAGTAATAGCCATATTAACTGGTCTTCTTGTAGGTGTACAGGTTATTATCTTGTCACTCATAATGCTGCAGTCCAGGATCTATCTTGCAATGTTTTTGTTTTTTTTGAAGTGAATGCAGTGCTGTTCCTCTTTACTTTGTTATTCCTGGCATAATGATTGTCCTCTTCCAGATGCCCAGACCTGTCCATTTCATCTTACACTTGTCTAGGACAGTGGTCTTACAGCATTCTGTTTCATTTTTGATGACTTTCAATTTTCCATGATTCATACTTGGTACATTCCATGTTCCAGTTATTAATGGATGTTTACAGCTGTTTGTTTTTGTTTGTTATGTCATAGAAGGAAATGAACGTCCTGAAAGCTTTATTCTATCCATGTAATTAAGGTTGACTGTACTTTGAGGAGCTCTCTGCTATTCATGTTTTATATGCCTTCCAACCAGAGGGGCTCATCTTCCAGCACTGTATCAGTGTTCCTTAAGGAACCTTCTTAAGGTTTTCATTGGCCAGTGTTTCAGAGGTACATTACCAGGTTATTCTTCTAGTCTGTCATAGTCTGGAAGTTCTACTGAAGTCTTTCAACAGTAGATGACCTTGTTGATATTTGAAATTCAGTGGCATAGTTTCCAGCATCACAGCAACATGCAAACTACCACAGCACAGCAGACCGACACGAGTTTTGGCTGTTCTAGGTATTTCTTTTCTTTTTTTTTTTTTGTTTAATTAATTAACTTATTTAGTATCACTGAGTGAAAATGTACATTCCTGTATAAATTTACATGCCCACCTATATGCAGCTTCCACTGCTCTCCCTGTCTGGTGACAGCACACTATTCCTCTCTGCTCCATACATATCTCATTCTCCCAACAGTGTCCTTTCGCCTCCTCTCCACCCACATTCCTTCCTCCAGCCATAGGTCAGCAGGATGACATCCTGTAGATGTATAGAACCATGAAGTGCATCCAGTATATGGTCACTCTGCATCGCCAAGTCCAATCCATTCCTGTCCAAAGAATGGACCATCGTTATGATTTATGGGCAACGGCAGCATCAGAGCCAGGGGCCATGCTCCCAGGAGAACCCTGAAACCACTGGACCATCAATTGAGGTCTTTTAGTAGGGATCTCAGGGTGCACTCCTTTTTATTCTTGTGTTGCCAGTGAGACTCAACTTAGTGAGCTCCATTGCGGCTATCACTGATGGTAGCTGGGCACCATCTGGTTCTTCTGGTTCCAAGTCAGTGTAGGCACCCACTCATATGGGTCTCTCTATCTTCTGGGTTGTCTTTACCCCATGCCATTTTGGTCCTCGGTGAGCATCTGTTCCTGCTAAGTTGGGACCATTTGCTGTGCCCTCGGATGGCAGCTTGGCAGCTTTTAAGACCCCAGACACCACTCACCAATGTGGGGTGCAGAGAGCCCTCTTAGCAAAACCCTAGTTGTGCCTGTTGGTCTCGATTTCGCCTAAGAGCATGGTCCCTTGCCCCCTGCCCCAGCTACTCTATCCGTGCAATATTGGGTTAAGATGGAAGGAGTACTCAAGTTATGCTGAAGTCCACTTAATACTGTTCTTGTTTCTAATGTGTGCTATCACCAATTTCACCCAACCAGATTTCTAGCAACTATCTAATCTAAACCCTCCCCCTCTCCCTCCCTCCCTTGCAGCTGTCAGAGTCTTTTCTTCTATACACAAGTCTGTTTCTGAGATCTTAAATCGTAAAGTTCTCATACAGTATTTGTCCTTTTGTTGCTGACTACTTTCACTCAACATAATGTCTTCCAGTTGAAACCAGGTTATGAGATGTTTCCTGGAATCATTGTTATTCTTTATCATTGCTTAGTGTTCCCTTGAGTATATATACCGTAGTTGACCTATCCATTCTTCTGTTGTTGGGCATCTGGGTTGATTCCATCTTTTTGCTATTGTAGAGTGTGCTGCGATAAACGTTCTTGTGCGTGTGTCTGTTAGTGTGAAAGGCCTTGATTCTGTAGGATATATTCCAAGCAGTGGAATTACTGGATCAAATGGTATATCGATACCTATTTTTTTAAGGAAGCGCCAGATTGCTTTCCAAAGAGACTGGACCATTTTGCAACCCCACCAACAGTGTAGGAGGGTTCCACTTGCTCCACAGCCTCTCCAGCATTTGTTGTTTTGTGTTTTTTGGATCATGGCCAATCTTGTTGGGGTGAGATGGTATCTCATTGTCATCTTGATTTGAATTTCTTTAATAACTAAAGATAGTAAACATGTCTGCATGTGTTTTTTGGCTGCCTGGATCTCCTCTTTAGAGAAATATCTGTCCCTCTCCTATGCCCATCACTTAATTGGTTGATTTATCTTCTTCTTAATTGATATTTTGTAGTATCTTATAGATTATGCAGATCAGGAGTCGGTCTGACATAGAGTTACCAAGTATTTTTTCCAATTCTGTAGATGTTCTTTTAATTCTATTAATAAAGTCTTTGGATGAGCAAAAGTGTTTGATTCTTAATAGTTCCCATGTATCTATTTTCTCTTCTGATGATTGTGGTTTGTTTGACAGATTTTGGAGTCCACATTGTGTTTTAAAACTTCCATTGTTGTTCCTACCTTTTCTTGGATGAGCTTTATCATTTTAGGTTTGATATTTAGGTCTTTTATCCAGTTGGAGTTGGTTTTTGTATAAGGTGTAAGATATGGATCTTGTTTCAGTTTCTTGCAGATGGATATCCTATTTTGCCAGCACCTTTTGTTGAAGATACTGTTTTTACCCCTGTTTAATGTCTTAGGGCCTTTGTTGAATATCAACTGTTCATAGGCAGATGGAGTCATCTCAGGGTTCTCAGTTCTGTTCTATTGATCGATCTGTCTGTTCTTATACCAGTACCAGGCAGTTTTGACCAGTGTGGCAGTGTAGTATGTTCTAAGGTCGGGTAATGAGAGGCCTCCCAGTGTGGTGGTGTTCTTTAGTAGTACCTTACTTATCCGGTGCTTTTTCCCTTTCCAAACAAAATTGATGATTGGTTTCTCCATCTTATTACGAAAAGATGCTGGAACCTGTATTGGGATTGCATTATATAAGTACATTGCTTTGGGTAAAATAGACATTTTCACAATATTAAGTCTTCCTATCCATGAGTAGGGTAGGTTTTTCCATTTATCTAAGTGTCTCTTAGTTTCTTGTAGTAAGGGCTTGTAGTTCTCTTTGTAAAGGTCTGTTATTTCTCTGGTTAGATTAATTCCTAGGTACTTTATCTTTTTAGGGGTTATAGTAAATGGTATTGATTTGATGATATCTTTGTTGACAGTCTTATTGTTGGTATAAAGGAATCCTGCTGATTTACTTATGTTTATCTTGTATCCTGAGACTTTGCCGAACTCTTCTGTCAGTTTGAATAGTTTACTTATAGATTCCTTGGGATTCTCTGCATATACAATCATACCGTCTCCAAACAGGGAGATTTTGACTTCTTTGCCGATGCAGATGCCCTTTATGTCTTGGTCTTGTCTAATTGCTCTGGCTAGAACTTGTAGTACAGTGTTGAATAGGAGAGGTCAGAGTGGGCTCGATATTTCATATAAATGGAATCTGTAATGTTTGTCCTTTTGTATCTTTCTTACCACTTAGCCCATGTTTTCAAAGTTCATCCATGTTGTAGCATGTATTAGAACTTCATTTTCCTGAGGCTGAATAATTCCATTGTATGTATATATAGCATTTTGTTTCTGTCCCTCTGTTGATCAGCACTTTGATTGGTTTCTGCTTTGTAGCTGTTGTGAGTAATGCTCTGTGAACAGTGGAATACATATCTGAGTCCCTATTTTCAGTTCATGGGGGTATGCAGGTTTCTGCTGCCATCTGAAAATGTTACTGAAAGATTTCCTGTGAAACATCTGTAAGCTAAATGGGTGTAAAATTAAGAAGCAATTTCCATTAATTTATGTGGGAAAATTTGGTGGGCGTTCCCAGACTCAAAAAATAAGGCTGTTTGAAGCTGAGATGCTGAGTGTAGTTCCAGGTGAAAGGGCTTGGGGGTGCCATCCTTCTTTAGATGCAGATTACCTCTGTGAAACAGACGCTCATTTCTTTTTGTGCTTCTTGCCTTTTTTATATGAGTGAAAACCCTTTTCCAGTTCCCTTACATTTACAAAAATAGGTACTACTGTAGGTTTTTCAGTGAAAGTGAAGTGATATAAAGTGAACTTAATATAGTGGAAGTGTACATATATACCCAGGAGTAGAATTACTGGTTTGTATAGTAATTTCTGGAAATGCTGGTGGGATAGTGGTTAAGTGCTTTGGCTGCTAACTAAAAAGGTTTGCAGTGCAGATGCACCAGTTGCTCCTTGGAAACTCTGTGAAGCAGTACTACTCTGTCCTGTAGGATCACTGTGAGTCAGAATTGACAGCAGTGGTTTTTGTTTTTTAAAAAGTAGTAATTCCTGAAGCTTTGGTGGTGCAGTTGTTAAAAGCTTGGCTACTGACCAGAAGGTCAGTAGTTTGAATTCCCCAGCTGCTCTTTGGAAATCTTGTATGGGGTAGCTCTCCTCTGCCCTCTAGGGTTGGTATGACTTGGAATTGACTTGATGGTACTGGGTTTGGTTTATACTAGTTCTGAGTAACTTTTTGAGGAATAACCTGTTTTCTGCAGTGGTTGCATCATTTTATATTCCCATCAGCAGTTTCTTCAGTCATTGCCAACACTTGTTATTTTCTTTTTGTTTGATAATAACCATCCTGGTGAGCGAGGGAAGTGGTATCCCATATTGTGGCTTTGATTTACATTTCCCTAATGACTAGTGGCATGGAGCATCTCTTTTCATGTACTTAACTGGCCGTATCTTGTGACTGCCCTCCATTTTGTAGTTTTTCTATGCTGTATGTTACAGGATTAGGGTGGGATTGTAAATCCCTTTATAAGATCACCTCCCTGCTCCACTGTAAAGGGAGTTTCCCTGGAGTATGGCTTGCCCCACCCTTAATATTTTCTTCCTTCGAGAGAGAAAAGGAAAGAGAAGCAGGCAGAGAATTGGGAACCTCACACCATCAAGCAAACAGCCCTGGGAGAAGCTTCTTCAGACCTGAGGTTCCTGTGCCAACATGCTCCCTAGACAAAGACTGATGCAATACCGGACTTTCCTCCAGAGTCAACAAGGGGAAAGCCTTCCCCTGGAGCAGACACCCTGAGTATGGACTTGTAGCCTACCAGACTGTGTAAGAATAAACCTTCTTTTGTTAAAGCCATCTACTCTGTGTATTTCTGTTAGAGCAGCCCTAGCTGACTAAAACACTCAGCTTTGCACCTTGTTTTAAAGTTGTTGAAAACCGGTTTTAAAGATGCTTTGGAAAGTGAAAGGGAATTGTGGGAATATTTTCAGAGTAGTGGAATTTCAGTGGTTTAATAGGATATTAGCAGTATTTTTTGTTCCATTATTAGTGCTAATTACAGAATATTCTTAGTTTTAGAAAATTTTGGCCATGTGGTTTACCCTGTCCCTTACTGCCTCATCAGTTGTGATGGAAAGAAAAAATGAGTGCCACCACCTCCAGGGGGAAAAAAAAAATTCCCGAATCTCTGAAGACTTCAGTGCAGGCCTTTCCTTGTATAGTAGTGTGTATATAACACGTATAACTTGGGCAATGCCCTGATTTCAGTAATATTCATAAACTACTTATTTTAGGTTTAAAATTCAGTTTTAAGAGTGGTACTTTTACAGAAAAATGTTAATACCATTTGATAATCTGAGAAGTGGAAATTTGACTTGTAAACTTAAAGGAAATAGTTCATGATTTTAAAGAAGGAAGTTATATTTCAGTTCTTAAACTGTTAGCAACAAATATTTTATTTTCAAAGTGAAGTGTACAGTAATAATGATGTTTTAATTTTGAATAGAAACCTAAAACTTCTAGTGCATATAACTCTGGCTGATCCTAAATTTGCAGGCTTGTTTACTGGCTGTTAAATAAACTACACAATTAAATATAATTAAATGTCTCATAATTACAGTTAGTAAGAAACCTTGGGGCGTAGTGGTTAAGGATTCGGCTGCCAACCAAAAGGTCAGTAGTTCATGTCTACCAACTGATCCTTGAAAACCCTGTGGGACAGTTCTGTTCTATCCAATAGGGTCATATGAGTTGGAATGGAATCTATGGCAACTGGTTTTTTAAAAATGCATAGTATACTTAAAATTAGTTGTATGTTTTGAGCTTTAAACATTAAGTTTGTTTAAAAAAAGTCATTGTTTACATTGTTTAAATATGTAGATCTTATATATTTTGTTCTGCTCATGTTAGACTTGTGTACCAATATTAATATTAATAGCACTTTTTTAATACAAGGTTTTAATTTTACCATACTTGAAGTAAAAGATGATAAAATTTCATTGAACTGCTTCTGAATGGCTTGGTCAAGCATAAACTTAAACCTAACTGGTTGTATCATAATTTTTAATGTGGTTTTCATACTGTCCTAAAAGTCAAAACTTATCAAAGGATTAGAGGGCTATTTTAGTGAAACAACATCAAATACCTAAAATTGAATACTTAAGTTTTTAGTGAAATTTCCACACTACAAATTTAGAGCTTGGTCTATAACCAAAGTTGAGTATATAACACTTGTTTTTATTGTAATAAGAAGACACAGAAATACTAAATATGGTTTTTACAAATATAATTCTTACATAACTGACCTTGAATAAACCTTAAAAATTTTTAAGATGACATTAATCAATAGCCAGGTGATAATCTATTTCAGGAGACAGCACTTTGAAGTTACTGACATTTGCACCTTAACTTTTCTTTTTTTCCCCTGCATCCCACCATCTTTTATTTTTATTTTTTTATGGTTAAGTGACAATATACAATCTACATCAGTTGCATGCCTGCATATCTGCAACTGTTTGCTGTCCTCACCCTGTGATAGCACACTCCTCCTTTTTGTGCAACTTAACTTTCATTGCTCATTTACAGTTTCTTTTTCTTTCAGTTATTTCTTTAGTTATTATTTCAGTAATTTTTCTTTCAGTTATGAATCCTGCCAGTGATAGCCACTATGCATAGGTGCTAGAGAGATGGAAAAGTATTTACTTACAGTTTTGAAAGAGAGAAGTTGTCATTTTACTAAAATTTTATTGAATTAGAAAAAAGCAGATTTATGAGGGTGATATGTACATTCATGGATCAGGTAAAGAGGATAACACCATCAAGTGAGGAGGGATAACAGCTTTGGATAAGGAGGGTAAAGACAGAGTAAGCAGTCACCACTTGTGTGTCAGTGGAGGCTTGCGTGTTGCTGTGATGCTGGAAGCTATGTGACTCATGTGTAGGTGTCAGCAGGGTCACACATGCTAGGCAAATTTTAGCTGAGCTTCCAGACTAAGACAATCTAGGAAGAAGGACTTAGCAGTCCACTTCTGAAAGAAATTAGCCAAGGGGGAAACCTTATGAATAGCAGATGAAGGTTGTCAGATATGGTGCCGGAAAGTGAGCCCACCAGCTTGGCAGGCACTCAGAAAACAATTGAGGGAGAGCTGCCTCAAAATAGAGTCGACCTACATTGGTGAGTGGCGACTGGGGTCTTAAAAGCTGCCAAGCACCATCTAAGGGTACAGTAAATTGTCCCAACTCAACATAAACACATGATCACCAAGTACCAAAACGACCTGGAGGAAAGAGCACCCAGAAGACAGAGACCCATGTGACTGTATGACTACACCAACTTGTGACCGGAAGAACTGAATGGTGCCTGACCACCACCAGTTACAGCCATGATGGAGATCACAAAGTTGCATCTCGCAACACAAGAATAAAAAGGGGTGCACTCTGAGAGCTCCATTAAAAGACTGCAATTGATGGGTCCACAAGAGCACTGATGGGTTCCCCTGGGAGCATGGCCCCTGGCTGATGCTGCCCCTGTCCATAATTCATAATGGAGGTCAACTCTGGGACACAAATGGATTGGACTTGGTAACACAGAGTGACTGTATCGTGTGTGCACTTTATGGTTCTATGCATCTATGGTATGTCATCCTGCTGACCTCTTACTGGAGGAAGGAGAGTGGGTGGAGAGGAGGGGATAGGAGCTTGTTGGGAGGACAAGACATGTATGAAGTAGAGAGGAACAGTGTGCTGTCACTGGGCAGGGAGAGCAGTGGGAGTTACATATAGGTGGGCATGCAATTTATATGGGGATGGAGTAAGGCCTTTGGGATCTTTGTTTGCTGATATGTCATGACTCAAAATGAGAAGAAATGACTGCAGACGTCCATTAATAATTGGGACATGGAATATACAAAGTATCAATCTAGGAATATTGGAAATCATAGAAAGTGAAATGGAACACATAAACGTCAATATCCTACACATTAGTGAGCTGAAGTGGACAAGTTGGGCCGTTTTGAATCCAGCAATCACATGTTCTACCATGCTGGAAATGAAAACTTGAAGAGGAATGGTGTTGCAGTCATCACCAAAAAAGAATATTTCAGGATCTGCCCTGAAGTACAATGCTGTCAGTGATAGGATAATATCCATATGCCTATGAGGAAGGCCAGTTAATACAGCTATTATTCAAATTTATCCACCAACCGCTAAAGCCAAAGATGAAGAGATTGAAGATTTGTACCAGTGTCTGCAGTCTGAAATTGATCGAACATGCCATCAGGATGCATTGATAACTACTGGTGACTAGAATGCAAAAATTGGAAACAAAGAAGAAGGATCAGTAGTTGGAAAATACATCCTTGGTGATAGAAATAATGCTTGATATTGCATGATAGAATTTTGCAAAGCTAACAACTTTTTCATTGCAATTTTCTTGACTGCATACATGGACTCACCAGATGGAATATACAGGAACCAAATCTACTACATCTGGAAAAAGATGATGGAAAAACGCAGTATCAGCAGTCAGAACAAAACCAGGTGCTGACTGGGGCACAGGTCATCAGTTGCTCATATGCAAATTTAAATTGAGACTGAAGAAAATTAGAACGAGTCTATGAGAGCCAAAATATGACCGTGACTATGTCCCTCCTGAGGTTAAAGATCATCTCAAGAACAGATTTGATGTGTTGATCACTAATGACTGAAGACCAGACAAATTATGGAATGACATCAAAGACGTCATCTATGAAGAGAGCAAGAGGTCATTAAAAAGAGAGGAAGGAAAGAAAACGCCAAATTGCATATCAGAAGAGACACTGAAACTTGCTTTCGAACACCAAGCAGCTAAACCAAAAGGAAGGAGTGGTAAAGTAAAAGACCTAAATAGAAGATTCCAAAGAGTGGCTCAAGAAGACAAAATAAAGTATTATAATGACATGTATAAAGAGCTGGAAATGGAAAACTAGAAGAGAAAACACATTCTACATTTCTTAAGCTGAAAGAACTGAAGAAAAAATTCAGGCCTCAAGTTACAGTAGTGAAGGATCCTACAGGGAAACTATTAAACAACTCAAGGAGCATCAAAAGAAGATGGAAGGAGTACACAGAGTCATTATACCAGAAAGAATTGGTTGATGTTCAGCCATTTGAAGCCAGCCGTGTAAAGAGGTGTAAGATGTGATCAATGGAACTGAAGGAAGAAGTCAAAGGTGCATTCAAGGCATTGGCAAAAAACAAGGCTCCAGGAATGGTTGGAATATCAATTTAGATATTTAAATAAACAGATGCAGCACCAGAAGTGCTAACTCATCAAAGCCAAGAAATTTGGAGGACAGCTACCTGGCCAGCTGACTGGAAGAGATCCATATTTATGCCTATTCCAAAGAAAGGTGATCCAACTGAATGTGGAAATTACTGAACAATATTAATATCACACACAGGTAAAATTCTTCTCAAGATCATTGAAAAGTGATTATAACAGTATATTGACAAGGAACTGCCAGGAATTCAAGCTGGATTCAGAAGAGGACGTGGAACCAGGGATATCATTACTGATGTTAGATGGATCTTGGCTGTAAGCAGAGAATACCGGAAAGATGTTTAGTTGTTTCATTTTGACTATGCAAAGGCATTAGACTGTGTGGATCCTAATAAATTATCGCTAACATTGTGGAGAAAGGGAATTCAAGAACACCTAATTGTACTCTTAAGGGATCTGTACATGGATCAAGAGGCAGTCGTGCGAGTAGAACAAGGAAACACTGCATGTAAAGTCAGGAAAGGTGTGAGTCAGGGTTGTATCCTTTCATCGTACTTCTTCAGTCTGTATACCCAGCAAATAATCCTAGAAACTGAATTATATGAAGAAGAAGAAGAAGGCCTCAGGATTGGAGGATTGCTTATTAACAACCTGCATTACACAGACGACACCTCCTTACTTGCTGGAAGTGAAGAAGATTTGAAATACATACTGATGAAGATCAGGGACAACAACCTTTAATATGGATTGCACCTCAACATCAAGAAAACAGAAATCGTCACAACAGGACCAGTAAGCAACATTGTTGCAAATGGAGCAAGTATTGAGTTTGTCAGGGATTTCATTTTACTTGGGTACAAAAGTAAAGCCCATGGAAGCAGCAGTCAGGAAATCAAAAGACGCATTGCATTGGGAAAATCTGCTGCTGAGAACCTCTTTGAAGTAATGAAAATTAAAGATACCACCTTGAAATGTAAGATGTGCCTGACCCAGGCAGTGGTATTTTTCAGCTGTGTCATATGCATGTGAAAGCTGGACAGTGAACAAAGAAGAGAGAAGAATTATTGATGGCTTTGAATTGTGGTTTGGAGAAGAATGTTGAATATACCATGGACCTCCAAAAGAATAGCAGAGCTGTTCTAGAAGTATGACCAGAGTGCTCCTTGGAAGCAAGGATGTCAGGGCTGTGTGTTACATACTTTGGACATGTTTTTAGGAAGGCTCAGTCCCTGGAGAAGGACATCATGCTTGGTAGAATGGATGGTCAGCATAAAGGAAGACCCATAATGAAATGGACTGACACAGTGGCTGCAACAATGGGCTTAAGCGTAAAAACAATTGTGGGCATGGGTAAGACCAGGCAGTGTTTCGTTCTGTTGTTCAAGGGTCACTGTGAGTCAGAACTGACTCAGTGGTACCTAACAACAACATAACATGCATATCCATATATTTTGAAGCATTGTTATAATGTCAGCAACTTTAAATGCTTATAGCTGGGCTGAATCTTTTAGATTATTTGATTAGCAAAGTTGTCCTTTCTGGGAGAGTTGGTAGCTGTTAAGGTACCATAAATCTTTCTCTGTTCCTTTCTTTTTTCATCTGCAGAGTTTTAAGATGTGTGTCTTGTAAGTCGATGCAGTCCCAGGTTATGCCTGTTCTTACTTGCCCTTTAATACTGTGTAAATTTTCCCTGACTTTGAAAGGATTGAACCAACCCCCACTCACAATAAATTCGGTACAGTCGTCTACACTTACTGCATGTGCAGCTTTTAAATAATTGAAAACTAACCTTTTTTGCATTAAAGTTAGGCTAAATAAGAACCCTGCACCTGTTCCAACAATTCAATGTAAAGACACAGTTAGGCACTAGGTATCTGGTTTGTAACCTGGGGACCGCCTATACATCGGATCTGCTTCTGGTTCGTTGTTTTGGTGTTCTCTGTTAGTTTCATAACTGTCCTGACTGAATTTACAGGCTCTTGGACAGGTAACCAAAAGACAAATACAGTATTTTTGGTATTGCTTTTTCCACTTTTTTCAGACAGAAGATAGAATTCTACAAGTAATCTTTCTAGTTATTCACTTTGTATATTTAAAGCCTTCCCAAGTCCCCAGACAGCTGCAGCTCTAAACCTAGGCGCAAATAACTATTGAAATGATATCTAGCAGGTAAGTCTATAGGGAAGATTTTTAGAACTCCAGGTGCTTGTAGCCAGTGTTATACTTTAAAGATTTAATATGTGTTCAAGCTTTGAATCATCAGTAAACTGGAGTATGTGTGTGTAATATGCAGGATTTTTTAAAAAAATTAAAACTTAGTTTTTGCCCAGTCCTGCTGAAGCCTTTGGAAAGAAAAATGACATGATTTGTGGACAGGTGGCTGCTGGTGGTGGGGTTTATGGAAATCCTGGTGGGCTGCCCCTCATGGACAGTCTGTTCTGATAGCTTATGTGTCTTTCATTGGTTCCTACAAGTCTTTAGGCAGTTAAAGTGCTTGACTGTTTCAGATGTTCTTAAAAGCTTACACATTTTCAAAACACATTTCAATGTTTTTGCAAGGTGCTAAAGTCTAAAGCCCAGCCCACCAACGTTTAATGCCCTGTGCTGGTTGTTAATGTCAGGTTTAGTTCATAATGCTTTTTCTAGCTTTAAAGATTTGAAAAGGGCTAACATTTGGTGGGGAGGACAAGGCCATTTTAAGACTCTCTGCGTGTGTATCACAGAAAGCCCAAGGGCAGATAAATGGGCTTTCTGTACCCTTGAGGGGGCCAGTATTGCGCAAAGGCGAAGGCCATTTATACCTCTGGGAATGCTTAGTGTTGATGTTTCTTGGCACATGTTAAACATTTTTGCTGATTACATCAGTATCATAAAGAAGACTTTCTTCTTTTGAGAGAATGGCATCCTCTTTGGATTTAGAGATGTGTTAAAGTCATAGCTGTAATCACATTGATTATAAACAGCGTCACATCCTAGGCTGTCATGCTAGGTGGCTCAGTTTTAACATGTTGCTTTTTAGAAGTTTTACAAATTGCACTGTATATAAAGCCATTGGGTTGTCTAGTATCTAGGTTTTTTTTAAAAGTGTTAGGTAGGTTTTTAAACCATTTATTGCTACTAAAAATTCGTCTTTTGTCAGAATTTTGTATAATTGGAAGTCGGGGAGGGGAGCCACAACTAGAAGGTTACTGTGAAGTTTATTTAACTAAATTACTAATGCCTGATATTTTTAAGATTATATAATTGGTCTAGTAACTATTATAAGTATATTGAGGCCCTAAAAATGACTTCCCAGTAAATAGAAGGGAGCTCCACTGATTGCCAAAAGGTTGGCTTTTGGAATCCACTAGCTGTTCCATGGAAACCTTATGGAGTTGTTCTTTGAATTGGAATTGACTTGATGACGATGGATTTTTTTGTTTGTTTTAAAGTATAGTTGTTTGTCTTATTCATGTATCGTGTTAGCTGGTGGGTACAGCTGGATGTATCCTGTGAAATGCTGTACTCTGTTAAAATGACAGTCCTGGGTATCCTCTATAAAAATCTACTGCCCTCAAATCAATTCAGACTCATAGCGACCCTATAGGTAAGAGTAGAATTGCCCTATAGAGTTTCCCAGCAGCATCTGGTGGATTTGAACGGCAAACCTTTTGGTTAGCAGACTAAGCACTTAACCACTATGCCACCAGGGTTGCCATCCTCTGTAAAATGCAGGTGTATATTAGAAAATTTCTGGTGTTTCTTCTAGGAGATTAGAATATAAATTGTTTGATTATATGGAGTTTATGTTGTTAGGATTATATTGGACACTTTTCTGAAAATATGTGTAAGTGGTTTTCTCTTACATAGATGTAAGAAGACATCTAAAATTAAGGAACAAAATGGCATTGGAGTTATGATAGATTTGAATTTGTCTGTCACATCTGCTTTTTAGAAAAATAAATTTTTACAGCAGTTTTGGGTTTATAACCAAATCGTGCAGAAATTCATGGTTCCCATATACTCCCTTCCCCCCCCTACAGTTTTCTGTTCTCGCTTTCATTTGTACCGTTATTAATCAGTATGGAAATTATGAGAAGTTTTTACTTTTTTCTGTTTTACTAAGTCTTCAAAATTTGGTATGTATTTCACATTTATAGGACAGCTCAATTTGGACTGCCACATTTCACATGCTCAATGTTGATACACTGTTATTAACTAAAGTCCATAGTTATGATTCACTTTTTGTTTTGTACAGCCCTGTGGGTTTTGACAAATTCATGTCATGTAGTCAACATTATAAATATTATACAGATTCATTTCACAACCTTAAAAATGGCCTGTGCTTCACCGGTTCATCACTTCCTATGTCCTATACACCTTCCCATCAGCCTGCCTTTTGATGTTGGCAGCAGTAATCTCTTGAGGCTGTTTCCTTGTATCTGTAAAGTGGTACTAGTAATACTTAACCTCTAGTTGTTGCTGTAATGATACAGTGAAAATGTATTTAAAGTGCCTGGCACAGTCACCTGTCAGGAATGGTATCTGTTATTTTCATTCTCAATGTCATTGAACTTTTAAATGTGTTGTTAAATTGTACTTATGCTAGAAATAGTCTGTGAAGTGAATAGTAATCATTTTTGCAACTTCTCTGTGCAGCATCTGCTATGTTTGTATCAAAATATACTTAAGTGTAATCGTGTAGAACCAGTATCCTAAAAGTAAAAAATTTTCTTTTGAATAAATGGTGCAAGTGTCTTTGTTACCCATTCCATCGCTGTCTGGTTGATTCTGACTCATACAGACCCTATAGGATAGGATAGAACTGCCCTAAAGTTGGAATTGTTTTTTCCTGTAAGGAGAATGTTTATCAGTGGTTACCAAGTAAGAGAGGGAGTGGAGAAATGGAGCCACTGTTAGGGAAGCAATGAATTTCTGTCTATGGTGATGGGAAACTTGTCAGTTAAGAGTAATCACTGAATACTATGATTAATGGAATTCATGTTGCTAGTTTGTATGCCTGAAAAATGTTGAATTGGCAAATACTATGTTACATATATTTTTAATAACAGTAAAATAACTTAAACCGTTCAATATTGTTAATTTTGGTCTCAGAATAAAATTTGACATTTGCTGTATTCTTTTTGCTAAAAATATTTCAGTGCTTCTAGCAGCTTTTTATACCCTAGCTTCTCTACTTTTTTTCCTAATTTTTTAAATTATACTTTAGCTGAAAGCTTATAGAGCAAGTTAGTTTCTCAGTAAACAAGACACAGAACTGTTTTGTGATGTTGGTTGCCAACCCCATGATACAGCAGTACTCTCCAAATATTGACCATGGCTTCCTGTTACCAGCTTTTCTGTCGTCTCCTGCCTTGTTGTCCTTGCCCTTGGGCTTGTGTGCCCATTTAAGTCTGATTTTGTTGTATAGGAGTCTTTGGCTGAAGGTTGAACTTCAGCTGTAACGGTGTCTGGGACCCATATTCTCAGTGTTTCCAACTTCTTTTGGACCTGTGTGTCTAGGTTATTTTTGTTTGTTTTGTGAGTTAGAATTTTGTTGTATGTTTATTTCCAGCTCTGTCTGGGACCATCTGTTGTGATCCCTGTCAGAACAGTTAACTGATGTTGGTAGCTAGGTAATCTTGTTGTACTGGACGCAGTCCTAGTGGGAAGTTGTGGTAGTTGCCGTCAGTCCATTAGTCCCCTGGACTCATTTTCCTTTATGTGTTTGGTTTTCCTCATTTTCCCTTTTTCCAGATGAGGATATCTTAGATGGCCACTTAGAGGCTTTTAAAACCCCGTACGCTACTCACCAAAGTAGAATGCTGTATTTATAAACTATGTTAGGCCAGTTGAAGTGATGTTCACTGAGACCGTGGTCCCACAGCCAATAATTGAGCTGCTGAGGAAGTTGGGAACTTCCATGACCTTGCTTGGATGAGCTGTGATGGCTTCCTTAGTATTGTGTTCTGTCTCAACCTTCACCAAAGTTACTATTTGTCTCTTTGTCTGTTTAGTGTTTTCCCGTATTGCTGCTACTCTCCTTCTAGCCACTAAATATTGTTTCTTTTTGTGAGTAAACCTTTTCATGAGTTCTTATAGTGGTATTCTCATACAGTATTTGTTCTTTTGTGATTGACTTACTTCATTCAGCGTAATACCCTCCAGATTTATTCCTGTTGTGAGATATTTCACAGGTTGGTCATTGTTGTTTATTACTGTGTAGCAATCCATTGTGGTGTATGTACCATAGTTTGTTTATCCATTCATCTGTAGATAGGCATTTAGATGTTTTTAATCTTTTTGCTATTGTGAGCAATGCTACAGTGAATATTGGTGTGTTTATGTCTGTTCTTATGAGATCTCTTATTCTTCTAGGATATATTCCTAGGGGTGGGATTGCTGGATCATGTGATATTTCTATTTCTAGTTATTTAAGGCAGCACCATATCATTTTCCAAAATGGTTGTACCATTCTGCATTCCCGCCATCAGTGCATGACAGTTCCAGTCTCCCTGCACACTTTCCAACATTTGTTATTTTCTGTTTTGTTTTTAATTTGTGCGTGTAATGCCAGCGTGAGATGGTTTTGCATATATCTTTTAGCCACTTGAATTTCTTCTTTGTTGAAGTGTCTGTTCATATCCTTTGCCAGTTAGTTTTTTATTAGAGGAAAAAAGTATAAACTATTTTTCGCACTGTTTTAAGTGAAAGTTTACAGTTACAGCTTCTCAGTACAAAAACTTAACACAATTTGCATGTGACCCTAACTACTCTCTCCAAACTTTGGTAGCACACTCCTCCCCACCACCTCGTGTTTCCTATGTCTGTGTAACTGGCTTCTGTCCCCATCTGTCATAACCTCTCACCTCTGAACAGGATCTGCCCAGTCCATCACCTGTATCTGCTCAAGCCAAGAAGCACACTCTCCACCAGTACGATTTTATGTCTTATATACCAGTTCAATCTTTGTCTGACTAATTGGCTTCTGGAATGGTTTCAATTCTGGGCTAACAGAGAGTCCAGGGGTTATGTATGCCGGGAACCCTCCAGTCTGTCAGAGTATCAAGTCTGGTCTTTTCACTGGAGTGTGAGTTCTGCACCCCACATTTCTCCATCTTCATCGGAGACTGTTCGTTGAGTTCCTTGTAAGGGCAGGCTTTAGTGGTGGCTGGGTACCACCTAGATCTTTTAATCTCATGTTGGTAACAGTCTCTGGTACATGTAGTCCTCTCTGTCTCTCGGGCTTACATTTTCCTGCTGTCGTTGATGTTCTTTGTCTATTGCTCCAGCTGGGTCAAGACCAGTTAATTCTTCTTAGATGGCCGCTTGCTAGCTTTTATGACCCCAGACACCACTCACCAAAGTGGAATGCAGAACATTTGTTTAAAAAAAATTTGTTATGCCAGTTGACCTAGATGTTCCCTGAAACCATGGTCCTCAGACCCCTGACCCTGGCACTCTGTTCCTGAAAGTGTTTGGTTTTATTGAGAGTACTTCTCTAAGTTTTACTTTTAGTCCATTTTTGTAGACTTCTCCCGTGTTGCTTCTGTTGTCTTTCACTTCATCTAAAATAATTTTTGTCAATTATTCAGTTAATGAATATCCCTCTACTTCTAACCTGCATGATCATCAAAGAATGCTTTCTTCTGTTTTTAAGCCAGTTCTTCAGACCTTACAGTGAACTCATACAGTATTTGTCCTTTTGCAGTTGAATAATTTCACTTAGCATAATGCCTTCCTGATTCTTCTATTTTATGAGATGTTTCCCAATTTGATCATAATTCCTTATCACTGCATACTATTCCATAATGTAAATGTACTATAGTTTGTTTCTTCATTCTTCCGTTGATGGGTATCTAGGCTTATTCCATCTTTTTGCTACTTTGAATAGTGTTGTGATGAATACTGATATGCATGTGTCTATTTGTGTGGCAGCTTTTATTTAGGATGTATTCCATGGAAATCCTGGTGGTGTAGTGGATTAAGTGCTACATCTGCTAATCAAAAGGTCAGCAATTCAAATCCTCCAGGAACTCCTTGAAAACTCGATGGGGCAGTTCTACTCTGACCTCTAGGGTTGCCGTGAGTCGGATCCAAGTTGATGGCAGTGGGTTTTTTTTTTTTTTTTTTTTTGATATATTCCAGGAAGTGTGACTGCTGAATCATGTAGCATTTCTATTTCTGGCTTTTTAAGGAAGAGCCAAATTGATTTCCAAACGGATCATACCATTTTACCTTTCCACCAGCAGTGTGTAAGTGTTGTAGTCTCTCCACCATTTGTTATTTTGTGTTTTTTGGAGTAATGCCAACCTTTTGGGGGTGAGGTGGTATCTCATTATAGTTTTAATTTGCATTTCTCTTAGGCTAATTATCATAAACATTTTCTCATGTATGTATGAGCTGCCTGTCTTTGGTGAAGTGCCTATTCATATCCTTTGCCCATTTTTTAACTGAATTATTTGTCTTTTTGTTGTTGAGGTTTTGCAGTATATTGTAGACTATAGAGATTAGATGATGGTCAGATTTGTCACAGCCAAAATTTTTTCTCCTGGTGTGTAGGCTGCCTTTTTATACTTTTCTTGACACCTTTGGATCTGCATAAAGGTTAGTTTTTTTATTTGTTTTTTTCTTTTTTTAAGGAGTTTTCATTTATCTGTATTTTACTTCTGGTGTGTGTACATTCTCATTAATGTTTTGTAATCTTTTTATGCCTTGTATTAGGGCTTCTGGTGTTTGTTGGTGTTTTTTTCTTCCGTGATCTTTTATCGTTTTAGATTTTCTATTTAGGTTTTTGATCCACTTTACATTACGTTAGTTTTTGTGCACAGTGTGAGGTATAGGTCTTGTTATTTTATTTTGCACATGGGTATCTAGTTATGCGAACACCAGTTGTTGAAGAGGCTTTTCCCCACCTTGGTTTGTGGACTTTGGGGTTTTATCAAATAACAGCTGCTCAAGGGATGGATAATTTTTTTGTTTTTAATTGTGATTAAGTGAAAGTATACAATCTAAATTAAATTTATACCTGCCTGTCTGCAGCTCCTTCTGCCGTCCTTGCCTGGTGACAACACACTCCTCCTTATCATTCTGTACTTGTTGTATTCTCTATCTCTATACTTGTTATATCCTCTTTACAAGCTCCTGTCCCCTTATCTTTACCCTCTCCTCTCCCATTTAGTAAGAGACCAGTAGGACAGCATCCTGTAAATGCATAGAAGCATAAAGTACATACACCACATAGTCATACTGTGTCCCAGAGTCCAGTCCCTTTTTGTCCAAAGAGTTGACATCAGTAGTACTATCAGGACAGGGGCAGCAGCAGGTTTAGGGGCCATGTTCCCAGGGGACCCCCCCCCCGGCTGTTAGACTATCAGTTGTGGTCTTTAGTTCTTGAGCTGCATCCCTCTTTTTCTCGTGTTGCCATAGGGGCTCAACATTGTGTGTCCTGTCATGGCTGTCTTTGGTGTTGGCGAGGCACCATCTGATTCTTCTGGTTACTTGTCAGTACAATATCCCATTCACATGGGTTCTACTATCTTATGGGCTCTTTTCTCCTCTTCTTTGTTGTTCTTGGTGATCATCTGTTCTGGATGAGTTGGTGTGACCATTTGGTGTACTTCAGATGGCAGCTTGCTAGCTTTTAAGACCCCAGATGCCACTCACCAATATGGGCTGAAGAAGACTATTTTAGCAATAGGCTAGTTATGCCAGTTGGCCTTGATGTGCCCTTAGAGCATGGGCCCTAGACCCTGCCCTCATGGGGTAGATGATTTGATGTATTTTCAGTTCTGTTCACTGGTCTGTGTGTCTGTTGTTGTACCAGTACCAGGCTATTTTGACTACCTGAGTAGATTCTAGGTTCTTACTAGGTGATAGGTTCTAAAGTCAGGTAGTATGAGGCTTCCTACTTCGTTCTTTAGTAATGCTATACTTACCCGGGGCTTCTTCCCTTTCCATATGAGGTTGGTTATTTGTTTCTCCATCTTGTTAAAAAATGCAGCTGGACTTTGGATTGGGATTGCGTTGTATCTGTAGATTCATACGGGTAGAATAGAAAGTTTCATCACGTTGAGTCTTCCTATCCATGGGCAAGGTACGTTTTTCCCCTTACGTAAGTCTCTGGTTTCTTGCAGTAGTGTCTTGTAGTTTTCTTTGTATACGTGTTTTACATCTCTGGTTAGATTTGTTCTGAACTGTTTATATCCTTGGGAACTGCTGTAGATGGTATTCATTTGATTTATTCTTTGGTGTTCTCTCTGTTGGTGTGGAGCCTCCAACTGATTTTTGTATCTTTATCTTGTGTTCTGATCCTTTGCTAAACTTTTCTTTTAGTCGTGGTAGGTTTTTTTTTTTTTTGTGTGTGTGTGGATTCTTTAGGGTTTTCTGTGTATAAGATTTGCAAAGAGAGATACTTCTACTACATTTTTACCAGTTTGAATGCTGTTTAGTTCTTTTTCTTGCCTGATTGCTCTGGGTGCAGCCTCCAGCCCTATGTTGAATAGAAGTGGTAATGGAGAGCATCTTTGTCTGGTTCCTGTTCTCCAGGGGAATACTTTCAGACTCTCCATTTAGGATGATGATGTTGGCTCTTGGCTTTGCCTAGATGTCTTTTATTATGTTCTGAAATTTCCCTTCTATTCCAATTTTGCTGAGAGTTTTTAACATGAATAGGTGTTGGATTTTGTCAAATAACCTTTCCTGTATCATTTGATAAAATAAACTGTTTCTATTTATGTGGTTGGTTACAGTTGATTTTCTTTGTAATGTTGAACCATCCCTGGATCCCTGAGACGAATCTCCCTTGTTCATGATGAATTATATTCTTGATATGTTCTTGAATTCTGTTGGATAGAATTTTAAAGATGGTTGCGTCTCAGTTCATGACAAATAATCGGTGTATGATTTACTTTTGTAGTGTTTTAACCCGGTTTTGGTATCAGGGTTATGCTGGCTTCATAGAATGAGTCTGGGAGCATTCCAGCCTTTTCTGTTCTCCGAACTACCTTTAATGATCTTTGCCCATTTCAAAAAAGTTGGTTATTTTTCTTTTTGTTGTAGAGCTGTTGGGTTTTCCTGTAGATTTTAGAGATTAGACCTCTGTCAGATAGGTCATAGCCAAAATTTGTTCCCAGTCTGTAGATTCTTTTTTTGTTCTTTTGGTAAAGCCTTTTGAAGAACATAACATGTTTAATTTTAGGAAGATTTCACTTACCTTCTGATGTTTATATCATTGTTAGCTTTGGTTTGTATTGTGTCAATGCCATATAATTAGGGCCTCTAGCATTAACCATAGTTTTTTCTCTACGATCTTTATAATTTTTTGGTTTTTTGTTTAGATCTTTTATCCGTTTTGAACACTAGTTTGTGTGTGATTTGATGCATGGGTCCTTTTTCTTTTCCTCCTCAAACAAATAGACATTTGATTTTGCTAGCACCATTTGACAAAGATTGTCTTTTCCCTGTTTGATGCATTTGGGGCCTTTGTCAAAGAGCAGGCAATGCAAGTGGATGGATTTACATCTGGGTTGTAAACTCTGTTCCATTGGATAATGGGTCTGCCATTTTACTAGTACTGGGCAGTATTTACTGCAGTAGCTGTCTAGTAGATTCTTAAGTTTACGTAGCATCAAAAGAAGATGGAAGGAATACACAGAGTTGTACCAAAAAGAATTGGTTGATGTTTCAAGAGGTTGTGTAGGATCAGGAACTGATGATACCAGTCGAACAAGTTGAAGCTTCAGTGAAGGCATTGGAGAATAACAAAGCTCCAGGAACTGATGGATCATCAATTGAGATGTTTCAGCAATAGCAGTGCTGGAGATGCTCACTCATATGTGCCAAGAAATTTGGAGGACAGCTACCTGGCCAGCCAACTGAAGAGATCCATGTTTATGTCAGTTCCTAAGAAAGGTGATCCAACTGAGGGGATAAACTGTTGAACAATACTATTAATATCACATGCTGGTAAAATTTTCCTAAGGATCATTCAGAAGCCTAAATTTAATTTATGCTTTGAAGATTGTTTAAAGATTTCAAAGAGCAGTTCAAGACAGCAAAGTGAAGTATTATGAGATGTACAAAGAGCTGGAGACAAACAGATGCAGTGTTGGAAGTGCTCACTCATATATGCCAAGATACTTAGAAGACAGCTACCTGGCCAACTGACTGGAGGAGATCCATATTTATGCCTATTACCAAGAAAGGTTGTCCAATTGAATGTGGAAATTACCTAACAGTGTCATTAATATCACACACATTCAAAAGTGATTGCAACAGTATATTGTCAGGGAACTGCTAGAAATTCAGGTTGGAGTGAGAAGAGGATGTGGAATGAATGCTATCAGTGCTGATGTCAGGTGGATCTTGGTTTGACAGCAAAGGAATACCAGAGTGATGATTACATATGTTTTATTGACTATGCAAAGGCATTTGACTGTGTAGATCATAACAAACTATGGATAACATTGTGGAGAATGAGAATTCCAGAACACTTAATTGTGCTCATGAGGAATGTGTACATGGATCAAGAGGCAGTTGTTTAAACAGAACAAGGGGACACTGCATGGTTTAAAATCAAGAAAGGTGTGTGCCAGGGTTGTATCCTTTCACCATACCTATTCAATCTGCATGCTGAGCACATTATCCTAGAAGCTGGACTAGATGAAGAAGCATATGGTATTATGAGTGGAGGAAGACTCATTAAGAACCTGCATTATGCAGATGGCATAATTTTGTTTGTAGAAAGTGAACAGGGCTTGAAATACTTCCTGGTTAAGATCAAAAACCACAGCCTTCAGTATGGGTTGTATCTCAACATCAAGAAAACAGAAATCCTTGTACCTGTACCAGTAGGCAACATAGTGATGAATGGAGAGAAGATTGAGATTGTCAGAGATTTCGTTTTATGTGGTTCCACAGTCCACAGTCAACACCCATGGAAGCAGCAGTCAGGAAGTCAAAAGGCACATTCCATTGAGAAAATCTGTTGCAGAAGACCTCTTTAAAATATTCAGAAGTAAAGATGTCACCTTGAAAAAAAGATGTGCCTGACTCAAACTGTAGTGTTTTCAGTCACATCATATGTATGCAAAATCTGGAGAATGAATAAAGAAGACAGAAGAATTGATACCTTTGAATTATTGTGTTGGGGAAGAATATTGAACATACCATGGACTGCCAATACAACAAATAGATTTGTTCTGGAAGAAGTACAGTCAGAGTGCTCCTTGAAATCAAGGATGACGAGAGTGTGTGTTATGTGCTTTGGACATGTTGTCAGGAGGGATCAGTCCCTGGAGAGTGGCATCATGTTGGGTAAAGTAGAGCTTCAGTGAAAAAACAGGAAGACCCTGAAGGAGATGTATTGACACAGTGGTTGCAGCAATGGGCTTAAGCGTAAAAACAGTTGTGGGCATGGTGCAGGACCCAGCAGTACTTCATTCTGTGGGTCACTGTGAGTTTGGAACCAACTGTGCAGCAGACAACCACAATCAGCAACAACAGATCATCCTCAAATAAGGCCAGTTTTACTTCCTCATTACTAGTTTGAATTCCCTTTATTTCCTTTTCTTGCCTTACTGCTCTGACTAGGACTTCCAGCACTAAGGTAAATAGCATTGGTGATACAGGGCATCTTGGTCTGGTTCCTGTTATCAAGGGCAGTGTTTTCAGCTGTTTACCACTAAGAGTGATATTAGCTTTTGATTTTGTGTAAATGCCTTTTATTATTTTGAGGAATTTCCCTTTCTGTACCTGTTCTGTTGAGTCTTGTTATCAGGAATGGCTGTTGGATCTTGTGAAATACGATTTCTGTGTTGATTGAGAATTATTTATGTGGCATATATTTTTTTTTATGTAATACCTCATTCTACTTGCTTGAATTTTGTTGAGAATTTTTGTGTCTGCCTGTGTTCATGAGAGATACTGGTCTGTAAATTTTTTGTGGTGTTTTTACCTAGATTTGGTATCAGGGATAATGCTGGATTCATAGCATGAATTCAGAAATAATCTCTTCCATTTCTATGTTCTGAAATAGTTCTCCCAGTACTTGTGTAATGTCTTCTCTGAATGTTTGGTAGAATTCTCCAGTGAGGCCATCAGGTGAGGTTTTTTCCTCTCTTTTTAAGTTATCTGTTAGTGTCTACTCTTGTGATGGATCTGTGTAGATTCTCATTTTCAGTTTGTATTAAATTACTTCGTACTGGTTTTCAGTTTTTTTGGAGTGTAGTTTTCATAGTGCTGTTATGATCCTTTTTCAGTTCACTGTTATGTAATGTCCTGTATTTCATTGTTTGCTTGGGTTATTGGCACTTCCTATGTTTCTTTTGTCTATTTTGCCTCTGGTTTGCCAATTTGTTGATCCTTTTGAAGAACCAACTATTGGTTTTGTTGATTCTTTCTGTTTCTGTTCTTTATTGCTTTCATTTCTGCTCTAGTCTTTATTATTTACTTTCTTTGGTGGCGGCAGGTTTCTTTTGCTGTTATTTTTGTTTGTTTGAGTTGTTTGGCTACCGTTTTGATTTTGTTCCTTCTTTGGTATATGTACCTGTTGGCATAAATTAACCTCTTGGGCACTGTCTTTTCTGTATTCAAAAGGTGTTTTTTAAGTTATGCTTTAAGTGAAAGTTTACAGTTCAAGTTAGTTTCTCATAGGAAAATCATACATGCATTGTTAGTTATGTGATCCTTGTTGCTTCCCCTATAATACAACAGCACACTCCTGTACATTCCAGGTGACCTTGCGTTCCTTCAACCAGCTGCTGTCCTCTGCCTTCACATCTTGTCTCTAGATAGGAGCTGCCTGTTTAATCTCTGGTTATTTACTTGAGCACATCCTTAAGGAGTATCATTTTCTGTCATATAGTCGTCTGTTCTTTGTCTGAAGAATTGGCTTTGGGAGTCTTTTTAGTTTTAGGCTAACAGCAAATGTGGGGGCCATGTCTTCCAGGGTTCCTCCAGTCTCAGGTATGGTAAGTCTGATCTTTTCTAGGATTTTCAGTTCTGCACTCCATTTTTCATGTGCTTCACCAGGGACTCTGTTGTGTTTCCTTTCAGGATAATTATTGGTGGTAGCTGAGCATCATCTAATTCTTCTGGTCTCTGACTAGTGAAGTCTCCAGTTTATGTGGGCTTTGTTACCTCTTGCCCCAGTATTTTCCTTCAGTCTTTTGTGTTCTTCATTGTTCTTGGCACCAAATGGGTTGGAACCAGTAGATGCATCATAGGTGGCTGCTAGCTAGCTTTTAAGACCCACTCCCCAACTTGGGATGCAGAACATTTTCTTACTAAACTTTGTTATGCCAGTTGACTTAGATATCCCTTGAAACTATGGTCCCCAGCACAGAACCCATCCCCTGCAACTCTATTCTTCAAAGGGTGGTTGTATTCAGGAAACTGTGTAGCTTTAATTTAGTTCAGTGGTGCTGACTTCCCCAGTATTGTGTACTGTTGTTTCCTTCACTTAAAATAATTCTTGTCACCTACAGTTAGTGAATATTTTTCTCCTCCTCTACTCTTGTAACCATAAATGAATGTTTTCTTCTTGTGCTTAAATGTCCGTCTTGAGTTCTTATAGTAGTGGTTTCATACAATATTTGTCCTTTTGTGTCTGATTTCAGTGAGCATAATGTTTTCCAGATTAACCTGTGTCATGACATGTTTTGTGAATTATAGTTATTTATCATTGCATAGTATTACATCATGTGCATATATTGTGATGTGTTTATCCATTCATCAGTTGATGAGTATTTAGGTTGTTTCCTTCTCTTTGTTATTGTGAGTGGTGCTGTAGTGACCATGAGTGTGTGTCTATTTGTGTGAAGATTTTTGCTTTTCTAAGCTATATTTCTGGACCATATGTTATTTGTATTTTTAGCTTTTTAAGGAATCACCAAGTTGATTTCCAAAGTAGTTGTACCATTCTATGTTCTTACCAGCACTGTAGAAGTGCTCTAGTCTCGCTACAGCCTCTCCACAGGTGTTATTTTGTGGTCTTTGGATTAATGTTAAACTTGTTTATGTGAGACAGATCTCATTACAGTTTTAATTTGTATTTCTCTAATGGTTAATGAGCATTCTCTCATGTATCTGTTAATGGTTTGGATGTCTTATATGGTCAATTGCCTGTTCATATTTGTCTTAGTCATTTGGTGTTGGTATAACATAGAAACCACAAGTGGATGGCTTTAAAAAGAGAAATTTTATTTTTGCAGTAGGCTTGAAATCCAAATTCAGAGTGTCAGTGCTCAGGGAGGCTTCCTTTCTTGGCTCTTGAGGGTCCATGTCATTCTTCCCTTGGACTGGGAGTTTCTGATGTGCAGGGACCCCAGGTCCTTTCCAAAGGATGCACTCAGCTCCCAGAACTGCTTTATTTCCTGATGGTATGAAGCCCCCCAATCTTTGCTTGTCTCCTTTTCCTTTGTATCCCAGCAGATCACCTCAAGGCACAGAACAGTATTACGTATTGAGTCTGACCCACCAACACAAGTGTTGCCTGTCCTCCTCCATTAATACTGTAGAGGCAGAATTTACAGTATACAGAAACATCAACAATATGCAGAATCATGGCTTAGCCACACTGCCACAACCATTTTTTGGGGCCTCAGTTCAATCCATGACAGTGTTCTTTGCCCATTTTTAAATTGGATTGTCTTTTTGGTTTTGATGTTTTACAGTATCTTAGAGATTTTAGAGATAGTCCCTGATATGATTTATTATATTAAATTTGTTTTTCTTAGTCCATAGGTTGTCTTTTAACTCTTCTCATGAAGTGTTTTGATGAGCTTAAGTGTGTGATTTTTTTAGGACCTTCCAGTTTCCTAGTTGGCTTTCTGGTGTTTGCACATTGTTATTTATGTTTTCTCTTTGTTTATCCCATGTATTAGGGCCCCTAGCATTGTCCCTATTTTTTTGTTCCGTGATCTTTATTGTTTTAAATCTTGTTTTGAGTTGGTTTCTGTACATGGTGTGAAGTATGGGTCTTGTTACTTTTTTATCTGTAAATGGATATTTGGTTATGACAGCACCATTTGTTAAGCTGTCTTTGTTATCAATTATCAGCTGCACATAGGTGGATAGATTACATCTGGATTGTCATTTCTGTTACGTTGGTCTGTGCCAATACCAGCCTGTTTTGACTGCTGTAGTAGTATGTTGTGTTACATGCCCTTGAGTCAGTTCTGATTCATAGCGCCCTTATGTACAACAGAATGAAATACTGCCCGATCTTGCACCATGTCCATGGTTGTTTTTATGTTAAAGCCTGTGGTTGTGACCACTGTGTCAATCCATCTTGTTGAGAGTCTTCCTCTTTTTCACTGACCCTTTACTCTGCCATATATGATGTAGTATAATAGGTTCTAAAATCAGGTAGTGTGAGGCCTCCCACTTTGTTGTTTTTGAGTAGTGTCTTACTTACTTGGGACCTCTTCTCTTTCCATATGAAGTTGGTGGTTTATTTTTCCATCTCATTAAAAAATGTGGTTGGAATTTGGGATTGTGTTGTATCTGTAGATCACTTTGAGTAGAAATGACATTTTCAAAAGGTGTTTTCCTATACATGAACAAGGTATGTTTTTCCATTTAATATAGTAGGTGTCTCAGTTTCTTGTGGTAGTGTTTTGTAGTCTTTTTTATAGGTATTTTACATCTCTAAAACCCAGTGCTGTCAAGTTGACTCCGGCTTATAACAGCACTGTATGACAGAGTAGAACTGCCCCATAGAGTTTCCAAGGGGCACCTGGTGGATTTGAACTGCCAGCCTTTTGGTTAGTAGCTATAGTACTTAACTGCTATGCCACCAGGGTTCTTTACATCTCTAGATAGATTTCTTTCTAAGTATTTTAATCTTTTTGGGGACTAGTGTAAATGATTACGAGTTGATGTTTTCCTCTTTCACATACTCTTTAGTGTACAGGAATCCAACTGATTTTTGTGTGTTTATTTTGTGCCTGAAACTTTGCTGAAATCTTCTATTTGTTACGGTAGTTTTCTTGTGGATTCTTGGTGGGGGTTTTGTGTGTAAGGTCATGTTGTCTGCAAATACTTATACTGCTTTATCAGTTTGGGTGCTCTTTATTTCCATCTGTGCAGTGTTGAATAAGAGAGGTGGTACAGGGTATTGGGGATTGAATTGTATCCCCCTAAAAAATGTATGTAGCAGTTTGTCTAGGCCATGATTCTGGGTATTGGGTGATGTTCCTAAGTGGTGTAAGTCCTGCCTATGTGATGTTAATGAGGGAGGATGGTTGGCAGTTGTGTTGGGGGGTAGGACTCCCTGTATAAAATTGTACTGTACCTTGAGGCATTCTCTTGAGATATAAAAGAAAGAAGCTAGAAGAGAGATTTGGGGACATCATACCATCAGGAAAGTGCTAGCACCAGGAGCAGATCACATCCTGTATACCCAGGGTCCCTGCATCTCAGAGGGTCCTGGTTTAGTTGAAGATTGACCCCAAGGACCTTCTTCCAGGGCTGACAAAGAAAGACTTCCCCTGGAGCTGATGCCCTGAATTTAGACTTTTAGCCTACCTTTCTGTGAAAAAATAAGTTTCTCTTTGTTAAAGCCTTGTGCTTGAGGTATTTTGCTTATTGCAGAACTAGATGACTAAAACAAAGGGCATCCTTGTCTGCTTAACTGGTTTCTCAAAGGGAATGGTTTAAGACACTCTTCATTTAGGATGAAGTTGGCTGTTGACGTAGTATAATTACCCTTTATTATGCTAAAGAATTTCCCTTTTACTCGTATTTTGCTGACGTTTTTATCAAGAATGCATGTTAGGGTTTGTCAAATGCCTTTTCTGTATCAACTGATAAGATTACATGGTTCTTATCTTTTGTTTATGTGATGGATTACATTGCATGTTTTGCTAAAGTTGAACCATTCCTGTGAACTTGATGTGAGTTCTGAGTAATGGTGAATTATTTTTTTGACATGTTGTTGAATTCTGTTGGTTAAAATCCCATTGACAATTTTTGTGGCAATGTTCATAAGCGATATCGCCTGTAATTTTCTTTTTCTCGTGATAATTTTGGTTTTATTATCAGGGTTATGCTGGCTTCATATAATAAGTTCGAAAGAATTGCATTCTTCTTTGTGCTCTAAAATACTGGTAGTAGTAGTGGGCTTTTTCCTGTTCTTCATTTAGTTCTGCTCTAATTTTTATTATTTGTTTTTTAATGGCTTCTTTGCTTCTTTCTTTCTATTTGTTTTGAGTTGTAGGGTTAATGCTTTGATTTGAGCCCTTTATTCTTTTTGGATATGTGCATTTTATTGCTGTAAATTGACCTCTGAACATTGCTTTTGCTGTTACCATAAGGTTCTGTTAGGGTGTGTTTTCATTCTCATTTGATTATATGAATCTCTTATCCTATCCTTAATTTCTTCTATAACTCAGTAGTTTGGGGCAAGGTGTCTTTCAATTTCTATGTGTTTAGCTTTGTTTTTCCTTGCTTTTACTGTTACTGATTTCTGTTTTTATGGCTTTATGGTCAGAAAAGATGGTTTGTCATATTTTGAATGCTTTGAGTTCTGTGAATACTTGCTTTATAGCCTAACATGTAATCTGTTTTGGAGAATGTTCTGTGTGCAGTTGAAAGAAAAGTATACTTGGCTCCCATTGGATGGAGTGTTCTGTATATGTGTATGACATAAAGTTAGTTGATTGTGGCGTGTAGATCTTTCATATTTATCTTGAACTTCTTTCTGAATGTTCTGTCCTTCATCAAAAGTGTTCTTGAAGTCTGCTGTTAACGTGCAGCTGTTTTTTCCTCTTTTAAGGGCTGTTCAGAGTTTGTTTTATGTATTTTGGTGGTAGTTAAGTGGTTAAGTGCCATATATGCTAACCAAAAGGTCAGCAGCTCAAATCCACCAGGCATTTCTTTGGAAACTTGATGGAGCAGTTCTAGTCTGTTCTGTAAGGCTGCTATGAGTTGGGGTCAGCCTGACCGCGGTTAGGTTTTTTGTGTGTTATTTTTAGTCTTACTGAAGTTTCTGTTTCCCAATTTTTGTTTTATCCTTATTTGTGACTTCCGTATCTGAATTTATATCTGATTGTTCTGTCCTGTTACATACTTGTATTGTTAATTTGTTTTTTATTTCCCAACCAAAGGATTCCCTTCAGCATTTCTTATAATTTTGATTTCGTTTTTACACATTCCCTAAACTGCTGTTTATCTAGAAGTGCCCTAATTTCACCATCATATGTGAGAGATTGTTTGACTGGATATATAATTCTTGACTGGTAATTTTTTTTCCTCAAGGGTTTATCTGTGTTCATCCTTTGACTTGTTGCCTGCACAGTTTCTGCTGAAGAGTCTGAGTTTAGTCCTGTTGACTCACCTTTCATTTCTCCAGAAATAAACAGTCATCAAGATGACTAGTTGACACTTTTTTTTTTAACCATAACCTCAAGATTCTGTTGTCTAGACGAAGCTTAGAGCTGGATCACTTGGCCCTTTATCTTTTTATCACCTCCCAATTCAAAATGCTTGCATCTCTTAATAGCCAGCATTCTCTTAGATCTGCAGTTGGGCTCAACACATTCCAGCCTCAACACAATCTTCTTTGTAGTTTTAGCCTTCTTCTGGAAAATCGGCTTGGTCTGCCCACCATATCCGCTCTGCTTCCTGTCATAATGCAGCTTTCCCTGGACATACAGAGAATCTTTGCCCTTCTTGTACTGTGTCACTTTGTGGGGTTGGTGCTTGCCACACTTATTACAGAAAGTTTGGCGGGTCTTTGGAATGTTCACCGTGTTTCCCAGAGCGCTATCAACATGAAAAGTGACTAGTTGACTCTTTATTTTCTGTCTAGCTATTCTTGAATTTCTTTATATTTTGTTCTGACAAGTTTGAGTATAATATGTCTTGTTGACTTCATTTTGGTGTCAGTCTTGTGTGGGGTTTGATGAGCTTCTTGGATAGGTATCTTTCATGATATCAGGAAAGTTTTCTTCCTGGAAATCTTCAACAATTTTTCTGTGTTCTGTTATTGCCCGCCCTCTTGCCCCCTGTTCTTGCCTGCCCTCTTGCCCCCTGTTCTTGTACTCCAGTTACTCATAGGTTATTCCTCTTGATTGAGTGCCACATATTTCTTAGAGTTTCTTTATTTTTAAAAATTCTTTTATCTGATTTTACCTCAAATAAGTTGATATCAAGTCCTCTGTTTTCAGTCTCAGGAATTCTTTTGTTTCCTCAATTTTGCTCCTATGACTTTCTATTGAGTCATCATTTTGAAATGTTATTAGTATTCTCAATTTGATGTGTGTGGATTTTTGTAGTCTTTTGTAACCTTGTTATTTCCTCTGTTGCTTTGTGTGTTCTTGTCTTGTTCTTCATTTGCCTACTCTCCTTGAACTTGGGAAGCTCTGTATATTAATGTTTTGCATTTTACCTCCAGTAGTTTCACTTAGTCCTGTCCCTTCAGAAAAGTTCTTCATGTTTTTTGAGTACTTGCTGTAACCGTCATGACGTGCCTTTTTATGTCATTGGATATTGAGTGTTTTCTCTGAGCCATCAATAAGTTGTTATTTTATGTCTACATACTATGTTCTACTTTATTGTTTTGTTTTGATATACTCAGATGGGCTGGTTGTTGTGAGCCAGTTTGATTTGGTGCCTTTGAAGCTGTCAAGGTCTTGTTAACAAGTGATTAGAGCTTTTAGTAGGTATGTGAGCCCAAGAGTCGGTTTATTTTTCTTGTATGGATTCAGCTCAGGTTGTCTAGGTAGTCACTCACCAAGTGTGTGGTGCAGGCCCTCACCTATCGCACTAGTCAAACAGAGGTGATTGGATTAGTCACAGGTATGTGACTGCAGTAGGATGTCATATGCTGAGCTAGGCAGGGAGCTGATGGCTGTCCTTGAGTGTCTACGGGAAAATGTGTTCCTGTTCCCTAGAGTGCTTAGGTGGATGAGTTTTTCATCTGGATTGTCGGCACTTAAGGCTTTTGGCTGTAAGGACAGGGGTGTACCACTTATTCTTATTTTTGGACCACTGTCATGGGTGGCTGGGTGGCATGAATAGAGTCAGTTCCTGAAGCTTGCCTGGACCTAGTGCAGAACTCTTGAGTGGGCAATTAAATGGGAGAGAGAGTCTTCCCAAAGGGGTGTGTTTTTGATCTGTGTGATAAGATAGATGAGTATGCTTACCTTTTGCTGATTGAGTGTCGGTTCTCACTGATTCTGGAGGGTTGAGATGACTCTACACTGCTTGGTGTCTCCCAGTGTGGAAAACACATCTGTATCATTATTGCTTGTCTCAGCACACACCAGCTGATCCAGCCTGCAAGGTGCGGGTTTCAGTGAGGCCAGGTTTATAAACCCGTCTTCTGCTGCTTTTGAAACTTCCTCTCCCTGTCGCTTAGTTCTGTTCCTCAAGTTTGCCTTTGATATTCAGGGCTATGGAATCGTCTGTAATTGAGTCACTTTTTATTTCAAATCTTTGTTGTAAGAGGAACCACAGGAAGTTCGACTACTCTGCCTTCTTGGCCCTCTGCCCCCCAAAGTTTTGATAAATACGTTTTTATTGTCCTTGGATTCTAGGAATTTTTTTTTATTCTAGCTCTCATTTCTTGTTTCCCTGTGGTTTTTAAGTAGGGTGTTACTGAGTTTTCAAGTATGTGATTTTTACCACTAGCTCTTTTTGCCATTAATTTCTACTTTAATGGTTTTGTGATCTATCAGACAAAATACTTTGTGTTATTTCAGTGTTTTGGATTTTGCTGTGAGTTGATTTTTGGCCTAAGATATGGGCTATTCTGGAGAACATACCATGTGTTTTGGAAAAGAAGGTACACTTTGCTATTGTTGAATGGAATGTTCTATATATGTCTATGACATCAAGTTGTTCGGTGGTGGCCTTTTAGATCTGTGTATCAGTGTTGAGTTTCTCAGTGTTCTGTCCATCTACTACTGTAGAACTGTCAGTTTCTCTTTTCAGTGTGTTTTATGTATTTTGGAGCCCTGTTACTGAGTTCATAGATATTTATTGTGGTTATGTCTTCAAGGTGAATTTTCCATTTAGTCAATAAATGATGTTATTCTTTGTCTTTTATGGTGAATTTTGTTTTAATGTCTATTTTATTGTGACGTTGCTACTCCTGCTCTTTTTTGGCTTACTGTTTGCTTATTTTTACCATACTTTATTTAATGAATGAATGTCTTTGTGTCTAAGGTGTGTCTCCTTTAGACACCTATTGTGGTTTCTACAAGAGAACATATTGTCAGGGTTGCTGTGAGTTGAAACAGATTCCAGGGCAGTGGGTTTGGGTTTCTTTCATCCATTCTGTCACTCTTTTTCTTTATAGGTGCATTGTAGCCATTTATATTCAGTGTGATTTTTGATAGGTACAAGTTTATTGCTGTCATTTTGTAGTGCCTTTTGTGTGTGTGTGTGTGTGTGGTACTGTTTTCTTTGTTCCTCTGTTCTGTGCTGAACTTCTTTTGTGTAGTTTTTGGTTTTGTTCCTTTCATTTTCATATATTTTGTGTTTACTGAGATTTGATTTTTCTTTATTTTGATAAGTAAAGTTGTTAATTTTCTTTGTGGTTACCTTGTAATTTATCCCAGTCTTTGTAAGTTCCAAAGCAGTCTATTGTTGATATCCCTTGACTGCCTCTCCACTTGAAAATTACATACCTATACTGTTTATTCCCCTCTTTTATTGTTCTGACATTGTTGTCATTTACAAATTAATATCTGTGCTTCCTTACTGAAGATGTTTTTAGTTTTAAGTTTGAGAGTTCATTATCTAGGTTGATATCTAGCCAGTGCTGTCTTGTGTGTTAGATTGAGGTTGTAGGCTGATGTCGGTTCTCAGAAAGATTCCCTTTAATGATTCTTGTAATTTGGTTTCATTTTTATATATTCCCTTAATTCTGTTTACATGGAAATGTCCTAATAATAACATCGTATTTGAGTGAGGGTTTTGCAGCATATATTATTCTCAGTTTTGTTTTCTACTTTTAAGAGATTTTTCAATATGTCATCTCGCTGCCTAAGCTGGAAGTCTTTTTTTTTAGTTCTTTTTTTATTATGATTGAGTAAAAATGTAGAGTCCTGTATAAATTTGCATGAACACCTATGTGTGGCTCCCACTGCTCTCCCTGCCCAGTGACAATACATTCCTCCTTTCTACATGTCCTATCCTTCTAATAATCTCCTATCCCCTTCTCTTCACTCTCTCCCATGCCTCCAGTAAGACGTCAGCAGGATAGCATCCTGTAGATGCGTGAAACCATAAAGTGCACACACGGTATGATCACTCTGTGTCACCAAGTCCAATCCATTCCTGTCTGAAGAGTTGACCTCCATTATGATTTATGGAAAGGGCAGCATTAGGGCCAGGGGCCATGCTCCTAGGAAGACCCTGAGGTCCCCAGGACCATCAATTGAGATATTTAAGTGGGTGTCTCAAGGAGCACCCCTTTTTATTCTTGTGTTGCCAGACTCAACTTTGTGAACTCCATCACGGCTGTCACTGTGGTGACAGATGGTGGCCGGACACCATCTGGTTCTTCTGGTTACATGTTGATGTAGTCACCCACTCACATGGGTCTCTCTGTCTTCTGGGTTGTCTTTCCCCCGTGTCATTTTGGTCCTCAGTGATGACTTGTTAGTGCTGAGTTGGGACCATTTGATGTACCTCAGATGGCAGCTTGGCAGCTTTTAAGACCCCAGACGCCACTCACCAATGTGGGGTACAGAAGACTCTCAGCACAATGCTAGTTATGCCAATTGGCCTCGATGTCCTCTGAGAGCATGGTCCCCAGACCCCTGCCTCAAAGCTGGAAGTCTTTATCTAAGCAGACTGCTATGTCTTTCTGCTGCGTAGTGGCTGGTGGATTCAAATCACTGACCTTCTGGTTAGCAGCTAGGTGCTTAACCAGTGTGCTACCAGGGCTGTGATAGTTTCACTAATACATGTAAATTAGGTTATAACAAGGTTTTTGTGCTTGTCTTGTATTTGAAATTATACTGTAGTTGTTACAGAATGAATCTAAATGTATTATTCTCTTGGAGGAGACCGAATATTGTCTGATGCAAAAATTTTCTGAAATCCAATCAGACTGTACTTCTGTCAAGTTAGTTCTAACTCACAGTGACTGTAGAACAGTAGAACTGTTCTGTAGGGTTTCCAAGGCTGCAATCTTTATGGAAGCAGACTGCTACCACAGCTTTCTGTCATGGAGTGGCTGGTGAGTTCAAACCATCCACCTTTTGGTTAGCAGCTGAGCTGTTTAATGACTGTGCCACTGAGGTTTGCGGCAGTACTCAAAAAACCCTGAACCAAACCCATTGCTGTTGATTTGATTCTGACTCATAACAATCCTGTAAGATCATAGAACTGCCCTATAGGTTTCTAGGGAGTGCCTGGTGGATTTGAACTGCCAACCCTTTGGTTAGTAGCTGTAGCACTTAGTTACTATAACACTGGCTTGGCTGGCTAGGCTTTACACAGTAATCATAGGAGCTTTTAATTCTTCCGTGTGAAATACCTGTACCGTTACCAACATGATTGCAGTGAGTGAAAAGTAGTTGAGGTTTTTCACTAACTAGCAATCATAAAAATTTAAAATTTTCTCCAAAACTTCCTTCTTTGATGATACTTAGTATTAACACATAAGGAGTTTGATTTTCATTGAATTTACTATTTGTAAAGGTGATGACTTCTAGATTTTAGGGACCAGAAATGTAGAAATGTCAAAAATACTGAAGTTGAGGGACTGGTATAATAGTACAATAAGTTCTTATATATTTTAACTGGCTTCGAGAATCACTAGCTGATGGCCAGCTTGGTTTCACCTCTGTCCCTGGTATATTACTAAGTTACTAAGTATATGTCTTTGAAGGATACAGAGTTAAATAACGGTACCATTATTACATATAAAAATTTTGGCTCTAATTTATTCATGTCAAATATTAGATTGTGTTCACATTTTCTCAGTTGTGTAATTGTTTTTGATAGTTTATTTGAACTAGGATTTATATACATTCTGGGTGTACATTGTTATTGGTTGATGTGTTTTCGGTTTCTTTTAATGTCTAGGTTTTCCATTTTATTTCTTTGATATTTGTTAAAAAACTTAGATATTAGTGTTGGAGAGTTTCTTAAGGTCTGAATTTTGCTGGTTGCATTTTTAATTGTATCTTTTATGAAGGTTTGCAGAACAAATTAGCTTCTCATTAAATAGTCAATACATGTAATGTTGTGTGACATTGATTGCCAACGCCATGACATGTAAACATTCTTCTGGACCTCCAGTTCCCTATCACTAGCTTTACTGTCACCTCCTGTCATCTAGTCCTTGTCCTTGGGCTGGTGTACCCTTCAGTCTCCTTTTGTTTTATGGCCCTTTGTAATCTTTGGCAGAAGAAGTGACTTCCCTACTGAGTGAAGAGATTTTTTTCGGTGTGTGTCAGACCAGTAAGTCTGATCTTTTATTTTTTTTCAGTTAGAATTTTGTTCTATGTTTTTCTTCAGCTCTTTCTGGGACTTTTAGTGTGATCCCTGTAAGAGCACTCAGTGGGTTTAGCTGGGCATCAGCTAGTTGTGCTGGACTGAGTCTGGTGGAGGCTGTGGATGTTGTGGTCCATTAGCCCTTTGCGATCATCTTTCCCTTGTGTCTTTGGTTTTCTTTATTCTTCCTTGCTGTGGATAGAGTGGGACCAGTAGAGTATCTTAGATGGCTACTCACCACAAGTAGGTTGTACATTTTCTTTATAAAAGATGTTATGCTCACTCATTCACAATAAATAAATTAAAAAAAAAAAGATGTTATGCCAATTGAGCTAGCTATCCCTGCTGGTTGTAGTTTTGTAGTTTCACCCCCTGACTCTCCTCCATGTGTACCTCTGTCCCTAGAAGAGAACAGATCGATCTAGAGCCTTGCGCATTTTGTGATTTGAGTTTTATTTATATTTTTTAAATTGGGCACACATATCACAGGGGAGAAACAGGGACTTTTTCATGTCTCAGTCAAGGTTTTATTTGTTTAAATGAATACTTAGATTCAAAATAGTGAGTTCAGGTGTGGGAGAAGATTGATACAGATGGGAAGCATATCGCATTTAAATGAAACAGTTTCTTTAACCTGTTTTAAGTAGTTTGTAAGTACACTTGTTTTACTGCACAAGAAGGTTACATAGCTTATTTCATAGGAAAAATTGCTGCGTTGTGTTTATATTATACTTTTTTATGGGAGAAGGCTTATTTGTAAAGTCTACAAAGGTTATAATTTTGGAAGAAAAAGAGTTGAACTGCCCAGGATTGGGAATGGCAGACAGAAATATTTGGATCAAGTTTGTTTACCTTCTTTCTAATTTTAATTTTTTGTTCCACAAGTGTTTAATTGCATAAAACTGAGAACTTCATGCTGATTTTGTTCTTGTGACCTGTAACATTTGGTTGCATGTTTTATTTGCTTGATTATGTGAAACACTGAAATTGGAAAAATAAGCCATGTGGGCTGTATAAGTATTTCTTCAACAAGAAGGCATCTAAACACTTTTCGTTCGACAGACTCTCAGGTAGTGGTTTTTATTGTAGTTTCCAAAGTTGATGGGAAGGTAATGCAACTTGATAAATGATTAACTGCAAACTTTGCTGCCAACAAAAATAAATCTAAGAGTCTGCCTTGGATGATGAGGACCATAACCATTTAGCACTAATAGAGAAATAAAAAGTGTTAGTATCTAGAGATAACCCTATATTCAAAATATCATTTAAAAAGTGTAGTCATCTTAAAACCCTAACTTTTGTAGATATAGTTTACTCAGTGTTGGTAACTTTGATATAAAAATAACTACACGTTTATGTAAAAACTTGTTTATTGATCTTGAAATTTCCTTAACAAAGAGAAACAAAATTTAGTTTTGCCTTTAAGTAACCACTATATTAAGTTTTAGATCTGTCGATCAGAATATATACATGTAATATAAAATGTATATATAAACATTTGTAATGCATGTTAAAAATATTTTGAATGTGGGTTATGTATAAAATGTTTTTTCTTTTAATGTGACTAGAAAAGTTAAAATTGCGTGTATTATTATTGATGAGAAATTGCATTCCTTTTTGTACTAAGTTTTAGAAATTGAGTGTGTGTTCTACTCACACTACTACAGAGGGAATAGTGTAATAAATCCTTATATACCTCACCTAGCTATAAGAGGAAACCCTGGCAGTGTTTGCTAACCAAAAAGTCATCAATTCGAATCTGCCAGGGTCTCCTTGGAAACTCTTTGGAGCTGTTCTGCTCTGTGCTGTAGGGTCGCTATGAATTGAAACTGACTCGATGGCAGTGGCAAAGCAAAAAGTCATATGAACTATATAGAAACAGCTCACTTTGGACTAGCCTAATTTCAGGTGCTCACTAGCCAGATGTGGCTAGTGGCTCTTCTGCTGTTGGACAGGACAGTTCAAGATGCATAGATTTTTAAATCGCTTGTTAAAATCATGATGTTGAATCTTGCTGGAAAGAAATGTAATGGTATGTATGAAGTCAGGTTTTAATTGTGGAAAAATGTGAGAATGACTAATTTTCAGTGTTTCTACCATACTAAAGGTTCTGTATGTGTGTACTTCTCCCCTTGTGACCACACTAATTTTCAAGGAAGAGATATATAATTTTCTACATTGTATTAATGTTATACTTTTGAAGGAGTTGCATTTTTAAGTCCTACAGGCAGTGAGCCATTTATTTAAATAGCTCTCTCCAGTGTTGAACAGCATGTGTTTCTGTGGTTATATTTATGGTTTTCTAAAATACTAGTAGTGACTATTTTGTTTAAAGCCACATTTTCAGATTAAGCCACAATATGAAAACATTGGTTATTCAGGAATCAAGAATCAGTTTGTTTCCTTTTACGTCAGCTATTATTTTTTGGAGAATATTCAGTCTTCCCACTTTGCATGTGTCCTAAGGAATGCTGTGTCCCTGTCTTGAAGGAACAGTTAGTCTCTTACAAGAAACACACGTGGCAATCTGTAAATGCAGATATTAGTAATGAGCACCATACATGGAACATTCAGCTTTTCTTGGACTCTCTACCAGTCCACCCTCTGGCTTCAGTCAAGTTGCCATACACATACTACGGTTGCCAGAGCCTCTTCCTGTATAGATGCAAACAATAAGGTGAAAAGTTAAGAGAAATACACCACTGTTTTAGGAAGCAGATTAAAACTTGAATGTTTCTGAGGAGATTTGGGAGCTGGGTTATGGTGAAAGAATTATTTTAGAGTCTGAGATTTGTAATGTTCAGAGAGTTTGTTCCTTTATTCAGCCTCTAAACAGTAATTGTTATAAGCCAGGCATTCTGCTTACTCTGAGGTATAGAGCAGTGAGTAAGATAGAAGTGATTTTGCCTTCATAGAACCTGCCTTGTTAGAGTTTAGTGGCCATCACACTTCACTGTGTGTGAAGTCAGGTTACCCAACCGCATCCAGAGTTTGGTTAGGTCTGTGTTGGGGCTCAGCACTCTGCATTTGTAGCAGGCGTTTCTGGCAGTTCTTAATCTTGGTCTTTTAAATCACGGATGGAGTGATTTTTTTTTATTTTTTTTTAACTTTACAGTTGGGTAACTGAATACTCTTTTTCTTTTTCTATTCAGTTCACCAGGATCTGGCACACACCTTTAACTGTAGCAGTAGATATGCTTTTCTTAGAGTACCTCTTAATTGTTGATCCTAAAGATGTGATTCAGTCTTTTACAGGCATTCTTAACCCAGACTGTTTTACTCCAAAATCTTGAGGTTGCTCCCGCCTTTCCATTTCTGCTGCCACTTCCTTAGGACTGACCGGAAGTGTCTAGTTTCTTCTGCCAGACTATATAAACTCCTTCAGGAGAAGGAAAACAGTAATTAAATAATCAAATTATCTAATTAGGAAATTAGATAATTAGATTAGTCAAAATCTGTAAATGGTTTCTGGTGGTTCTTTGTGCATTGTATCACAGGCTGGGAAAATAGCTTATTTTTCCCTGAACAGCTACATAAATTTATTTAGTAAAATATGAAAGCAAAAAGATGGTGAATGTGCCAATAATTCCATCAGCCAGATTCCATCATGGTCAGTGTATTTAGTTGTTAGACCTTTATTTACTTCTATTCCTGTATATATCTAACATATATGTGCATATTTTTAATAAGCTCATATTTTATGCTTTTGCCATGTGCTTTTTTAATAAACAGTGTAATGAAAATATTTCCTAATTAGGTAGTCTTTCTCATTTATAGTATCTCCACAATGTTTTGTTATTTAGACTGAATTATTAGCCAGTTCTCTTTACTAGAACCTCAGAGTTTTTCCTGGTTGTCCATATTTTAAAACCTATGCATAGTTTTTTAGAATGTTATAACTTTACCTAAGGAAATAATATCAGAAAGAGGTGGTACCTTTTGACAGAGGATTTGATAAGAGACTACCTAGTCAGCGATGAGGTAAGATTGTGCCATTTGACACCGCCGGTAATGTGAGACTAATCTTTCCCCGCTTATTTACCTACTTGGATTATTAAATTCTTTTGACCTTTCAAAGGAATAATTCTTAACTGTATAAAACAGGAAAGGAGAAGTGTAATTATGACGTGTTGAATTTAGCCAGGCTGAATAATTTCACTTTGGGCAGAGACTGAGTTGGTTTGGCACAGCTGGAATAAAGATCTGCAGCTTGTACAGAGTGCCACCAAGTGGTTGGTTGGAGAGGCTGTAATACTGCTCTGAATCGCACGGCTACGCTTTTTATTTGGAAATGACAGGGCCGCAGGTGGAGTGTAATGACCCAGTTCTCTGCATAAAAAAGTGAGCAAAGAGTCCCATAGGTCAAGTTAGATTTGGTTGTCTGATGTATGAGATTACAGTCTGATCAGCATCTTCATCTGTAAAATGGGAATGACAGGATTCTGGCTTGATTTGTATAAGAGTTGGTAGAAAGGTGTGGCTCAAAGACCTTTGGTAGGAGTAAGGTAAAGACAAAATGTACGTGCAGGACTTCTGTGGGTAGTTTGGATGGAAGGTTACAAGTCTAGTAATTCTTCTTGCCTGGCCTTAGAATGTAACATGAAATGAGTAGCTTCACAAGTGCCTGAAATACGTGGGTGCCTGTATATGTAATGTTCATAATATCTTCAGGCATTTGCTTTTTTAGCATAATTTTCTTCTTTTCTTGGTATTAATATCCATTGACTGTCACTGTTGAGTATCCATGTGTAAATTAGGACTGTATGGTTCAAAGCTATGGTGTAAATGTTCACTTTTGAATTTAACATACAAACTGAGCTTTTCCTTAAGTTATTTGATATGGTTGTTATTTGTTGGGTTGTAAGTGAAATTACTGTAAGATTGCAATGTAGTGTGTGTATTTAAGAGTGAAGACTCTGGAGTCAGAATGTCCAGTGGTGGATTCTGACCTTGCCACAGATTAGCTGCTTATGATTAGACAAATCACTTATATTTAATTCTTTATGTTAATAATTGTTAGGAATCTGATTTTTCATTGGAAGAAAATACACAACAGGATTTAGTACAAACTAACAAAATTTGAATTAAACATAGTAAGTATGAACTGATGATACATTTCTTTTTGAAACAGAATGTGTGTTTTCTAGCTGTGGCTTAGGAGTGATGACCAACCCGATAACAAAGAGCACTCTTTTGAACAGAATGTGGTCTCTATGTCCTGTTTCTGATTAAAAGAGTTAGCGTTTGTGTAGATACGGATGGTTGCAGGTAGGGATGAAAATATATAAATTAAACATGGAATATTGTTAGAGAGTAAAGAGCTCTCAAAGACCCATGGAATCGCATGAGAAGGCAAAGGAGCCATTGTATAGAGGCTTCTACTCATTGGCAAAGATGGGACAATTTAAGCCATCAAAAAGTTTGCAGTTGACTGAAACATATAAAATATTTTTAAATAACTTTTTAATAACAGTGGTAAGTATAAACCTGGTCATCTTTGGACAGTGTAAAGATAGCAATTCATTGTGCAAACTTCAAAATAATGATGCTTTTGAACTCATCTGAAAGCAGAGACTGAGACTAGATTTTGCCTGAAGTTTGTTTTGGAGGAAAACAGGAGTGAGAAAAGGGCAAAGAGAGATGGAGATTTATTAAAAGCCAAAAAAAGGGGGGATGTTACTGAGAGTGTTGTAGGAAATGGGGACCTTCAAGAAATTTACCCACCTGAAGGAGGGAAGCTGGAGCATTTATCTGCTGCGTCTTACCCCTCCTCTGTAAGTTGAGGATTGTTCTGTTTTTATCTGTCCTTTGCTTCTGAGCCACTTCTGTACTTTCCAGAAGCTTTGGAGAAAGCCCTGAGGTGTAAAAAAAAAAAGTCAGAGTGGCATAAAGTAAGTGCTTTGGGGTAGAAGGAGCTGTGACACCTTCCGCTATAACCATGTATAAATTAGTTGTGAGATGAGGGGATGAATATGGGGCACAGACCCAACTGGTGCAAAAGGGAAAGAATCAAGCATTTATCCTGCTTTTACTATATTTACTGAGTCTCCGAGTACCCACATATATGATGAGGGGAAGTTGTTCTTTATGCAAGATTTCCAGCTAAAAAGCACAGACAGGATGATGGAATGAGAAAATTGCTACTTTCAACCTTGAATGAAATAATGGATGTAGGCAATGTTCATTAGTGGTTGCCAGCATCATGAAAAGACAAACAGATCATGCCCCTCCTGATGGACATGAAACATCCATTGTGAAATAATACCCTCTCACCAAAATTAGTAAATAAATAGAAAAGTAGTCAAGCCTTCACATCTAATTGCCAGTTTGTAGGGAACACAGGAACCTATCAAACACTACTGAGGAGGTGCAATCACTCAGATCGTGTCAGTGAGAAACTACAGGACAAATGACAGTGTTTTTTTCAATTATATAAAAAGGGGGAATAAAAAAGAAACCTACAGGGAGAAAAAACAGGCACCCCCCAAACAAAACTTTTGCTGTGGAGTTGATTCTGACTTCCAGTGAACCTATAGGACTGAGTCTTCCAGATTTTTTGGCATAGATGAGGGAATATTTCCAGTGCTGCATACATTTGTTGAAACATCTCATTTGATACTCCTTCAATTCCCTGAGCTTTGTTTTTTGTCAGTTCCTTCAGTGTAGCTTCAACTTTCTTCTTCAGTACTGTCGCCTGCTGATCATACGCCTCTTGAAATGTTTGAATCTTGACCCGTTCTTTTTGGTATAATAACTTGTGTATTCCTTCGATCTTCTTTTGATGCTTTTTGACTTGCTTAATCGTTTCTCTGTAGAATCCTTCACTATTGCAACTCGAGACTTGAATTTTTTTCTTCAACTGTTTTAGCTTGAGAAATATAGAGTGTGTTCTTCCTGTATGGTTTTCTGTCTCCAGCTCTTTGCAAATGTAATTATAATACTTTCTTCTCAAGCTGCTCTCGAAATTTGCTGTTCAGTTTTTTTGCATCATCATTTCTTCTTTTTGCTTTAGCTACTTGATGTTCAAGAGCAAGTTTCAGAGTTTCTTCTGATGTCCAATTTGATCTTTTTTTCTTTTTAATGGCCTCTTGCTTTCTTCATATATGATGTCTTTCATGTCACACCACAGCTCTTCTGGTCTCCAGTCATTAATGTTCAACACATCACACCTGCTTTTCAGATGATCTGTAAGCTCAAGTGGGATGTACTCAAGGTCATACTTTGGCTCTGGTGGACTTGTTCTAATTTTCAGTTTAACTTTGAACTTGCATATGAGGACTGCCAATTAAGTCTCCAAAGTCATCCTAGCAAAAGTACTACGTACATACCTCATTGCTGAATATCGCTATGGTCACTGTCGAAGTACTGCTTTTGGGAAGCTGTGCAGATACTAGCACCTAGTCCACCCCTCAAAGCCATTTTGGAACTCTTTCTGGATTGGCTGTCAGAGCTGTCATCGTATTGCTCTTGATGTCCTGAATGTTATCAGAATTTCTGTCAGTATTTATCTTTGGGTAAAGAAAAAGTCATTGGGGGCTAGATCAGGTGAGTTAGGGAAGGTGTTCCAGTACAGTCATTTGTTTACTGGCTAAAAACTTCGTCGTAGACAACTATACAGTTAAGTTTGCAAACATCACACTGCACAATGGCCATTCCATAAAGCATTCCAAAATTGCTTTGAAGGGTGGACTAGGCACCACTAGCTTCCCAAGGGGAGGACTTCAGAGGTGACTGTAGTGATGGTATACAGCAGTGAGGTATGTAGCACTTCGAACAGTTAAGTTCGCGGACTTGTCAGCTCGTATAAACAATTGATGATCTGTGCCACAGTCATCAACTGGTCTTGTTCTGACTGCTGGAATAGTGCTTTTCTGTGATCTCTTTCCACAGATGTAGTCGATTTGATTCCTGTTGTTACTGTCTGGCAAGGTCCATGTGTATAATTGCTGTTTATTTTGGTGAAAACAGGTATTTGGACTGAAGAAGTCATTAGCCTTGCAGAATTCTGTCCTTCGACCTCTGGTAGCATTTCTGTCACCAAGGCCTTATTTTGCAACTACTGATCCTCCTGTGATTCCAACTTTTGAATTCCTGTCACCAGTAATTGTCAGTGCATCCTAATTACACGTTCAATCAATTTCAGACTGCAGAAGAGGTAAAAAAAAAAAGTCTGCAGTTTCTTTTTCTTTGACTTCAGTGGTTGGTGCTTAAATTTGAATGATAGTCATATTAACTGGCCTTCCCTGTAGGTGTATGGATATTATCCTATCACTTGACAGCATGGTACTTCAGGACAGGTCTTGAAATATTCTTTTTGATGATAAATGCAGTACCATTTTTCTTCAAGTTGTTATTCCTGACATATTTAGATAATATGACTGTTGGATTCAAAATGTCTAATTCCAGACAATTTCAGCTTAGTGATACCCAGGATATTGATCTTTATGCATTCCATTTCATTTTTCGTGATTTCTAATTTTTCTAGATTCCTATGTCATTCAGTCCATGTTCAGATTAGTAATGGATGTTTGCAGCTGTTTCTTCCCGTTTTGAGTCCTGCCAACTCAGCAAATGAAGGTCCCAAAAGCTTGACTCAGTCCACGTCATTAAGGTCGACTCTTTGAAAAGGCAGCTCTTCCCCAGTCATGTTTTGAGTGCCCTTTAACCTGGGAGGCTCATTTTCTGGCCCTGTATCTGACAGTGTTGTTCTGATGTTCATAAAGTTTTTGCTGGCTAATTGTTTTCAGAAGTAGACTACTGAGTCTGTCTTCTAGTCTGGCTAGTCTGGAAATTCAGCTGAAACCTGTCCACCATGGGTGACCCTGCTGGTATCTGAATACCAGTGGCATAGCTTCCAGAATCACAGCAACATGCAAGCTCCCAGAGTATGACAGACTGACAAACAGATGCAGCAATTGAAGTGCTCACTCATCTATGCCAAGAAATTTGTAAGACAGCTACCTGGCTGACCAGTTTGAGAAGATCCATATTTATGCCTGTTGCCAAGAAAAGTGGTCCAACTGAATGTGGAAATTACTTAAGAGTGTCGTTAATATCACACTCATTCAGAAGTGACTGCAGCATTATATTGACGGGGAACTGCTAGAAATTCAACCCAGATTCAGAAGAGGATGTGGAACCAGGGATATCATTACTAATGTCAAGATGGATCTTAGCTAAAAACAGAGATTGCCAGAAGGATGTTTACCCATGTTTTATTGACTGTGCAAAGGCATTTGATTGTGTGGATCTTAACAAATTATGAGTAACACTGCAGAGAAGAGGAATTCCAGAACACTTAATTGTGTTCTCGAGGAAT